>CM033426.1:35648149-36929636 GCA_019425775.1 Rafetus swinhoei
TCCCATGGTTTCTCTACTGCTTATATTATTTGTTTTATGTATAGTTTCACCCCTTAGACTAGATCCTGCGCTCCACTTAGGACTACATCAAGAATTGCCTCTTATGGGTTCCAGAACCAGCCTCTCCAAGAAGCAGTCATTTAGTGTGTTAAGAAACTTATCTCTGCATCCCATCCTAAGGTGATGTGTAGCATGTCAATTTGGGGATAGCTGAAATTATGAAGCATGCACTCTAGAAATATTTCATTTAACTCTAACTGCAAGCTCATCCAGGTCTCAGCAAAAGTAATAAGTTTAAGGCCCCTAAGGATAGTTCAAATTAATACCAATTACAAAACAGTTACGCTTCTTAAAACAGCAAAGCATACTGTTAATACAAAATTGTACAAGTATGATGCAAATGCTTGTGAAATACTAACAAAGTTAATTAATCTGCTATAGAAAAGAAGCAACCTCCTAAATCCTTCATTTGAACGTGAATAATTTTGTTCAAAACACACAGTTTAGGAGGAAAAAGTAATTATACAGAAAAAGTAAAATCTTTACTAGAGTTAAGCATCTGCAACACTTGCAGAAAACATTAAAATCAGCACAGAAAAGCTGAAAAAAATTGACCAGTTTCATCTATTTTGTTGTGGACATACTGTTGGAGAGATACTTACATTTTCTGACAATTTTTCATGTGAACTTTGAATACTGTAATTAGCATTCTAGGATTTTTGACTAGAAGATGGATGAGTTGATACACAGGGCTAAAGTAACAATGAACATGCAAATCTAGTACATTTGTTTCTAATTATCAGATGGAACCTCTATGAAACATTTTAAATGAATCATTAATTTTATGCAATTCCAGGAATGAACAATTGAGGGAGGCTTCTCTCTATTATTGCTTCTATAAAATCAGTTAGGAATAGAATGGTAACATATGCCAAACTTGAATTAAGACAACATGAGACTGGCTTCAAGAATTCCTCTAACCAGAGTGACTATCACCCACAAAGGATGTCTGCAAAGTCACTTCCTGGCCAAGAGGAAAGTGCTACCCAGTTCAAAATGCACCCACCATGCAACAGCAATTTTGTTGAAAATATAGTATAACGATGGTGTCAGCTCAACAGGGAGCAAAGTAGAGCAGCTCCAACTAGAGTCACAGCAAAACTCAACTACAACATACAACAAATTTGTTCTCCCAAAATGATTCAAGACAGATCTTGCTCGCTCAATATCACAGAAGGTCATGGCAAAAAGATGGACTCTCAGAAGCTCTCAGAATTAGATTCCAGAACTACCTGTATTGATCAGAGAACATGTACATGGAATTGCAAAATTAAGCCAAGATGCATGCAGAAAACAGAAGCAATCACAGCAGTTACTGAAGAAAACAGAACACATTTTGGCAAGTCAAGTATGATTAGCAAGCCAAAATAATTTTAAGAGTAACTACCAGAAGACAAAAACTAACAGCAATTTTTTAAAAAGTCCATCAGAAGCAGGAAGCCTGCCAAATCCAAGGGATCACTAGATAATCAGTGCTAACAAAGCATTCCAGGAAGACATAGCCATTGCAGAGAAGCAACATGAATTCTTTGCATTGGTCCTTCCTGCATATGATGTGAGGGAGGACTCCCACACCTAAATAATTTTTAGATGACAAATCTCAGGAACTGCCCCAGACAGAGATGTCAATAGAATCGTTTTTGGAACACAGTTATAAATTAAAACAGTAATAAGTCACCAGGACCAGATAGTATTCACACGAGTTCTGAAGGCACTCCTGTGGAATTGCAGAACTACTGTGGTATGTAACCTATTGTTTAAACCAGCCTCTGTACTTTGAATGAGTAGCTGATACAAAATCTATTTTTAAAGGTACCCTAGGCAAATCCTGGAAATTACAGGCTGGTAAGCCTAACTTCAGTACCAGGGAAACTGGATGAAACTATAATAAATCAACAGAATTATCAGACACATAGATTAACACAATATATTGGGGAAGAGTTAATGTGGTTTTTCTAAGGGGATTATGTCTCACCAATATATGAAAATTCTTTGATAGAGTCAAGCAGCACATGGACAAGAGCAAGCCAGTTGTACTTAGTTTCAGAAAGCCTCTGCATGGTCTCTTACTAAAAGCACTATATCAAAGTAAGCAGTCATGGGAGAAGAGGGATGGTCCTTTCATGGATCAGTAACTGGTTAAAACATAGGAAATGGTAGGAAAAAATGGTCAGTTTTCACAAAGGAGAGAGGTAAACAGCAGGGTCCTCCAAAGATCTATAGCAGAGTATGTGCTGTTTAACATTCATAAATAGATTTGTAAAAGTTAATAAATAGTGAGCTGACAAAGTTTGCAGGTGATAATAAATTAAGGATAGTGAAGGCCAAATCGCACTGCAAAGAGAGCTCTTAAAACTGAACAACAAAATGACAGATGAAATTCAATTGTGATAAATGCAAAGTAAAACTGGAAAACAGACCGAACTATATATACGAATATAGAACCTGACACGCAAAAAAAGAGATCTTGAAGTTATCCTGATAATTCTCGGCAAACATTTCTTGACTGTGCAACAGCAGTCAAAAAAGCTAACAGAATATTAAAAACCAATAGGAAAAGCATAGATAAGACCAAAATTTCATTATAAATCAGTGACATGCCCACACCTTTAACTGCACGCAGTTCTGGTTGCCCTCTCAAAAATGGATATATTAGAAATGGAGAAGGTATAGAGAAGGGCAACAAAAAGTAGAGCTATGGTACAGCTTCCACATGAGGAAATATTAAAAGATTACCTACCGTTCATCTTGGAATGAAACAACTAAGAGGAAATATGATAGATGTGTATAAATTCATTAATTGTATGGAGAACATGAATAAGAAAATATTATTTACTCCTTCCACATAAAAACAGTTACCCAACCTTTTCATAACTATTGGTCTTCGAGAGATGTAGCTCATGTCCATTGCATTCTGGGTGCGCACAGTCAGATATTTTTGCCTTAGCAATATCCGCGAGATCGGCTGTGACATCCCCTTGAGCACTGCATTTATGCTTTGGTATTTCGGGCGCCACCAGCCTTATGCCCCCTCACTTTCAATTTGTCAGTAACTCCAGCAGAGGGGCAGGAGGCTAGATAATGCAATCTGGACATTAGCAATACAGCTCGAAGAACATTTATGAAAAAGTGGGTAACCATTTTTAGTTAGTGGTTGCTTGTGTCAATTCCATTTTAGGTGATTAACAAGCAGTGTCCATGAAGATGGGCTTGGTGTTCACAGTGGTGCAGCTTGCAGCACTGCTCTGCCAAAACCAGCGTCATCTCAAGCTTGCTGAGTAAGTGCACAATGAGATGTGACCATGACGACTGACAGTAAGTAGCAGCTCTACATATCTTTTGGATTAGAAGCCACACCATGAAGGCCACTGATGACACCTGTGTCAGTATGCTCTCTCAACTGCTGTTGGATGCAGTCACAGCTGAACCCTTGAAGAATGCTGTATTGCTATCATCTCAGACACCCTCAGGACTGACATCACAACAAGGAATAAAACTTTCCAGGGTAGAAGAGAGCGCAGGATAACAGGGTCTCAAAGGGAGGCCCCATTACTCTTGGCAACACGAAAGGTAGTTACTTACCTTGTGCAGTAACGACTGTTCTTCGAGGTGTGTCTCCCCATGAGTGCTCCACATATGGTGATGAGTATCCCTGGAGCTGCAAATCAGAGCTTCTTCTAAGCAGTTGCTAGTTGGGCCACGCCTGCGCAGCAGGCGTCTCACGCTGCTGGCAGTTTGACAGTTGAGTGCAGTCTGACCTCCTCCCCTCAGAGCAGACGTACTCCGAGTAGAAGGGAGGGTCGTGGAGCACCCACGGGGACAAACACTTTGCAGAACAGTCGTTACTGCACAAGGTAACTCCCTTTTCTTCTTTGGGTGATGTCCCCGTGGGTGCTCCATGTATGGTGACTACCAAGCAGTGTCCCATGTGGTTGATGGGACTCGGAGTTACTGCTTAATGGCAGCGGACAGAACTGCTGTAGCCACTGCTATATCGTTTGCCAATTGGGGCAGGATTGCACAATGTTTAGAGAATGTGTGATCAGAGGACCATTTAGCTGCCCAGTAAATGTCTCGTAGAGGCACATTTTTAAGAATGCCATGGATGCTGCCATAGCCCGAGTAGAATGGGCTCTCGGTAAGGCTAGCAGAGGTTAGCCGGAGAGTGAATGGCATTGGAGAATGCAAGTCGCTATCAATTTTGAAATTCACTGAGTCGAGATGGGGTTGCCCTTTGAAAGGCCAGTCACTGCAACAGAGTGTCGTGGGGTCTCTCGAAAACCCTGAGTTCTGTCAGTGTAAAATGCCAAAGCTCTTCGTACATCCAATGAATGCAGCATTGCCTCCCTGGAAGAAGCATGAAGTCTTGGGAAGAATGCAGGCAGGACAACGGGTTTGTTGATATGGAAGATCGTGCTGACCTTTGGGAGGAACACTGGATGCGTGTTCAAAGTCACTTTATCCCTACTGAACACTGTACAGAGTGGACCCTCTTATTAGCGTGCCTATTTCACTGACGCTCCTCGCACAAGTTACAGCTACAAGAAAGAGAACTTTCATGATGAGTAGAGAGAGTACGCGAAGCCATTGGCTAAAAGGGGGGCTTCATGAGAGCAGTCAATACCAGATTAAGGTCCCATGTAGGGGTTGGCATCCTATGAGGTTGACAGAGATCGTGAAGACCTTTGAGGAACCTCTCTGATAATGGGCGTGCAAATACAGAAGACCCCTCAATTCGTTCGTGGAAAGCAGAGATAGTGGCCAGGTGGTCCCTGATTGAAGAGACAGATAATCCATCCGTCTTCAGGATGCATCAGTAGTCCAGAATGACTTGTATCAGAGCTTCACTAGGGTTGACTTGTGTCTGCTGACATCAAGAGATGAAACGCCTCTATTTCTGCAGGTAAATCACCCTGGTGGACTGTCTCCTGTTGTGCAGTAGGACATCTTTCACCCGCTCAGAGCACTGGACCTCATGGTCACGGAACTATTGAGGAGGCATGCACAGAGATGTAGTGACTGCAGGTTCAGGTGACGCAGCTTGCCTCTGTTCTGGAATAGGAGGTCATGTCGATGTGGTAACAGGTAAGCTGGTTCTAGAGACAAGTCCTGAAGGGATGGAAACCAAATCTGCGTGGACCAAGCAGTGGTTATCAAAATAAGTCAAGCGCCGTGAAGCCGAATTTTGCGCAACACCCTGGGAATCAACAGAATGGGAAGAAAGGCGTAATACAGTGGTTCATCCCACATGATGAGGAACCCTTCGCCCCTGGATCTCCTGCACAGTCCGGCTCGAGAGCAAAATTTGGGACATTTGGTGGTGTTCAGTGTTGCGAAGAGATCCATGTTGGGCTAGCCCAATTTGCAGAAGATGATATCCGTGACTGCTAGGTGGAGTTCCCACTCATGGTGAATTGTAAAGCTGCAATTCAGGGCATCTGCCATGGTGTTGTCGACCTCCCGGTAAGTATGTAGCTTTTAGGATGACCCCGTGCCTTATACACCAATTCCAGAGGCACACTGCCTCTGTGCTCGGAGATCTGGACCATTACGTAGTACAAAATGGTCATGTTGTCTGTGAGAATATGAACTGAGCAGCTGGTTGTGGAAGAGGCAAAGTAATTGCAAGCATTTCTGATGGCCCTGAGCTCCAGAAAGTTGATGTGTAACAGAGCCTCCATCTGCGACTTAGGGCGGTTGAAGAGGAACAGAGGAGAGGGGGTCGGACCATGCTCAACTGTCAAACAGCCAGCAGGGAGAGACACCTGCTGTGCATGCTTGGCCCAACTAGCAACTGCTTAGAAAAAACTTCGATTTGCGACTCCAGGGATGCCTGTCATCATACATGGAGCACCCACAGGGACATCACCTGAAGAACAATCAGTTCCCAAGGAGAGACTGGACCCTGGACATGCAAGTAGAAACACTCCAGACCTTTCGAAAAGTGAGTCGTATTATGAGTAAAGACTGACATGCGTCAGAATGGATGGTAGAAAGCCGAAATAAAGCAGGATGGATCCACTGATCAATGACAGGTACAAACCTTGAAGTTTGAGGTGCAAAAGATAATCCCAGATCTCCTGAAGCAAGGCCTGTTCATTCCTGATACACTGTTCTAAGACACAGCACATGAACCTTTTCCATTTGGACAGGTAAGCTGCTTTCGTGGAGGGATTCCTGCTACCCAGGAACCCTCCCCGTGGGTGCTCCATGTATGATGACAGGCATCCCTGGATTCGCATTTCCATTCATCTGTCTTTAACCATGCAGTCAATATAGTCCTGCCAGGCTCATGTTTAGAAAATTGCCTGGGTTCTGGAACAGCAGATCCGGCCAGAGTCACAGCTTAAGTGGGGCAACTACTGAAAAGTTCAGCAGGATGCTCAACTAGTTCCAGTGAGGCCATACAGGGTTTATTAGGATAAACTACAGGTATGAAAACATCCATAAGAGCCAGTGTTCCCTCTAAGCTGCAAGGCAGCACAGCTTCACAGGGGATTAATCAACCATGCCCAACCAGCAGCTCAGGGCTCCATGCAAGGAGCTGACTGACTGGGAGGAGCTGATTATCACCTGTGAAGCTCTGTGCAGATTAGAGGGAACATTGATAAGAGCCCCCAACAGGAAGAAACATGCATCTGACAATGGGGCCCGTGTCCATCTCCCGGATCAAACAGAACATGTGTCATTTCTTCTTC
Source organism: Rafetus swinhoei (assembly GCA_019425775.1). Classification (NCBI taxonomy): domain Eukaryota; kingdom Metazoa; phylum Chordata; order Testudines; family Trionychidae; genus Rafetus; species Rafetus swinhoei. The sequence continues at coordinate 35,654,908 of CM033426.1, forward strand.
TGCATGGATGTGAACAGGTCCATCCTGAGTTCTCCACCTCTATAAAATTACACTATCCACTTCTGGATAGTGTGAACACTTGTGGCAAGACAAAATAGTCCTGCTGAGATGATCTACTAATACATTCCTAGTCTCAGGCAGGCGCACAGGTACCTAAGGAATGGCATGCCGCACGTAAAAGTCCTGAAGGTGGAGCACTTCTAGACAAAGGGCTGACAACCTGGATCCACTCTGCCTCTTGATGTAATATATTGCAGCAGTCTTGTCCATCAGAACCCACACCATCTTGCCTTTCAAGTGCGGAAAGAAAGCCTTGCATCCCACGCAAACTGCTCTAAGCATCCTGACATTGCTATAGAAGGACAGATAACCCCACAATCAGCAGCCACAGGTGCTGAGCTTGACCTGCCAGGCTCTGCAGACCAGGGCCACCAAGGGAAATCTCTCCAGTTTTCACTTATGGGACTTCCTTTGTAAATGTATGGTGTCCCCCCCGGAAGTTTTAGCCCCGGAATTAAGCACCTTGGTGGAGGAGGATACCACAGTAAGGAGGTGTTCTTTCAAATGGAGTTGGGACACTAGATGTGATTTAACATCCTAATTACCAACTCTAAGTCATGCCTGCTAGGGATGTAGACTGAGGCCCACATTTTGAGAGACAGGCCCACTATGCTTTCAGATGAAGGTGCAACTTTTGGCTTCAGAATAGTGGATGTACAGGCCATGTACATCATACCACAGCAAGGTATGAGCCATAGTGATTAAGTGATTCTTTACATGGAGGATGAGATTCAACATGGCTTGAAAACGAGCTTCTGGTTAGAAGGCTCTGACTCACGTGCAGCTGAGAACCATCCCCAATTAATTCTATTCACTGGACCAACTTTAAAGTGGATTTTTTCTTATTTATCAACAGGCCCAAACAGCACATGGAATTCACCTGATTAAAGCTCCTCTGCTCTTGCTCCTGAAATCTGACTTGATGAGCCAATCAGCAAGATGTGAGAAGGTAAGCAGCCATTGGCACCATGCATTTTGTGAACCCCCTTGCGGCCACACGTTGAAAGTGACATCTGCCCACTATGAAACTGAAGAATTGCCTGTGATCTTGGACTATGGAAAATACGCATCCTTCAAGTTAAGGGAAGCGTCCCAGTCTCCTGGATCCAGGCAGACCACGAGAAACGTCAACTTTCTGAGAGATTTGCTGAGTTGCTTTTGGGATTAGGTAATGAAAGGAAAGCATTTCTATTCCTGCAATGTCCAGAGGGACCTCTTTCACTGCCCCCAGGTAACAGGAAGTTCTCAACCCTTTCAATGGGAGTTGCTCATGAGAAGGGCCCCTGAAGGAGGACAGGCAAGTGGGAGGAAGGGAAAGGATATCCAAGAATTGCAGGTTATAGTCCTGAGATCCTAATCTCTTACACCCACTGGTCCAAGGAGACCCATGACCAGGCCAAATGGTAGAAATGAAGACAATTGAGGAAAGAATAACTTAGATCTGGAGAGCTGACTAAGGCATCTCTCTTGAGCTCACCTTCAAAAAGTGCATTTATGACCCCCGGGATGCTCTGCAAAGCTGGGCTGTGAAGGTGAGCAGGAGGAGGATGGGTAGCTGAAGGGTAAACTGAGGAAGTCCATGGTATCTTGCTGAGAACTGAGTACTCAAATCCGAAATCATTAGGCCAGGCCTGGGAAGCACACAGACAGCAGTTAACTTGACCCTGGTTCCCCTGGCAACTACATTCCAAAGTGGCCTCTCTCTCTGATAAGGCCTGGCTGGTACCAGCCAGGCTGCGCGGTTTTTCTTACTGTCTCCTGTAATTTCAGATTAATCAGCTTGGATCCCAAGGACTGTGCCAACACAAGGAAGGAGTCATCTCACAGTAGCCATCACAATTTCACCAAAACAAGTTAACAACAATATGTCCATTTTGGGGCTTCCATCCTGTTTATGTTGGCTCATTTAGCTTGTTAGGAATAACTACCTGTATTAGTGATAACGTGTTTAATTGGCAATGGGCGGAGATACTGTGTAACCTTTATATTTCATTGGCTTATGTGTTTATCTCATTTACGCTGCTAGACCTATCAAATCACTTCCCCTCCGTCCATCTGCTACCTATATAATCTAATGTATGTTTTGGTTAAGTTAATGCTCACCAGGTTAACTCCTGATGGGTACTCCACCAGCTGTGTGGATCAATAAATCCTCTGCTTGTTTTCACCTGCACCCAGTGTGTCTGGAATTATTCCCTACAGTAGCAATGACAGACAATCATGTTTCTATCCCTTCTCCTTGCAGACCCCTGTCAAAACGGCCAAGGCTTTGAAGGCAGGGGTAGCCAGAACCTGCTTTCTTAAAGGCTATGATGTATGCATGCCCAAAGAGTGAAGGGTGGCTGAAATGTCCTCAGCCCATGCAGCCTTGCCTCCATCTGCTCTGCAAAGAGTCCATTCTCATAGAATGGAAGATCTGGACTGAGGTTTGCATTTTGAGAGACAGGCCACTATTCTGAAGCCAAAAGCTGCACCTCATGACCGCCACCACCAATGTGGTCACCCTAACTGCCAAGGCCACAGTGTCCCAACTCCATTTGAAAGAACACCTCCTTACTGTGGTATCCTCCTCCACCAAGGTGCTTAATTCCGGGGCTAAAACTTCCGGGCCGGGGACACCATACATTTACAAAGGAAGTCCCATAAGTGAAAACTGTGGAAACTGTACCTATCAAAGAAAGCCTGTTGGTTTGATAGCCAGCAAAAAACACAGAGCCCAGTGCCAGGCGTGCACTGTGCACTAAATTACTAGGCATTGAGTCCAGCCAAGGCAGCTCAGAAACTGGCTGGAGGGCAGCCTCCACAAGGAGAGCCCTCAAACAAGTATCACACACTTTCTGGGGCCTGGGTCTAAAGTTATTAAAGATATAAAATTTGTCCTCTGCAGGGTGGTATCGTTTAAAAAGAGGTGATTAAAAAATTCAATGATTTAAATCAAGTTTCCCATGACACTTCTTCACGTATTCCTTCAACAATGGTACAAATCTGATTACTAAAACAAGTTAATTTACAGCTCAGTACAGCATTTTACGACATCTAAGAGGTTATGCCTTATGCAATTTTTTTTAGATAACTTGGATTTTTATTGATTTAGGAAATAGCACATACTACTCATTACCTGTGTAAAGCTGCAGATACAGCAGCCATACATTAGGAATGATAAGAACTACAATCACACATACAAACACAATAGCACTTATATTTTATTAATTTAAATGTTATATAAATGATTCACATTTGCCATTGCAGCAGTCTCCGGTCAATGAAGATGTTCATTGTTAACAAATGTGAAAAGGAGAAATTGTAGCATAAATGAACCAAGAAACCTTTTCATTTATGGTCTCTTATTGGTATTTGATGAACCTTTTCCACAAACTCATCCATGATGGTGGTTTTACTGGATGATTGAAATCTTTTGTTTTCTACTGATAATTTCTACTGAAGTGTGTTTAGTTGCAGCACTGCTGCTAAAAGTACCAACGGATGACTCTGAAGTTGTTGCAGATAGACAGTTTAAGTCTTTATGCTTAAATAGAATCCTGAAACAAAATTCAAAAGTGATTTTGAATAGTCCTTAGTTCTTCTCACTATTATTCATTTAATAATTTAGGGGTTTTTTTCTTTTCCCCCCAACAAAGATGATCAAATTCCAAGTTACCAAAAAAGATAAGACTGACTGCACTGCTCTAAGTGTACACCTTAATTTTAGAGTAAGCCCCATTGAACTTAATGGCATTTTGTTTTTTAGAGGAAACAAGTACAGAATGGGAGTTCCCTTCGAAAAGCTAAGTTATATTGAAATAAAATAGGGAATAGACGTAAGGAATCACCATTATGGTCTGTGGTCATGATGTTCCAAAATAAGGGGCATGTATTATGCAATATAAAACAAGAATGACACTCACTAGCAACTGGCATCTCCAGATTTCTCTATTGTACACAAGGGTGATGGCTAACTAAGTTTAGAATCTGATTAAAACTAGTCATACATATTAGCTAAGCTAACCTTTTTTCCCTAGCAACATCCAACACAGCGAACAGTTTGGGAATGTACTTGTCAAATCACACTTGTACTAACATGTAGAGAGTTTTGAACGACGATACATTGCAAAATGAATTTAAGCTACTACTAACCAGTTGATCCACTCAGCCATATGCACATCTTCATCCACATCTTTTTCTCCCAATAAGCAGTTTTCCTTATGATGTTTCATTCTTGCAACTAGGCCCAGCATCTTGTTCTTGCATTGCTTACACTTCACACCATTTTCCTTTTTTACCCAGGGAGAAAATTTCTTCTAAATATTCCCAGATATGGCACCTCTTACACCCAGAAGCCACAACACTTTTTCTGTGGCAAAAGCGTGGGGAAATATAGGAAACTACGTGTTCAGGATAACGTCTTCCCAGTCCACTCTAAGGATGTTTTAAGGCAGTTAACGACTAATCGCGTAGTCGACAATTTGTATTGACTACACATTTAGTCGACAAAGGAAAGGCTCGGTACTGGCTCATGACAGTCCACAAGCTACCCGCACTGTGGCTCTGCAGTTTAAATATAGTAGAAACTGGGCATGCAGGCAGCACGACTCCTAATACATTTAAACTACAGAGCCACAAAACAATTAGATCTAGCCTGTATCTTTCTTTGCATGTGTTATTTTAGTCTTCTGAGAAACAGAAACTGAAAGCCCAGAACTTCCAAGAAGCAAGAACTGGCAGTTAGGAAGCACAGACTAGAGCCATTAATTCAGTTGTATGTGACTATATGCATTAGCTATGTAATTGACTAGTCCCTCGACCAGTTGCTTCTCTCCTCTCCCCTTCCCCCCCACTGCTGCCTCTATCAGAGGCGGGGGGAGGGGCACGGAGCAGCAGTCGCTGCTGGGGGAAGATGGCTTAAAAGCCGGTTCCCCCCAGCACCATCTCTGCAGGGGACAAAGGGCAGCTGGGACCGGGCACAAGCTGGGAATCAGCTGATTCCTAGCTCACGCCTAGTCCCAGACAATACATTTAAAAAGCAGAGGTGCAATAAGAGCCTATCAGCTCCTAATACATTTAGAAGACTAACATGCAGCAGGAGGGCTCCAGCACGACCATCTGGCAGGTGGGCTGCGGGCTCAGGGCTGCCCCCCGACCACAGTGAGGAGCCTACACTAGTGCTCCAGCCCATACTCCCCTGCGAGATTGGTTTCCTGCTGCACGAGGTAAAGGGGAGGAGAGAGGGAGAAACCCCAAGCCTCAAAGGCTGGATCCAACTTATGGGGGGAGGAAGCAGCTGTGTGTGCTGCTGCTCCCCATGTCCCCAGCTGGGGAAATGGCAGTGCAGGAAACCGCTCACCTGGAGGCTATCCCTGCTGCTCCCATTGGTCGGAATCTCAGCCAGACCACCCCCTTCAGCCTACTTTTCACCCAGCCTCCTGGACAGACCCCGCACCTCTACTTCGTCCTGCACCCATTTTGTTTTAAGTAATTGAGCAGGGTGATCCACAAGCCAAAAGGTTTGAGAACCACTGCCCCGAACACTTGGGGCAGCTGCTGTGGGAATCACTTGCAGTGACAGGCCTGTTGCAGTCTGCACAGGGCAGGCTCAGTCCGCAATGGGACTCTAATTTCTAATTACCTTAACTACTTAAACAGTAACTACTATAAACAACTATTTACAAAGACTCAAAGTCAGAAGAGATGAAACCCGTAGCCTTTGCTATGCAAGAAAGTCACTACAACTAACCACCATGAACACTAAGAAGGAACTGACACAGAATAGGGCTGGCAGCACCTTATATACCGACAAATGAAGATACATTCAAGAGGACACCACAGCCAAACTTATTGTTACCACTGAGGCAAACATGTCCAACGATCACACCCGTGGTCGCACGCACACCTAGATTCAAAATGACAAGAGCAACACTCAAAGAACAACAACTAGAGTTTACCCAATGAAATTAATAGGCATCAAGTTTAAAACTAACATTAAGGAAGAACAGGTTGAATGTCTTCGGTCCAGCAACATCTGCGGTCCGGAAGGACCACAGATGTTGATGGACAGAGAACCTCAACAACAGAAGTTACCAGCAGCTGGAAGCTCAGCCAATCTGGTGAGAGGCAGTCCATAGGGCCAGTGGATTTAGGAGCAGGGAGCCTGGCCAGCAGGCCAGAGGCTGAGGACAGGGGGCAGAGCAGGCCACCAGCCAAGGGACACAGAGCGGCCTGGACTGCCTATATTAGAGCCCTGCCAGTGGGCCGGGGCAGCACTCTGGCCAGCCCAGGAGAGCCTAAGGCCTGACCTTCCCTGGCTCAGCAAACTCCCTAGCTCGGAATCACTCAAGTCCCCAGGGTGCCAGATAAGGGAGGTGCAACCTGTACTTCTTCACACAACCTGTAGAATTCATTGCCAGGGGAATGTTATAAAAGCCAAACGCCTAACTGGGTTAAAAAAAAATTTAGAAATTCATGGAGTAGAGGCCCATCAGTAGCTATCAGCAAAGATGATCAGGGATGCATCTCTTGATAATTTTCTTGTTCTGTTCATTTCCTCTGAAGCATCTGGCACTCCCACAGTCAGAACACAATACTGGACTACATATACTTTGGTTTGACCATTCTTATATTGTCAAGGAGTATTTTGGAGTATTGAATACCAGCACAGTGGAGGACCAAAAAGGCTTAAATAAAATATAAATCCAGTAATAGCTGTCATAAGTACACATCTTGGGAGTACTTTATCTACACAAAGTGTGTTACTGGTAGGCTTGTGAATTACTGTAGTTTGGCATGCTGAACACTGTTGAGAAGAAAAAGCCAGAGAGGAAGGAATACCACAAATTAACAAAAATTCAGGACACAACCATAATGAAAACAGCCCTCCTAATCTGAGCAAAAGCTAAGATTTTAAGATATGATGCAAATGCCCTTGAATATATGTAGCTGTAAAACTATCATGGCAACTTAAATTATTTCATACCTTGTACTCAGCCAAGCATGATTTAAGATCTGATGTATTTACATTTCTTCTCTATTTTCTAACTAACAATGTTAATGGTATTTCAGATATAATAATCTTGTTTTGGCACATATGCTGAAAAGGGTGTCAATGAGCACTTCATCGTCCTAGAATCTGTTGTCATCCTGCTGAAAAATCAGAAGAAGCAAGACTAATAAGGGAGATGGACAGATGTTTGGGTTGCAATACCATGTATAGTTGACAGAGGCAAATAGCTAAGTACTATCACTGTAATTAAAAGAACAACACTGATTGCCTCTGCCAAACCAAGAATGCTTCTTGGAAGAAAACAAGGCTCAATGAATATAAAGTGGAGCTGATGCAGGCAGACTGAAGGAAAAGTATAGTCACTGGTCAAAACTGCCTGACCTTTATATCCAGAAGGTACAACTCAGATTCCAGTCATTTTCAATTTCAGGGCCAATTACCAGACTGCTGTTATGAAATGCCCCCAGATGATACTCATGGTAAAAGACATTTCATACTATCTTCAGATGGTTGTTCTCTGACATGGGTATCTAGATGCTTATTAACTCCAAATTTCACTAGCATAGACCACCTTACTGGTATTTGAAACCAGTTGGAAAAAAAATCGCTCAAAAATTGCCTTCTGTTTGCACTGAGCAGGCCCAGCAGATAACACATGAGCAGTGAATTAGCTTCCTATGACTTTTAAATACAAGATTCTCAAGATACCGGGAATTATTTCTCAAGCCTAAATACTCCAACATACACTCACTCACACTCTCTGCCACATCACAGAATTTATAGTCAACAAATATTCTTCCTCAGAGTTCAACTCCAGAGAGCAGGCAACAGGGCAGCACTCCCAGGCTAAGACCGTACAGGACCATAATCCTACTTTCAAACCCCCAATGCAGTATTGGGCCACCTTTAGAAATCAGTACAGCAGGTCCTATAAATTAGGAGTGTAAATACTTTTGGATGAAGGCAAGGTGAGGTTCCGTCTTGGGTATTTTGGGCTAAAAAGAATCTCTCCTTCCAAACAGCAATAATTTTAAAATTGTATGCCCACTTTGAAACAGTTGCTTTATAATTTACATATTGTACACACAAGCAATTTAACACAAAATTAATAAACTAATTTTCCACAAAGCTGAGAACAGGATTCCATGAACACGTACAATAAGAAACTGTAATATCACCAAGTCTTTGTAAAATTGTAATAAACTTATAACATTAACTATCATATTAAGTTTTAAAAAAATACCAGTTTTTTAATCTGTCACGGGCTTCCAACTGGGCTCCCACCTCAAAGTTGATCCCTCTTCTATTTGGTGGATGTTTTGTCATTTTGTATTATCAACACCGTTGTTTTTATTCCCCTGAAAAATACAATTGAATAGCAATCACTAATAAAGACATATAAATATAAATCTATGAACTCTAAATTCAAAATATCTAAATGTTAAAAAGTATTCTTAATTTATTGCTCAATGTTTCCTATTTATAATGAATGATCTAGCACAACTGATTGTCAAAGATTCAAATCAATATGAAGGACCTAAGAACGGCTATATTGGGTCAGAAGAATGGCCCACCTAGCCCAATATCCTATCTTCCAACAGTGACCACTGCCAGGTGCCCCAGAGGGAATAAACCAACAGGGAATCATCAAGTGCTCCATCCTCTGTTGCCCATTCAAGCCCTGATAAACAGGTACTTCATAACCAAATTTTTTAGATACTCTAGGACAGGGGTCAGCAACCTTTCAGAAGTGGCATGCCAAAATTTAACTTATTCACAGATCTGTGTGCCAGGGAGAGAGGGGAGCAGGAGCAGAAGCAGACTGAGTACTGTGACCATATTTTCTGAACTAACTACAGCTAGGGAGAATGGTTTAATTTATATTATTAAACAGATTAAGCATTTTAACTCTCTGTTTATTTAAAATAAAGTTTGATAAACTAATTAAAACATGTCTAACAAAAAAGGTTTCAATGTTTTCTTTATTTATGGCAGAGGTGGAGAAACTTTTTTGGATCCGAGTCTCTGACCCACAGATGAATCAGTTGTGGACCACAAAATAAGCAAAAAACCTCCAAACCCCTCCAGCCCTCACTGCTGACACCCAACTGAGAACTCACTCCTCTGTTGCTCCAGTCTCACAATATGAGAGGAAAGGACATCGAGGACTGAAGTTCAGAGTTTCCCATGGGCTAGATTTACTTTTCTGGGGTGCCGTAATTACTGGATTTTATGGACCCCCTCAGGCTTTGGGGTGGGGGGGGGAAGGAGGGGTTCAGTGTGCGAGACAGGGCTGCCAGCAAGTGGGATAGTGATGGGGGGGGGGGGTGCAGAAGGGGAGAAGTTGCGAAGTCTGGGTGGAAGGTTGAGTGCAGAAGCAGGCTGGAAGTAGGGTGTCTGGCCAGGTGGAGGGAGCAGAAGCAAAGGAGGGTGCAGGGGCAATGATGGATGCAGGAGCAGGGTAGGAGTAGGCATCTGGCCAGGATGGAATGTGTCTGGCCAGGAGGGAGGATACAGGAAAAAAGGAGGGTGTCAGAGCAAGCTGGAGGTGTGGGATCTTGATGGGGAAGGGAGTGAGTGAGAAGGAATCAGGTGTGGGGGTCTGAGAATGAGGCAGGATGCTTACTTGGCTTCACACCCCCTTGCAGCAACTGCCACAGCCACATAGTACCAGGCCGGCCCTAAGGCACCACTGCCGCAGCCTCAGCCCCAGTGTTGTGTCTTCCCACTGCAGACTAGCCTACTGTGGGGGAAGAAGGAGGGCTCTCCAGCACTTGCAAGGGGGATGATGGGTGGAGCTGAGTTCCCACCCTGTGTGCCGCTGAAAATTGACTTGTGTGCCACTTATGGTTGCCAACCCCTGCTCTAGATGAACTGCTAACATCTTTGAATGAGGGGCGCAGAATATTAATGCTAAAAAGTTATCCATGGTAACTCACAGCGTACTCTTTTAAATAGGTTTATGGAAACAGTGTGAAAAAAAAACTGTATCAAAACACCAACAGTTTTCAGAGACCTAAAAAAGGAGTAAGATAATATGGAACACTTTTCTTAGTGAAGTATGGCTTTTCCTTTTTGGGTGTTAAGACTTGTGGTATTAAATTTCAGAGCCAGAAAAATAGAAACATAAGGTGTAAAGCAGGGGTGGGCAAAAGGGCCTCCAGGGGCCAGATCCGGCCAGCCAAGCGGGTTGACCTGGCCCATGGAGGCTCTGCCGCTCCCCCGCCCTCAAGCCAATTAGGGCCGGGGGGCAGAGGGAAGTGCACAAAGTTTCCTCCGCCCTGCCAGGAGCACATGGCACTTTGAAGCCCCACGCGCTCCTAGCAGGGTGGAAGGAGGCTTTCTGTGCTCCCCTGCCCCCAGGCCCTGATTTGCCTGGGAGTGGGGGAGCACAGGAAGTCTCTTCCCACCCTCCCAGGGGGTATGGGTGCTTAGTGGGAAGGGGGGGCAAAGGAGCTTCCCCACCCCCAGACCAATCAGGGTCTGGGGAAGCCTGAAGCCTCCTGGCCCCGCACCTTCCCATGTAGCCCACAAATTTTTCAAGTGGCCCCTGGCAAAAAATTATTGGCCACCCCTGGTCTAAAGGCTCTAGTAAGCAGTAAAACTAGAGAAGATTCTCTTCAAGAGTTAACTATGTACAGAATAGGGATGTTAACTGATAAGCCTGCATTTAACGGTTAACATTTGCTGTTACATGCAGGTTGTATTTCCCTAGTTTATTGTAAAGGAGGGCATGCGAGACACACTCAAATGCTTTAGTAAAACCTGGGTCAGTAATCACCAACCAGTAGATTGGGATCTACTGATAGATCTTGGAGCCTCTGACAAGTGATCCTGGCTGCGTTGGCCAGGAACTTATCAAGCGCTGGCACTTCAGTTGCCCCTCCATCCACTGTCATGCTGCTCCTGCCCTCCGCCTTGGAGCTGCCCCCTTGGGAGTCTCCTGCTTGCTGGGCAGAGTGGGGGAGGAAGAAGAGGGCAGGGCACTGATGTCAGGGTGTCCCTTCTCCCCCCACTCCTGTACCCTAACTCCACATAGAGAGAAGAGGATGGAGGGAGCTTGGCAATGCAAAACTCTTGTCACTCTCACACCCAGTGTCTCTGTCATTCTCACAAACACACACACTGTCCTTCACTTTCTTCTCCTGACCCAGTACATACGTGGGGGGTTGTTACTCCTTTTACTGTTTGCAAAGTGTTTTACTTTTGGTTTTGACGGGTCTGCACATTTCATAATTTTCATTTCTCTCTTACGCTTACATTTAATTCATTAAGTAGTGAGTTCTAAAATGCTCAACCTGTCATGGCTGGAGTAATTTATCTCTATGGTAATTGCTGCTCCTGGAAGTGGGTGGCATGTCCCTGCAGCCCCTGAAAGAGAGAGCAGGGGGTCTCCACATGCTGTCCTTGCCTGCAGACACCACTCCTGCAGCTCCCATTGATCAATAATGGAGACTGTGGCCAGCAGAAGCTATGAGCTCAGTGCATGTAGATGAGGGGGCAGCACAGAGTGCTATGGAGCCATTGCTATATATGCCAGCTGCTTTGAGGAGTGGTGCAGGGTCAGGGTAGGAGTAAGCCTGCCTTACCTTCACTGCTCCACCACCTAGAAGCCATCTCAGTTAAACCGTGCCCTGCCAGAGCCTGCTTCCTGAACCCCTGTCCCAGTCCTGAACCTCCTACTACACCCAACCTCCTGCCCCAGACATGAGTCCCCCTGCACCCAAACTCCTTCCCCTTACACCCTGAAACCCCTCCTGGACCCCTTACCCTGGGCTAAGCCCAGAGCTCCTCCCACACTCCGAACTCCTTTGCCCAAGATCAGAGCCTGCACCCCAAACCCCTACCCCAGCATGGTGAAAGTGAATGAGGATGGGAGAGGAAAGAGGATGGATTGAGCCATTGCAAGACCTCAGAGAAGGGATGGAGCAGGGGAAGGGCCTCAGAGAAGGGGAAGGAAGGAAGAGTGCAAGGGTATTTGGGTTTGAGGTAGATCTTACATTGCACTTAAATTGAAAAAGTGATTTTGTGTTTAAAAAGGTTGGAGACCACTGGTCTAGGTATATCATGTCCACCACTTCCTCATCAATAAGACTTGTTATCCTAGCAAAGAAAGCTATCAGATTAGTTTGATATTATTTGTTCTTTACAAATCCATGCTGGCTGTTCCCTATCACCTTATTTCTTCCAGATGTTTGCAGATGAATTCCTCAATTATTTGCTCCATTATCTCTCCTGGCACAGAAGTTAAGCTGACTGGTGTGTTGTTTCCTGGGTTGTTCTTATTTCCCTTCTTATATATAGGCACGATATTTGCCCTTTTCCAGTCTTCTGGAATCTCTAACAACTTCCATGACTTTTCAAAGATGATAGCATTTCATCAGGACCTGGCAATTTGAAGACATCTAACTTTTCTAAATAAGACCCACAAGAGGACCACCTTCCCACTTATCACGACAGCTTACTTTACCTTTGGTGAGGAACCCCGTAAAAGACTTTCTGGACATCTAAGTACACTATATCTACTGGATCCCCCTTGCCCACATGCTTGTTGACATCCTCAAAGAATTCTAGAAGATTGGTGAGGCCTGATATCTCTTTACAGAAACCACATGGACTTTTCCCCAACAAATCAATGTTCATCTATTGAAGAACAGAATTCTCAGACACAGTTTAAACCAATTTGCCCTGTACTGAAGTAAGATTTACTGCCTGTAATTGCTAAGATTACATTCAGAGCCCTTTTTTAAAATTAGCATCACATTAGCTATCCTCCTGTCATTTGGTACAAAAGATGATTTAAAGGATAAATTACAAACCACAACTAGTAGTTCCACAATTTCACATTTGATTTCTTTCAGAACTCTTGGGTGAATGCCATCTAGTCCTAGTGACTTGTTATTCTTTAGTTTATCAATTTGATCCAAAACCTCCTCTAATGACATCTTAATCTGGGACAGTTGCTCAGATTTGTCACCTACACTATGGTTCAGGTTCGGTAATCTCTCTCATCCTCAATAGGGATGTAACAGTATAGTCGATTAACTGATTAGCATTAATCTAAAAGATTTTGCTAGAGACTACATGCATTCTCCCCTTCCCCCCAACAATTATTTTTAGCAGACTGGCCAGTAGTCGGGCACCTAATCCCGCTGCAGCTCTGCATTTCAAGTGTATTAGCAAGCTAGGTGGGCAGACAGCCTGGCTCAGTTCCAGCTCACACAGGGTCCAGGAACTCAGACCTCCTCTCCCCCACCCTCCCCAGACAGGGCTCCTGCCTCTATCAGAGGCAGCAGCACAGGGTGACAGGCAGCCAGTCCCTGAGGGGAGCTGGTTTTTAAAATTTTCTCCCCGCACGGACCAGCTCCTGCCTGGCACTCCATACTGCTGCCCCTGATACAGAGGCAGCAGCGCGGCGTGGCAGGGGGTGGAGCTGGAGAACACTGGCTGCCAACCCCACCCCGGGGGCTGTGAAGACTGATGCAAAGAGTTAATTTAGTTTCTCCACAAAGACCTTATCCTTGAGTGGTCCTTTAGTATCTTGATCATCCAGTGGTCCCACTGGTTACTAAGCAGGTTTCCTGCTCCTGATGTACTTATTTATTGTGACTGGCAGAAATGAAGAGTGATTTTGAAATGTCCACATCATGGTAGCATCATCAGCTTTAAGTTAAGCATGTACCTTTATATCTCATGTTAAGAATGTTCACAAGAAAATAAGGTGGATTTAGCGTCTTATCCATTTGCTTCTTTATTGCCTGTAGTTAAACTTTCTGGTGAGATATTTCTTTCGTCAATGTCTTTTTAAATTTGGACAGCATCAGTAACGCAGCAGCAATTTCTCTCAAGTTTTTTTTAAAGCTCTGAATAATAGATTTTAGTTTACTGAGCATATCCTCTACATTCCCCTGTAATCCAATGTTAGATACTTTGGATGAGATACTTTCACCTATTTAACCACGATTTCCTTCACAAAGTATTGTGAGAATAGACCAATCCTTAATTGTTTAAAACAATCAACCACAGAATTCCATCAAATATTTTGCGGGGAAATTAGTTTGGAGTCTCCTGCTCTCTTCAGTAACAAGTATTTTGTGACTTCAACATTTTCTTTTATTCCTGCAGAAGAGGTACTTAAGTCTTAAAAGATGCATTAAATGTGCACTGCAGCCATGTTACTTCTGTTTCTTCTAAGTATCTTCTCATCTTTGCCATGTTTAAAGCATTGAGACAAAACTGCACGTGACAGTTGATTTTTTTGTTCATGGTTTATTACAATTTTCACTGCCACTTCTTTTAAATATTCTATTGCACTGGCATTTCCCAATATATCTATTACCTCTGAAAGACACACAACTCCATCTTCTCTTGTTACCTATCTGACGAAGCGGGTCTTTGCCCACGAAAGCTTATGCTCCAATAAATCTGTTAATCTATAAGGTGCCACAGGACTCCTCGTTGCTCTTGTTTCACAGGCACTTATTACTGAATCATCTACCCATCAAGGCTTAAACCCTCAGTATTTTTCGCAGCATGTTCAAGTTCCTTCTAGCAACCTTCCACCAATGTCTGCTCTACCAGCTGGAGTGTAGCCTGGCTGTAAGGACTCAACTGTAAAATCTTTTCTTCTATGGGTCTTGTGGCTATTTGCTGGTCCTTACTACAAACCAATCCAATGTGGTGGTTTTACTGGATGATTCAAATCTTTTGCTTCCGACTGATACTTTGTTGTCTGAAACACATTTAGTTGCAGCAGTACTGCAACAAGTACCAACGGATTACTATAAAGTTGTTGCAGACAGACAGTCAAAGTCTCTTATGCTTAAATATGACCCTAAAACAAAATTCAAAAATCATTGTGAGTAGTCACTCTCAGTTCTGCTCATTATTATTCAGTTAATCATTTAGATTTTTTTCAACAAGGATGCGATTCCAAGCTACCAAAAAAAGCTAAGACTGATTGTGCTTAGAGTACATTTAATTTTGGAGTAAGTCCCACTGAACTCACTGGCACTTTGGTTTTTTGAGAAAACAAGTACAGAATGGGGTTCCCTTGCAGAAGCTGAGTTATGCTCATATAAAACAGGGAACAGACATATGGCATCATCATTATGGCCTGTGGTCATTATGTTCCAAAATAAGTATTTATTATATAATATAAACTCACACTCAATGGCAACTGACAACTCTTGATATTTTACATTGTATATGTGAGTGATAGTTCACTAAGTTTAGAATCTAATTAAACAAGCCATAAGGATTGGGAATTTACTTGTTAATTCACACTTGTACTAAAATTCACATAGTGCCTTAAAGAATGATACACTGCAAAGTGAATTATTTAAGTTACTAACTAGTTGATCCACTCAGGCATATCCACATCATTTCCCTCCCAATAAGCAATTTTCCTTATAATGTTTCATTTTTGCAATGAAGCCCTGAATCATCTTCTTGCACTGCTTAACACTTGACACATTTTCCTTTTTTACCCAGGGAACAAATTTCTTACAGTGTCTCCATATAGGGTCTCTTATACCCAGAAGCCATGACAGTTTGTGGCAGATAAGTGGGGAAATATAGGAAGCTGTGTGTGTGCTCAATAATGTCTTCACTTTTTTCTTTCCAGTCCACTCCACTGTTCCTTTCTATGCTTGCCTCCATCCTTTCCTATATATAGTTTCTCTGTCTTTAAAACATCTTATCTAACTCTTCTACTATGCTTGGCCCATATCTTACGCCTGGGCCAACAAAACAAAACAGTACAGAACAAAAACAATTCTAAGCAGCCTGTTGTCTCTGTGCATATGTTATTTTAGTCTGCTGAAAAACAGCTGGTAGTTAGGGTGAAGATTAATTAATTTTTATGGAGACTAAGGGTAGGTGTAACATGTTTGTGATATTTAATTATAACCTTTTAAAATAATAAATTTCTCATTTAAAAGATCAAAATAATCCAATTTAAATAAAATGTCTGATTTTTAGGTTTATAAATCATTGATTTGTATCAACTCCTTGGGACAAGGGTGATCAAAAACCACAGTGATTTGTGGAATGGTTTTGTGCTGTCTTAGTAGTAGCAAAGGGCTCTAAAAACGTACATCCTAGCTTTCCCACAGTGAGAATGGAGCATAAGAAAGAAAACAAGCATGCTGATTGCTTCCTTCAGGTAGAAGTCAGAAGATGACTTGGAAAAAAATGAGGTAGCATGCTATCATCAATTTATCCTTACGGTATAATGGAGTGGCATATTGCCTCACTATCTGAAGCTCAGCAAGAGAGATAAAGAGATAAAACCACTAGGAGAGCAGTCTTGTGAACAGGCAATAAAGGAAACAATCCTTCAAAAGGAAGGACCTATCAGACTGACAGGACCACACTTTAGTTTCTAGGGTTGTACAGGCAGGAGTTTCAAGAATGCCAAAGAGAAAGAATAAGTTAAGTAAAATGTGCAAATCTCCCCAGATTAAGGCAATTTTGGATGGCACAATCAGTGTGTCTCAGCACCAATCTGGTCAGTGCTTGTATCAGGGACATATCAGCACCTACAAAGAGGACACCAGAAAAGAGACTGGAGGCTTCTCCCATGCAAGGGTTGACACTGAAGACTGTGCTTAGGAAACCAAGGCCTCCATGGCATGAACCAATTCTACATGAAATTCTGAGTTGTGCTACCCTGGACAGTCATAACGCCTCTTCCCTGGAAGAGAGAAGAAAGACTGGCACCAAGTCACCTTTGAAGCAACATTCTGTTCTGCCCAAAGAGCTCAGTGCCAAGGTCAATGCAGAGAGAAGAGTCAATTCAGAGCATGCAGATACTAATCAGAGATGTGAATGGTTAACTGGTGGGGACCCCACTACCCCTGTTTTATCAAATATAATGTTTAACTGGTTAACTAAACAAACAGGATTTTAAATCCCTAATACTGAAGTGCTTGGCTTTGTGGACCATAAGCAGATCCAAGACAGAGAAAAACCCCAGACCTATCCCCACCGGCCGAAAGGTGTTAAGTCCTAGCTTGCTCCTTTAATGCTCTTGCAAGAACACTTCGTGAAAGTAGTCTGATGCTCAGAATCTGATGCCACCTTTGATGACCATTAATAAATGTTGCCCCTGGCCTAAAAGATCCTCTTATAGAGGGACCACCAGAGAAATTGCAGATATTACCTTCTCTTACAGAACAATAACTCAGTGTCGCCACTGCAGGAGCAACAAAGTTTGAAGGCCAAGGTTTTAAAGTCAGCCACAAAGCAGAAAAACAAGTAATGGCGCTCACAAAGCAATACCTTACAGAAGAATAAATGCCTACAGTGTAGATTTTTCCTTTTAAATATACAGAAAAACTAGCTAAAGGAATAAAGTGGGATAAGGCTTTTTACAAAAATAGGAAATCTGTTTGAAATAAATTTGCTACAAGGAGAAGGGAATTCACTGCCATGCAAGGTAAAGGAACAGAGCTGTACTGGGGAGCGGAAACGGACGGACTGTACTCCTCTACATGCTCTCAGATGGCAGGAATGCAAAGGCACGAACAGTGTCATATACAGTCTAAGACAATGCCAGCAAATTTTTTCAAACCTGTGACTACAGGGACGCACAGAGGAACATCAGTATTACACTCACAGCTGTAGCTGTTAGGAATATGCAAGACTACTAGCTGCCACTGCTACCTACACTTAATATCCTCAATTACCATACATGCTGATAAAACAAGAGCACCTAGACATTTCACAGAGGAAATATTTACAAGGACTTTAGCATAAAATACACTATCACCAATAGAAATTAGATTTACCAAGACAAATAGTACACAGAAAATTGTTTTGATTTTATCAAACATTTGTAATCATAGAAATGTAGTACTGGAAGGACCTTGAGTCTTCAAATCCAGCCCCCTGCATTGTGACAGGGCCAAATAAACCTAGATCTGTGACAGGTATTCATCCAATCTGTTTTTAATAACCCAGTGATGGGAACTCCATAACTTCCACTGAAAGGCTATTCCAAAGCTTAACTAACCTTGTAGGAAAAATTAGATACTGGGAAAAACTAAGTTTTTCTTGCTGCAAATTAAGCCTATTGCTTCTTGTGCTACTGTCAGCAGACATGGATAACAAATGATCCCCATCCTCTTTGTAATATACCTTAACATGGATGAAGACTTATCCGCGCCCCCCCCCCCAGTCTATTTTCCAAGATAAACATGGACAGCTTTTTCACCTTTCCTCATTGATAAAAGGTTTAGAAAACTTGACCTTTTTATTATTCTCCTCCAACATTCCAATTTGTCCATATCTTTCCTCAAGTGTGGCAACCAACTGGACACAGTACAACAACTCAGGCTTCACCAGTACAGTGCAGGTCAGTTACCTCCTATGTCTAACATATGACACTCCTGTTAATACATTGCAGAATTCTATTAGCTTTTTCCAATATGCATCAAATCAATGACTGATATTCAGTGATCCACTTATAACTCCCAGATTCTTTTCTAGAGCGCTACCATTCAGTCAGTTATTGCTCATTTCATATCTGTGCATTTTTTAAGTACTGTGAACTTGTTTTTACTAAATTTTACTAAATTTCATCTTATTGATTTCACAAAAATAGTCCAATTTGCTTAGGACATTTTGAATTCTAATCCTGCCCTCCATACGAATGTGAACGACTAGTCGTTCTCCCCCCCGCTGTCTCTATCAAAAAGAGGTAGGGAGGGAAGAAGAGGAGGTGCTTTTAAGCGGCAGTGCTACGTGGATCCTACGATCAGAGACTGGGCTCCCTGAGGTGTTTCAAAGCAGCAGCACCACATGGAGCCCAGCAGCACCCACGAAGCAGGGGAGTCCCCATCTGATCCCAGGCGCCACTGGACACTGCTGCTTTGAAATGCTGCAAGGAGCACAGGGCCGTGTGGGGCTGCCCCGCTGGCCTCATGATCCCCGCAGCGCTTTCACCATTGAAGAGTAGCAACAGTCCCGGGGCTGTTTCTACACTTCAAAGGCGGTTGCGCCCTTATCAACTAATCAAATAGTCAATTCAAATTGCATCGACTATTCAATTAGCCAATTAAATTGAAATTTAACATCCCTAGCCCTCCAAAGTGCTTGCAACCCCTCCTAGTTTGAGGTCATCTGCAAGCTTCAAAAGCTTAATCTCCACTCCAATATCGAAATTATCTAATACTGACCACTGCAGGTTATCATTGGATAAGCCCTCCTAGTTTGACAGCAAATCACTGATAACTACTCTTTGAATAATCTTTTAACCAGTTGTGCACCCACCATAGGTGGCTGCTCAGGAAAAATTCAGGTTCCATCTAGCTGATTAGCAGAGTGGCTACAGCCAGCAACAAGTGTTTCTACTAGTGGTGCACATGCACACATGCCTAAGTGCACATAAAATGTATTCCACCCATGGATAGAAAAAAATTAGGGGGGGGGGGGGGAGAGACCATTACTACAAGCAATTTCATAGACCGTGTTTCCTTGGCTTGGTTATGAGAATATTTCGCAAAACTATTAAGTACTTACTAGTACCTCACATATACTGAAGCGTTCCCCTTTATACACACAAGGCCTGTAACCTGTCAAAGGAGGAAACTGGTTTGGTTTGCCATGATTTATAAGGAATAGACAGCACGCATTTATCAAGGAAAAAAAGTAATGTTCTCCATGTGCTTACAAACTGAATGTTTAATAATTTGTTCCAGTATTGTTCCAGTCATCAAAATTAGGTTTCTTTATAATTCCACAGATCCTCTTCCCCTTTTTAAAAGCTGGAATTATGTTTCTCCTTCTCTAGTCTTCTGGGACCTCAAACGTCCTTCAGGATTTTTCAAAGAAAACAGCTCCAAGATTTCTTTACCTAGTTACATGACTCCAGGCCCTTCTGACTTGAATATATCTAACTTCTAAATATTTTTTAACCTGCTATTTCCCTATTTTGACCTTTAATTCCTTCCCCCTTAATATTAATTATGTTGAGTATCTGGTCACCATTAGCTTTTTTAGTGAAAACTGAAGCAAAATAGGCATTAAACACCTCAAAGTTTTCTTGAAGACATCCATTAGCAGCTTTCATTCCTTCCTTCATCTTCCTCTTGCTCCCAGTGCGTTTAAACAACCTCCTATTCTCCTTTTCTGCCCCAAGTGTCACTCATTTTGTGACTTAGTAACAAAATCAGAAAGGCTATGTACTTGTACTATAAGGCATGTGTTGGTCTTACTATCCCTAAAAATGTATTAGAACAGAACTACAAGACTGCAAGTTTCCCATTAAAAGCCAATCATGACTCAACCTTAATCATGGAGCAGTTAACATATATCATTCAAATATGTTTTTATAGGTGTGGCATACATAACGACTGACATACAGACATAAAATTAAATGTTTAAATCAAAATCACTTTCTTGCAAAACGAGATTTTTTTAGGGTTGCAGCAAACAAGTAAAACTTTAGATTATGAGGAATAAAGGAAGTAAAAATCAATAAAGAGGCCATACAAATAGCAGCAGCCTACAATGAATTTGTGTATTAAGAAGGCTCAATTCTGAGACCATATAAAATATTGACGCATACAGTATACATGTGCAAAATTTGATCTCTTCTTCTGTTAAACGTATCATTTTAATGCTGGAGAGCAATTATCTTAAACCAGTTTAAGTCATAATTATGCACTAACAAAGTACACAGATTAATGGTCAGAATTAATTTGTTACCCAGAATTTAACATCCCCTATTTGTTTTTACTTTGCAGGATATTACTGCAGAGTATTACTTTCTCAATCCAAGTTTCAATTCCTCAAACTCTAATTGTAAAATTTTACCCTTTGCTTATAGCATACAGTTCCAACAAGGACCTTGAAGGCAAACAATACTTTTTGCTGTGTAACCCCTTCAAAAATTACAAATATCAACAAAGACCATGAAGAATAATTGAAGTAAAAAACACGCATTCTAGAGACTCATCACTTTCCAACACACTTGCCTCTACACGCTATTGGAATAATCTCTTGTGAACTCACGTCTCCTAGGATGAAGGTTACAGACCTTCAAATCTAATCCCAATCCAATATAAAACATGTCATATTTCCTCAGAATAGAACTTGAGTGTGAGGTATCACAATTGATCGAGAAAATTAAAGATGTCCAAGTAACTTCAGCAGCAGCTATCTATCTAGCTGATAGCCAGAAGTACTGAACAGTGTGAGAATTGGCATGTTTCGGGAGAACATATGTTAAGAAAAAACTTAACATGTGACAAGAGTTTAATTACATTCCTTACAATGTTTGAACACAGGCAGCACCAATTATGAACTATTGCCTACATCAGTGAGTGGGACTGCATGAGTAGCCCTCCATCTCAGCGGGCCAAAAGACTGTCATAACCAAGATGGTCTCCCAGGATAGGGTAGCTTTGTTAACTGCACTTGCATACCTAAAATTTGCTGGGTGTGCCGACTGAACTGTGGCACCATTTTCATTGGATGTAGAGGGAGCACAAGACTCTCACAATGTAGTATGCAGTCAGCCCACACCCCACTTCACATCAGGGAAGTTAGCATATAGCTGTTTAAACGATTAATGGATAAACCTAGGCTTATCCGTTAATCCAAACAACTATACTCAACTCTCCTCCCTTCCTCCCCCCTTGCCATTGTATCTGCCTGTATGAGAGCCAGCAAGCGGGGGAAAACCAGCTTTAAGCTTGCTTCTTGCACTAGCCCGTTCCCGCGGAGGCCCCTGTTCCCCACCTCCTGCTGCCTCCAGAGCAGCCCCAGTCTGTGGGAAGCTCGGTTGTTCCACAGACAAGGGCTGCTGCCATCCCGCGCTACTGCCTCTGTATCAGAGGCA
This sequence comes from Rafetus swinhoei, assembly GCA_019425775.1. NCBI lineage: Eukaryota > Metazoa > Chordata > Testudines > Trionychidae > Rafetus > Rafetus swinhoei. Next base: position 35,676,810 of record CM033426.1, read on the forward strand.
GCAGTGCAGGGTAGCAGAGGGCTCGGAGCGCACTGGATGCCAGCCCCATCCCCAGGGACTATTTTAATAACCACGTAACTACTAAAAACTGTTGCGGCTATACAATTACTAAAATACACGGTATCTAACATCCCTACTTCAAATGCCCTTGCTTTATGTGAACATCACTTTACTAATAATCGGTAGGAAAAAACCTACATGGACGAAAACCAACAGAATCTGGCAATCCTGTGTGTAGAGAACGATAAACAAAATGTCTCCCAGGACACAGAACCCCAATGGGCGGCATGCTGCAAATGGCCCTTAAGGAAACAAGGCATGACGAACAATAGAATTTCAGAGAATGGAGTGCAGGGAATGTCAACTTCAATTTATAATTTATATACTGGATTTATCGAACAATCAACCAAATTCCAGTACAGAACCAACATTTAAAAAAAAAAAGAAAATAAAGATTTTTTTTAACATCCCTCTCATGTATCCCTTTAGTTTGGATAAGACTTGTAATTTCTATACATCAATTCAAATTATTTTTCCAGAGCCACGTAACATTTAGTGCTACACATTAATTTGGGAGCACAGACATACTTTTCTATAGTCCAGGTGGTTCTCAAAAGTCAGTTAACTGCCCAGAGTGAAATGAAGAAAAAATATGCAGATGCATCACTTTCACATATAGCATTACCAATACAATTAAATTCTAACCTAAACTACCTGTGTTTCTAGTAGGGATATAATTGCGTAGTCAATTAACCAATAAATGAAAGATTATAGGTTAATGCCATATACTACATGGATTTCCCCCTCCTCCACCCCCACCAGTAAATTTTTAAGCAGGCTAGCCAGCAGCCAGGCTCAGTCCTTGCTTGCACCAGGTCTGGGACCTACCCCTGCTGCAGCTCTGCATTTGAAGTGCATTAGGAGCCAGGCAAGCAGCCCAGCTCAGTTCCGACTCACATTGGGTCCAGGAACTCAGACCCTGTCCCCCACCCTCGGACAGGGGCTGCTGCCACCCTGTGTTGCTACCTCTAGATCAGAGGCAGCAGTGCAGGGTAACAGGCAGCAGGTCCACCAGGGAAACTGGTTTTTAAACTGGCTCCCCTCATGAACCAGCTCCCACCTGGCAGCAGCATGGAGTGGCAGAGGGCTCCTTGGGAGTAAGTCACATTGGCTGCTGGCCCCACCCCCAGGGATATAGAATAGTCAAGTAACTGATAAGAATTAATGAGTTAATCGACTATTCAATTAACGGGTATTTGACATCCCTAGTTTCTAGTCTTTCTGCAACAGATTAAATTCTGCCAGAATTCCCAGTGAGTCTGTAAACCAACTGGCCTGAGGGGACAACAGGAATGATTTGAATCCAAGTTCACTAGAAGTGAGAAACTCAGTACAGACCCACTTTGCCCATTATTCTGAACCAGGCAGTGAAGCAATACATAATTCCAAACACAGAAAGTAGTACTGCACAACAAAAATGTCAACGTCTCCCCTTTAAATGTAACTAAATGCTTCGATGTGTGGACTCATTCTGAAGCCCATATTATTTTTACCAAAGCTCAAGTAGTAGCAGCAGCTACTGAGCCATTTCTTAACCAGTTAGAAACAGCACTAAATGCCAGTCCCCAGAATCTTTCCACAGCCAGGCTCTTCCCTCGTGACGAGCAATACTCCCTACGCTTTTTCTGCCTTTTTCTCCTGGAGGCACCATGCCGCCTTTCCAGCCGCGCTTCGGGCTCCGCAAGGCCTCACACGCGCTGTGGTGTCTCGCCGCAAGTCGAACAGCGCCCAGGGTCCCGTGCAAAGCCCACGGGGCTCAGACACGCCCCGCCGCACGGCCCGCCCCGCTCTTCGCGGAGCGCTGCCCCCGACTGCCCCGCGCCCGCTACTCAGCCCGGCTTACACAACCGCTCCCGAGCGAGGCCGCGCGGCCCGCCCGCTGCTCCCGGGCCGAGCGCGGCTCCATCCAGCCGGCAGCGAGCGGGCGCCACGGGCCGGCCAGGCCACACGCTGCAGCGGCTCCCCAGGGCGTGCGGACGCCTCGGCTCCCGCCGCCCAGCGCCGCTGCCCGCCCGGCCCGGGCTCCCGGGGAACCGCCGCCGCCCGCGCTGCAGCCCAAGGCGCTGACACGCGCCAGGCGAGCCCGGCCCCGCGCTGCCGTTGTTTCCCGCCCGCCGCTCCGAGCCCCGCGCCACAGCCCGGCGCGCGCACGGGCGGGCGGCCACGCGGGCTGAGGCGGCAGCGCCCGGGAGAGCCCCTCGCGCCGCCCGGCCCCGCCGATACTCACCTCCCCGCGCAGGGCCGCGCAACCCGCGCAGCTCAGCGGCAGCGCCGGACTCCGCCCGGGCCACAACGGAGCCCGCGAGCGCGACAAGTCCGCGCCCGGGGCCTCCTCAGCCCATCCCGCCCTCCCCTTTGTGCGGCTGGGCGGACCCGTTCCGCGCTGGGCCCGGCCTCCTCGGGACAGGCCGCTGCGGGGCGGGGCCGGGCGGCCCGGCCGCTGCCGGTTTCTTACCGAGGGATCGGCCGCGAAAGGGCTAGAAAGGAGCCAGTCACCGCCCGGGCCCCACTCCCCGCGCGAGCCCCGCGCCACCGACCGAGCAGCGACACAAAATGGCCGCCGCGGCTGAGGCGCCGCCGCGAGGGAGGGGGCTGGCGCTGGCTCTCGGGGGAGGGGCGGGGCCAAGCCGAGGGGAGTGGGGCGGGGTAGAAACAGGTGTCCCCCCCGAGGGCGGGGCCTCGAAGGGGGCAGGTGAAGGGGCGGGGCCTCAACTGTGCACAGGAAGGGGCGGGACGAGGCGGAACTCCCGCGGGTCTCCTTTCCCCTCCCCTTCCGGCACGTGTTAGGCAGGGCCCCTCCCTTCACGGGGGTGCAGGTAGCTAGCAAGCTGGCCAGGGCCTTCCGGTACCAGCCCCCTGCTGCAAGCCTGACCCTGGCTTGTCACCCCCAAGGGATTGGCCCAAGAGCCCCTTGTACCTGAAGCACCTGGGCCCAAGACATCAGCATTGCAGCACCCCACCCCCCAGGGCTTCTACATATCTGAGATACAGCCCCACAGTTCCCAATGGCATCGACCCCAACAGAATTCTTCCACCCATCCTTCTCCGATTTTTCCTGCCATGCTTGTTAGTATTTCATCATGGCGGTGTTAGAGCACTGCAAATGGACAAAAAGACAAAGTGAGGGGAGACTGAAAGAAGAAGACAGCTAAAACAAACAGGCTATGTCTACGCTGGCGGCTTCTTGCGCAAGAACAGCTGTTCTTGCGCAAAAACTTGCCCGGTATCTACACTGCACGCACGTTCTTGCACAAGTAGATTTACAGTACAGCGTTGTAAAACAGGGCTTCTTCCAGAAGAGTTATTCCTCTCTCTAGGAGGAATAAGCCCTCCTGCCTGCGCAAGAGCTCTTCCACAAGAGGGCAGTGTAGCCAGGCAACATGAATTTCTTGTGCAAGAAGCCCCTATGGTTAAAATGGCCATCAGAGCTTTCTTGCGCAAGAGAGCGTCCACCCTACCATGGATGCTCTTGCGCAAAAGCACATGCCAGTGAAGATGCGCTCTTGTGGAAGTCTTTTTGTGCAAGAACTCTTCCGCAAAAGAGTTCTTGCGCAAAAAGCTGCCAGTGTAGATGTAGCCTGAGGGTCCCATCACAAGAACTCGAATCTCCAACACAATACCATGCTGTAGTGAAGCTGAGTGACCTTCCATTGAGCTGGAGGATGAAGAGCCAACTCAGTGATCCCTAGCGGTCAGAGCTAGGCCAGGCTTGCCTCTCCCACCAATACCCAAGGGATGAGACAGACAGCCTGAAAGACAGAACCCTTGATGCAGTTGAGTCTGAGCTAGGGAAGGGAGTAGATGGCTTCCAGGCCTAGAAAAGAAGGGAAGAGAGTAGGTGTTTGCAGAGCCCTGGAGCTGAACCCACACTGCACCAGGCCCTGCCCCTGGAGGAGACTGGCCCTGGTGAGGGGCTGCCAAGTCTGCCATTTGCCACATATCCAGAGTGTGAAGTTGCACCCCCATATTTTTTATGGAACTATGCTTTTGAATATGAACAAGAACTCAAATAAGCTCTATGCAAACTGTGGCATGTAGCCTGTCACTGAAAAGCTTGCAATCTGCTGAATGGGTATTTTCTACTAGCTGGACTTACCCGGCGTTGCCTGGGAAACTGGAGGAACAAAATTTAGAAAAACAGAAACTGGTCCTGACAGCCTCCAGCCACACCGCAGCTGCCAGTGCCTGACATCTGGCCATTATGGTAGGAGGAGAGACTTTCAGGCAGTCCAGAGCTTTATAAAGCAGTGAGCAAGCGACCAAATAACTTGCGAACAGGTGAGTGCTAACAGGGAATTTAGAGAGGGAGTTCTCCAGGTAAAGGAGAAGCAGATACAGGACTCTTGAGGGAAGTGGTTGTCTGCAGTGTGTGTTGTGTTTGGGGCTTTCTTGCTGTGTGCTGAGCTTGTGTTTGTGAGTGAGGCTTTTTTTTTCCTCCCTTCCCATTTCCCTTCCCCCTCACCTTCGCGGAGTGTGTGCTGTGACTGGCAGGTGGAAACTGTTGGCTTCTAATTAAAGTTTGAATTGTAGAAGCCTCTGCTGATTGGCTGACCCTTGGTAGGGGGAGGGACTTTCAGGCAGTCCAGGGCTTTATAAAGCAGTGAGCAAGCAACCAAGGAGCTTGCAAACAGGTGAGTGCTAACAGGGAGTTTAGAGAGGGAGTTGGGAAGGGGGCAAGGTTCTCTTGCCTTTCTTTTAAATCCTTTTTCCAGGACAGCAGGTATGGATGATGATAGGTCTGCTGTTGTTACCTGCACAGCGTGTGCCATGTTTGTCTTCCTCCTGGAAGAAAGAACGGATTTCATCTGCACTAAGTGCAAGCTGGTCGCCATTTTGGAAGAAAAAATTAGAGGACTGGAAGCCCAAGTGTCAACCCTACGCTTGATCAGAGAGGATGAAGATTTCCTTGATAGAAGGCAGAGTTTAATCCTGCAAGCACGGCAGGTGGAAGAGCCAGAGAGGGCAGTACAAGACCAGGAAGAGAACTGGTAGCATGTAACTTCTAGAAGGGGAAAAAGGCCAGCACAGGAATCCCCCAGTGCTATAGAGGTAAGTAATCGCTTTCAGGCTCTCTCCACAGGCTCTGCAGTGGTGAATGTTTTGGAAGGGACCTCACAAGGAAGAAACCGGAAGGGAACACCATCTACTTGAAGGCATGGGATGCGTAGTCCTAGGGATGGGGGTTCCACAACCACCACCCCCAAAAGAAGACGACAGGTGGTGGTGGTCGGGGACTCCCTCCTAAGAGGGACTGAGCCATCCATCTGCCGTCCGGATCTCAAGAGGTGTGCTGCTTACCGGGAGCTTGAATTCAGGATGTGACTGAGAGGCTTACAAAACTGATCAAACCTTCGGATCGCTACCCCTTCCTGCTTCTCCACGTGGTAACTAACGATACGGCCAAGAATGAACTTGAGCGGGTTACTGCGGATTATGTAGCGCTGGGAAGAAGGATCAAAGAATTCAGAGCGCAAGTGGTGTTCTCGTCCATCCTCCCTGTTGAAGGGAAAGGACTGGGCAGGGATCGTCGAATTGAGGAAGTAAATGTATGGTTGCGCAGGTGGTGTCGGAGAGAGGGCTTTGGTTTCTTCGACCATGGGACTCTGTTCCGGGCACAAGGATTGTTAGGAAGAGATGGGATCCACCTAACAAAGAGAGGAAGGAGTATCTTTGCAGGCAGGCTTGCAAACCTAGTGAGGAAGGCTTTAAACTAGGTTTGTTGGGGGACAGTGACCAAAACCCTGAGGGGAGTGGGAAAGTCGGATACCGGGAAGAAATGCAAAGAGGAACGAGCAAGAAAGGAGGACCCCTGATTCGAATGGAGAAGATAGGGCGATCAACTGGTTATCTGACGTGTTTGTACACTAATGCGAGAAGCCTGGGCAACAAACAGGAAGAACTGGAGGCCCTGGCCCAGTCCAAGAACTATGATTTAATTGGGATAACAGAGACTTGGTGGGAAGACTCGCATAACTGGAGTGCTGTCATGGAAGGGTATAAACTGTTCAGGAAGAACAGGCAGGGGAGAAAAGGAGGAGGAGTTGCACTATATGTAAGAGAGCACTATGATTGCTCAGAACTCCAGTATATAGAGGGAGAAAAACCTGTTGAGAGTCTATGGGTTAAGTTTAGAGGTGCAAACAACAGCAGTGATGTTGTGGTTGGTGTCTACTACAGGCCACCGAATCAGGTGGATGATGTAGATGAGGCTTTCTTCAGACGACTGAGAGAAGCTTCCAGATCGCAGGCCCTGGTTCTCGTGGGGGACTTTAATCACCCTGACATCTGTTCGGAGACCAATTTTTGCTAATTTTTTTTGGTAGGGAAGTAGGAGATAGGCATGCTCGGTCTGCAAATTCTCATCCAATATCTGAGTATAGGGATGTGTCAATCAATGGGGCTGGCCCTACTGAATCTGAGAGATTTCAAGGTGACACCTCAAACTCTTCTACCATCTTTTCTGATGAAACTATGAGTCAATCTCTATAGTCCCTCCTCTAGCACCACTCCCTGGACCAGCTGCCCCTCCCATGGACTGCATCTCTCAACCCCCCCCCCCACAGGATCATCCAGTATCAAACCCAGGACCAGTGCCCAGATTTGAGGGATCCCCCCACCCCCGCCTTGGATTAATTTCTTACCCACCCAGCATCATCCAGGGCTACCCCTTGGGCCAGTGCCCTCAAAGGAGACCCCATGGGCTTCATTTCACTCACTCCTGCAGGACTGTCCAGCCCCACTTCCTTCATCTCCTACAATCCTGCCCTTCCCCACTCGCCTCAACGGTCCAGCCCCTGGACCAGCCCGCCCCAACAATCCAGCCCCAATCCTGCCCTCTTCCACTCGCTCCCAACAGTCCAGCCCCAGACCAGCCCCATTCATTCCCTCCCCTGCTCTCACCTCAAGGTCCCCGATGCGCCTCTTTCCAGACATTTTTTCAAAGTGGCAGCTGAGCGGTAACACCAGCTCCGCCCCCTCCGCCTAGAGCGAGCCTCAGCAGCAGCCCGCTCGCCCATTGGTTGGCCGCCGGGCCCTGAGCCAATCACAGTATTGAAGAGGGGCCTCCATATGCTTCCAGCAATGGGGGGGAAGCCGCTTCTCTCCGCAATGCCAAGCTCCATGCAGCCCCTGGGGAGAGGCGTCGGTCTCTCATCTCTTCCCTCCCACAATACCTTAAAACCTTCTCCTGGAGGAAAGGTTAGACCATGGAACGTATGGGTGCGGTAGCTCTTATAGTGTCCAAGTTATTAGAGCACAAACATACAAACATTCTCCTTTATATATTAGATTTGTGTGCATGTAGCATTCCTGTATTAGAAGTTAGAAATATGAAGCATAAACCTGGTTTATATAGTTAGATGTGCTAATGAAGACCATTAGTAGTATGTAAGGAACTTAATAGCTCAGTACTCATGACAATGATCTGTGACTAGTCCTGCTTTTCCTATAAGCCTGGACTATGGTTGGTCCTGCCAAGACATATGACCAGGTCACCTAAATGCTGGAACCCATTTCGGATGTATTACTTTTCACGGGGGAGTGAAAAGATTGAAACCAAACGCAAAGGATTCATGCCTTAGGCAAAATCTATTTATAAGCAGGGACCCAAATAATAGGGGCATTTCCAGACACAGACGATCCCTGCTTACCACTCAGGTGACTGCTGAAAACATCTAAGACTGAACAGGGGAAGAACTGGGCCTGAAATAAGTGGCTGCCTAGCTTACGAGAAAAGATTATTGGAACAGCTGTTAGGGTAAGAAATTGCATGTCACAAGTTTCTTCAAGTATTAAGCTTAGCTGGTGGGTTTGGTTTTATTTTGTTTACTAACTTAAATCCTACTTTTTATATTTAATAAAATCATTTTGTTTATTATTAAACCAAACGTAAGTAATTCTTATCTGGTGGGGCCACAGCCATACATCTCGCTCTCATTGGTGAACGGAGTGAACAACTTATGAGCTTGCTCTGTATATAACTTGTATGCAAAGTAAGATGGATTTATCTAGTGATGAGATCCCACTGGTGCTGTGCCAACCCCCTATGGCTGAGCTGCTCTCAGCGTCGGTGCTGCTCTGCTGCGGACTGTGACCCCAACGCTGTGCCTTTGCTGTGGGACACCAGAGGCCCTGGCTTAGCAGGACAGGATGGTGAGGCACCCCAGAGGGCAGGCAGGCTGGCACAATGGTATGATCAGCACATCAGGTGACAGTCTCAGGGAGATCCCTGTGACTGAACCCCTTGTACTGAGGAGATAGAGGACACCTATAAAGTGGAGGTCCCCAAAAAGGGGATTGTAGAACGTAGCCCGGGAAAACCAGACATTAGTCCAGTTGGGCTGTTGCCCAAATCTACGTCAGTGTGTTTTGGCTGGATCTCTGCTGGCCCAGAGGCGGCACACTCCACCACTGTTAGGGTGGGCCTAGGTCTCCTCACCCCCTGCTGCCTACCCCATGTCTGCCTGCAGCCTGCCAAAGCTGAGCGCTCAGACTGGTTCGTGGCCATCCCCTGCCTAAGACCCAGAGTTCTAATCCCTGGTGAGGGGGGCCACCCCAGAGACACAAGCAGAGTGAGCGGGAGGGACTGCTGCAATCCCACTACATGTGTCAGGCATTGGCCTGGACCCTGTAAAAAGGGATCCAAAGTTAATCACACCCCACACAGCCTTACTGTTACCCTACAGCTAGACAAGTTCATCGGGTATTTGGTTAAGAGCCAACAGCAGCAGCTGATGCAACAGCTGGGGGCCCAGCAGCAGCTGCTCTGGAGAAGTTCAGAGCTTAATGCTTGTTTCTTGTTAGTGTCCAGTTGTCAAGCTTCACACACAACCAGCCTTTGGGGGCAGAGTGCTTCTGGAGAGGAGCAGCATGTGTTCCAGCGGAGGCAGGGACTGGCTGGTGATCGACTTTTTAAGCGAGTCAATGCTTTTGATATTTAACACTCTGAGAAAATACTGTTCTAACAGGTGGCCAACCCTAACCCTGATGTGTTCTGGCTGCAGATGTCAAAGTTGCCCTATGGCCCTGGGTGCCCAGAGAGAGTCCAGCTCTGAGCAAGGGTGTTAAAACACGATTATCTGGATAATCATATACTCGATACAACTTGCAATTAGTCGATGAACGGCTCTGCAGAGCCACAGAGGGGATAGCTCCAGGAGCCGACTAGAGCCGGGACTGAGCCACCCGCGCTGCGGCTCTGTATTTTAAATGTACTAAGAGTTGCTGGGCTCTTACTACATTTAAAATGCAGAGGCTCAGTGATCAGCACGAGCCAGGACGGCTCGGTCCCGGCTCACACTGAGTCCAGCAGCCCTGGCTGTCCGCCACAAACAGCCCTGTTAGCAGTGGCCAGGGCTGTCCGCTGTGAACAGGGGTTGCTTGACAGCAACAGCCCTTGTCCGCAGGGGGGGCCCAGCTCCCCACTGCAGCGTCCCTTATCCCCCCCCCGCATATCCCTCCCCTCATAGAGGCAGCAAGGGGGGGCACTGCAGAGAGCCCCATGCTCCCTGACGCACTTCTGCTTTTTAAATGTACAAGAGCCCCCAGAGGGCAGCAGTGTGAGCGGGGACTGAAGTCATCCCTGCTCAGCCATTTCCCACTGTGCCTCTGCCTCTCCTGCCCCCCCGCAGAGATGGTCGGGGGGAACCAGCTTTCCCGGTTCCCCCCAGCACTGGCTCCTGCTTCCCCCCCGCCCCTTGCTGCCTCTCGCTGATAAAGGCGGGAGCGGGGGAAGGGGAAGCGACTAGTCAAGTTGACTGATAAGCATTTGCTTATGGGATAGTCGGCGAGTCGCTTACATCCTCCGAGGGGGGTCTTTGAAAACCTCACCTATGTTTTTAACATTGCAAGTGTTCAAGGGAGTGAGGAAGAAGGTGCAGAAACAGCTAAAAATCCCCCCAAACTTTAGATATAATCTTACATTATATCTAAAATACCACATTTCATTGTGATATTTTTAATGTAAATTTATAAAATTTATTTTTAACTGCACTAAGTTTAACTGGAGAATTTTTTCAATGCAAAAAAAATCAAAACATCATCTCATTCCTTGTTTTCCACTGGACTATATGCCCCATATCCTCATCTCCTCTGTGAAAAGCATCTTTCTAGCTATTTCTGAGACCACAAAAGGAAAACTCCACATTTTCAATGGAAGATTTTTTAATTTCAGTAGGCAGGGGGGAAATGTTAAATAATTATGCCATTGTGCTTTAACTTTTATGTTGGGGTTTAGCGGTTAGGGTTAAGGGTTAGGGGTTGGGGTTTAGCGGTTAGGGTTAGGGTTTGGGGGTTGGGGTTTAGCGGTTAGGGTTAGGGGTTGGGGTTTAGCGGTTAGGGTTAAGGGTTAGGTTAGGTTGGGGTTTAGCGGTTAGGGTTAGGGTTGGGGTTGGGGTTTAGCGGTTAGGGTTAGGGGTTGGGGTTTAGCGGTTAGGGTTAGGGGTTGGGGTTTAGCGGTTAGGGTTAGGGGTTGGGGTTTAGAGGTTAGGGTTGGGGTTTAGCGGTTAGGGTTAAGGGTTGGGGTTTAGCGGTTAGGGTTAGGGTTTAGCGGTTAGGGTTAAGTGTTAGGGTTGGGGTTTAGTGGTTAGGGTTAGGGGTTGGGGGTTGGGATTTAGCGGTTAGGGTTAAGGGTTAGGGGTTGGGGTTTAGCGGTTAGGGTTAGGGGTTGCAGTTTAGTGGTTAGGGTTAAGGTTATCTTCGTTTCATTTGCATGTCAGAAGACATGACGTTGCTTAGGTTGACCACAGAGGGGAGCCTCTCCTCCAGAATCCTGCAACATCATCAGCCTTCTTCAAAGGGCCCAGGGCTCCACTCTGTCTCTGGACTGTGCCTGTTTGGTTGGCCAAGCAAAGGCTGTTAGGGGGAGCATGAGGTTCTCACTGGAACAACAAGGACCGTGTTTGTGTGTCACAAAGGGGCCTGCCTGAACTCCCACACACTTCTTATCTGCTCAGCAAGGGGCCCAGTGTGTCCAGGACACTGGATGTGCTCAGGTGTGGAATGTGCTCAGATGATGCCCATTAGGGGTGTGGAAAAGCTCCGCTTCAGGTTCAAGAACCCACCATACACCTCACTGGGAAGCGGATGATTGGCAAAGGATGAGGTGCCTGGCTCCGTCCTGCTCTGTAAGGAGCTCTTGACTTTCGCTGCTTGTCTTCAAAAGATTCGCGTGTCAATACTGGAGATGGCCCCAGGTGTCCGCTGTCCCCAGTCTGTCTGAGAGCTGCCATCTGGAGTGGGATGCTGATCAGACCAAGTCAGTAGGCTTGGAGCCTTACATGCCCTCATCTCATGCCAACAGGGTAGCTTGCCTGGGACAGGAAAGCCTGGAGCTATACCCGTATGACCACAAGGTGAGCCCCTGCCCCCGAGAGAGAGCAGATGATACCAATTCACAAGGCACAGGGAGCAGGCGGAGGCAGGAATGATCAGGAAATGGCAGCCTGAGGAGCTGCAGCTGCCTTGAAGAAGAAAAGCTGCAGGGAGCAACACTCCTGCCAAGACCCTGACCTGTGAGCCAGATCTGAGAGAGGGGGCTGGAAACCTCCGGGCTAGGGGAGAGCCAGTGGACTGGAGCTGGGCTGAGAGTGCCAGAGGGCACCTGACAGCTGCATCCATTGGACCCAGGTGGGGAAGGTTTTAATGCCCTGAATACTGGGCTGTTTGGTCAAGCAGCCTAGAGAAATGAAAACCAGGCGGGGACCACGGAGAAACCTCTGGCCATGAGGGGGGGCTGGCAACCGCGTGCGTAAAACCAACCAGCAATGTGGCAGGATCCAGGACATCCCGCCCCCATCAAGGGAGGCTGATCTTCCGCTTCAGTTCCAGGAGGCAGCTGAGTGGCCAAACCAAGTGGTTCTCCAGCTGCTATGGACAGAAGCCACTGGACTTTGGCTCTCTTGCAGGAGCAGCAACGGTGCGTGTCAAAGATCCAGCAAGGGGATCATCTGAGCTCACAAGGGCTGTGAAAAAGCCCATCCAGGGACACGCTGCAGGCTGTCAATGAGTCCGTGGCCCTATGGGAGCCATGGGAGGTGAACCTGAGAGGACCTAGGCAAGCGCAGCCTGAGGCCGAGAGGAGTTAATTGGTTTGGTGCAGAAAAGGAGACTCTACAAATAGACACTTTGCCCCCTTAGGAAACTGCCAGGTGGCAAAAGGAGGGCCGGGGCCCCAAGAAGGCAGAAAGGAAGGAGAAGGGTGCTCGAGGCACGCAACATGGAGTAGGTGGTGACAGATGTGAACCTTGGCGGGGTGATAGCAACTTCAAGTTCTTACAGGTACTGTTGTATTGGACCCTATGCAGGGGTTGGAGGGTACGATACAACAGTACCTGTAAGAAATGTGTGGGGTGGAGTTCGGAGGCTCAGGGAGCAGGGCGTATGGGGAGGCTCAGGGCAAAGGACTGGGAATTTGTGGGGGAGGTGGAGGAGCCAGGGCAGGGGGGTTGGGGTAGGCTCAGGGCAGCTGGTTTGGGGTATGTGAGGGACATGCAGGATTCAGGGCTGGGGCTGTGAATGGGGGCTCTGGGCAGAGGGGAGTTGTGGGCAGGGGCTGAGGCTTGGGTTACCTTCCCTGACCCACGGCTCCAGTTAGCTGCCAAAGGAGCTATGGGCCGGCTATGTGGGGCACTGTGGCAGGGAAACAGGTGGCATAAGAGACAGCCCTGGCCTACTCTTTCCTTCCCCTGGCTTCTTTCCAGAAGCTGCCGGCAGCAGTGCATACGAGGGACTGCACATGCGCTGCCCAACATCCAGTGAAAGAGGGGTAGTCAGGAGGGGTGCAGACACACCTGGAGTCCAGCTGGGAGTGTGCACACCTCCTACAGCCTCCAGGAGGCCTCTTTCACACATGCTGCCTCACCTGGCTACCTGCCGCTTACTGTGGCACTTGGGCCTACCAGCACCAGCCTGGAGCAGGAGCCCCCAATGTGACTGCCCTTCCAGCGTGACTGTGAACGATTTAATAACCACTCTCTGAAAACAGTTATCCAACCAGTTAGGCACCCACCTTATAGTAGCCCCATCTAGGTTATATCTCCCTAGTTTATTGATAAGAAGGTAATGCAAGACCATATCAAATGCCTTACTAAGTCTAGGTATACCACATCTACCCCTTTCCTCTTATCCTCAAGACTTATTTTCCTATCAAAGAAAGCTATCAGGTTGGTTTGACACGATTTGTTCTTTACAAATCCATGCTGGCTGTTACCTAGCACCTTATTATCTTCCAGGGCTAAGTCTACACTGCAGGCTTCTTGGGCAAGAAGCCTTTTGCACAAGAGTTTTTGCGCAAAAACTTCTTGCACAAGAGCACGTCCACACCTCAAAGCTCATCACAAAAGCCATGTGCTTTTGCACAAGAGAGCATCCACAGTGCATGGATGGTCTTGCTCAAGAAAGCTCTGATGGCCATTCACAGAATGGCCATCAGAGCACCTGTGCTTTTTCCCTCTGGAGCATCCACACTTGCCTTTTTGCGCAATACCTGTAGCGCAAAAGGGAGTTATGCCTCGTAGAAGGAGGTTTACCTTCACCGGCAAAAACCATCTGTTCTGCCGTTTTATTGCTGTTTCACTTGCGCAAAAGCACATTTGAGGTGCGGACGCTCCACAGGTTTTTGCGCAAAAACCTTGCAGTGTAGACATAGCCCAGATGTTTACAGATGGATCACTTAACAACTTGCTCCATTATCTTCCCTGGCACAGAAGTTAAGCTGACTCGTCTGTAGTTTCCTGGGTTATTCTTATTTCCCTCTTTATATAAAGGCACTGTATTTGCCCTTTTCCAGTCTTCTGGAATCGACTTTTCAAAGATGATAGCCAATGACTCAGATACCTCGTCTATCAGCTCCTTGTGTGTTCTAGGATGTGTTTCATCTGGCCCTGGTGACTTGCAGACGTCTCACCTTTGTAAGGAATTTTTAACTTGTTCTTTTCCTATTTTAACTTGTGAACCTGCCCCATTTTCACTGTCTTTCACTGTGTTAGGATCCAGTCACCACCAACCTTTGAAAACCAACATAAAGAAGTTGGTAAATACCTCTGCCATTTCCGCATTTCCTGTTACTGTTTTTCCCTCTTCACTGAGCAATGGGCCCACCCTGTCCTTGGGCTTCCTCTTGCTTCTAATGTATTTGTAGAATGTTTTCTTGTTGCCCTTTATGTCTCTAGTTAGACTGATCTCATTTTGTGCCTGTCATTTGTGGTGGACTAAATCTGCCCTGCCAAGCCCTGCAGTCATGGCTAGAGAGACTGTGGCTAGAAGGTGGTTTGAGGCTTGCTTTGCTGATTGGTATGGTGACTCTCCCAGGGGCAGATGGCTGTAAATTGTCCACCAATTTGTGGCTGTTCTCTTGTAAATACCCCACCTGGATACACAAGGCAATGGCCTGGCATGCCTTAAAATCCTGATCCTGAAGGTGCAACGAGCCAGGCAGCACAGCATCATCCAGAGAGAACAAAGCCCATAACTGAGCCAAAGCTGGGCCTTGTTCCTGGACAGGATGAGACTGGAGGCTCCACAGGTAAAAGGACCACAGGTGCCTGGGCCTGTGGTGGATCAGAGGTCACCGTCACTGACATGGCTGGTGATCCTGCCTTTCAGCGAGGTGAAGAGCAGAACGTCTGCGGAGGCCAGTGAGTGGCCGGCCAGTAACCTCTGTCCCATCCACAAGACACACGGGAGCTGCAACGTCCATTAGAGTCCCTAGGTGCTGAGTGAGAAGATGACGACCCCAGCTTGGATGCAGAGGAGCCTTGGGAGCCCAGCAGCAAGGCGGGAGTTGAACCAGGAGGAGCAAGTGGGAGGGCTGCCCAGGATGAGGCAGGACGTGGCGCTGCCGACGGGAGGTGGTACTGAGCCTGCCAGCGTGGGAAGTGGTGTCCGTCCACATGGGAACAGGGGGACCCCAGTGACCGGCTGCACCATCACCAAGGGCAGCCGTGGGACCATCTGTGGAAGTGCCTAGTTGTTCCTGGCACCAAGGCTGCTCCGGTGGGTTCACATTTACAAACTCGACCTTTTCCTCAGTGCTCGTCTGATTCTTCAGGGAGACACCTGCTCCAGAAGGTGAGGCCAAGGGCTCGAGGAGCCCTGGAGCAAGGTGAGGGGGGTCTCAGTAGCAAAGAGCTGCCTGGCCTGTTGCTGCCGAGCTGCCCGACAGAGCCCAAAGCAGCACAACTGCTGTGTGGGAATTGCTCCTCCACACCAAGCAGAGTGTTTAAAGCTGCTGTGGCCCTCCCTGTGGCCACAAACTGCCTTGAACCTACGAACCAAACCCAGCAAGGACGGGGCAGGATTTGCGAGGTGGGGAGGCTGCAACTCCCCAGCGCTCTGACTCCAGCCTGGGGCAGGCGAGGGATCTGAGGGGTCGGTGGCCCTGCCTCTTATAGCCAGGGAGGGGTCACAGCCACAGAGCCAAGTGCTGCCTCTGGACATGCACTGTTGGGCCACGTCTCTGGCTCCATGCGGCCGGCACGCGCACGCCTCAGGGCGCACCCGGCTGCCTCTAGGGGAGGGAGACAAGCTGTGGTGCGAACTGTTCCCTTTTGTCTGAGCAGGGGAAGCCGCATCAGCACAGGGGTTGCTTTGGCGCTGGCCCTGACTGGAGCCAATTCCTGATGCAGGGTTGACCCCTGGGAAACGCCCGTGGAGCTGAGGGTTCTGGAAGAAGGGATTGCCCTGCATGCTGTTTGACACCCTCTGTTCCAGGATCTGTCTGTGTGTCCCAGTATCAACAGCACTGACTCCTGCAGCACCAGCCCAGCCTGCGAGGCCCCAGGGTCTGGTACTGGCAGGCACAGGGGCAAGACGGTATCGACAATGAAGAACACGTAACTCTTTGCTGCTCTCAGACCTGCCACGACTGAAGAGACTGAAACTTTGACAAACCAAATTTGCTCCAGAGCCCAAGGCTGGGACACTTCAGCCACGGAAGGGGAGTGGCAGAGTTGTTACTTCAAACTGCTCTAATACCCATTGGGCAGAACAGCGCAGCGACACGGGATGACCATATTCTTAAGGCAACTTCAGAGAGCGAAGAGCTGCAGAATACAGACTGCTCCCACCTTTCTTCTAGCGAGGAGCAGCAGCCTCCGTCCACCTGTGAATGCTCACATCACAGCTCATGCACCTGCTGAAAAAGGAAGCTCCACGCAGACGAAGCGAGCTCTGAAAATGTGCAGCAGGGATGAGGTTTTAATGATTCTGATCACAGAGGAGGGGCTGCTCCGGTGGGTTCACATTTACAAACTGATTGGCAAAAAAGAAAACAATATCCAGTGTAATGTCTTGGCCCATGTGACAGTCCTGGCAACAAGCACTGAGCCAACAAGGCGAGAGGTGTCTTTGCTGCACCGCAGGGCAGGGCAGATGCTGAGTCCTTGCCCAGTGTTGCTGGCTGCGGTTTACAGCCCTGGGATACCTGCACATCTCCCACCCAGTCAAAGGGATCCTGGGTCAGGCAGGAGCAAACACTCCAGCTGGGGTGGGGCGAGGGCGTGGCACCCTGAGCTGTGGCCCAGGGCTAGTCTGAGAGCCGGGGGCAGCGTTCAGGGTGGAAGAAGCTGCATAAATTCTCCCCTCCTGTGGAAGCCAGAGGAGCTGACTTGCTTCCTGTTGGCAGCGGGGTGAGAGCAGGAAGCAGGCCCTCGCCGGGCCCGTCGGCATCAGGCCAGACCGAGGGTTGTGACCCGAGAAGCAGGGATTTCCTGGCCCAGGACACCAGCCCCATGCATCTGGTACCAGGAGAGGCACTTTGGCCCCTGGCTCTAAAGGGCCCAGCCCAAACTTTGGCTGAAGATCTTGCCCCCCAGGGCTCCCTGTCTCCTCAGTTTCATAAGGCACAAGTGTCCTGAGCTGCCTGGGCTCAGGCATGAGCAGACAGACCCTGTGCAGTGCATCTGCCGGCCAGAGTCGAGCCCACTGCAGCCCCGCCTCACGCGTGTTTCCAGTCAGGAGAAGGCTGGCTAGTGCTCGGACCCGACAAGCAGCGTGGCTGGGCTCGGGGATCTGCAGGCACATGCGGGAATATGCTTTTGGACCTTGCAGGCAGCAGCGAGCTGGACAAACACCCCCGAGGCGCAGAGACCTGGCCCGGGACAGGCTGGTGCTGGCAGAAGAAACGCGCGGAAAAGCCCAGGAACAGCACTGGACAGGAATGGGAGACTGGCTGGAGGCCCGGGGCAAACCCACATGCTCCCATTGCAGCCTCACTCCACCCCCCTCACTGTGGCTCACCAGTCTCACTGGCCCAGAGCACTGGTGACACTAACAAACACGGCCAGCCACAGCCACAGCCACTGGGAGGCCACCCCTGGCAGCCAGCCCCGGAACACCCTGCCACGCTGGCTGCCTTGCGGCTTCGCGGGGCCCAGCCCGCTGCCTGGCGGCACGGGGCAGGCAGGCGGCAGAATTCAGGGGAACCCCGGCACACGACGGACAGAGCCTGGCTCAGCCTGGAAAAACTCTCTGACACCTCCCAGTACAACAGGGCCTGCTGGCCCAGCCCCTCGCCTGCACCAGCTGCTCCTCCCCCTTCTGGCTGCAGCGCGCTGCTGGGGCAAGGTGCAACCAGCCATCGTTCCAGGCCAGGGAGCTGCTGCTCTGCCGCACGCCAGCTCCAGGGACCTCGGGCCACTCAGGGGAGCCTGGCCAAACGTCTTTCCCCTCTTCCCAGGAGATGGAGAAGGGGGTGCCTGGGCCCCTAGGGCGCCCCCCCTTGCTTGGGGAGCCTCTCCTGGCTAGTCCCACAGGATTCGGTCAGCATAGAACAGCCCTGGGGGAGGTGTCTGCAGACAGCACCAGGCCGTGGGAAGAAGACTGAGTTAGCTGGGCTGGAAACAGCCCACATTGCCTCCTTTGGTGGGATGGGGAGGGGACGTGAGAGCCTGCCCTGGCCGTGACCCACTGTCTGCACTAAGGCACATGAGGAGCAGAGACAGACCCACACTCCTACCCAGGTCCCAGGGGGAAGCCTCCGCTCCAGCTTGCCCCAGTTGGTGCCGCAGCTGCGAGGCCGCTTGCCAGAGTGGGCCCAGTGCGCCCTGGGTCCCAGCATCGGAAGGCAGCAGAGGGCTCTGGCCTGGTGCGCCCGCTGCAGGTGCTCGTGGGCAGCCCTGCTGCATGGCCGCAGAGAGCTCCAGGCCACTACCAGCCTGAGCACCAAAGCCAATCCCTGCAGGGTCCTCCCGGCGCTGTGCCAGCAGCTGCTGAGCGTGGAGCGCGCGTGGCCGGGCTCCCTCGGCTGGGAACTGCAGCACCCAGCTGCCGCCTGGGGGAGAGGAGCCTGCTGACAGCCAGTGGCAGAGAATGGGCACGTGCCGGGAACACACTCACCCACAAACTGTGCAGAGCAGCAGAAAGGTTCCTGCTGCCAAGAGTGCGTCGCTCCTGCCCATCCCCCAGCCAGCCGTCCGCTCGTCCCCACTGCCAGCGAACCCATCAGCGCTACAAGCCAGCACCATGCTCCCGACGCCCCAGCACTGGCCAGCTGCTCCCACGCTCCCCCGTTTACACTGGCCCTCGTGAGTGGCAGCAATCCTAGAGCAGGGAACCGCAGCTTGGAGGACGGAGCCTGCACCCTCGTGCGGGTGACAGTCCTGGGTGACTAGCCCGCGTGATCTCCCTCCAGCAGCCCTGGGTCCAGCCGCTCACACCAGCCCTGGGATGAAGCTAGTGTCCAGGTGCACAATGAGCATGCGCAGGAAGGACATCTCCTTGCGGGTGTTCTCAAAGATGACCCGGGGGTCGTCAGACTCACAGCGCAGGCAGTTCGGGGCCATCACCATGGCCAGGTTGTTCACATCCATCTTCGTCTTGCCCACGTTGGTCGGCTGAGCAAAGATCTGCGAGAGGAGAGCAGGAGATTCAGCCAGAGCAAAGGGGTGCGGACGGGAAGCAGCTAGGCCCACGGGAACAGGCCTCGGTCCAGGGGGCAGCCAGTGTTCAAGGCTGCAGATAACTCTGTCATGAGTCACAACCCTGTTGCTTTATGAAAAAAAATTGGCTTATGGATATGAATATGCATAACTCAAAGGTGCTTTATGCAAAACAGGTCATGTGCCATATCAATTGTTCAGGTACAATCTGCTGAACGAGTATATCGTATTTGTGTGCATGCATCATCCTTGTACGTGAAATCAGACATATGGAAATACAGCACTGTGGAGCGTGACTGTACAAATGAGGCCAGTAGGGATACTTTGGCTCAGTACTCAAACCAACCACCTCTGAATAGTCTTGTTTGTCCAGTGAGCCCAAACTGTGGCTGGTCCTTCCTCAGGAAGAAACCTGGCAACAAAGGACTCTGCAAAGCTGTGGACTCAGGCCAGAGTAAAGATCTGCTCTGACTTGGAGCTTTTTACCTGAGATAAGATCAATTGGTCAGAGTAAGAATGTGCATGTAACAAGTTTCTCAGTATATTAGAACAACTAGCTGGCAACTTGTGTTTATTGTAACTTACTTGGATCTGTCTGTTTTCACTTGGAACCACTTCAATCTGATTTTTAAACTGGATAAAAACACTTCTGTTTATTGTCAAGCCCAGTGTAAATAACTGTTATTTGTGGTGTGGGGCAGTGTCTGGGCCTCTCTCTCGTTCAGTGAGAAAGGGGGCTGACGCTGGAGCTTTCTCTGGGTAAAACTCTGACCCAGGAGAAGGTGGATTTGTTTGGGGTTTTCATCCCTTTGGGGGGTTGGTTCCTGTGTGCTGAGCCCTCCCAGAGCTGAACTGACCTACATGTCTGTGTTGCTCTGCAGGGGGGCGGTAATCCCAACTCTGTGCCTTGGCTAACGGAGACCAGAGCTTCTGGCCCTGCAGGGGTGGGTGGTGGGGAGCCCGAGAAGACAGGCATCCTGGCTTGATCAGCACCCTAGGGGATAACCGCAAGGGGATTTCTCTGGGCCAGCCCATCACAAACACTTCTCCAGGGGGAATCCTGAAGCAGCACGTGGGGCTGGGGCATGGGAGCCTCCCTGGGGCCAGAGGCAGTGTTCCCTGTAAGCTGAGAACTTGGGCAGCCACCCAGGAGCACCCACAGCCAGCAGCATGTGCTTCATGTGGTGGTGCACATCTGCACATGCCTAGGTGCATGTAACAAAATCTGTTCTGCACATGGATGGAAAACCTTGGAGAGAACAATGATCAGAGGTCTTCGCAGCGCGATCCTTGGAGCTTGGGAGGGAGCAGCCCTGCTCCACGTCCAACCCAGCTGGAATGGCTCCATTCTGCACAGGGAACAGGGCCCCCGAGGGGGCGGAGGGGCTCACCTGCAGGAAGTGGATGAGGTAGCACAGGACCAGCCTGTTGAACTCTGGCAGAAGCTGTACCACAGCCACAGCGGCGGCAGGGTCATGGCACCTGCGGATGCACTCAGCATAGAGCTGCGGGGGCACGACGGGCTCCTCCAGCTCCCGGTACCACAGCTTCAGCAGGGAGGCTGCAGAGAGACCAGACCCTCCCATCAGCATGCGAGTCTGGCTCCCTCTGAGTGGCCGCAGGCGGCCCTGGGCCGAGCGTGGGAACTGGCCCGGGGCTCCAGTGCCGCTGGTCTCTGTCCCACGGAGCCGGGCGCCCACAGGAGAGCAGCTCGCACTGGGCGAGCCAGGACCCTGGGCTGCACACACTTGGCCAGGCAGCCCGCGGACGCCAGCCCCCGGCTGGCCACACGCAAACTCTGATTGGATCCTCTCTGCGCCTGGCTGTGGCGGAGCACTGACACCGAGACGAAGGCCCGGGTCACTGCTGGGCGCCAGGAACTGCACCCGCAGAATCCCCCGAGAAGCTGCAGGCTCCCCAGAGTCTTCCGTCTGTTCTGCCCTGCCCAGCTCTGTCTGCGGTGCCTGAGCGCCTGGCCCTGCCCCACCCAGCTCTGTCTGCAGTGCCTGAGCGCCCGGCCCTGCCCCACCCAGCTCTGTCTGTGGTGCCTGAGCGCCCGGCCCTGCCCCACCCAGCTGCATGTCTCCTGTACTCTCACGCTGCCTTGGAAGCCCATCTAACCCGGCACACATGCTCCTGGCCCATGGCTACATGGCCGTCCCCTCCGCTGTCCTACCTGGGATATTGGGGTCACTGAGGTTGTTAGGGATCCTCCACTGATCTACCTGCAGTTTCAGTGCGTTGACTTCGTCGATGTCGCCGGGTATTCTGAAAGCAGAGAGAAACCCGGCACAGGACTGAGTGCCCGCGGGCTGTCGAGCGAGCCGGGCAGCAGGAGGGGAGTTTCCAGGCTGGCAGCACGCACAGAACTGCTGTTTCTAATCCCGCTCAAACTCAGATGGCCCTTCCGAACTCGCCTGCCAGCCTCGCCTCGGCGCCGGCACTCCCCCGCTGCCAGCGGCCAGCAGCAGGTTGGTCGGTGGCACAGAGCAGGTCTGGGGCTGCCGGGACTGACAGCTGCGTTCAGGCCAGGTCAGTACTGCAAAGGGCTACCTGGCCTGTGCGACGCCACCACCTTTCTGCCAAAGACGGAACCAATTTGTCCCACCGCCTAAGGCAATCGGCCTTCTCCTCCTTCCCGGGAAGCTGACACTGCCAAGAGTGACTCGCCCACAGGTCTGGAGCCCCCTTTGCCGGAGCGTGGGCAGATACCACTGTGGCAGGCCCGCAATCTGCCTGGGAGCAGAGGCTCTGCGGGGAGAGCCAGTGGGGCCATTCCCAGGAGCCCCGGCGCTGAGGGAGAAGGGATTAGGGCACGGCCACGAGCGCAGCGCTTAGAGCTCTGAGCGGGGGAGCTGTGGCCACTGGGCCCCGCCTGGCGGCTGAGGGCGCAGGGAGAGAGGAACAAGTGCCCCACAACTCTTCACTTTACCACGCGGTGCGGCTTGTCTGTCTAAGCCGCGATGGGCAGCTGAGGCCAGGCAGAGGGCCACGAGCGGGCATGTCTGCCTGGCAAGCCGGTTCCGCCTCGCTCCTGCTCTCCAGCCACATGCCCGATCTCTTCGCAGGGCGACACGGAGCCGGGCGGCTCCCTTGGCCAGAGGGCGGCTGCAGGAGAACAGCTCCTGTGACGTGCGGAGGGACTGGCACCCTTCAAAGGGCAGCTTGTGCCACGGGCCTGAAGCATCCCTGCCCCCGCTGGAACAGCAGGGCTCTGCCGAGCCAGAGGAGAGGTTGGAGAAGCCCAGGCAGGCAGCTAGGCCTGGGACAGCTGGTGCAAGGGAGCCACTGTGGCGTGCCAGGCAGAGGCTTAGGCTGGCTCTGTCGCACGGGAGCGGAGGCTCCTGGTGAGCGAGGACAGTGCTGGGGGGTGGGGCAGGGAGAGCTGTGGGGACCCCCCTTCTGACTCTGCTCAGCCCGAAAGCCACCATCCCATAGCTCACCTGAAGATCCCTTCAGCCTGCTCTCCCCCCAGGGCCAGGACTTGCTGAGACAGCTGGGTCTGCACCCAAGGCAGCTTGTTCTCCGGGAACACGGCCTGCTGCCGTGACATGATTTCTTCCAGAGAGCTGCCAAACAGCGAGGGCGTCACAATGGCGCTCCTGGCGAGCGTGATCTCCTCCAGCGTGGGTTTCCGGAGGCCCTGTGGGCAGAGCAAAGACCCGTGAGCTCGTGCTGCGTTGCCACCCCGGGCAGGCAGAGGCAGAGATTTGGGGGCAGCTCTATGGTCCTGGCTGGTCCTAGCCACAGTCTGATCTTCTCCAGGTGGGAGCAAGTCCCGTGCCCCTGCCAGGCTGCGCGGCGTGGGGCAGCAGCAGGGTGAGCTCGGTCCTGGGGCCCCTGACAGCCAGCAGGGGCTCACATCCCTTATAGCAGCTCTAGGCGATGGGCCGCGGGAAAACAGAGTTAACGCCCGGCTACGGCCGTTTCCCGGGGTCTCTGGCGACAGAGGCATGTAGATTAGGCTACCTGGCATAGGCAAAGAAGCGGGGATTTAAATAATCCCCGCTTCATTAAAATAAACATGGCCACTGCGCTGTGCCGACGATCAGCTGATCCGGTTGGGGGATCAGGCTGGGGAAGCCTTTGCCGACCGATCCTGTAAACCTCGTTTCATGAGGCATAAGGGATCGGTTGGCAAAGGCTTCCCCAGGCGACAGATCCGCGTCTAGACTGCTGCACTGTGCCGGATCAGCTGATCGTTGGCACAGCGCGGTGGCCATGTTTATTTTAATGAAGCGGGGATTATTTAAATCCCCGCTTCTTTGCCTATGCCGGGTAGCCTACTCTACATGCCTCTGTCGCCAGAGGCATGTAGTCTAGACATATCCTGGGTGTCCAGCCTGCAGCGCCTCTGAGCCGGATTTTCACAGGCCCTGGGCACCTCTGAAAATCAGGCTCCAGCTGGGCACCCAGAGCCCCCCCCTCCAGAGAAGGTTGACAAAGAAGCTGACTCACCGCAGACGAGGCGGGCGAGGCAGCAGCTGTTATGGGACCAACACCTGCTAACTGCCCGGGCCAAACAGGGAAACCAAATGGCCGCTCGCCTCAGTGCAGCTGGAAGGCCCAACCCAGCACGGAGCCTGCAGCGCCGCAGCCGAGGCTGGGAGCCGAGAGCAGCTTGGAAGCCTCCCTCTGCGGGGGCAGGGTGAACATGCACTGGCCGGTCCTGCTGCGGGGGCTGGGCCCTGCTACCCCCCAGAGCCCTCGCTGGACAGAAGGGCCCAGGGGACTGGGACAAGCCACCTTCTCCCGATCCGATTCCTCAGGGCAGGTGCCGCTGGAGCCCCAGGGGAAAAGCCCTATCCTGGCCCAGCCTCCCCTCCCACGAGAGCCACAAGTGCCGGGAAACGCAGCTGCCAGGCCAGCCCCGTGGGACCTGTCGGTGGTGCAGGGGGAGCTTCCCTTCCCCCGGGCTTGGGTAGCTGTGTGCCACCGGGGCCAGGCGCACCCTGCACACTCGCTGCTGTAACCCTGGCGGGGCCCTTAGGGGACCGAGGCTGGGGATCAGACCTCACCGGGGGGCGGGGGGCGAGTGTCTCCTCTCCCTCCTGCAGCCCATTCCCATGGCTAAAGCAGGGCCCACGGGAGCCTGGAGCAGCCCTGCCACGTGTGCACTGGGAGATCAAAGACTGTCGGCACCGCGAGCCTCTCACCTTCTTGCCCCCCGTGACCGCCACCTTCTGCAGCTTCCGGTAGCAGAACCTGGCGTAGGTGCTGATGGGCAAACCTAGCGGGAGGGAGACAGGCCGGTCAGTGCTATGGCCCCCAGAGCCCAAAGGAAAGTGCTGTCGCCACCAACGTGGCGCGGGGGTCTCCCGGCAGCCCCTGGACTCTGCCCCCCGGACACCCTTGAGTCTCTGGGCTCGAAAAGGAGTCTGCACAACCTGGGCAAGATTGGCCCATTGCCGCACCCCAAACTCCTCTCTCTGCTTTCCCCGGCAGGCTGGGGCACCGCTCCCGCGGCCGGTGCCCTCTGCCTCTGCCTGCCCTGGGTCCGGCCCCATGCTCCGCAAGCAGCCTGGCAGCCCCAGCCTGGTGGCAGGGCCATGAGACGCCCACTCCCTGGGGCTGGCTCAAAGCACGTGGATCCGCCCTGCCCCCAGCACTCAGCCACTCTGACCCTGTATCCCCGGGCTGCATGTACCAGTCACGGGGGGTGTGCAGGGCACAGCTTGGGGAGGAGGCGCCTGGCAGCGGGGCGGGACGAGGAGCTGCGTGTACCAGTCACAGGGGGCGTGCAGGGCACAGCTCGGGGAGGAGGCGCCTGGCAGCGGGGAGGGGCGGGATGAAGAGCTGTGTGTGCCTGGCACAGGGGGTTACTCTCCAGCCAAGCAAGGCCCTTGCTTTTCAGTACGGCTGGTCCCGGGACAGACACCGTGGTTGCAGGGGCGCTCACTGCCAGTGATGGCCGCTGTGCAGGTGGGGGGCCCCTGTACGGGACCTGGGGACGCCCGGGTCTCACGGCTTCCCTGTTAGGTATTTATGGTGTTGAGTCCCTTGCACATGGAGAAGAGAAGTGAGCCAGCACACGAGATCCACTGGGGCAGGAGAGGCGCAGGGGGAGTTTGAAAGCCTGGAGTGTGGGGCACAGAGCTACTGAACCAGAGGGACAGTCTGTGCCTGCCTGAGCCCCGCAGTGAGTCCCTCTCTTAGCACACGCAGACACGAGGGGCCAGGAGGCTCCGAGGTGAGCATGCGGCAGACAGGCACCGACCCTCATGCCCTCTCGTGTCCTCGGCTGGCGGCCCCGGGAAATGCCCTGCTCGCATGCAGCTCAACGGCCACTGCTCCAAACCCCTCGGGCACCGGCACTCAGCCTTCCCCCTTGCAGAACAAGGGGACGGAGCCTTCCCAGGGACTCTGCGCGTGTTCCCAGCTCGCTGTGTCGGCTGCACCAGGGGTCCCTGCCTGGCCTGGCCATTAGCAATGGAAAGGACCCAGACAGAGCTGAGTGAGTGGCGGATGAGTCAGTTTGGGGGACAAACCGCCCCCAGTCTGGTGCGAGCCTGTCAATCACAGACGTATCACGAGACCCCGCAGTGCGGGGACAAGTGACGCTTCCAGGCCTCCACTGGAAAATGGTCAGATTTGAACCACACTCGGGAGTGGTTGCGGGCCCGGAAAAGGTGCTTGTCAGTGACATTTCCAATGGCCCCCATCTAATCCCAGATCCTTCAGCAAGCTGCAGCCAGGACCCAGATACACCGGGAGGTGGGTGGCTCGTACCCTGAGCTGGAGCATCTGCCTCACTGGCTGAAGCGCCGCCGTGGGAGTCTGCAGCCTGGGCAGATGTGGGGCTCAGGCCCGAATCCGGGGGTGCTGCCTACAAGGGGGTTGGCTTCAGCGCCCGTGTTCCCGCCTGAGGGCACTGTCTGCACAGCTACTGGCAGTGCAAGGAGACTCTGGCACCTGGCTCAGCCCTGCTGCCGTGGGCTGCGCAGACACCCTGAGTCGGCACCTCGGCTACGCTACCCACCTCAGCTGGAGCATGGCTCCCTGCTGCACCAGAGCTCGGCGAAGACCATGAAGTCCCCACAGCAGGGCGGATGCAGGTCATGTTACTGCAAGGGGCAAGATGGAGACTGCCATCCACCCAGCATTGCCTGACAGGAGCGGGAGCCCACGCCCGGGATGCCTGTGGCAGAGCACAACTCGAAAGGCCAGGGAACTGGAGGGGAGCGGCTCCCTTCTCCTCTTCTAGCCAAAGCCGAGCACAACACGTGTGGGCAGAGCGCAGCTCTCCAGCAGTTACACACCAGCCTCGCAGGGGCTCCGTGACACAGCTGAACCTCCGCGCTACGAACACCTGGCCCTTGGTTGCTGGTAAGTCGGAACAAACGCTCAGGCCGTTCTTTCAAAGCTGCCAACTGAACATTGACTTAGCCCAGCTGCGAAATGTCGCCACGTGGAAGAAAAATGCGGCTTTGAATCCTCTCAATTTAAACAAAACCATTTTAAAAAACCTTCTTTTTTTTAGTAGTTTAATTTAAAACAGTTCTCTGCTGCGTGTGTCTGTCTGTCACCGCCTGACTGTACTTCCAGTTCCATAGGGGCATGCGGCTGACTGTTCTGTTCATAACTCCAGCATTCCTGCCTCTCAGGTTCAGCTGTAAGCTGATCACAACCTTGCATGGCATTGTAGGAGCTTTAACAAGACTCCGCAGGTCCCGCAGGGAACGTCGCTGTGACTTGCACGACGCTCAGCTAGCAGGGAGGGTAAAGAGGCAGCCAGTCTGCACTCACGAAATGTCCAGCTCAGCACAAAGAGAGATCTCTGCGTTGAATGGCCACGATTACCGAGTTATTCCAACACTGTTGGCCCGTTTCATTTCAAGCCCGACCTGTTTGCTTTAGAGATGTATATCGACCTGTCCGTGTGGTTCCCTGCCACATCCAAAGCTTGCTTCAGGGCTCCCAACACTGGGGGGTTGAAATCAAACACTCTGCTTTCACTTAGCGTTTCATTTAGGTGACGCCTTCAGAGTCTTTCAGCTCCATGAAACTTGTGCCTCTTTGAGCGACTGAAACCTCTGGCAGCCTGCCAAGCTGTAACAGACACTTCGCCAAGGCCGAAACGTGCAATCGCTCCCTCCCGCACATACACACGGCCGTGTTCGTCCAACAGCCAATTGGCCTCCGACGGGGCTCCTGCTCTGTCTGTAACAGACGCCCCTTAAGTTGAGTGATCGCGCGGGTCGACCTGCCGCCACCTTCTCCTCGGGGATCGAGTGTGGGGTCCACTGAGGGCGGCCTGCGGTCGTTGGCGCATGTGCATAGACCCGCCTCGGCTTCGGGACGGCTCTGGGCACTCACACTGCCCTGTCCATTTGCCTGTGGGCACAGAGACCCATTCGTTCCTCCGTGGCCTCCTCCTGCACGTGTGGGTTACACAAGTAGATGAAAGACATGGGCTGCGGGGAGTGATGGGATTGGATGGGGCGAGGGAGCAGAGCAACAGGGCAGAGGGAGCGAAATCTGCCACCAGAAAGGAGACAGTGGCCGGCGAGGGCAGCCCCTGGTGCCGATGAGAACGAATCTTTTCTTCGTTTGGGCTCATTCAGGTTGAGAACTTGATGGGGAGTTGAAGAGCAGGAAAATGTGTCTCTCCCGCCCAGCGGGGGGGGGGGGAGGGGGGCGCTGGGATTTACTCATTTAAAAGCTGGATGGACACCCTAAGTCACTTGGGAGAGCCTGGTCTCATCTTCCAGAGACTCAGACAAGTAGGAACTCAACTCCTGCACTTTGGCATTGCCCCCACCACACACCTGAAACAACACAAGTTATGTCGGCAGCAAGCTCCCTCGTGTGCGCCGTGGGGGGGTGGCGTTTTCGCAGTGTGCAATGCATCTCTGCCCACAGCACTGTCCCGGGAAGTTCTGGCAATGCAGGGGGGAGGCACAAGTGGGGGGACTTGAGGAACGGGGCCAAGTCCCCCGCATGCAGCTGTCTCCATCGCCTAATGTCCACGTCCCGTCATTTTCATTCCTTCTTTACAAATCTCACCAGCCCCGTGACTTTCCCTGCGGGCTGGCATGTCTGACAGCAGCACCCAACGGGCCCAGCTCTCTGTTGTCATGGAGGCACACGATGGACACACACAAGCCTCCAACATCGGCAGGCCCACAAGAATGAATCAGCGGGGAGCAGGCCAGTTCCTCAGAGGTCGGCTGCCACGGGACACGATGAAGCCAGCGCAGGACTGGGTGGTGTTCCTCCACTGCTGCCAGTGCGGGAGGGCCAGGAAGGGGCACGACGAAGCCAGTGCCCAACTGGGTGGTGTTCCTCCACTGCCGCCAGCATGGGAGGGCCAGGAAGGGACACGACGAAGCCAGCGCAGGACTGGGTGGTGTTCCTCCACTGCCGCCAGTGCGGGAGGGCCAGGAAGGGGCATGACGAAGCCAGCGCCCAACTGGGTGGTGTTCCTCCACTGCCGCCAGTGCGGGAGGGCCAGGAAGGGGCACAACGAAGCCAGCGCAGGACTGGGTGTGTTCCTCCACTGCCGCCAGTGCGGGAGGGCCAGGAAGGGGCACGACGAAGCCAGCGCCCAACTGGGTGGTGTTCCTCCACTGCCGCCAGCATGGGAGGGCCAGGAAGGGACACGACGAAGCCAGCGCAGGACTGGGTGGTGTTCCTCCACTGCCGCCAGTGCGGGAGGGCCAGGAAGGGGCACAACGAAGCCAGCACCCGACTGGGTGGTGTTCCTTCACTGCCGCCAGCATGGGAGGGCCAGGAAGGGCTACGACGAAGCCAGCGCAGGACTGGGTGTGTTCCTCCACTACCACCAGTGCGGGAGGGCCAGGAAGGGACACGATGAAGCCAACGCAGGACTAGGTGGTGTTCCTTCACTGCCGCCAGTGCAGGAGGGCCAGGAAGGGGCACGACGCTGCCAGGACTCCAGCAATCTCCAGGCAGGCTCTCCGGTGGCCTGCCTAGCGATGACCACTGGAGGCTGAAATGCCAGAGGAGATCCTGGGGACTCACCCTGCCTGTGCCAGGCCCTCGGGCGGATTCAAGTGACAGGAAGCGTCCATGGCGGCGTCCTGCTACTCTGGAGCACCATCACTGCAGTGGGAGACCCACTGACCCTTCCCTTGCCTCTGGCTCACCTGGACTGGGCGCCAGGGAGTCTCAGACAGCGCCTGGCACAGAGCGGCTGGCCTCCAGCTCGCATGGCCCCACCCTGCTCCTCCACGTCTTTCTCCTGCAGGAGGCCTGTCAAGGCCGGTGCTGGGTCTCTGTTAAGGATGGGAGGCAGCTCTCTGTGAGGGCGGCAGGCCTATGGCACAGCGCTGGGGTGTTTGTTGGCCTGCCTGGCCTTCATGCAGAACTGCTGCGGGTCCCTGTCCTACCCCTTCTCTTGCATCCCCCGAGCCATCAGCCCGGAGACATTCCCATTTCTGTGGCTGCTCCATAGCTCTTCTCTCCACAGGCCCAAGCGATCCCACGTCTCCTGGCTGCTCCAGGCCAGAGCGTGTGTGGAATGTGTCAGCCGTGTCGGCAGCTGGGCGGTTGTGCACAGCAGGGGAGAGCTGCCAGGTGCACTTGCCAAGGGGGAAATAAGGAAAAGGCATTTCCAACCGTTGTGGGGTGGGAGGGTTCCGTCATGTGCGACCCCTCGGCAGAGCAGTCGTGATTGTGATGAGAGTGGCCAGCGTCAGGCATTGTGGGAAAGCTGCTGGAGGACCATCCAGGTTAACATAGGTAGCACAGTGTCTGCACTCGCACTGCACTAACCTCAGGGCATTGCCCAGGGGTCAGTGGCACCTGGGGGGTGCGGTTACCATGCTCGGCAACCGGGCCTACCATCAGTGGGAGAGAAATTCCAGTGCAGACGCGTGCCCGGCTAAGTTGCCCAATTTTGTAGTGCAGAGCAGGCTTCCTGGAAACGCCTCCTGGCCTGACCTGAACTAACCAGGCCAATTCGTTTGTTGCAATGTGAATCGGATCTGGACAAGAGACGCTGTGTATCCAGAACACTGAGCAATGTCTGTGCTGTTCAGTGCATAGAATTCAATGGAATGAATGCCGCTGGACACAAATCATGAGCCAAAAGTGAATTAGCCAGGAACTAAGCAATAGATCAGTCACCGTTTTCTATCACACTAGAACTTACTATTCATAAAATGTGAACATATTAAGTTTGATAGCTGCACAAATACATGTATCTAGTTCTGCTGCCCCCGCCAAGGAAGCAAAAAGCGATGTGAAATCTAGCTCTATTTAGGTGCAAATCAAGAGGTTTAATGGTCATGTCAGCTAATGAGAATGGACCTTTCCTTGGAAAATAACTAACTAATAACTTTGCAGACGGCAAAGTTGGTTCAAATGGAGGATTTAAAATTGAGGCTTTCCACTCGGGGACTCACATCAATCCACCCTGGCTGGAGAACGCGACCTCTCCGGGCAGCCACAGCAAGGGCCAAGAATAAAGGCCAGTCTCCTAGTTCCCAAACCTCATGCTATTTTGGTGCCTTCCCTGTGGTTTCTGACGCGTCTGGGGTTAGCCACCCTTGTGTTTGGCCGGGGATGCAGGGAGCAGTGGGAGGGAATGGCGGGTTTGCAACGTGTCCAGTCACAGACCTCCCACTGTCCTGGGTCTCTTTACGCCTGGGTTTGGCCACCGAGGCCACGGACACACCCCAGAGGACAGTAATCCAGCCCCTTTTTGAGAGTCTTGTGCCGGCAGCTCTAGCGAGCCCTGAGGGGCTGGCCCAGGATGGGTTGGAAGCTGATTGGTTACCAGGGAAGGGCCCTGCACTCTCCTGACTGGGGAGTGGAGGCGGCAGGGCTCAGGGCAGCATGGGCACCTCTCCAGGGCACTTGGAGCAGTCGTCCCGTACGCGGGACTAGCGCATCTCCCCTGGGCAGGCCGGTCTGACCAGCGGAGATGGAGCAGGAAGTGCACAGTCCCGCTCCCTGGAAGAAGCCTGGATCCCAATGGACATGCAGTGTCTGGGATCCCTCTCCTGCGTCCCATGCTGCTCCCAGCAACCAGCGCCGATTAGCCCCGGGGACGAGAGCAGGCTGAGCCAAGCAGTGGGTGAGCAGCGAGCAGCGACATGCAAGGGACCTGCCCAGCGTGGGCTGAGGGCCTCAGCTGCCAGGAGGGGCTTGGCTTCCTTTCCTCTGTCCGGTAGCGGGCCCAGAGGGGTTCTGGTCCCCAGCTGTCAGTGCCTTCCCCATTGTTCGCACCATGCCCCGGCGCCCCGGCCCTGCACCAGTCTCCTTCACGGTCTGCCCCTCAGCTGCCAGACCCACTTCCCCCTCCCGGCTCCTCGGCCCAGCCTCTCCCCGCTGCCTGCGCCCAGTGCGGTCCCGGACTGCCCCACCCGCACAGGCCAGCAGCCACCCAGCGCTCCCAGGCCAAAGCAGGGTGGCCCTGGAGCGGTTCCAGCGCCCAGCCCCTCTCTCGGAAACGGCTATTTCTTTTTGGCGGAAAGTCTCAAACATCCCTGCCTGAGGCAGACCCAGGACAGAAGCTCTCAGACCGAAAGGCGAAAGTCTGGCATGGTCACAAGCGCCAGGAAGCAGAGTCTTGCCGGGAGAACTGTCCGGCCAGCTTAGCGGGTGGGGCTAGTCTGGGAACATTGATGCTCCAAGACCGAGCTATGCTGGCGTACCAGGCCCACTGGCAAATGGCTCCCCCAGCAACTAATCTGCAGCATCTGAGGTTTCATTGCAGAGGCTGAGACACCAGGCACTAGCAGCCCCCCCAGGTTCTCGTTACCTTCGTCCTCTGCGTTCTGCTTCCGCTTTTTCCTGGACTTGGAGTTCTTCTTGGTTCTCAGGTCTAGAAGTTCCTTCATGCGCTGGGCAACTGAAAGTCCAAAGCAGGGTTCAGTGAGTGACCCCAGAGCACTCTGCCCCTTGGCCCGGCCACACGCACGGACCCAGCAGACAGCACGGGACGGCACCCAGACTGCCCGCAGCATCGGCTAAGGCAGCCTGCCCTGGGGCCGAGGAAGGGACAGCCAGGCCTCGGGTGGCCAGGGCAGGACGCCAGGAGAACGGGAGCCATGGCTGGGAGACAGGGAAGAAGAGAATAACGTCTACGTAGCATGCAAGAGGCCTGAGAACCTTGGGTCAGCGACCCTGGAGGACACCAGTTCCAGGCTGACGGATTCTCACTGGACTCCACCGAATACAAAGGCAGCACAAATCTCCTTCCACAAGCTCGTCTTCCGGCACCCTGGCCCCAAACGCTGTCTGAGCCCCTGCTTGTGATCCCCGGCCCTGTAGCTCCAGCGGTGCACAGTAGGCATCCTGCCAGAGCCGGCTTACAGAGGCCCCTGGTTGTTTCTGCCTGCGGGGAGCTCGGCACACGAGAGAAGAGCTAACACGTCTGGCTCCAGCTAGGAGGGCGTTTGTGGGGAAGCCAATGCCGACGCAAAGGCGGCAGTTCCCGCTCACTGGACTCTGCCCCCGCTCTCCCTGGGACCAAAAGCTCCAACAAGCATGTGAGGTCTAGAAAACCTCCGGGAAGCCTGAAAAATGGGGGTTCTTTAGTCAGGAGAGAGGGCAGAAGGGCCGCAGCTCTCAGCACCTCAAAGGGTGTTCCAAGGAGGGAGATGAATTGTTCTTGTCAACCTCCAAGGACAGGGCGAGAAGGAAATGCAAAGCGCTGACGCTGCAGCAGGGGAGGGCCAGGTTGGACATTAGGAAACATGTCCTGTCAGGGTGGTTAAGCGCTGGGATAAATTGCCTAAGGAGAGTCTCTGAGGGGAGCTAGGTTAGACTGTATCTGCAAAAAGGGGGAGTCCTGTGGCACCGTAGGGACGAACAGATTTATTTGGGCATTAGCTGCTTCATCGGGTGAACTGGAGTGGAGTTCACAGAGCGCTAGGTGCAGATACAAGCACAAGAAAAGCAAGAGGCTCCTTGTCTAGAGGAGACTAGTCAAGTCAGGGTGGCAGTGGCTCATTGACAGCAGCGACGTGGCGACGTGGATACCGAGAGGGGGAAACTGCATTTCTAGTGTGTGAACCCAGTTAAGATCATTCTTCCCTCCCGGGGGCTCTGCCTCATGACGTCCACGCCAGTCGCCTGCGGAAGTGTCTTCACCCTCGGACGCCGATGCCCAAATCAAGCTGATCGTCTCCCAGGAGCCCAGGTTGTTTGTGCCTGAGGGAGCTGGGTAATCTTTAGACACACACCTCTCAGGGACGGGCTAGAATCCTACAGCAACCCCCCAGGACGCTTCTGGCTGCACTTGAAATGTGAGACCCTGTGATTTGCCCTCCCTGACCATCCCAGGCTGGCAGCAGAGGGGGTGTACATGGCAGAGGAAGGCAAGAGGCACAAGCTATGGCTCTCTCAGCAGCACCCACTGCCCCCCGAGGCCCTGCCCCCATGTCTGCAGCAAGGGCAGTGGGCGCTGCTGTGAGAGCCTGTCCCTGTGGGTGCATCTGGGCCGCGTCTCTTCACAAGGCTTTGCACTTTGCTCTTACGCGACTCCCTCTCTCCTGCCCCGGCGTGCCCAGAACCGTGCCCGGCGGGGAGCCGGAAGCTCCACATGCTGTCACGCTGGCCTGGGGCTTATGAGCAGGCAGCGTTGCTCAGAGCACTGCTGATGGGCCCAGAAACCCTTCCTTGCTAGCCCTGGGGCTCAGACTCTCCGTGAGCCCCCGAATGGGGGAGATGCTGAGGGACAGGTGGGGCCAGCTCGCGGAGGGGCAGCTGTGGGGTGAGCCTCTGCTGAGCACACAGTGGGCACTGCCTGGAGGCCACCTGGCAACTTCCCAGCAAACTAATCAGGGTCACCAGCTGCACCAGCGCTCGCCAGTCGTTAATATCCCTCAGCCCCTCCCCCAGAGGGTATTCCAAGAAGACGGACCAAATTCCACGTCAGAGACCCCAGTGGAAATCTGCAATCCAGGGGAGTCGCTCCACATTCACCCCAGCATAAGGCTGTGTCTACACGAGCCCTTTCGTCAGTCGGGGTGTGAAAATCCCCTTTTGAGCGACGTAAGTTTCACCGACAAAAGCGCCGGTGTGGCCAGCCCCGTGGCAGCGGGAGACACTCTGCCGCCGCCGTAGCTCAGGTTGCCCGGGGGGGGCGTTTAATTAGGTCAGGGCAGAGCTGTCTCCTGCCGACCCGGGGCAGCTGCACGGACAGCGGACAGGGCTGCAGCCACAGCGGGCCAGCCGTGCGGACGTCGCCTCGGTGCGTCTCCCGGATGCTGCCCAAATGGCCAGGTGCTGCGCAGCAGCAGCAGAATTACTGGGGCCGGCGGCGGCCCAGTGCAGAGCCGTTCAGCGGCGCCCGGGGACTTACTGGTGCCATCGTTGGCCTGGTCAAGATGGCGGTAGATGTAACCTTCCAGGTAAGACTGAAACTTGGGTGATGGGGAAAAAAAAGCCAGACTGATGGCCAGGAGCTCCCAGCCCCCGGCCAGGCTGCGGTAGCACATGTTGTCCGTGGTCTGTCTGATCAGCTGTATGTAGAGCTCGTCCCGCAGGCCCTGCGTGCTCCAGCACTTGGTGACTGCGAGCAGAGCCACCTGGTCTCGGTCTAGGCGGGCCTGGCGGTCTCCCATGTAGATCTGCACCAGTCTGAACAGCTCGCAGGCTTCCTTCCTCCCGGCGTGGCTGCTGGCGACCAGCATCGGCTTCCTGATGGGGCTGCCGCTCCAGGAGAGCATGGTGGCGAGGGAGAGCCGGCGGCGGAAGAGGCCCTGCGTGTGCAGGTTCAGGTTCTGGGAAGCCCAGGCTGCCATGCTGCTGGGGGAGAGGGGCTGCCGCAGCGCGGGGCAGGGAAAGCGCTGGCCCGGGCGGGCTGCTGGCGGCGTGGGCTCCAACACCAGCGTCCCAGGCTGCAAGGAGAAGAGACGCGGGCTCTGAGCGGGGCAGTTAACAGCGTCAGCCGCCCGCCCTGCAGGGCCCAGCCTTGTGAGCAGAGCAAACGCGGCTGGATGCGGTCTGGCTGGGCTCTGACCCACGGACAGCTCCTCGCCCAGCCCCCACTCCTGGCTGCCAGCCCAGCCCCCACCCACAGCCCAGCCCCTGCTCCTCGCCCAGCCCCTGCCCCCGGCTCCTCGGCCAGCCCCCACTCACTGGGGAGCCAGAATTTCTCTGCCCAGCTGGCCCATGGAGCACCCTGAGAGCAGGAGCACAGTCCCTAGCCCCACCCCTCCGTGCCCCGAATGCTGCTCCCAGCCCCGCTCTGCTGCAGCAATGGGAGCAGGGCCGGGCTCCGGGCTCCTCACCACCACGCAGTTCCACCCACCCCCTCGGCTCTGCACCAGAGCCCTGCTCCCAGTGCCCTTTCCCCCCAGCCTCTGCCCCGTTGCTGCAGCCCTGCAGCTGGAGCCCGTTCCCAGGGCTTCCACCCCTGGCAGGCAGCACCCAGCAATGGTTCCGCAAGCCAGCAAGGGCCCAGTTCCTACCCCCGGCCTCAC
Organism: Rafetus swinhoei; assembly: GCA_019425775.1. NCBI lineage: Eukaryota > Metazoa > Chordata > Testudines > Trionychidae > Rafetus > Rafetus swinhoei. Next base: position 35,712,145 of record CM033426.1, read on the forward strand.
CGGCCCTGCTCACCGGCACTGGCCAGGCCTCCATGGAGCCACGTGGATTTCTTCCATCCGCCCGCAAGCCACTGTCCTCCCCGCGTGCCCAGCTCTGGCACCACGCCCGCCGCAACCCTAGGCAATGCCCTCACGCCCCCCGCTCCTCCCTGTGCCCCACAGCCAGTGCATGCCCTTCCGAGTGCCTGTTCCCCACTGCACGACCTCCAGCATCCACACAGACCCCCGGACCCTCCGTGCCCCTGCAGGAGCCACGTCACTGCACCCTGGGCAGGGCTTGAGCCAGCTCAGCCTCATGCCCAGGCTGGCAGCAGCATTCCAGGCTAGGCGGGTTTCTGGATTGCGTGCGCTTTCCCTCGGCTCCCGCAGCCTCCGAGCCATGGCCACATCAACACTGGCGCACGGTCTTCACTCCTCCACTCGCAACCATCCGCCCAGGTGGGCAAGGGGACCCAGCGATTCAATGGGCCCGGGGCTTCCAGCCACCATCGCTGCAAGATGTCAGCTCTGAACTCCTCTGCCGGGAATGCCAGCCTCCTCTGCCACTTCCTATCTCCTCCACTGCTGCCCTGTCCGCACCCTCCATGCCCCCCAGCGAATCCCGCCCTTGCCATGAGGCTCACAGAGAACCTGCTAGCAGCTGGGCAGCACATGGGCTCAGGCTGCTGCCCACAATGCTAACCAAGATCATCTCTGTTTCCTTGCACTTGCCAGTAGATAGCCCCTGCTCTCGTGTGTCTTGGCTTGCCTGCTCCTGGGGGCGGGGGCCCATTGCCCTTCTGGATTTGCACAGCATGGAGCACGATGGCCCTGGCCCAGGACACCACAGTACAAACCAGGAAATCAAGTCAAGCAGCCACATTCAGTGAGACACACCTGGTCCAAATCTGCTTTGCCTTCCATAATTCCCACCTATTGGTTTGAAACAGGATCCTTCACTTACAAAGCTGCCCTGCAGAGGGTGGTTTACTCTCCCAGCACCAACGATGTCTGTAACCAAAACTCCCAGGTACAGACCCGCCAGCAGGCAGCCTGGCGCACTTGGGCTAGAACCAGCAGCTGCGATCTAAGTGCAATAGACACCAGGACATACCTGAGACGATGCTCGCGCCGCATCTGATGAAGCCAAACTTGTTTGGTTTGCCCCATTCTTTTCCAAAGAGTCTATTTTCTCATAGGCCCTCTTGGACCTCCCGACATCCTGCTGCGGCACCAGGTCGTTCGAGCAGCTCTCCCTCCTCTCCAGTCCCGGTCTGAACAGGGACCGGCTACTCGATGTCACGTCGTCCCTGGAGCGCTGGAGGACACCTGGCTTCAGGGGGTCTGACTGAAACCGGACCTTACTGCTGCCCGTCGGGGGGGTGCTTTCCACCAGGCTGGGCTCTAGGCTTGCTTTGCTTCCCCTGCAGGCTGCCGATTTCCCCACCACGGCACGCATCTCTGCCAGCAACTTCTCGTTCAAAGCACTGAGCTCACTGCAACTGCCCACAGAGCCAGGTCTGCCCTGGCCTGCCCCCTGTCTCCGCCCCCTCCTCTTTCGCAAGCTCGGCGAGGGGCCGGTCGAGTAGCCGGAATCCTGCTGACTTACAACAGTTGGGTACTCCTGAGCCGGGGGGCTGTTCTGCCGGCTGCGCTGGGCCTCCAGGTTCTTCAGAACATTGGCTTCCAGGGCCCGGCAGGACTGCCTGAAGCTGTCCTTCGAAGAAAGCAGAGCAGGCTGTGGCTTAGCCTGGCCCTCGGTCCCCGCCCCCGGGCTGGGAAGCGGTCTGGCTGACTGCTCCACATTGACCATGTGTTTAATGTACTTCCCTCCCAGCAGGGCTGTACTCGGTGCTGGAAAGGTTTGGCCCAGGCCTTTTCCCAGTGTGGGGCTGCTGTGGCAGACCTGGGCGCTGCAGGAATCGGGCTGGCTGGAGCAGCTTATGGATGCTATTGCTTGGCGATACTTGTGGAGATGCCCCATTTCCAGGTACGTTCCCAGTGTCCATATCCACGGGAGGCTCGTCATAGACTGGGGAGTCCAGCGAGGGCTCCTCGTAGATGGGCGCTGGAGACGCCTGCTTGGGAGAGGCGGGCTGCGGGGTCCCTGTTTCGCTCTGCGGCGGCACGTGGCAAGGTGCGCCACTCCCCCGCACCCCACAGAGCCCGCCCGGCTCTGTCTCTTTAACCTGCACCGAGGTCTCGGCCGGAGGGGCCGGCTTGGCGGCAGCTGGTCTCTGGGCCGGGGCATGTGGGACGGGGCTGGACAGCAGAGGTTCTGGCCGGTGGCTTCTGCAGGACTCTGGGACTCCTGCACGTGTCTGACACCGTTCACTTTGACCAGCATGGCCGCTCTCGTGCCTGGCGCAGGCTGCCAGCGAGTTGGCGTGTCCCTGGAGGCAGCAGAAACACACACAGGGATTACTTACAGTCGTCAGAGTGTTTGTGCAAATGAGCACAACTCAGATCGGGGTGGGGGGGGTAGGGTTAGGGTGGATGGATTGCACCCTCAGCAAGTTTGCGGATGACACTAAGCTGGGAGATGATGTAGATACTTAGGAGGGTAGGGGTAGGGTCCAGAGTGACCTAGACAAATTGCAGGATTGGGCCAAAAGAAACCTGATGAGGTTCAACAAGGACAAGTGCAGAGTCCTGCCCTTGGGATGGAAGAATCTCAAGCACAGTTACAGGCTGGGGACCAACTGGTTAGGTAGCAGTTCATCAGAAAAGGACCTGGGGATTACAGTGGATGAGAAGCTGGAGATGAGTCAACAGTGTGCCCTTGTAGCCAAGAAGGCTAAGGGCATATTAGGGTGCATTAGGAGGAGCATTGCCAGCAGATCCAGAGAAGTGATTATTCCCCTTTATTCGGCTCTGGTGCAGCCACATCTGGAGAATTGTGTCCAGTTTTGGTTCCCCCACTATAGAAAGGATGTGGACGCATTGGAGAGGGTCCAGCAGAAGGCACAAAAATGATGAGGGGGCTGGAGCACGTGATCTTTGAGGAGAGGCCGAGGGATTTGGGTTTGTTTAGACTGCAGAAGAGCGAGGGGGGATTTGAGAGCAGCCTCAGCTCCCGGAAGGCAGGTTCCAAAGAGGATGGAGAGTGGCTGGACACCCCGTCACCTCAGGCACTGGCACTCTCACAGCAGGACTGACTGGCTATATAGACTCTCTCCTCAGACCCTACACTACCAGCTACCTTTGAGACACCACAGACTTCCTGAGGAAACTACAAACTGGCAATCTTCCAGGAACACCATCCTGGCCCGTGGACAGAAACTCTGCACCGACATTCCGCACGAGGATGGATGACAAGCTGCCAGGAACCGTATCCCCGGTGATGTCCCAGCCTAGCTGGCTGCTGAGCTCTGGGACTTTGTGCTCATCCACAACCATTTCCGATTTGGGGATGATTTATACTTTCAGGTCAGCAGCACCGTTCTGGGAACCCACATGGCCCCACAGTTCTCCAACATGCTTCTGGCTGACCTAGAACAACACTTCCTCAGCTCCGATCCCCTAGCGCCACTCCTCTCCTTGCACTACACCGACGACATCTTCAGCATACGGACCCCCGGGAAGGAGACCCTGGAAGAATTCCACCGGGTTTTCAACAACTTCCACCCCCATCAACCTCAGCCTGCACCAGCCCACACAAGACATCCACTTCCTGGAACCACAGGGCAAGTAAGTGATGGTCACACTACACCAGAAACCTACTGACCAACATTCTGACCTACATGCCTCTAGCTCCATCCAGGACACATCACATGCAATGTTCCTCTAATCTTTTCCATCCATGTGCAGAATAAATTCTTTTATGTGCACCGAGCCATGTGTGAATGGGCACCCCCAATAGAAACAACCAACCTGGCTGTGGGTGTTCTGCTAATCTGCTGGGCGGCATTTGAATTTCTCCTGAGAAGCTGTGTAAGTACACAGTTTATAGGGAACACTCATCACATGATCCATTGTCTACAGCCAAGCCCTAAAACACAACCAGATTTGCTCCAATTCCATAGACAATGACAAACGCCGACAGGGTCTCTATCACAGGTTGTTAAAACAACAACACTCGCCTGGGGAAGTGGAGAAACAGAATGACAGAGCCAGGCAGGTACCCAGGAGTCACCTACTACAGGACAGACCCAACAAAGAAAGCCACAGAATGCCACTGGCCTACAGCCCCCAGCTAAAGCCTCTCCAACATAGCACAAGGACCTACAACCCATCCTAGACAACCATCCCTCGCTCTCACAGGCCTCGGCAGGCAGGCCAGTCCTCCCCAACAGACAGCCCCCAACTCACCACCCCGCCACAGAAACGCTCACCCAGGAACTTCTCCCTGCAACAAACCCCCTTGCTAGGTCTGTCCATAGATCTACGCAAGCAACACCATCACAGGACCTCACCAGCTACACCCTCAAGGGCTCATCCGCCTGCACATGCACTAGAATGACAGCTGTCCTCAAGGGCTGGCAGTGTTCCTCAGCCATGTGGACTGGCCACACCAGACAGTCTCGTGCCAAGGAACAGACAGACACCAATCAGACATCAAGAACGGTAACATCCAAAACCCAACAGGAGAGCAAGTCAACAGTCAGTAACACACCTGACAGTAACACACCTGGGATAGTCAGTAACACACCTGAAAACTGCACAAACACCTCCAGAAACAGATGGCAGCACAGAACTGCTGAGCTGGAATCCATGTGCAAGCTTGGCCCCAACAGCCTGGCTCTGAACCGCAACGGGGACTGGCCAGCTCATTACAAACGGTAATTTTGACCCTGTAGGTATCTCATCTTCTCCTCGACTGGTGGGAGTGGGCCACATCCACCCTGCCTGACCTAGCCTCGTGAGCAGGGACATAACAGTCCCCTCTCGGTGTGTGGATCCACCCTGCCTGACTAGCCTCGTGAGCACATCTCCCCATCGTGCTATAAGGCTCCCGTAGCCGTGTGTAGCTGTAAATTCCTGCCAAAGTGAAGCTGCCACTGCAGCCCAAAGAAAGGGGCTGGTCTTTAAGGCGCCGCTGGACTCCTGTTGAGTCTGTCTCCCCTCTGAGGCTGTTCTTGGGGTGGCGGGTGGCAGAACGAGGCGCAATGGGCTCAAGGTGCGGGGAGGTCTCGGTTGGCGATTAGGACAAACTATTTCCCGAGGAGGGGGGTGCAGCACGGGGTGGGGTCCCCAGGGAGGGGTGGAATCTCCATCCCTGGAGGTTTTCAAGGCCTGGCTTGAGCAGGGGGTTGGGCTTACTGGCCTGAGCTCCTCCTAGGGCCCTGTGCTGAGCTGCCAGGCTGTGACGTGTTCCCGCTCTCCCTCGCTGTGCCACGAGTCCCAGGAGCACAAAGCCTGCACGCACCATCACCGCGCACACAAACCCAGCACGCACCATCGCCGCGCACACGAACCCTGCACGCACCATCACCGCGCACACAAACCCTGCACGCACCATCACCGCACACACGAACCCTGCACGCACCATCACAGCGCACACAAACCCTGCACGCACCATCACTGCACAGACGAACCCTGCACGCACCATCACCGCGCACACGAACCCTGCAGGCACCATCACTGCACAGACGAACCCTGCACGCACCATCACCGCGCACACAAACCCTGCACGTACCATCACCGCGCACACGAACCCTGCAGGCACCATCGCCGCGCACACGAACCCTGCACGCACCATCACCGCACACACGAACCCTGCACGCACCATCACGCAAGACACAAACCCTGCACGCATCACCCGCGCACACAAACCCTGCACGCACCATCACTGCACAGACGAACCCTGCACGCACCATCGCCGCGCACACAAACCCAGCACGCACCATCGCCGCGCACACGAACCCTGCACGCACCATCACCGCGCACACAAACCCTGCACGCACCATCACTGCACAGACGAACCCTGCACGCACCATCGCCGCGCACACGAACCCTGCAGGCACCATCAGCGCACACACAACCCTGCACGCACCATCACCGCTGACAGACAGACCCTGCACGCACCATCACCGCACAGACGAACCCTGCACGCACCATCACCGCACAGACGAACCCTGCACGCACCATCACCGCGCACACGAACCCGGCAGGCACCATCAGCGCACACACAAACCCAGCACGCACCATCACCGCGCACACAAACCCTGCAGGCACCATCACCGTGCACACAAACCCTGCAGGCACCATCAGCTCACACACAAACCCAGCACGCACCATCACCGGCGACACGAACCCTGCACGCACCATCACCGCACACAAACCCTGCACGCACCATCAGCCACACAAACCAGCACGCACCATCACGCACACAAACCCTGCACGCACCATTACCGTGCACACAAACCCTGCAGGCACCATCAGACAACCCTGCACACACCATCACCGCGCACACGAACCCTGCAGGCACCATCAGCGCACACACAAACCCTGCACGTACCATCAGCGCGCGCACACAAACCCTGCACGCACCATCAGCGCACACACAAACCCGGCACGCACCATCACCGCGCACACAAACCCTGCACGCACCATTACCGTGCACACAAACCCTGCAGGCACCATCACCGTACAGACGAACCCTGCACACACCATCACCGCGCACACGAACCCTGCAGGCACCATCAGCGCACACACAAACCCTGCACGCACCATCAGCGCACACAAACCCTGCACGCACCATCACCGCGCACACAAACCCTGCACGCACCATCACCGCGCACACAAACCCTGCAGGCACCATCACCGCACACAAACCCTGCACACACCATCACCGCGCACACGAACCCTGCACGTACCATCAGCGCGCACACAAACCCTGCACGCACCATCAGCGCACACACAAACCCTGCACGCACCATCACCGCGCACACAAACCCTGCACGCACCATCACCGCGCACACAAACCCTGCACGCACCATCACCGTGCACACAAACCCTGCAGGCACCATCAGCTCACACACAAACCCAGCACGCACCATCACCGCGCACACGAACCCTGCACGTACCATCAGCGCACACACAAACCTGGCACGCACCATCAGCGCACACACAAACCCGGCACGCACCATCACCGCGCACACAAACCCTGCACGCACCATTACCGTGCACACAAACCCTGCAGGCACCATCACCGTACAGACGAACCCTGCACACACCATCACCGCGCACACGAACCCTGCACGCACCATCACCGCGCACACAAATCCTGCAGGCACCATCAGCGCACACACAAACCCGGCACGCACCATCACAGCGCACACAAACCCTGCAGGCACCATCACCGCACACACGAACCCTGCACGCACCATTACCGCGCACACAAACCCGGCACCCACCATCACCGCGCACACAAACCCTGCAGGCACCATCTGCGCACACACAAACCTGGCACGCACCATCACTGTGCACACAAACCCTGCACGCACCATCACCGCGCACACAAACCCTGCAGGCACCATCTGCGCACACACAAACCTGGCACGCACCATCACTGCGCACACAAACCCTGCACGCACCATCACCGCGCACACGAACCCTGCACGCACTATCACACACCATTACCATGCACACAAACTCTGCAGGCACCATCACCGCGCACACAAACCCTGCACGCACCATCACAGCGCACAAACCCTGCAGGCACCATCACCGCACACACGAACCCTGCAGGCACCATTACCGCGCACACAAACCCGGCACGCACCATCACCACGCACACAAACCCAGCACGCACCATCACCGCGCACATGAACCCTGCACATACCATCACCGTGCACACAAACCCTGCATGCACCATCACAGTGCACACAAATCCTGCATGTGCCCTCACACACCAACACCATGCACACAAACCCTGCACGCACCCCCATGCACTATCACTGTGCACACAAACCCTGAGCCCCCACACGCTGTGTGCACCCATGCACCATCACCATGCACAGCCCACATGCACCCTCACCGCATGCACCCACACACGCCGTGTGCACCCCCATACCACACACATACCCTCATCGCACGCACACAAACCCTGCACACACACACCCCTATACACCCTGCACACACACCCCTGTGCACACACCCCCAAACACCCCGTGCACACGCACCCATGCAGCCTGCAGTGCAGGGAGTGCAAAGACCCTCCCAGACCAACCCGCTAGAGCCAGGAGGCAGCAACAGTTTCTGAGGGAGCTGCCGGGGGGAGGGGAACCAGCTGCCTTTGTGCGAGTCTGGGACAAGCAGGGCCAGGAAGCTGATGAGCCCTGGTAGCTGCCAGGGAGGACGCCAAGGGAAGCGCAGCGAGCCCATGCAAAGAGCCGCTCTGCCCAGCTCAGTTCAGGGTCGGATGGGCCTGGGAATTGGGGCTGGGCAGAGCCTGCTGCTGGAGACCCTGCCCCGGGCGCCATGTGGGGCAGGGCCGAGGGAGGCGCAGCCTGCAAAGAGGCTCCCGATCCACTGGCAGGCTGGGCTGCAGGCTGCCTGACCCGCCCGGGGCCAGGGACTCAGCAGCGTCGGAGCCGGGCGAGTGGCAGAAGCAAACAGCTGAGCCCCCAGGCCTCCCTGGGAGAGCTGTGGAAGCGCCCCCAGCTCGGGGTCTCTGGATTCCTGAGCCGGGCGGGGGGCCCTGCAGCCAGAGCGCTGAGCCTCCTGGCTGCCGCCACCCGCAGTGCTGCAGCTCGGACCAGTTCCCAGGGGCCCAGCAGTGCAGCTTTGATCTGGGCTGAGCTGTATGTTGGGTTGTTTTTCCAGGGAAGAGGAAGCCCTGGCTCAGAACAGAGCCGGCTGCATCCGCTGTGGGCGGCTGGGCGTGGGCGGGAGCCGCCCGGCCTTTCCAGGGGTGGCTGGCTGAGCCACAGGGCTGCTCTAGAAAGCACCTGAGAGGGGCTGCCCTTGGCCTGGGACACCACGCGCCAGAGGTCCGGGAAGGTTACAGGAGCAGCCTCCTGCCACAGGGCTCTGGGCCATTGGGCCCAGCCCTGAGCCAGCTCCCTGGGACGGCGGGGGCCGAGGCTACTGGCCGCATTCCTTCCTGCAGCCGAACTCATCTCAAGGCTTTTCCACGGGATCCAGCGGCAGAAACGTTCTCCGTAGGTTCCGCCATTGTCCTCCAGCTGTTGGCGCCCGGCAGGGGGCTGGGGATGCTGAGTTGGGGGATTTCCCCACCAGCCTCACGCTCTCGGTGCCCAGCGCCTGGGCAGCGCCCCCACGGCTGTAAGCGAGGCCAGGGGCTCACTCGTCCTCCCAGGAATCCGGGTTCACTTTCCCGCTGCCCGGCAGAGGGGCGCGTGTCTGCCCCGGGAGCAGTGTCCTGCTAGCCACAGTGGCAGGGCAGGAGCCACGGATCTGTGCTGCTACGGGGGCACCTTCTGTGGGGCAAGGGGCCGGGGTCCCCCCGCCCCGTCCCTGGCTCCCCGCTGCAGCCAGATCTCTGGATACTGTGAGGGCGTCGGAAACGTGAAAGACTTTGCTCCCGCGACCCCAGCGGTTCCACCCACCGAAGCAGAGCGGGACCGTGGCATGTGGCCAAGGGGCATTGACTGTAATAGAAGCGCTGCATCCGTGTGCTGCATAAACCGTCCCGGCTGCCACACCCAGCTCCTCGCGGCCCCCGCAGGGCGGGCTGCTGGGCCCTTCGCGGGGCACCGGCCCGGCTGAGCTTGCGCACGGCCCGTGGTGAGCAGAGGGACTGAGCTGGAAGCACGCAGCGTTTCACAGGCCCCTGGGCTGACCTGCCCGGGCCTGGTGAGGGAGGGTAGATTTGGAGGCGCTTGCTCATCCCAGAGCCTTCCCATTTGCCTACTTGATGACAGGCAGAAACGCCCCCTGCAGGGCGGGCCACAGGCTTTGCCAGCTCCTGGCCACTGTGGGGGGGCTCGACTCCAGGCCCCGGAAGGGACAGGGCCTTGGGCAGAGGAGCAGAGCTCGTGGCTCCCCCAGCCTGTCCTCAGCACCACTGGGACTGGCGCATGGGGCTCTGGTGGTGATTGAAAGGGCCTGCAGCTCCAGCCACTGCTGTGACCACAGTAACAGTGGTGGCGGCCAGAGCCCCAGGCCCTTTGAAATCGCCAGGCCCCCGGGTAACACCCCCCCACGACGGCCCTGACCCCTCGCCAGTAGCCGCATTTCTTCCTGTCTGCCTCTGGGGACGCAGCTTACGGGCTTCCCGGGGCTTTCACGAGCCTTCAGTGCCTGCCTCAGCCACCCGGAGCCCCCAGCGAGCACGGAGCCGCCAGAGCCTGACGCCAGTTCTAGAGCCAATGGCTCACGTCCGCACCCTGCTCCTGCTCCTCGACTGCCTGGTTAAACGGCGCCGCTCCGACATCCCTACACCGGCCTGCCTCTTCCCGCCGACGCTGCCAGCCCCGCCTGGCGCACTCCCTCCATTTGCAGCTGGCCAACACATCCAACGCAACGGCTCTAGTGCACGGCGTGCGAGCTGAACCAGCCGGCCGCTCAGTGAGGGGGAGTCTCACGCCAGGACGAGCTGAACCCGCCGGCCGCCGCTCAGTGAGGGGGAGTCTCACGCCAGGACGAGCTGAACCCGCCGGCCAGGACGAGCTGAACCCGCCGGCTGCTGAGTGAGGGGGAGTCTCACGCCAGGACGAGCTGAACCCGCCGGCCAGGACGAGCTGAACCCGCCGGCTGCTGAGTGAGGGGCAGTCTCACGCCAGGACGAGCTGAACCCGCCGGCTGCTGAGTGAGGGGGAGTCTCACGCCAGGACGAGCTGAACCCGCCAGCCGCTGAGTGAGGGGGAGTCTCACGCCAGGACGAGCTGAACCCGCCGGCCAGGATGAGATGAACCCGCCGGCCGCTGAGTGAGGGGCAGTCTCACACCAGGACGAGCTGAACCCGCCAGCCAGGACGAGATGAACCCGCCGGCCGCTGAGTGAGGGGCAGTCTCACGCCAGGACGAGCTGAACCCGCCGGCTGCGGAGGCCCAGCGTGTCGCGGGGGAGGGGGTGTCTTGCATGCAATTTAGAAAGCTGGCTTTTCAATCTTCAACTCTCTCCCCACAGTTGTTCTAGGCGTGCCTGTTTGGTGCCATCAGTGTTCGCGGGAGAAAGGCCTGTGCATGGGACCCAGCTCAACCCCTGCCAACAACACTGCTATGGCACCGTCCACCCCGAGGAGACTCGCTGACGTCGGGGTCAGTAGGTGTTTACGACTCAAACGACTCCTTTGCCCCAGGAATTGCCCTGGCTCCCGAGCTTGGGAGAGAAGGAGAATCCCAGAAGCACGGGGCTGGCAGGGCCCTGGGAGCTGGGCTTCGTTAGCGGGATGGCCCCGACCAGTGAGCAGTCCGGAGGCTCGTCAGGCCCAGCTGTGCCCCTCTGGGTCTGAGCTCTCCAGGCTGGGCGCTCCAGAGGGCAGGGCGGGTGCTCGGCAAGCTGTGAGCTCACAAGGGGTGACAACAACCCAACGCCCCCAACAGGCATCGCCCCCCAGGGCTGGGCTGGGGGCGGCACCCAGCTGCAGTTCAGTCTCCCCTGCGTGCAGGACGAGTCACTGCAGTGCCAGCCGGAGGGGGCGGCACCCCATGGGCTGGGCTTGGCGGGGGCGCGCTTCCTTCTGTGGCAGAACCACCCCACCCCCTGCTGGGACCTTTCTAGATCCAGCCCCGCCTTCCTCCTGCTCGGCACAGGCCTCCCGCGCCTGCCAGGCTGGCACCGGGGCCTCGCCTGGCTGCTGGAGCCGGACACAGCTCACTCTCACCCCTTGGGCAGAGCCCTCCGGCCGCCTGGCTCCCTCCAGGGCAGCCTCACCCTCCCAGGGAGTAACTCCTGGGTCTCTCCTCTCCCTCAGCCCCCTCCCTGGGCTGAGCACCCCTGGGCGGTGAGGGAACAGTGGCGGAGACAGGTCCCCTCCAGCCTTCCCCGCGCCAGGCAGCTGAGCCCATGTGCAGCCCCTGCACCTGACTACAGCCCCCGGGGCCCAGTGCCGTCTCCTCCTCCAGGTCCCCTTGCTGCCAACGTGGCTCCTACTTGGCTTTTCCAGCCGAGCTGCTCCTCACAGGGACGCAGGGGCGGGAGCGGCTGGGCAGGCTCAGGGCCCCGACCGGAGCACTGGGCTGGACAAGGAGAAATCACCGGGCTCGCTGAGACCCGCGTAGCCACATCCACGGCAGAGGGCAGCAGGGAAGCCGAGCAACCCCCTGCGCTGTTTCTGGGGGTCAAGGCCTCACTCTCTTGGGTGCAAATACGTCTCCGGTGCCGCATGCGACCGCCAGCAGCGCATCCCAGGGCTCTTCCTAGGGCTGCAGGCCTCGGGCGCAGGGCGAAGATGTTTGCGTGGTGTCTGGCAGGAGCACGGGCGGCTCTGGGTCACGCTTGCAATTGCTCGAGAGGCTCCCCACCGGCGGGGTGCCAGGCAATGCCAGCTGGGCACGAGCTGCGTCTGCCAGCAGCACTGGGCTTGGGCCAGCACCAGGCCAGTTGCTCCTGAGCCGTGCGGTGTTTGTAGGGGAACGCTCCTGGCCACTGGGGCCAGAGCCTGCGGCGAGCTCTGGCCCAGGGCTCGCACGGTGACGTCCGGACGGTCTGTGCCCACGTGCAGTACAGGCTCTGAGCAGCCCCCATGCAGGACACTGGCCAGGCCTTTCCTAGCCTCCCCCCGAGTGCCTTCCCTGGGCCGGAGGAGCCCCAGACGCTGCTGCCCCGGGGTGCGGCCCCATGGAGGGGCAGGCGCACGTCACTGCCTCTCGGCAGCGTGCTCGCACGGGCTGCCCAGGACACAGGGACGTCCCTCTCCCGGAACCCGCCTACGGCCCTTCCAGCGCAGCTCCCTGGACTCTGGGCTGGGCTCTGCAGTCCTGAGTGAGTGACTCTCAGCAGAGCCACAACCCCCAGTGCCAGGGGGTCTGCAGCACAGGAGAGGGCCCCTTCTCGAGGGGCTTTGGACCCAGAGCCCTGCTCACCAGATGCGCACGAGACCTGCAAAGTGCCCAGCCACCACAGACCCAATGCAGCTGCAGCGCGGAGGCGAGGGGCGGCCGGGGCCATCCTGCTCTCTGCACGCCGGGAGCAGCTGGCACTGGGGTTGGGGCGCCTTTCAGCAGGCTTTGTGCAGGCTGCTAGCACCCCCGTCTGACCACCAGCCGTCGCCAGGAGGGCAGCGCCAGAGACTCTCCATTGGGGCCACGCCTGGGGATCAGCAGAAGGTCCCTGAGCCGCAGCCCCCATCAGAGCTGCAGGGCTTCCCCACGCCTGCCCCACAGCAGCACAGAGCCCTGCCCTAGGCTACTCCAAGGCAATGAAAGAGAAGGGGAAGGGCTGGCTCAGCGGAAGGGGCTAGACACCCCAGAGCAGCTGAAATGGGAAACGAGGCCACCCATGTGCCTGGCTTGGCTGCGAGAGGCCCACGCCCACTGGCCTTGCCCCAGAGCTGAGCATGTGAGAGGAAGGTGCTGGGGAGCTGGCCAGCAGAACCAGCCAGCCTGTGCAGCCCGCGTGTTCAGGAGGGCTAGCTCCAAGTCCCCAGCTTTTGGCCCAGTGATTTCAGTCTAGGCAGGGCACATCAGGAGTTTTGCCCCAGGAAATGCGTTTATAGGCAAGGCCCTGACCAGCGTTTCCTCTAAGCTGCGCACCTGCGCGGCCGCGCACTACAAATGTTAGGTCCGCCCATGTCATTTTAAGAGCTGCACAGCAGCACTCACTGCTCCCCTTCCTGCTGGAACGGACAGTGAGTGGTGGGGGCTGCGGCAGCTGGCAGCCTGGTGGGTTCCTGGCAGCAGTCAGCTGCTCTTTTGCTCCACCTGGTGCCAGCGCACGTGAGCGGAGGCTGCCCCAGCTGGAATGGGGCTCGTGCGGCTGCTGCTTTACTCCAGCTGGAGTCGGGGCCACCCACGGAGACTGGGACCGTGGTACTGAAAATAGCACCACAGGCAGCCTCTGCTCCAGTCCCGGCATGCAGTCCCCCCAGAAGCAGCAGGGGCCGGGACCGCGGTACTGAAAATAGTGTCACAGCCCAGCTCCAGCCCCACAAACTGCTTCCCACGTCGAAGGCAGAAAGTGAGGGAAGGGGCAGGGGGAGACCTAAGGAGAAGGGGGGTGAGGAGAGGAAGGGGCTTGTGCTGAGGGGAGAGGAGGAGCCCAGGGCATGAGAAGAAAAGGGAAAGCACCAAGGGGCAGGGTGGAAGAGAGACAAATGCCGGGGGGGGGGGAGAGCAAGAGGAGATAATGAGGAAAAGGGCAGGAGAGGAGAGGGGAGGGAAGGTATCAGTGGACGTGCAAAGGGGAGGGGACAGGGTAATGCTGGGAGAGGAGAGGGGGGCCAATGGGGGCAAGAGGGAGGAAGAGAAGAGGGGAGCAGTGGGTGCCCGAAGAAGAGGGATGAGCATGAGGAAAGCAGGGGATGGAGCAAGTTGTGTGTGAGGGTGGAGAGGGGCGTGAGGAGAACTGGGGCAGAGGTGGTGAGGGGTGGGCAGCAGGAGGAAGAGGGCAAGGGGGCAGGTGTTGGGAGGAAGGGGAGGCACCAGGAGGTGCAGGGCTAAGGGAAGGTGCAGGTGCCAGGGGATCGTGGGGGTGAAGCAGACGGGCAGACACGTGGAGTGGAGGGACGGTGTCAGTGGGTGCCCGGAGGAGAGGGGTGGGCAGAGGGGAGAGGGAGGTGCTAGGAGAGGGGATGGGGCTAGAGGAGGGGTGGGCACAGGGGTCAGAGAGGATGGGGAGATGAGGCAGGTCCCAGAAGGGCCGAGGGGAGTAAGAAGGGCAGGAGCCAGGACAGCACAGGAGGTGAGAGGTGGGCTCCAGGGGAGCAGATGGGGTGGGGTGGGGGGGGGGGAGACATGGCAGCAGAGGGAGAGGTTGAGAAGATACATCGATTTGTTAAGAACCTGGGTGCCGCGGTGGCGCCATCCCAACAAGCGCCCGCCCCCTCAGTACTGGTGCACAAGACAAAACTCTCTCACTCCGCTCGTGGGGGGAACCCTGGCCCTGACCAGGTGCCCAGCAGGCTGGTTGTGAGGACCCTGGGACAGCACTGCCAGCTCTGCCGGCCCCGCGGCTCACAGAAAAGTCCCGGATTTTGCAGGTAAAAGCCCCTTGGACCATGTCCGCTCCCTCCCCTGCATGTCCTGCCACACGGTGCGGCTGCCACCCGCTAGATGCAGCCACCCAGGGAGGGACACCCTGCCAGGCCAGCCCTGTGCCTGCCGATGGGAATGGCACTGGGCCGGGAGTCAGGAGACACGGTTCTGCTCCCTGCGCCACTCCAGACGTCCTAGGGGACTTGCTGCTCTGGGCCACAGCTTCGCAAGCTGAGACTGCCCTGGGGACTTGCCCGCCTGTCTCTCCATGCTCCCGAGCACAGGGCCCAAGAGCCATGCCGGCCACGCCCCCTTGGGAGTCTCCTCCCGCCCAGTGTGTGAGGAGCACCAGGTGCACGGCAGGGAGACGGGCCGTGGGATGCAGGGCCGGGCAGTGGGAAGCCAGGGCGAGAACTGGCCAGATCCCCACAGGAAACCAACTCGCCTGTCACCAAACGGGTTCCTGGGAGTGAAGGAAACTTACTAGCCCCCCAGCTTGTGCCTGTGACCTCTGCCCTGCTCCCTGGCAGCCCCTAGGCTGGGAGCGAGCAGGGCCTGGGCAGGCGGCAGGAAAGGGACCTGCCAGCCCCCAAGCGGCTTGGCCCTCAGGTTAGGCCCCACCCAGCCCCCGGCCCAGGAGCTGGCAGCTGCGACCAGCTCAGTGTTTCCTGGCAGCTGCCCCTCTGGTCAGCCAGGTGCCCCACAAGGGGAGCAAAGGATTCCCCCGCGCTCCCCTCAGACCCAACCCCGGCCTTTCAGCCCTGCCAGCTGGCCAGCCCTCTCCCCAGGCGGGGCCCTCGCTCCGGGGCAGCACAGGGCTCCTACCTTCCCGGGTCTGGCCTCCTCTCTGCGCCGTTCCTCGCGCCCTCCTGTGGCAGGGCCCTGTGTCCGGGGCTGCTTCCCCCTGCGCTTTTCCTGGCCTGCAGCTGGGCCAGCGGCACAATGTCGCAGCCCTGGGGCCGGTGCCAGACCGTCTGCCGGGTGGTGGCGTTGTAGTAGTAGAAGCGGCTGCTGTTCTGGTCGAAGAGCTCCCACCACTGCGTGTGGTCGGCCTGGCGACTGCGGCGCTCGGGCGGGGGCTCCCAGCCGCACTCCCCGGTGGCCAGGTTGACATACATTCGTTCCCCGGAGCGGGGCTCCAGCAGCTCCACCCAGTCCGAGCTGCAGGAGCAAAGGAAGGCAGAGTCAGACTGGGCTGGGTCACGGGGAGGCCGGCCCGCTCACTCCCGCACCAGGGAAGGGGGGCAGCGGTTCAGACCCCACTGCCATCCCCTGCAGAGGGCCCGTGCTCGCCGCACGAGCCACCGCTTCTCTGGGGATTGGCCTCGGGGCTCCTCGTACTGCTCTGTGCTCAGAGGGCAGCGCTGGTCACTGGTTCGAGGGCTTTTCCTCCGCTAGCATCTGAGAGCCCACACCCAGAACAGCTGCCTCTTCAGAACCCCGGGAGGGAGGGCTAGCCCCACTCTTAGGGGGCAAGTCGGGATGTAAAATGCCATGGCGTCAGTTACCGGTGAAATGTTGCACAGGCAGCCGAATGGGGGAACTAAGTATGGGGGGGCTTGTTGGGGGTCTGGGTGCAACAGTAACGGGACTCTGCAGGGGGTGCAGGTGAAGGTGGCTGGGGCTCAGCACGGGTGTGGGGTGGGGACCCAGGTGGGGGGTGTCTCTGGGTGGATGGGGGAGCAGCTCTCTGTACAGTGACCCCCCCACGGGGGAAGGGGAGTTGGCAGAGCTTCCTACAGCCAGAGGAGAAGTCACACAGCCCCGCGTGCCGGGCAGGGAAGAGGAAGTACCGTTCACCCAAGCCTGGGCTTGCACCTGAGCCCAGCTGAGTGCAGGAGCCACCAGCCCAGCGCCCATCTCCTCCTGCTAGAGAACACGCCCGGGGAGCCGGCGGGAAGCTGCAGGGGATGGCAGCGGGTGCCAGGGGACAGACTGAGCCTTTCTCTAAACCTGCTGCCAGCTGCCTCCGGGTCGCAGCACGTGGGCTAAGAGCTGCCGCGTTGCTGGCTGTTCGGCTGTGGGCTGGAGCCCGGCTCTAGGAGCTGGCGAGGTGGGAGGATCCCAGAGCTCGGACTGCAGCCCCAGTCTAAGCTCTCCCCCGCCTCACCCCGCAAGCCTCAGCCAACTGGCAGCCAGTGGCACGTGTCTCACTGCCGGGAGACAGACCTCGAGTTACTGAGATGACAGCGGCAAGCGGGGACTCAGCCACGCAGTTACTGCGCGTGTAACTGACGCAGAACCTGGCCATCCTAGAGGCGCCAGCTGTTTCAGAGGAGGACCCTGCAAGGAGAGACGGAAATCCCAGAGCGTCTCAGAGCAAGAATGGAAAGTTATGCATCTGAGGCAGTGACCCCTTTAAACACATGGCATTAGCGAAACAATGGCCTTCTGTCTTGTGCAGCATAAAGCCTGCCAGTCATTGATAAGCCAAGACACAGAGCCTCTTGACAACGCAGACAAGCCGCTGTTCCGCAGCTGGGGAAGGACCTGGCTATTTCTCCACCAGCAATGTCCACAAGATTCTGGTTGTTAAATGCATCAAAGGTAACTCACAACTTGCCAATCTCTTTCACTCTTCAGGCAATCTCTCGGGTCGCAGCTGTTCCTGTCTGATTTGTTACAACAATTAAGTAGGAACAAATGCAGAAGCGCCCTTGAAAGTCCCAAGTGTCCACACCAAGGAAGAGAGACTCGAGTTCCCACCACGATGCTGGGAGAATAGAGGGATCTGGCAATGAGCAAAAGGCAATAGACCACTTACAGATCCACAGTGGACCACACTGTAACTGTTCTGATCACAGCCACAAGGAGAGCAACTTGTTCTGTGTGGAAGAAAATGGGTCACCTGTGATTTTCCCAAAACATGCTTTTCCTGGGGCAGGGAGGGGGGAGGAGTAAACCAATTCTTGACAACATGGTAAAAATGCTCATGATACTTCTATGAAATTCAATATTCACTTCACAAACACGTTATCTATTCTGCACACATTAATAAGCTGAACATGTTGCCCAAAATGACAAAAATGCACAATTCTGTACATGAAACACAATACTCAGTCAGTTAGGCCCCTGCTATCTTTGAATGTGCCCTTAGATATCTGAACACTGGTATCAATGTATTTGCTTATTCAACACCTACCCTTTGACAAAGCTCAAACCAATGCCAAAACCACATTCAATTGGTGCCGAGTGGGCTAGACAGGAATGCAAGTTGCATAAAACCCATCTGTTGTTCCCCGATTTTACTGCCCCAGACTTCCAGCGTTTTGATGCAATATACAGTCAAACAATTTCCTTTGCACAAGTGACCCAGAGGCAGAAGCACCTGCCTAAACCTCGTCCCAAGTAGAGGTGCATTCCCGAATCACGGCCGTAGATATGAAACTAAAACCTGGCACTGTCAATGCTCGAAAAGGAGAAGGGTTTACATTCCACAGCCATTTGCAGCTTCCACTTCCTGTCCTGGGTACAACCTACAACCCTCTAGTGAGATCAGGTAGGAGGGTGAAGTAATGGAGAGGTTCTTCTCAGAACCTTTTCATTCATTAACTTCTATTGGCCTTGTGGGTTCCAGTTCTGTGTCATTAAATAGATCCAGAGAGACGGTGACGGTACATCGCGCTGCCTTGTACATCTGGACAAGTTTAGAGCCTCTCTTTCCTCTCCTAGTCTGTAAAACTTATGGTGGGCTTGGTAGTTTCTAGCTTACACTGCTTCATGCTCAGTACAAATTGAAACATTTGCGGGTAGCTGGCTGCAAGTGTAGAGACAACCTTCCCGAGAGACCGTGGGAAACGAGAAATGACTCTTGGGTTTCAGGCAAACACACAGGGGCCAATGGTGGTTCATGATGAGGTGTTGTGGAAATGTAGGATAGTTGTTTCTCCTGAGAACAGGATGGTTGCAGACAAGTTCTCTTCATTTTCATTTCATTGCAAGTGTCAAAGACCTCTCTGCCACACTCTTCTCTGCCTTCTTGGAAGTAGGGATGTGAAAAGTCAACTGGTTAACTTACTGTTCCAGTTAATCAGTGGGGGCTGCTGCAGCTGCCCCCTGCCTGCTCCCCTTAAATAGGTTAACCAGGTAACTAATTTACCAGGATTGTATACCCCTGCTTGGAAGCACCTTCAGCCAGTCTGACTCAGTACTCTGTGCTTTTCTATTTGAACACACTCAGCAGTAGAAGCAGGGACACCTTTACCCCTGCATGGGCAGATACCTATGGCCATTAGCAACTCAGTTCCCATAAGAAGGGCCAGACGGGGTCACCCCAATGACCCATCCAGCCCCGTGTCCTGTCTGCTGACAGCAGCCAAGGCCAGGTGCCCCAGAGGGAGCAAACAGAACTGGGAACCATCCAGGGATCACCCCCTGTCGCCCATTCCCAGTCTCTGACACACAGAGGCCAGGGTCCCCATCCCTGCCCATCCTGGCTAATAAGTATGGATGAACCTACCCTCCATGAATGTATCTAGTTCACGTTTGACCAATCGCATTGTAGTCGTGTCAATGCTGACTCCTCTGATGCTTCCCCTGATTCCCCCTCCCCTGCTGGTGCTGGGTTTTCAGGTGTGAGCCCGTGTGCAGGACGATCCGGGGGGCAAAGAGCTCCAGTCCCTTCCTTACATGCCCATTGTGCTACCTAGGCCAGTTCAACTCTTTGTCTTTCCAAGTGGTTCCTGTGGCTAGTCCAGGGACCTTTGCTGTTGGGGCTGGAGTCTGCCTCTGCGTGGAAGCCCTGGACCCAGGCCGGAAGCCACGGCCCGGGACAAGAGGATCTGCATGCTCAGGACCTGGGAAGAATCAAGCTGCTAGGGAAGCGCCTTCTTTCCAGCACGCCCGTTCGGCAAAGCTGACCCCCATGTTCTCGTTAAGTGCTATGGCTGCCAGGGCTGCCAGAGCTACCAGCAAAGCGCTAGCCCAGCCAGCCACCCAAGGGGCTCCAGCCCATCGGGACCTCGCCAGAGCTCCATGACGAGAGCCAGACCCCGCTCTCCGAGGCTGCAGAGGAGCTCTGGGGCGTCTGTCCCACGGGTCGGACACGCCGGGATTCGGAAATCCTGGCCAGGGGAGCCCTCGAGGGCTTCCTGCCCCTAAGGTTCGGACACGCGCCCTGGCCTCGGCTTTCCACAGCACTCGCCGGGTGCCAAACGGCTTCACCTGAGCCATGTGCTGAGCAAGGGGCCAGTCGGCAGCGCTGGGCTGCCTGGGAACCCAGGGCAATGCCACCGGTGGCTGGGGTCGCACTAGACCCTCTTGTGGGGCAATGGCAGGTCTCTTCTCTCAAACCAGCCGAAAGCCTTCCCCTTCTCTGCCTCCGGGGAGGGGCTCGCGAGCCCCAGGCGTTTGCACTGCTGGCCAGAAGCAGACTGGGCTTCCTAACCCACGCCCCGGCTCAGCTCCCCTGGATGCCACTGCAGGGTGGGGCAGCGCGGCAGGATCTCCTCTCCAGCCTGATCTGCAGTGATCTTGGCCCTGAGCGAGGCCGCTGCCCACCTGCAGAGATGGGTTATTAACAGCCCCACCATGAGCACGGAGCCCAGACGCTCTGCTGCAGCTGGGACAGCTTCCTGGCTGCATCTCGGCAGCGTCAGTTATGGGACAACAGGGCCCTGAGAAGAACCAGCCCTTCCTCCAGGGTTATTGCCGGACAAAAGACTAAATGGCAAAGAACACGCAGCGCAGCTGTGACAGATCACAGCCTAGACCCTCTGGCTCAGCATCACACCTCTGCTGATCAGCTCAGACCACCGGTCTCTCCAGCACCACGTGTCTCCTTCTGATGCCCCTTCCGTGCTGGCCCTACAGAAGCCCAGTCCCACTGCAGCAGACACAATCCTCCTTTCGATTTTCTTCTCCGAATTAACCCACGCTGGTAAGAATGCCACTGTCCACCGGCGCTGCACGGGTATCAATGGGACAGAAATATTACACACCCTAGGGACGGTTAGTCAGTTAACCGGCTAAAACTTAGGGGGGCCAGCGGCAGGAACCCAGCCTCCCCGCGCTTGGGGCTGCTGTGGCCTTGGGGGGAGGGAGGCAGCAGCCCCATGCATGGGTTTCCAGCTCCTGCTCCAGTGAGGGTGATACTCACCAGGTAGCTGGTTAACCGGTTACCCATTCACATCTCTAATGCACACGCACACAGTTATTAAACCTCAAAACACAATCGCCATCTGGGTCTCCATGCATGTGATGTTAGCACTCCATGTAGATGGAAAAACCTTAAGAACGTAAGAAGGGCCAGGCTGGGTCAGAGCAAAGGCCCATCCAGCCCAGGGTCCTGGCTGCCGACAGCAGCCAATGCCAGGTGCCCCAGAGGGAGTGAACAGAACAGGGAATCCTCCCGTGACCCCTCCCCTGTCGCCCATTCCCAGCCTCTGGCAAGCAGACACTAGGACACCCTCCCCACCCAGCCTGGCCAATAGCTAGTGACCGGCCCGTCCTCCATGGACTGACCCAGTTCTTTTCCAAAGAGCCTCCCACAAAACCCACTGCCCAGCCTCTGCCAGAGCATGGAATGGCCTTATCTGATTTGCACAATGGTCCTTCCAACACATCTCCAGCCGAAAGCCACTGTCAAAGCGCAGGGCGGCCCTCACCTAGCAGGTCTCACACCCGGACTGCGGATGCCGCCTCTCAGCAGGCTAACTCCAGAGACAGCCTCCCCTCTGACACGTCAAGCACAAAGCTCTCCGCTGGCTTCAACTAGCACCGCACCCGACAGCCTCCCTCAGGCAGCAGCCAGCACGGGCGCTGGGGAAAGACCTGTCGTGGCTGCTCCAGCCCTTCAGAAGATCGGCCTGTACTCTGCACCGAGGAGCTCCACACAGCAGCGTGGGCAATCAATGGGCAGTACCAACATGCCACGAGTGGCCACCCAGTCATGCAGCCCTGCCACAGAATGGGGCCCAGATCTGCTCCAGCGAGGGACTCCAGGCAGGGGAAAGACACCATTAAATGACTGCTTCCAGGAGCAGCTAGTCCTGGAAACGCACTTCTTGGATTAGTCCGGGGGAGCACAGGCTCTGGTCCAAGAGGTGAAGCTAACGGGACAATGACTACAGTGTAATTACATGTAACATCATTTCATGTCAGAACCACGGAAGAGGCGGCTGCTGGTTCCACAGAAATGCAAAGGAGCAAGAGAGGATTGCAAGCTGCAGGGAAACTTTGTGACACAGCCGCAGGGGCTCAAACGCAATGTGCATGCCCCACGGAACCAATGCTGCCGAGGCTGGACAGGAGGGTAAAGGAGACCAAAAGACCTTCCCCAAGGACGACGTTATGAAGGCCAAGAGTGAGAAATTCATGACGGACGGGTCCCTCAGTGGCTAGTAGCCAAGATGGGCAGGGAGACAGAGCCATGCTCCGAGTGACCATACGCCTCTTACTGGCCCAGGCTGGGGGAGGACAAGAGGGAAAGGATCTCTCAGTAAATTGCCTCTTCTGTTCACTCCTTCTGGACTAGGGATGTTAGACAGCGAGTAACTGAATAGTCGTGGAACCGCAGCCAATCAGAGGCAGCAGTGCAGGGTGGCCAGAGGAGCTGGGCCACGAGAGGAGCCCGTTTAAAAACCAGCTCCCTGCACAGACCAGCTGCTGCCTCTGATACAGCGGGGTTGGGGGATGCTTGTAGTGGACAGGATTAACCGATGAGCCCAGGCTTAGTCGTCTACATGCTGACATCCCTTCTGGGGCACCAGGCACAGCCACTGCCGGAGACAGGACACTGGGCTGAGCCAGTCTGGCCGTCGTGATGTTCTGTGTTTCCTGGGCCCAGAACTCGCCCATCCGCAGCGGCTCCCTCAGGGTACTGAGGGAGTTGGCAAATGTCCTTTTAATTGTGATTGCTTAAAGGGATTCAAGAGTTGAATTTAGTTTTATGGAGTTTTATTAAATATCCCTAATAACAACAACTATTAATATTATAGGATATAAGAAGACATTGGTCTGTGGTTTGGCTAACAGACTAGGGAAGTGGTTGATGTAAGCTTTTAGGGTTTCACTATCGGTTCTCTTACACGAGATAGCATTGTCAGGGACATAACCGCAGCACTGAGCAAGGCGTTACTGTAAGCTCTGCTAGCAGGCACGGAGACACCCCCGGGAGAGGGCGCCAGAATCCCAGGGCTGGAAGAGACCTCAGGAGTCATCGAATCCAGCCCCCTGCCCAAAGCAGGACCAACCCCAACTCAATCATCCCAGCCAGGGTTTGTCAAGCCAAGACTTAAACACCTCTAGGGATGGAGATTCCACCCCCTCCCTAGGGAACCCAGCCCAGCGCTTCCCACCCGCCTAGGGAAATAGTTTTTCCTAATATCCAACCTAGACCTCCCCACTGCAACTTGAGACCATTGTTCCTTGTTCTGCCACCTGCCCCCACTGAGAACAGCCTCTCTCCAGGCTCTTTGGAACCCCCTTCAGGGAGTTGAAGGCTGCTCTCAAATCCCCCCTCACTCTTCTCTTCTGTAGATTAAATAAGCCCAAATCCCTCAGCCTCTCCTCGTAGGTCATGTGCTCCAGCCCCTTAATAATTTTTGTTGCCCTCTGCTGGTCTTTCTCCATTACATCCAGATCCTTTCTGTAATGGTGGAGCAGGGGGCGGGGGGTGCAGAATTGAAAGCAATACTCGAGATGTGACCTCACCAGCGCCGAATAAAGGGGAATAATCACTTCTCTAGATCTGCTGGCAATGCTCCTCCTAATGAAACATAATACGCCATTAGCCCTCTTGGCTACAAGGGCACACTGTTGACTCATATCCAGCTTCTCATCCACTGTAATCCCCAGGTCCTTTTCTGCAGAACTGCTGCTTAGCCAGTCGGTCCCCAGCCTGTAACAATGCTTGGGATTCTTCTGTCCCAAGTGCAGGACTCTACACTTGTCCTTCCTGAACCTCATCAGATTTCTTTTGGCCCAATCCTCTAATCTGTCTAGGTCACTCTGGACCTTATCCCTGCCCTCCAGTGTATCTACCTCTCCCCCTAGCTTAGTGTCATCTGCAAACTTGCTGAGGGTGCAATCCATCCCCTCATCCAGGTCATTAATAAAGACGTTGAACAAAACCGGTCCCAGAACCGATCCTTGGGGCACTCCGCTAGAAACCAACCACCAACCAGACATCGAGCCGTTGATCACTACCCATTGGACCTGACAGTCTAGCCAGCTTTCCATCCATCTTACAATCCATTTATCCAACCCATAGTTCCTTAACTTGCTGGCAAGACTATTGTGGGAGACTGTATCAAAAGCTTTGCTAAACTCAAGGTATATCACATCCACTGACTTTCCCGTGTCCACGGAGCCAGTTCCCTCATTATAGAAGCTAATCAGGTTGGTCAAGAATGACTTGCCCTTGGTGAATCCATGTTGATTATTCCTGACCATTTTCCCCTCTTCGAAGTGCTTTAAAACATCCAAGTGATGTTTCCGGGGACTGAGGTAAGACTGACTGGTCTGTAGTTCCCTGGATTGTCCTTCTTCCCTTTTTTAAAGATGGGCACTGCATTTGCCTCTTTTCAGTCATCCAGGATCTCTCCCGATCTCCAAGAGTTTTCAAAGATAAAGGCCAAAAGCTCCTCAAGGACATTTGCCAACTCCCTCAGTACCCTCGGATGCATTAAATCTGGACCCATGGATTTGTGTATGTTTAGCTTTTGTAAATAGTTCCTAACCTGTTCTTTCTCCACCATACTGCATTGCCAAAGCTGACCTTGTCTGTGAAGAGAGAGGCAAAGAAAGCATTGAGTACTTCAGCTTTTCCCACATCTGTCACTAGGTTACCTCCCTCATACAGTAAGGCCCCCACACCCTCCTTGATCACCCTCTTATTGCTAACATGACTGTAGAAACCTTTCTTGTTCCCCTTCATATCCATTGCTGGCTGCGATTCCAATTGTGCTTTCACCTTCCTGATCACTCCCCTGCATTCTCGAGCAAAATATTTATACTCCTCCCTAGTCATCTGTCCAAGTTTCCACTTCTTGTAAGCTTCCTTTTTGTGTTTAAGCTCACCAAGGATTTCCCCGGTAAGCCATCTGGTCGCCTACCATATTTGCTTTTCTTACTGAGCACTGGGATGGTTTTTTCCTGTGCCTTCAATAAGGCTTCTTTAAAATACTGCCAGCTCTCCTGGACTCCTTTCCCCTTCATGTTAGCATCCCAGGGGATCCTGCCCATCAGTTCTCTGAGGGAGTCAAAGTCTGCTTTTCTGAAGTCCAGGGTGTGTATTTTGCTACTCTCCTTTCTTTCTTTGGTCAGGATCCTGAAATCTACCATCTCATGATCACTGCTTCCCAGGTTGTCACCCACCTCTACTTCCCCTACTAGTTCCTCCCTGTTTGTGAGCAGCAGGTCAAGCTGCGCATGGCCCCTGGTCGGTTCCCTCAGCACTTGTACCAAGAAGTTATCCCCAACTTTCTCCAAAAACTTCCTGGATTGTCTGTGTCCTGCTGTATTGGTCTCCCAACAGATGTCAGGGTGGTTAAAGTCCCCTGTGAGAATCAGGGACTGTGATCTAGAAGCTTCTCTCAGTTGTCTGAAGAAAGCCTCGTCTACCTCCTCCACCTGATCCGGTGGTCTATAGCAGACACCAACCACAGCATCACCCCTGTTGCTTCCACCTCTAAACTTAACCCACAGACTCTCAACAGGCTTTTCTCCTTCTACATACTGGAGCTCCGAGCAATCACACTGCTCTCTTACATACAGTGCAACTCCTCCTCCTTTTCTCCCCCGCCTGTTCTTCCTGAACAGTCTATACCCTTCCATGACAGCGCTCCAGTCATGTGAGTCATCCCACCAAGTCTCCATTATTCCAACCCAATTAAACCAGGCAGCGCTCTCCACACGCTCAACCGCACAAGAGGAAAGCTGGATTCTTATTTTGTAACATCTCACACTCGAGCAGCCACGGACCTAGCACTCGTCCCCATTTGTATTTTAAATAGCGGCTGGATCCCTGCTTGGTGGGGAACCTCCAAATATGCGTAAGTGATGCAGAATTGCTCTGCGGAGCACAGAAGGGAAGTCAATGAGCAGGTCTGGGTGCAGCTTTTTTCCATTTCACCGTGGACACCCAGTTGCGTTTGCTGGCATCACCTGCAGTTGGTGTTCTCTCCAAGAGCCGAGCACACCCCTCTCCCACACAGCCCCTCCCCCGCAAAGGTCCCACACCACTGGAAGGAAGGGGAGGCAAGGCCAGGCGAGCCCGGTGTGGATACAGCGATTTGTATCCGCATCCGTATCTGCAGGGGGAGCCGCGACTACCGGCAGATGTGCAGGGCTCAGAAGACCCGCACTGCGGTGGGGCTGCGTGCGCAAGGCAGAATTCCCTCCAAGATAACCAGCTCCACTCCGCTTCCACTGGAAAGCCAAGCCTCGCGGGGACCCTCAGCAGCTTGCCGCCGGACCTGAAGGAAAGGGCTCGCTCGCCTTTCCCTGCACCAGGCTGAGAAGCTGCACTCAGAGGACGCTCTGCACTTTGGTGGCGCGTCTCCAGGAAGGTCACCGAGCGCTCGTCGCCCCTCCCAGCCGGCGAGAGCGGCCTCCAGGGGCGCAGTGCAGCAGCCTCTCATTTCCCACGCCAGACTCAGGGTGGGCACCTCCTGGACCAGACTGAGCCTTTCCCGGGGCTCTGCAAAGGAAGCCACCCCTGGCTCTCCGGTGAGGCCACTGGTGTTGTGAGGAGAATCCAGCTGCGAACTCTGCCTTGGGCCGGGGCCAGCGCCTCGCAGTGCGAATGGGCCCGGCGTGCTGCTGACTCACAGGCTGAAAGCAGAGGCAGAGGGACTGTGCCCGGGGAGGTAAGGACAGTCCAGTCGTTCAACCGGGGCAGCGCGCACTGCAGCTGAGACCCGCGCGCAGACCCACCCCGCCTGGCTGTGTGCCCCCCAGAACAGGCAGCCTGGTGGGGCGCTGACTGCGGCACAGCTGCCTCCAGCCCCCAGCCTCTGGTGGAGTCGGAAGGGCCAGCAGTGCAGAGTCACTCGCTGAGGGAACCGCGCTCTGGGGCTCCCAACAGCACTGCAGGGAAGGGCTTTGCCGTCTCCTCCTTCCTGTGACACATGGGGAAGCCAAAGCACAAAAAGCGACTTGCCTGACGTCAGACTCTGGAACAACCTCCCAGGGCCCTGGACTCCCGTCCTCCTGCATATCCACACGGACCCGCCTCAGCTCCCAAGGGCTCAGCTCAGGTTCTGGATCAATTCCCACGTGTGGCTGGGATGGCAAATGTACCCTGGGCTGCTGCTGCCCAGGGCATCCCCTGCAATGAAGCTGAACTTGGCTTACGCTCACGGGCCAACACTCGGCTAATGCAGAGCTCCTCTGGTGTGTTTCCTGCCACCGCGGTCACCAAAAACCAAGGAAATACCCAGTTCAGGCAACAGAAGCAGCCAGATCAACCTCCTCTCATCTCTCTTACCCACTCAACACCGCGATACCTGGACACCCCAACCTCCTCTCATCTCTCTTACCCACTCAACACCGTGATACCCGGACACCCCAACCTCCTCTCATCTCTCTTACCCACTCAACACCGCGATACCCGGACACCCCAACCTCCTCTCATCTCTCTTACCACTCAACACCGTGATACCCGGACACCCCAACCTCCTCTCATCTCTCTTACCCACTCAACACCGTGATACCCGGACACCCCTGCCTCCTCTCATCTCTCTTACCCACTCAACACCGTGATACCCAGACACCCCAACCTCCTCTCATCTCTCTTACCCACTCAACACCGCGATACCCGGACACCCCAACCTCCTCTCATCTCTCTTACCCACTCAACACCGCAATACCCGGACACTCCAACCTCCTCTCATCTCTCTTACCCACTCAACACCGCGATACCCGGACACCCCAACCTCCTCTCATCTCTCTTACCCACTCAACACCGTGATACCGGACACCCCAACCTCCTCTCATCTCTCTTACCCACTCAACCGTGATACTGGACACCCGCCTCCTCTCATCTCTCTTACCACTCAACACCGCGATACTCGGACACCCCCGCCTCCTCTCATCTCTCTTACCACTCAACACCGCGATACTCGGACACCCCCGCCTCCTCTCATCTCTCTTACCACTCAACACCGCGATACCTGGACACCCCTGCATCCTCTCATCTCTCTTACCCACTCAACACCGCCATACCCGGACACCGCAACATCCTCTCATCTCTCTTACCACTCAACACCGCAATACCAGGGCACCCCCACTTCCTCCCGCTCACCCGGTTCTCCCTGCGCACAGTGGTACATACTGACTACAGTCACCAAAACCAGAGCCCGGGTCCATTTCCGACAACACTATGCCGGCCCGGCACTTTTGGAGCATGACATCAGAGTGTGGCTTCGAGAGGGAATGTGACAGGCAGAGTAGGAAGGCAGCCTCCCTGGTCAGAGCTCCCGTTCCATCGGCCTCTGCACCAAGAAGAAAACCAGGATGAGGAAGCCCCAAAGGACTGTTTGGACTGTGAATTCTGTCTTTGGGGAATTCCCCACTGCTTTGCAGTGTGATGCCCTGAGCAGCCTTTCAAGCATGTGACTCGGACTCGTCTAGAGTGGCCTAGGAAACACCAGCCTCGCTGGGAAAACGGAACAGTCTGAATCCTTCCAACCTTGGGCAGGGGCAGAGTGGGCAGTATGGGGCTGGGCAGGGGGAACGCTGGGGAGCTGTGAGGATACCACCCCAGCCAGGCCGGCTTGGCAGCTTGCAGCAGCAGTTTTGCTCTGCAGCATTTTGGGCTCTCAGAACATTTGCTGTCTCAAATCCCAAAGGCGCGATTTGCACTGCGTGCCGCATGGCTGCTGCTCTCCGAGGCAGATCGTCAGAACACTGCAAGACCAAGGGACCTGACTGGGAGCTACTCAAGCAAGTGCCCTCTAGCAGTGGTCCAACTCAGCCTCCCACCCCGCATTGTCCAGTGCTACTAAGACCGGGATACGGTCAGACTGGAACTACAGGTGACTTCTGATATGGCGGGAGCAGTTACGGTCAGTTGTCCATACATGGAACCACCTCAGGACATGTGGACGAGTAACCACACCCAAAGAACACATGGACACTGCACTGCGCACTCACAGCAGCTGCTGCCGTCCTCTCCTGGTTGCCCGGGGAGAGTCATGCTGCTCTCCGAAGGGCTGGAGAGTTCACTTTTGCCGCATAGCACACAGCTGGCCACAGGGGGGTTATTCACGGCTGTATTAGCCAGCGTGTCGCTGATGCTCCACATATGGCTCCAAACTGAACAAAGAATCTGTTTTAAAAAGGCACTGGAAAAATAATGGGGGTTGGATTGTATCAAACATGAGACTCAACAAATGGCACAAAGACTCTGGAGAGGTGTCCGCAGCGTGAGCTGAGCGGGTCTCTGCTCAAATGTGGAGAAACTATTTCACCTTTAAACCCCGTTTTGTGAAGGGTGAAAATAGGCTTGATGCTGCTCATCTCAACACCTGGGAATTAGCAGGAAGGTCAGAGTTGCATCCAGACCCCCCCCCCTCCCCCCCCGGACGAATCCAGCTCTAAGCAGATCCTGGTGTTCGCTCTAGTCTTCATTTATATTCTGAATAAAAAGTGGCTTTGCTACTATCCACGCTCACGGTGCCTGGAGGGCTTTCAAAGGAATGAGTAAGTCTGCCTGCTACAAAAAAGCAGATATAATTGTGTTCTGTCTGAACAGAAGCAATGAAAACTAACCAGTCCCAAACATTTGAGAATCTGAACTCTGGCGAAGGTCTGCAGCATTTCCTCTCAATTGGCTAGCCCAGGAAGAGAGCCATGAAGGTAGGAGAACAGAAAAGGGCAGATTAGAATAGGAAGCCAGAGAGGCAGAGCAGAAGCACTTTTTCTTTGCATCTTAGATTCATTTTTCCATCACAACAGAATTTGGCATGCCTGCTGTTGACAGTTTCCCAGAGACCCAGGGCTTGCAAACATGATGTAGTAAATAAGGCCCTAAACTTTTGTTATTACTATTTAACAACTGCCCAAGCATAATGGCCTTTTAGAAAAGATAGTGCAGAGAGCTAGGAGAAGAAACACACAGGCTATGTCTATACTACAAGGTTTTTGCAGAAAAACAACCGGTTTTGCGCAAAAACCTGCGGAGCATTCACATCTCAAGTGCATATTTGTGCAAGAAAATCTACAGTCAATCGACAGAACAGAGGGCTTTTTGCAGTGTAGGTATACCTCCTTCTACGAGGCATAACTCCTTTCTGCACAAGAGTTCTTGCACAAAAAGATGTGTGTGGACGCTCAAAGGGGATTTCTTGCGCAAAAAGAGTCTACCACAAAAAGCACAGGTGCTCTGATGGTCGTTCTGTGAATGGCAATCAGAACTTTCTTGTGCAAGAGCGTCCATGCAGTGTGGATGCTCTCTTGCACAAAAGCACATCGCTTTTGCGATGTGCTTTTGAGGAGCGGACACGCTTTTGCGAAAGAAGTTTTTCCACAAAAAGCTTCTTGCGCAAAAACCCTGAAGTGTAGACAAAGTTACACTGTCTAACAGCTAGATTTCTTCACCAGCCTGAAGAAATCCAGAGGTGCTCTCCTGATACTGCTAACGTCGGAGTATGCTACACAACTTCAGCTACGTCAATTGTGTAGCTTGAGTCAAAATAGCTTGTTTCGGCTTTTGTCGTTGTGTACATAGCAGGAAGTCGAAGGAAGAGCACTCTTCCTTTGACTTCCCTTACTCCTCATAAAATGAGGGTTCCCATGAATCGAAGTAAGAAGTCCTCCAGCTCAACACTATGTCGAAATAAAGGCTTGTAGTGTAGAAGCGCTCTTTGTTATTTTGGAATAATATCAGCTATTCTGAAATAACGCTACTGTGTAGATGTAACCTGAATGAGTCAATGAATTAAAAATTAAATTAATATCAAACATTTCTATTCTGTAAGGCTACGTCTACACTGGCATGAATTTCCGGAAATGCTTAAAACAGAACAGTTTTCTGTAATAAGTATTTCCGGAAAAGGAGCGTCTACATTGGTCCCGGAGTTACCGTTATAACGATGTGCTTTTCCGGAAAAGCGCGTCTACATTGGTGGCGTGCTTTTCCGGAAAAGCAGAAGCCCGGAACCATTTTGAAGAGGGCAAAGGCCACCAGACCTTTCCGGGGGCGGGGCCGGAGCTCCGTTCAGACACGTGCTTAAAGGGGTCTCGCCGGACAGCCGTTGGTCTCGTGCTCCCCTGCGTTGGGACCTCTGCCAGGGACTGGCACCCTTAGCACGTTTGGTGGTTGCCCTCTGAGTTTTGGGGACATCACCCTTTGGCCCCCAACTGCTTTTCCCTGAGTTTTGTTTTTTCTGCCCTGCTCTGTCTGCCATGGAGCCGTGGGTGGCCGTGTGCCTGCTCGGGCCCCTGTTGCAGCTGTACAAGTGCCTGCAGCTCGTGCTGCAGGCCGGTGCCATGGTGTTCATGTACCAGGAGGCAGAGATCGCCTTGGACTCCCTCACCAAGGAGGCCCTGGCAACCCTGTCACATCAGCACCCCACCGTAGAGAGGCCCGTCTGGAGTTTGGAGAGCAGCACCGACTGGTGGGACCGGGTGGTCCTCGGACTATGGGACGACCAGCAATGGATCAGGAATTTCCGGATGAGAAAGCGGACCTTCCTGCAGCTGTGCACCTGGCTCACCCCCGCGCTGCAGAGAGCCACCACCCGGCTGCGGGCACCCATCCCCATCAAGAACAGGGTCGCCATCGCTGTGGAAGCTGGCCACACCGGACAGCTACCGCCGGTGGCACAGCAGTTCGGGTGGGAAGATCAACCGTCGGAGTGATCGTCGTGGAGGTAAGTCCCAGGGGAGTGGGATGGGGAGGGTGCTGCACTCCAGGCCCAGGGACAGCCAAGACTCCAGGCTGGGTCGCCCAGGGTTTGGGCCGTCCCTCCCTTGCACGGGCCCGGTGGTGGTGGGGGGGCCGTGGGGCGAGGGGGGCCCTGGTGTGTGTGTGTGTGTGTGTGTGTGTGAGGACAGAGGGAATCAAGGGAGGGGCCCAAGGGAGCGCACACTCACCCCTGCCGTATGTGATGTGTTCCCTTGTGTTTCTCTGCACCCTTCTGCAGGTCGTCCACGCCATCAACGACGTCCTGCTCCCGCGAGTCATCCGCCTGCGCGCCGTGGATGATACCAGGGCGGCCGCTGCCCTCGGGTTCCCCAACTGCGGGGAGCCCTGGACGCCACCCACATCCCCATCCAGGCCCCGGAGCATCGAGCAGCCCATTTCATGAACCGCAAGGGGTACTGCTCCATTGTTCTGCAGGCCCTCGTGGACCACCGGGGCCACTTCCTGGACATTTACGGGGGCTGGTCCGGCCGGGCACACGATGCCCGCATCCGCCGGAACTCTGGACTCTTTCGCAGGTTGGAGGCGGGCACCTACTTCCCCCAGCGGGACTTGACTGTCGGGGATGTGCCTATGCCCATCTGCGTCGTCGCGGACGCGGCCTACCCCCTGATGCCCTGGCTAATGAGGCCTTACACGGGGCAGCCGGACCAGAACCGGGCCCGGTTCAACGACCGCCTCAACCGGGCCCGAAACCCAGTGGAGCTCGCCTTTGGACGTTTAAAAGCCCGCTTCCGTTGTTTGCTCACCCGTCTTGAGATGGGTGAGCAGAATGCAATGGAGGTACTGCTGCGTGCTCCACAACATTGTGGAGCGCAGTGGGGAGGCCTTCCTCCCTGCATGGATGGCAGCCGAGGCACAGACGTTGGAACAGCCCGACACAGCTGCCATCCGCCAGGCGCGCCAGGATGCGGTGAGCATCAGAGAGGCCCTGGTGGACATGTTTGCCCAAGCCCCATAGTAGGGTCGCCTGGGTCTCCCCAGACTACTCCCTCCCATCCCCTACCCTTCCCCACCCCCTCCCCTTACCTCCCCCAATAGCGTGGGGTCAAAGCACATCGGCCGTCATCGTGACTGTTCGCCGGGTGCGTCGGGCTTAGTTAGGGTTTTCTTTTAGTTTAGGCTAGGGTTCAGGCCACCATCGCCTGTCCCAAGAACAGCCAAGAGGATTCGGGTTCGTGCGGAAGGCTCAAGTCAGCGCACCTGATTCCAGTCGTCTTGAGGATCTCCTGGCTGTTCCTCTCCCGAGGCCCGGAAGGACCAAAGGATTGAGGAGGCCAGCAACACTACCCAATTGTCCTCCCTGCACCTAGACTATGTTTAATAATCTGTAGTGTGCATCTTTTAACCGTTCTTGCTTGTTTGTTAGCTATGTAAATATAGTTTGTGGTTTACATTTTACTGAAAAGTCTCAGTATTTCTTTATGCGCCACAAACCAATGACCACTTACAAAGGGCCCCCCTGGTGATAGAGTAAAGAATTGGTTGTCCACAGTTTGTAACCCTCTTAAATTTAAGTGGCTAATTGGCATTTCAAATCATTTCTTACAGTTACTAGAGTAACACAATAACCAACACAAGAATGAACTGAAACATAGAAAACTTTTTATTTACAAGGGGAAGGGGGGGAGACCTTCAACTGGGAGAGGGAGGGGGGGCAACTACTAGGACGGGTGGCCCCTGTGAGCGCTCCTTAGGGGGCGGACCTGCACACGCTGGGCAGGCCACGTCGAGGCAGGCTGTACGGGGAGGTGGGCAGGAACAGGGCAGGAACAGGGGCAGGAGCTGGGGCAGGAGCAGGGGCAGGAGCAGGGATAGGAGGGGGCATGGGCTGTGCTACGGGAGGGATGGCGGGGGCATGGGGTCCGGCCATGCCATAGTGTATGGCGTGCACTAAATGTGCCGTGAGGATGTCCATTGAGCTGCGCATCCCTCGGCACTCTGTTAGGAAGGCAGCCTAGCCCTCCTGCCGCCACTGCAAGTCCCCCTGCACCCGCTCTGCAATGGAGGCCTGGATTGCCTCCACAGCGTTCACATGCCGGCGCAGAAGCTGGTCCCTCTGACGCAGCCTGCGCCTCCGGGGTTGGCCAGCTGGGGGTGCCGCTGCTGCCGGAGTGGAGGGTCTGGTGCTCGGTCCCGCTGCAGGGGAAGAGAAGAAAGGATGGGTCAGTCAGGCAGGCCGTCCACTGTCCCCACACCTCATGCCCTCCACCCCTGAGCCCAGGTGACCCCACAGTTGTGTGGCTTGGGCCCACTCGGTTCCCCTCCTGCCCCCGTGTTGTATGTTTGCAAGGAGGACCGCCCCTGGAGTAGGGTCCTCCCTCCAGATTGTAAGCACTGGTCTGTATCCTGGCCCCGTGGAGGGCGGGAGGTGCTTGTGCTGCGTTCACCTGTGGAACTCCCTGCCGGTGGAGACTGTGAAAAGCTTTGGGCTAATCACTGGTGTTTAACAGGAGGCGAGATGCATCCCACACAGTGCCTGGGAGCACATCTGGCAGAGGCAGTCTGGGCTCTCAGATCCTCGCGTGGGATATCTCCTGGACGGAACCAGAAGAGTGACTGGGTGGGGTGTCCCATCCTTGCAGCAAAACTCAGGGGCCCTTGTCCTCCCACTATCCCTCCCGCAAGGCCGGTAGCCCAGGGACATGTGTGGCCACAGTGGGGACTTCCCTCGGGGAACCAGCCAAGGCACCGGGAGCAGGCGAGGGGCTCGGTGGGGGCCACGGCCACAGGACTGTGACGCTGCGGTTTTCCCAGGAGCAGCTGGCTGTGCCTCACAGCCAGGCATGGGACAGTGTGCCGTTCTCCATGCTGCACCCTTGGCGGAGGTGCGGGCTCTGGGCTGAGTCCCTGGGGCCCTGGCCGGTTCCAGCCGGCATCCACCCTTCCCCCTGGTCCAGCCGAATGTGTGTGAACAGCACGGTCCCAGGCGTGCCCTGCAGCTGCCTGCCGCGGCCACGTGCCGCTCAGTCACCAGGCTGCACGTGGTTGCACGTGCTGCTTGCTGCCTCATGCTACACAGCGTGCAGCTCACGTGGCCTGAGTGACATGCTCTCCCCCTCCTCCCTCCGGGCACCTGGCTCCCCCCCCCCGCCCTCTGTCCCCCGCCCTTTGGGAGTGCAAACTGCAAAGACTCACCAGTGGATTCTTCCCCGGCCTCGGCCTCGGAAGAGCTGCTGGAGGGGGCCTGCTGGGTGGTGGCAACGCTGGCCTCCTCTGCACTGGACGCGCTGCCGCTCTCCTCTCCCTCCCCCGCCTCGGTGGGTCGGACGATGGGGGGGCGCTGGCAGGTGTCCACTGGCACTGGCGGACCTTGTGGGGCTGGCTGGCCCAGAAACGCATTCATGCGTTCATAGTACGGGCAGGCGTCTGGTCCTGCCCCCCTGCCCTCGCTGGCCCGCACGCACTCCCCAGCCTCAGTTCTTTGACTTTTGAGCGGACCTGCTCACAGTTCCTGGCGGTGTGTCCGTGCTGCGCCAGATTGTCGGCCAGCCGCCTGTAGATGTCGACGTTGCGGCGCCTTGAGTGTAGGTTGTGGAGACCCTCCTCCTCCTGCCAGAGGTCCAGGAGGGTCTCCAGCTCCCTGGGGGTCCAGGATGGGGCCCGCCGTTTGCAGCCCCTGGGGGCCTCCTCCGCTGGGGGTGCAGGTGGCTGAGCGCCCGGAGCTGCCATGCTGGGCTGTGAGGTGGCTGCTGGTCAGCACAGCGGCACGTGGCAGAGCTGAGGCAGCAGGGACTGCGCACGCTCCTGCCACGTCGCCAGCAGCCTCCGAGCTCTTTAAGAGCTCGGGTTACCAGGAAGTCCAGGGCTCCTCACGGGTCTCGCGGCGTCAAAGCGCTTTCCGTTTCTTCTGCTTTTCCGAAAAGCTGTCTACACTGGCCCTTTTCCGGAAAAGCTTTTCCGGAAAAAGGACTTTTACCCGAGCGGGAGCAGCGTAGCTTTTCCGGAAAAGCGGCTGATTTTGTACAGTAGAGCGTCGGTGCTTTTCCGGAAATTCAAGGGGCCAGTGTAGACAGCTCGCAGCTTATTCCGGAAAAGCGGCTGATTTTCCGGAATAAGTGGCCCAGTGTAGACACAGCCTAAGAGTTGACCTTATGGGCATTCATATTAGAAAAGGGGCTGCATTCATATTAATTTCTTTTAGTTTACGTAAAAAAGGAAAGAAGTAAGACTAATGTTTTCAAACAAACACATATACGCTATGGAGTTAATGACATACACGTGTGCTGAAAGCAGCAGTAAATAAAAGGAACTGAAACCAAATAGTACGTTTATAAGGCCACTTAACCACAGAGTGGAATCAGAAATGCAACTATTTGGTAGCAATGCCCAGACACTGCTCAGCCACACACACCAAGGTCTGATCACTGTTGCTAAAACAAGAAGAACACAAATAAAAGATCTATACAGCACTTCCAGCCTGCTAGAGAGCAGCAGTTCTTGGAGTGACTTTCTGTTGCAAAATGGACTGTTCAAACAAGCGTCAAAAGCAGCAAAGAACACAGAGGGATTGTACAAATTATATGAACATGATATTGACCATTCAGTAGCTGGCAGATGGTTGCACACAAGTGATGGCCTGACCCCGTCTTACACAAGCTGCTATGACAAGATACTTTGTCTCCAGGCAATTTCAGTTCTGTGGCAAGAACTAAATGCTGATGTCTTGTTCTCTGATTGGATGGTGAGCAGGGATGATTCATTCTGGTTGGACATTCTGAATGTTTCCGAGACGTATGGATCATGTCTGGTCCATGTCATCACCTTTAATAAGGGGGACTATATGTTGGACCACCCAGCACAAATAGGATAAAATGGTCTGTCTCCTTCAGCTTGTCGCTTCCTGAAAGTGTAGAATACCAGGAAGGGAGAAGTTTGAAGTCTTAGATACTGGGAGGCCTTCTGGTGCCATCGAGTTGCTGTCTTAGATAGGCACTGTAACAGTCTCTATCTTCCTGCAAGAGGGGTTTGCAGTAGCAGCCCAGGAAAAGAGAGAGTCATTTCTACCCTTCAGTCCATTGGTGTTTGCAGTGTCAACTCCTGCAGTGAACAGCAGCTGAGCTGAAACAGCTGAGCAAAGATCTAGTGATAAGTAACACCCACACTCTCTTGTGTGGAGATCCAAATCAGTCAATTGTCCACTTCCAAAAACTTAACTTTTCCTAAAGCTGGGGACCGACTGACAAAGGAAGAGAACATGCTAGTGCGTGCGCTTTAAATACTGTCACAGTTGGTGTGTCTTTGTTTTGTAACTGGGTCCTTTCAAGTTTGTGGAAAAGAAGCTGTAGAACTGAACAAGTTAACTACGCTCACAGAACATATGCATGTGTCTATCAGAGTTAATGGTTTCCAACTGCCTCTCCAGTCCTACACTGCCTCCTGTCCTGAGCTATCTTTAGATCCTTTTTCCTCTGTTAGCAGCAGCAGAGTTAATGACCCCAAGGTATCCATCCTACTCTGAGGGACTCAGTCAAAAATCGAAACCAAGTCAGTTTCCCAATACAGTGATTGAGCGTAAGTGTTACTGTTTATTGCAATGGTGTGACCTGATACTGAAACCCTAAAAGCTTACATCAACCACCTCCCTAGTCTGTTAGCCAAACCACAGACCAATGTCTTTTTATATCCTATAATATTAATAGTTGTTGATATTAGGGATATTTAATAAAACTCCATAAAACTAAATTCAACTCTTGAATCCTTTTAAGCAATCACAATTAAAAGGACACTACTTAGAAAGGGGGTTTCAGTCATCAGTTAAGTTTTAACGAAGGTTTGGTTTATTATACTTTTCATTCCTTAAAATGCTGAGTAGTCCCATCTTAACTTTAAACCAATTTAGTTAAACCAGTGCCAGAGGCTGTGTGGACAGTCACATATGGATTTAAACCAAGAATATTTCAGTTTAAGACCATAAGGAACAGGTTAAACATGAACCAACGTAAGCCACTCCTACACCCATCAGAGTAGCCCCCCAGGAACTTGCCCCTGATTAACTACCTAGCTGAATCAGAGAACCCCAGCGTGTCAAAGCCACAAGTGATCTGTGGAATCAGCTTGCTATTTGAGGACAGGCTGGTAATTTGTAATGAGTTTCAATCTACTCCAAGCTGAAATCCACTGACGTTCTCTGAGAAAGGTTTGCATAACAATTTGCAACACAAGTGATGAATTAAGCCCTGGGTTGGAATTAGAACCAGCTCTGGGTAATGAAATCATATTCAAGTATGTGGATGCAATGACAACCCCAGAGCTAGTCCCTTGTTTGGAGGTCAGCCTCCAGACAAGTGAATCCCATCCTTCCAGCAGGATGTGCTGGGTGCCCCTACCGAGCAGGTCGAAGGATAGTCAGACCCCAAGAACCAGGCAAATTCTGAGCCCAATCCCCACACGCCTACTTAAGAGCAGATCTCAACAACCCGGCCTGCTCCATCTCTAGTACTAGCAGGGCCAGCGCAAGAAGGGCAGATTGCGCACTCCACACACAGCCCCATTTCTGAAGAGGGGCGTTTGGCCCTGCGGGAGCATTTCCACTGGCAGGCCCCCTGGCGTCCAGCCACAAACAAGAGACACTAGAGATAGACACATTCCTGCACAAGCAGGCCTTGTGCTTCGCAATGTGAAGAGCCCTGCTGGCCAATCAGCTCACAGCAGAAACTGTTCTTTTATCTCTGCACCATGCTGCTTTTTCCCCTTCAAATCAACGGTGGCCAGAACATTCCCTTGATCACAGAATTTAGCAGCCCGAATCTACGCAGATTTCCATGTATCTGATGTACTTACGGAAGAGACCAGCAGACCCATTGTGAGTGCAAAAGGCACGTGGACAATCCAAACAGGGCTCCAGCCCCACACTTGGCACTCCTATAATCCACTGGGATCTCAGTAACACTTTCAGTCGCCTGGACCCAAGGCGTTATCTGACCTCCTGAGGTCTCTTCCAACCCTCCTCTTCTATGGTTCTATGACAGGAGGAAGCAAGGGCCCTGCCAATGCAAGAGCTAGACAGGGTGGGTGAGGTCATGTCATGTCCATCTGGGAAGAGCTCTGTGTAGCTCAAACACTTGTCTCTCTCCCCAACAGAAGTTGGTCCAATAAAAGCTGCCTAACATCCTGGGACCAACACAGCCGCAACACCATTGCACAGTTCAGTAGATAATAAGCAGAAGAACACAACCGACCAAAGGCGTAGATGACGGGTCAAGGGACTCGCTAGGCGGACAGCCGCATGTACCGTCACGCAGGCCTGAGGGACTCAGGAGGAAGAGTCAAAGTCCTGACTGCAGGATTCATTTTTCCAGTTTGTCCAAGGAAATGAACAACCTGCAACTTCCGAGCTCTGACAGTTAAGTGTCCTTGTGCAGCTGTTTGGTCAGGCAAGAGTAACAACCAGCCGCTCCTACAGCTTCTGCCAGAGCTCTTGTAGCACCAGGCCCGTTGGCACTAGGCTTGTTATCTAGCGCTGTCGGTGTGAGCCAGGTGCAAAGGTGGGATCTTCCCTGTGGACTGTCGGGCGCTCTCTGTTCTCTGAGGGAGAAACGCCGTTTTAAAGGGAGAGGAGAAAGGGAGAAAGGAAGCCTCAGCGGAATCCCCGAGGCACTGCAGAGCTGCTCCAGCGGCCCTGCTCTAACAATGGAGGGAAGAGCCCCGCCACTAAGCAAAGAGCCAATCCGGTTCCTGCCACGAGAGGAGACTGGGCCTTTGTCTACACTTAGAAATGTAAAGTGCAGCCGCGGCACAGCTCCCCCAGCGCCCTACGGAAACCACCTCCACAGGGACGCAGCTCCCAGCGCTGCAGCCTGGTTCATACGGGCACTCGACAGCGCTGTCACCTGCCAGGGTAGCCCTCGCCTGTGAGATGCCAGTTCCCCGTCTCCCCGCTTTGAATGCCACATCGTTCCAGCCTACAGACCTCTCAGGAGACGCAATTAGCATCCAAATGCTTAACGTGGCCTGGCCCTAGAGATGACAGACACTTTTTCTGCTGGCCTCTGCATCATCCCCCAGCGCACTCACACAAGCCACCAGGGAGGGTTGTCTGAAGGGGGTTACTCAAGGATGTGTGTCATCACTCCATGTTTGGAGCGAAATGCATCCTGGGAAACTGGGTCTCCTGGGCACCCACCTTCGTTGTAAACAGCAGATCCTTAATACTTGTCCCACGGACAAGAGAGAGCCAAGCCAGGGGTGGAAGTAAAACTCCTGCAGCAGAAAGAGCCCAGATGAGCATTCCTGCACGTGCACTAGCAGCTCCAGCAGGGGACCGTAAGAAAGCCAGACAGCAATAACCATGGATATTCGGACACTCAAACCCACCCAGCCGTCCGCCTGTCTGTGAATCAGGCAAAATCAGCTCCAAGGTACATGGATGCTCACTGATTAACCGCTTCTCAGCACTGAGAGCCTTGCTGGCCTCAACACTCCCATTGGCACAGTCCACCGTCTGAGAAGTGGGCAGTTTCACCCTGAGCAGGCCGTGAAGACAAAGGCCAGTCTGGCAGTAACGGAACCACATGAGACTCAGCTAAACAAAGGGTTTCTCTAAAAGTTGGGCAGACGGCCCCCGTCTGAACGGAACGTCCTAGCCCAGAGTTAGCCCCTGCCATCAACAGGCTTACATCGGGGTGAACACGGCCCACTGGTCTTACTGAGGTGTCAAATAAGCAAAGGCCAAGTGCAAAACAGGGTCCTTCCCTGCGGCAGCCGTGACATGCCAAACTGCAAGTCAATGGCAATCAAACAAGAACAGTTTTCTGCCTCCCCCTAGAACGCCAGACACTGCCGTGATGCTGGCCTAACCGCTGCCCGAAGAACAAGCTCTCTGGGAGCGGGGAGGAGCCTCTCAGCTCCTACGCCCTCACGTTAGGAGGGCAGGTCCCTTCCCCAGCCCAGGGCCTGGACTCAAGGCAACCAAAGGCAGCCGCAATCCCGGCCTGTTGTGCTGACTCATCACTAAGAATGAACGCCGCCTGTGAGATTCATTTCTGTCCGTCGTGCTCGTCTGCCCGGGGAGGGGCCTGCAGCAGGGCTGGGCACTGATATGGGTGCTGCTCCCGTCACCTCAGCAACTGTCGCAGAAACGCCATTTAACCGTTCACCCTTTCAGCTATCGCCCTGTTAATCATCAACAGAAAACGCAGCAGGCCAGGGCGGCAGGCAGCAGAGGGGGGAGGCCAGGCCGGGGCCATTGGCACACGCAGCATTGGGACGGCGCTCTCGGAGCCCGTGGAGGGCCAGGCCGGGGCCATTGGCACACACAGCACTGGGACGCGCCTCGAGCCCGTGGAGGGCCAGGCCGCCATTGGCACACACAGCACTGGGACGGCGCTCTCGGAGCCCGTGGAGGGCCAGGCCGGGGCCATTGGCACACACAGCACTGGGACGGCGCTCTCGGAGCCCGTGGAGGGCCAGGCCGGGGCCATTGGCACACACAGCACTGGGACGGCGCTCTCGGAGCCCGTGGAGGGGGGAGGCCAGGCTGGGGCCATTGGCACACACAGCACTGGGACGGCGCTCTCGGAGCCCATGGAGGGCCAGGCCGGGGCCATTGGCACACACAGCACTGGGACGGCGCCCCCGGAGCCCGTGGAGGGGGGAGGCCAGGCCGGGCCATTGGCACACACAGCATTGGGACGGCGCTCTCGGAGCCCGTGGAGGGGGGAGGCCAGGCCGGGGCCATTGGCACACACAGCACTGGGACGGCGCTCTCGGAGCCCGTGGAGGGGGAGGCCAGGCCGGGGCCATTGGCACACACAGCATTGGGACGGGCGCCTCGGAGCCCGTGGAGGGGGGAGGCCAGGCCGGGGCCATTGGCACACACAGCATTGGGACGGCGCTCTCGGAGCCCGTGGAGGGGGGAGGCCAGGCCGGGGCCATTGGCACACACAGCACTGGGACGGCGCGCTCAGAGCCCATGGAGGGACAGGCCGGGGCCATTGGCACACACAGCACTGGGACGGCGCTCTCGGAGCCCGTGGAGGGGGGAGGCCAGGCCGGGGCCATTGGCACACACAGCACTGGGACGGCGCTCTCGGAGCCCGTGGAGGGGGGAGGCCAGGCTGGGGCCATTGGCACACACAGCACTGGGACGGCGCTCTCGGAGCCCATGGAGGGCCAGGCCGGGGCCATTGGCACACACAGCACTGGGACGGCGCTCTCGGAGCCCGTGGAGGGGGGAGGCCAGGCCGGGGCCATTGGCACACACAGCATTGGGACGGCGCT
This sequence comes from Rafetus swinhoei, assembly GCA_019425775.1. Taxonomy (NCBI): domain Eukaryota; kingdom Metazoa; phylum Chordata; order Testudines; family Trionychidae; genus Rafetus; species Rafetus swinhoei. Next base: position 35,754,259 of record CM033426.1, read on the forward strand.
CGGAGCCTGCGTGGAGGGGGAGGCCAGGCCGGCCATTGGCACACACAGCACTGGGACGGCGCTCGGAGCCCGTGGAGGGGGAGGCCAGGCCGGGCCATTGGCACACACAGCATTGGGACGGCGCTCGGAGCCCGTGGGAGGGGGAGGCCAGGCCGGGCCATTGGCACACACAGCACTGGGACGGCGCCCTCGGAGCCCGTGGAGGGGGAGGCCAGGCCGGCCATTGGCACACACAGCACTGGGACGCGCTCGGAGCCCTGGAGGGGGAGGCCAGGCCGGGGCCATTGGCACACACAGCATTGGGACGGCGCGCTCAGAGCCCATGGAGGGACAGGCCGGGGCCATTGGCACACACAGCACTGGGACGGCGCTCTCGGAGCCCGTGGAGGGCCAGGACAGGGCAGCACCCCAGGGAAGGGAGGCACAGGCAGATGAAATGTCTCAGTGATCCCAGATCCCTCAGGTCCCAGCAGACCAGGGCCCCAGGCACAACACCCGCCCTCCCATCTACCTCTTCTCCACCCGCCCAGCCCCTACAGGCCAAAGCAGGGGGCTCCCCACAGATGTACCTCAGCTCTCCTGGGCCCTGCACTCCCTCTGTGCCCCAGGCCCTGGCATTGTGGGGAGCCCACAGCCTGCCTGCCACAGCTCAGACTTGGGGTGTTCTCCTAGGGTAGTGCCAGCCAGCCGGACCCTTTGGACTCCTGCCCACAGTTCCATGGGGAGGCAGAATTCCCTACCAATGGGGGGGTGTAGCTCGGAGGGTGGAGGGGAACCCTTAACAATAGGAGGTGCAGCAGAGGGAGGATCTATCCCACAATGGTGGGTGAATGGGGGAGTGTGGGGAGGGACTGGAGTGTGGGAGGGGGGGGAAATCCTCGGAGGACGGGCAGGGGAGGGGACCCCTGCCAGTGGAGGGGAGGGGACCCTGCCAGTGGGGGCGAAGGGGAGGGACTCTGCCAGGAGGAGGCGGAGGGGAGGGGAAGGGACCCCACAGTGGGGGTGCAGTGGGGAGGGGAATCCTGCCAGTGGGAGGCGGCAGGATGAGGACCCATGCCAGGGGAGGCGGAGGGGAGGGGGAGGACCCGCCAGTGGGAGGCGGAGGGGACAGGGAGGGGAGGGACCTGCCAGTGGGGCGGCGGGGAGGGATCCCATGCCAGGGGAGCAGGAGGGGAGGAGGGGACCCTGCCAGTGGGAAACGGAGGGGGAGGGGACGCCAGTGGGGTGCGGTGGGGGAGGGGGAACTTCTGCCAGTGGGGGCTGAGGGGGGGGGACCCCATGCCAGTGGGGGCGGTGGGGAGGGGGAACCCTGCCAGTGGGGGCGGCGGGGGAGGGACCCCATGCCAGTTGGGGTGCGGCGGGAGGGGGAACTCCTGCCAGTGGGGTGGCGGAGGAGGGACCCCATGCCAGTTGGGGTGCAGGGAGGGGGAACCCGCCAGTGGGGGCGGCGGAGGGGGGACCCCATGCCAGTGGGCGGCGGGGAGGGGGAATCCCCACGCCAGTGGGGAGGGGCGGGGAGGGGAATCTGCCAGTGGGGGGCGGGGGAGGGGGAATCCTCTGCCAGTGGGGGCGAAGGGGAGGGGACTCTGCCAGGGGAGGCGGAGGGGAGGGGAGGGGAGGACCCCGCCAGTGGGGGTGCGGTGGGGAGGGGAATCCTCGCCAGTGGGGGGGGCGGCAGGGAGGGACCCCGCCAGGGGAGGCGGAGGGGAGGGGGGAGGGGACCCTGCCAGTGGGAAACGGAGGGGGAGGGGACCCTGCCAGTGGGGGTGCGGTGGGGAGGGGGGAATCCCGCCAGTGGGGGTGAGGGGGAGGGACCCCATGCCAGTGGGGGCGGCGGGAGGGACTGCCAGTGGGGGCGGCGGGGAGGGGACCCCATGCCAGTGGGGGCGGGGAGGGGAATACCTGCCAGTGGGGCGGCGGAGGAGGGGACCCTGCCAGTGGGGGCGGCGTGGAGGGGGAATCCCGCCAGTGGGGGGCGGATGAGGGCCCCCATGCCAGTGGAGGGGGCGGGGGAGGGACCCATGCGTGGGGAGACGGGGAGGGGGGTCCTGCCAATGCGGGGGGGGCGGATGAGGGGCCCCCATGCCAGAGGGGTCGCGCTGCCGCCGGGGGGCGCGTGGGACTCGCCGAGCGGAGCCAGGACCCGGCCCCCACCACCTCTCCGCCATGTCCCGCTCGTCGGCCCGGCGCCGCCGGCTGCTGCAGGATGTGAAACCCGAGCCGGCCGGGGCGGGCAGGAGCGAGGGGAGGGGAGAGGGGCGGGCAGCGGCGGGGGCGGGGTGATGGCAGGTGGGGTGAGGGGACGGGGGGAGGACGGGCGGGGTGCAGGGGCAGGGGACGGGGAGGACGGGTGGGATGAGGGGCAGGGACGGGGAGGACGGGGCGGGATGAGGGGCAGGGGACGGGGAGTGACGGGGCGGGATGAGGGGCAGGGGACGGGGAGGACGGGCCGGGGGGCAGGGGGACGGGGAGGACGGGTGGGATGAGGGGCAGGGACGGGGAGTGACGGGCGGGTGAGGGGGGCAGGGGACGGGGAGTGACGGGCGGGGATGAGGGGCAGGGACGGGGAGGACGGGCGGCAGGGAGGGGCAGGGGACGGGGAGGATGGGCCAGGGGCAGGGGACGGGGAGGACGGGGCGGATGAGGGGCAGGGACGGGGAGGACGGGTGGGATGAGGGGGGCAGGACGGGGAGGACGGGCGGGTGAGGGGCAGGGGACGGGGAGTGACGGGTGGGATGAGGGGGCAGGGACGGGGAGGACGGGCGATGAGGGGGCAGGGGACGGGGAGTGACGGGCGGGTGAGGGGGCAGGGACGGGGAGGACGGCGGGATGAGGGGCAGGGGACGGGGAGGACGGGCGGGATGAGGGGCAGGGACGGGGAGGACGGGTGGGCTCAGGGGCAGGGGACGGGGAGGACGGGCGGTGAGGGGCAGGGGACGGGGAGGACGGGTGGGACAGGGGACGGGGAGGACGGGGTGGCCTCAGGGGCAGGGGACGGGGGAGTGACGGGCGGTGAGGGGCAGGGGACGGGGAGGACGGGCGGGTGAGGGGCAGGGGACGGGGAGGACGGGCGGTGAGGGGCAGGGACGGGGAGTGACGGGCGGGATGAGGGGCAGGGGACGGGGAGGACGGGAGGGATGAGGGGGCAGGGGACGGGGGAGTGACGGGCGGGTGAGGGGCAGGGGACGGGGAGGACGGGCGGGATGAGGGGCAGGGGACGGGGAGGACGGGTGCGTAAGGGCAGGGACGGGGAGGACGGGCGGATGAGGGGCAGGGGACGGGGAGGACGGGCGGGGTGAGGGGCAGGGGACGGGGAGTGACGGGCGATGAGCAGGGGACGGGGAGGACGGGCGGTGAGGGGCAGGGGACGGGGAGGACGGGCTGGGCCCAGGGGCAGGGGACGGGGAGGACGGGGCGGGATGAGGGGCAGGGGACGGGGAGGACGGGTGGGCTCAGGGGCAGGGGACGGGGAGGACGGGCGGTGAGGGGCAGGGACGGGGGAGGACGGGTGGATGAGGGGCAGGGGACGGGGAGGACGGGTGATGAGGGGCAGGGACGGGAGGACGGGCGGGATGAGGGGCAGGGACGGAGGACGGGCGGGTGAGGGGCAGGGGACGGGGAGTGACGGGCTGGGCTCAGGGGCAGGGGACGGGGAGGACGGGTGGGATGAGGGGCAGGGACGGGGAGTGGACGGGTACCCAGGGGCAGGACGGGGAGTGACGGGCGGTGAGGGGCAGGGGACGGGGAGGACGGGTGGGATGAGGGGCAGGGACGGGGAGGACGGGTGGCCAGGGCAGGGGACGGGGAGGACGGGGCGGTGAGGGGCAGGGGACGGGGAGTGACGGGCGGTGAGGGGGGGCAGGGGACGGGGGAGGACGGGCGGTGAGGGGGCAGGGGACGGGGAGGACGGGGTGGGCTCAGGGGCAGGGACGGGGAGGACGGGCGATGAGGGGGCAGGGGACGGGGAGGACGGGCGGTGAGGGGCAGGGGACGGGGAGGACGGGTGGGCCTAGGGGCAGGGGACGGGGAGGACGGGCGGGATGAGGGGCAGGGACGGGGAGTGAGGGGGCAGGACGGGGAGGACGGGGCGGGGTGAGGGGCAGGGACGGGGACGGGCGGATGAGGGGCAGGGACGGGGAGGACGGGTGGGTGAGGGGCAGGGACGGGGAGGACGGGTGGCTCAGGGGCAGGACGGGGAGTGACGGGCGGATGAGGGGCAGGGACGGGGAGGACGGGATGAGGGGCAGGGGACGGGGAGGACGGGTGGGCTCAGGGGCAGGGACGGGGAGGGACGGGGCGGATGAGGGGCAGGGGACGGGGAGGACGGGCGATGAGGGGACGGGGAGGACGGGGGATGAGGGGCAGGACGGGGAGGACGGGCGATGAGGGGCAGGGGACGGGGAGGACGGGCGGATGAGGGGCAGGAGACGGGGAGTGGACGGGCGGGATGAGGGGCAGGGGACGGGGAGGACGGGGCGGGATGAGGGGCAGGGGACGGGGAGTGGACGGGTGGGATGAGGGGACGGGAGTGACGGGTGATGAGGGGCAGGGGACGGGATGGGATGAGGGGCAGGGGACGGGGAGGACAGGGTGGCCCAGGGGCAGGACGCGGGAGATGGGGGTGGGCTCAGGGGCAGGGGACGGGGAGTGACAGGGCGGATGAGGGGCAGGGGACGGGTGGGATGAGGGGACGGGGAGTGACGGGTGGGATGAGGGGCAGGGACGGGGAGGACAGGGTGGGATGAGGGGCAGGGACGGGGAGTGACGGGCGGGTGAGGGGGCAGGGGACGGGGAGGACGGGTGGGATGAGGGGACGGGGAGGACGGGGTGGGATGAGGGGCAGGGACGGGGAGGACGGGCGATGAGGGGCAGGGGACACGGGAGTGACGGGCGGATGAGGGGCAGGGGACTGGGAGTGACGGGGTGATGAGGACGGGGAGGACGGGTGGGATGAGGGGCAGGGGACGGGGAGGACGGGCGGGATGAGGGGCAGGGACGGGGAGGACGGGCGGATGAGGGGCAGGGGACGGGGAGGACGGGGCGGTGAGGGGCAGGACGGGGAGGACGGGGTGGGCCTCAGGGGCAGGGGACGGGGAGTGACGGGCGGGATGAGGGGCAGGGGACGGGGAGGACGGGCGGTGAGGGGCAGGGACGGGGAGGACGGGGTGGGCCTAGGGGCAGGGGACGGGGAGGACGGGGCGTGGATGAGGGGCAGGGACGGGGAGTGACGGGCGGATGAGGGGACGGGGAGGACGGGGTGGGATGAGGGGCAGGGACGGGGAGGATGGGGTGGGTGAGGGGCAGGGGACGGGGAGTGACGGGGCGGGATGAGGGGCAGGGACGGGGAGGACGGTGGGATGAGGGACGGGGAGGACGGGTGGGATGAGGGGCAGGGGACGGGGAGGACGGATGGGATGAGGGGCAGGGGACACGGGGAGTGACAGGGTGGGCTCAGGGGCACGGGGAGTGACGGAATGATGGGTGGGGCCAGGGGCAGGGACGGGGAGGACGGGCGGGATGAGGGGCAGGGGACGGGGAGGACGGGTGGCCCAGTGAGGGGACCTGGGGAGGACGGGTGGGATGAGGGGCAGGGGACGGGGAGGACGGTGGGATGCGGGGCAGGACGGGGAGTGACGGGCGGGTGAGGGGCAGGGACGGGAGTGACGGGCGGGATGAGGGGCAGGACGGGGAGGACGGGGTGGGATGAGGGGACGGGGAGGACGGGTGGATGAGGGGCAGGGACGGGGAGGACGGATGGGATGAGGGGCAGGACGGGGAGGACGGGTGATGAGGGGCAGGGGACACGGGAGGACAGGGTGGGCCCAGGGGCAGGGGACGCTGGGAATGATGTGGGGTGGGCCCAGGGGCAGGGGGACGGGGAGGACGGGCGGGATGAGGGGCAGGGGACGGGGAGGACGGGTGGGATGAGGGGACGGGGAGGACGGGTGGGGGAGGATGAGGGGCAGGGACGGGGAGTGACGGGTGGGATGAGGGGCAGGGGACGGGGAGGACGGGCGGATGAGGGGCAGGGGACGGGAGGGGCGGTGAGGGGCAGGGGACGGGGAGTGACTACGGGGTGAGGGGGCAGGGGACGGGGAGGACGGGCGGATGAGGGGCAGGGGACGGGGAGTGACGGGTGGATGAGGGGACGGGGAGGACGGATGGGATGAGGGGCAGGGGACGGGGAGGACGGTGTGATGAGGGGCAGGGGACACGGGGAGAATGATGGGGGTGGGCTCAGGGGCAGGGACGGGGAGGACGGGTGGGGTGGAGGGGGCAGGGGACGGGGAGGACGGGCGGGATGGAGGGGCATCGGAGGGGAGGGGGTGGGGCAGGGGGACGGGGGCGGGGGAGGTGGGGGGCGGAGGGGCAGGAGGGGGAGTGACCAGTGGCCCAGGGGCAGGGGACGGGGAGGACGGGGTGGATGAGGGGCAGGCGGACGGTGGAGGACGGGCGGATGAGGGGCAGGGGACGGGGAGGACGGGTGGGATGAAGGGGGCAGGGGACGGGGAGGACGGGTGGGATGAGGGGCAGGGGACGGGGAGTGATGGATGGGGTGAGGGGCAGGGACGGAGGACGGGTGGGCCCAGGGGTAGGACGGGGAGATGGGGGTGGATGAGGGGGCAGGGGATGCGGGAGTGACGGGGGGATGAGGGGCAGGACGGGGAGTGACGGGCGGGATGAGGGGCAGGGGACGGGGAATGACGGGCAGTGGATGAGGGGCAGGGACGGGGAGGACGGTGGGGTGAGGGGCAGGGACGGGGAGTGACGGTGGGCCCAGGGGCAGGGGACGGGGAGGACGGGCGGGATGAGGGGCAGGGGACGGGGAGTGACGGGCGGTGAGGGGCAGGGGACGGGGAGGACGGGTGGGCCTAGGGGCAGGGGACGGGGAGGACGGGGCGGATGAGGGGCAGGGACGGGGTGGACGGGCGATGAGGGGACGGGGAGTGACGGGTGGGATGAGGGGCAGGGGACGGGGAGGACGGGCGGTGAGGGGCAGGGGATCGGGGAGCGGACGGGCGGATGATGAGGGGCAGGGGACGGGGAGGACGGGTGATGAGGGGCAGGGACGGGGAGTGACGGGGCGGGATGAGGGGCAGGGGACGGGGACGGGGATGGCGGGATGAGGGGCAGGGGACGAGGGAGGACAGGGGTGGATGAGGGGCAGGGGACGCGGGGAGGATGGGTGGGATGAGGGGCAGGGACGGGGAGGACAGGGCGGATGAGGGGCAGGGGACGGGAGGACGGGGTGGGAGCAGGGGACGGGGAGGACGGGGTGGGATGAGGGGCAGGGACGGGGAGTGACGGGCGGTGAGGGGGCAGGGACGGGGAGTGACGGGTGGGATGAGGGGCAGGGGACGGGGAGGACGGGGTGGGATGAGGGGCAGGGACACGGGGAGTGACGGGTGGGATGAGGGGCAGGGGACGGGGAATGACGGTGGGATCAGGGGCAGGGACGGGGAGGACGGGTGGGATGAGGGGGGCAGGGGACGGGGAGTGACAGGGTGGGCTCAGGGGCAGGGGACGGGGAGTGACGGGGTGGGATGAGGGGCAGGGGACGGGAAGTGACGGGCGGATGAGGGGCAGGGACGGGGAGGACGGGTGGATGAGGGGACGGGGAGGACGGGTGGGATGAGGGGCAGGGGACGGGGAGGACGGGGTGGAGGGGCAGGGGACGGGGAGGACGGGCGATGAGGGGCAGGGACGGGAGGACGGGTGGGATGGCAGGGGACGGGGAGTGACGGATGGGATGAGGGGCAGGGGACGGGGAGGACGGGTGGGATGAGGGGGCAGGGGACACGGGGAGGACGGGTGGGGGCAGGGGACGGGGAGTGACGGGGTGGGATGAGGGGCAGGGACGGGGAGGACGGGGTGGGATGAGGGGCAGGGACGGGGAGGACGGGTGGGATGAGGGGCAGGGGACGGGGAGTGACGGGTGGATGAGGGGCAGGGGACGGGGAGGACGGGTGGGGTGAGGGGCAGGGGACGGGGAGGACGGGCGGGATGAGGGGCAGGGACGGGGAGTGACGGGGTGGGAGGGGCAGGGGACGGGGAGTGACGGGGTGGGATGAGGGGCAGGGGACGGGGAGTGACGGGGTGGGCTCAGGGGCAGGGGACGGAGTGACGGGTGGGATGAGGGGCAGGGGACGGGGAGGACGGGTGGGATGAGGGGCAGGGGACGGGGAGTGACGGGGTGGGCTCAGGGGCAGGGGACGGGGAGGACGGGTGGGATGAGGGGCAGGGGAGGGGGAGTGACGGGGTGGGATGAGGGGCAGGGACGGGGAGGACGGGCGGGATGAAGGGGCAGGGGACGAGGAGGACGGGGTGGGATGAGGGGGCAGGGGACGGGGAGTGACGGGCGGTGGGCCTAGGGGCAGGGGACGGGGATGACGGGGTGGGCAGGGGACGGGGAGTGACAGGGGCGGGTGAGGGGCAGGGGACGGGAGGACGGGCGGGATGAGGGGGCAGGGGACGGGGAGTGTGACGGGCGGGGTGAGGGGGCAGGGGACGGGAGTGACGGGCGGGATGAGGGGCAGGGGACGGGGAGTGACGGGCGGGATGAGGGGGCAGGGACGGGGAGGACGGGGCGGGATGAGGGGCAGGGACGGGGAGTGACGGGCGGGTGAGGGGCAGGGGACGGGGAGGACGGGCGGGATGAGGGGCAGGGGACGGGGAGTGACGGGCGATGAGGGGCAGGGGACGGGGAGTGACGGGCGGGATGAGGGGCAGGGGACGGGGAGTGACGGGCGGATGAGGGGCAGGGGACGGGGAGTCGGGGCGGGATGAGGGGCAGGGGACGGGGAGGACGGGCGGGGTGAGGGGCAGGGGACGGGGAGGACGGGTGGGAGGGGCAGGGGAGGAGCGGGTGAGGGGCAGGGACGGGGAGTGACGGTGGGATGAGGGGCAGGGGACGGGGAGTGACGGGCGGGTGAGGGGCAGGGGACGGGGAGGACGGGTGGGAGGGGCAGGGGACGGGGAGTGACGGGGCGGGATGAGGGGCAGGGGACGGGGAGTGACGGGCGTGGGTGAGGGGCAGGGGACGGGGAGGACGGGGTGGGATGAGGGGCAGGGGACGGGGAGTGACGGGTGGGCTCAGGGGCAGGGGACGGGGAGTGACGGGTGGGATGAGGGGCAGGGGACGGGGAGTGACGGGGGGCTAGGGGCAGGGGACGGGGAGTGACGGGCGGGATGAGGGGCAGGGACGGGGAGGACGGGGCGGGATGAGGGGCAGGGGACGGGGAGTGACGGGCGGGTGAGGGGCAGTGGACGGGGAGGACGGGCGGATGAGGGGGCAGGGACGGGGAGTGACGGGCGGGGGTGAGGGGCAGGGGACGGGGAGTGACGGGGGCGAGGGGGGCAGGGGACGGGGAGTGACAGGGTGGGCTCAGGGGCAGGGGACGGGGAGGACGGGCGGGGTGAGGGGCAGGGGACGGGGAGGACGGGGCGGGATGAGGGGCAGGGGACGGGGAGGACGGGCGGGGTGAGGGGCAGCGGACGGGGAGTGACGGGCGGGATGAGGGGCAGGGGACGGGGAGGACGGGCGGGTGAGGGGGCAGGGAGGGGGGGGGTGGGGTGATGGCATGTGGGCTGAGGGGCAGGGCTGACATGGGTGGCACAGGGGGCTCTCTTAGCCAGCAGGGTGTCTGCCTGGGCCTGTGGAGTGGCTGTGACACTTCTCCAGTCCTGCCCCCGGAGCCGTGCCGCTCCTCCTGGGTGTTGGTTCCAAGAGTGCCCAGCCTGGCGGGGCCCTGGGGTTGACAGAGCCTCTGGGCTAGGAGGCTGCTCCCTCTGGGGACCCAGCCTCTGTTGGCCTAGTCACTCTGAGTGTGATGCAAGGGCAGCCTGTGGTGGCAGCTCTTCCCTACTTAGCTGCGCCCTGCCCTATGCTGGAGCCCAGTAAAACCCGCCTGGAGGCCCCCGGCCTGGCAGCCCTCAGTGCGCAGAGGGCATTACGCTCCTGCTCAGTTGGACCAGACTTAGGGGGCTGGGGACTTGGCCATGTCACAAAGGAGCCCAGCCCATGCCTGGGACTTGACCAGCAGGCCTGTGCTGCAGGGGCCTTTCCTGAGGCCCACCCCTGTGATTATGAGGCTCTCTGGCGTTTCTAATGTGGAGAGCTCGTTCCTCCTGGATTTTGTTCTGTTTGTGGTAGAGAATGCTCAGAAGGTGGTTCCTTAGGGGTTTGCGAGAATGTAGCATAATCTCTGGCTGCAATCCGTGGGCTATGCAGATTGTAGTGTGTTTCTCACCCTTAGGCCCTTGGGTACGATGTCCATCTGTTTGCATTTGGAAAGGAAGATGATGTCAGTTTGGATCTGTGCGAGTTTCTTTGTGAGATTGATGGATTTCCACTCCGTAGGGCTGACTGCAGTGCCTTGCAAGTTCAGAAGCTTCAGGGGGGGGAGCCGAGTTAAGTCTGTACAGGATAAACTTAAAAACCAACACATGGTCTGGCAGCACTTTATAGACTCACAAAATGTGTAGATGGGATCACGAGCTTTCGTGGGCACAGCCCACTTCTTCAGATGACCAGAGTGCCCACGAAAGCTCGTGATCCCATCTACATGTTTTGTGAGTCTATAAAGTGCTGCCAGACCATGTGTTGGTTTTTAAGTTTATCCTGTACAGACTAACTCGGCTCCCCCCCCTGAAGCTTCTGGTGTTTGTGTTACACTGTTTCTAACCCTCAGGGCTGTGGAGAAAGCTTGAAAACATGCTTCAAATCCTCCCTAAAGCTTCAAAATCTCGAGGACAAATAATTGGGAATCACACTGGAGAATTGTTTTCAACTCTCCTGATCTGTGGGACCTGATGTATCAGCTTTGAATGCCAGGGACTGGTAATGCCACACACAGCTGGGCTGAGAATGCAGGCTGCTGGCTTCCTAGGTCCCCTCTCGGACATCACGTAATGCTCTAGCTCAGACTGGGCTCCCCCTGCAGAGATGAGACAAGTTCTCTGACTCTAGAACTAGCATCAAACAAGATCTGGCTACAGATGAGCAGGCTGAGCATTGACCTTCTAGGAAAACAAGGCTTCCTGTGATAAGGTCTCTGGGTGACCTCATCCTGGCTTTGGCTAAATAAAAGAAATGTGCTGTAATGTGACAGATTTCAGCTTCTCCATAATAAAGCAAAAACTTCCTGGCAATACCGCTGAGACATGCCTTGTCCATGGAGTTACCATGGAGTTGCCCATTCTGTGTTGCTCCAGCTATTGAAAGGTTACTGCAATTCACCATCTTGTTTCTGTTAGTTGCTCTTTACCCTCCATTTTGGGCCCTCTTCTTGTTCCCCTGTGAATGCCAAGACCAGCCATTGGGGCAGGAAAGGGCCATGTGCCTGGTGAAGTTGTGCTGGCAGCTGAGGGTGATAAAAGGTGCAGCATGCTGGAGAAGTGCTGTCCACCTGAGAGGCAGCCCAGGGTGCACGGTTAGTTCCTGCCAAGACAGCACATCAGGATGGGAGAGAGAGAGAGAAGACGCTTACCTGTACCTGTTCTTGAGATCCCCGGTGGCGTGTGATCGGGGCTTCTGTCCTGCATGCCCGGGGGCATCCCTGGGGTTCCTGCCCTGTGTGTCCTATGGCCTGTGTCAGTGAGAATGGGGGGGGTGCCCTTTTCCTCTGTGTTATCCACCCCAGATATTGCTGTGGCTTTGGGGTCTAGGCTTAAAGCGATTGGTGTGGTTAGCACCCAAGTGGGTTTTTGTCTGTTAATTGGGAATAGTTGTTGAGGAGGGGTCCTTAAATAGCTGTTTTCATCTATTCCTGCCTCCTTCGTTCTTTACTCAGTAAGTCACTAGCCAGTGCTAGATGTGGGAGGGGGCTGAGTGTGAGCACCCCCCTCGGTAGAGAGGAAAGGGAGGTTCAGTGGTTGCAGCCCAAGCAGAAAGAATGGCAGGTTCGTGCAGCATCACAGGCAGACCATGCAAGCTGTCACCACCAAGCCCACGAAGGGCAGGAAAAACTAAAGCAGATGAAGGGATTTCTCTCACAGTTGCCCCAGCTCCTTGAGAGAAGGGGAAAGAAGAAGAAGGAATGACCACAGCAGGGCCAGTGGAGAAGCAGCAGCTTGGGAGGTAGACAGGACATGTAAAGTACAATCCCTACTGAAGAGAACAACCTCAGCCCCAGTGGAAAAAAGCCTGGAGGGGAGAAGCAGGCCTTTTGCACCAGGGCTACCTAGGGCATCAGTCACCATTTTCCTAATTGATTAGGGACTAAATCGATCTAGACTAGCTGAAACAAGCCAGGCGACCATGTGGCAACGCCTGAACAGCCCAGAGCCCTGGGAAACACTTTGGGTCCCCTTCGGGGGAAATGGCTTTGGACTGGCTGGCAAAAGTACATGTTTTGCCTGATTTGGGCAAGGAAGATGTAGCTGCCCTTATTAGGGAGGGTATGCCAAGTGAAGAATATGGGGCTCTGTCTGTCCACATCCAGGCAGCACATGCATGTTATGTTATAAGAACATATGATGGTGTTTTTACATATTATTTTCCCCATCAGAATCAGTGGATTTTATTCTGACTGCCAAAGGACCACTGAAAGGCCAGAAAAGTCCTTAAATAGAAAGAAGCTCTTATATTGGTGAGCCTGAGCAAAAACCTGTAATGATGCAGAGTTCATAAAAACAGTATGACAAGGGTTTTCTCCATCCTGAGGGTCACTTTGGGCATGGCTGACTACCAGGCAATCTCCTGAGGAGCACTTGAAGATAACTTCGAGACGCCTATGAAACCCAAACAGGGGTTTGTCAATCACAGTGGCCGTGGTCCCTGAAAAGGGAGTAAAACAGCAATTTGAAAAAAGAAAAAGGCTAATTTAAGAGCAGCAGTAACTCTTCAAGGGAAGAAAAAAAGCAAGCAGCAGCTGTGCCCCAAAGGAAAGGAAATCAGGACAACACAAACAGTGAGGAGTAAAAGTCCTTCAGGAATGTATGGTGGAAAATGTTGCTGTAATATGAATCCAGGGAAGCTATTCATGGCTCACCAGCAGACGAGCTGTTGCAGAACTTGGCCAAACATGAAAGAAGTCAGGAAGCTTCGAACCAGCAGCAGCTACAGCAAAACCTCATTTGATATGAGGGGTCAAGCTCTCGTCTTCCCCAAGGACAGCACCAATTGACAATGACAGGTGAGGAAGACCTGTAACATCAGCCAGTGACTTTGAAGGGAAAGTTGGGAAGATTTCACCAGTGTATGCTGCCACAACATCTATTATTTGTACAATAGGAGAACCAAGGGCAAAGAAGCTGCCCATAGAAGACATACAAATCCTAGAGGGAGTTAATGACAAAGCAGGGCACCTTTCTTAAGGCTACTGAAGGCCTCAGCAGTGGAATTGTCACCTAGACAATGCTGGCATCCAAGCCCTTGAGGGCAATGGAGCCCTAGATACGGACATTATGACGCAGTTAAAATGGATGGTTTATCTTCCCAACAGAAGATTAACTCAGGACCTACAAAGCAGTAAGCCACCCTTGTCACAGCATTGCATAGCATCGCAGCCCTAAAAACTCCAGAACAAAGGGGGGCTCCAGCCAGTGCCCAGGCACAAAATGGAGGGTGAAGAACAAGTAACAGAAAACAAGATGGCATATGAGGGTTACCTTACAATTCCCGTGCTTGGTGACTTACTAATCTTAGACTGTTAAACATCACCATACTTTAAACTTGAGGCGCTATGTTGCACATGAACCTTCTAGTCACCTTTGCCACTTTTACCCAACATACCCCTGCAGCTCTGGTATAAAGAGGTTCCTCTACTGATTATGAAAGAGTAGAGCAAGAAGGGCCACATCTTGGCAGCATTAGTGGGGATGGCTAATAAGCTTTTCCACCGATAAACGAATTGGGAATCTTTTTGCACTCTTCTCAGAGTATCTTCAATGTGCTGAGAAGAGTGGTGTACTGTTAACGTAGTGCTGTTACCTTCTCTGATTAGATCTTGAAGACATCTCTCAAAATAGGTTGTTTGAGCAGTGATCCCAAGATAGCCACTAACCAAGAGGGTTACATCCCCACCCACAGCAGCAAACACAAAGTGCCAGTGTTGTGCTAGAAGGCAGGTATAACATTGTTACACTTCTTCATAGATTTGAATCTCATTTTATGCATCCCCGTAAAGACCGTTTTTTTCTGCTGCCTCAGATGTGTCTGTTCTGTTTCCTGGATCATTTCCTGCTCTGGTCAATCACTTTTTAGAGCTGGGGCAGCCTTTTCATACAATCCCTGTCATGTTTTATCCTCTTGTCCTGCTCCCCCCTGCTCACTGGACAGACTGTGCCTGAATTCTAAACCAGCAGCTCTCAAGGGCACTGTGAAGTATGTTAACAGCTCTGCTTCTGCCCTGCTCTTGAAAAGCAAAATACAGCTCCTCTGAAATGGGGGCAGGAGTGGTCCTTTGGCTCAGACAGGAATCCCAGAGGCCGCATGTGCTCGGAAGGGAAAGGTGTGTTTGTCTAGGTCTTGATGCTGATCCAAGACCGGGCCTGCCCGTGCAACATCATTTCCACCGAGGCTGTCAAGCTCTATGTGGGCTACCCAGCTTGTTCATGTAACTACCTCATGCCCACCAGCCATTATCTAGAGGGCCAACAAAGCCTCAGGCCTCTGTGGATGACCAGCATCCAGACAAGCCACGTCAATAAAGCCCAGGCTCCGTGGCCCAGCTGTGCTACCAGCCACAGCCTGAGCTCTGCTGCCTGCCCTGATCCTGAGAGATGTGCCAGGTGCTCAGAGCCCCCATGACGGTTCACGTGGACAGTATTGTTCAGAGCCCTGGCGAGCCAGGTCAGAACAGCTCACTGGGAACATGGCCACGGGGAGCCAAGTGCTGTCAGAGTGGAGCTGTCCTGAGCCTGTCCCCTCGGACTGGGTATGCCCATGTGCAGAAGGGCTTTCGTCATGTGCAGCGCCATGGAGGTGAGGTCTCACATGGCAAGAGTCATTCTGCACTCAGACCGTGTGTGTGGTGGGGCTGGCAGGGAGAGGGGCTGTTGCCTCCACCATCACAGCTCTGTGCTGTTCCCTCGGGGGATGCAGAGGCTGGGTCCCAGGGCAATTCCCACCCCCCCTCCTCCTGCCCCTACTCCACCTCTTCCCCTAAGCCCTGCCCTACTTATGTCCTGACTGCCTCAGATGAGAGGGAATGGATATGGCCCTGCCCTGGCTGGATTCTGTCAGTGCCCAGGTGATTTCTGGCTTGTGGCTGACAACACAGCCAGCCTCTGAGATGCAGGGTAAGAAGCCTGCAGCTTCAGGCTGGTCATCGGGATGCCCAATCAGCCCTCAAGGGACAATGAACAGTGTAGCACAGAGCTGGGTGGGCTGCCCAGCCAGCAACAAGCTGGTACTGCTGATGTAGCCTTTAAATAACGTCATCCGCAGAGTGTCACGTGAAACCCCCCCGGCAGCCTCCGTAACAAATTGAAATCGCCTGGCTGGCTGGCTGAGCTGCTCTGTTGTGCTTGCCAAGCATAAAGCTAAGATGCTGGGGTCAGGCATCCTCCACGTAGAACCCCTGTAATGTTCGATTGCATTTTCTCTTTCCATCCCAGGGCAGTGGAAAATACCCGGGTCCAGGCAGTTGAGGAGAAGAGTGGAGGGTGGAGCAGGCCAGGGCATCCCAGCGTAAGGACTGGGACCTGCTGGATCAGTGGCAGAAGGAATCTGGCAGCGCTGGGTTTGTATCTTTTCAGACAGGACACAAAGGGCTTAGCCACCAGAGAACCACTCTAGCAGAGATTCCGTTTGTGATCAGTGCCTCCAGATGGGACCCACTGAGTCCCCCCATTTCCTAGGGGACACTGTTTTCTGGGATGCCCCATGACCCTAGCAGACAAGGGGCCAGCTCTTGCCAGATCCCCAGGCCAATTTGTGTGTGTATAGTGCAGACCCAAGTGATTCTTACAAGCATGAGAGTGTCTCTGGTGTTTCAACTTTATGAACACCAGAAGGCTGTTACTTCACTGTGTCGCCTTATCCACCTCCTCTTATAATGCAACTAGCAGATGTGCCCGGCGCTGCTCTGGGCGTTATGGGATGGGAGGGTTCTGGGTGCTTTGGAAACTAAAAGGAAACATACATGCTTTAGTTACGTGATGGACTTTTTAAAAAATGGAGGAAAAACAGATTTATATTCATAAAAGAAGGAAAGTGACTCAAACATTAGATAGAGCTTGTTGGAAGACAATACTTGCCCTTTTTCTGTCTTTTGCTAGGGAGCAGCAGTAAAGGCCAGGGAGCTGGGAGGGTTGGGGGACCGGGAGCAGGGGTGGAGGTTACAGGGGCGAGGGCAGGGGGCCGGGAGGGCAGGGGACCGGGAGCAGGGGTGCAGGTTACAGGGGTGAGGGCAGGGGCCAGGAGGGTTGGGGACCGGGAGCAGGGGTGGAAGTTGCAGGCGAGGGCAGGGGCTGGGAGCAGGGGTGGAGGTTACAGGGGCGAGGTAGGGGCCGGGAGGGCAGGGGCCGGGCGCGTGGGGGTGGAAGTTGCAGAGGGGAGGGCAGGGGGCCGGGAGCTCAGGGTTTAGTGGCAGACGATGCAGGTGGAGGAGTCGGGACAGTGGGTGGGAGACGGGCACAGGGCAGGGGACAGGGAGGGGCACTTATCAGGGCCTCCTGTGGTGGCAAGGGTTGGTGCTGCTTTGGCGGCAGCTGCTTCCAGGGAGCTGGGACTGTGTTCCGTGGCCACTGGCTCCTCCTGGGGCTGCGGGGGCCAGACCTGCCCTGCAGCTCGTCTGGGAGGGAGCAGCTCTGTGGACTGGCCCCAGCCTCCCACTGCCCGCCCCCCAGCCTCCAGTCTGTCTGGGAAAGCAGGGCTCCAGAAGCCAGCCACAGAATCCAGTGCCCTCCTTCCTTCCCCCCGGCCTGCAGCTGGTCAGCGGGGGAGCCTGGGGGAGAGCCGTGGCCTGGAGCAGTGTTGCCTCTCAGCTGTGGGGCAGCACAGCTTCACAGGGGGTTAATCAGCCCCACCCAGTCAGAGGCTCAGGGCTCCATGCAGGGAGCTGACGGATTGGGTGGGGCTGATTAATCACCTGTGAAGCTGGGCTGCTGCCAGCTTAGAGGCAACACTGGTCTGGAGGGGGGGCAGGACTCTCGGGGTGGCCCAGGCCTCCAGTGCCCCTCCCTTGCAGCTGGTCCTGGTGGGAGGCAGGGCTCCGGGGGCTGGTCCTGGCCTCTAGCAATGCCTTCCCCCGCCTCCAGCCTGTGGTTGTTCCAGGGCCGGCCGCAGTTCCCTGCATCTCCTCCGGAGGGTGGGGCATCTCCTCAGGGAGGGAAGCAGGCCATGGTTCCTGGCCTCAGCCTCTCTTGGGGGGGCATCTTATGGGTAGGAGCCAAGCAACCCAGCCCAGCCCAAGGACTGGTCCTGGGGAGCCCTGACAGTAGGGCTGGTGGGGGGACTCCTCTCATTCCGCACAGTTTGGGACAGGAGGGCCACTTACCCACTCTGGTGGCCAGCCTTGTGCAGCCCCGTCCCCAGCTGGCCACTCTCTAGCTGGTGTGGCTGCCCCCAGTGGTCACTCTTCAGCGTTGCTGTCCCTCTGATCAGCCCCTTCCCTTTCCATGTTATGGAAAACTGTCTCATTCCAGGCACTTCCTGTTTCCCTGGCAAAACTGAACCCTGACCTTGCTTGAAGTTAGGAGAAGAGGAAGCTGCCTATCAAATTTGATAGTCTAACTCGTACCATTTAGGAGGAGTTCTTGAACAAACGGATTCACAGGCAGACAGACAGACGGATAGAAATAATTTGCACTGTATAGCCCCCTTTAACTAAATAATCCATCAAATGAGAAAGAAACCTTGGGGGATGCAAAGGAAGAACTTGAACAGAAAAGTGCTAATTTCAACGCAAATGTTCATTGTGTGTCATGACTGAAGTCCAAAACTCAGAATGCTTTCCCCCCTTTCCCCCGTCAATGGGAAATCTCCCGGGGGTAATGCCACTATCCGCTTGTTCTGTGGGAGGAAAGCCTGTAAGTATGAATTCAGGAAAAGAGCCTTCATCTCTCAGCTGTTTGACTCTTGCAGGGAAGAGTGCCAGGTGCAAGGCAGAGATCTCCAGGGTCAATCTGGACACCCTGAAAAGTTTATTAGGTCACTGCTACCGTTTGGCATTGCAAACTAGTGCACCTGTTGTTACACGAGGCTGCTCACCTCATTTTCCTGCAGGGCAGTGACAGGTCTATTGAGCTGTATGGGCCTCTGGTGCCCAGGCACCAGGAATATTCTGGGCCCAGCTCAGCTCCACCAGGGACTGGGTCTCTTCCCCCAGCTCTGCCTGCCATGCCCGTGCACCTCCCCTGCACTCCTCCTAGCCAGTCAGGGCTTTTCACTGCCCATCCCTGCCTCCTGGCTCCTCCACCCACTGCTCACTACTTTGGGCCAGCTTCTGGCTGAGGCCCCTCTCTGCCCAGACCTGGGTTTATACTGGAACCACTGGCACCAGGCCCACACACAAAAGGGCCCTGGCCCGGCTTGCTCTACTTGTACCATGCCTGGAGCAGCTGCCTCCTCTCTACCCCTGGCTATTTCTCCTCACTGCTGGCTCCTCTCAGCTGGCGGACTTCGTCTTCTCCCTGCCCCTGCCCCTGCCCCTGGTTCTACCGCTAACTCCTCCATGCCCCAGCCTCTCCTCCCACCTGTGTGCTCCTTTCGGCTGGTAGAGGGCTAGTCTCTGCCCCCACTGCTGCCAGGCAGCCATCGACAGAGCAGGGGGCAGAAAGGAGCCCAGGAGCATCTGCATCGGGCTCCTCGGAGATGGGGTGCACCTCTCCCTGCAGGAGCTGTGGGCTGGGGAGCTTAGAGGCAGCCTGCCCCCATGCAAGGAAATGCCTCCTCTGCTGCGGGCAGCGTCAGCACTGGGGGGGCAGGGCTGCTTGGGGCGCTGGGCAGTGGGGTGGGTCTGGGTGGGGAAGATCAATGCATGTTGGGGTGCTGGGCAGTTAGTGGGGTACAGGGCTGATGGGTGGGGGGGGGATGATGGGCATAGCAGGTCCAGGGGGGCTGTGTGGGAGAGCTGTATGGCATGGCATAGACCCTCCGCCACAGAGAAGGGGCAAGCTGGTAGCTCAGGGTTGCTGAATGCGTGCTCTTGCACTGAGTAGAGCAGGGTTGCCCCTGCCATGACATGCCCCATTACCCCCAGCCAGCCCCTCCCTCCAGGGACTGACCTCCCTGTGTCATGTCCCATTGCCCCAGAAGGGCCCACAAAAAGCAGGAGTAGGCGGGGCAGTCTGTGGAGGAGAGGCTCCGGGTGAGCTGGAGAGCTTGGCTCTCTCCCCAAAGACAATACCTGCTCCCCCCTGGTCCCCCCTTGGCCTTCTTGGCTCAGACATTTGCTGATGTTCCTAACTTAAAATACATAAAGCAGCTGTCAGCTGCCACCTTGTGGTTACCTGTCAGTAGTTTAGTCACAGGCGGTTGTTCCAACACTGTCTTGTGATGGAGGGTCACTCCTCGCTCCCTGCTTAGGCAGAGGCTTTCGAGGCCTTGGCCTTGGTTAGCTAAGCTCTTGTTAGACAGGCCTAAGGCTTGCAGGTGCTCTGCACTATTGCCATACCTATCTGTAGGCTACAGCAGCGTGGCCTAAACACAATAGCCAATTGAACACCCTGGACGGTCATTCGCTGGAGTCAGATATGTTTGTAGTTTCACTTCAGGTCATTAGCCCATCTGCAGACTTTACTGGTCCTCTAGCCCATGTCTCCCGGGCTAGTAGCTTTACTTGAACCCAGGCACATCCAAAGGCCCCTGCAGTAAGCAGCTAAAGTCAGTCTGTCCAGACCTGTACTTCCTTCCCCACCCTGTCTCTCGTCCTTTCTCACAGCCTGTGATGGATAGGAGGAGTGCTAGCCAGCACCCGGTGACTAAAGAGTTAACCAGGGTAGCTAGCAAGGATGTTGGCAAGGGGCCAGAAAAGCTCATGGGGATACAGTGCTGAAATTTGAATTATATTTAGATACCTTGCCTGCTCTCTTTGTGTCGTCTAAGTTAAAGGCTAGAGGGAGCAAAATGAAGTAATCAGAATTACCATGCCTCCAGGGAATATTGGGTATGGAAGGACATAACATAAGAACGCCCATACTGGGTCTGACCAAAGGTCCATCTAGCCCAGTGTCCTGTCTGCCGACAGTGACCAATACCAGATACCCCAGAGGGAGGGATCACAACAGGTAATCCTCACGTGATCCCTCCCCTATCACCCACCTCCTGAGAAACAGAGGCTAGGGACACCATTGCTACCCATCCTGGCTAATAGCCATTGATGGACCTGACCTGCCCTCCATGAATTTATCTAGCTCTTTTTTGGACCCTGTTAAACTCCTAATCTTCATCGCATCCTCTGGCAAGGAGTTCCACAGGTTGACTGTGTGCTGAGTGAAGAAAAAATTCCTTTTGTTTTAAACCTGCTGCCTATTAATTTCATTTGGTGACCCCTAATTCTTACATTGTGGGAATAAGTAAATAACTTTTCCTTGTTCACTTTCCATACCAGTCATGATTTTATAGACCTCTATCATATCCCCCCTTAGTCTCCTCTTTTCTAAATTGAAAAGTCCAAGTCTTTTTAATCTCTCTTCATATGGCACCTGTTCCAAACCCCTAATCATTTTTGTTGCTCTTTTCTGAACTTTTTCCAGTGCCAATATGTCTTTTTTGAGATGAGGCGACCACATCTGTACGCAGTATTCAAGATGTGGGGGTCCCATGTTTTTATATAGAGGAAATAGGGTATTTTCTGTCTTATTCTCTATCCCTTTTTTAATGACTCCTAACATTCTATTTGCTTTTTTGACTACTGCTGCACATTGACTGGATGTTTTCAGCTAACTATCCACAGTTGACACCAAGATCTCTCTTGAGTAGTTGTAGCCAAATTACTCCCCATCATATTGTATATATAGTTGGGATTATTTTTTCCAATGTGCATTAGTTTACATTTATCAGCATTCAATTTCATTTGCCATTTTGTTGCCCAATCTCTTAGTTTGGTGAGATCTTTTTGAAGCTCTTCACAGTCTGCTTTGGTCTTAACTATCTTGAGCAGTTTGGTATCATCTGCAAATGTTGCCACCTCAGGCTATGTCTAGACTTGCAGACTTCTTTCGGAAGAAGATCTCTTCTGAAAAAGCTTCTTCCGAAAGAGCGCGTCCACACACAAAAGTGCATTGGAAAAGCGATCTGCTTTTTCGAAAGAGCGCGTCCAGACAGATTGGATGCTCTCTCGCATAAAAGGCCACCCAGAACCACTTCAGCCATGGCTTTAGGTCACCAGTTGCTTCTGAGTGCTGATGCTGGAGCCTTGCAGAGACACGCACTTAAAGGAACCCCCCACGGACAGCTGTTTCTCTGCTTCTGCTGTGTGCTTGCTACCTCTTCGAGGGACAGCAAAGCTCTTGCAGTGCCTGCTGTGGTTGCCCTGTTCTTTTTTGGATGCCACAGTGTTGTTCTTTGAGCCATGGAGCTGGAGCTGCCCCTGGGCATGCGATGGCCCCATACGGCCATGCTGCAGTTTTTGCAGCACTTTGTGACAGCTGCCTTCCTGGTCCTGACCGAGCTCAACCCTGAGCTCATTCTGGGGACCCTCTCCCTGGGTGTGGGAGCTACACTCTGGCAACCGCAACCCACTGCGGAGAAGCGTTTCTGGAGACTCGACACCAGTTCAGACTGGTGGGACCATCTGGCATGACCAGCAGTGGCTCCAAAACTTCCTCATGCAGAAGGCCACCTTTTTGGAGCTGTGTGCCTGGCTAGCCCCTGCCCTCTGGAGACACGACACCCACTTGTGGCCCAGCATCCCCCTGGAGAAGCTGGTCGCAATCAACCTCTGGAAGCTCGCCACCCCAGACAGCTACCGGTCGGTGGACTACCAGTTTGGCGTGGGGAAGTCCACCGTCGGGGCCCTCCTTATGAAGGCAAGGCACTTTGGGGCTGCAGTCCCTGCATGGTGGGGGAGTCCTGGAGAAGAGGGTCCCTCGGGAAAGGGTGGTTGGTAGCTGTGGGGTGGAGTGGGGTGGGGGAAGTCCTGTCCCCAGGGGATTGTGGCATCCCACCCTCACACAGTCCTGCTGCTTGGGGGGTGGGGATGGCCTCATAGGGGGTGGCTCCTGGGGTGTTGGCGGGGGGCAGGGAAGGGGAGCAGAGTGGGCACCTCCCAAGGGCTCAGGCACTCCCTCTCTCATTCTCTGTGTGGTGTGTGTGTTTGTCTCCTTCTGCTGGTTATGAGGGCTCATGAGGGGGAGCGGGGGTCAGAGCTGGGAGGGGTGAGGGGTGCAGCTCAATGTGCTACTGCGGGTGCAGGTACCTCATTGAAGTTGGGGTTGGGTGGGTCTGGGGACCACGGGAGTGGACAGGAGGGGCTGGAGCGGGGTCAGGGATGGTGGGAGTAGGGAGAGGGGGCATAGGCATCACTTGGAGAGGGGACATGGGCATTGCTAGGGGAGGGGGCATGGGCGTCATCTGGGGAGGGAGCAGAGGCATAGCAGGGGGACAGGAGCAGCGGCATCAGGCGGGTGTGCCATCATGCGCGACATGATGGCACACATGTTGTCACACTGCTGCATCAGCTGGTCCCATGCGCACTTCCACCACTCCAAGTCCTTGCAGACCTTGTGCGCCAGGGTCTGCTGCATGTCATGAAGGACACTGACGTGCTGACACATCAGGTCTTCATGGACCCCCCGGGCTCTGGCGGGTGGTGTGGCTTGCCCCTCAGTCCTTGCTGATCCGCCTGTGGCGAACACACAGAGGGAGAGGCGGTCAGTCATCCCTGCAGACGCTGTCCCTGAGGCCATGCCCTCCTCTGTGAGCAGCAACCAACAGTCCTCAGACCAGATGAGGGGGATATCCTGGGAGCAAGGCCATGTGTGGCCTGCACAGTGGGCCATGCCTCACAGGGGCTCCAACGTGCCCAGAGGACTATGCTGCCTGCTTCCCACCCCCCCGACCTCCCGGCCCGCAGACAAGCAGCCAAGGGAAGTGTTGGCCACAGTGGGATCCCTCATGGGCGGAGAGGAGCCGGGAGCAGCCTGGGCCTCCCTGGGGTCCGCGCACACAGCTGCGGCTCGCAGTGCTGTCTACGGGAGTGGCTCCTCGCATGTGCAGGCATGCCCGTGTGCTATGTGCAGCACTCGGTCTGTGTGGGGTCATGCCTGCGCCCTTGTGGCTAGCCTGCTTCCTGCCATGGTGCCCCTGCCCCTCCCCCCGTGGCAGGATGTGTCTGGCCTCCCCGTGCCTGGCAGCAGAATCCCAGGCATGCTCAGGGGCTGCCTGCTGCGTCCACGTGCCTCACAGTAACGCTGCACATGGTTGCACGTGCATGAACCACAGCACAATGTCCAGCCCGAGCAGCCCAAGTGACACCCTTTCCCTGCCCCCTGAGCACCCGCCTCCCCCACCCTGTGTGTGTGACAAAGTGAGAGCACTCACCTGAAGATCCCTCCCAGGCGTCCGAGGAGGCCTGGGAGATGTCCTGGCTCAATGGCACCGGCTCAAGGGAGAGGGTCACCGTGTCCACCTCCTCTTCCTGCTCCTCCTTCGCAGAAACTTCTGGTTGGGCGATGACAGGGTCTGTAGGCTAGAGTCCACCAGGACGGGTAGGGAAGACGTTTCCCCAGCCCCCAGGATCTGGTGCAGCTGCGCTCTGTGGCCCGGACATATCCCTGGCGGAGCTCTTTGACTTTACTCTGGACCTGTTCCAAGGTCCAGGGTGGGTGTCTGTGCTCTGCCAGGGACTCGGCCATCTGGCCATAAATGTCCGTACTGCGGCGCTTGGCCCGGAGATCCTGCAAGGTCTTCACCTTGCCCCACAACTTGAGGAGGGACAGGATCTCTGGGCCGGACCAGGAGGGTGCCCGCCTCTTGTTTCCTCTGGGTGGGTCCTGGGATCCCTGGGGCTGCTCCCTGCGAGGGCCAGGGGAGTCTTGGGGGGCTTGAGGCTGTGCCATCACTCTTACAGGCCTGTGGCAGGGAGAGCCACACAGCGAGGTGCTGCTCCATGGCTGGTTTCCTGCCACAAAGCTTGTCTAGGGTGCCTGCAGCTTTAAGAGGGGCCAGGAGACAGGAACTATTAGGCTACGTCTACACTGACTACAGTGAGAGACTCTGCTTCACACTATCCAAGAAATTAAGGAACCACCTGATAAGTATCTTATACAAGAAACAGAAAAACATCAAGAATGACATCTCTAATCTAGAGATTCTCATCTCAAGACAAACATCCACACCGACTAACGCCTTACAAGACTTTTGTTCCATCAGACAAGAAATCTACTATACACACTTCTATTCCCTACAACAAAGAAAAGACAATACACTTTCTAAACTGCCCCACACCACAGGCTACAACAGCAACTACCTCAACCCACTGGATAATATTGTTAACCTCTCCAGCTACAAGCTCAACCCAGCAGAAGAGTCTGTCTTATCCCGGGGTCTCTCTTTCTGCCCCACCTCCCCCATGAACTGGATTCAATTTTGTGGTGACCTTGAGGGTTTTTTTGCTGCCTCCGCCTCCGAGAATATTTCCAAACTACCAATGAACATCAGTCTGACCTACCAGATCCCCCCTATTAACACCAAAGGAAAAATAATTCTATATGGACTCCCCCTGACGGTCGGAATTACAATCTGTATTTCTATATACAAAGCTTCATAACAACGCACAGACTGACATTATTCACAAACGACAACAAGCGACACACAATCTCAGCCGCGCTGAACACCATGCTATCCAGAGTCTCAAAAACAACCCAGACATTATAATCAAACCAGCTGACAAAGGGGGTGCTGTGGTCATTATGAATAAGGCCGACTATAACCAGGAGGCAACCAGACAACACTCCAACACCACATTTTACAAACCTCTCTCCTCTGCTCCCACCTTGGAATACCAAAAGAAACTACACTGTCTCCTTAAAGACCTCCCTACAGCTACTCGGGACCAAATCCGCACAGAAACACCTTCTGAACCCCGACCAGGATTGTTCTATCTGCTTCCCAAAATCCATAAACCTGGACACCCCGGACGTCCCATCATCTCAGGTACCGGCACGCTCACTACTGGTCTATCCAGCTATGTAGACTCTCTTCTCAAACCCTCATAACCAACACTCCCAGCTATCTCCGAGATACTACTGACTTCCTAAGAAAACTACAAAACATCAATAACCTCCCCGATAACACCATCCTTGCTACCATGGATGTAGAAGCTCTATACACCAACATCCCACATGAAGACAGATTACAAGCAATTAGAAACACTATCCCAGAGGACACCACTGCCAATCTGATAGCAGACCTATGTAACTTTGTTCTCACCCACAATTATTTCTGATTTGAGGACAACTTATACCTCCAGATCAGCGGCACAGCCATGGGTACCCGCATGGTCCCACAGTACTCTAACATCTTTATGGCTGACTTAGAACAACATTTCCTCAGATCCCGTCCCCTTTTACCCCTTCTCTACTTACGCTACATCGATGACATCTTCATGATCTGGACCTATGGCCAAGAAACACTGGAGACATTCCACAGAGATTTTAACAACCTACACCCCACCATCAATCTCAGCCTGGACCATTCTACATGAGAGATCTGTTACCCCAAAAAATATTCTCACTGGAGACCACCCAGGGTTACACTAGTATAGGTTTATTTCCACTAGGTAAAACTAAAGAGGAGAAAGCAGCCACCAAACGTTTAAGCTAAAGAAGATAGAACTCTCTCTCTCTCACACACACACAGACAGACAAGCAAGCAAGCACACACCCCTCCATTCATTCACTCATTCACACCCATTCATTCCTGCCCTCAGGCAATCACACACTTACACAGACATATAGGTTGCAGAAGGAGCTGTGACCGGGCCCCCTCCCCCTTGATCTGGGCCGGGGTGCGGTCAACCGTTTTCCAACCCAGTTAATTTGTCCTTTCGCGTCAAATCCCGCCACCTTCACCTTTCTCTCGGTTGGGAGGGGGGAAGGAAGGGGGGCCCGGGCCCGCCCTCACTCACGGGCCCCAGCCCAGGGCCCTAAGGACTGAGACTGCACCAGAGTCTCGGTCCGGCTGGCGGGGTGTACCCCTAAACGCGCCAGCCCACGGGCTGTTTCACCGCCCTGCCCTGGGCTACTTCCTTCTTCCCCCACCTCGCCTCGGGGTGTCCGCACTTACGGGGACGGACCCCTTTCCTGGGGAGGCTGTCCCGTGTGCGTCTGGGTCGCTCCCCTCCTCCGGGGAGTCCTGGTCCGCTCCCCGTTTCTTCTCCCCCTCTCCGGTGTCTCACGGCTTTTTCAAGCTCCGCCCGACCGGGAGGTTTCTGCGCCCGCCCCTGACGTCCCCGACGGCGCGTCCTTCCGCCTTCCCTTACCGGCGGGGCTGGAGCTTGCTCAGCTGCGCCGCGGCGTCCCTCCAGCTGAGCCGCGGCGTTCCTCCAGCTGAGCCGCGGTGCCAATCAGCTGGGCAGCGCTCAGCTGAGCTGCGGCGCCGCTCAGCTGAGCGCGGCCCCAGAACAACTGGCACGCCCGTGTATGCCCGCTGTCCGTCGGCGGCGCAGAGTCCCAGTGTTGGGTGCAGGGTCTCGGCACCCCGTCACACACCCCCCCCTTTAAGTCCGCTGTTGCCTCTGTATCCTCTTTTTCCTCCCCCTCGTATTGTCTAGAAAAGAAGTCCACGTTCTGGTGTTGTGTTCCTGCCCTGTGGGCCACTTCAGATGAATATGGTTGTAACGTTAAGTACCATCTCATTAATCGTGCGTTGGTATCTTTCATTGTCTGTAACCAGCGCAATGGGGCGTGGTCCGTCACCACCCGGAACCAGATTCCTAGGAGGTAATAGCGTAACATCTCAATAGCCCATTTTATAGCTAGAGCTTCTTTTTCTATTGTGGAGTACTTACACTCCCGGGGGAATAGCTTTCGGCTGATATAAACAACTGGGTGTTCTCCCTGTCCTTCCCCCTGCGATAATACCGCTCCTATCCCTGTCTCCGGCGTCCGTTTGTAAAGTAAATGGTTGGTTGAAATCAGGTTGGGTGAGGACCGGCGCATGGGTTAGTCGGTTTTTTAAGGCCGGAAAGCTTCCTCACATTCTGGTGTCCACCTTACTTTTTGTGGCATTGCCCCTCGGGTTAGGTTTGTCAGGGGTGTAGCGAGCGTCGCGAAGTTGTGGACAAAGCGCCGGTAATACCCGGCCAGGCCCAGGAACTGGCGCACCTCCCTCTTGGTTCTCGGGGCGGGATAGTCCCTCAACGCTCCGATCTTATCAATCAGCAGGCGTAATTGTCCCCTCCCAGCGGTATACCCCAAATGCGTTACCTCCGGGCTCCAAACTGGCACTTGGCGGGTTAGCCATGAGTCCTGCCTCCTGTAATGTCTTGAGTATGGCCTCCACTCGTTGTAAATGTTCGGCCAGGTTTTACTATATATGGCGATATAAATGCGATATAGGCTGCGCATATCTTCCATGGTTTCTCAGGATCTTGTCCATCAACCGTTGAAAGGTTGCGCTGCCCGTGGAGGCCAAAAGGCATTAAATGCGAAATGGTATAGCCCAAGAGGGGTTGAGAAGCGCCGTCTTTCTCGCGAATTCCTCGTTAATGGTATCTGCCAATACCCTCGCGTTAAATCAATGGTGGACAGATATTGGGCTTCCCCAGCGGTCGAGTAGCTCATCCACCGAGGCATGGGGTATGCATCGAATCGTGAGATGTTATTCACTTTTCTGAAATCGATGCAGAACCTCCATGATTTGTCGGGTTTGGGACCAACACTATTGGGCTCCGCCAGTCGTCACTGTGGGATTCTTCTATTACCCCCACGGAGCATCGTTGTACCTCTTCCTTTACCGTCTCCCACATCTTCCGTGGCAGGGGGCGAATCGGGTCCCGTACCTTTTTTCCGGATTCTGTCGCGATATGGTGGTATATCTCGGTTGTCTGCCCGGGTTGGTCCGTCATTACGTCTGGAAATCTCCGTAAGATATCTTCCATTTCCCTCTTCTGGGTCATTGTCAGGGTACCTTCCATCTGGAATGGATTCGGGGAGGTCGCTTGTAAGCCTCCGGCCCTAAGTCGAACCGGTATATGCGGGATTCATTAGCAGACCTTCCCGTTCTTTCCACGCTTTAAGGAGATTAACGTGGTAAATTTTAGTACCTTCTCGGCCCCTTGTTAACCTTATTTCGTAGTCTACTTCTCCTATTCTCCGTACGACCTCGAAGGGGCCCTGCCACTTGGCCAACAATTTCAAGTCTTGCGTGGGTAATAATGAAGTACTCTATCCCGGGCTCAAAGTTCATGGCGGGCGCCTCCGTTGTAGTATTTAGCCTGTTTTTCTTGGGCAGCCCTTAAGTTTATTCTAGCGAACTCTCCTAGCTCATGTAGTTTCTGCCTGAGGTTAAGAATATACTGGACGGCCCCCTGTACTCTACTAGTCTGTTCTTCCCAATTTTCCCGGAGACATGTCCAGTATCCCCGTGGCGGCGTCAAACAATAGTTCAAAGGTGAAAACCGGTGGGCGCCTGAGGACCTCCTGATCGCAAATAATAGTGCTGGCAACATGCGATCCCATTCTCCGAGTCTTGATCCACAATTTCCGTAACATTCCTTTAAGGGTTTTGTTAAATCTCTCGACTAATCCGTCCGTCTGGGGATGATAGACGGAGGTCTTTAACGCTTTTATTTGAAGTAGCCGGCATAATTCCCCCATAAGGCGGGATGTTACGTTCGTGCCTTGATCCGTTAGGATCTCTTTGATATTCCCACCGGGAGAAGATTCTTACTAACTCCGTAGCCAAAGTAGGAGCTGTGGTATTTCGCAGGGGGACTGCCTCGGGGTAGCGGGTGGCGTAGTCAATTACCACTAAAATGTATTTATATCCCGTTTTCGTCCTCTCGAGGTCCTACTAAATCTAGGGCAATACGTTCAAGCGGGATTTCTATCACAGGAAGGACACCAAGGGGCCCTTGGGGCGACTTTAGGCCCAGCCTTCTGGCATTCAGGGCATGACCCGCAGAACTCTTTTACTTCACGGTACACCCCAGGCCAGTAAAGCGCTGTAAAACCACGGTAACGTTTTCTCGTAGCCTAAAGTGCCCTGCCCAAGGATTGGCGTCGCCACATCCAAAAGCTGGCGCCCGATACCTCCTGGGTACTACTAACTGCCGTACTACCTCCCAGTGTCTGCCCCGCCTCGATACAACCGGTCGCCTTGTACCTCGAAGTATGGGGCTCATTTGTTGTTCCTCGGTGTCGCTCCTCGGTGGCTTGCCTTGCTTCTAACCAAGCGTGCTGCAGGACCGGATCTCGCGTTGTTCGCAGGAAGTCCCCTTCCCACAACCCCAGTGGGGGACTCTCCGTTAGCTGATTCGCTGGGGCTTCCGATGTGCCTTCACCTGGGTCTTCCTCTGGCTCCCTTGCCGGGCTTGTGTGGGGGCCCCGGTGGGCATTGGCCTGGCCCACCATCCCTTCGTGGAGTGCGGGATCCCCTTGCTGCCGCCAGTCTCTTAAGGCTGTCTCGAACCCGCCCAGTCTCTTCCTAATAAGACTGGGTACACCAGCCGGAGCCACCACCGCGTAACACCAGCGACACAGGCTTCATCAGCTATCTGCACCCAGGCCGTAGAATACCGATATCGTCGCCATGCGCACTGTACGTGCACGGGGACCCAGGGGGCTTCCTTCTCCCACCAGGTCCTCCCGCACGATTGTCTGGCTGCATCCTGAGTCCACTAGCCCCACTACTGGGCAGTTATTGACGCGGATCCTCCGCATAATCTTGTCACCACCCTCGTTCGGGTGGATCTGCTCCCCTATTAATGCGTGCGCATAGGTGCAGTCCATGTCGGGCAGTCTTTTGGAAGTGACCCTCCTGCCGCACCGATAACAAGCCCCTCCTGAGGTGCTGGGCGTGCCTTGGTTGTGTCCCCTCGTTGGCGGGCGGACCTTATCGGGGTTATCCGTGGTGGGCCGTCCACGCTGGGGCTAACCTCCGCCCTTCCCCCGACCTCCGCCCTGGCCCGGTTGTGGCCCTAGGTTCGTCGGGATCGTAGGAAGCGCGGAGGTTCTGGTCTCGGGGAGGAGAGGCTTGCCTACCTTTGGCTGAGTGTCTACCACCTCGCGCCTCATAATCGTTCATGAGCTCGACCGCTTCATCAATAGAGGATGGTGGCGCCGCACAGCGTTGGCCCCCAGCAGGAGTATGTCCATAAACTGTTCTAACACCACCATCTCGGCGACTTGCACGCGCTCTTTCTCGGGTTGAGCCATCTCCAAGCTGCTTCTTTCAGTCGCTGGGCTACCAGTCGTGGCCTTGTCTTCATTGGGTACCGTTCCTGTCGGAACTTCTGACGATAGGTCTCTGGTGTAATACCCATTTGGTCCAATATCGCCTCTTTAACTTTGTAATAGTGTAGGGCATCGCGGGTGCTTAGACCCCGATATGCCAACTGGGCCTGCCCCGTTAAATAAGGAGCGAGGATTGTGGCCCATTGTTCAACTGGCCATCGAGCGGCCGTTGCCACCCTTTCGAAGGTGGTTAGGTAAGCTTCTGGGTCGTCCGCTGACCCCATCTTAGTAAGGCGGATGGTCACGGGCGGGGTGCTTTCCCCCTCCTCTTCATCTCGTGGCAGACTGGCCATACCCCTAGATGAGGCTCCGAACTGTCGGGCCCACCGCTCCTGCTGGGTTTGGAATTGCTCTGCCAGCTCCCTCACCAGTTGTCTTTGTTGCTCCTGGTGCTGAGCCGAGAGCTGTTGGATGAGTAGCGTTTGTTGTTGTTGGCTCTGCTGCTGCTGTTCCGTGAGCCACGCTAAAATCTTTCCCGGCTCCATGTTCTTCTTCTGCTATGGAGTCCTGGGATTAAAATGAAAGTAGAAAAAAAAAAAAAGGTGTCCCCGTCGTGGGGGGATGTAAAGGGAATTAGCTCCTTACTTACCCCTAGGGGCTCCCTAGCCCCCCCTTTTTTTGATTCAGGGTTACGGGGTAGTCATAAAGTACCCACATTCTCCACCATCTTGTGACCGGGCCCCCCCGCCTTGATCTGGGCTGGGGTGCAGTCAACCGTTTTCCAACCCAGTTAATTTGTCCTTTCGCGTCAAATCCCGCCACCTTCACCTTTCTCTCGGTTGGGGAAGGAAGGGGCCGGGCCGCCCTCACTCAGCCCCAGCCCAGGGCCCTAAGGACTGAGACTGCACCGAGTCTCGGTCCGGCTGGCGAGTGTACCCTAAATCGCCAGCCCACGGGCTGTTTCACCGCCCTGCCTGGGCTACTTCCTTCTTCCCCACCTCGCCTCAGGGTGTCCGCACTTCGGGGCGGACCCCTTTCCTGGGAGGCTGTCCCGTGTGCGTCTGGGTCGCTCCCCTCCTCCGGGGAGTCCTGGTCCGCTCCCCGTTTCTTCTCCCCCTCTCCGGTGTCTCACGGCTTTTTCAAGCTCCCGCCGACCCGGGAGGGTTTTACGCGCCCGCCCCTGGCGTCCCCCACAGCGCATCCTTCCGCCTTCCCTTACCGGCGGGGCTGGAGCTCGCTCAGCTGCGCCGCGGCGTCCCTCCAGCTGAGCCGCGGCGTTCCTCCAGCTGAGCCGCGGTGCCAATCAGCTGGGCGCGGCGCGCGCCTCAGCTGAGCTGCGGCGCCGCTCAGCTGAGCGCGGCCCCAGAACAACCGGCGCACCGCCGGTATATGCCCCGCTGTCCGTCGGCGAGGGCGCAGAGTCACGGGTGTCGGTGCGGGGTCTCGGCACCCCGTCACAGGACACAAGGCATGTGGATCCTGGAGGGTCTGTCTGCTCATCATGGCTGGGGCATGGTCAGGAGGAAAGACACTGGAGGGGAGCTTCTCAGGATCGGTGGAAGGAAAAAGAGAGCGTCTCACATGTGCTCCTTCTCTTTATATAGTGTCTGAATGCCTCCTGTGACTCATTCACCTTGTCATCAGGGAGCATGCCCAGACTTCCCTTTATCCAGCAGGGAGCATGCCCATACTGTGATGATTCATTGCCATGTGGTCCATTCATAGAATCATAGAATACTAGGACTGGAAGGGACCTCGAGAGGTCATCGAGTCCAGTCCCCTGCCCTCATGGCAGGACCAAATACTGTCTAGACCATCCCTGATAGACATTTATCTAACCTACTCTTAAATATCTCCAGAGATGGAGATTCCACAACCTCCCTGGGCAATTTATTCCAGCATCTGACTACCCTGACAGTTAGGAACTTTTTCCTAATGTCCAACCTAAACCTCCCTTGCTACAGTTTAAGCCCATTGCTTCTTGTTCTATCCTCAGAGGCCAAGATGAACAAGTTTTCTCCCTCCTCCTTATGACACCCTTTTAGATACCTGAAAACGGCTATCATGTCCCCCCTCAATCTTCTCTTTTCTAAACTAAACAAACCCAATTCCTTCAGCCTTCCCTCATAGGTCATGTTCTCTAGACCTTTAATCATTCTCGTTGCTCTTCTCTGGGCCCTCTCCAATTTCTCCACAGCTTTCATTGTTCAAAGCCTTCTTCAAACACACTCACACTCTCTCTCCATTCACTCAGGGGAGAATGCAGCTTAGGGAAAGTTACAAGCAAGGTGGCTGCATGTTACAAAGATTACAAAGTTGCAGTTTACAGTAAGTTTGAGAGGTACACAGATTGCAAAGATTGACAAGGATCATAATAAGTTGCAGTTTAAAACATTAGACCTTACAGTTTGGTGTAGCTTTAGAAAATCCATGTATATAAATCTAGTGAGCTCAGGCGGAGGCTTTTTATGCAACAAGATCCATTTCCTGGATACCACAGTACAAATCACCAATGGTAAATTAGACACCACTCTCTACAGAAAACCCACCGACTCATACAGTTACCTACATACCTCCAGCTCCCATCCAGAACACACCACACGATCCATCGTCTATAGCCAAGCCCTTGATACAACGCATCTGCTCTAATCCCACTGACAGAGACCAGAAACTTCAGGATCTCTACCAAGCATTTATAAACCTCAATTACCCACCGGAGAAATAAAAAACAAATTGAAAGAGCCAGGCGAATACCCAGAAACCATCTACTTCAAGACAGACCCAAGAAAACCAACAATAGAACACCACTTGTCATCACCTACAGCCCCCAACTTAAACCCGTCCAACACATTATCAATAAACTACAACCTATACTGGAACAGGATACTAAACTCCGAGAGGCTCTGGGAGACAGACCCATAGTCTCCTATAGACAACCACCTAACCTCAAGATGATTCTTACCAACAACCACAGGACATACCACACTAATACCAACCCTGGAACTTTCCCTTGCAACAAACCGCGTTGCCAGCTTTATCCACATAGTCACTCTGCTGATACCATTATTGGACCTAACCAATTCAGTTATAAGATCAAGAACACATATTCCTGCTCATCCAGAAATATAATTTATGCCATCACGTGCCGACAGTGTCCGTCTGCTATGTACGTTGGACAAACGTCTCAGACACTTCGCCAAAGAATCAATGCCCACAAAACAGATATTAGACAGGATCACAAAGAAAAAACAGTTTCTTGCCATTTCAACCAGAAAGGGCATTGTCTCAATGACTTGGTTACCTGCATCCTGCTTCAAAGACATTTTAACACCAGACTTGAAAGAGAATCCTCTGAACTGTCATTCATGCTTAAATTTGACACTTTATGCCGAGGTATCAACAAAGATGTTAATTATCTTACCCATTACAAAAATAGCTTCCCCAATTATCACCTCTAATATCATTAGCTCACAGACATTTACCTCCCCCCTTCATCCCCCCTCTGTTCTGAAATTTGATTTGTCCTTTTCATATGTGTTCACTTTTTTTAATTGTATCCCTTTCGTATATGTGGTCATGCCAATTTTCTTCCACAATTTGATCTGAGGAAGTGGGTCTGGCCCACAAAAGCTCATTACCTAATAAACCGTCTTGTTAGTCTTTAAAGTGCTACATAGTCCTGTTTTTTGTTTCATATAGTTGGAGACATTGTACTTATCCATCAGTGCTTGGTAGTTTGCAGTGTGAAACTGCAGCCTAGCCAATGATTAGGCCCTTGTTTCCCAGGAGGTCCAGGCACTGCTGGTCTCTGTTGCACGCGGTGAATTTGTTTTCCATGATAAGGGAAACTAAAGATATCAGGGAAAAATCTATGGATCAGAAGCTAACATTAACAGGAATGTTGTGAGAAAAGCATGAGAAGTCATTATTCCACTCTACTTAGGGTTGCCAGATAGTTTCACAAAAAATACCAAACACAGCAGGGAAAAAATTCACTGAGCAAAACAAAAAACAAACAAACAAACAAAACACACACACACACACACACACACACAAAAGAGAGTCACAGCCCCTTTAAATTTGCACACACTCCCACACTTCCCTCCGCCACACGCAGGAGGAAGAATGTCCCAAGTGGACTTCCGTCTGAGAAACACAGAAAATACCAGACATTTTACATGTCCGGTATTTTCTGGTTTTTTTACCGGACACATGCCGCAAATACCGGGCTGTCCAGTCCAATACCGGACACCTAGCAATCCTAACTCTACTGTGTGCTGATTAGGCCTCAACTGGAGTATTGTGTCCCATTCTGGGCACCATATTTCAGGAAAGATGTGGAGAAACTGGAAAAAGTCTAGAGAAGAGCAACAAAAATGATTAAAGGTCTAGAGAACATGAGCCATGAGGGAAGATTGAAAGAATTGGACTTGTTCAGTTTAGAAAAGAGAAGATTGAGGGGGGACAGGATAGCAGTTTTCAAGTACCTAAAAGAGTGTTACAGGGAGGAGAGAGAAAAATGGTTCTCCTTAACCTCTGAAGATAGGACAAGAAGCAATGGGATTAAATTGTAGCAAGGGAGGTTTAGGTTGGACATTAGGAAAAACTTCCCAACTGTCAGTGTGCTTAAACACT
The DNA here is from genome assembly GCA_019425775.1 of Rafetus swinhoei. Classification (NCBI taxonomy): domain Eukaryota; kingdom Metazoa; phylum Chordata; order Testudines; family Trionychidae; genus Rafetus; species Rafetus swinhoei. The sequence continues at coordinate 35,789,182 of CM033426.1, forward strand.
GGAATAAATTGCCAAGGGAGGTTGTGGAATCTCGATCACTGGAGATATTTAAGAGCAGGTTAGATAGGCATCTGTCAGGGATGATCTAGATCAGGATGGGCAATAATTTTTGCCCAGGGGCCACTTCAAAAAATGTTGAAGTAGTCCTGGGACACCCCGGAAAGGGCGGGGCCTGAACAAGAAGGGGCAGGGCTGCCCCACCCCCCAGACCATGATTGGTCCGGGGTTGGGGGAGCCCCTTGGCCCCCCCTTCCCATTAGGCACCCATGCCCTGGAAAAGGCTTGGCACGCTCCCCCACTCCCAGGGCAATCAAGGCCTGGGGACAGGGGAGCGCGGGAAGCCTCCTCGCGCCCTGCGAGGAGCACGTGGCACTTTGAAGTGCTGCAGGTTCCTCGCAGGGCTGGGGCAGGGCAAAGGAAGCTTCACGCAGCTCCCCCGTCCTCAGGCTCTGATTGGCCTCAGGGTGGGGGAGCGTGCGAAGTCTTCTCCCCGCCCTGCGAGCAGCATGTGGCGCTTCAAATCGCCACATGCTCCTGGCCGGGCGGGAGGAGGCTTCGCATGCTCCCCGGCCCCCAGGTCCTAGTTGGCCTAGGAGTGGGGGAGCAGCAGGACCTCCGCGGGCCAGATCCACCCGCTTGGTGGGCCGGATCTGGCCTGCGGAGGCCCTTTTGCCCACCCCTGATCTAGACAGTGCTTGGTCCTGCTGTGAGGGCAGGGGACTAGACCTGATGACCTCTTGAGGTCCCTTCCAGTTCTAGTATTCTATGATTCTAAATACAATCCAAAGGAGTTTTTAAAGTATATTAGAAACAAAAATATTCCTAGCAATGGCATAGGCCCATTAGTAGATTGAGATGGTGAAATCAAAGTAAATGACTATATTAAAATAAACAAAAAAGTACATGGAGATGGTGAAATTATTAATGATGCAGGAAAGGCAGACATCTTCAATAATTAATGTTTTGCATTGGAAAAGAAGCAGTATAATTCCAGAATATTATGTGATTGCTAATGTGCTGACATTAGACAAATGGAGTCTAGAAATAAAGTGTACTTTTAGCAGTGAAGGTTATTGCCCACTGGAATAACTTACTAAGGATGCAGTGGATTCTTTGTCCCCTGCAATCTTTAAATCCAGATTGGATGCCTTTCTAAATGAGATGCTCAACTTCGAGCACAAGCCATGGGCTTGATGCAGGAACCACTCTGAGTAATGGCAGATTAAGTATCTAGAAAGAAAATGTGTAGTGCACAAGAAACACTTTTCATCAATTGTAAGGCCAGAAAGGATGCAACTGTCATTGCAGCTGAGACCTCTGGTTAAATTTTTGAACTCTGCAGCTCAGAAGTCTCACAGCTGGAAGTCTACCTCTTACTTAAAGTCCCCAGCATATCCTGAAAACACCTATCTCCTCAAGAAGCATATCTGTACAAGCACAGTTCCAGCTGAGAGACCCTGGATTTCCTTGGCTTTGAGGTAGGGGGAAGGAAGGTGATCAGTGCAGGTACAACTGTGGTATTCCTGCAGAAAAAAAACTGGATACACGGATATTGCTAAGGAGATCCAGAAGCTTGGATACAGCCTGGATCAGGGCCAAACGCAGGCAAAGAGAAGGAATTGTGGCAAATTTAGCAGAAGACAAAAGAGAAGGGCAACAAAAAGTCTGGTGGTTCCTCTAAGAGCTGCTTTCATGAGCAGTGTAATGTCAAACAGAGCAGGGATCCCCTCACCAACTGGCCAGTGACACTGCTCAGACTTGTGAGCTCTGGAGGAAGGCACCTGGGACCTACAGACAGAGTTGAGGGACATGGAAAATGTCAGGCTGCTTGAGAGGCTCATCTGAGCTTGGAGAGTGAATGACAACTGAGGAATCTGACAGGGACTGAGGTATGTTGTAAATTCATGCTCATTAATGCATGCTTTGCTTTCATTTTGCTTTCTCCAGGACCATTGCCGCTTTCAAAATGACAGCTAACTGTGAATGGACAGGGAACAAAGGAATTCTGTTTTAAAGTAGCCAGTTAATTTTCAGAGCATGAACTAGCAGTATTAGCCAAAAATCTACAGAAAGAAAATAGAAAAAAGCTGCCAACAAGTATTCCCAAATGCATGTATTTTCCAATACTTTGGTTTGCACTCAGAGTACATACTTTTGTAACCAAAAAACCTTCAATATTCTGCAAACAGAAAAAAGCACTTGCACTAAGCAACACACAGACCAGTGAGTATTCAAACATGCATTTGCAGAATTTGCATGGTAAGCTGATTGGATGCAGGCTTTCAAGTCCAAAAGACCTTACTTTCATGCTGTCATTAAATTCAGAAAAGAGGCAGAAACTATGTGTGGTTAGCTTTCACAGGCAGTCACTGGGGCCCTCTGCCAATTGTACAACAGAGCGTTTATCTTGGCCCACAGATTTCCAATCCTCTGGGATTTCACTTAACTTAAAGCAAACACTGTTTGCCTGATGATTTCTAGGCAGGCCAGTCTTGTTTCTCCCACCAGAGTTGGGCACCATCTCATTCCATTCTACAAGGACCTCTCAGGGGATTGAAACAAAAGACAGGACTACGCAGCAATTTAAAGACTAACAAGATGGTTTATTAGGTGATGAGCTTTCGTGGGCCAGATGCACTTCCTCAGATCAAATTGTGGAAGAAAATTGGCATGACCATGTCCATATATACAAAAGGGATACAATAAAAAAAAAAGTGAACACATAAAATAGACAAATCAGATTTTAGAACAAAGGGGAGATGGGGGGGAGGTTAATGTCTTTGAGGTAATGATATTAGAGGTGATAATTGGGGACGCTATCTTTGTAATGGGTGAGATAATTAGCATCTTTGTTAAGGCCCATTCGTAAAGTGTCAAATTTAAGCATGAATGACAGTTCAGAGGCTTCTCTTTGAAGGATGCAGGTAGTAAGGTCTCTTGAGACAATGCCCAGGCTGGTTGAAATGGCAAGAAACTGTTTTTTCTTTGTGAAACTGTCTGATGTCTGTTTTGTGTGCATTGATTCTTTGGCAAAGTGTCTGAGACGTTTGTCCAGTATACATAGCAGATGGACACTGTCGGCACGTGATGGCATAAATTATATTTCTGGATGAGCAGGAATATGTGTTCTTGATCTTATAACTGAAATGGTTAGGTCCAATGATGGTGTCAGCAGAGTAAATATGTGGACAAAGCTGGCAACGGAGTTTGTTGCAAGGGAAAGTTCCAGGGTTGGTATTAGTGTGGTATGTCCTGTGGTCAGGGGCGGCTCGTGAGCCTAGGCGAGCTAGGCAGCTGCCTAGGGCGCCGCTGGCCCGGCCCCCGATGATGACGTCACGGGGTGCCGGGGCGCCCCGTGATGACGTCATGGCCATTGACAGCAGTGCAGGCAGGGGCACCGATTGCACCGCCCCGCCTAGGGCGCCAGCTGCTGCAGCCGGCCTCGGGCCGCTCCTGCCTGTGGTTGCTGGTAAGAAGCACCCTGAGCTTCGGAGGCCGTGGGTCTCTCGCAGGGCAGCCGCCTGTTCCAGTACAGGTTGTAGTTCGTTGGTAATGTGTTGGGCGGCTTTCAGATGGGGGCGCAGGTGAGGAACATTTCACAGGCCAGGCCCCGGCTCACCGGCGGCCTTGGGGCGGGGCCTGCGGCCCGGCCGGAGCAGGGAAAGGCACAAGCCCGCCGGGGCCGGGGCCAGGCCCGGGAAGCGCAGAAGGGCTGCGAGGGGGCCCATTCAGGCCCCACCCCTCGCAGCGCGGCTGGGACACGCGGGGGGGGACAGGCCCAGCGGTCCCAAGGGCGGGGAGAAAATTCACTTGAACTGAAATGTCCCAAATTTAACCTTTGACCTTCCCACTGCGGTGGCTGTTGGCCCGGAATCCCGCGAGACTTTGAGCCAACGGGAGAGCAGCGCCCTTTGGCGGGGGACTGTTCCTTATTCTCGCGAATAATCAAGTCTACTTCCGGGTGTGGCGTCTCGCGAGAGTCGCATGGCGAAGACGCGCTCAGCCTTGTTTGTTTTGTCTCAGTCTCGCGAGAGCCCGTGCCGCTGGCTCTGGGCGGCCCCGTGTGGGAGTGTGCGGAGCCCCAAGCAGCCAGACGCGGCGGGCGCCATTTCAGGGAGCCGCCATCGCCAGAGCTGGGCCTGAGCCGCGCGCTCGTCCGCATCCGCGCCCCGCCTTCGCGCCGCCGCCGGAGCCGGGCACCCGAGAGGCGCAGCCCGCAGCAGCAGGTAACCGCTGCGGCTCCCTCCCGGCCGGGACCCGCCAGGGCCGAGGGCTGCTCCGCGTGGGGCGCGGCGCCGGGCCCGCCTGGCCACGTAGCTGTCGAGCTGGGCCTCGGCCCGCCGGAGCCGCGCGACGGGCTCTCGGGGCCGCCTCCCGGCGGCAGAGCGGCCTGGGCGCGGGAGCAGGCCTCGCCGGGCCCGGGGGGAGGGGCGGGCCCGCGGCGCCCCAGGCTAGCGCGAGGCCGGCGGCTCGGGCCCCTCTGCAGCGTGAGGCGGCTTCGGCACTTGCCTGAGCAGCGCCCCGCCCGCTCTGCCCCGTGTCTCGGCGCGCGCTCTGCTCGGGCACGGCCCCGGCACCTCGCCGGGCTTCCCGCGGCGCGAGCGAGCTGCAGCGTTAATGGTCGGGGCCTCGGGTCTACGTCATGGAGCGGCAAACACGGGGTAGCGGCACAAGGCAGGAATACGGGGCGAGTTAGTCTCCGCGGGCCGCTGCTGTGCTGGTCTCTGACTGGAAAGCGAGCCGGCAGTCCTGTGGCACCGTAACGCTGCCATCTACGGCTACATAGCCCATGTCGCGCGAGCCTTCCTGGGCAAAACCCACTTCAGCTCCGGTGGGGAAGGGGGGTTTGCCCATGAAAGCTCATGTGACTATTGTTGTTTGTCTATAGGGTGTCGCAGGCCTACCGTTAAAGACTATACTAAGTGCATAAATGGGGTTTGCAGTCATTGCAGCATTGTGACTTAGTGCCCTGAAAAGGTGTTAGATTTTTTTTCTGCTTTGTTTTCTACACACAAATATCAGAGATGATACCTTTGTGTGTCTGTTCCTGTTCCAGTTAGTGTGTAACTGGAAAAACTTAACCCCGAATAGTCTAGTAGCACCTTATAGACTAACAAAACACGTATGTGGGCATAACCAACTTCTTCATGTAGGGTCGTGAGTTTCTGTAACCTTTAATCAAAGAGGATGGGAAGGTAGAGTCTTTAATACTCTTATCCCAGTATTAAATTAATAGGTGCCATTCAACATGGCTTTGTGGAAAATAGGTATTGGCGAACAGTTTTTATGAGATCATAAATTTGGTTAAAGGTAGCTGTTTATAATTTCTGTAATATTTAAGTTGGTATTGTAGTGTGTTGTGTTGCTGTAGCTATGTTGGTCCCAGGATATCAGACATATGAGATGGGTTAGGTGACTTTTTTTTTTTTTTATGGGCCCAACCCCTCCGTTTTGGCCAGAGGTAAGTTTTTTTTTTTTTTTAACTGAGACAGACCATTCAGACTTGAAGAGCTATTTAGTCTTCCAACACTGGCCAATGCCAGGTGCTTCATTAGGCATGAACAGAGCAATCCTCAAATGAGCCATCCTGTATAGTCCACTCTCACCTAGCCATTGATAGGCCTGTCCAGACCTAGGTTTTTTTTCATCTCTCCTCATGGAAGCTGTTCCATACTCCTGCTCACTTTAGTTGCCTTTCTCTGTACATTTCTAATTCCAATATATATTTTTTTGAGGTGAGGCGACCAAATCTGCATGCTCAGCATTCAAGATGTGGGGGTACCATGAATTTATATATAGGCAATATATATTTTCTGTCTTATCTAGCCCTAATGGTTCCTAACATTCTGTTACCTTTTTAGACTGCCGCTGCACATTGAGCGGATGTTTTCAGAGAACTGTCCGCAATTCCTCCAAGATCACTTTCTTGAGTGGTAACAGCTAATTTAGACCCCATCATTTTGTATGTATAGCTGGGATGTTTTCCATTGTGCACTTCTTTGCATTTATCACTTCTGAATATCATCTCTCATTTTTTATTGCCCATTCATCCATTTTGGTGAGATCTTTTTGAAGTCTGCTTTGGACTTAACCATCCAATTTAGTGGTTAATTTAATATTGTCTGCAAATTTTGCCAGCTCACCCCTTTCCCCACATTTATGAATGTTGAATAGCACTGGTCCAGTTCCCTGGAGACACTGCTATTTTTACCTCTCTAGTTTGAAAGATGACCATTTATTCCTACCCTTTGCTTTCTGATTTTTAACAAATTACACTAGTCAGCCAACTGTCAGAAAATCTAAATACACTGTATCCACTTGGATCATCCTTGTCTACATTTCAATGGGAGTCATCTAGTGGGGTCCCAGTCGAATAATTTCCATCTGTTTTCTGGCTGAAAATACAAAATCATTGCTGATGAACTTTGCAGATAAAACCCAAGTTTGGGGAGTGGTGATAAGGATAGGACATATGAAGAGGGATTTGAATCTTTTAGGAAGTTGGATATAATCAAAATGCCATATATATTTAGGAAAAAATATATAGTTCATATTTGTAGGATGGGGGACTGAATCCTGGAAAATATTTATGTGAAAGGAATCATGGTGGATAACCAACTCAACATGAGTGGTTAATACAATCTTGTCGATATATGAACAGGAGAAGATAGAATTGGAATGGGGAGGTAACTACTTCTGTATATGATAAGACTGTAATTTGTATAGTGTGTCCAGTTGTGATATTTTCACTTCAAAAAAGATGCTGGAAAATCTGAGGAGGCTTCAGGGAATTCAAGAAGCCTAAGAGCAGCTGGAACATTTGCCTTGCAGTAACAAATGTAATTCAATTGATTTTAGCTTGTAGAAGAGCAAATTTCAAGAGACCGCGTGGTCACAGTCTAAAAGCACTTACATGGGTATTGGATGCAAAGGGCTTCTTAACCTAAGAAAAGCATAACAAGACCCAGTGGCTGGAAGTTGAAAAATAGACCAATTCAAACTGTAAATAAGGCACATGTTTTTTAACAGTGAGGGTAATTGTCATTGAAGACCTTCCCAAAGGATGAAGTGGATTCTTCATCACTTGAAATCAAGATTGGATGCCTTTCAAAGGGAAGCTCTACTTCAGCTGCCAATTACTGGTCTTGATGTAGGAAACTCATGGACAGATTCTCTAGCCTTTGCTATTCAGGAAGTCAGATGTTATAACAACTTCTGGTCTTGGAATCTGTGAAACTTGGACATTTGCAAATATCCAGATGAGGTTGTTTGTATCCTTCTCTGTTGCTTAGTCTGTTGCTTTTGATAACTGGTGTCTGAAATCTATTGCTTAAGTTGAGTGTAAGACCTCAGTTTCTAATAATAAGCATATTTGGTTGCAGGGAGAATCTTTCTGGCGTTCTTTGTTATAAAGAAGCAAGGGAGCACACAGTTCTTTACTTGAAACTTCATTTTCCACTCAGCCATGACTTAGCTGGGGTTTCTATCACATTCTGTACTGTCAGTGTGCAGGTTACATTCCCACTGCAAACTCCTTTCTGATTCTTCTCCGTATGATTCTCAGTATTATTTTAACAAGATCCTTCTTGGTATGTAGAGTTGGTTATTTGGCTGGTCTAAAAAAATTGGTCAAAAACACTAACTTAATAGAACAGTAGTAAGACATTATGTGCTGCCGTTGGCTTAGCATTTAGATACATATGCCTAATTACAAAAAACAGGTTAGTTATTTTTAACTCATAAACTGAAAAAGTGAGGTAATTAAAAATGAAAGAATTTTAGCAGTTAGCTTCATATTTAAATGTGAACAAAACTGAATAATTACAAAAGAACAATGAAATGAAACAGAAAACAAGCACATTGCAACTATAAATTTTTTTAAATGCACTTACTCTGGGTAGGCAGCTTAATAGCTTCATCTTTTTCTTATTGTTTGGTTATTCTGAACCCTTCTCCCCTTTTGGTTAATATCTGTATTTGACTAGTCAGGTTAGCCTGTATTTTCTTTAGGGAAGTGAAACTATCTTTTGACTTGTTTAATGTGCTTTGTACACATTAAATATGTAGTGATGGCCTTGAATTTAGATAGAGATATGCATTCATATACACACAATGTTTGTCCAGCCAGTCAAGTTCCTCTGCTTTCTGTTAAATCTTTTTTCCCCAATATGTGACATGAGCATTTAATAAAGTGATTGATCAAAGTCGTTTATATAGGCTTGCTAACAGATAACAAAACGTGATTCAGTCAAAAAGGCCTCTGACGTTCTTGATTGGAATATTTAACAGTATTTGATGGTGGTCAATTAAGCAGCTGGTCAAGCCTATTAGTGTGCATTATTAAAAATCATTGGGGTGTCTTCACAAGGTTGGCCTTGTCACCAAAAGTGCAAGTAGCTTGTGAGCTATTACAGATTGGCTCTTTTCCTGTCTTGATGGGTTTTATTTTCCTTTCAGGTGTCCTGAAAAATGGCTGACGATATTGATATTGAAGCAATGCTTGAGGCGCCTTACAAGAAGGTGAGAAAAATGTGCCAGTGAGGTCTTGTACTTACCTTAATTTAGCTTTATTCATGAAACTACTGCTGAACTGTAAACTAACATCCCTGGAGCCCTCATGATTATCTTATTGGAGATGCATTACATGTAACTTGCAAATAAATATAAACTGTTAATGTAATTATTTTGTGCAGTAGTTTCACTTCAGCGTGATGAATAAATGCCCATCTATCTCTCTTTGTAGACTTGCCTAACGATATCTCACCTCTACTCCCATGAATTCACCTTTGATTCCAGTGTGAACTGTCAATCATAAGGTAGTAATTGAGTGACGTATCGCTGTACCGTGGTCCCCTAGGTAAAAAAAAAAAAAAAAAAAAAAAAAAATTACTCGCCTAAAATTGCCAGCTCCAGTTTGGTATAGCAACAAGGTGAATGCAGTGTTTGGGAAAATAGCAGGGTTCCAAGAATAACCTTTTCACCAGTCCATTGCACGTAAATCTTTAAATAGTCTGCTCAGTGCAAGAGGCATATGACTATTATTTTTAACATAAAAGACTGGTGATGGTTAATCTTTTAACAGGGCAGATGGAAACGAATTGCTGAGTGAAAGAACTTTCCAAAATTCTTGGATCCCTGAATAGATACATTCTTTGCAAGTAAAAGACAGTATCACAGTCTGCGGTGTCATTCTAAAAGTAGCCGTTGTAGTCTTGTGTTTTAGTTGTTCAATTAAGAATTACCAATTCTGACAATTCTGTTAAACTTCTGAACGACTAGCATAGTGATGTACTCAGTCTCTCGTCTTACCAGGCAGCAAATGTATACTGTCTTTTTTGTTTTGGTTTTTGTTTTTTCACCAACTGGTGGTGAAAGAGTTAACATTATGCATGCATTAGCACTTCACAAGAAATGTGTATAAACTTGAAATAATTTAGCAGTTGTACTACTCATGATGTAACTGGAGTTATTAAACTATAGAATAGTATAAAAGCTACTGTTAGTTTATTTTGGAGTGTTTAGTAAAACCATGTGGTATCTGTTTTGGATGAGTATTTGTAAGCTTTAAACGCTGTATATTTAGTATTATGTGATATTTAGCAGATATGTAAAATCTTGCGATAGTCATAATTTGTAATACTAAGATTCTTATGTCCTAGTTTAACATGGATATTTTCCATGTAAACAGGTATGGAAATAGGGAATGTTTAGGCTGGACTGGTGGATTTTTGATGACTTTCTTGGGAGCCGACATTACTAAAGCAGTGTGAATCCCTGTTTGCTTCAGGGCGAGATGTGTGACAGAGGTGGCATCAAGCTCTTACAACCCTCCAACGAAAATGAGCGAAGATCTCAGGAATGGCATCGGTCACAAGAAATCGATAGTGGCTGGCTGCTAGCATGGCCACTTGGGGCTTAGGCAGAGATATAGCCTTGGTACTGATCAGAGATCATAGCACATGAAAAATGCTTAAACCTGAAACTTCCTCTTACATTTTATAGACATAACATTTAACCACTTGAGTGCTGAAATCTACAGGATAATTTACTATCTAAATCATGTAAGGAAGTATCTACAATTTAATATATATTTAAAACTGTAATTCTTGTGTTTTATAATTGTATGACTTAAATGTAAACAGCAAAGTGGTTAAACATGCCAACTTAAATTTTTATAGCTTTCCATATTAAACTGTAAACACGTAATTTAGTATTAAATTTTTTGTTTTGTATTTTCTTATTCCCATTCCCATTCCCCTTTGACCACTTGAAATGTTACCACTTCGTCCTCACGATGTTCTTCTATCAACCCTGCTTAGGATGAGAACAAATTGAGCAGTGCCAATGGCCATGAAGAGCGCAGCAAGAAGTAAGTGTTCATTTGTATATTTTCACTTTTAGGGAACACTGTCAAGCATTCTTCATTTTTAACTTTTAATGTATGTAGTCCGTACATACTGTCCAAGAAAATGGAAATCCTTCCACCTTCCTCTTGCTGTTTATGGCATTTCAAACACATGACTTCAAACACATGATGTATCTCTTGGTTACACAATTGGTATCTGCGATATAAATTAGGGATGTAATAGTGTAGTCAATTAACTGATAAGCAAAAGCTTATAGGTTAATGCTATATACTACATGCACCCCCTTTCCCCCCAGTACATTTTTTAGTAAGCTGGCCAGCACTCAGCTCAGTTCTGGCTCACAACTGGTCAGGGAGCTCAGACCTCCCCTAGACGGGCTGCTGTCACCCTGTTCTGCTGCCTCTTAATCAGAGGCAGCAGTGGGGGGTGGCAGGCAGCCAATCCACGAGGAGAGCTGGCTTTTAAACTCTCCCCTCATGGACCAGCTCCTGCCAGGCACCCTGACTGCTGCGGGCCCCGCCTCCAGGGGCTATACAATAGTCGACTAATGGATAAGAATTCATGAGGTTACTTGACTATTCAATTAACCGATTATTTAACATCTATAGTATAAATTTTCAATGAATAGTGTCCTTATTAAAAAAATGCAGATGACAACTCCTAAACTAGAACAATTTTGATGGATTATAGATAATGACATTGTTCCCACAAGATTTTACTATCACTTAGTTGCACATATTTTTGAATTTTGTTAACTTTTGAAATGTAATTCTGTTTTGTGCACTAATGATGCGAGTTTGAAGGACACTGAAATGCAGTGGCCTCAAGTTTAAACTGAGAAATGCGGTCACCTCCTTTCAGTGCTTTATTCTTTGAATTAGTATTGTGTGTAAAAAGCTGTTTGAATAAATCACTCTTGCTAATCCAAAACAGCTAACAAACTTGTACAAATCTAGAGAGAATTAATTGTATTTATCTCCTTCAGGAGAGACTTATCTGTGTGTGTTGTTTTATAAACGTCCACCTAGTCACTATCCTGGACAGAAAAACATTTAAAATTCAGTTACTTACATGACATGCACATTTTGGTTAAAATACTTCACACTTTACAATTACTGTGATACTTTTTTTTTGGGGGGGAGGGCGAGGATGAGGAGTAGTTTCTGGAGAAGTGAAAGGAGGAAAGAATTTAGGTGGGGAGTGGACTTATAGTAAAAAGCAGTGTTCATGGTATAAATGCTTGGAAAAACAATCTTTCTTGTTTTTCTGAATCCTATGCTGTGTGGGTACTGAGGATGCAGGTTCAGGGGAAAAGGACTGGGGTGAGAGAAGTCTAGGAAATGTTATATCTCACATAGATAACAATAGGCATCACAGAAATTTGGTAGGATAGAACTGGTCATGCTGATGGGGGAGTGATACTGTATGAGAGTGAGCCTAGAATCAAATGATTTAAAAATGTTAAGACTCAGATCATGCATCGGAATCTCTCTGAATAGTAATTCCATGCTCTAATAATATGGATATGTTGTTGACAACCAAACCACGATGATGATGATGAAATGCTCAGGTAATATTTCTTATGTCCCCATGTTGATTGGGTACATGTCATCTCAGGATGGGATACAGAGGTAACATTTCTCAGTGTCTTAAATGACTGCTTCTTGGGGCAGCTAGTCCTGGAACTCACGAGAAGAGACAATTCTTGATTTAGTCTTAAGGGAAGCATAGAATCTGGTCCAAGAGGTGAATATAGCTGGATCACTTGGAAAACTCCACAGCAGTCCAGTGTAATTGCACAAAGGGGAACAATGCAGAAATGAGCAAGTTAAAAAGAAAGTACAAGGTATGGTGCCAAGAGCGAAATTGCTGCAACCTGCAGATACCATTATTAAGGCGCAAGTTACATGTATATCCCAAATAAAAAACAAAATAGAGAATTAAGTGTGTGTCACTTGGGCTAATTAACAAGGTAAAAGGAGCAGACACAAAAAGACATGCTTTAAAAAGCGGATGTTAAATCATAGGAAAATAGATGGGAGCATTAACTCTGGTAAATGAAGTGTAAAAATATTATTAGGGTGGCCACAAAATAAATTGCAGAACAGCTAGCCAAAAGCTCAAAAACAAATAGCTTAAAAAAAAAAAGTACATTAGAAGCAGGAAGCCTGCTAAACTAGGGGATCCACTTGGCTTATCAAGATGCTGGAGGATTGCTGATAAGACAGTAGGCGTGTGATAGTTGATAAGCAAAAGTTTATAGGTTAATGCTACAGACCAGTGTTTCTCAACCTTTTTTTATAAGGTACCCCTTTTAAAAATGCATAAAAGTACCCCCTTAAAAAAAAAAAAAAAGTACCCTCAGTACCTTCAGTTTTCTCTCTCAAATTTTTTCTACTGTTGCAACGCATTTGTTTAAACAACTTAATCGTAGCCGGGCGGGTGATGAAATTTTTGGGTGTAAAAAGTACAAAAATAATAAAGTGCTGTAAAACTTAAAACAAAAATTCAGTTTTCTCCAAATTTCAGTTGTGTTGGCGTACACCCCAGAATTCTCTCGAGTACCCCTGAGGGTACTTGTACCACTGGTTGAGAGACACTGCTATAGACTACAAAAAAAGCAGTCATGTAGCACTTTAAAGACTAACAAGATGGTTTATTAGGTGATGAGCTTTCGTGGGGCAGACCCACCCCTTGGGACTATAGAATAGTCAAGTAACCAATAAGAATTCATGAGGTCAATCCGCTAGTCAATTAACCTATATTTAACATGCCTAGAAGACACTAAGGCCATTGCTGAGGAACTAGGGATGTCAGTGTGTAGATGAGTACATGATTTAAACAATGAGCCTGGGTTCATTGATTTTACCCTGTTGCTTACATGCCGAAGCATCAGAGGTAGGGAGCAGGAGCTGGTGCATGAGGCAAGCCGCCTGATGCTTGCCCACCCCCTGCAGGTGGCAGTGGGAGCGCCCTGGCTCCTGCGGAGCTGACATCTCCCACTCCCCCACTGTTCAGCTTGCTCAGGAAGGATAGGCAGACGAGAGGAGGAGGTGTTGCCTTATATATTAAACATGAACACACTTGGACTGAGGTGCAAATGGACACAAGTTTTGTTGAGAGTCTGGGTAGGTTAAAAGGTGTTTAAAAAAAAAAAAAGTGGTGTCATCTGGGGGGGTCAGCTATGGACAAGGCAGAAGAGGTGGATGAGGCTTTTTTCAACAACTAACAAAATCATCCAAAGCACGGGTTTTGGGAGTGTTGGGGACTTCAGCTATCTAGACATACGTTGGAAAACTAACACAGCAGGGCACAGATTATCCAACAAGTTCTTGGATTGCACTGGAGACAATTTTTAGTTCAGAAGTTTGAGAGCGTTACTACAAGTGAAGCTGTTCTAGAGTCTATTTTAACACACAGGGAGGAACTGGTTGAAAATTTCCAAGTGGAAGGCAGCTTGGATGAAAGTGATCATGACCTCATAGAGTTCATGATTCTAAGCAATGATAGAAGGGAGAGCAGCAAAATAGGAACAGTAGATTTCAGGTAGTCAGATTTTAGTAAACTCAGAGAGCCGATAGGTAAGGTCCCATGGGAAGCAACACTAAGAGGAAAAACTTAAGAGAGTTGGCAGTTTTTAAAGGGAGATTATTAAGGGCCCAAAGGCAAACTGTTCCACTGTGTAGGAAAGATAGGAAGTATGGCAGGAGACAACTTTGGCTTAATCAGATCTTAGACCATGTAAAAATCAAAGGAGTCGTATAAAAAATGGAAATTAGGTCATTTTACAATGGAAGCATATAAACAACCACTGGCATGCAGGGGCAAGATTAGAAAGGGAAAGGCACAAAACCATCTATATCTTGCTAGAGACATAAAGGGTAACAAGAAGACACTCTATACATATACTAGAAGCAAGAAGAAAACCAAGGACAGGGCGGGCCCATTGCTCAGTGAAGAGGGAAAAACAATAACAGGAAACTTGGAAATGGCAGAGGTGCTAATGACTTTTGTTTCAGTTTTCACCAAGAAGAGCGTGATGCATGCCTAGCATAGTGAATGCTAGTGGAAATGGGGTAGGTTTAGAAGTAAAAAATAGGAAAAGAACAAGTTAAAAATTTCTGTTAGATGTCTTAGTCACCAGGGCCTGATGAAAGGCATCCTAACATACTCAAAGAGCTGAGAGAGGAGGTATGAGGCTTTGGCTGTCATCTTTGAAAAGTCATGGAAGTTGAGAATGATTCCAGAAGCCTGGAAAAGGGCAAATATAGTGCCCATCTATAAAAAGGGAAATAAGAACAATCCAGGAAACTACAGACCAGTCACTTAAACTTCTGTGCCAGGGAAGATAATGGAGCAAGTAATTAAGGATTTCCTCTACAAACATCTGGAAGAAAATAAGGTGATAGGTAACAGTGTCGATTTGTGAAGAACAAATGATGTCAAACCAATCTGATAGCTTTCTTTGATAGGATAACAAGCCTTGTGGATGGGGTGAAAGTGGTGGACATGGTATACCTAGTCTTTAGCTAAGCATTTGATTGGGTCTCACATGACTTTTTTTATCAATAAACCTAGGGAAATAAAATTTAGATGGGGCTACTATAAGGTGGGTGCATAACTGGCGGGATAACCATTCTCAGAGAGTAGTTACTAGTGGTTCACAGTCATGCTGGAAGGGCATAACAAGTGGGGTTCTGCAGGGGTCTGCCATGGAGCTGGTTCTGTTAAATAACTTCAACAATTTAGATGATGGCATAGAGTATGCTTAATAAGTTTGCAGATGATACCAAGCTGGGGGGGTTGCAAATGCTTTGGAGGATAGGGTCATAATTCAAAATGATCTGGACAAACTAGAGAAATGGCCTGAGGTAAATAGGATGAAGTTTAATAAGGACAAATGGAAAGTACCCCACTTAGGAGCGAACAATCAGTTTCTCGCATACATAATGGGAAGTGATTGTCTAGGAAGGAGTACTGCAGAAAGCGGATCTAGGGGTCATGGTGGACTACAAGCTAAATATGAGTCAAGAGTGTGACACCGTTGCAAAAAAAAGCAAACATGATTCTGGGATGCATTAACAGGAGTGTTGTGAGGAAGACACAAGAAGTCATTGTTCTTCTCTACTCCATGCTGATTAGGCCTCAGCTGGAGTATTGTGTCCTGTTCTGGGCACCACATTTCAGGAAAGATGTGGAGAAAGGCCCAGAGAAGAGCAACGAAAAAAGGCAGTCAAAAAAACCATGCTGGGAATCATTAAGAAGGGGATAGATAAGACAGAATATATTGCCTCTATATGAATCCATGATATTCCCACATCTTGAATGCTGTATGCAGATTTTGTTCCCCATCCCAAAATAAAAAATTGGAAAAGGTTCAAAAAAGACAACAAAAGTTATTGGGGGTATTACTTCCATATTGAGAAGCTTGTGACTGTTCAGCTTGGAAAAGAGATGACTAAGGAGGGAATGAGATAAAGGTCTAAAAAATCATGACTCTCCACATGTTGTGGAGAAAATTAATAAAGAATTATTTATTCCTTTCCATAATGATAGAACTAGGGATTACCAAATGAAATGAATGGTCAGCAGGTTTAAAACAAAAGGAAGTGCTTCTACACACAATGTATAGTCAACCTGTGGAACTTCTTGCCTGGGGATATTATTTAAGGCCAAGGCTACAACAGAGTTCAAAAAAAGAATTTAATTCATTCATGGAGGATAGATCCATTAATGGTTATTAGCACATTTTACAAGCATACTGTCTATTCCATTGTCCAAGTAATTATAAATACTGAATAGCATTGGACACAGCATTGGCCCCTGGGGAATCATACTAGATATGCCATCTTCCAATATGGCAGTGAACTTACTGAGTATTTTTTGAGTTCAATATCAACCAGTTGCGCACCTGCCTTATATTTATTTCGTTTAGACCACCTTCTGTATTTCACTTTTGAGAATGTCATGTGGAATTGTCAGACTTCACTAAAATTAAGTTGCCCTCTCATACACTAGCTCAGTAATTTTCAAACTGTCAGGACTACAAAGTGGGTTGTGACCCTATTTTAATGGGGTCAGCGGGGCTGGCTTAGACTTGCTGCGACCTGGGACTAAATCCCTAACTAGTGGTGGAAAAAGTACCCCGAAAAGTTACTTGGGTAAAAGTACTGCTACTTTGAAAAAAATGTAATGAAGTAAAAGTCAAAGTATCCTTCTGGAAAAGTACTTGAGTAAAAGTACAAAAGTATCTCATCTTAATTATACTTAAGTATCTGGAAGTAAAACGTAGGGGGGAGGGAGGGGAGAGGAGGCAGGGAGAACCAAGTTTCATGGCTTCCTACAGGCCAGATAGACTCTTTTGAAGTTAGTAGATTTTGTGAGCGCCCCAGACGCTGAGGTGAGGCCAAAATGAGGGGTTCAGTGTGCAAGGGGAGGTTCTGTCAGAGAAGGAGGTGCAGGAGCAGGCTGAGGGTGGGGTGTCTAGAAGGGTGGGAGGGTGCAGGAGAGGACCAGGGCTGGTAGACTAGCTTCCTGCTCCCCTCTGCTCCCATTGGCTGGAATCTGGTCAATGGGAGAAGCGGGAAAGCCCTCTCCTGAGCAATTTCCAGCACTGCATTCCCCCTGCCAGTGGGGCGGGTGAGTGGCACCACGCTTCTTTTCCCTCACATGCTGGATCCAGCCTGCGAGGCTTAGGGCTCCTCACCACTGCATAGATACTGTTTTTGAATGAAAAGGTGTTGATGTGACTATTAAAAGGCTTCTTCTTTGGCAGGGTCATTGTGCTTGTTGTTACGTTATTTAAAAAAAAAAACACCGTCATTGCATGATGATTGGATGCTTTGCACATGCGGCTATGCTTTAGCAAATCAGAATGCTGGCTTGCACAACTGTCAGTGGGGTGCTGAAAGTAGTGAGTAACTCAGCGCTTCTAGAAATGGTAGAGGAGTAAAAAGTACAATATTTTCTTAAAAAAAAAAAAACAAAACCACTTGAGTAAAAGTTGAAGTATCAGAAAAATAAATTACTTGAGTAAAGTACAAATACCAAAAAAAGTACTTGAGAAGTGTAATGTAGTATTTCTACTTAGTTACTTTACACCTCTGTCCCTAACCTGT
This sequence comes from Rafetus swinhoei, assembly GCA_019425775.1. Classification (NCBI taxonomy): domain Eukaryota; kingdom Metazoa; phylum Chordata; order Testudines; family Trionychidae; genus Rafetus; species Rafetus swinhoei. The sequence continues at coordinate 35,806,667 of CM033426.1, forward strand.
TGTGTTTCAGTTTTGCCCCTTGACACACACCTCCATCCCTGCCTGGGGTAGGTGGGCTTGGGCTTTGGCTTTGTCCCTCCAACTGGGGTAACAGGGCTTCGTTGAGCTCATTATATAATTTTTGTTGTCAAAGGGGGTCATGGTGCAAAGAAGGTTTGAGAAACCCCCGCACTAGCCTGTAACCTTGTCAAAAAAGGGAATTAGGTTGGTTTGGCATGATTTGTTCTTGACACATCCACATCTTGCTATTCCTTTTAACCCTATTTTTAGATGTGAAGAAATTGTTTCTTCCCATATCTTTTCAGGTATCAGTTAGCTCCCCTTTGTTTCCTTTTTTAAAGATAGGTGCAGAGTTTGCTCTTCCCTAGTGTTTTGGGATCTCCATGCATTGTCAAAGGGAATTCCTGATAGTTCCAGGTTTGCTTCTGGTATTTCCTTTATTACCCTGAGACAAATTTCATTATGCTTTTTCAACTTGAATTAATTTAACTTAGCTACATATTCTTTAATCATCTCTTACCTATTGTGGCTTGCATTCCTTGCCAGTGATGTTGTTTGTGTAGAGTATCTGGTCACAATCTTTTTAATTAAGACTGGAGCAAAATCAGCATTAAATATCTCTGCTATCTTGATAACATAAGCCATTATTAGCGCGCCTTTTCTACTAAGTAGAGTACCTACACTTACTTTTATTTGCTCTTGCTCTTAATGTATTTAAAGAATCTCTTTTTACTGCCTTATGTTCCTTGTTGGGATAACTAATTTTATGCCTTAGCATCTCTGATTTTTGTTCCTACAGGCTTGTGCTATTGAGGTCCACTCTCTAGTAGAAGACTGGGAGCTGCTCTCTGGCTCACATCCAACAGCTTTTAAAATCATGGTTTTAATTTTAGTGTATCGATTTGACGCAGTGCACGTAATTAACTTGAATAGTCGTCTCCATTCCTTCAGCATAGAAGGGAGCAGCAGAGAGACACAGGTGCTACCTTGGAGTCTGCAAATAACATTTAGCAACACATGAGTTTAACTTGAACACACCATTGCCATAGATTTAATGAGCTGATACCGCTTCTAACTAATATGACAGTGTCAAATTGTCAAGCCAGTTAATGCATCTATGCAGAGTTAGGTATACATGCCATACTGAATTTCCATTTGTTTGAGGATGCTTCACAGTGAAATCGCAGCAAAGATTGACATGGTAAAAATTCTGTCTGATGATGTTGTTGATCAAATAATTGCTTATTTTTTCCTTGGGAACCGGTGCCATTCAAAATATTCAATAATGATGGAAAAGGGTAAGCAGTCAAGTGTCAAAATTTGTAGATACAAAATGATTCAAGGTAGTTAGCTCCAAAGCAAACTTTGAGGAGTTACGTGGGACTCTCAAAACTGGTTGAATGGGCAACAAAAATTAAATTCAGTAGTAAGTGCGAAGTTATTTACCTTTTCCCACAATATAAAAACATGGGGGTCACTCAATAAAATGTAATAGGCACCAGGTTTAATACAAACGAGAGGATATACTTTTTTACACAACATGCAACTAGCTTGTGGAACTCACTGCCTTCAGATATTGTGATGGCCCAAAGTATAAGCAGGTTCATGAGAATGGTCATATTGGGTCAGACCAAAGATCTATTTAGCCCAATATAGGGATGTAATAGTATAGCCGATTAACCGATAAGCAAAAGCTTAAAGGTTAATGCTATAGACTACATGCATTTCCGTCCCCTCCCCCATCCTTGCCAGTACATTTTTTAGCAGGCGGGCCAGCATCCCAGCTCAGTTCTGGCTTGCATTGGTTCCAGAAACTACTTCTGCTGCGGCTCTGCATTTAAAGTGTATTAGGAGCGAGGCAGGCAGACAGCCTGGTTCAGTTCCGGCTCATGCTGGGTCCAGGAGCTCAGACCCTCCTTCATCAGAGGCAGCAGGGCTGAGCAACAGGCAGATGGTTTTTAAACTGGCTCCACTTGTGGACCAGCTCCTTCCTGAAACCCAGCACTACTGTGTCTGATACAGTGGCTGCTGGCCCTGCCCCCGGGGACTATAGAATAGTTGACTTACCGATGATAATTCATGAGGTTACTTGACTATTCAGTTAACCGATATTTAACACCCCTAGCCCAGTATCCTGTCTGGTGATAGTGGTCAATATAGATGCCCCAAAGGGAGCGAACACAACAGGTAATCATCATGTGATCCCTCTCCTGTCATCCATTTCCAGACAGACAGGGTAGGGACACCATTCCTACCCATCCGGGCTAATAGCCGCTGAGGGACCTGCCCTGCCCTCCATGAATCTATCTGGCTCTTTTTTGGATCCTGTTAAACTCCTAGCAATCACCACATCCTCAGGTAAGGAGTTCCACAGGTTGATGGTGCTGAGTGAAGAAAAACTTCCTTTTGTTTGTTTTAAACCTGCTGCCTATTAATTTCATTTGGTGACCCCTAATTCTTACATTGTGGGAATAAGTAAATAACTTTTCCTTGTTCACTTTCCATACCAGTCATGATTTTATAGACCTCTATCCTATTACCCCTTGGTCTCTTTTCTAAGCTGAAAAGTCCAAGGCTTTTTTTAATCTCTGTTCATATGGGACCTGTTCCAAATCGCTAATCATTGCCCTTTTCTGAACCTTTTCCAATACCAGTATATCTTTTTTTGAGATGAGGTGACCACATCTGTACGCAGTATTCAAGATGTGGGCATACCATGGTTTTATATAGAGGCATTAAGATATTCTCTCTTATTCTCTATCCCTTTTTTAATGATTCCTAACATTCTATTTGCTTTTTTGACTGCCGCTGCACGTTGAGTGGATGTTTTCAGCTAACTATCCACAGTTGACTCCAAGATCTATCTCTCTTGAGTAGATGTAGCCAAATTACTCCCCCATCATATAGTATATATAGTTGGGATTATTTTTTCCAATGTGCATTACTTTACATTTATCAGCATTACATTTCATTTGCCGTTTTGTTGCCCAGTCACTTAGTTTTGATTGCTCTTCACAGTCTGCTTTGGTCTTATCTATCTTGAGCAGTTTGGTATCATCTGTAGAGTTTGCCACCTCACTGTTTACCCCTTTCTCTACATCATGTATAAATAAGTTGAATAGGATTGGTCTCAGGACATACCCTTGCGAGACCCTGCTATTTACCTCTCTCCACTCTGAAAACTGACTATTTATTCCTACCCTTTGTTTCCTTTCTTTTAACCAGTTATCAATCCACGAAAGGACCTTCCCTCTCATCTCATGACAACTTACTTTACTTCAGAGCCTTTGGTGAGGGACCTTGTCAAAGGCGTTCTGTAAATCTAAGTACACTGTATCCACTGGATTCCCCTCGTCCACATGTTTGTTGACTCCCTCAAAGAACTCTAGCATATTAGTAAGGCATGATTTTCCCTTACAGAAACCATGTTGACTTTCCTCAACACATTACTATATTTCCTGGCCAAACGAGTCAGGATCACCCATTAGGGGCTCCAAGATCTACTGGTAGATCCCGATCTACTGGTTGGTAACCACTTGGTATAGATCAGGGCTACTCAACTTTGGAAGCCCTGGGGGCCACGATGATACTCATGGCACATGCCGAGGGCCGCAACTCAAGTGTGGTTGCATGTACATGCAAATATATATGCAAATAGTTTTTCAGCCTGACTGGCATGAATACAAAGATTAAGCTACACAACACACAGGCTCCATTTAAGTCAGTTCTGCTGTTATTAATAAAACACACTATTTCCCCACTTTCCACACATATAACAACACTTTTAATGAGCAATGACAGTCCAGAAATATAACTTCTTATATTGACTGGCCATTGTGGAGTGTGTTCCCAGTGGAGGCCATGTTCAGAGGATCCCACCTGCGGACTCGGTATTGAGCCCCGCGTCAACCCAGATCACACCGTGGGCCATAAACCAACAGGCCGAGGGCCACCTGTGTGTTGAGTAGCCTTGGTCTAGATCGTCCCTGATAATGTCTATCCAACCTGCTCTTCAATATCTTCAGTGATGGAGATTTCACAACCTCTCTAGGCCATTTGTTCCAGTGCTTAGCCACCTTGAGAGTTAGTTGTTTTTCCTAATATTCAACTTAAACCTCCCTTACTGCAATTTAAGCCCGTTGCTTCTTGTCCTATCATCGGAGGTTAAGGAGAATAATATATCTCCCTCCTTGTAACACTTTTTAGGTACTTAAAAAGCTGCCATCATGTCCCCTCTGTTTTTTCTCTTTTCTAAATTAAAGAAACCCAGTACTTTTAGTCTTCACTAATAGATCGCATTTTCTAGACCTTTCATCATTTTTGTTGCTGTTCTCTGGACCCTCTTCAATTTTTCCACATCTTTCTTGGAATATGGTACCCAGAACTGGACATAGTACTCTAGTTGAGGCCTAATCAACCACAGTAGACTGGAAGAATGATTTCTTGTCTTGCTCACAACACTCTTGTACGTGCATCCCAGAATGATTGTTGCAAAGGAAGCAAAGATGTCACACCGATGCATATTTAGCTTGTAGTCCACTATGACCCCTAGATCTTTCTGTTGTACTCTTTCCTAGACGGTCCCTTCCTATTTTGTATGCATGAAACTGATTGTTCCTTCCTAGGTGGAATACTTTGCATTTGTCCTCGTTGAACTTCATCCTATTTACCTCAGACCATTTCTCCTGTTTGTCCAGATCATTTTGAATTACGCCATTGTACTCTAAAGCACTTGCAACTCCTTTCAGCAGGGTATCATCTACAGACAAAGTGTACTCTCTATGCCATTATCTAAATTGTTGTTGAAGATACTGAACAGAACTGGTCCCAAAACTGATCCCTGTGGAACCCTGCTCGTTATGCCTTTCCACCATGACTGTTAATAACTACTCTCTGAGAATGGTTATCCAATCAGTTATGTACCCACATAATAGTAGCCCCATCTAGGTTGTATTTCCCTAGTTTGTTGATAAGACTGTCATGCCAGACTGCATGTCATGCTTTATTCACCACAGTGTTACTCGGTTCAGCTTTTGCCAGTTGGTCTGCAACCAGGTGCTGATTTCGGCAAAGCGTGGAGATAGTTGGGAGATAGCAAAGGAAATGTAGAGCTAGCCATTGCTGTCACTTCAGCTGTGTTTTCTCACCAGTTGTCAGTATTTTTATGAAGATACTAAAAAGGATGCATTGCAGGAAGGTGTAATGACTGAGGTATAGCTTGAGGACACTATGAACGAAATGCTCAAAGCTGTTCAAAACCTTTTTTACAGAAGTCTGATATTTTTACTGTTAGAGGTTTTCAAAAATCAGACCCGTGTGTGTGTGTTTTTAAATTAGTGATGGACAACTTAAGCTAGTGAGTAGGTTGCATGACTGGCCCTCTTTCATCTTAGTGGACTGCAAGATTGTTGTTTTCAAAACAGTCTCGTGGGGTAGGGTACTTTTACTAACTTGAACGTGCGTATGTAGTATTTGGATGCAGAAGGAGCACAATACTGTGTGCAGTGAGCGCAGATCTCTCTTCATGTGCCCTTGCTTTACATGCATGTAATTTAAGTAATAGAGGTTGAACCACTGCGTCCAGCAGCCTCAGGACTTAACTGGTGCTGAGCCATGGGAGGTCAATATTGTCTGGCAGTATTATCAACACTTCCACTGCTTACTGGGCTCTTTGAAGATATTCAGTGGTAAAGTAGAGCTAAATACCATCACAGAACACTCAGAGCCAGGTCTGGTAGCTGTAAATAAACTTTATGGGACCACAGGAAACTTGACACCACCCATGATAAATGGACCGCTGGTTAACTAAAATCATGCCGAACCATGGATGTTGCTGGACCAGAGTGCCGAACCAGAGATGTTCAACCTTTACTGGTAGGGAAAAAATGATGCGGATGCCACAGGTTAACTGGTGGCCTGGCTGGAGCAGTGCCCCGTGCTACTTGTGGTGAACTGTTTAACCGGTTTACTCTTTAAATGGGATTTTACATCCTTAGTCATAAGCCTTTGATGCCTCTTCAAGTTTTTGCATTTTTGAGCAGCAAAGCTCATGGAAAGTATCACACTATATGGTGTCTTATTGTTGCGCTCCTTTCGGTCCAGATATATGTAGCTGGAACTGTGTACAATGCTAATCTTTTAGAAAAGTAAATGGTATTTTAGTTTGTAAGCAATGAACAGTATTGTGCTTGTGAAATTGTGAAATAACTACTGGAATTCTGTAGTTAATAGGAACTGAAGACAGTTGCATATTGTTGTTATGTTAGTGCTGTAAAATTCCAAGATCTGTCAGGATTTAAAAAAAGGGTAATTGTCGTTTTTGTCTTCCTTCTACTATGAAAAGTTAGCCCCTGCTTGACTTGATTCTTCTCAGATGTTGAAAGCATAGCTGCTCACTGAAAATACTTTTACAACATAGTAATTGAAGTGTTGAATTTAATATGTGCCATTTTACATACAGCCCCACTACCATTCTTGGAGGCTTAGTATTTTTTTAATACTTAAAAAGCCAAAAGATCAGAGAGCTTGAAACCAGGGAGCATTCATACTCAGATACTGAGTTCTAAATTGATCTTTTTGCAGACATGTGAGACTTGTGCAAATAGTGTCATTCTCCATTTCTGTATTAGTGACTGTGACAATACAGATTTCGGAAATAAAACTATTACATTGTCAGGGTGAAGACTGACTCATTAGATGAGGAAAGCTAATGCTTTATGACAGAAGCCAAATTGCAGTTTCTTTACAACCATAACACATTCTGTTTTCTTAGGAGAAAAAAGAGCAAGAGTAGAAGTCGTAGTCATGACAGGAAGAGGAGCAGAAGTAAAGAACGCAAACGAAGTCGTGATCGTGAGAGGAAAAAGAGCAAAAGTCGGGAAAGGAAACGCAGCAGAAGCAAAGAACGCAGACGTAGCCGTTCTAGAAGTAGAGAACGCAGATTCAGAGGCCGTTATAGAAGCCCATAGTAAGTTATTTTAATATAAAATTGAGCATGTTTCACATCAGTATTGTGAAAGTTTAAATTGGACTATGTACTTTCTAAACTAGTCAGTTTACTTATTACTTTGAACTTTGTTCTTTGGAAACAGCAACTCTGAAGTAAGGAGAAAATGCATAAAATGGAATGTTTTAGTTACTACTTTGGTAATTTTGTTTTGATCTTAAGCTACAAATAAAATCTGTGCTTTGGTTAAATGGAACTAAAAAAATTGATGAGAAATTAAGTAGCATAAAGTTAGAATATAACTTTAGGGTTAGGATGAAAGGAAATTATCTATTTTAAGTCCTGGTAGAAAATTAGTAGTTAAAGCAGGTCAAGTTGTAGATTTCACACTTAAAACTCTGGATGATAGTTTCCAGGAGGGTTCAGATTCTTAATACCAATAGACTTAATTATATAAAAACACTTTTATGGGAGCCACAAAAAACATTAACTACCCTCTTCCTGCTGGGCTTGCATCAAGCGTTAACTAACAAACTGTATTCCCAGAGTTTTGCTGACATCGCTGATGCTGGTGCACAAAGCAGGAAGTAAGCAGAGGTATGTAGAAAAAAAATGGACAAAACCATTCCAGAAGGAAGATACCTAGTTGGTAGTTAAGTCCTACTTGTTACATGCAAAAGCTGTGTGCAAGCAATGGAGCATATTTTTTTTTCCAAGTTTGTTTCTGGTCAGTTGTCTAGCTGTGATATGAGTGGATAACGGCATGCTGCCTGAGCGGCATCATTGTCACTTGGTCGCACAGTGTAGTTAATGAGTATCTTCAGTTAATGAGACTTTTAAGGTTGGTTCACAGTTGCACTTAGTGTGTCAAAGCCTCTGATTTACATATATGTATATGCAGAAATAGTATTAAAATAAGTTTAGGACAATAGAGGATCCTTGGAATAAGTATACTCTTTTCTTATAATTTGTGTCAAACTAAGATTCTTGAGGTGGCACTATGTGAAATGTATTTGTGCCCATGTAACAATTCAGAAAAATTAATAAGCATTATGTTGGCAAATACTATATATTTCCTAGTCGTGTACTGAATTTATAAGAAGCTTTTCTTTGTTTTTACCTTAGTTCTGGTCCAAAATTCAACAGTGCTATCAGAGGGAAGATCGGTCTGCCTCACAGCATCAAATTAAGGTTTCTCGAGTTTTCTATTTTTGTGGCTAGTCAAATGTCTGTACTAAAAATTAATCTTTGTACTTTTTATAAATGAATTTTTTTTTGTGTTTACAGCAGACGGCGGTCCAGAAGCAAAAGTCCATTCAGAAAAGACAAGAGTCCTGTTAGGTAGGTTTTCACATTACTATTTCTTAACTTGCAATTATTCTAGTTATGGTGAATGTCATGTGAGATGCTGTTCTGCACAGTTAACTTCTGAGCAAGCTAGATGTAGGATTGCCAGTTTCCAAATCTCACTGATCATTATGTAAGTATCCATGCTGCTTAGCCTGGAAGGGAAGGAGGGTGCAGAGATTGGGGAGGGGGACTCCTTCTGGATCCTTCTGGGAATCCATACGATAAGTAAATTCACAATTACTATAAACACCTTGTTCCCACAGTTACTAAATTGCTATGCCTAAATGCTGCCTCGCTTTTCGTGCTTAAGACTATTTGGATTGGGTTATAGTTTACCCAGTTGAAATTGGCTCATTTTTTTTTTCAATCTCATTAATAGTCTTAAAAGCTATGAGAGAGAATACTATTTTGGTCATCCATTCTGTTGACTTAAAAATGTGATCCTCCCCTTTCTCTCCCCTCCTCCCCGCCCCCAAATGTTATGTTACATGCAGCGCAATTGAGTGATGTGTTGGACAGGGAAACAATCAAGTTTTCCTCATGCTTAGCTTAAATATTTCTTAACTTAGACCATATTGTGTTAATTCCTAAATATCACACCATTTAGATCAATCTAAATATAGTTAGACTATTTTTCTAAATACCCTGATTTCCAGAATTATCTTCATTTTTGCTTACTGGCAAAGTATGATTCAAATCTGTAGAATTAAAAATTTGTGTCACAGAATGTTACTGAAAGCGGTGCAACCCTACCTCACACTGCTGTTAAAGCTGTGGTGCTGTGGCAAGTGGCTATAGTAATTCAGTTACCGTTTTTTCAGTTATCAGTTTTCTTAATTTTGTTAGAACTTACACTCTTTGCATTTTCTGGATTTTTAAAATATTTTGGTTGTAACAAATACTGAAACTTAAAATATCCAATGACCAACTTTAATCATTGGACTGTCTATGTATGGACATGTTGGTGTTACTTAAAGATACAAGAGGGATAGTGTACTTGTGTAAAATGGCCCCGTAGCCAGCTAGGACTCTTATGCTTAGACATCCTCAACCATAGTCACTTGCATGTCTTATAAAAAAATTGCATAAAATTAGGTCCCTTGATGTAATTGTAATTATGGCTTCTATCTAAGAAATGAACAATTAGTCTGATAAAACATCTTATTTTGTTTCCTGTTTCCTCATTCCCCCTCTTACGTTTTCAGTCTGTTGTATATCATATTTTAGTTCAGTGGTTCCTAAACTTTTCGGCATCACGCCCCCTTTTTGATTTTTGAGAGACCCTCATGCCCCCCTCCCCAATAGCAGCAAAACTTGTTGAGAAAAAAAAAAAAAAGGAACTGACCCGGGCCAAAAAACAAAAATAGCAGCACTACTTGGGGCGGGGGGGGAGGAGGACTGGATTGCTTCGCGCCCCCCCTTGAATTTCATTTCTTCAGGCCCCGCTCAGTTTGGGAACCCATGTTTTAGTTAGTAAAATGACAGATCTTGCCCAAAGAGTTCACTGTGTATCACAATGGACCTCTGATGTGGTTGAGTCTGGAAGTTCTGCAGTATAAACTTAATATACAAGTAGCCTAATTTTTCAACCAAGTGTTGGGTACTTCACGCTATGATTAGTGGGCCTAGTTTTCTATTCTGAAAATCAACTTTAAGGATTATCTCCAGGTTCTTTCTAAATCTTGGCACAACCTTTTAAAAATTTGTGTAAATTTTTTCACTAGTCAGGCTTAAATGACAGTTTTGCTTTTGTTCAAAGTGTCAGTTGCCTTAAATCAGAACTGAGTAATTAATCACTGTTTCTCCTCCCCAGAGAGCCAATTGATAATTTGACCCCGGAAGAGAGAGATGCTCGAACAGTGTTCTGTATGCAGTTGGCTGCAAGAATTCGGCCAAGAGACTTGGAAGAATTTTTCTCTACTGTAGGAAAGGTAATTGAGGGTGGGTTAAATTAACCTAAATATTGTTAGTGTGCTGTCTAAGCTCTCTACATAGTACTAAGTAAAATAGTTGCTTATGGCCTCTATTGCAGGAGGCCCTCTTCACATGGACTTCATATTTAATCAGAAGTTTTATGTCAATACTAGTTTGCAAAATCACAGCTTCAACTCATGTAATTTGACTTTGTCATACATTTGTACAGTGACCAGTACAATGGGAGTAATTCTGATAAGGTCCTCTGTATTGTTGCAATAAAAAGTAAGATGTTATCTTTTGGGTCTGTAGCATAAGAAGGAATTTAAGTTTAGGTCCTTTTTTTTAATATGGTAGCTCTGTGGGTAAGCTGTTACAAAATGTGTATTGATGCAAGAACTTTGACAAAGTAGAATCTACAATCCTTTTTCCTTATTAGCTTCAGTTTTGTGTCAGAATTCAGTCAAAAGATGACTTTTGTGAAGGTAACTTTTTGGGGTGTGTTTAGGGTAGTGTGACTGCACATTAGGGATGTGAAAGGTTAACTAGGTAAGCATCCCCCTAAATGGGTAATGCTTACTGGTTCCAGTTAACTGCTGCAGGCAGGGACTGCCAGGGCTGGGGGAACTACCTAGCCTGTATCCCGTTTAACTGTTTAAACATTAGGTCAACCTAACACATAACCAGTTAACTGATAACTGGGATTTTACATCCCTACTGTGTATCTAGTCTGTAGAGTTCTGAGTCAAACAATAGCTAACTTCTGTACATATTCATGAACTTTCAAGTCCCTCATTCACTACATAAGTTAGTTGCACTAAATAGACGTTAATGATAAACCTGAGATTTTCATTCTTGTGTTTTTGTAGGTTCGTGATGTGAGGATGATTTCTGATAGAAATTCAAGACGTTCCAAGGGAATTGCTTATGTAGAATTTGTTGATGTTAGTTCAGTACCTCTGGCAATAGGACTAACTGGACAGCGTGTCCTGGGAGTGCCAATCATAGTACAAGCATCACAGGTAAGTTTGTGGTTGGTTCTTACTTGTCATAGAACTATGTGACATTTATGCTGCAGCATACTTTGCTTGACCAAGAGGTAATATACATATTCTTGAAGCACCATTGGTTTCAGTGAGACTTAATTTGTAGAGAAAACTTAAACAACAAATAGTCTACTAGCACTTTATTCCATTTCACATTTATGCCAAGGTTGTACTAATTTTTGTTACTGTTAATTATGTGAAGGGGTAGCACAGTCATTTAGAAGGCCAGAGAATTCAGAAGGCTGGCTGAACTCCCTTTTTCTTTTACCTGTTTTATGGCTGAGTAGCTGAACATTGAGTTACAGTTGAAACATTACTATAACCTTAACTGAAGTGGTTGCTTCAGTTTAATAAATACTCCACAGAGAAATGAGTAAATAAAACTAGACCGATCAATACAGGGTTAAAATGTAGAAGGTTAGGTGAGGGAATTAAGGCTAAGAACGGGAATATTAAATGACTTATACAGTATTACATTTCCTATATATAGAAATCATGCATACTTAACAAGCAAACTGCATTCTGTTTACTTAAACAAATCAGTATTCTACACCAATTCATTCATTCTACTGGAAGCATGTTTATAGTTGCATAATTCTAATCAAGTGTGTGGACTTTTCATTGCATTTATTAGTTAGCTTGTGTCGCAGTCATTTTTATTTATAGTTATAGAACTTGGACCTCTTAGTGAGTTTGGTTTAGTGAGTTTGCTAGGTTTGGGTAGCTATGTTTTTTTTTAACTTAGGCTCTTAAGGATAATAGAAATCTTGTTTTCCCTAGGCAGAGAAAAACAGAGCAGCAGCAATGGCCAATAACCTACAAAAGGGCAGTGCTGGACCTATGAGACTGTATGTAGGATCATTACACTTTAACATAACTGAAGATATGCTTCGTGGAATCTTTGAACCATTTGGCCGGGTGAGTTCCTGATGATGACAGAAGTGTTATGAAGTGCACACTGGTTACTGTTCATTTAGATGAGGGGTAATGAACCTTGTTTGGGACAGGACCACAGACCAGCAGAAAAAAAGTTGGGGGCCACACAACTGGGAAGCAGCAACCCTCCCAAAACACTATTCCAACCTTCATTGACTTGGCCCCAAATGAGAAGGGGAGGAGAGAGACCCTCATCTCACTTAGGCATTTTGGGACACCAAGCTTCAGGGTGGAGGTGTAGGGTCTGCGTTGGAGGTAGGGTGCACGAGGGGGTAAAGGACTGGGGGGCTTACCTGGCACAGGTGGCTCTGTGCTACCCTGCATTTGCAAGCACCACCCCCGCAATTCGCATTAGCTGCGATTCCCATTCCCCGTGCGCGCGGGCAGGGGGGGAGCAGTGCCCAGAGATGCTTTCTGCCCCTGCTAGTCAGAGCCAGTCACACGGGCTTTAGCACTGGTTCCACGCTGCATCCCCTCTAACACCCCCATAGCGGGAGCTGGTGCTCACATTGCACCCACATGGGAGGATCCCGAGGCTCGGAGACTTGCTGCAGGGCTGGAGTGCCAGCTCTCCCTTCTGTGAGGGGTGTGGTTTAAGCTGAGCTCAGTGGACTGTAGGTTCTTTGTCCCTGTCTCAGACCCTGTTTCACGTAATAAATGCCGAGGACTGAAAGGGCGTGCTGATGGAATTTATGTTCAACGTGTTTCCTCTTCCTGTTCTCATATGTATGTGGGTGCTTATGAATCTAGTAGGGGTTAAATATTCTAATAACATGTGAACACAGATGAGGAATTTTGTATTCACATTAAGATTTTGAATAATATTCAACCATTTAATTGAACAGGTAGTAGGTGTGAATGTGTAGAGTGAAGAATTCAGGGACTAGCCTGTCAAGCTAAGATTAGGTGACACATTCTGATGTTTAAGGAATTCTGTGTATTTAAAAATTAGTTATGTTTTATCATATCTTTAGATTGAATTGGATGTATTGTGTTCACTTGGCAAGGAAGTTTGGTTACACAGCTTCATGTGATGCCTGAGTCTTTCAAGCAGTGCTTTTTCATTCCAAGCAAATGTGCTCTCCTCTTTTAAGGCAAATATTTTTCCCTTCATGATCTTTCGGATCATGAGATTGAGGAGGTAGCCAGGAAGATTGTTTTGAGCTGTGGAATCTCTAATTGCTGCAACACTCTGCCTCCTGCATATGCGAAACAGATCATGGATATCCAGTCAGCTATCTACTCCAGACTTCTAAAAGCTGGGTACATAAATCTCTTCAGTATTTTCTGCTTTAGAGGTAACAGCTTCAATGATTTGGTCTTGAGCTCCATTTGTCTGGATGCTTCTCCATCCCAGCCTCAAGAGTAGTGTCCTCTTCCATGAAAGAAAGATACATCTTTTCACTTGGTAAGCTTCTAGTGAAATACATGTCAAACAAAACTTAATACCAGCAAAGTCATATCTTTCGGCAGTCCTGGGAAGGAGAATTTTCTGTGTTTAATCCTGTTGTCCGGAACATGTCAAATGCCTAGTTTTAGTGGGGAGACAGTAATTCATCAAATTATGCCCTTAGCTCTTCAGTCTGCCTTTCCTCATGATCTTTGCATTTGCAGAATAGGGCACATACCTTGCTCATCATCCTATCTTATTTGTAACCAACAGTCTTATGATCCCTGTCCCCCTGATCAGGCATCTGTCCGTCCAATCTTGGATGGCTTTGACTCACTTCTCCCCTAAATCCTCTTCTCTTCCACTTCCTACGCCTTTCTCCCACTCTGAAGTAGGTCTTGCTGACTTCTTCCAAAAGGAAATGTTAGAAATCTGATGGGACTTCCTCTCACTTAAATTTACTTCTCTTTTTTCCATCACACTGAAAGTGCTTCAACCTCTCATCCTATCTCCTGATCTTTCTTGCCACTGTCGCCTTTCTCTTCTGATTCTTCCTCTTTTCATGTAAACTGACTTTAGTACATCCCAGCATAAACTTACCTTTGACACCACCTATCAGCCAATTATCCTCTTATGTGAGTCTAAAACAGAATGTGGCAGCAATTCCAAGGGAGATGTAATATGATACAGGAGGTGTTAGTGCCGTTATACAAGGCATTGGTGAGACCTCATTTGGAATACTGTGTGCAGTTCTAGTCTCCCATGTTTAAGAAGGATGAATTCAAACTGGAACAGGTACAAAGAAGGGCCGCTAGGAAGATGCCAGGAATGGAAAATCTGTCTTATGAAAGGAGACTCAAGGAGCTTGGCTTGTTTACATTAACCAAAAGAAGGCTGAGGGGAGACATGATTGCTCTCTTTAAATATATTAGAGGGATAAACGCCAGGCAGGGAGAGGAATTATTTAAGCTTAATACCAATGTGGACACACGAACAAATGGATATAAACTGGCTGTTAGGAAGTTTAGATTCGAAATTAGACAAAGGTTTCTAACCATTAGAGGAGTGAAGTTCTGGAACAGCCTTCCAAGGGAAGTAGTGGGGTCAAAAGACCTATCTGCCTTCAAGATAAAGCTAGATGGGTTTATGAAGGGAATGGTTTGATGAGATAACATGATCTTGGCAACTAATTGACCTTTCACTATCAGTGGTAAATAGGCCAATGGTGGGATGATAGGAGTTACCATAGAGAACTTTTTCCTGGGTGTCTGGCTGGTGAGTCTTGCCCACATGCTCAGGCTTCAGCTGATCGCCACATTTGGGGTCGGGAAGGAATTTTCCTCCGGGGTAGATTGGCAGAGGCCCTGGAGGTTTTTCGCCTTCCTCTGCAGCATGGGGCACGGATCACTTGCTGGAGGATTCTCTGCATCTTGGGGTCCTTAAACCATTTGAGGACTTCAATATTTGAGATATAGGGGTGAGGATTATTCTAGGAGAGGGTGGATGAGATTCTGTGGCCTGCATTGTGCAGGGGGTCAGACTAGATGATCATAATGGTCCCTTCTGACCTTAAAGTCTGAGACTTCGGACTTTCTGAATGAGTTCTTATAACAAAATAACCCTTTCTAGGAAGGGCTGTTAATGCTGAGTAATGAAATTGAAACACTTCTTTTAATAAGTAAATGTACAATTTGAAATGGTTGGGTACTTCTGTGAGTGCTCATTGCAGTCCACATTAGATGTGCGTGCTTGCCACATGCACCTGTTTCCCCTAGCAGCATCTGTAGGGGAGTGGCTCTGGCGACCCTTGGAGTGGTACCACCAGGGTGTAGTATATGGGACACTGCATGCTCCCCCTGCTCTCAGCTCCTTCCTGCCACCAGTGATGGGCATCAGTATTTCTGGTTTCAACTCGTAGCTGTATCACCTCTACTTTAGCAGCTCTTTAGATAATTTTCTTCCTGTTGATAAGTTACTTTAGAGTTGTGTTGTCCCTGAACAGGACATTTGCATAGGGTGGTTTTGGCTTGCGGCCCGCCCCACTCAATCCAAACCTTTCTGCAGACCACCACTCAACCACCCACATGACAAAATATGTGCAGGAGGGTTTGGGGGGGTATCTTCGTGTGAGGGGGATGGGGATGCGGTCCTGGGCATGGGGAGCACTTAGTTGGCTCCGTGCCTCCTGCAGCTCCCAGGCACCATCCTCCACTACTTCCATTGGCTGTGATTGCAGCCAGTGGGAGAAGTGGAGAAATCCTCCAGAGGAGTGGTTTTCTGTGTAGGTGAGTGGAGGGGCCACTTCCTCCACCTGTGAGCCAGATCTGGCCCACGAGGCTTGCACACTTCCACAGCAGGAAGCTGTCACTGGCGCTCCAATCTCATGGGGTGGGGGGACTGAACCCATGGCCCACCTTCAAGATGGTCATGGACCACACTTTGAGAACCACTGGCCTAGGGACAGAGCATACCCTGATCCCCAGGTTTCAAACCTTGTGTTTCATGCAGGTGCCCTGTGCCTGACCCACATGAGAGCTGCCTGCTGTATCTTGGCAAGGGGCACATTGGTGACAAGCGCCACATTTGCAGGTCATTCAGGTTCTGTACTTAGAAAGGGACATTGACCTATGGGCTCTCTTTATGGAGTCTGCACTGTCCCCAACGGGGCCTTGACCTTGTGCACTTTGCCTCCAGTGTGGAATGTGCCTTCAGTGCCTTTCTCCAGTCAGTGCCACTCTCCCTTGCTGTCTGCAGTATGGAAGGAGAAGGCTTCAACCAAGGGCTGCTCTTCTGCTCCAAAAGGCCAAGGAGAAGCAGAGAGGGGATCCTATATCTGTCTTGTGGCATCTTAAAGACTAACATATATTGGGTATAAGCTTTTGTGGGTAAAACTCGCTTCATCAGATGGATCTGACCAAGTGGTTTTACCCACAAAAGCTTATGCCCAAATAAATATTTTTATCTTTAAGATGCCACAGGACTCCTCATTGTTTTTGCAGACACAAATTAATATGGCTCCCCCCTCTGAGGCTTGTCACCCTAGATCTCTGTTGTGCAACTCATCACTGCCTCTAGCAACTCGATCTTCAACTCAGGCAGAGCATCCCAGCCCAGCCTGAAGATTCGGCACTGGGCAGCACTTGAGGCACCATCAACTCCAGAACCCCTGTGAGTGGCATGGAACATTGTGTCCATGCTTGTGCAGATGGCACAAGTGCCCTTGGTCTTAAGGCAAGCCTGCTCTGGTCTCCTCCAGGGCATCCCTGCTACAGTTTCACCCACCCCCTAGGTGCACCAGCTTTCCCCAATGCATGGGGGCCAAGTCTTGGAGTCTGGATGACAGGTATTGCAGACTCCCTTAGTCTCCTAATGTGGATTGAAAGCAGGACTTGGGGTTGCACTTGATGGTGTAGTAGTGCTAGACCATCTGAGACATTCGCCCCTTGGCATAGGAACCGCTAAGAGTGGTCAGCATCTCCGATCTCTGGCACCATTCCCGGAACCATTCCCTGGAGCACTGGTCATTGTCTCGGCGCCAGTACCAATCTTGACACTTCTCAGAAGGTTGGTCTCGTTCCAGCACTTGGTCCTGTTCCATGTCCTGGCATTGAAGAGATGACAGGAAATGTAGATCACAGGGTGACCTACACAAATCCGCCTTTCCTGAATCAGCGCCATTGTCCTGTGATAGGATTTCTTCCGGACTGGTGAGGCATGGGAGGGCCTGGAGTGAGTACTGCTCTGAGAGGCAGTTGAGCCCTCTTATTCTTGGTGGACAGTGTGTTTCTGCCATTGGAGATCGGCACAGAATAAGGATCTCTGCAACCCAGACAGGCGAAACCCTCAGTACTGCAAATACCAGTATGGCTGCCAGGGCAGTGGCCAGCACTGTAGTTCCTGGGGAATCCATGGGGTTTCACGCAACAGCCCCAGGTTCCCAAGTTGCTCTGGGAGGCATCAGAGAGACCCTGGGCTGTGGTATCTCAGGCCTCCCCCAGGCTGGCACAAGATGCTGGGAACGAAACTCCCTGCACCCAGGAACCTCCAACGGATCCCTCAGACATAGGGACATGATTAGGGAATGGTAACCCTGGCACCGGCCTACTCTTAATCCTTACCAGATGAGGCTGCTGGGAGCTCCTGAAGCTTGTAGCCTTCAACCTTGGGCTACAGGCGGAGGCGTTTGCCCCACTCCTCTGATCCCCATTTCTAAAAGGGTAGCGAGAGCATACCTCATGCTAGTAAAGGGGCATAAATCTATTCTCCTCAAGTAGAGGCTGCCAATCAAAGGAGAGGCAAGGACAGTTGAGGGTGCTGCCAAAAAATAGACACAAAACAATTGGATTTATTTGTATAAAATGTTTTTCTTCATCTAGTCTTCGACTGCCAGTGCCTAGCCATCAGGTCTCCTTGGCAGTTACAAACTAAACATGTGGCGGACCATGGACACATTTGAGGGCTTGCTTCCTGAATCCGCCAGGAAGGAGTTCAGGGCTCTTCTGGAGGAAGGGGAAACGGTGGCCTGCCAGGTAACTGTGACGGATACAGTGGCATGTACAATGGGATTGGCCCTCTCTGTGCATTGGGCATCCTGGCTTCTCTCTTGGTGGGTCTGCGGAAGCTCAGCAGTCACTGATGGGATAGCTTGTTTGAAGAGCAGACAGACGCTTCTTTCCAGCTTAGTCTGCCATAGTTTTGGACTGCTGGATTGTGGCTATTTCCCAAGGTTAGACCCTCCAATTCCTCTCCATCCTGACGTGCCCCCTGTTCCTCTTCAGGGACCCTTCTCACTAGAGTCGTCTTGTAAAAGAGGTTCGGGAACTGGTGAGGTTGGGCACACTATAGGAAGGTCTGCCCGAGTTCTGGAACATAGGGGTTCTATTCCCATTACTTCCTAATCCCAAAGGCCAAGGGAGGTCTCTGGCCCATTCTGGACCTGAGATCTCAACAAGTGCCTGAAGAAATTCAAGTTCAGTATGATCTCTGTGGCCTCCCTTCGTTGTGAAGGGGAAGTGGTATGCTGTCCTCAACCTCAAGGGCACCTATTTCCACAGTGATTTTTCCACATCACAGGAAGTTCTGTTGCTTCGCAGTGGGCTCCATACATTGCCAGTTTTCAGTTCTCCACTTCAGGTTAGCTAAGGCCCTAACAATGTTCACTAAATGCATAGCTGAAATAGCAGCCTTCCTGAGGCGCTGTGGCGTTCATCTCTACCCTTACCTCAGGCAGATCACGGTCTCAGATCTGTCAAGATCTGGCACTGCTTCTAAACCAGGGGTAGGCAAGATATGGCCCATAGGCTGGATATAGCCTGCCAAGCTCGGTTTCCTGCCAATGGGAGCTGCAATGATTTGTGCTGGGGGTGGGAACAGCACGTGACATCTTCCCTCATGCCTTGCTCCCCTCCCCTCGCAAGGAGCACACAGCGGGCATATGGCCCCAGCAGCTAGCTGCTTTGAGCACCCTGGGGCTGTGGCAGGCAGAGAATCTGCTGGAGAGTCCTGGCAGGCCATGGGCCAGATTCAGAAGCAGCAGGTAGGAAGACTGCCAAAGGCTCCCGCTGGGCTGCTGGCCAGGAGCTGTCTAGGTAAGGAACTCTCGACCAGAGCCTGTATCTGTCATTCCACTCCCTCCCACACTTCAACTCCCTGCCCCAGGTCACCACCCAACTCTTTTGCATCCCCTACCCAAGTTCACAGTTCCCTCCCACACCCTGCACCCCCTCCTACACCCTCCCCCAGGCCAAAATCCTCTTGTAAGAATGGCCAGATTGGTCAGACCAAAGGTCCATCTAGTCCAGTATCCGGTCTTCTGACCACTAGTGGCCAATGCCAGATGCCCCAGAGGGAGTGAACACAACAGGGAACCATCAAGTGATCCCTCCCCTGTCACCCAGTCCCAGCTTCTGACAAACAGAGGCCAGGGACACCATTCCTGCCCATCCTGGCTAATAGCCAGTGATGGACCTAGCCTCCATGAATGTATCTAGTTCTTTTTTAACCCTGTTCAAGTCCTGATCTTCACAACATCCTCTGGCAAGGAGTTCCACAGGTCGATTGTGTTGTGTGAAGAAATACTTCCTTATGTTTGTTTCAAACCTGCTACCTATTAAAATAGCAGCCCATCCACCAAGGGACTCAAACACTAAATCACCTGATCAGAAGTCAGACACCTTATCTTTTAGGCCATGAGGTTTTCTGCACCCGAATTTGCTGCCCCAAGTCATAATCCAAACCCTCTGCACCATTTCCTCTACTCCTCCCTTAGGTCAGACTCTTTTCCTGCATGCAGACCCCTTTCCAGACCCAGCATCCCCTTCCCCAGGTCCTTTCCTGCACCCAGCATCCCCATCCCCTTTCCCAGGTCACACCCTCCTTCACCCTAACTCTCTTTTAGACCCTGAGCCCTCTAGTCACTACCCAAAACTCTCTTTTGCACCCTACCTCTGTCCCAGACCCTGCAACCCTTCCATAGAAAAATGCATCCTGTGACCACTTCCCAGAATCGTGGAGTAGCTCTCCCCTGTTCTAGACACATCCCAAACACACCAGTTCAAGGCATAGAGTTAATCAGGGATGTGCTCAATTCGACCCATGCCTGGCGGGCCTCACGTCCATGTGGAGCAGGTGTCCATGTATCCCCTGAGTACAGCCAGAGTCTGCCTGTGTCTCTTGGGGCACACCTTGGCATGCATGTATGTTGTCTTCCTTGTCAGGCTTTGCTCGTAGCCAGGCCAGCAGTGGCTGGCATCAGCATACTCCCAGTCTAGGGACCACCTGGATAACATGGTCATGAGCCCCCCCACACATACAACCTTGATCATGCTGGAGGGAGTCTGGTTTCCCACTGCAGCTCCCTTCCTTGAGCTCGGGTCAGACACCATAGATCTAGGGTGCGGCGTGCACTTCAGAGCCGTTTGGACGCAGAGGATGCTCAGCTGCATATCAGTGTCAAGGAGCTCAGAGCAGTGCATCTAGCTTGCAGGGTTTTCCTTTGTTTCGTATCGGGCAAAGTGGTGAGGATCCTGGCACACAATATGGCCTCAGTGTTTTATATCAAAGCACTCCTCCTTTGACACACAGCATCTGCCTGCAGGTGGCTCGCCTCTGGGGATGAGAAATGCCCTGGTGAATTACCTCAGCAGGGATCTCTCTTAACATAAATGGCCACTTCCCAAAGAAGAGACCTTCATGATTTTCTGAAGGTGGAAACTCCCCAAATAGACCTCGTTGCCACCACCATTTTTGGTTCCTGTGGGGCTTGGGCACGGGCTGCCTCTTGGATGTCTTCTGTCATGGGTGAAGGGTCTGCTGAATGAGTTTTCACTAATCCCTCTCATCCGCAGGGTTCTTGTCTGAATCAAACCGGACAAGGCTCCGGTCATTCTGATATTCCCAGCCTGGCTCACCAGCACTGGTTCAGGACATTGCTGGCCTTGGCAATTTACACCCCCATCCCAGGTCCTTGTCTGTCTGCCTGGACCTATTGTCAGAGGAGAAGGGCTAGCTCCACACCTTGCATCCCTGCACCTCACAGTGTGGATGCTCCATGGCTGAGTGAGGCTGAGTGTTTGGAGGCAGTTCACGTCCTGCTGGGAAGTAGAAAGCCTTCCACAAGGCTGACTTACAAGTTAAGTGGGCAAGATTCTCTCACTGGAAGAAGTGAGGCATCTCTCCAAAACGCGCTCTGATACAGCAGGTGGTTGATTACATATTGCAGCCCCAACACCAAGGCCATGAGATGTAGGAGAGTGTCAGGCCATTTCAGCTTTCTATGGACTGGTCCAAGGACAGTTTCTGAGCAAATGTGCATTTCCTGTGGGGTCTTGAGCTCCTCTCTATGCAGGTGTGGGTCTTGTCTCTTAGTGGGACTTAAACTTAGTCCTCTTTTGGCTCATGGGACCTCCATTCAAGCCACTGGGGCCTGCTTTCTTTCCCATTTGTTCTGAAAGGTGGTGTTTCTGGTCACCGTGAAATTAGAAGCTCCATATACAGGCTTCTTCAAAGACAAGTCAGTCTTAAGCCTCACCTGGATTTCCTTCCAAAGGTGGTCATCTCCTTTCACGCAATCCAAGAAATCTTTCCTGTGTTTTGCCCTAAACCGCACACGATGGAATAGAGCAACCACATTTAAAGCAGTTGCTGTGCTGTGCTTAAGAGTCCCAGCAAGGCAGCTGTGGGCTGGTGGCTTGGAAGGCCCAATCTGGCCCACTGGCAGCCTCCCCCCGCTTCAAGCTAACTAATGTGTTGCCTGGATTGTGTCATGAAACTGTCAAATGTGTACTTTTGCACACACCAGTTGCAGATGGGCATTTTGTAACAATTCTTAGAGAGATGTCTTACAATAACCTAGTATAGGCTGCATGCTGTATTTAAAAAAAAAAAAAAAAAAACCCGAATGTACAGTAGAGTCCTGATATTCGACCTAAACGGGACCGACAGGTGGTCGGATTACCGAAAATGTTGGATAATAGGGAGTACAGGGAGGGTGGGATAGCTGCTGGTGCCACTTGGTCCCCATCCCTGCCTGGCCCCGGCCTCTTCCCTCCCTGCAGCTCCTGGGCACCCGGCCCGCTCGCTGCCCCGTCGCTCTCCTGGCGTCGCTGATGCAGCTCGGGAAGGGAATGGGCCAGGCAGGGATGGGGACAAAGTGGCGCTGGCAGGAGGCTCCGACCCACGGGAGACTGCTGGAGCCTCTTCAGCTGGGGCAGCTGACCTTGGGGGCCGCATACTTGTGCTGCATTCAAGTCAGATAAAGCGGAATGTCGGATTACCGAAGGTCGGATAATCTGGACTCAACTGTAATTTGCAACTCATGTCCATCTTGGGTTATCTGGCTTCTCAAAAATCATTTTGTGTACTGCTTGTATGTTCTATTTGGTGGGACACTTCATCCCTTAAGTTATGTCATAACTAGTCAAATGTCTATTAAATAAAATTAGAGTACATATATTTTAAGTTAGTCATGCTAAAAAAAATCCTTCAGAGAACTGCAACAAATTGTTAATTGTTCGAATCCATCTGGTCTTGTCCCAAATCAGGCTTTGGTAAGGGGAATAAACCAGAAAGAAGACTGCAAATGGCATGTAGATTTAGATTTAAAAAAAAAATCATCTACTTTATACTTTTCCCTATATTTAAGTATGCATAATACTTTGGTTAGCCTTTAAGGCAGGGCTACTCAACATGTGGCCTGTGGACTGCATGCGGCCCCCGGCCCATTTGTTTGCAGCCCGTGGTGCGGTTTGAGTTTACGTGGGGCTGAACACGCAGCTCGCGGGTGGGAGCCAAAACAAAGTAGTAGTCAATATAGTGGTCTTCTGTTGATAAGCATTTTAGTAGTTAAATTCCTGCACTGTCATTGCTCATTAAAAGTGCTGTCATGGATGGAAATCAGGTAAATATTGCATTTTATTAATATCAGCCAAACCAAGTTAAATGGGGCCTGCGTGCTTTGTAGTATTGCCTTAATCTTTGTATTCATGCACGTCAGTGTTAAAGAAGCTATTTGCATGTATATACAACCACACTTAAGTTGCAGCCCTCGGCATGTGCCGTGAGTATCGTTGTGGCCCCCAGGGCTTCCAAAGTTGAGTAGCCCTGTTCTAAGGGTATGCCTTCACAGCAACATTATTCCAAAATAACTACCTGCTGTGTAGACATGGACAAAGTTATTTTGAAATAATGTTGAAATACTGTCAATCTGGAGAGACTTACTCCTGACTCCTGTAACACTCATTGTATGAGGAGTAAGGGAAGTTGGAGGAAGCATGCTCTATTTCGAAATAAGTGCTGTGTAGTTGTTCCCAATTTCAAAATAAGCTATGCAATTGACTTATCTCAATTTGTGTAGCTTATTTTGAGTTAAGCCCTGCTGTGTAGACGCACCCAAGGTGTTACAGGACCATTGTTGTGTTTAAAGTGTGGGGTTTATTTATTTATTTATTTATTTTTAGTTAGACTAACATGGCTATCCTTCTGAGACCTCTAATACTTCGTTTGCAGATGACTTGCAATTTGTTTCCTTAAATTCAGTAATGTGAAGTTCTGTTCACTGTCCAAAATAGCAGCAGGCAAGGATATAAGACTTTGAATGTTATCTGTCTTTTTTTTTTTTCTTTGTTTGTGTTTTTTTTTTTTTTTTGTTTAAAAAAAGCTGGCTCCTGCTAGACTCTAACATCATTTTACAAAAATTCCCTCATTTGAGACACTGTGCGAAGGAGCAGTTGCTTGTGTCTGCATTAATGGAACAATCAGCAATTGATGGCTGTCTGGTTAGAGTATGTGCTAAGATGTCACATCTGGGTGGAAGTTGCTGGCTGATAAGCCCAAAATAAAAATGAATTAAACCTATCCAAGGTTGTTTGGTGTACTTCAAAGATGTCTCACTTTTAGTAAATTGCAAGTTACCTTTATGCTAATACACTTTTATACTCAAAAAATGGGGAGCTGATAAAACTTCCAGCAATTGTTTTATTAAGTTCCATTCTGGACCATGTGTCTATACCAGCTGTCTTACGTTCTTGTATTTGAAATCTTGTGATGCATTCAAAAAGCTTACATGAGAGAAGGATAAATTGAACTACTCACTTGACTATGGAATGCAGTGTGGGATAGTCTAATGTTTTTCATCTTTAAAAAAATTTTTTTTTAGATTGAAAGCATTCAGCTGATGATGGATAGTGAAACTGGACGCTCCAAAGGATATGGATTTATTACGGTGAGATTTTTGACTTGTAAATACTTAGCAGAGTTGTGGGTTAGGTATGTGACCCAAAATCCAACTGACTGGACAAGGGCATCTCAGAGCCCAGGTTGAAATAAACGACTCAGTCTGGGTTTAAATTGAGATTAGAAGACTTCTTCAGAGATGTCTAAGTAATTTAACCAAAACGGAGAGTTTTGTGTAACCAGGTTACTTTTCTCCAGGATGAGCTAGCTCTGTGCGTTCCAAGCTCCTTCAAGTATCCTAGCAATGCAGATATGTCGATTAGAAATTTTTTATTCGCTTGGGGAGTGCAGCTGTGTCTGCCTGCCAGTCCTGGATTGGTGGTGTGTGGTTATTACATATGGATAATTAACAGATCAGAGATCTGATATTTTTAAAAACAAAAAAATCCTTATTAATAACCAGTATTACCAAAAATCCCACTAAGCTATATCACCACCCCTTCAAGGAAACGCTGGAGTGGAAACAGGCCTCGTACCAAGTCCTGAAAGTCATCAGACTTGAGCTTTGTCAGAGCAATCAGATGATAAAGGCCAGGGCTTCTGGAAGAGAGCACATCCCAGCCAACCCCCAGATATTCAAAACTGGGAACTAAGCTCAGATGTTGAAACTGACACAATAAAATATGGTGAAGTTGTGATGGCTATTGACAAAGTTTGAGTTACTGTAATTTGAAATAAACGGTGGGGAACCACCCCAACTGTATAACTGTGATGCGTGCCCTGACCAACAGCACTAAGTAGACATGCAGCTGCATGCTGCCCTCCCTGAAGCTTTGCTTGGCCAACATTACATGTAAAGCATGCTACAGTAATTAAGATCACAAGATAAGGGCACGACCCCCTTCTCCTCCTCCTTCTGCCCCCCCCCCCCCAAAAAAAAACCAAAACCCAGCTCACTGGAGGAAAACTGAAGCTAAGGCCGTGATTTATGGTGGAATTTCTACTTTGTAGAAAAGATGCCTAGAACATAAGATGAGTATTAGATATGCAGAGGTAAATAGTCAGAGCTCAATATTATACTATTGAATAATTAACCGATTTTGCTGTGCTTTCTGGCCTCATGTATAAAGAAAAAAACAAAAAACCCCTGTATGAGTAGCTTCTTGAAAATTGAAGGCATCTCAGATACATAGTTGTATAGATAATACGTTGGATAGAAAATACCTTGTGGACTTTGCTAGACACTGATCTTGTATCCTCTACAGTTCTCAGACTCCGAGTGTGCCAAAAAAGCCTTGGAACAACTAAATGGGTTTGAGCTAGCGGGCAGGCCAATGAAAGTAGGTCATGTAACAGAACGCACTGATGCTTCAAGTGCTAGTTCATTTTTGGACAGTGATGAACTGGAAAGGACTGGAATTGACTTGGGAACAACTGGTCGTCTACAGTTGATGGCAAGACTTGCAGAAGGTAAGTGTGGTAATGTAGGTTGTGTGGGGAAAATATTGGAGATGTTAAAGCAATCTTAAGTCTGTCACAGACTTTACGTTTTAGATAACATTATGCAAAATACGCCTTTTCTGTATTAGAACACCTCAAAGATGGAATGTTAACGTAAGGAAATATTTTGTTTCCTTTAGTGCTGAAGAATACTAAGATTTCTTAAGTTTTCTATTCCTAGAGTACTTTCCAAGTGAAGAACTCATTGGTGCTTTTTGTCACAGGTACTGGTTTACAGATTCCCCCAGCGGCACAACAGGCGCTGCAGATGAGTGGGTCTTTAGCATTTGGTGCTGTGGCAGGTAAGAATTTGGTCATCTGTTTTGGCAAGTTACTTTTGTGTGTTTAGAGCTTCAGGGGAGGTGAAAATATTTGATATTTTGTGATAATACCGTGGGTCACAGCAGGGCTCACAGTGATGGTGAATTATTGAACTCTGCAAATCTACAAGCACGCAAACAGAAATGAGGCCAATGTATCATAATGTATTCTGCATTTATTTTGACGTGGTTCAGTATGCACTGTTTTTGCAAATAGTCGTACAGTTAAAATGTAGATTAGGTAATTCTTGGCAATCTCAGTCCTGATTGCTTTTCTACTATAAAATTCCTGAGAGTAGTTGAGAGACTGGATTTTTGTGCTGGCGGTTAGGTATAGATTTACCATAGCCATGCTTTGGCATCTCCTGCTAATGGATGCCAGTTGCAGAGTCTGCAAAGTCAGCAAGTCCAAAACTGAGCAATTGATCGATCTCTCTCTCTGTGTACAGTCCTGTTGTATCAATTACTCAAGTTTGAAACCTGGGTGACCTCAGCTTGATTTCATTACTCTGGTCACATCAGCCCTTTTCTGGTACTTCTACTCTCTTCCCCTTTCAGCTCCACATTATACATAAGCTTTTTTTATCTTCAAGACTACACAGCAGTGGTGACACCTGCCTTTATTTCATCTACATTCCTGCCTTTTACCAGTGAGTTTCTCCATCAAATATCAGTGCTTTTTCCCAAATACTTCCTTGTGTATGCTGAAGACACTAATAGCACTACTACGTTGCTCCCCTCCTCAAGACTCACTTTGGCTATGATACCAACAAAACCCTGCCTGCAAATAATGGCTAAGCAGATGGGGAGACAGTGACTGCTCATTTCCCTACTCTTGATCTCCATTCTAGTTTCTCTCCCTCCCCCCTTCTTCCAGTCTGTCACCATAAAAATAGTTACATTAAAAAAGCAAACCATAACACAATAGCTAGTTGCCCTATTCACTTATTGCACAATACTCTTTCCCTCAGTCCTTTGTGTCATCTCCTAGTTGGGGCGTGTACAGTTTCCAGCACCAATGAGGACCAAATCATCATTGGGTCTTTTGGACAAGTGACTGGTTTTGTGACCCAGAGGACTTGAGAAGGGACGATGGTGCAGTGAGAAGTAAGGATGTTAAATAATTAATTTACTAGTGGTAGTTGATAGAATTTCCATCGACTACTCCTCAGCAGGAGCTCTTGTGCATTTCAAAATTGAACTCCAAGTGCAGCCCGGGGCCAGCAGGAAGTCCCGCTGACTCTGGGCTCCACAAGGGCACTTCGGCTTTGAAATGCACAAGACCCTTGGGGAGTCCCCAGCTGACCCTGGGCTTTGCATGCTTTGAAGTGCCATGCTGGAGCCCAGGATCAGCTGGGGAATCCCAGCTGATCCTGGGCTCTGCTGGGCATTTCAAAGTGGCAGCGCTGCATGGAGCCCGGGGTCAACTGGGGACTCCTCAGTTGACTCCAAGTTCTGCAGAAATGCTGCAGGGAGCCTGGAGTCAGTTAGGGAGTCCCCAGCTGACCCCAGACTCCATGTGGCGCTGCCACTTAACGCTGTGGTGGTGTTTCAAAGGGGCCATGCTGCAAAGCTAATCCAGCCACGGTGTTTGAGGGGCAGCACTGCATGGAGCCCAGTGTCAGCTCTGTGCGGTGCTGCTGCTTTGAAGTAGTCTCCCCCTTCCCCCCTTTGCTCTGTCTGTCTGATAGAGGCAGCAAGGGTGGGGGAATCGACTAGTCAACTTGACTATTCGATAATCATTTGCTTATCGGACAGTTGACTAGTCCTTAACATCCTTAGTGAGAAGCTGTGTGAGGGATCACAAAGGGAGTGGGACTTGGCAGTGGACACTAGAGCATGTGAAGAATAGTACAGATCAATCCTGATGGCTGTTCTGGGAGTATCTTCACTGATTCATATTTATTAAGAAACCTGGGTAATTCTTTGGTTTCTTTTTACTTACAAAGGAACAACTTTACTTCTTTTTTTTATTATTTTTTTATTACCAGTGAATGAAATGACTAAAACTCCCGGTATAGCAGCCTTCACTCACACTAGTGTCATAACTATGCACTCACCTTTTAAAGCCTCTTTGCACTTTCAGGATAAAACCAGCTACAGCATGCACACATCTTCAAAACTATCTGCAGCCTAACTCCAGCCTTTTATGTACAAACAATATATTAATTAGTACAGGGGCTTATACCTAATATCTGTATAGATGAGGTCAGAGTTTAGAGGAAAGGTGTGTACTATGTCTCATTAGAGATTAGCATTTTGTGGATTAATTTGCTCTTCTAATCATGAATCCATCTCCTAGCCTGCTGTGTTCAGTTCTGGTCACCTATTCCCAAACACCTATCACAGTTGACCAGTTTCAGATACTGGACCTAAATAATCAAGATGTATGGGACAATTTTTCAAGTGTGACTGGTCAATCTTAGAAAATAAAACAAGATCTGTTTTTTCATGTAGCCTTCTCTGAGCTTGTCCCATGTAAAGCATGACAGTTCAGTGTGTGTGAATTAATGGAAGAGCTGGGCACAAAGAAGAAAGCTGGAAGTTGTACATCACTTGCAGCCCACAGTTACCATTGCTGCTGATTTAAAGAGGTGTACATTGAACATCAAATGTAATCCTGTCAATAACATTGCCCTCCTTAGTGATGTTTAAAGTCATGTGATCTCTTCCTTATTTACTCCATTTGTAAAATGGATAATTACACATTGAGGCTTAGAGATTTGCCAACTATGCTGAATGTATAGTTTTTGTGTAATGCTTATTTAAAACTGCCCTCTACTACTTTGATGTACAATGTGTTCTTTATCAAGAGGATAAGTAGAACAGAGTATGGTAAAGCAGATGTGTGGATCAGAGAGAAGTTTCACATGTGTCTCGCTGTCCATTAATTAAATACTATTTTACTTTGGAGAATGTTGATCTAGTAGTTAAGGTGCTGCCAATCACTAGTATCTGAGCACCTGCCATGTAATAAATTAGAAGGAATGAAACTAGCTTTATTCTTCTATCTGAAGTGTAATGTTGGGTACCTGCATGAAGATACTGTCCAACCTCGGTGTGAGGTGGGCAGTTAAAGATGCAGTTTTTAGTATTCCTGATAATATTTAATTTTGTATACATGCTTCTTTCAGATTTGCAAACCCGACTTACCCAGCAGAATGAAGGTAGGTTGGATTTAATGTGTACAGTTGGCAGCTGGATTTACAAGGGTGGGAATTGAGAGTCAGGATTCTTGGGTTCTATTCCCAGATGAGTCATTAATTTGTGTGACTTTAGGCAAGTCATAAAAACCTGCTATTCTTCTGAAAAATTCCACTGAAAGGGAGTTGAACCCTCAAAATGAAACTGTAAACTCTTCACTCCTTTCTCACGTTGAATAAAATGTAATTTTCAGTTAACTACAAATAGCAACTTAGAATAGGGCAAATATTAATTGGCTGTTTAGTAGCCTCTCAGTGTGGCTGACTTTTCGCAGGTTTTTATACAAGCTGTGACATAACCATTCCTGGCCTAGTACTGTAACTTTCACTAACTTACAGGTGAAATATTGATAGTCTTCCTTGTCACTACTCAGGAAAGATTTCTAGCCTGACAGTTATCTCTGCCTATCCTTTCGGAAAACTGCACAAGGGTTCTTATTGCCTGTCCATGGTTCCATTAGTACCAGAAGTGTGGTCAGCCCTGTTGAAGGGAGCTGCCATTTGGATTAGACAATTTCTTCTACTTAAAATTGAGCTGCAGGGTATGCAGTTCCCTGTTGGAATGCTTGGGACAGGCAAAACTTTTCACACACAGGGTTAGGGTTACTTATGGTGTGTGTTTCAATTTGTTAATATAATCATGAATAACTGAGTTTAGGCATAGGTTTAACAGTTATAAACAGCACCAGTTCTTAATGGGACAGTTCTGAGACTCACATGCATTCCAGTGGCATGCTGTATTTTCTGTGTTCTAACATATATCAAATGTCAGTGAAATCCAGTTTGTTTTTAGAGGGCCAATCAATTTTTTAAAAAGTTGGTTGCTGTGTCAACTTTACTTGATGTTTCCTCCTAATGCCTAAGAGGGGGAGATTTATTAAATACAGGAAAATGATTGAAACAAGAAATTATCTGGAAAGGCTTAAAAGAATAATACAGGAGTCGTTTAACTCGGTTTTTTAAATGGATCGGTTTCAAGTTAACTGTTATCCCTTTCAGACACTTTATTTTGATATTTTGTAAGTAGGTGCAGTCATTACAACTACACTGTGTTCAGAAGTGTAGGACTTTTAGTTAAAGGACAAGGCTGGGAATAAGGGTGCCTAGGTTCAGAGTCTGTCAGGGTATGGTAAATCAGAGTGGCTCCCAAGGATTATTTTAACAAATCTCTTAGCATCAGGTAGGAGTAAGTTGCCTTTGGTTTTGTGGGGTGGAGTTCATCAAGAACTGGGGTTCTGAACACAGTGAATTCTATTTCCAGTTCTGCCATAGATTTCTTGGGCGGCATGTAACTTCAC
Organism: Rafetus swinhoei; assembly: GCA_019425775.1. Lineage (NCBI taxonomy): Eukaryota > Metazoa > Chordata > Testudines > Trionychidae > Rafetus > Rafetus swinhoei. Next base: position 35,837,241 of record CM033426.1, read on the forward strand.
TTCTTTATGCCCTTGATTTCTTCATCGGACTAAAAATATTAATGTTTGTCCAACCTGTTTTCATCATACTTAGTTACGTCTATCAGGGTTTTTCTAGGTTTGGTTGGTCCTGCGCTAGCACAGGGGGCAGGATATGACTTTCCAAGGTTCCTTCCGTGATTTTGAAGTACAGATTTCTAAGATCTTGAAGCACAGACAGAAAAAGCCTTACTTGTGCATTAAATTTTTGAATGACAGAAAAACTTGTCACTTTCTCTTAAATAGTTTTGGCTGCAGCTGCTTCTGTACAACCACTTGCAACACAATGCTTCCAGCTTTCCAATATGTTTAATCCTCAAACGTAAGTTATTACCCACCATCTCTCTGTTACACACTTCTTTCTGACTTTAGTGGGATAATGTGAGTATTTTTTTTGTTGGGGTGGTCTTATTTTCATTCCAAGTTCTCACTTGTGAATTTTTCCTTTTGCAGTGAAGAAGAAGCTGGCTGGGATACAGAAATTAAGGATGATGTTATTGAGGAATGTAACAAACATGGAGGAGTTATTCACATTTATGTTGACAAAAATTCAGCTCAGGTACATCTTGTGAGATCTGAAATAAATTTTAGAACTTCTTCTCAAGCTGTAATTGTCCAGGGCTGTTTTGCAGTTATTAAAATTGTGTTGAAGTGAATAGAAATGCCTTAATTTAAAACAAAAAAAGGCTGAGCAAGGGTTGCTTCAGCAGTTATTTTAAAGATATACTGCTGTAGGTCAGTAGGCACTTGACTGTAGCTATAGGACTTCTCACTCAGAGGTTAGCATGTTATTGTGGGTTTGCAGAAGGGTGAAAACATTATAGAATTGCATCTTTAAGTTACGAGAACCCATCTCAATCCTCTAACACCCCAGGCTAAAATGCTTTAGCAGTACAGAAACTGCTGTGGACTATGGAATGGCCAATGTTTAGAGCCCTGCAAAATCCATGGATATCTGCAGATATCCACATGTATAGATGTAGATCTCTACCTTATTTGTGCAGATACAGGTGCAGATACTACATTTTTGTATCTGTGCAGGGCTCTATCAATGTGTCCCTGACTGGTAAAGACTATTGGAGATGATGTGCCTTCTGTGTGAAAATGGTGGGCTAATGCCTTCCTCCTGAGCTAGGATGGCCTCTCTTTGTTCTCTCTCTCCTCTCTGCTCAGGATTTGATCCGTGGCTTGGAAAACCCTTCCTTTGATATTCACATGCTTGCTGTCCAGCCTGACTCAAATCAGTGAAACAGTCTGGGTTAATGCGTTGATAATGAAGGATACTCAACAGCTTTTGTACCCTAATCAAATGTCTGTGTGGCTGCTTTTGGGTTCAGATGTTACTCAGTAACTTTGGAGGAGAGGGTTTAAAAGGCAGCAGTGTGCTCCTGTGTCCCTAAACGCGATCACTCTGTTACCAAGGATTTGTTTCACTCTAGTTGAGGAATAGCACACAGGAAACACATTCTGCTGCGTCAAAAAAACCCCAAACATACAAACTGCAGGATCCAGCTCTTCTGCCTTATAATTCGTCATTACTGTCACCTCCCCAGATTCATACTTGCTACCCAACCTGTCACCTTCCCCTCAGAAAGCCCCCTTGCCTTGCCGTTGTGAAGGGATTGCCCTCACGTTCTGTCCAGAGTGAACAGAGAGGATGTTAACTGAGGCGGGGGGGAGGGGGTGTCTGCCTGTGTTTGCAGACATCTTAAAACACATGTTTAGGCAAATGTGAACTGAGTGTTCTTCAGTTTCCTGTTGGGGTTGAGCCTGCACAGATCACAAGCTCCAGCCATTTGAGAAAAGGCCGGACCCCATGCCACTGTTCCCTCAAGCCACACAGCAAGCTGTGAGACTATGTAAAGGGACGTGGATGCCTGCACCTCACTTCCAGTTGCTGAAGCAGCAAATTGGAAGAAAATATAAAATTCAGTTGCTTTTTAACACCTTAATTTAAACTAATGGTAAAACCCTTTGTCACTAATGTAGCTTACTTAATGGTGTGGAATTCAAGACTGTTCCAATTCAGACCTGCCATGGCCCTTGTTGAGCTGTTGGGGTTCTGTTCTCAGTTTGGGATTCAAGCTTTGGAAAAAAGTCTGCTGCGTTTAGATTACATTTCATCCCGATGGAAAATGCCCGGCTCTAGTGTGCTGCCCACTGCTGGAGTGGAGGCCTGGCTAGAAGCTGATGAGCTCTTGGCTCCCAGTCCGCTGATGTAAATGCAGTAGCTGGAACTGGGTGGGGTGGAGTTGGAGTCTGTTAGAAAAGTGGAGCCAAATGGAGCAGTAAGAGGCATGAGTAGTTTCACGAAAACACAGTGACCAGCTCATGAAACAAAATAATTCTGGGACTGCGACCCTGCTGATGGATGGGCCAAATACAATGTTCTGGCTGCAGTCCCCAGGCCACAAGATGCTGTTCTCTGCTGTATAAAATAAATTACTTAATAGCTTATCTGCTTCTTTCTAGACTTCCCAGCACTGGCTTTTTTGGAGTTGCCTTTTTAAAGTGTTGTACGTCTTTATATTAGCTGGACTACTGTGTAATTTGATAAGTAGAAAACTTCAGAACTTTTCAGTGCAAACAAGACTATTCACACCTTCCTAGACCCTTCTAATCTTTTCCATCCTCATTTTTGACAGTCTAAAATTCCTCACATCTATGAGGAAGTACTTGTATTAGAAGCCTTACTTTTTGGGGCACTGAGCTCCAATGAAGTCCTGAAATTAGACACTATGGGTGAAAATAATTGTGTGGGATAATGTACATGATTGGCGTATTGGTATAGAAGGGTATACAACTTGCTCAGGAAGGATAGGCAAGGGGTTTCTGGGTTAGATTAAAAGGGTTAAAAAACAAGGGTGATGTCATGCTAGGGGTCTACTACAGACGACCTACCAAGGCAGAAGAGGTGGATGATGCTTTTTTTTTTTTTCAATAGCTAAGGATCATCCAAAGCACAGGATTTGGTGGTAATGGGGGACTTCAGCTGTGCAGACGTGTTGGGAAACAAACACACAGCAGGGCACAGACTATCCAAGAAGTTCTTGGAGTGCATTGGAGATGATTTTTATTTCAGAAGGTTGAGAAACTACTGTGGTGAAACTGTTCTAGATTATATTTTAACACATAGGGAGGAACCAGTTGAAAATTTGAAAGTGGAAGGCAGCTTGGATGAAAGTGATCATGACATCATAGAGTTCGTGATTCTAAGGAATGGTAGAAAGGAGAGCAGCAAAACAGGGACAGTGGATTTCAGGAAGACAGATTTTAGTAATCACAAGAGAGCTGGTAGATAAGGTCCCAAAGGAAGCAAGACTAAGAGGAAAAAGAACTGAAGAGAGTTGGCAGTTTTTTAAAGGGACATTAAGAGCACAAAAGCAAACTGTTCCACTGTGCAGGAAAGATAGAAAGTATGGAAAGAGACCATCTTGGCTTAATCAGATCTTACATGATGTAAAAATGAAAAAGGAGTCATATAAAAAGTGCTTCAGAGAGACTGAACAGAACGGGGCATTTAAGTAACCCAACTCTTGTTGTCCATGCCCTGCTTCTGGCAATCAGAGTTTTAGGGAAATCTACAGTGTGGCGTGTTGTATCTGGCCATCTTAGTTAATAGCTATTGATGGACCCAGGAAGATAGCTCCTTCTTCTTTGAAATTAACATTTCATCTGCTGGAAACGCACAGTTTAATTTATATCCTCATCCTTGAAAGGTTGGCAGTAATTTGTAGAAGTTAGTGATTATCCTGAAGCAGAGGTTATCTTACTCTTAAATGGTATACTCAGAGAAGTAACTAAAAAGGGTTAGGCATGTTTTTTTTTAAAAACAGAAGTAAAAAGATTTATGCAAAGTCCACAGGTTTTTTTTCCCCGTGCATCTGGTGATGCATGTCTACAACAAACTGCATCAGTTACTTTAGCTTTTCTTTTGTGCTAATTCTGCAGTAGCAGTTAACATTCCCCAAATTATGCATATCCCTGCTGACACTGTTGCCAATACCCAGTGAGAAACCTAGATAATTAGGGGGGAAGTTGTGATGCATCTCTGACTAATGCTTTCTGTTCTAGGGCAATGTGTATGTCAAGTGCCCTTCAATCGCTGCTGCCATTGCAGCTGTCAATGCATTGCATGGACGGTGGTTTGCAGGTGAGTAAAATCTGCTTAGAGACTTGAGTTCTCATTATAGACTTAAAGATATTAAAAGGTCTTATCTTTTGGTGTAGGTAAAATGATTACAGCAGCATATGTACCTCTTCCGACATACCACAATCTTTTCCCTGATTCCATGACAGCGACCCAATTACTGGTTCCAGTTCGACGATGAAGATGGATTTAGTCAGTTTTGTATATAGCTATTTTTTGGAGGAAGATTTGGAGTTATCTTTTTATTTAGATAAAACTAAAGGAAAAGGTTTAATGTCATTTTGTGTACACTTCCCGTTTTACCTTTAAAAATTAAAAACCGAGTAAGCAGGAATGCAGTGTGCTCATTCTCCCTAACTAGCATTCCCACTGTGTACAAAGCTGTTTGACTTCTTGTTCTGCCTTGTAATTCTTGTACATTTACTGAGGTGTTCTGTAGGAACTGAGAAGTAGCTGATTAGAAACAAATTTTCTGTAAAAGGCAGATGGAACATAATATTTTTAATGTTTCACAAGTCTTTCTTTTAATACAGTAATTACATTTTACATCTCACTAAATGTAGGTGGTCTGTTAAAGGTTACTATCCGATAGAATTTATGAAGGGACATATTTAGTGTTTTGTATAAATGGAGAATTCAAAAGGCTACTGAAGGAGCTGATTTTGGTCAGCTACACAGCTTGCTTCATGATGAGCAGTAGTTAAGAATGGGAAGATTCAAGTGTTTTATTTCTTGATGGCCATTTTTGATTGATGTATCTGTAAGTTTCTTTGTAAATACTATGTGAGGTATGTCTAGGGTTCCAAACAAAACACACTCTGCATTTCCAGAGAAAAGTTGAATACAGGTAGTGTGCACAGTTTAATGATACTCAGCAAAGCCTAAATAAGTAGAAAATGCAGAAATGTGTTTTGTCTGGTTGCATATATAATCTTTGCTCTTTTTAAGCTCTGTGAGCTCTGAAATATATTTTTGGGTTACTTCAGTGTGTTTGACAAGACAGCTTGATATTTCTATCAAACAAACAACTTTCATATTGCAACAATCTTTGTAAGAACCACTCAAATAAAATTCTTTAAAAAGGCCTCCAGATGCTTTATTTTCAGCTCAGTCTGATTTTAGAACTACAAGGAACATAAATTGAAAACCTGGGCTGAAGACAGTGACATTCTCCTTCAACTGCTAGGAAATTAGCATTACTCTTAAGTGTTTTTCTCAGCAGCTGTAAGTTAATGTGTTAATTGCTCAATCATCCTGTAGTTGCAGAGGCTTCAAGATTTTAACTTGGGCAAGGTCTGGGTGTTCCTTGCACTCCTGCCCTATCCCAGCTCTGCCACTGACTCTCTGGATTTGGAAACTAGTTGTCATGGATGTTGAGGATTGTTTATCAAGTCTCTGAGACAGACAAGTGGGACTGGCTGCTGCTGCTGTGTCCCTTTAAAAATGCAGAGTGGCAGTGTGAGGGTTGTCCTGAGACTCACAAGGGGACCAGAGACTGAAGCAGTGTCTTTCTCTGTCCCTTTCTGAGTACAGAGCGCCAGCTAGGAGTTTTGCTCAGATGCAGCCTGAGCTGGAAGTGAGCGCTTTGAGCACCCTTCCTTAACGACTACTAGACTAGTAAGTCAATCAGTACTTAACATCCTTATTCTGAACCTCAGCAGAGCTCTGTCCCAGGGAGGTAATGTCTAGATCCTGCAGGAGAAGGTGCAGGCTAGTGGCAAGGAAGCAAACAGATGGGAGGCTGGGGTCAGTGCTGTTCAACATGCTGAAAAGTGAGCTAGAAAAAGGGGGGGGGGAGGAGTGTGAGGTGGCAAAGTTTGCACAAGTCCAAAGCTGGCTGCAAAGGGATCATACAACTGGGTGATTGGGCAACACAATGGCACACAATTCAGAGTTGATTCATGCAAAGCAATGCATATTTGGAAAATTCCAACTATATATAAAAGTCTAAATTAGGTGGTACCATTGAAAGATCCTGGGAGTCATTGTGGATAGTGTGTGTGGTGTGTGTTTTTTTTTATTTATTTATTTATTTTTTAAAAGCACTCCATGGCAGCAGCAGTCAAGGTAACAATGTTAGGAACCATTAGGAAAGTGATAGATGAGACAAAATATATACCAACATCTTGAATGCTGCCTGCAGGAATGGGTGTCCTGTCTGAAGAAGGACATATTGCAATTAGAAAAGCTGCATTGAAGAGCAACAAAAATGACTGAGGGTTTGGAAGTTTCCCTCTGAGGAAAGTAAAAACACAGATGCTTCTTAGAAAAGAGATGACTAATGGAGTGTATGATAGAGGCCTATTAAAAATCTTGACAGGGTAGCTGAAAGTAAATAAGGATATATTTACTCCATGTAATGCCAGAACTAAGGGTCACCCAATTAAATTAATAGGCAGAAGTTTTAAAACAAAGGAGGGTGTGTCAACACATTGTAAGCCTGTGAAATCTGCCAGGGGGGATGCTGTGAAGGCCAAAACTAAATCTTTCAAAAAAAAAAAATCTTTTTGGATTCTAAGTCCACCAATGGCTAGTAACCAGCAGGCTGAGCAGGGATGCTCTCTCCCTACCCTGTGTAGTAAGTTGAGGGTTGGTAACATAAAATGAGCAGGCATTAACCATGCACAATTAGTTAGAGAGACTCAGGAAAGAGCCCCTAGAGACCACAAATCAGATAAGGATCGAAATCACCCAAGCAGGGTGACAACTACACTAATACAGCAGACTTGCCGCAGCGCCACTACACCTTATGTAAGTCATGGTAATGTGCTGACACCCATTAAATACCATCCAGTGTGCACATGCCTCCCCCACAGTTAGCTGGTAATTCACCCTTTGAGGTGCACATTTATACACAGGTACAAACAAGCTACACATCACCGACATATCAGGTTGCCACCTTCTGTTACCTGGTTATTGAACTTTACCTCGCATAAGGGGGGCTTGCTTGCTATTGTTCATGCTGTCAACTTCGACCCGGTCCTGAACCTACCTCGGTATGTACTTTATTTTGGGGGAGGTAGTTGATACCAAGATGCTGGCAGCCTGTGCTAGGTTCCCGTGTCTGGTACTTTTTGGTGTTCTTTATGCTTGACCTCACTTACACGACAGGCAACCCCCAACTTATGACTCCCTGTACTTACAACCATTTTTTTTCATGCAAGATAGCTCCTAAAACCCCCTCAATTTACGTCTGCAGCTCGCATTTATGACGGTGTACGACGCAGGCTCCACGCGTCATTCCAAAACAGGAAACGCACAAGGTTAGACTCACCAGTCTGCAGCTGCTGCTTGAACTGTGTGCATCTCTGCCACACCGGTCTTCACTTTTTAGTTAGTTTTGTGCATTATTTGAACTATTTAGTTGTCCTCAGTTTCCATAGTCAATTTTGGTATTTTTTCGGGTATGAAATGGGTTTCCAGAAACAGGAACCACCATTTATAACATTGTGCCTATGGGAAATAAGGATTTAACTGACGATGGTTCTCCAAGAACCAATTAGGTCATCAGTGCGGGGGTGGCCTGTGTTTCTCTTGAGCCAAACCTCTTTCCTACCTGCAGTTTCACTGAGCCAAAGTCTTGCTCACTAGATTTCAGGCCTTTATTTAAGCCTTATGATTTTATCAACCCTCAACTTACTACACCCTGTTTGCAAGAAGCTGGACTGGGGTGACAGGAGGGATCAGTTAACTATTGCATGTTCTGTTCATTCCGCTCATTCAGAGGGAAGAGGGGGTAGGTCTAAAAGATAAAATAAAAACTTAAAAATTACTTAGAAAAGTGAGAGGTCTGTAAGTCACCAGAGCCTGATGAAATGCATCCTAGAATACTCAAGGAGCTGATAGCTAAAGGCTCAGATACCTCTTCTATCATCTTTGAAAAATCATGAAAGTCAGGAAAGATTCCAGATAACTGGAAAAGGGCAAACCTAGTGCCCCTCTATAAAAAGGGAAATAAGAACAACAGACCAGTCAGTTTAACTTTTGTGCCAGGAAAGATAATGGAGCATGTAATTAAGGAATTGATCTGCAAACAGCTGGAAGATAAGCTGACAGGTAACAGCCAGCATGGATTTGTAAAGAACAAATCATGTCAAACCAATCTCATAGCTTTCTTTGATAGGTTAACAAGCCTTGTGGATAAGGGAGAAGCAGTGGATGTGGTATACCTAGATTTAGTAAGGCATTAAATACAGTCTCACATGATCTTCTCAATAAACCAGGCAAATACAACCTACATGGGGCTGCTATAAGGTGGGTACATAACTGGCTGGATAACAGATCTCAGAGGACTTATTAATGGTTCACAATCCTGCTGGAAGGGCATAACAAGTGGGATTCCACAGGGGTCTGTTCTGGGACTGGTTCCATTCTCACTATCTTATTCAACAATTTAGATACTGGCATAGAGAGTACACTTACTATGTTTGCAGATGATCCCAAGCTGGGAGGGGTTGCAAGTGCTTTGGAGGATAGGGTCATAATTCAAAAAGATCTGGACAAATGGTCTGAGGTAAATAGGATCAAGTTTAAGAAGGACAAATGCAAAGTACTCCACTTAGGAAGGAACAATCAGTCTCACACATACAGAATGGGAAATGACTGTCTAGGAAGGAGTACTGCAGAAAAGGATCTAGGGGTCATAGTGGACCACAAGCTAAATATGAGTCATCAGCGTGATGCTATTGCAAAAAAAAGCAAACATGATTCTGGGATGCATTAACAAAAGCATTGTGAACAAGACACAAGAAGTCATTCTTCCACACTACTCTCTGCTGATCAGGCTTCAGTTGGAGTACTAGGTCCAGTTCCGGGCACCACATTTCAAGAAAGATGTGGAGAAAATGGAGAGGGACCAGCAAAGAGCATCAAGAATGATAAAAGGTCTAGAGGATATGACTTATGAAGGAAGACTGAAATAATTTGGTTTGTTTAGTTTGGCAAGGAGATGACTGAGGGGGGACATGATAGCAGTCTTCAGGTATCTAAAAGGGTGTCACGTGGAGGAGGGAGAAAAATTGTTCTCCTTGGCCTCTGATGATAGGACAAGAAGAAATGGGCTTAAATTGCAGCAAGGGAGGTTTAGGTTGGACATTAGGAAAAACTTCCTAACTCTCAGGGTGGTTAAACCCTGGAATAAACTGCCTAGGGAGGTTGTGGAATCTCCATCTCTGGAGATATTTAAGAGTAGGTTAGATAAATGTCTATCAAGGATAGTCTAGATGGTAGTGGGTCCTGCCATGAGGGCAGGGGACTGGACTCGACCTCTCGAGGTCTCTTCCAATTCTAGTGTTCTATGAAACAGTTCCAGTATGTCAATTAGCCACTGTCAAAAGTCAGGAAGATTTTGATACCATGTTCTCAGGGATCCTGGGGAGAACCTGTCCTACACCATCAGCTGGCAACAACACTAGGACTGGTTGGAGAAAGATCTCAGCCTGTCCCCAAAAGGTTGTGAGACATGGGAGGTAATACTGAGAATGGAGGGGGCAAAGGAATTACAGAATGACTGAAGGAGCCAGACTATAGTCCTGGTCCCCAAAGCCAATGTCACAGTTCAATTCCATATCAACTTAAGGTCAGTTTGAACACAAAGGTTGGCACTTCAGTAATGCCCGTAATAGGTTTCAAACAAAAGGAAGTATCTCTTCACACAGCACAGTCAACTTGTAGACCTCCTTGCTGGAGGATGTTGTGAAGACCAGGACTTGTAACAACGTTCAGCAAAGTACTGAGAAATTTATGGAGGGCAGGTCCATCAATACTTAAGAGTCAGGATGGGTAAGAATCGTGTCCCTGCCCTCTGTCAGAAATTGGGCATGGGTGACAGAACCATCACATGATCCCTTCTCCTGTTCTGTTCACTCACTCTGGGACATTTGGCTTTAGCCATTGCCAGAAGTCAGGATCCTGAGCTAGATGGAGCTTTGGGCTGACCCAATAGAGCTGTTCTTATGCCACAAGTGGATGAGTGATAGAGTGGCAGTCTTAATAAAGATTAGTGGCAGATCCCAGTCTTTGTCCTCAATCTCCTTGGGCCATTTCCACTTTAAAGTCATGCTGTTTAGCTTGCCAAGTTAGTCACCTACTAGTGTTCACTTTCGTGCCAGAGGTTGACCTAGCTCACCTTGCCAAACCTAACTAGGCCATGATAGAAGTGCCTTATGTAAGAGATCAAAGGTGAGCTGTGCTATTGCAATGAAGCTTTAATGCTCTGTCAGTACAGCTGAGCTGAATCTCATCCTTGCCATCCAGATGTCTCCAGTCCTTTCTTTACGCAGCTGCAGGTACAGGCAAGGGGGGCGGAGGGGGCTGTCCCACAACTTTGCAGGCAGTGTTCCCCATCCTATATTTGAGCCTAAAGCTGTTTGCCAGGGAGAAGGTACAGTCTGAGGAGGTGGCTCACACATCACAGTGGCTCATGGAAACCCCAGGTAAACTGCTGGGCAGCCCTGTCTCCTAGTCACAGCCCATGTACCTACTTTGCTGTGGCTGTTCTCTCCAACGGACTCTCCCCTCTTGGTGCAAGGCTGGTATCTGGCACACCCGCCCTAGAGCTAGGTGCAGCATGGTGCTGGGAAGTAGCATGCAAACATGCTTTTCCCCAAGAGACTGGCAGCTGCTTGAACAAGAAAGCTTTCTGGGCTTGTGAGGCCAGGGATAGGGACAGCCCCCAACCGTGCCATGAGCATACCTACACAGCATGCTTTGCCTGAAGAAGGGAAGCTTACAAAAGTGAAAATGGCCATGGAGCAGGGGAAAACTTGACCATGAAGAAGGGCTGCTAGAGACTGCTAGGGAACCAGCTGGGGAAACCCAGTCCCAGTGACTAGGTATTACTTTCCCATCCCCTTGTTTAAGGCAGATACCCTGCAGCTCTGAGAGAGGCTTTGGCCACCCGCTGTCAGCTGAGGAGCAGTGCCAAGGACTCAAGATCATGCAAATAAGCCCTATCTCCTGCAGGGAATAGTGGACTTTTCCAGGAGTGGGGATTTCCAGCAGGGACCCAGAGGCAAGAGACGTAAAGAGCTGAGGGCTGGTCAAGCCCAGGCTGAAAGCCGACACCTATGAGATCGCTTGGAACAGACAGCATTATTCAACTGGGGAGCTAATCCGTTCCTGTAGCTATGGGAAGAGTTCAAGGTGTAGGAGGGTGGCTCTTTAATCAGTTTTGCCTTCTACCTATAAAATGTCAGATTTCAGGTTCCCGTCTCCACCTAGGGAAGGACAGTAAGTTCTGTCACTGCTAGGCCTGCTGCTTCGTACCAGAGGCTGTGTGGCGGGAGGTCAGTAGAAAACCCTGCAGTTACAATCTGAGAGCACGAGTGCAGCCTTATACCAATCTCACTGAGACAGAGAATTTAACATTCTAGATACCCAAAGGTTTTATTATATTACAGAGGTGGAATGACTGAATTGGGGCATTTGTCTTCAGGTTAAAAACAATCCCATGCTCCAGATTAGCAGCGGATTCCCATGCCAATGGCCATGAATGTCCCAAATGTGCCACCACTTTGCATCATGGTTTTGCCAACTCCACCCATCAGTTCTCGTCCTCTCATGCCAACCCTGAAAAAGAGAAAATGGTGCAAGGTTCTGCACAGGCTGAGCATGGCAATTCTGCTACTGAAGCAACAATCCATTACTGATGAGATTGGATTTGGCTTCATTCACTTCCAGACTGCATACACCAGCGATGGGGAACCCCAGCTAGCGAGTGGATTGCATGAGCAGCCCTCCATCTCAGTGGGCCACAAGACTGTAACCAAGACAGTCTCCCAGGATAAGGTAGTTTTGCAAACTGAGCTCACGTAGATGGAATTTGCGGGAGGTGCTGACAGAACCATAGCAGCACAGGCTCTTACAATGTGAGCAATCAGCACACACCTCACTTCAGTGTCTGTCACTTTGGCAGTAACAGTAGGGAGAAAGCGAGGTGGATGAAAAGCAGCAGAAGTTTGCAACCCTCTGCATAAAGCATGGCAAATCCAGTGTTTTGAGGGTGCAGGTAGAAGCCCCGGCCTGCCCACCACCGGGCTCCACAATGTGCCCCGGGGCAGGTGAGGGCAGGCTGCGGGGGCAGGGAAATGGACGTGCCCCCCCGGCGGGACGGGGAGGGGCGGCTTGCTCCTGTTTGTCTGCGACCTGGCGGCTGCACGGACTCCGTTGGCTCCTCTGCGGCGGGAGACGCGGCCCGGGCCGCCTACCTGAGGCAGGAGAAGGTGCCGAAGAGCGCGCCCGCCGCCATGCCCACGGCGAAGCCCATCAGGAAGCCCATCTTCACGCGGTCGAAGCAGTTGGGCTGGGACTGCCCGTAGGGCCCCACGGTCACCGGCATCTGCAAGAGAAGGCGCTGAGACCCCGCCGCGCCACAAGGCGGCAGCGCGAGCGGCGGTTTGGCCTGCGACCGTCCGTGCAGCGCGCGGCCGGGGCAGGCACCCCCCAAGCGGGCCCTGGGAACCCCCCGCCCCGCGGCCTCACCTCGCTCGCGCCTCCGGCCGCGCCAGCCCCGCCGCCACTTCCGGCGCGCCCCGATGACGCTTGGGGTGAAAGGTCAGGGGAAGCTTCCGGCCTGGCCGCGCGGGGATGTCGCTGTTGTGGCTGCTGCTGCGAGGGGCGGGGGCGCGCGCGCTTGGCGGCCCGGGGGCCCGGCGGCTGTCGAGGGCGGCGCCGCGCCGGGGTGAGCGCGCCGGGCCGGGCGGGGCCCTGGAGCCAGCGGGGCCGATGGGAGCCCCCCCCGCCCCCCAGCGCCCCGCTCTTCCGCGAACCCCGCACCTGGCACGTCCGAGACCCCGCCCCAAACTCTGCCCCCAGCCCGACCCCCGTGCCCCAAACTCTGCCCCCGCCCGACCCCCGCGCCCCAATCTCTGCCCCCAGCCCGACCCCCGTGCCCCAAACTCTGCCCCCCGCCCGACCCCCGTGCCCCAATCTCTGCCCCCAGCCCGCTCCTCTGCCCCAAACTCTGCCCCCGCCCGACCCCGTGCCCCAATCTCTGCCCCCAGCCCTCCTCTGCCCCAAACTCTGCCCCCCGCCCGACCCCCGTGCCCCAATCTCTGCCCCCAGCCCGCTCCTCTGCCCCAAACTCTGCCCCCGCCCGACTCCCCGTGCCCCAATCTCTGCCCCCAGCCCGCTCCTCTGCCCCAAACTCTGCCCCCCGCCCGACCCCGTGCCCCAATCTCTGCCCCCAGTGCCCCAAACTCTGCCCCCCTGACCCCGTGCCCCCAAACTCTGCCCCCCCAGCCCGACCCCCGTGCCCCAATCTCTGCCCCCGACCCCGTGCCCCAAACTCTGCCCCCCCAGACCCCGTGCCCCAATCTCTGCCCCCAGCCCGCTCCTCTGCCCCAAACTCTGCCCCCGCCCGACCCCCCGTGCCCCAAACTCTGCCCCCAGCCCGACCCCGTGCCCCAATCTCTGCCCCCCCCGCTGCTCTGCCCCCATGCCCGCTCCTCTGCCCCAAACTCTGCCCCGCCCGACCCCCATGCCCCAATCTCTGCCCCCAGCCCGCTCCTCTGCCCCAACTCTGCCCCTCGCCCGACCCCGTGCCCCAATCTCTGCCCCCAGCCCGCTCCTCTGCCCCTGTCAGCCCCCGACCCGCCTCCCCGGCGCTCCAAACTCTGTCAGCCCCCTCAGCCCGACCCCCTGGCGCCCCAAACTCCGCACCCCATGCCCCATCCCTTTGCCTCCCCTGCCCCAACCCTGACTCCCCGCACCTCAGGCTCTGCCTCCTGCCCGTGCCTCAGTCTCTGCCCCTTCTCAAGTTCCAAGCCTAGAGCCCCCTCCCACACTAAGCCCCTGCCCCACCCCAGTGGAAGTGAGTGAGAGTGGGCTGAGCGAGCCACCAAGTGAAGGGGGCTGTAGGCGTGGGGGCAGGGCTAGGGTGTGCCAGGAGTTTTGTGCCAGGGGAATGTTGGCACCCTGGCCTGTGGGCAGATTTCTCTGGGCCTCGCTTGGCTCCTGTAAAATGGGGTCATGCCTCACCTGAGTGTAGTAAATGTCCTGAAGATTGTTGGTGATGGTGGCCGTAGAAATACCTCAGGCTGATCAGGGTGGTGAAGATTCAGGACTCCTGATGTTTCCTTTCGTGTACACCATGCTGCCTGTTGACCCGGGCTGGCTGTGGCCACTTGCCAGAGAAGAGGGGGTGTCTTTCTCCTCTTTCCTAGCAACATGGGCAGTGATTAGTTCTCCTTCAGCGTGCCAAGTATGCTGTATGTTCTCAGTGGACACGTACTTTGCTGACTGTGGTTTCTGTGATGTTCTTTTCCTGCAGCCACTTTCAGCTTCTGTTGTTGCAATGTTTTGCTTTTTTCCTCTCCTTCCCATAATGTCCTTCTTGGTACTTTGTGCTTGCTGTGCAGCTATCATTGTCCTGTGTTTTTTTTTTTCCCCTCTAGAAAAGGGCCTTAGTGAAGAATCCACGCTCCGGCCATTGTATATGGATGTCCAGGCAACTACTCCTCTGGTTAGTAAAATGAAGTGATGCGAACATATGCTGGTGCCCTAGAATAAACCCTGTGGTTGTAACCAGATAGGCTACATGCCTAATGGGCAAGGTGTGTCCTGGAAATCACAGATTCTGTGATTTCTAGAACTCTGTGACATTGGTTTGTATCAGTCTTGGACTAAAGCTTTTGGTTGCTGCCCGGGGGAGTGGGTGCTCTCTCCTCCCGCAGTTCTCCAGTGCTGGAGGAGGTTCCCTCCCCTGCTGTTCTCAGTGCAGATCCCTCCTGCCCCCACAGCACTTGGGCTCTCATCCCCCACCACTCAAGCTTCAGTCATCTCCTCACCCCTATTATTTTTAGTAAAAGTCAGAGACCGGTCACAGCCTTCTGTGAATGTTTTTACTTTTACTACAAGTAACCATGACACAATCTTAACGATGAGAAATGCGGACTTCAGTAAGTGAGTCCGAGTGCTCATGAGTATCTCTGGGAAAAAACTGTTTTTTCAGTACTCTTTGCAGGCGAATGAACACTTTGTAACGAAGCTCAATATCTAGTCTTCCTCATTCATTCTTGATGTGTCATTCCTTCCCACAATCACTCCATCTGTTAGTTTCCTTCTCTTCCCGCATCAGACTCAAGCTTCTTGTTCTCATAATGAACATAATCTCACCCCCAACTACATCTTGGCTTTCCCCATCATTCGCTCTTTCTCACTAGACATGAAAGCTACGTCTACATTGTGCTCTCTTGTGCAAGAACATATACAAATGAGCCGCCATTTTTGCGCAAAAACCATTCTGCCTGAAAATAAGTGGCAGAAAGGCTCTTACGTGCAAGAGGGTTTTTGAGCAAGAAGGAGTATAGACTGCTCCTTCTTGCGCAAAACCCCTTGCGCAAAATGGCAGCTCATTAACTATGCAAGAGGCACGGCGATATTCATCGCCGCACCTCATTTTCGTATGTTCTCGTACAAGAGAGCGCAATGTAGATGTAGCTGGAGGGACTGAGAAGAGATGGTCTGATTTGTGCTTAAAAAAAGAGTCCAGTAGTTTACCCAGTTTAAGGCACTCACCATCTTTTCTGTGGTCACTGATAAGCATTACTATTCAGTGCTGCATCAAACCAACTAACTGTAAGGGGAGTCTGCAACTAAAATTCTAACGTTGTACCTCAGTAACAGTTGAGAAGTGGGTCTTTGTCTGAAAGTCCAGTCTTCTTCCTTCAGCATAAATGTATTATGGCCAGAATGTCTTCCATCAACATTTATATATTGTGAGGGTTAATAATTAGAAATCTCTTAATATTCCTGGGGAAAAGGTACAATAAATGCACCTTATGGTGGTGGCTATCATCAAGTACTGTCTAATCATGTCATTTGAATTAAGAAATCTGCAGCGATGAAGGGCCATCTTAGATAAAATGTAAAATTTTTCAAAATTGTTTGCTGTTCACTGGATAGGTTAATACAGAGCATATGCAAAATGTTTGTGCATTCGCAGTAGTTTGAAATCAGCTGGCAGCTGGCCTGGGATAAAGCAGCGCATACATCAAGGGTGGGGAACCTTTTTTTGGTTGAGAGCCACTGATCCAAAGAAAAATCATTCAGGGGTCATAGACTTGTAAGAAGCGTCAATAACAAAGAAAACAAACCCCTCGGGCCTGGCCCTGGAGAAACAACGAACAAACAAAACCAAATCCCTCACTGACCTCGGGGTGGAAAGACTCCTAGACACACTCAGGATGTCAGGACTCCCTTGCGCTCCATCTCTGTGGGCCCAGATCTGGCCCCTGGCTTCCCTTGATCCTGCCCTAGGTGAGGCTTCGGGCTTCCCTTCCCACCGCCATGGGTGAGCCAGTGCTAGTGCTCCAGTCCCAAAGGTGGTGCTGAGGCAGGGAGACTTGCAGCAGGGCTGGAGTGCTATCACTGGCTTGCCCTGCTGGTAGGGGGGTGGGCCCTGAGTCAGCCTCACTGTGGGCCAGATCAAGTGAAGCCAGGGACCAGATCTGGCCTGCAGGCTGTAGGTTCCCCTCCTCTGGCTTATCTATTGCAGGGGAAAGGAGGAGGAAAAACAAACTGCTTTTAACAATTACTTCTTGTCTTCTAGGACCCCAGAGTTCTGGACAGCATGCTCCCTTATCTAATGCACTACTATGGCAACCCCCATTCCAGGACTCATGCCTATGGCTGGGAGAGTGAGTCTGCTATGGAACGAGCCAGGCAGGTGAGGCTTTTCAGAGCCTGTCTAAGTTTGTGCGCCAATCCCTGTCTTTCTGGTTTAGCTCCTAGTAGGTGAGACTCGGTAACGTGATCTCTAGCAGTGTAAGTCTTTACCGTGTGAGGTCTAGTTTGGCAAACTCAAAACACGTTTTCTACTAAAGCAATTTAAGTGGTAGAATGAAATGACTTGGGGGTGAAGGGAGGCTTTCCAAAGCTGCTCAGGGCTTTGAAAGCGAATGGCACTTGTCGTAAGTCCCTATGGCACCTTTGAAAACCTCCCTCTCAGGCATGTATCTGCCATTTCAGTAACTACTGTTTTCACATTCTAGGTCAATGGATTTTTGCCTTGCTGTGAAATTGTAGGGGTGTGTTTTGGTTGCCTATGGGACATACTGAATATTGAATACACTGAATGTTTCTTGCATTTTCCCCTTCTTTTCAGGAGGATTTATGTTCACAACAAGTAATAGTCCTGAATGCAGATAGCCTATGCAAATCCCCCTCCACATTAAAAGAGGAAGTATACAAGTACAATGTCATTTCTTAAGATAGAATCTATAACCCTGTCCAGGCTGGGCTAGTATTGGAGTAGTGGAGATGCTGTTTGTATTCTGTTTGTGATGAACCCCTTTTCATTCTTAAAGCAGGATATCATATTTTTGTTTCTCTTTAAACAGCAAGTTGCATCGTTGATAGGAGCAGATGCTAGAGAGATTATTTTTACCAGTGGAGCTACAGAATCAAATAATTTAGCAATTAAGGTAAATGTCTGGTTTATAAAACAAGTGATATATACGAAAGTACTTTGAAATCTATAATGATTTGGTGTTAAAGACCTGTTGTTAACCTGCCAGTGATCCATCTGTGGTTCTGAACTATTAATAAATTGACAGTGATTTTAGTTGAGATCGTTGTTTGTTGACCAGCTTGTGAAATGAAGGCATGGACTGCTGTGCCCCAGCATTACTGCAGGGAGTGGTGAGCAGGAGCGGGCTGGTCATGAACCATGCTTTGGCACAGGAGCCATACTTAGCCTATTTTGTAAAATGAAGACCTCTTTGAACTGTATTGAAATCCCCACAGTTAACCTTGATGTCCCAGAAATTCCTTTGGGCCTGAAATTGTCCATCCTAGTTTTAGAGCACAGGGGAGTCGTGTCCCCCCCCACCCCTTCAACCTTAACTGTTTTTGATATGCATGTGGGGATTAAAACTCCTTTTGTCCCAGATGTGCCAGATGAAGTTTTGTGTTCCATATAACTCAAATCTTGGTCTTAAAGAGTGGCAGAAATCTTGATTATCAAGCTTTTCCCAAAGTGTTTGATCCTTTAAAGCACAGGTGAATATTTTCCTTATTAATATTTAGAAGATTTTTCATTCTATAGTATCTCACTCCAAAGAAGCAGAAAATTCTAAATCCTCTCTTAATAAATATTCCACAATTCAAAGCTATATATTTAGGAAGCAATTGTAAATAACTAAATGGTCTAGTTTAGTGCAAATAACATTGGTAGATTATAATTGAGTAAATGATTAGAAAGAGTGGTGATCTGTGTTGCCTCTAAGCCAGGGCTACTCAACTTTGGAACCCCGGCGGGCTACAATGATACTCACAGCACATGCCAAGGGCCACAACTTAAGTGTGGTTGCATATATATGCAAATAGCTGCTTTCACACAGATGGGCATGAATACAAAGATTAAGCCTTAAGCCACTGTGCCAGACTCAAACGTGGCCAGTGTGAGCCAGTCCACTTGTGTCTTTCAGTGCTTACCCCGCCTGGGAAACGCGTCACCATTGTGGAGCGTGTTCCCAGTGGAGGCCATGTTCAAAGGTTCCCACCCACAGGCTACATGTTGAGCCCCGAATAAACACAAATCTCACTGTAGGCCACAAACAAATAGGCAGCATGAGGCCCACTGGCCCAGTTTTGAGTAGCCCTGCTCAAAGCTGAGGGGCAGGGCAGATTCACAGATGATTAATCAGCCCCGCCCAGTCAGAAGCTCAAGGCTCTGTGCATGGAGCTGACTGACTGGACAGGGCCGATGAATTACCTGTGAAGCTGTGCTGCCCTGCAGCTTAGAGGGAACACTGGTGGTGATTGTCTTAAGAGGGCTGGAATGTTGGGTTCTTGCCTCCCTGCTTCTTCAGGTTGAATGTTTCCTTGCACATAATCACCCTGTGAGTAAGGCTCACAAGAATGTTGTGGCTGATTCTCTTCATGAGAGACTCTCCCATTAGCCATTTCAGACTGTGTCATGCCAAGAGATGCCGAGGGAAACTTTTTTGCTTGGTGTCACGTGCCTTTGAATTTATGTAAATGACTACTGTTAAGCAATTTTATGGCAGTTTTATTTTTCATTTAATGTGAATCCCAGGGTGTTGCAAGATTCTATAAATCCAGAAAGAAGCATATTATTACAACTCAGACAGAACACAAGTGTGTGCTGGACTCTTGCCGTTATCTAGAGGCTGAAGGCTTTCATATCACATACTTGCCTGTTAAAAGAAATGGGCTCATAGACTTAAAGGTAAGTTGCTTGTTGGCAAACGTAAAAATTCTCCATTTAGATCTGTGTTCCCTGTGAGCTGCACACTTGTGCAGTTGCTCAGCAGAGATTCAAATACGGCCCAGCTGATTGTCAGAGTACCCACATCTGTGCTTTCTGTTTCTACTGGTGGTGCACATTCACATATGCTTCAGTGCACATAAAATTATTTCGCACGTGGATGGGAAAGATTAGCAGGAACATAGAGCACTATTCTCTTACAGGGCTCAGCTTACACAAAAACAATATTCTCTATGATCTGTTCCTAATGCCTAAAAGACACAAGAATGGAATTTCTACTAGCCAAGTGAAAGGACCATCAGATGAAAACATTTCCAGTGTCTAACATTTGTTTTGGATTTCTTTTAACACAGAGTAGTCTGAAGTCTAATGCATGTGGTTTTAATGTTTGAGTGTTAACAAAAGAATTCCATTGACACAATGGTATTGATAACTTTTATGCTGCCACCATAGTTTAAATTGACACAATGACAATTTAGGATGAAGCGGGTTCTTACACTCAGTGTCTGCTGTGGTACCAGAGCAGGGGTGGGCAATAATTTTTAAAGGGGGGCCTCTTCATGAATTTTGGTATGTGGTCACAGGCCAGCTTCAAGGGGTGGAGCTTGGGGTAGCAGGGGCAGGGCTGGGGACAAGCCTCCCTCCAGAATTGTCTGGGGCCAGAGGCTTTGAATTAACAACACAGCAAAGGGCTTGCAGCTCCAGCCCTGGCTGAGGTAGCGTCGAGTTTGGGAGCCATGAGCCATTCCTGTTGCCTGATCTGCTGCTTCTGCCCCTCTGAGAGAGTAAGTGCCCCCCCCTTCCCCAGCTGATCAGCTGAGCTCCCTGCCTGCGCGGGGGAGCTCTGAACCTCTGCGTGGAGCTCAGAAAAGGGCTGCGCGGGCGCACAGCTTACAGGGAACCTTTATTGTAACCCATATTAACAGAGTGTGACTCAGTTGCCCTCTACTGTTCGGTATGCCTTGAAAGGGGCAGTGTGTGTGCATGAGCAGGTTCCTTTTTTCTAACTGAGCATGGAGGAGTTTTGACCTTTCACATACGTCGTTCTCTCCTCTCAAGGTTTCCTTCTGTTGCTGTGCTATTGCTCAAGTAACAGGGAAGCTAAGCTGGCAGGTGTTTCAAAGAGAGCGTGCAAATGAGCTCTTTGGTACTTGTTTGGTCTATTCCCTTTTGGGTTTGGTTCCCTCCTTTGCCTAGTACTTGAGCAAAAACCAGATAATTTCCATTGGGTTTCATCAGCTCTACTTCCCTAACTTTGGAGTTTGTGACACCAATGATTTCCTTGGGCCTGTGCCAAACTAATCTCTTATGTGGTATTGGAATTCCACATGCTAGGAATTGACCCGTATCACTGCCCCTTTTCCTCCCACCCATCCACAACTTCTTTTTGGTAAAGTGTTGCTCCCTTGGCTTCTTCCAGAAACTGACAAAGCATCTGGGTGTATAGGCACATAAACAATGGTAGGAGTATAGAACGGACTGCTGACCAGGATGGTTACTGTGCCTGCAAAATACACGGGGAGATTAGAGGCTGTAAAATTTATGATAATAATAAGGGATTTTGATTATATCCATATTGACTGGGTACCGCTACCTCAGGATGGGATGCAGAGGTAAAGTTGCTAGTCACCATAAATGACTAGTTGGAGCAGCTGTTCCTGGAATCTACAAGGCATAAGAGGCCCTTCTTGTGCACGGAGGACTAAATCAAGAGCTGACCCAAGAGGTGAACATAGCTGAATTGCTCAGTAATAACAATCATCATGTAGTTCAATTTAACATCCTTGTTGGGGGAATAGCAAAGAAATCCACCACAGTAGCATTTACATTCAAAAAGGGAAACTACATGAAAATGAGGAAGCTAGTTACATGGCAATTGTAAGGCACAGTCACACGAGTGAAATGCCTACAGGCTGCACGAAACTTTTAAAAAATACCATAGTAGAGGCTCAAAGTATATTTACACCTTAAATAAAAAAAACAGAGGACCAAAAAAAATGCCACTGTGGATAAACAGTAAAAAAGGCAATTAGAGACAAAAAGATATCTTCTAAAAATTGGAATAAAATCCTGCTGAGGAAAAAGAAAGGAGAGCAAATTCTTGAGTCAAGTATAATTGGGCATGTGAAACAAGAATTGGAAGAGCTACTAGTAAAAGGCAGAAAAACTTAACAGCAAAACAAAAAGGTTAAGGACATTAGAAGCAGGAAGCTCTCCAAACAATCAGTGGGCCCACTGGCTGATGGAGGTGCTAAAGAAGCCTCAAAGAAAACCAGGCTGCTGTGGAGAAGCTATATGAATTCTTTGAAATGGCCTTCACCGCAGAGGATGCGAGGGAGGTTCTCACACTTGAACCATTCTCTCAGCGTGGCACATCTGAGGAATTACCCCAGAGTGAGGTGTCCGTAGAGGAGGCTTTGGAACAAATTGATAAACTAACCTTTAACAAGTCACCAGGACCAGATGGCATTCTCCCGGGAGTTCTGAAGGAACTCAAAGGTGAACTGACAGAACTACTACCTGTGGTTTGTAATCGGGTGCTTAAATTATCTTGTCTACCAGATGATTGGCAAATAGCTAATGTGATGCTGATGCATAAAAAACAGGCATCCGAGGCAGTCCTGGCTATTACAGATTAGTAAACCTCGCTTCAAGTATTGCAAATGTTGGTTGAAACTCTAGTAAAGAACAGAATTATCAGACACATAGTATGGTGGAAAACATTCAACATGGCTTTTGTAATGGGAACTCACGCCTCACCAGTCCATTAGAATTCTCTGACTGGATCAACAAACATGGATGAGGGTGATTGATTGGATATCTAGTGTATTTGGACTTTCAGGAAGACTTTGACAAGGTCTCTCAACAACAGCTCTTCAGCAAAGTAAGGGTCTCTCCTGGATTAGTAACTGGTTAAAAGATAGGAAGCAGTGAGTAGGAACAAATGGTCATTTTTCTTAGAATTATGGAACTAGAAGGACCCTCGAGAGGTCAGCAAGTCCAGTCTCCCTACAACGATGGCAGGACCAAGCACCAACTAGCCCATTCCTCACAAGTGTATGTCCAACCTGCTCATAAATATCTCCAGAGATGGAGATTCCACAGCCCCCCGGGCAGCTTATTCCAGAGTTTAACCACCCTGACAGGCAGGACGTTTTTCCTAATGTCCAACCTAAACCTCCCTTGTTGTAGTTTTCACAGTGGAGACAGGGTTCTCCAAGGATATGTACTGGGAGCAATGCTGTTCAACATGTTGATAAATGATCTTGAGAGAGGTATAAATACTGTGGTGGCAAAATTTATAGATAATACGAAATTACACAGTGCAGGTTGTACCTCTCTTAACCGGGACTCCCTGGTCTGGCAACAACCGTGGTCTGGCATGGACCATGGATGTTCCTGGACCACAGATCCCACGAAGAGAGAGAGAGGGTGGCGGGGCAGGAATGCTGTAAGGAGCACAGGTGACTTAACCGGGAGCCCAGAGTGCCGGGGGGCGGGACAGAGAATGGACAGCATGATGTGGAGTTCTGGCCCCAGTGAAGCTCCCTAGTCCCAGTGGCCAGGGGGCTCTAGCTTGGTCACAGCCATGAACCTCCAACCCCCGTAGCAGCCAGGGAACTCTGGCTCCGTCCCCTGCTGCAGGTCTTTGGCTGCATTCTGGCTCCAGAGGCCAGGGAACTCCAGAGGCAGCCAGGGTGCTGTAGCTCGGGCCGTGGAGCTCCAGCCCTGTCCCTCTGCAGAGCTCCGGCCCCAGGTGTGGAGCTAGGCGAATGTGGAGCTGTCCCCAGCTGTGCAGCCCTGGCCATGGTGCTCCAGCCCTGGCGATAGTGGGGTTGGGGACAGCCCCAGGGTGCTGAGGCAGCAGCGGGGACAGGCTGGAGCCCTAGCCTAGTGGCAGCACGGCCATGAGGGGAGGGACCTTCCCTGGTCTGCCAAATCCCCTCGTTTGGGACCAGTTAGGTTCCAAGTGCACCGAACCAGAGAGGTCCAACCTATATAGTTAAGTCCTAAGCAGACTGTGAAGAGCTACAAAAGGATCTCACAAAACTGGGACACTGGACAACAGAATGATAGATTCAGTTCAGTGTTGATTGATGCAAAGTAATGCATATTGCAAAAACACAATTCCAACTTTATACAAAATTGATGGGGTCTAAATTAGCTGGTACCACTCAAGAAAGAGATCTTCGTGTCGTCATGGATAGTAGAGATGTAAGTGACTACTTGATTACCAGATAAGCCTAAGCTTGAGTCACTACTTGACTACACGCCTCCTCCCCGCCTTGCTGCCTCTGTAAGGAGCCGGTGATGGCGGAGCCAGCTTAAAAGCCCGCTGGGCTCTTATTACACTTAAAATGCAGAGCTTGTATTGCTGCTGCTTCTTTATAACTATGACTCCCCGCCCCAGCATCATGTTATATAATACAGGCAATTAAAGCTTTTATATCCGTTCCCCTAGGCTTCCCCCTCTCTGTTCTAGCTCTAACTCACGTCCTCCTAGATAGTGTCAGTCTGGGCTCTCAAAGTCTGTCAGCCCTGGCATGGATCGGCTGTTAGTACAGGAATAATTTCTGCTGGAGTCTCCTATAGGAAGCTCAGTTTGCCTACTCTGGGCACCCCTTTTTATACTCCGAGTAGGGATGTTAGCGAGTAGTTGAACTTATCAGGTAGTCAGTTGGAGTATCGACTACTTGCTTCTCCCCCCTCTCTCCCTCTCTGAGAGGCAGCAAGGGAGTACAGGAACTCGTGCTGGGGGGAGCCAGCGTAAAAGCTGGTTCTTCACAGCACCGGCTCTGCGGTGCCGCCTGCCCCTGCCTGCTGCCCCTATCAGAGGCAGCGGGGGGGGATAAGGGAGGCTGCTCCGGCAGCAGCCCGTTTGCAGCGGTCTGGGTTTGGCCGCACGTAGGGGCTTGGCGGCCCGGGTTTGGCCACCACGAACTGGGGCTGCTGGACTCAGTGCAAGCCGGGACCGAGCTGTTCTGGCTCACGCTGGTCTGGGATGCTGCGCCTCTGCATTTTAAATGTAGTAAGAGCCCAGCAGCTTTTACTACATTTAAAATGCGGAGCCGCAGCACAGGTGGCTCCCAGAGTGAGCACAAGCCAGGACTGCTCAGCCCCTGCTCGAGCTGGCTCCTGGAGCTACCCCCACTGCAGCTCTGCAGAGCGGTCCTGTTGACTAATCGTGTAGTTGATACAAATATCGACTACATGATTAGTCAGATAACTGCATCTTAACATCCCTAACTCAGTCTGTCTATGCCTGTGTTCTGTGTCCCCCTGGAGATCCAAGGGACCTGAATTCTGTAAGCTGTACGGGTTGATGTACAACCTTCGTCTTGCAGTTACACACACATAATGAGCACAATTTGTTACAGCATTTTCATGATTTAAATTTAACTTGCCCAATGATATGTTTGCAATATTGCCAGTTGGCACCTCTTTTCTCAGAGTATTAAGGCATCAGATTATTTCTAGATCATCAGTTTAGGCTGTGGCTTGGATCCAAGGCCTAAAGTAGCGAGGCTGAAGTCTGCAAGACTTCATCCTACAGGCTTCTTATGTTTCAGCTTGTCTGACTTATTACACAGTTCCTCTAGATCGGGGTGGGCAAAAACGGCCTCCATGGGCAGGATCCAGCTCGCTAAGTGGGTGGATCTGGCCCACGGTGGCCCTGCTGCTCCCTCGGCCCCAGGCCAATTAGGACCTAGGGGTGGGGGAGCACACGAAGCCTCCTCCCGCCCTGCCAGGAGCATGTGGCGCTTTGAAGCACCGTGCGCTGCTTGCAGGGCGGGAGGGAGAGTGGAGGTGGCTTTGCGTGCTCTCCTGCCCCCAGGCCAGTCAGGGCCTGGGGGTGGGGGAGTTGCATGAAGCTTCCTTCGCCCTGCCCCCGCCCTGCCAGGAGCCCGCGGCACTTCAAAGTGCCATGTGCTCCTGGCAGGGCAGGAAGGCTTCCGTGCTCCCCGCCCCAGACCGTAATTGGCCTGGAGGTGGGGAGCATGCCAAGCCTCTTCCAGGGCATGGGTACCTAATGGGAAGGGGGGGTGATGTAGCACTGCCCCTTCCTGTTTAGGTCTGGTCTTTTCCGGGATGGCCTGGGGCCACTTGAAACATTTTTGAAGTGGCCCCCGCGCAAAAATTATTGCCCACCCCTGCTCTAGATATTACTCAGTCTTCTACTTCTACTGCCCTATCTATCAATTCTGATTAACATAGAATGAGGAGCTAGATTGTAACGTATGGGTTCATCATAACCTCACACAAAAAGTGAATACCAAACCACAGTCATTGGCTCCAACATGAATGGTGTATTCTGGTCTTCAAAATCTATTAATCTATGAATTCATCCCTGCCACCCTCAGGCTGCAATGCTTGAGTTTCAGGCCACTGGACACCCATTATTCCTTGGGGTGTATTCTGCTACACAGGACTGTCAGCCTTACGTCTGGGCCAGATCCCCAGCTTTGAGTGATGTCCTCCATTTTCTTTCGCTCTCAGATAATTCTGCTGACAATAATCTTCCTCCCCCACCCATTCCTTGTATATTGCAATAGCTTTCTTGAATTCAGAGGACTTGCTGTTTGTTTAGATATTGCGTACTTTTTAGAATGGGAAATTAATAAAACACACTAGAAACAAACTAGCATGAAAGTAACTAAAACTTTGTCATTCTTGTCAGACATGCGGAACTGTGTTAGTCTGTTTCAGCAAAAACAATGAGGAGTCCAGTGGCACCTTAAAGACAAACACATTTATTTGGGCATAGGCTTTTGTGCCCTGGAGTCCGCTTTGTCAGATGCATCTGATGAAGCAGGCTCCAGCCTACCAAAGCTTGTGCCCAAATAAATGTGTTTAAGCATAGAAAAGATTTCATGGTCATACATTATGTATATAGTCTATAGAAATTAGTCATACTGTTTTGATTTATGTGTAACTGGTATTGCTGCCAAATAGTTAAAAAAGAAAGCATTTTTACAGGCTGACTGACAGACGTGCAAGTTGGTGATCAGTGTTGTCCTGCCTGAGCCTTCTCTGGCACACCTGTCAGTGAATTTAATGAGTATTATTCCAGCACTTCCATAATATCCATTTGTAGTGTCAAAGAAATACAGGAACTTTTTCGTAACTGAATGTAATTTGCTATCAAAACTGAAGTTGAGTGTTGGGTCTCTTTAGTGGGAAATGGATTCACACATCTTCTGATTTGAGGCTTAATCTCTATTAAAATAAAGGCAGAACTATTTCAGACAGAATTATTGTCAGTACTTGCTGTATCTGGACGTACGCGAAATAGTTAAATGGGCCCAAGCTATACATTTGGAGGCACCAAAAAGTTCCTTCTTTTGTGATGGTCATCACGTTACCTGATCTCTTGGTCTTTTCCTTAAGTCTTGTTCATCAGTTTCTGATACAATGTTTCTCCAGCTGCGGATCCGTTTGTACATGTATTGTGATACATTTTCACATGCTGCATTACTAATTTTTCCTGCGTTCCACATTCAACACATTATTCATTGAATTGTGCATAACCTGTACATTATTCATGTGCAAGCATTAATCACCTAATGTCTATACTTTTCTTGCTGAATGTGCAGTTTTAGGGTCATAGTGCCCTGTGTCCCGTTTATCAGTGACCATACATCTTAGTTGCGTGACTTGCCAACAATATTATTTTAAACAAATCAGCAGATTATCTGAAAGAGAAATTAACAAAAAATTCCTTCATGCCAGGCAAAGACTTGGTCTGCATATTACCTCATCTAATACTTTCTCAATATCCATAATTAGAATTTATTAAAAATATATCTAACAAAGAATCTTGTTTTATCATTAGCAGTCCTCCATTTCAATGTGAGATCAGTATGTATTTATCATAATATATTAGCCTCCCCCTTAATCTGTTAAAAGGGGAATTTTAGAAAGCACTCTCTGTAATTCTTTAGTCTGATATCAATATTTCTTATCTTCTGTAAACATAAATTTGTCTTTTTTTTTTTCATTTTACTCAGTCCAAAAACTTTGCACTTTGGGAGAGCCAACTCTGTGTTTTTCCTGTTAAAACCTCTGGGCTACGTCTAGACTGGCATGATTTTCCTCAAATGCTTTTAACGGAAAAGTTTTTCCATTAAAAGCATTTGCGGAAAAGTGTGTCTAGATTGGCACAGATGTTTTTGCGCAAAAGCACTTTTTGCGGAAAAGCATCCGTGCCAATCTAGACGTGGTTTTGCGCAAGAAACCCCAATCGCCATTTTCGCCATCGGGCCTTTTTTGCGCAAAACAGTTTTTACCTGTTACACTGGCCCTCTTGTGCAAATACATTTGCGCAAGAGGGCTTATCCCTGAGCAGGAGCATCATAGTATTTGAGCAAGAACACTGACAATCTGACATTAGATCGTCAGTGTTCTTGCGCAAATCCAAGCGGCCAGTGTAGACAGCTGGCAAGTTTTTCCATAAGCGGCGCTTTGCGGAAAAACTTGCCAGTCTAGACGCAGCCCTGGTGTTTAGGCCTTGGTTTTTAGTCAGATTTAACAGCAGTCTAATACTAAGCAGTAGACAGCTTTTACTTGTTCTTTTAGTTATTTTGGGCACTGCATTTGTGTCTTTTCAATGTTTTCTCCAGGAGCTGGAAGATGCGATTCAACCAGACACAAGCCTGGTGTCCATAATGACGGTGAATAATGAAATAGGAGTAAAGCAGCCAGTTCGTGACATTGGTAAGTAGTCCCTGTCTTCCAGCAGCCTAAGATACATTACTCTGACATGAACAATATTCTCTGCTTAATTATGTTTCTACACACACGCTCTAGAGCCAAGTGCTAGTGATTAGCATGTGTAGTCAAATGATTATCTACACACGTGGTTCGTTAAATGTTCAGAAGATCAAATAGCCAAATTTAGCCAATTTTATTGCTAAAACAAAGTACAGTACAGAAGAGAGAGAATTACTACATTACCCATCATTCTGGGGGGCTGTTTCTCACAACATGCCAAATGACCTTATACAGAAGCAATGAGGAGTCCTGTGGCACCTTAGAGACTACTAGATTTAATAGGGCATAAGTTTTTGTGGGTAAAATTCTCTTCATCAGATGAATTGGAGTAAGGTTTACAGAGGCAGGGGTGTGTATAAGGAAAACAAAAGAGGGTACTTGTAAATGAGGCTAATCAAGTCAGGGTGCAAGTGGCTCATTCACAGCAATTGAGGTGGAGATGTGGCTATTAAGGATGTGAAAGCATAACTGTTTACACCCAGGCTCGTTATTTAACGAGCATGGTTAGATGCCTCCTACGTTCCCCATCGCCCCATGCTACTGCCTCTGCATCAGTGGCAGCAGTGTGGGGTAGGGGCACATTCTGACTCCCACGGAGCTACCCTGCTGCCTCGGTATCAGAGGCAGTGAGGGGGGGCAGGCAGGAGCTGATCCTCCTTGGGGAGCTGACTGCCCCACCCACGTAACCACTGACATTTTTTTTCAGCAGTTACATGTTTACTTTAATAAACACGTTTTAAAATCCCCAGTGGATACCAAGAGTGGGAAATTGTCTTTGTAGTACATTAACCAGTTAAGATCCTTATAGTACTGAATACTACACTATTGAATAGAACAAACTGTCAGCCCAGCTAGGCACACTGCAACGTGGCAGGCTGGGTAACCGTTACACCCATCGTTTAACTGGTTAACATTTTAAATCCCCTTTAAATGGGATTTTACATCCCTAATGCAAAATAAGACCTAGAAGTGAGTCAGCTGCAGATCAAATGAGAGTTTGCAATGATCTGGCAGGGAAAAAAGTTCACTGGGCCCCGTGAGAGACCCACCATGCCATAAGGTGGTAATGGCTTCTCTCTGAATGTGATATAGCTACAGTTGGAATATCGCTCGCTTGTGGGCACCAGAAAGTTACTGTCAATCTAGAGAAAGTTCACTGAAGAATAACCACTGTGAGATGGGAACTGCAGGAACTGTGTTTTGAGGAAAGATTAAAAGCCAAGTTTTGCAAATTTAGTTAAGTGACAGCACAGTGGGGAATGGATCATAAGCAGGGCTCGACAAATAATGCAATCTACTTGCCCGTGGCGAGTAGATTACAACCCGGAAGAGCCGGGTTCGGGCGATCTGCGCATGCGCAGATCGCTGGACAGCGCGGCTGGCGAGCCCCGATCATAAGCATACTTGATGAGTCTGACAGCAAGGAAGGAGAGGAATTATATTAGCCTGATACATGGGATGTTATTAGATCAAAGAGAATTAAGATGTGGAAAATCAAGGTGGTCTACTGGGAAAATTTCCAAATTCCAGATCTGCCAGATTGTAAGTAGACTTTGCCAAGGGAAGTGATTGAAACCCCCATCGCTTCAAACTCAGCCATGCAATGAGAGGTGGTTCCATAGAGCCAGTCCGTCACTTGACAAGGTGACTTTGCCTCCAAAGTTCATCACCTAATAAACCATCTTGTTAGTCTTTAAAGTGCTACATGACTGCTTTCTTTGTTTTGCCTCCAACGTCTTTGATAAGAATCTGGCATGTAGCTCTTCTGTTGCACTAACTGCAGTTGAGATGCTGAGCATTACTAAGCCTGGATGAGTAGCAGCTTGGAATAGCTCCAGACCAGTGACTAATACATTTAAAGAGCCACATTTCTTCTTCCTTTCCCCTACCAAACTGCTCCACTCCCTGCAAGATGAGTAACGCGCTGTCTTGTTTCTTGCTATTGTGGTGTTCTTCTCCCAGGTCAGATCTGCAGCTCCCGTAAGGTTTTCTTCCACACGGATGCTGCACAGGCAGTTGGCAAAATCCCCATGGATGTCAATGATATGAAAATTGACCTAATGAGCATCAGTGGCCATAAAATCTATGGTCCCAAAGGTACTTTGTTCATGGATTTGTTTGTTTTTCTAAGGGATTCATTTTTTCCAGGCTTGTCTTGAGGTCGCTTTGTTTCAGCAGGTATTCTGTGAAATGTTGAGAGAGATGTTTAAACCTTCATTCTCTTCTTGAATGAATAGAGCTTTTCAGTGATCGTTGAACCAGACCTAGCATACTTGGATTATGTATTCTACTTTTGTCCTTTTTTTTTTCAAATGCAAAAAAGGCAAAATTGTTCCAAGGACCCTGTGGCTAAGCATGGAGTCTCTTGACAGAGCAGGAGTGAGCTAAGGCCTGTCTGTCTCCTTTCTGCCCAGCCTTGCTCCATGATTCATATTCGTTCAAATGCTTCTGGCCCCTCACGCAAATAGGAAGAAATGGTAGGCTGGCTGAATATATGGGGAAACAGTGGAATGAATGCAGGGCCCAAAGTAAAAGAAAGCAAAAGCCATTTTCTCCAACCCCCTTGCTCTAGTGATTAGAGCCTTACTTGCACAGTAGAAAGTGAATTCCTTTCTGACTGACAGCAGTGTGAGGAAGAGCCATTCGGGCTGTGCTGCCACACCTGCAGAGGGGATCTCTATTGGGAATGCCCACCATCAAGCATGTGGACAGACTGAAGGCTTGGGTAGTGTTAGCTGCTCATGTTGCAATACCACACGGGGCAAAAGTCCAGGCAGGGCTGTGTTGTCGTCTGAAAGCTCTAGGATAACAGGAGTCCTTTTCCCCTGCCCCTGCCCCTCAGTCCTCTACACCAGACTGGAACTTTGCATGTGATACAGCTGGAGGAGTAGGGGGCAACTATGCAGCCTGTGGCTGGAGAAAAGGGGTGGCTTTCCCTTCTGAACGCCATGTCTCTCCAGACACTGGCTGAGTGACTGCCCCTGCTCCTCAGGCAAGCATCCGTGCTGCTCACTGCCATCGGCACCTCTTGCCTGCTCCCCTGACGCTGCAGGTGAGTTTTTGTTCAAACATGACTGCAATGGAGGCCGGACAAGTTCCTTCAATAGCAAGAGAGAACCAAGCAGATTGCAGGTGTGTTACTGCTGCCATGTGTTGGTGACAATGTTTGGTGTCATGGAAATACAATGGTGGGACATGTGCTAGTCTCCCCTGTGTGAAACTAGAAGCTTATTCAATGAGGGAAGGATGGATTGAGGTGCAAAAGTCTCTCTCAAAACTGTCCTGTCTGATTAGCTCCATTCATTAAAGACTGAAACGGGGAAAACCTCTGGGAAGACTCCTGGCCTACAGAGTCAAGGGGAGTTCTGCCTCCAGGGCTACAGGGGACTGGATAATGGAGCTAAGGAAGTACGACTAGCTACATACACAAATCACCCTAGCAAGACCACTTTTTGGGGGGGGGAAGTAGCCCAAGCAGACTGTTTTCTCAATAACATGGGCCACAAAAATACTTCCAGCTGACTGTACACGGCAGTAATGTTCCAAAGAAGGGGAATAATTCGGGTCGTATTGGATGTTATACTGTGAGCTCGCTGAAACGTATGTTGCCAGAACCAGTGGGGGAGAGGTTGAGGCCTCTCCTTGTCGGACACTCAGAACAATGCAGGAGGGGAAAGTAGTGGGGCGAGTGGTAGCAGTTTCCAAGGACACTGGTTTTGGGAAGATTCTGAGTTCATGCTTCTTTTTCGAGTGATATCCCCGTGGGTGCTCCATTGTTGGTGTCGGGTCGTCCCGGAGCCGCAGATCGGAGTTTTCATGAGCAGTGGTCAGCCAGACCGCGCGTGTGCAGCAGGCACTTTGCGCCGTTCGCGCTCTTTTCATAGTATCATAGAGCTGGAAGAGACCTTAGAAGGCCATCAAGTCCAGCCCCCTTCCCAAGGCAGGACCAATCCCAATTAAATCAACCCAGCCAGGACTTTGTCAAGCCAGGACTTTTGATCTCTTGCACGGTCCAGCTCCCGCCAGTTCCTTCTTCGCCGCCCACGGTTGCAGACGGAGCAAGCCTTCTCTCCTCAGACAACCTGTCAGGAGTTGAACAGAAGTGTATTTAGTGTTAGTTAGTTTTAGTTCTAGTTTGAATTCTTATAGTTAATAGTTAGTTAGTTCACCGTTTAAAAAAAACAAAAACCCAGTTCATTAGTTATATAAGTAGCTATGCCGGGATCTCCAGGCTTTAAGAAGCGAGCCACGTGCCGAGACGTGATGCCTGCATTGGATGGCCATACCGATTGTATTAAGGGCCTCGGTGAGGCACATGTCCCTCAAAAATGCGTCCACTGCGTCAAACTCACTGTGAGGACACGTAAGGACCAAGAAATGTGGCTAAAAATGTTTTTATTTAACAAAGTGCTACAGCCCGTGGAGCTTTCTCAGTCAGTCTCCACTACATGATCTCCCAGGGCTGAGAAAAGGAAAGCTGTCTCTCCACAGTCAGCTCCAGCTCAGAAAAGAGCTTCAGCAGCCCGTTCTTTACCGTCACCCCGAGTGTGGGAGACAAGCCGGGCATTTCGGGTTCTGCGACATCCAAGCATAAGTCGCTCTCAGAACCAAAACCCTGACAAAAAACTGCATTGGTACCATCAACGGCCTCAGTGGCCCACCGATTGGCATTGCCAACAACTGTATGGGTCATCCTGGTACCAAAAACATTGGTACCCTCCAGACCGACAGCGTCCATACACGTGCCATTGACCTCGGCGCCATTGACCTCGGTGCATACATCCACATGGGCAACATTGACACCATCCAGCTCTTCGATGCCGAAGAAAGCAGATACAAATCTGATGCGATGAGGCAAACGAGTCCAGAACCATTGACTTTCTCCCCAGCATCGTCCTCTGCTCTACTTTCTCCTTATTACCCTCGCCTCACAAGGGAAAAAAGAAGTCAGACCCCACAGGACCAAGCAACACATTATACCTCCAGATATCATGCGTCACCATCACCTTATTCAAGATACATCGCTCATTCACCTCCCCCTTCTTCAACGGGTTCTCCACATTCACCAAGTTCTCCACACCTCCTGGTACATCATCATAGACACTACAGAACTGGGCTATCATCCAGATATGCCTCTCCAATGCGGTCTTACCATAGATGACACAGCCTGACAATCTACCGCTATCATTCCTGACATGCCTCAACCCATCATCATTATCATTCTGATTATGGTTGTCCTTGTTGCCCCAGTCGTCTCGTGCCCCATCCATTTCTCCCCAACTTTCACATGGTCAGCAACTAACAATTACCCGTTCCAATGCTCCTTCTATAGTTCATCAGTTGTCGGAAGTGGAGGAGCACCCACCAGACGTTTCACCAACCAATCAGCTGTTGTCATCTCCTGATGAAGTTGTTATACTTGGTGACCAATCTCCTCTTGATGATCTCGAACAGTTTCAGGAGCTTTTTAAGAGGGTGGCTGCATCCCAAGACATCCAATTAACCAAGCTGCCAGAGAAACAATACCAGCTTCTCAAGAATCTGCAGTTGTCACATCGGGGAAGAATTGCAATTCCCATAGATGAACCTATTATGGAAGCTGCTGATGAAATCTGGCAGACTCCAGCTTCAGCGCCACCACCTAATAAGCGGGCTTGATAAAAGATACTTTGTTCCTCCAAAGGGAGTCAACTTTTTATTCTCTCAACCTCAACCAAATTCATTAATTGTTGATGCTGCCCAACATAGAGCTAAACTCCCGCAATATAAGAACGCTGCTGAGAGAGACAATGAACATATGGGCTTGTTTTGCAGAAAGCTTTACTCTTCCACCTTGCTGTTGCATATAGCCAACTATGCAGCGCTGTTGTCCAATCATAACTTCAACAACTACACAAAGCTTACCACCCTCATTGAGCACCTGCCGGACTCCAAGAGACCCATATTGAAGTCCATTGTTCAGGAGGGTTATGCCTCCTCCAGGACAGCTCTCCAAATAATCCTGGATATAGCTGATACAGCAGCCAGAGCTAAGGTGACATCGGTGGTTACGAGGAGAGCCTCCTGGCTACAGTCTGCTGGAGTCCCTTGTGAGCTACAGTCGAAAGTTGAAGATTTACCTTTCAATAAACAAAAATTATTCGCTGAAAAGATAGATATCTTGCATTCCAGCAAGGACTCCAGAACAATTTTGTGCACAGTTGGCATGTACACGCCCCCATATTCCCCATATCAAAAACACCGGGAGTTCTTGTACTCCAGATATCAGCAACGTGGTTTTGATTATTCGAAAAACAAGCAGCACCCACAGAATGCTCGTAATACCAATAACCAGACCAATAAGCAGCAAGTTTGACCTGTTGGTCGAGGGACTGCAGAATCTCCCCATCTCACAATATTGAACACATTCTGCCCCGGCATTTCACAACCATCTAAGGCAGTGGTTCTCAACTCATTTCAGTCCACAGACCACCAGGCCAATCAAAAAATTTTTGTGGACCCCCTCATTTTTGAGACACGATAAAAAAGAGCAGACAATGAACATTTTGGTTTGAAATTTATTTCTTACTAACAGATTTTTGGATTCTCTTCTCACTGACAAGTTTTTCATTGTTTGGAGTGGTACTTGATAATGCACAACGAATATCGCTTTCCACTGCAAGCCAATTCCTCTGGACTTAATGTGCAACCAACACGAAAATCCAGTCTCTCTCATATAAGTTGATGCAAATGGCAAAAGAAATCTGACTGCATGTGCTAACAGATTTGGGTAACTCCCAGTCACTCTGGCCCAAAATTTCTCTATGGTAGACTTCTGGTACACGTCTTGAGCTGCAAAATCATTTTTCAGATCCAAGAATTCCTCCTGCAGATCCTTTGGAACACTATTAACATCTGTTGTAAATGGATTCCTGATGAAGGATAATCCATCCCTTGTCCTGGCCACCTCTGGAAAGGAGCATTGGAATTCGTCTCGTAGCTTCCGTAAATGATTGAGAATTTGCGTCTGAATGGCTTCCTTTTCCCCAAGCATGGCATCCACATACGGAAATTGAACCAAATTATTGCCTTCGACTCTTACGATCCAGAGTTCCAATTTGTCAAGAAAAGCCTTTATGATGCTTTGGTGAGAGACCAGATTTGCACCTTTCCCTTGCAGCTGAAGATTCCGTTTGTTCAGGATTCCAAAAATATCGACAAGATATGCAAGTTCTAAATTTGACTGTCAGCACATTTCAGAATTCCTTTCCCTTGAGCCTGAAGAAATAAATCCAACTCCTCTCTCAATTGAAAAACTCTGTTGAATATGTTCTCTGCTGACAACCACCGTACAGAGGTGTAGAACAGCAACACATCAAAATCGGAACCCATGTCCAGGCAAAATCTTTTGAACAGCCTGGTGTTCAGAGCCGATGATTTGATGTGATTCGCCACTTTCACAACCCTTTGAAAACGGCATTCAGTTGATCAGGCAATGTGTTTGACGCCAAAGCTTCCCTATGAATGAAGCAATGAACTCCGGTTACCATTGGAGCGTGCTGTTTCACCAGCGTTTGGAAGCCCGATCTTGAGCCCAGCATGGCAGGTGCACCATCAGTGGTGACACCCACAAGATTAACCCAATCCAGACCATATACTTCAAAGAAATTGTTAACAATTTCCATCACATCCTGAGCCTTTGTGGTGGTATCAAGAGTCTTAGAAAAAAGAAAATAGTCTTTGAAGTCTCCCTCAACCATGTATCGTGGGAACACCAATAGCTGAGAGCACGATGCGACGTCGGTCGATTCATCCAATTATATGGCAAACAATGGAGACTTCTTTATTTCATGCACTACTTGTTCACTGATGTTCTGTGATATCTCATTTATCCATCTCGATACTGTGTCGTTAGAGACAGATATATCATTCAGCTTCCTTGCTGCTTCCTCGCCAAGAACAAGCCACACCATCTCTTTTGCACAGGGCAGCACAAGTTGCCCTACAGTGGTATGAGGCTTCTTGGCCTGTGCAACTTTGTATGCAATAATGTAGGAAGCGCGCACTGTATTGCTTGTCTTATTGTAGAATGCACTTGTTGAGTCAAGGCACTGCTGTTTCAGACCTGATAACCGCCGCTCAAAATAATCTTCATGCTTTTGCAACAAGTTGGGGTGACACTTTTCGAGATGGAGTTTCAGCTTAGCCGGCTTCATTGTCATTCCCCAAGACTTTGAAACAAATAACACATTGTGGCAAATCCACGCCGCCTTTTTCTTGACAAGTGAAGCTGAATGTGATGTAGTCCTCCGAATACTTGTGCTTGACATTTCTTCCTGTCGTTGCCATTATAAACAAACTACACCACACCTGTAAAACAGCACATGTAGCACAGGACGAATGACACAGCAACCGCTTAGCACGACGGTGGCAGCTACACTGACGCTCAGAGCCTCAGACGGAAGTTACTGGCAATACAACGTGGTTGCGTCCTAGGTGACGCTATGGATGACGTGTGGCATGCTTGTGAACACGACGTAAAACAGCCTAACGGTGGCACCTGCTCACGCCGTGTGACTTTGGACAATGTTCCTGTGGACCACCGAAAATGTCGCCATGGACCACCAGTTGAGATCCACAGATCTAAGGCCTTTACGTCATTGCTGGGCTGCCATCACATCGGACTGTTGGGTCCTCGAAATCATACCATCAGGGTACACCATCCCCTTTATCACACTGCCTCCCACTTCCCCACCTTCCCTGTCCCTCTTCAGGGACCCCTCTCACGAAGACCTACTCAAACAAGAGGTACAGTGCCTACTCAACCTTGGAGCGATAGAGATGGTACCCAAGGGTTTTGAAGGCAAGGGTTTCTACTCCCATTACTTTCTCACCCCAAAGACGATGGAAGGATGGAGGCCTATCTTAGACCTCCACAGACTGAATTGATATCTTCGAAAACAATTATTCAAAATGGTTCCCCAGCTTCAATAATCCTAGCATTAGAGAAGGGAGATTGGTTTGCAGCCCTTGACCTGCAAGATGCCTATTTTCACATAGCCATACATCCCACACACAGACAATTTCTACGATTTGTGGTATGAGCGGACTATTACCAATACCGGATACTACCATTTGGCCTCTCTTCCGCACCCAGAGTGTTCTCAAAGATGTTAGCTGTGGTTGCGGCTTACCTTTGCAGACAGAACAGGATCATTTTTCCTTACCTAGACGATTGCTTGGTAAAATCCCTATTGGAAGTGGAAACACATCGAATGGTATCAACAACCAAACAAAAATTCGAGCTATTGGGCCTCATACTCAATACACAAAAGTCAGTCTTACAACCAACAAACTCTAGAGTTCATAAGTGCTCAACTAGACTATATCGGCAAGGGCATACCATCCAATGCAAAGGTTCCAAGCAATCCTACGACCAGCCGTACTGTCCCCATAGTTACCTGCCTCCAGCTTATGGGTCATGTGGTGGCTACAGTTTGTCGTTGACTATGCCCGCTTGCACTTTCGATATCTTCAACACTGGCTGGCAACAGTTTACAACCACCACAAGCGTCAAGTGCATAGACTGGTCTCTCTTCCACCACAGGTCTTGAAATCCCTAGCTTGGTGGACCAATCCCTGCATTCTTCTAGCAGGCGTACCGTTCCATTGGGACCAGCCTTCTGTACACATAACTATTGATGCCTCCCTCGTTGGATGGGGAGCCCACATGGATACCATTGCAATACAAGGGCGATGGACCACACAAGAGACCTCCTTACATATCAATTTTAGAGCTCAGAGCTGTTTTCAGTGCATGCAAAGAGCTTGTTACACACATTCATGGCAAAAACATCAGAATATTGACTGACAATATAGCAACAAGGTACTATATAAATTGGCAGGGAGGTGCCCGATCTCTTGCTCTATGTACCGAATCAGTCCGATTATGCAATTGGTGTATACGAAACAAGATCATTCTCGTAGCTTCATACTTACCGGGAGTAAGGAACATAACAGCAGGCACCCTCAGCAGACACTTTGCCCTGGACCACGAATGGGAGCTATATCCTCGAATCCTCCAATCCAATTTTCAATGGTGGGGTCTCCCAAAAATAGACCTGTTTGCTACCTACAAAAACAAGAAATGTCATTGTTACTGTTCCACAGCCGAAAGCGGACCAGGGTCTCTAGGAGATGCTTTCCTCCTCAGTTGGAAAGGCCCACTCTTGTATGCCTTTCCTCCGATTCCCCTCATTCCCAGGGTGTTAGAGAAGATCACCAGAGACAAAGTGATAGTTATTCTCATAGCACCGTTTTGGGCACGTCAGATATGATTTCCTTATCTCTATCGGATGTCTCTTCAACCTCGTTTCCACCTTCCAATCTAGCACAACTCTCTAACTCAAAACGCAGGAGCCTTGCTTCACCCACAACCACATCTCCTGCATCTAGCAGCGTGGTTCATTGTTGGCTCCATCAACAGGAGCTAGAATGTTCCAACCGAGTAAAGGAAGATCTGCTGCATAGTAGGAAACCATCTACCCGAGTGACTTACCTCCACAAGTGACGTAGATTCTTCTCCTGGTGTTGTACCAAGAACTTGGACCCAGATATAGCGCCTTTACAAACAATTTTAGACTACAAATTATCCCTCAACGATGCTGGGTTGGCCCTGACCTCTTTAAAGGTGCATCTTTCGGCAATCACTGCCTTTCATCAACAATAGAAGGGTGGTCAGTCTTTGCGCACCTCATCACGAGGTTCATGAAAGGCCTTTTCAACCTATACCCACCACACAGGTTGCCACCTTCATCGTGGAATCTGGAAATGGCGCTGGATACTCTTACCCATGTCCCATTTGAGCCCCTAGCTACTTGTTCACTATTGATGATGACACTGAAAGTAGTCTTTCTATTAGCAATTACTTCTGCCCACAGAATGGGCGAGCTAGCAGCTCTGATGGCATTTCCACCATATACCATTTGTAATAGAGAAAACATAATACTACATCCTCATCCTTCCATATAAACGAACCAATCATACTCCCTTTGTTCTACCCTAAACCACATTTAAGGATGAAGGATGCAATATCTCATTTATTAGACGTACGCAGAGCCCTTGCATTCTACATAAACAGGACTCGATCTTTCCGCAAATCTGACCATCTACTCATTTCTACAGCTGAGCGTACTAAGGGCACCCTCTATTGTCACAGCACATCTCAAAGCTCATAGTCTCCTGTATCACACAGTGCTATACTTTGAGGAATAAACTACTACCTCAGACACTTAGAGCACACTCCACAAGAGCGATGGTGACATCTACAGCTTTTCTCCACGGGGTTCCTCTCAAGGACATCCGCAGAGTGGCTACGTGGTTCACCAGTGACCTTTTTATGAAGCATTATGCAATCTCAGACTCAACCAGATGACACTGTTGTGGCCTCCACAGTCCTATCAACCGCCGTTAAACCATAAATCAGAGGCCCACCTACCTAATATACTTGAGTACTGCTACACATTCACCAACAGTGGAGCACCCACGGGGACATGACTTGAAGAAGAAGAAGAGAAAGTTACTCACCTTGGTGCAGTAATGATGGTTCTTCGAGATGTGTGTCCCTGTAGGTGCTCCACTACCCGCCCTCCTCCCTGCTTTGGATTCTTTCCTCTTATATTTTCCAGATACCGGGTGGACTTGAGGAACTGGTGGGAGCCAGAGAGCTCAAAAGAGCGCGAACAATGTGAAGCACCTACCGCGCATGCGTGGTGCAGCTGACCATTGCTCATGAAAACTCCAATCTGTGGTGCTGGGACGACTTGACGTGAACAGTGGAGCACCCACGGGGACACACATCTCAAAGAACTGTCGTTACTGCACCAAGGTACTTTCTTATCCGTAGTGCCCCTCCCCCCAACAGGGAGGCAGCTGAGCAGTTCTTGAAGGGAAAGGAGGTGGGCATCCTTTGTAGTAATTACAAAAGTATGTCCTGCACATGCCCAGCTTTTTTGTTTGTTTTCAAGGGATTGGTGCTATCTATGTTCGCCGTCGGCCCCGGGTGAGGTTGGAAGCCTTACAAAGCGGGGGAGGCCAGGAGAGAGGCATGCGATCTGGGACTGTGCCTACACCGTTAGCCGTTGGCCTTGGGGCAGCATGTGAAGTGGCCCAACAAGAGATGGAGGTACATGGAGAGCGATTCTGTTTCATGTTTCTGTTACAGTTCACAACGTGTTGGCTTTCCAGGCTCAACAGTGAGATTTGCCTGATGTAGATTTCAGTGATCCCCTTGAGATGTTCCCTGCAGACATTTTTGTGGGATTGAAAGGTGATTGTGAGACTGTTTCTACTTTAGATTGGTTGGAATATATATAAAAAACTCCCACAAAGCTGTTTACTTCTAAATTTCCATACGATTATATATGTGAGCACAGTGTCCCCAGAAAAGTGCAAATGTGCCCCATGCATGAAGATAGATGCCTTACACCGTCGCTGACAGTAAAAGGGGCTCTTTGTTCACAAACAGTTCAGTATTGTATGCTAGAGCAATACAAAGCAGACGTAACTTTGCCCTGTCATGTGTGCCTAAATTTCACTGCAGGTTGCAGGCACTTAAGAGTCTAAGCCTCTTTTTAACTCAATGGCACTTATGCTCCTATGTCATTGGGTTGCTTTTGAAAATGTTACCTATCGTGTCTGCATTAAAATACGACTCCACTCTCAAATACTCACCCCCCCCTTTGTTTCATCTTGACCCTTGGAAAAATCCTAGTTGCACTGACAATCAACTAGTACTGTGGGGGGTCTGTCAGCCAGTGTGGGGGTGAGAAGAGGTACATCTCTCAAAACTGCTTATACCGAGTTAGTGAACTCTCAAGTGGGTATATGTGTTTGCAGCACCCCTCTGTCTGCTTGGCCTGTTTTGGATCTTACAGTGCATGTAACTTCTGAGTTTCTTACAAATCTAAATAAACACAAGGCTGCCTGTTAGCAGAGCTGAGTCCTATTGCCTTGGTAAGCTGTACTAACAGTGCGGCCCTCTGTTCTGTTCTAGTACCTAAACCATACAAGCAGGTGTGAATCTACTACAGCCTTTGAAGTAAAGGTTGTGGTTCTCAAACTCGGGCAGGAAAGGCTCGTGTTCCTAGGTTCCATGTTCAGTCCTTGCTCCTGTTGAATCATACAAGTCACACAATTGCCAATGTGCTCTTCACAAGTGGAGTGTAAAAGTCACTTCAACAGAATCTCTGAATTGCATATAGGCCAAGTGGATTTCTATGCTGGTACAATAGAATAGCAGGAAATCCTGTCCACAGAACCCATGCCTGCTCGAGCCTGGCAGCCATTAGTCACCTGAGCCCAGTAGTCTCCAGAAGCACTGTTGGAGGCTATGCACCTGCAGAATTTGTAAGTTCTGCAGAATCTCAGCTCTGGTTGTTCTTCCTAGTTCTGCAGAATGTATCAACATCACACACCCAGAGTGCTCCTAGGAGACCTGGCTTGCAGTCACCTCTCAATATTCAAACCTGCCCATGCACTACACAAGCCACCCAAAGTTGAGACAAATGACTGAAAGTGTGGAATGATTTCTCCCTGCTTTTGCCCCTAAGGGGACCGTTTGCCCTTCTCCCATGAGGGGCTTTTCCCCAATAAACTCAGTCTGTCCTCCACTAAATTCAATGGGCTTTTCCTTTGCTGCTGCTGGTGCCCTTCTTTGGCTCACTCCACTTCAAGGATCAGGGACTCAAGACCAGCTTGGACTGATATTTTTACAAGAGAGGAGGAGGGCATGAAGCAGCCTCCAGTCCTCTGTACTGCCTATGACAAACACAGTAGCTCAGGGCCTGCTTCACTGCTACCACTCCCAGGGGGACATGTCCAGTCTCCACTCTGCTCAGTAAAAAAAATAGCTAGCTTCTGGGCCACCTGGTCCCTGACTCCAAGGTCCTTCTGCTTTAAGGGAAGAATGGATAGAAAAAATCCACACATGGATGGAAAAGATTAGAGAGAACATTGGTCACACATCCCTGTAGTGTCCTCAAGAAGTCTCCCTAGGTTCAGGAAGATAAGCATCTTCTAAAGGCTGTTGTTTTCCTAATGGCTCATTGCCCTCAATGGGCCCTTCCCAGCCAGCCATCTAGACTAAGGCTGTGTCTACATGGGGAAGGTTTGGCGACAAAAGTGCTGTTGATGTGCAAAAGTTGCCAGAAGTGAAAATGGGTCAAACGATTTTTCCAACTCTCATTGTTGACATTTCATGTCCACATTGCTAGCACCCTGTCCACAAATAGAGCAAAGCATTGTGGGTAAGCATCCCACATGCAGTGCTGAGCTGACCCCTGCACTTCTTGGGATTCCCTTGTAGCTCTGTGAGCTCTCCGTGCTGAGGAATGTCAAAGCAACACCACACTCTCTCCAGCCCTCCCCCTGCAGTAGCAGCCTGCTTGCTGCTGTGTTACTAGTAAGGCAGAACAGGAGCATTTCAATGATCTGTTCTTTGTTCCCCAAACAGAGTAGCTCACTCAGCTGTCAGATACTTTCTGGAGCTTTGAAAGGAGAGGAGCGCATGCCTGCAGGGTAGCAGAGACCACAAAACACTGAGTACAGCCATCAGAGCAGGCATTGTGCGATACTGGCAGAAGCCAGTTCTCGCCATAAACAGAAGAGTCCACACTGGCTCTTTGTCGACAATAAAGAGAGGGAGAAATCTCTTGCGGGGCTGGAAATTTTTGTTGCCCAAACTGGGTTGTTTTTCCTGATAGTCACATTGCAGTGTAAACACTCTCACTGTTTTGTCACCAAAAGCCAGGTTTTGGCTGCTGGATAGGTCATGTGAAAGCCTGGGAAAGGTAGTGTTTTACTGAAGTTATTATCCTATTCGTGTGCAGGTACCAGTTTTACCAACTCAGAGTTTTTAAAAAGGGTACCAGAAGTGAGGCTTTTTAAAAAGCTGTCATCCTACCACCTCTGAGCACTGACATTCATGTCCAAGCTGGTAATTCAGTGTGGTTGGTAAAAGAGGAAGTGTTGACTCTCTTCAGCCATTTATGAATCTGGTTTCTCTCTCTCTCTCTTTTGTTAGTATGATTACAAGCGAATCTCTGTATTGGCAGACCGGCTAGTTACAGAAATAATGACTGAAATTCCAGATGTGGTTATGAATGGAGACCCGGAGCATCACTATCCAGGTATTAGCAGAATGTCTAATTTCCCTGGTTACAGAATCCTCCCCTTCCCACAAACTCCGCATTTCCTTTGTTTTTTTAATAAAAGCTTTTAACCCTTCCAGTTGAGATGAAAATGTTCTAGAAAGTACCTCCATGTGAACCAAGTGATAACTTCTTGAGACTGCAGGCAGCCTTATGCTGCATGTCTGAGCGCTATGAACTGTCCCACACATCTCCATGCTAGGCTGATCTTCAACCCCATAACACTATAATACCACCT
This sequence comes from Rafetus swinhoei, assembly GCA_019425775.1. Lineage (NCBI taxonomy): Eukaryota > Metazoa > Chordata > Testudines > Trionychidae > Rafetus > Rafetus swinhoei. The sequence goes on from CM033426.1 coordinate 35,880,839, forward strand.
TGAAAGCAGAGGTTAACCCTTCCCTTGCTGCTCACTGTAATGGAAGCATCTGGCTAGTTGTGTTGATGCAATGGTGGCTATGTGGGAGGAGTGACGGGTTGCTTTGTGATTGCTTAGGGAGGCCATGAGCCCGTTCTGTGTCTCAGGCACTTGTCTAGCTGGCTTTTGTCCACATGCTCAGGTTTGTCTAATCGCCATAGGTGGGGTCGAGAAGGAATCTGTCCCATTCAGACTGTCAATGATTTGGGTTTTTTTCACTTTCCTTGGGTGAAAAAAGGGCAAGAAAAATGATGGGTTTGGAATGGGTGCCATATGAAGAGATTAAAAAGACTTGGACTTTTCAGCTTAGAAAAGGGGAGATTAAGGGGGGATATGGTAGAGGTCTATAAAATCATGACTGGTGTGGAAAAGGTGAATAAGGAAAAGTTATTTACTTGTTCCCACAATATAAGAACTAGGGGTCATCAAATGAAATGAATAGGCAGCAGGTTTAAAACAAACAAAAGGAAGTTTTTCTTCACTCAGTGCACTGTCAACCTGTGGAACTCCTTGCCAGAGGATGTGGTGAAGGGTGTAGGACTGTAACAGGGTTCAAAAAAGAGCTAGATAGATTCATGGAGGTTAGATCCATCAATGGCTATTAGCCAGGATGGGTAGAAATAGTGTCACTAGTCTCTGTTTCTTTGGAGGTGGGTGACAGGGAGGGATCACATGAGGATTACCTGTTGTGTTCGCTCCCTCTGGGGCATCTGGAATTGGCCACTGTCGGCAGACAGGATACTGGGCTAGATGGACGTTTGGTCTGACCCAGGATGGCCATTCTTATCTCACTTGCCAGGGTTATCTGAGTACTTCTCATTTAAAGCCTGCCATTGTGGGGGTCTCGGGCACTGGGGCACCTCTGTCCCTCCTCTTTCCTGTTTGTGGCACGTAGAAATCTAGGCTCTGGGGTGGGCATGCTTGGGTCTGTTTGGTTGTTGGTTTCAGTATGGGGGTGCTGGTGGCCTGCCCGTGATACAGAAGAGGCCAGGCTCGCTCGGGTGATACCTCTGGCCTAGCCAGAAGTCTTTTTGCCCTGATGCTTTTATGGAAGCATTCTGGGTTCTCTTGTACCAGCTCCCCTGTGCAGTTATGCTTTGGCAGGACACAACCCTGCAACCGTTTGGAAATTTGGGGGCAAAGCTGAAGTCTCTGGTGGATTTAGTACCACAATGAATAACTGGGGGCAGAGACTTAATTATTTAGTTGTTAATTCAGTAAAACCTCCTGGGTTAATGTAAAACCAGCAGTGCTGCAGGAATGTCAGCACACTTTAGGAATGATGGGGTTTAGTTCCAGTGAGCTGCAGAGTTTTTGGCCTGCTTCCCTTTGGTCTATGGTCTGAGTCCTGCAACAGGTGAAATGACTGAAATAGGGATTAGGACAGTCACTGGGCAGGGGCCAGGAGAGAGAAATCCTACATCTGCAGGACTCTGCAGCCTACAGATCCTCTGTCCCCTGCCTGACTCATCTTGAACCTGAGTCTGAATGCAGGGAGCTCAGTGAAATTTGGCTCCATGTGTCCTCTGACCCCCCCAGGATGTGGGAAAGGATTTTATCCGGAGTTCAGGTAACCCTTTTTTGTTTTAACTATGCAGGCTGCATCAATTTATCTTTTGCGTATGTGGAAGGAGAGAGTCTGCTAATGGCCCTGAAAGACGTGGCTCTGTCTTCAGGAAGGTGAGTGTGGATAATCTGGGGCAGAATGCTAAACATTCTTGCAAGGGAATTGCACACTTCGGAGCAGGCACCTCTATGCCCTTTGTTTGCTCTGTAAGTCTGAAGTGCAGCTGTACTCTGATATGGGATGCTCTGAAAACAGCCCATTGGGTCAGGATGAGAGCTGTTAAGCTTACAAGTAAAAGTGGGTGTTTCTAACTGCCAGCCTTGCACACTCAACCTGGGATTGGCTCTGCAGGGCTGGCACTGGTGAAATATCTTTGGCATTAACATCAGCAGATCTGACGATGCAGACGGAGAGCAAGTCTGCAGAATACAAAGGTGCCATGTTTACTTTGCTTTTTCAGACTAACAGTCTGAGCTGCAGATGTATCAGCCAGAAATGTACTGTGTCTGGTAAGTAGAGCAGTTTGAAAGCTCAAGACTTTCCAAGTCCTGTGAAACTAAATACAACTCTGGCAAGAGGCCCTGCAGTTGGAGCTGTCATAGAATCATAGAACACTAGAACTGGAAGGGACCTCGAGAGGTCATCGAGTCCAGTCCCCTCCCTCATGGCAGGACCCAGTCCAGTCTAGACCATCCCTGATTGATGTCTATCTAGCCTGCTCTTAAATATCTCCAGAGATGGAGATTCCACAACCTCCCTAGGCAACTTATTTCAGAGTTTAACCACCCTGACAGTTGGGAAGTTTTTCCTAATGTCCAACCTAAACCTTCCTTACTGCTGTTTAAGCCCACTGCTTCTTGTCCTGTCCTCAGAGACCAAGGAGAACAATTTTTCTCCCTCCTCCTTGACACCCTTTTAGATACCTGAAAGATGCTATCATGTTCCCTCTCAGTCTTCTTTCCAAACTAAACAAGCCCAGTTCTTTCAGCCTTCTTTCATAGGTCATGTTCTCTAGACCTTTAATCATTCCTGTTGCTCTTCTTTCGACTTTCTCCAATTTCTCCACATCCTCCTTGAAATATGGTGCCCAGAACTGGACACACTACTCCAGTTGAGGCCTGATCAGCGCAGAGTAGAGCGGAAGAATGCATTTAACATTAAAAAAGATTGTAGAGCACTTTTTAAACTAAGAACTGGGGGAAAGCCGACAGGTGTGGAGGAGCACATTTATTGGACACACATCTATTAGGGGAGGTTCTGTTAATAGAAATGCTCTATGTTCTAGTCAGGAGGAGAAGATGGAAGTATGGGTCAGATCAAATGACACAATCAAATGAAAAAGAGTCTAACACATCAGGAAATGGCAGATAGATAAATAGTAACAAATTATTAAAGTACTTATACACAAATGCTATAAGTCTAAATAGTAAAATGGGTGAACAGGACTGCCTAGCTTTAAAGGAGGAGATTGATATAATAGGCATCACGGAAACTTGGTGGAATGAGGACAATCAATGGGACACAATCATACCAGGGTACAAAATATATTGGAAGGACAGAACAGGTCGTACTGGTGGGGGAGTGGCACTATACGTGAAAGAAAATGTAGAATCAAATGAAGTAAAAATCTTAAATGAGCCAAAATGTTCCATAGAATCTCTACGGATAGTAATTCTATGTTCCAATAATAAAATAGCTGTAGGGATATATTATCGACCACCTGATCAGGACAGTGATAGTGACTATGAAATGCTAAGGGAGATTAGAGAGGCTATCAAATTAAAAAACTCAATAATAGTGGGGGATTTCAACTATCCCCATATTGACTGGGTACACGTCACCTCAGGACGGGATGCAGAGAGAAAATTTCTTGATACATTAAATGACTGGTTCCTGGAGCAGCTGGTTCTGGAACCCACAAGGGGAGAGGCTATTCTTGATTTAATCCTAAATGGAGCACAGGATCTGGATTGAGATAAATATAACTAGACCACTTGGAAAAAGTGACCATAATGTAATAAAATTTAACATCCCTGTGGTGGGAAAAACACCTCAGCAGCCCAACAGTGTGGCATTTAATTTTAGAAAGGGGAACTACACAAAAATGAGGAGGTTAATACTTAATTAACTTTAATTAATATGTAATTAAAAGGTACAGTGACAAAAGTAAAATCTCTGCAAGATGCATGGAAACTTTTCAAAGACACCATAATAGAGGCCCAACTTAAATGTATACCCCAAATTGATAAACACAGTAAGAGAACCAAAAAAGTGCCACTGTGGTTTAACAAACATGTAAAAGAAGCAGTGACAGAAAAAAGATATCTTTTAAAAAGTGGAAGTCAAATCCTTGTCAGAAGAATAGAAAGGACCATAAACTTTGTCAAATTAAGTGTAAAAATATAATAAGAAAAGCCAAAAAGGAGTTTGAAGACCAGCTAGCCAAAAACTCAAAAAGTAATATTAAAATGTTTAAGTACATCAGAAGCAGGAAGCCGGCTAAACAATCAGTGGGGCCCTTAGGTGCTCGAGATGCTAAAGGAGCCCTCAAAGATGATAAAGTTATAGCAGAGAAGCTAAATGAATTCTTTGCTTCAGTCTTCACACCTGAGGATATTGGGGAGATTCCCAAACCTGAGCCATTCTTTTTAGGTGACAAATCTGAGGAATTGTCCCAGATTGAGGTGTCATTAGAAGAGGTATTGGAACAAATTGATAAACTTAACAGTAACAAGTCACCGGGACCAGATGGCATTCACCCAAGAGTTCTGAAAGAACTCCGATGGGAAATTGCAGAACTATTAACTGTGGTTTGCAACCTATCCTTTAAATCAGCCTTTGTACCAAATGATTGGAAGATAGCTAACTTGACACCAATATTTAAAAAGGGCTTTAGAGGGATCCTGGCAATTGTAGGCTGGTAAGTCTAATGTCAGTACCGGGCAAATTAGTTGAAACTATAGTAAAGAATAAAATTGTCAGACACGTGGATGAATATCATTTGTTGGGGGAAAGTCAACATGGTTTCTGTAAAGGAAAATCATGCCTTACTAATCCACTAGAGTTCTTTGAGGGGGTCAACAAACATGAACAAGGGGCATCCAGTAGATTTAGTATACTTAGATTTCCAGAACCCCTTTGATAAGGTCCCTCACCAAAGGCTCTTAAGTAAAGTAAATTGTCATGGGATAAAAGGGAAGGTCCTTTCGTGGATTGATAACTGATTAAAAGACAGGAACAGGGTAGGAATAAAGGGTAAGTTTTCTGAGTGGAGAGAGGTAATTAGTGGGGTACCTTAAGGATCTGTCCTGGGACCCATCCTATTCAACTTATTATAAATGATCTAGAGAAAGGGGTAAACAGTGAGGTGGCAAAATTTGCAGATGATACCAAACTGCTCAAGATAGGTCAGACCAAAGGAGACTGTGAAGAGCTTCAAAAAGTTCTCACCAAACTAAGTGATTGGGCAAAATGAAAATGGCAAATGAAATTTAATGTTGATAAATGTAAAGTAATGCAAATTGGAAAACATAATCCCAACTATATATACAATATGATGGGGACTAATTTGTCTACAGCTATTCAAGAGAGAGATCTTGGAGTCATTGTGGATAGTTCTCTGAAAACATCCACTCTGTGCAGCAGCAGTGAAAAAAGCAAATAGAATGTTAGAAGTCATTAAAAAAGCGATATAGAGGCAATAAGAGATTTTTTTGTCGCATTCTCTATCAAACCATGATATGCCCGCATCTTGAATACTTTCTACAGATGTGGTCACCTCATCTCCAAAAAGATATGTTGGCATTGGAAAAGGTTCAGAAAATGGAAACAAAAATGATTAGGGGTTTGGAACGGGTCCCATATGAAGAGACATTAAAAAGATTTGGACTTTTCAGTTTAGGAAAGAGGAGAGTAAGGGGGAATATGATAGAGGTTTATAAAATCATGACTGGTGTGGAAAAGGTGTGAATAAGGAAAAGTTATTTACTTGTTCCTATAACATAAGAACTAGGGGTCACCAAATGAAATGAATAGGCAGCAGGTTTAAAACAAACAAAAGGAAAATTTTCTTCAACCTGTGGAACTCCTTGCCAGAGGATGTGGTCAAGGCTAGAACTTTTAATAGGGTTCAAAAAAGAGCTAGATTGATTCATGGAGGGCAGGTCCATCAATGGCTATTAGTTAGGATTGGTAGGAATGGTGTCTCTAGCCTCTGTTTCTCTGGAGGCAGGTGACGGGAGGGATCATGTGAGGATTACATGTTGTGATCCATGCCTCAGGGGCATCTGGTATTGGCCACTGTCGGCAGACAAGATACTGGGCTAGATTGACCTTTGGTCTGACCCAGTATGGCCGTTCTTAAGAATGACTTCTCGTGTCTTGCTCAAAACACTCCTGTTAATGCATCCCAGAATCATGTTTGCTTTTTTTGCGACAGTGGCACACTGACTCATATTTAGCTTGTGGTCCACTATGACCCCTAGATCCTTTTCTGCAGTACTCCTTCCTAGACGGTTGCTTCCCGTTCTGTATGTGTGTAGGTGGAGTACTTTGCATTTGTCCTTATTAAACTTCATCCTATTTACTTCAGACCTTTCTCCAGCTTGTCCAGATCACTTTGAATTTTGACCCTATCCTTGAAAGCACTTGCAACCCCTCCCAGTTTGGTAGCATCTGCAAACTTAATAAGCGTACTCTCTCTGCCAATATCTAAATCATTGAGGAAGACATTGCACAGAACCGGTCCCAAAACAGACCCCTGCAGAACTCCACTTGTTATGCCCTTCCAGCAGGATTGTGAACTGTTAACTACTCTCTGAGAACGGTTATCTAGCCAGTTATGCACTCACCTTATAGTAGCCCCATCTAAGTTGTATTTGCCTAATTTATTGATAAGATCATGCGAGACTGTATCAAATGCCTAACTAAAGTCTAGGTATAACATGTCCGTGGATACCATGTCCACCGCTTCTCCCTTATCCATAATACTCATTTTCTTATCAAAGAAAGTTATCAGATTGGTTTGACATGATTTGTTCTTTACAAATCCATGCTGGCTGTTACCTATCACCCTGTTATCTTACCTGTCATCTTAGTCTACATCTTCCCATTTGTGCATGTTGCAAAACTACTAAGCAGGTGATCAACATGGGAACTTGTCCATGGACAGTGCTCTGTCCATTCTGGGAGTTGCGTGTTAAACAAGAGGTGCATTGGCTTAATCCAAAGGCTGTGGGTTAGCTACTGAGCTGCCTGCATTGTGTCTAGCTATGGCTAACTCTAGGAGTCCTTCCCTCCCTTGAACAGCCACTAACTTAATGCTGATTTTGGTTGCCTTTTTTTTTTTTTTAATGAAAGGTATGAACCATTTTTACTCTCAGAGCCCTTTTCAGCAGCGAGGTTTTGCTTTGTTAGTATTTAGAAATGGTTTCTTTTTCTGTGCCTCAGGGTTCCCCCTGTAAAATGGGGGTAATGGTGATTGTCCTTGGTGCTGAGCATGGTCTCACTCAGGATTCCAGGCCTTTGCATTTACTACTTTTCAGATTCTCTTGGTAGTTGAGGGGTTTAAAGGTGGTTTTCAAGCCAGTCTTGATCTTTGGTTTATCGAAATTGCCTTCCTCCATCCTGATCTGTTCTGAAGAATTCTTCTTCTGCTCTTCCTGTCCTACTCCCTGACTGTTATTCAAAATCTTCATTTTGCATAGATCTCACTCACTCACTCACTCACGGCAACATCTGACCAAATAGAATGAGAGCAGGATTGTAGAACCCTAGGAGTGGAAGGGACCTGGAGAGGTACCCTAGTCCAGACCTGTCCACAGTAGTTAAGAACAGTTTAACACCATCCTTTTTATAACACCATTTTATGTTCTTGAAGACTGATCGTGCCTCTTCCTCTCCCCCTCCCCTCCCCGCTCTTCTCCAAAACAAGCAACTTTTCCAGTCTTTACTCATAGGTCATGTTTTCTAGACCTTTAATTATTTTTGTTGTTTTCCTCTGCACTTCCTCCAGTTTGCCTATAACTTTCCTGAAATGTGTTCCCCATAACTGGGCACAGTACTCCATTGAAGGTCTGATCAGTCCTGTGTATAATGGAAGAATTAGTTTTGATGTCTTGCTTACAACACTTCTAATAGTACATCCAAGAATTATGTTTGCTTTCTTTGCAACGGTATTATAGTGTTGATTCTAGTTGGTTATCCACTCTAACTCTCTGGATTATTTTTTGCAGAAATCCTTTTTAGGCAGCCATTTCCCATTTTGTATTTGTGTGGCTGCTGGTTCCTTCCTAGTGGAGTACTTTGCATTTGTTTGTGTTAGGGATGTTAAAATGTGTTTATTAATATAAATGTGTAACAGCTGAAAAATTCAGCAGTTAAACACTTACACGGGGGAACAAGCTCCCAAGGAGCCACTTCTCCCCCCAACCCACCCCCACCACACTGCTGCCTCTGTATCAGAGGCAGCAGTGTCGGGGGAGAGCAGGCAGGAGCTGGTGCGCGTGGAAAGCTGGCCTTTTAGATGACTCCCCATGAGCATCAGTGCCCAGGAGCTGCCTGTCCTCCCCCCCCACTGCCCATGCTGCTGCCTCTAATACAGAGGCAGCAGTGTGTTGGGCAGCGGGGGTGCACTGCATACAACTGTGAAGGGTAACTGAGCCCAGAGTCATTGCTTAACTGTTTAAACATGTACACTTTTACATTCCTAGTCTTTATTGAATTTCATCCTATCCAGACCTTTTCTCCAGTTTAAGATTCTGAATTCTAACCCTGTCCTCCAAAGCACTCCCAAATCTGTATCATCCATAGGCAAGTGTGCTGTTTAAGATATTTGGTAGAACCAGACTCAAGGTGGTTTCCTGTGAGACACCACTCAATATGTTTTCCTAGCTCAACTGGTAACTTCTCTGAGTGTGGTTTTTCACCCAGTTATGTGCCTAACATAGGTTCGTCTACGGCCTTTTCTAGTTATCTTCTGAGAAGGTCATGTGAGGTAGGGTCAAAAATAGGGCTGTCATGTGATTTTAAAAATTTGCAATTAATCACACTATTCAACAGTAGAATACCATTCATTTAAATATTTTGGATGCTTTCTACATTTTTCAAATATATTGATTTCAGTTACAACTGTTGTAAGGTCACCAGTGTAGTCGGGTCAAGATTTATTGCTGTGATGTTCTGACAGCTCCGTCGATGATAACCAGAAGGCTGCTTGCGTGTATGTTCAATCATGTGCTGTGTTGACTTACTCAGGAGACCCTGAGAGGGCCCCCCAAAGACCACAAATCAGATACAGATCGAAGGTACTTGGCCAGGTTTATTGTTAAGCAAAGCACAGTAGTAGCTACCAAATCACTACACACATATACTTACAACAGTGGCCTCAGCTCAACCAATGGGAAACTCCCACTGCCCCCCCCCCCCCCAAAAGACACCATTTTATATACAGGCAGCAAGGTCACTGCTGACATGTTAGACTGCCACCCTCTGATGCTACTTAGATACCACCCATCACCCTGCACCTCATGGCTTGATTAGATCATCTCTATCCATCATGCTGTCAGTTTAGACCCTTTCCTGAACCTAGGTCTCTATCTGTGGGAAGTGGGTACCAAGGTGTTCTTTAATGAGCTGGTGGTACTACGTGTTTTTCAACTTATGACCAGTACCAATTATGCTGAAGTATCCAGAACCCTCTGGAACAACGAAGAAAGAGAAGAACCATGAACAGATTGTTCTGTGAAGCACTTGAGAGAAACAATTAGCAGATGCTGATGGCATTTGATCCTTTTGACACAGTGGAAAGGCCAGTTCTGGTGCTGAGAGACAAGCACAGACTAGTGGGACCACATAATTATGCAGCTATGGGACCATTAGCAAGGGTTGCAAAACTTGCATGTGTAAAAGGCCTCTTTCGTGGAAGTTTGTTAATTGTTTTATGCTGCCCTGAAGCACAGTAATACTAAAATGAGACCTGCTCTGACAGTGGAGAAATGAATGGCAATAGTCCTGTGGAAGCTTGCAGTACCAGACAGCTACCGGTCAGAGTGGATATATCTACAGTGGGGACTACTGTGATCCAAGGCAATCAGTACCCTTATGCTAGGAAGGATAGTGACTCTGGGAGACATTTAGGACATGGTGAAGGGCTGTGCCACAATGGGTTCCCTAACTGTGGTTGGGCTACAGAAGGGATGCACATCCCATCTCAACACCCAACCACATTGCCTAGGGGCACATCCCCCAATGCTATAGAGGTAAGTAATCGCTTTCAGGCTCTCTCCACAGACTCTGCAGTGGTGAGTGCTTTGGAAGGGACCTCACAAGGAAGAAACCGCAAGGGAACACCATCTACTGGAAGGCATGGAATGCATAGTCCTAGGGATGAGGGTTCCACAACCACCACTCCCAAAAGAAGACGACAGGTGGTGGTGGTCGGGGACTCCCCTCCTAAGAGGGACTGAGCCATCCATCTGCTGTCCGGACCTGGAATCTCAAGAGGTGTGCTGCTTACCGGGAGCTCGAATTCAGGATGTGACTGAGAGGCTTACCAAACTGATCAAATTCGGATCCCTACCCCTTCCTGCTTCTCCACATGGGAACTAACGATACAGCCAAGAATGACCTTGAGCGGGTTACTGCGGATTATGTAGCACTGGGAAGAAGGATCCAAGAATTCGGCGTGCAAGCGGTGTTCTCGTCCATCCTCCCTGTTGAAGGGAAAGGACTGGGCAGGGATCGTCGAATTGAGGAAGTCAATGCGTGGTTGCGCAGGTGGTGTCACAGAGAGGGCTTTGGTTTCTTCGACCATGGGACTCTGTTCCGGGCACAAAGATTGTTAGGAAGAGATGGGATCCACCTAACCAAGAGAGGAAGGAGCATCTTTGCGGGCAGGCATGCAAACCTAGTGAGGAGGGCTTTAAACTAGATTCGTTGGGGGACGGTGACCAAAACCCTGAGGGGAGTGGGAAAGTCAGATACCGGGAAGAAATGCAAAGAGGAACGAGCAACAAAGGAGGACCCCTGATTCGAATGGAGAAGATAGGGCGATCAACTGGTTATCTGACGTGTTTGTACACTAATGCGAGAAGCCTAGGCAACAAATAGGAAGAACTGGAGGCCCTGGCCCAGTCCAAGAACTATGATTTAATTGGGATAACAGAGACTTGGTGGGATGACTCGCATGACTGGAGCGTTGTCATGGAAGGGTATAGACTGTTCAGGAAGAACAGGTAGGGGAGAAAAGGAGGAGGAGTTGCACTATACGTAAGAGAGCACGATTGCTCTGAACTCCAGTATATAGAGGGAGAAAAACCTGTTGAGAGTCTATGGGTTAAGTTTAGAGGTGCAAACAACAGCAGTGATGTTGTGGTTGGTGTCTACTACAGGCCACCGAATCAGGTGGGTGAGGTAGATGAGGCTTTCTTCGGACAACTGAGAGAAGCTTCCAGATCGCAGGCCCTGGTTATCGTGGGGGACTTTAATCACCCTGACATCTGTTGGGAAACCAATACGGCAGTACACAGGCAATCCAGGAAGTTTTTGGAGAATGTTGGGGATAACTTCTTGGTACAAGTGCTGAAGGAACTGACCAGGGGCCATGCGCAGCTTGACCTTCTGCTCACAAACAGGGAGGAACTAATAGGGGAAGTGGAGGTGGGTGACAACCTGGGAAGCAGTGATCATGAGATGGTAGATTTCAGGATCCTGACCAAAGGAAGAAAAGAGAGTAGTAAAATAAACACCTTGGACTTCAGAAAAGCAGATTTTGACTCCCTCAGAGACCTGATGGGTAGAATCCCCTGGGATGCTAACATGAAGGGGGAAGGAGTCCAGGACAGCTGGCAGTATTTTAAAGAAGCCTTATTGAAGTCACAGAAAGAAACCATCCCGACGCGTAGCAAGAGAGGAAACATGGTAGGAGACCGGATTGGCTTACAGGGGAAATCCTTGGTGAACTTAAGCGCAAAAAGGAAACTTACAAAAGGTGGAAACTTGGACAAATGACCAGGGAGGGGTATAAATGTATAGCTCGAGAATGCCAGGGGGTTATCAGGAAGGCGAAAGTGCAAATGGAATTGCGACTGGCTAAGGATGTGAAGGATAACAAGAAAGGTTTCTACAGGCATGTTAACAAGAAGGTGATCAGAGAGGGTGTGGGACCCCTACTGGATGAAGGAGGTAACCTAGTGACAGATGATGTGGGGAAAGCTGAAGTACTCAATGCTTTCTTTGCCTCTGTATTCACGGACAAGGTCGGCTCCTGGACTAACGCGCTAAGTGACGCAAGATGGGATGAAGATGGACAGCCCTTGGTGGGTAAAGAACAGGTTAGGAACTATTTAGAAAAGCTAAACGTACACAAATCCATGGGTCCGGACTTAATGCATCCTAGGGTACTGAGGGAGTTGGCAAATGTCATTGAGGAGCCTTTGGCCATTATCTTTGAAAAGTCATGGAGATTGGGAGAGATCCTGGATGATTGGAAAAAGGCAAATGTAGTGCCCATCTTCAAAAAAGGGAAGGACGACAATCCAGGGAACTATAGGCCTGTCAGTCTTACCTCGGTTCCTGGGAAAATCATGGAAGAGATCCTTAAGGAATCCATTTTGAGGCATTTGGGAGAGAGGAAAGTGATTAGGAATAGTCAGCATGGATTCACAAAGGGCAAGTCGTGCCTGACCAATCTGATTAGAGGGAGAGTCTAGATGCAGCCGCGGTGTTTAAGTCTTGGCTTGACAAAGCCCTGGCTGGGTTGATTTAGTTGGGATTGGTCCTGCCTAGAGCAGGGGGCTGGACTTGATGACCTTCTCAGGTCTTTTCCAGCTCTATGATTCTATGAACTGCAAGGGGCACTTCTTGGTGGTGCTGCAGACACAGGTGGATCACATGGGCTGTTTCACCAACATCCGTGTAGGATGGTCAGGAAAGGCTCATGACCAGCACATCCTTCAGTCTCTTCGAAAAGCAGCAAGATGGAACTTTCTTCCCAAACTGGAAAATGACCATTGGAAGTGTTGAAATGCCTTGGAGACCCAGCCTACACCTTCTTTCTCTGGACTGTGAAGCCGTACACAGGCAGTCTGGACCACAGGATGGAGCAACTCAACTACAGGCTGAGCAAGTGCAGAACGGGGGTGGAATGTGTTTTTGGTGTTTAAAGGGAAGGTTTTGCAGTTTATTTGCTAGAGTAGACCTCAGCAAAACCAGCATTCTCATTGTTGTGGCAGCCTGCGGTGTGCTCCATAATAGCTGTGAAAGTGAGGAGGAAAGCTTTTATGTCAGGATGGGTGGCCAAGGCAGAGAGTCTAGCTACTAATTATAAGCAGACACTAGGGCAATAAGGAGAGTACATCGAGAGGCACAGCAAATTAGAGGCTTTAAAAAAACAGCTCTGTGAACGGCCATACGGTGAGATGACAGTTGTGCATGTTGCTTTTAATGAGGTGTCCCCTGCTTTAAGTGTGCTTGCCTATAAAACCTCCGCCCCATGCAACACAATTAATAATCATGCTTTTTTATTTAGGGAACACAAGGAAGAAGGGACAAAAAAGGGATTCAGGGCAGGAGCTTGGGGAGGGGGGTGGGAAGGAAAGGGGGAGCATTGCACTCTTCCTGTTGAGCAATGTCACAGGGATGAGCCTTTTGTTCTGGGACTCTGGGGGTTGAATGTGATGCTGCCCTTGACTCTTCCCCTCCCCACATGCTGGAGCCCCCTGGGAGAGGTGGCTATGGAACTTGGTGAGGCAGGAATGTGGGTCAATATGGGCTGGAGGGGATGCCTGTGCATCTGGCTTTTGTGTGAATCCGACGTGTGTCATCAGTAGGGATGTAATAATGTAGTCGACTAACCAATACGCAAAAGCGTATTGGTTACTGCTACTGACTACATACATCCCCCCCTCAGTAACCTTTTTAGAGGGCTGGCCATCACCCTGGCTCAGTCCTGGCTGGTGCTGGGTCCCAGGCACTACCCCTGCTGTGGCTCTGCACTGAAAGAATTTTAGGAGTGGGGACTGAGCCAGGATGCCTGCCGGCCCAGCTCCTAAATTACTTTTCCTGCAGAGCTGCAGTGTGGGTAGCTCTAGGGACATGGCGCCAGCTGGTACTGAGTCGGGCTGCCTGCCCATCTTGCCCCTATATTACTTTCAGTGCAGAGCCACAGCGGGGGTAGCTCCCAGGACCTGGCACATGCCAGGATTGAGTTCTTGCAGTGCTAACCCTTATCGATTAATTGTGTAGTTGACAAAAATTTTGTTGACTACACAATTAATGAATTACATGCTTCTTAATATCCCTAGTCATCACAACCACCACGCTGTCAAGACTTTCTCCTGCGTCTTATCTCTATTCTCTTTTCTGTTGTGCTCCTGCAGCAGCATTTCCTCCATTCATTCGCTCCTTATCCAAGCAAATGGATTGCATTTGCTCCTTGAATGTCATCCCTGCCAAATTTTCGCCTTAGATCTGTGCTAGATGAACAGCTGCAGGAGCCGGAACCAGGGGAGCGTGCAGCAGTCTCTGTTGCACTCACTGTAACAAAAAGTGAAGGGCAGGTTTTAGAGGAGATGCATTATGGAGTGTAGAATCTGATTTCTTTAGCATAAAGGGACATCTGTCCAAGACAATAGGCAGGTGTTATATACAAGGCCAAAGGTATGCAAGAAGCAGGTACACCTCAGATCTGGGAGCAGCTGGACTCGCTTTAGTAGCAGGCATGGCAAAGGAGAGGTTGGGGCTCACTCTTTTGCTTCTGCTTTGAAAGCATGTGTAGCACGGTGCCTGCAAATAGCTCCTGCAGGTAGGCAAGCCTCTGTGTTTGCAAAGGGAGGCCACAGTGGCATGGAGTGCTACTTTGCATTCTCACAGGAGACTGCGGGTGGGAGGGGGAAGTGGTCTGGGCATAACGGCAAGGCATGGCAGGAGCAGTGCTTTCTTGGGAGTGAGCAAACGGAGGTGTACTACTGTGGTATCAGTTGCAGAGCTTCCCCTGCTTCATCCAGGTTGCCATGTGCAAAATCTGTCTTCTCCGAATTCATACAGGGAATAGGGAGCGGATACCTATTGAATGTGGCCAGAAACCTGAACCTTATGCTGCAGTGATACCTGACCACTTACTGCTGGTGTGGGAAGGTGTCCTGTCGTGGAGGACAGAATAAGGCAGCCTCCCCAGAAACCTTGTGAGAAAGATCAAAGAATTCCTCTGTGAGCGCTTTATGGTGATGCACAGGGAGGATTCCCATTCCATCTGCAGGCACATTAACAGGCTGTTCTGGGAGCCCCTTCAGTATATCGGCACAGTGATCCCCCCAGTTTACCCCCAAGTGCCACTTGTATGCTTACATATGTGAACTCCCCAGGATCAGGGCCCAGCTGCAAGACACCCTGGGAGGAGGGGATATTGTCTCAAGTTATAAACAGGGCCTGGCTGTTGGTGAGATTGGATCCTCTGCTTACCTGTTGACCATTCTCCTCCTTCTCTTCATCTTCACTGTCCTCCACGCTGCTGCCTGAGGAGTGTCTTGGGAGGAATCCATGAACTAGCTTGGGATCCTCCCTGGCCCACCCAGGATCCCATGCGGCTGCTCAAAGAAGTGGCATGTTTACGGTGCTGACCAGACTGACCGTTTGCCTCCTTTATCTTCTGGTACACATGCCTGAGCGCCTTTATTTTCACTTGGCGTTGCTGGGTGTCCCTGGAGTATCCTTTCTCTGCCATGCCCTCGTGATCTGCTCTGGGTCGTACTTGGCAGTACTGTTAGTGCCCACGTGGATGAGCAGCCTGGGGCAGCAGCCAGAGGGCCAGGGGATCTTTGGCAATCCCTCCATAGCAGCTTGTACAGGCCCCTAGGCAGCAGCCCATCTCCTGGGGTGCCAGGTCAGGCCAGCAGTTGGGTCCCTCCTGTCCGCTTAGAAGGCAACCACTGACCCTTCAGTTCTTCTTGGGCATGATGGCCATGATCCTCGCAGCTTTGGGGGTACATAGCTTGGCCTCCTCCACCTTTGGGGGAGGAGAGGGGATTCCTCATCCTTCCTTGCCAGGGCAGAGTCCTGGTTTGTCATCTCTGGGGCTGGGAGTCAGAGGGGAGCACCGCCTGCTGCCAGAAGTCACCAGCAGCCTGACTGCCCCGGACAGGAGCTGTTTCCTTCTCTCTCGTTGTGTGCGAGGGTAGGTCTCTCTGGCTGATTGGCATGTCAGCCTGGGAAGTCTCCACACGCATTTCTGTGCTCTCCTTTCCTCAGCCTGCTGTCTCTAGCTTTGTTCTCCTCTGCCCTTCCTTCTCTTCCGCTGCTTCTAGACTTCTTACCGCCTTTGCCTACACCATCTCTTTGTTTTCATTGGCTCTATCCCCAGGGGCTACACAACAATTGTGTGTTCTCTAAAGAGCCTTGGAGCTCTTTGGTGGTACTAAGAGCCTTGAAATCCTATATTCTCCAACGGAAGTTACTGATAATGTTAAATTTCATTAGTAGAGGAGCTCTGTGTGAAAATAAAAAGGGTAACATTCTCTCACCCTTTTTTCCTAGTGCTTGCACATCTGCCTCTCTGGAGCCATCCTATGTGTTAAGAGCAATTGGGACTGATGAAGATTTGGCTCACTCCTCCATCAGGTCAGTGAATGGATCCTTGCTCTTCTCCAAATTGTTTCCGCTCCTACACTCAGAGCAGGCTCTGTTCTGTTCTACCCTCCCATATGTTAGTGCCCACACGGGGCATCTTTGTGTTGTGCTAGGTTTGGCCTGGGGCGTTTCACCACAGAAGAAGAAGTGGATTATACCGTGCAGAAGTGTATACAACACGTCAAAAGACTGAGGGAGATGAGGTGAGCCACTCGCTTACAAGGCAGAGATGACAATGAATCACTGCACATTTCCTCTAAGCATTTGTGAGGGGTGCGAGGCTCTTGATCCCTGATTTTTCTTATGTTTTAGATTTCATTGGAATGTGAATGTTTCAGAAATGAACCATGGGTGGGAACCCCTGCTAACAGCTTCCCACTTTTCTGGGTCAATATTGCGGTTAATCCTGAACCACCTCTGGCGTACAGAGTGGGAGACTAGAGAAAATAAGACAGGAAACATTACTTGACCAGAACCCCTAGGTCAAAGTAACTCTCCTACTACAGAGGTGGGACACAAGGGGCTGGGAGCCACAAGAGAGAAGGAAGGTGGGAGCTGTGCAGGGAGGAGGGTGAATGCACAGGAAATAATTCTACCTCTCCATTGATACCTGATGCTGCTCCTGCAGATCCCAGTCACTGAGTCCCCCTGGCCTGTGGGGCAGGGGGAATTGGATACCTGCCCTCTCACCCTTGGACTGTGAGAGGTGGGATCTTCCTTTGCTCCCCCAGTAGGGAAATCTCTTTAAATGCTTCTCCCTTCTGCTCATCCAGTTCCTTGGCAAGAGAAAGACACAGCTTATTTGTGGCTGACAATTGTCAGTGACCCCATTAGCCTTGGCATCCCAGCTGATACTTGTCATCTTTCCTTTCTCTTTACAGTCCCCTGTGGGAAATGGTGCAGGACGGAATTGACCTGAAGAGTATTAAATGGACCCAGCACTAGGAAAGCGTGGGCTAGGGGATGTGCACCAGAGTCCATTTTCTGTACATTCCAGAACAAATCACGTGGCGTTTGCTGTTTGACATGGTCACAGACTGGTGGTTGGGGTCTAAACACAATATAAGGAACCACACCAGAGGGGGTCCCAAGGTACCTTGCACTGTGACCTAGCTTCCTTGGAACTGCATTTTCTGATACCAGAGGAATGGGGCCCTTGAACTCTGACTTCTCTTGCTGCAGAAGGGTCCCTGAGGGAGGAGGTTCTGCTGCCTTGGCATCGCGCACACGCTGCAGCCGTTCTGTTTGGAGTAAAGCTTTATTGCTGAGAGTCTTGTTTCACTTACTGTGTTGATTTTGATTTGTTTCAGTGACATTCATCTCACCAGCAGCCTCTATGTGTGCAGACAGGCCTACTGCACCTCTAGCGGAAACCGCCATTGTAGTTCATGCTACAGAATGGTGTGCACATGTATGAGCTTGGACGACAGTTAACACATCTCTGTGATGAAGAGCCCCTTTCCCAATTGAGCTAAAGATTTTTGCTGTCCTGCTTTCTTACATTGGTTGCTCTCCTGCTCCTCATATGGGGCAGTGTTAACCCAAAGCATTCTCCACCCTTCCCAGAACCTAAGCCATGGCGATGCACTTTGCTATCAGTATCAGTCTGTTCACTTGCACATGAAGAAAGTTGTTGTATGTGACAGAATGTATGGCTGCAGGTTGGGGCGTGACGCAGGATACTTGGCTTCTGTGGAAATGAATCTTTTAGTTTGGCAGGAGGGGGGAGGCAGAAATGATACCAGCGCTAGTGCACAGAAATGCTTCTAAAACTGGTTCTGTTCTGTGCTTGGGGATGGAGCCTTTCTCCACCATTAGGGACATGACCACAGGCAATAGTGTCCTGAAGTCTTTATGCAGGCCTGCCTAAGGGGGGTGGACAGCTGCTTGGTGATTCAAAGGGGCTTGAGTCTCTCTGCTACCAGAACCCAGGGCCCTTTAAATCAGGGGTGGCCAACCCATTAAACGAAGAGAGCCAAGAAAAAAGGAAGAGCCATCTTGCCATGCCAGACGGCTCCCCTGCACCCAGTGAGCACAGAGAGTTGGGGGCGGCTTCGCGAACTGCGCTTTCAGGGGTGAAGAGCCGCGGATTGGCCACCCCTGCTTTAAATGGCCACCAAAGAGCTGCACCGCAGGATCCAGGCACGGCTGAGGGTGGGCTACTCTGGCCCCCACCCCTTCTATCTGAGGCCCTGCCCTTTCCTGGAGCACGGAGCTTCCCTGCACTTGCCCAGAGGCCTAACACGTGTGTCAGTCCCGTCTTTATGGGTCTTGTTGTCTTTCCCACAATTCTAGTCGGCCAAACCTGGGTTTGTAGCTCGGGGGTAGAACTGGATGAGCTCTCAGGAGAGCTCTTGACTCTCCAGAGGGACACCCTTTTTGTTACTAGGGGTGTCTGGGAATGGTGCCTTCCAATTGAGAGGCTGGGGAAAGGGACCAGTAAAATGGTTCTGGCTAAGTTGAATTAAATTCCAGGGTTTTGGTTCCTTACCTTCTTTTACATAGTTCAGATAGGGTTAAATTCCCTGTGTGTTAAAGTGTCTTTGCCTTGTGCAGTTTTGTATGCAGAGTATTCCTCAGAAGGGAGCTGGTGAAGGAAGAATTTTATGTTAGCTCCTGGATCCTAGCATCCTACTGACAGTGCCTAACTCCTGGGCTGGGCAGCAGAGGCCATCTCTTGGTTACTTGGAGGCTCAATCCCCCATGAATGCTGTCTCCTAGACCCTACAGCCCAAGGTGACTGCATCGCAAAGCACTGGTCAGGCAGACTTGTATTGGATCAGTTTCACCAAGGAGACTAGGCCTGCCCTTTTATGAAAGTACAGCTGCTCTTGGACCACTCTTCTTTGAAGTGACTGGCTGTTTAGCAGTTTCAATATTGTTAGGATGATTCAACATTTTTTAAAGGCTTTTGAGATGTGTGACTGGCTTTCAAGCGTTGTAATATGTATCTTGTGCACAGAGGCATAACTGCAAAACCACTTCCCAGTGTGTTATAAAAGCACTTCTCTGAAACTGTCCTTTCTGCTCCCTGCATCGTGAATAGAAATCTCTATATATTAAAAAAAAATTCCTGCGGGATGACAGTGTGACATCATCACATCACTCTGTGTCCTACCTGTCTCTGCCCTCCTTCCCCTTCCCCCATTGCTCGGGCGCCGGGGCTGCCACCATGCCATGGTCTCCTCCCTCCCCATGGGGGAGAGAGACAGGGCTGGCACAGTGGCGGGATGAAGAGGGGAGAGACAGGGCTGGCTGGGTGGGGGGCAGGCCATGGCTCCCAAGCCACGTCCTGGACTTCCCTGACAGTCAGGGAGAGAGCCTGGGCTGCCTACCTCCAGAAAGAGGTGGGTTGGCAAGTGTAGCAAGCAGGGGGTACGGCCCCCTAGTAAGATTTAAATTTGATTGTTTTGGGGCAGTTCTGTGGCAGTTATACATTTGGGGGAAAGCAGGTATAAATTGGGGTGTTCAGTGCCAGGGAAGATAATAGAGCAAGTAATTAAGGAATCCATCTGGAAGGTAAGGGGATAGGTAACAGCCAGCATGGATTTGCAAAGAACAAATCATGTCAAACCAATCTGATAGCTTTCTTTGATAGGATAATGAATCTTGTGGATAAGGGAGAAGCGGTGGACGTGGTATACCTAGACTTTAATAAGGCATTTGATACAGTCTTGCATGATTTTCTTATCAATAAACTAGGCAAATACAACTTAGATGAGGCTAATATAAAGTAGGTGCATAACTGGCTGGATAATCACTCTCAGAGAGTAGTTAACGGTTCACAATCATGCTGGAAGGACATAGCAAGTGGGGTTCTGCAGGGGTCTGTTTTGGGGCCAATTCTGTTAAATATCTTCACCAACGATTTAGATATTGGCATAGAGAGCACGGTTATGAAGTTTGCAGATGATAACAAGCTGGGAGGGGTTGCAAGTGCTTTGGAGGGTAGGGTCAAAATTCAAAGTGATCTGGAGAAATGGTCTGAGGTAAATAGGATGAAGTTTAATAAGGACACTTGCAAAGTACTCCACTTAGGAGTACTGATTTGCATGTTTAGAATGCTAAAATCCCTAGTTACCGTCAAAGTTCCCTCTAAGCTGCACAGCAGCATGGTGGTACGAGCTTTCATGGGCACAGCCCACTTCTTCATGGGCTGTGCCCACGAAAGCTCATGATACCATCTACATGTTTTGTTAGTCTTTAACGTGCTGCCAGACTATTTACGTGTTTTCATTTTATAAATGTTAGCAGTGAATAGAAATTGTGTGTAACATTAATTCTGTGATTTCATTTTCTCATCTGTTACTTATCAAAGGTCCTTAAATGGAAGTGCTGCCAGACTATTTGTTTTTTTTTGTTACGGACTAACTTGGTTATTCCTCTGGAGATTTATAAAATGCTATTCCTTCCACATGTAAGCATTACCTAAGAAATGACTGTCAGCACTGATGAACGTGTTCACTGCTGTGGAATTATTGCAATAATCCTGATCCTTAGGCAGATTATGACGTTGGATCTATATTTAACTCACTGTGACTTCTGTTCTTTTTACTACAATCATATTCTGCTTACTTATCTCCTTCAAAATATGGTGCGTGTTTGATACAATGCTATGTTTCTTATCATCCTGCAAGCTTCAAATTCTTTCACAAGTGATAAAATTGCAGTATATGTTGTATTTCGCCACGCTCTTTGGAAAATCTAAAAGTGCTCAAATGATGATTGTTATGACCAAAGCTTTCAATAGAAATATTGAATTACTATCAATTTTCAGTTAAGTTACTGGTTTGCAGCTATTTTTTCTTTGTCGGTCATATTTTAAATTATCCTTACAGATTATGTTTTTCTAACTTTTCCTTTACTACCCCAGACATAAAAATACCCACTTTTATTTCATTGCTCTATCAATAGCGACCATTCAGCCCATCCATATTTCTGGTACTTAAAGATGTGATTCATAAAGTCACCATTTCAGAATCGAACCTGTGAGTTGCCCCACTATAGGGGCTTTAAGATACCTATTTGTTGTGTGACAAAATTCCACTCTTCCTCTTATCTTCACATGAACCCAGAGTATATGGGACAAAGTCAGTACCTGACTCTTTCATTAATAGAACTGTGATTTCTCTTCTAAACATAGTGATAGCCTTGTGTGTGTTTCTACAGTTCTGATATCTTTATGCTCCAAATAGGTTTCTGTAAACCAGGGGTAGGGAATCTCAGGCCCGGGGGCCGGATGTGGCCCCAGCGTGTGTAGATCTGGTCCCTGAGGCTCAGGGGTCCCATCCAACATTGGGGAGCCCATGCTGGTGCTCCAGCCCTCCTCACCGCCCCACTGCTGGGCTGGAGGACACAGCATCCAGGGCCCCCCTAGGCTCTGGTGTGTGAAGGGAACATGGGGAGTGTCTTTCTCTGTCCCTTAGTCAGGGGCAATGTCAGTGAGGGGTTTTGGATTTTTTTGGCTTCTCACTTGTATGCATTCCCCAACTGATTTTTCTGTGGGTCAGCAGCTCCTGACCCAAAAAAGGCTCCTCACCCCTGCTGTAAACTAGTGACACTTCTATTTAGAAAACATCATAATGCACCTAATTACAAACAATCATGGCAATTTGGTCTTCTATACCTTTCAGATGAGTGGTCCACAGTTGTGGCCACCACATTGTCTCATGTTCAACAATTTCAGTTTTCCAATCCTTTGTCTATTATTAATTCTTTGGTTTCCATCAACACCATCAGTAAATGCAAAGGCATATACAAATGTTATTGGTACTATGATAATTCCAACAATTTTATAATGATTTGGCAAAACATTCCAATCGCATATTCCCATTTGTAATCTCACCAACCCATAAGAGAAAAGCATATTGTGAATTCCTTCATCTTATCACTACAGACAATAGTTTTCAAATTTATATTGACAACATAACGCAGTCTTCATAGCAGCATTTTATTTTTTTAAACTCAGTCCTTGAAATGGCAAGAGTTACATTAAAATTCCATTTTCCTTTGTATGCACGGAGTTTCCTGAAAGTCTGCGCTACATGAAATATCACTGCTACTGCACGCCAGCCAGAGCCTCGGGCCCTTTAAATCGCTGCTGAAGTGCCATGCCATCTGCTCTGTGCAACTCAGAGGACTGGGGAGGGCTAGCTGCCCTGGCCATGCCCCTTCCAGGAACACACAGCCACCTCCTCGCATCTTGCCAAGGGGTCCGCAGAGGCTGTCAGCTCCCCTGTACATAATTCCACATTTAGTGCCAAGTACAAGGGAACATATCTTCCCACAATAATCCAATGACCAGTAATATATCACATTACAGAATTCCACTCTTGCGTTCATTGAAAAATACCTAGAAGTGCCAGTGCAGCAAGCCATGCAATGCAGATTTAAATGTATTTTCCAATTTCATTACATGGCCACTATTGCTCATTCACCGTCAAACACAGCATTGTATTTGCTGATTCACAGTGCTTGACTGATTGAAGGAAAATGTGCTTTGCCCATGTTGGGTGTGAAAGCTTGTTAACATTTACCTTTTCCCACTTTCCTTTGTATTGCTCTGCCAGAATGGTGGGGACACTCCTGAAGAGATGGCTTGCACCTGTTGAAAATCAAACCCATTTTTAGTGGATTCATCATTCTGGCACCATGACAGATGGCTGGCTAGGCCAGAGCTCTGCCACTGTAGCCTGACTGAAGAGGCTGATGGCCACAGCTAAGCAAGCCCAGGCCTGAAGGGCTATTAGAAACAGCTGTGGGCCTCACTGGGCAAGGGCTAGACAGTAATTACTCGTTTCACATGTGCCCGCTTAACATGTTTTCGCAATAGCATGATTTTTTTTTTTTTAGGGAACGTTTTTCGAATAACATGACCGTCCCCAAAATGACACGAAAATAATCAAATGGCAGACTACTTCACACAGAGGTATAAGTTGGTGAAAACAGTGGTAATACGCATGAGCGGATGAATACACATGCTCACAGTGCTCCTCTGTTCACTCACCTGTTTAGCTTTGTTTTAACAACCTGCGGCGACTTGTGTTGCTAGATATCGTGTGTTAAAATTGATGACCCAGCACCAACAAAAAACTGACTTTGCCACCATCACCTGAAACGCAACCCCCACCTTTTCCATTATTTTTATTGGGAAAATTGACCCTGCATAGCACGTTTTCACTTAGCACAAACATTTTCAGAAATGCATCTATAGTGTTAAATGAGGAATGACTGTATAAGGCAGAAGAAGGAAGCCAGGAAAGGTCAAGGAAGAGCAAGGATCCAGGGTGTGGCTCAGTGTGCTCTCAGGTAGATGAAGGAGCTGGCTGACTTGACTGTAAACTTTGTAAATAGAAGGTGGTGGGAACGGACAATAAAAGCCCGGGTGATTGCGCCAGAAGGTATCCCAGATCAAGGGGCCTGAGCGGGAACTCTGCCACAGGCACATAAAGAACATACCGCAGTTCCAATATACAGACAGATAAGGGAGCCTTATTAGTAAAAATAAGATGGAAAATGGATTACAAGCCTTTTGTTAAGGCCTCATGTGCTGTCTCACTTGAAAAAATGACTAACCTGTGTACACACTTGTGTTTAAGTCATGGCCCCACTGAACTGTATAGCACAACTCATGTCAAGGATTGTATGTCACTTAGACACCTGCAGGTGCCCTGCAGGGAATGTCTGGCAGCAGGAAACTCAGCGAAATGTTGCAATTACAGGTTTCTATTGACATCACAGGGCTTTTCAAACCTAAATATTTTTACCACATGTTCATCTAACGATTTACTTAAGGCCGTCCCTAGGCATAGACAAAATATGAAGCTGCATAGGACACCATGGAATTTATTTATAAGAACATATAAGAACATAAGAACGGCCGTACCGGGTCAGACCAAAGGTCCATCTAGCCCAGTATCCTGTCTGCCGACAGTGGCCAGCACCAGGTGCCCCAGAGGGGGTGGACCGAAGACAATGATCAAGCGATTTGTCTCCTGCCATCCCTCTCCAGCCTCTGACAAACAGAGGCCAAGGACACCATTTTATCCCCTGGCTAATAGCCTTTATGGACCTAACCTCCATGAAATTATCTAGCTTCTCTTTAAACTCTGTTATATTCCTAGCCTTCACAGCCTCCTCTGGCAAGGAGTTCCACAGGCTGACTACACGCTGTGTGAAGAAGAACTTTCTTTTATTAGTTTTAAACCTGCTACCCATTAATTTCATTTGGTGTCCTCTAGTTCTTCTATTTAGGAACTAATAACTTTTCTTTATCGGCCCTCTCCACACCACTCATGATTTTATACACCTCTATCATATCCCCTCAGTCTCCTCTTTTCTAAACTGAAAAGTCCCAGTCGCTTTAACCTCTCCTCATATGGGACCCGCTCCAAACCCCTAATCATTTTAGTTGCCCTTTCTGAACCCTTTCCAAGGCCAAAATATCTTTTTGAGGTGAGGAGACCACATCTGTACACAGTATTCAAGATGTGGGCGTACTCATAGTTTTATACAGGGGCAGTAAGATATTCTGGGTCTTATTTTCTATCCCTTTCTTAATAATACCTAGCATCCTATTTGCCTTTTTGACCGCCGCTGCACACTGTGTGGAAGTTTTCAGAGAACTGTCCACGATAACTCCAAGATCTCTTTCCTGATTTGTCGTAAATTAGCCCCCATCATACTGTAAGTATAGTTGGGGTTATTTTTCCCGATGTGCATTACTTTACACTTATCCACATTAAATTTCATTTGCCATTTTGTTGCCCAATCACTCAGTTTGGTGAGATCTTCTTGGAGTCCTCAGTCTGCTTCTGTCTTGACTATCCTAAACAGTTTGGTATCATCCGCAAACTTTACCACCTCACTGCTTACCCCTTTCTCCAGATCATTTATGAATAAGTTGAACAGGATTGGTCCTAGGACTGACCCTTGGGGACACCACTAGTTACCCCTCTCCATTCTGAAAATTTACCATTTATTCCTACCCTTTGTTTCCTGTCTTTTAACCAGTTCTCAATCCAAGAAAGGACCTTCCTCTTATCCCATGGCCATGTAATTTACACAAGAGCCTTTGGTGAGGGACCTTGTCAAAGGCTTTCTGGAAATCTAAGTATACTATATCTACTGGATCCCCTTGTCCGCATGTTTGTTAACCCCTTCAAAGAACTCTAATAGATTAGTAAAACAGGATTTCCTTTACAGAAACCATGTTGACTTTTGTCCAACAAATTATGTTCTTCTACATGCTTCACAATTTTATTCTTTACTATTGTTTTGACTAATTTGCCAGGTACCGAAGTTAGACTTACCGGTCTGTAATTGCCCGGATCGCTCTAGAGCCCTTTTAAATATTGGTGTCACATTGGCTACCTTCCAGTCATTAGGTACGGAAGCCGATTTAAGGGATAGGTTACAAACCACAGATAATAGTTCAGCAATTTCCCATTTGAGTTCTTTTTAGAACCTTGATGAATGCCATCCGTCCCGAGATTTGTTAACATTAAGTTTTTCATTTGTTCCAAAACCTCCTCTAATGACACTTCAACTGACAGTTCCTCAGATTCATTACCCACAAAGGACAGTGCAGATTTGGGAATTTCCCAACGCCTCAGCCGTGAAGACTGAAGCAAAGAAATCATTTAGTTTCTCCGCAATGGCTTTATCGCCCTTGATTGCGCCTTTATAGTTCGATCGCCTAGGGACCCACAGGTTTTTTAGCAGGCTTCCTGCTTCTAATGTACTTAAAAACATTTTGTTATTTCTTTTGAGTTTTTGGCTAGCTGTTCCTCAAAATCTTTTTTTGCTTTTCTTATTACATTTTTACACTTGATTTGACAGTGTTTATGTTCCTTTCTATTTATCTCACTAGGATTGACTTCCACTTCTTAAAAGATGCCTTTTGTCCTCACTGCTTCTTTTACATGGTGGTTAAGCCACGGTGACTCTTTTTAGGTCTCTTGCTATGTTTTTTAATTTGGGGTATACATTTAAGTTGGGCCTCTATTATGGTGTCTTTAAAAGTTTCCATGCAGCTTGCAGGATTTGGCTCTAGTCACTGTGCCTTTAATTTCTGTTTAACTAACCTCCTCATTTTTGTGTAATTCCCTTTTGAAATTAAATGCCAGGGTGCTGGTCTGCTGAGGTGTTCTTCCCACCACAGGAATGTTGAATGTTATTATATTATGGTCACTATTCCCAAGCGGTCCTGTAACGGTTATTTCCTGACCTGATCCTGCGGTCCATTCAGGACTAAATCGAGAATTGCCTCTCCTTGTGGGTTCCTGCACCAGCTGCTCCAAGAAGCAGTCATTTAAGCCATTGAGAAATTTTATCTCCGCTTCTCTTCCTGAGGTGACATGTATCCAGTCAATATGGGGGTAATTAAAATCCCCATTATTATAGAGTTCTTTGTTTTGGTAGCCTCTCTAATCTCCTCAGCATTTCAATGTCAGTATCCCTGTCCTGGTCAGGTGGTCGGTAATATATCCCTACTGCTAATTTCTTATTTTTGGAGCATGGAATTACTATCCATAGCGATTCTATTGAACATGTTGATTCATTTAATATTTTTATTTCATTTGATTCTACATTATCTTTCACATACAGTGCCACTGCCACCCACCCGGCCTGCTCTATCCTTTCGATATATTTTATATCCCGGCATGATTGTGTCCTACAGATTTTCCTCATTCCACCAGGTTTCAGTGATGCCTATTATGTCAATCTCCTCATTTAATACTAGGTACTCTAGTTCACCCATCTTATTAGTCAGACTCTAGCATTTGTGTAGAAGCACTTTAAAAATTTGCCACTGCTTATTTGTCTGCCCTTCCCTGATGCATTGGATTCCTTTGTACGTGGTTGTTTGTCTGCTCTGGCCCATGGTTTGCCCTCTTCCTCCTCTCTTTCTGACTACAGCTTAGAGAATCTATCAATGGATTCTCCTCTAAGAGAAGTCTCCTCCGATTTACGTGCATCTCCGCACCAATCGGCTTTCCCCATCTCTCAGTTTAAAAACTGCTCTACGGCCTTTTAATGTTTAGTGCCAGCAGTCTGGTTCCACCTGGTTTAGGTGGAGCCCATCCTTCCTGTATAGGCTCCTCTCCCAAAAGTGTCCCCAGTTCCTAATAAATCCAAACCCCTCTTCCCTACACCATCGTCTCATCCACGCATTGAGATTCTGAATCTCTGCCTGCCTGCCTACCTGGCCCTGCGCGTGGAACTGGAAGCATTTCCGAGAATGCCACCATAGAGGTCCTGGATTTCAGTCTCTTTCCTAGCAGCCTAAATTTGGCCTCCAGGACATCTCTCCTACCCTTCCCTGCACTCACCAGCGGCAGCAGGGGCAAGCGGAGCAACCCGGCCCTGCCTGGTCCATTCTGCTGGCTCCCAGCTGCATCACTCCACTCCCCAGTTCTTCCCTCACATCCGCTCTGTGCCCCCAACCGCTATGGGTCTGCACCCCTCACATCCGCTGTGCCCCCCCTCTATGGGTCCGCACCCCTCACAGCGGCTCTGTGCCCCCGCTATGGGTCCGCGCCTCACAGCGGCTCTGTGCCCCCGCTATGGGTCCGCGCCCCTCACAGCGGCTCTGTGCCCCCGCTATGGGTCCGCGCCTCACAGCGGCTCTGTGCCCCCGCTATGGGTCCGCGCCCTCACAGCGGCTCTGTGCCCCCGCTATGGGTCCGCGCCCCTCACAGCGGCTCTGTGCCCCCCCCCGCTATGGGTCCGCGCCCCTCACAGCGGCTCTGTGCCCCCCCCGCTATGGGTCCGCGCCCCTCACAGCGGCTCTGTGCCCCCCCCCGCTATGGGTCCGCGCCCCTCACAGCGGCTCTGTGCCCCCGCTATGGGTCCGCGCCCTCACAGCGGCTCTGTGCCCCCGCTATGGGTCCGCGCCCCTCACAGCGGCTCTGTGCCCCCCTCTCCGGTGAGAGCGCCCGGCGCTGCGACACAGACGAATCCGCCCCGCCCGTTGGGCCAGCGCTCAGCTCCAGCCACAGCGCAGCTCGCGCCCCCATCCGCTGTGCCAGGCGGTCGCGCGCACCGGGGTGGGGCGGGCCGAGTGGCGAATCCCCCGCCTTGCGGGGGCAGCGCGTGCGGCGTTGCTGGGCACGCGCCTGCCGCCGGGTGAACGGGATGCGCGCTCGGAGCCCCAGTGACGGCGCCCCGCCCCTCCCTCTCTCTGCTAGGCTCCGCCCCTCCCTTGCGGCGGCGCCTCAGCCGCGGCGGCCATTTTGTGTCGCTGCTCGGTCGGTGGCGCGGGGCTCGCGCGGGGAGTGGGGCCCGGGCGGTGACTGGCTCCTTTCTAGCCCTTTCGCGGCCGATCCCTCGGTAAGAAACCGGCAGCGGCCGGGCCGCCCGGCCCCGCCCCGCAGCGGCCTGTCCCGAGGAGGCCGGGCCCAGCGCGGAACGGGTCCGCCCAGCCGCACAAAGGGGGAAGGGGCGGGGATGGGCTGAGGAGGCCCCGGGGCGCGGACTTGTCGCGCTCGCGGGGCTCCGTTGTGGCCCGGGGCGGAGTCCGGCGCTGCCGCTGAGCTGCGCGGGTTGCGCGGCCCTGCGCGGGGAGGTGAGTATCGGCGGGGCCGGGCGGCGCGAGGGGCTCTCCCGGGCGCTGCAGCCTCAGCCCGCGTGGCCGCCCGCCCGTGCGCGCGCCGGGCTGTGGCGCGGGGCTCGGAGCGGCGGGCGGGAAACAACGGCAGCGCGGGGCCGGGCTCGCCTGGCGCGTGTCAGCGCCTTGGGCTGCAGCGCGGGCGGCGGCGGTTCCCGGGAGCCCGGGCCGGGCGGGCAGCGGCGCTGGGCGGCGGGAGCCGAGGCGTCCGCACGCCCTGGGGAGCCGCTGCAGCGTGTGGCCTGGCCGGCCCGTGGCGCCCGCTCGCTGCCGGCTGGATGGAGCCGCGCTCGGCCCGGGAGCAGCGGGCGGGCCGCGCGGCCTCGCTCGGGAGCGGTTGTGGCGAGTGGACTCGAGCAGTTGTGGCAGCTTCCAGGGAAGGGGGCTGGAGGCTGCCTCTTCCCGCTTAACGGCACAAAAAGCCTTTTGCTCTGTGCCGAGGTGGATATGCGGCTATGCTGGAAAAGGAAGAGGTTCTGCAAATAGCGTGTTTTCCCTGGGAAGAGTTGTACAAGGGAAGTTTAAGTAGGATGAGAGTTGTGAGTTCCGATGTTTGTGTAAATTGATGTTCATTTGATTGTAATTGCAGACTGGTGATGTACTCAGAACTGCTATAACGTTTGCTTAGGTTCACTAGAATATAGGAAAATGTGCTTCAAAATGAGTTTTAAGGAGAACGCATATAGTTCTTGCGTGTAGGAGGTCAGACTAGATGGTAGCAATGATCCCGTTTTAGGGTTGGAGTCTGTGAAACGTGATTCTCTGAAATTTCCTTTCTTTCTGTGGAGTAGAAAGTACCTTGGTTCTTGTTGTATTGCATCCTTAGACTAGTCTATAAAGTGCTACCAGACAATTTGTTGTTTTTTTAAGTTTATCCTGTACAGACTAACTCGGCTACCCCCTGAAGCCTTAGACTTTTGTATCTCTTCAAGCTCCCCTTACCAACACTAAGTGTGGGGTTTAGTCAAGCAGATCAGTGCATTTTTTCACCTTCAAACAAGCTCCTTGCTTATTTTCACTTGTGACCTAAATTGGGTCTCATCCTGTTCTCCAGGGAATAGTTGTCTACAGTGGAAAACCCAGGAGGAATGTGGCAGAATTTATTCTTTTTTTATACTCACAAGCACCAAATTGACATGAAAGGATGTATCTACATGACTGAAATGTGCGCTTTGAAATGTTATGATTCAAGATCTAGACAATTTGTCTAAACAAATTAGTTCTGTTGGCTAATGGTAAATGAATTATGTTGGATTGGTACAATGGAAAGTTCAAACGTGGTAGGCTATATTTGAAAAATCTTGAGTTTTGCATACTATCATGTGCTATTTTGTAGTGTATCTTTAGCCCTGTATTACTGTCGCCTGGTCTGTTAGTTTTAGGTTTCTAAATAAGAATACACAACTAGAATGCTTTTTGGTTTATATAGTGGATATATTCTGAATCATCTGGAACTTCTGGGTGAAATGTTGCATCTGCATGAAAGATCTGTCCTAATCATACTTAAATCGATAAACATTTGTGTGAAAGCTGACTTTCAGGCTGTCATATCTTTTAGAAACTGGCTACTCTTTGAAATAAATAGCAGGATCCTAATTTGGGGTTGACTGGTCTTGAGTCCTCTAAAAACAAAATAAAAGCATGGCTCTGCTCTGGAGATGAGTATATTTGTCATTTTAATCAAAAAGTCTGTGGGACTTCAGTTTACTTTTTTTCTCATACTTGTAATCTTGCTTTTGACGTCCTGTATCCTGAAAGTTTTCTGAATATGACTGTTTTAATCTTTTGATAGTGAACTTCTCTGGATTATATGCAGTACATTTAATGTCAGTTTGTGGATGTATGTTAATACTGTTTACCGCAGATGCCCCCAGTTTTCCAACTTCATGAGAAAAGAGCATTGAATTCACACTCTTTCTCATTACATGTTTTCATTTTTTTTCTTAGTAGGTTTTTCTTTAAGTATCTTCCAGAAAGCCAAGATTATATAGTGCAAGGTGGTCTATTAGGTAATGGAATTGCTAATAAATTATTTTTTTACATCTAGATACACAGACATTTCCAGTAAAACCATACAGCTTTTTTGCTCTTTCTTGTGATCCTTGAATAGAAATTTAATCTCTAGTACAAAAATTGCCTGGGATCTGACTTTGGTATTACATGTTGGGTTAACAGTGCTGTGGACTGCAAAAAAAGGCATGGGTTCTTATAGTACAGTGTGTGAAAGCCAGTGTTTTCCAAAGATGAGACTTGGACATGTGACTTAGCTTCAAAAGTTTTTGCTGGTTCTTGGAAGAAAGTTAATGTGTAGTTTCTAGAAGCATTTTTCAACAGCAGCATAAGATACTGCTTTGCTTAAGTGGGGATAGGAAGGTGCAGATTAAAAAGGAATTGATTTGATAGTGTTAGTAACAAATTGGGTAAGGTTTTATATTTCTTGGTATCAGCATTTGGTTCTGCTTTGCTAGTTTTATTGACTAGTTTGGGTATCTGGAAAGGAAAAAAAAAATGGAGATATGAAGTTCTGCGTAATGAGTGTTTTCTGTTTCTTAATTTGCGTGTTCTTCTGCTAAAGCCTTTTTATGAGTTAAAATTTGGTAACAAAGTCTAATTAAGCAAGTGCAGTTATCCAAATGTGATGCTGGTGTAGGAGATGAACAATTATTTACATTTTTTGCACACTTAGTCTTGTGGTTGCTATATGATACAGTGCTTTGTGGTGGTCTCAGCATCTTGAACTTTCTTAATATACAGTTCGTTGTGGACTGTTACTGCTGCTGTTGCCTGAATTGATTTTTGCCTCCATTTATTCTTTATTGCAGTCTAAAAGTTGGTTTTAATTGGTTGCCCACAGGATTGGCTTGGCTTCTACTACTTATTAAGAAAAAACATCTGTCTCAGCAGGTAAGAGATTTTGACTTGAAGATATCTTTTTATGCTTACTAGCTACATGTTAAGAAACAGTCTTAACAGTTACGTGGAATATATTAATTGGTTCAAAATATTTTGGTCAGTAAAAATGGCACTTGTGCACGCATGCACATATAAATAGTTCTGCTTTTCAGCTCCGATTCCCATTGGTAATAGTGGTTGCGGTAACGTTGTTGTGGTAAATGACTTTTGTGCCAGATTCTGAAGTAGTGCTGTTTTATCGGCATGTAATAGTTTTGTATACTCTCTCCAACAATTCTTCACTATCTGTAAGAATAGATATTTGCTGCAGGCAATAGTTCTGCATGTTCCTAGAAGTGATAGATAACAATATGTAAAATACGTTATTTGGATTCTTTTTACTAGTAGTTGCAGTATTTATTTAGTTCAGTTATATTTATTTCTGAGACGGTATTTAATCTTTCCTAATAGGTGAATGCTAGTCCTTGCAAAAAGTCTGTTATCTGCCCGTTTCTGGATATTACTAGTCCCCTAACACATCTCGGGCTAGATACCTTCAGTCCTTCTTGCCGCATCAATGCTGTTTTGCCTTCTTGATTCTGTCCAAGGATTGCCAAACGTGTGTGTGTTCTGGCGGTGGTATTGTAGTTTAACATTCAGCGGGGACTAGATTGAGCCTTCCACACTTGTATTTGTACCTGTGAACAAGATGTAAATTCAAAGGTTAATCCAGTGCCTTCTCTGTTTACTAATTTAAGGCCATATGTAAAAAATATTTATTATCCTTTGTGTACCCAGCCTCTGTTAACATTACTGAGAATTGACATATACATTGTCAGTATAAAACAGTCAGATATTGTTCTATTCAGTTGCACACTATAACAGCAATTATTTTTGAAATGGGCAATAGAAGTACTTACGTGTCTAGCAAGATGAACGTGATTAAGTTAACTGAAATTATTTCTTAATTTTAATTAAACTAGATTTTTATTTGTGAGTGGTTCATCACTTTCCATTTTTAGTCATAAATTGCTAATGTGCTATAAAATTAATATTATTTTATTACTTTTTAAATACCATTTCAGTTTTTACATAGATGCTTCATACTTAAAATGCCCAAGTCATACAGAAATTGAGGGGCATCATTGACATCCTTACCGTGAACAACATAACCCTGAACACGTTAAGCTTACACTGTATTTGCAGCTCTCTCTTTCCAGTATTGAAGTGGACAGTAGAAAAGCTTTAGCCAGACTGTGCTGCTCCATCATGGTTTATAGTTCAAATCAATGGGATTTTTTGCATCTACATCACTTAAGTGCTTTTGAAAATCCCATCCCTAAGAACTTAACTATAGGCTTTTATTTTGGTGAATTTGGGCCTGTGAGTGGTTTTGGGAGTTCGTTTTGTTACAGTAAAATTCCAGAATTTTTGTTAATGTTTAAAGTATTTTGAAGTGACATATTTTATGCAACTGAGAAGCTTTTACTAAAAATACAATTTAACCTCTGATGTTACAAGCAGTTACTGATATTCTTAACTTCAGGCATGAATACTCCAAGTGAGTCAAAGCATCTAATCGTTTGAATAAAATTCCTTTACCTGTTAAGTGTTTGCATGATCAGGACCTTAATTTTCATTTTTAATTTTTTACCCTTATTTGTAAAATTGAAATAAGAGAGCCTATCAGGGTGATTTTTAAAAACTCTACTGCATTTATAATTTGTTACAGAAAATTTTCTTTCTTATATGTTTTACTTTTCACCCATATATTTCAAAGCTGCCTTAGGGTTGGAATACCTGAATTCCCATTAATTTTAATGGGAACTGGGAATCAGAATCCTGGTCCCATGAAATAGGTGACTTTAACAGATTTTACTTTTGGCTGATACTTTTAATCCGTGGTGTCCAACCAGTTCTGAAGCATTAGCCACTGTAGTGGCTAATGCTATAGTGAACTAGCCACACTCAACCATCCAAATAGCCACATTGTTCAAGCCAACTAGCGACACTCAGCTGGCCTAATAGCCAGCCACATGTGGCTAGCGGCTAGCGTGCTGGACACCACCGCTTTTAATATTAGGCAATTGGACAACTTTTGGCCTGTGGGTCAGATTCAGGATAATAAATGCAGTTGTCTGGTATCCACAAAACATTAGATCTTTAGAATGGAAACCATAATTTTAGAAAAGGTTCAAGCTTATAATTGCAGTAATAAGCTTCCAGATGTAATACAGCACCATTTTAACCTGAAATGACAGTTCTAGGAGGCTTGAACCTGTGCAGTTCTCTCAATTGCATGCTATCTGTAAAACCTACCAATGATTATTTAAAGACTGGATTATAAACTAGGTCTGCAGAGGAACATTTGAAACACATTTGTAATTTTGTGCTTGTTATTGCATTTAAACATGTAAGTAGAGTAACTGCATGTTCACATGAGCAAATAGAGGCCTCCCCACAAATGTGTGATTTTGTTTTTTAAATGATCTGATATCTGTTGGAGTTCTACTATGAATCACGGAGTTAGAGCTGTATTGTGGCCGCACCTGGCATGATTAAAATGCTCTTTCTGCAAAAAAATAAGTTTTGACACACTTGTGCTTACCTGCTCTTTTTAAAATATCTGTAGAGAATGTTAGCTTGGATTCTAAATATATCCTTAAATCTTTCACTGCTTTGGAGAAATTGAAATGTTTTGCACCAGAACATAAGAACGGCCGTACCGGGTCAGACCAAAGGTCCATCTAGCCCAGTATCCTGTCTGCCGACAGTGGCCAGCACCAGGTGCCCCAGAGGGGGTGGACCGAAGACAATGATCAAGCGATTTGTCTCCTGCCATCCCTCTCCAGCCTCTGTCAAACAGAGGCCAAGGACACCATTTTATCCCCTGGCTAATAGCCTTTTATGGGCCTAACCTCCATGAAATTATCTAGAAGTATTTTAATTACCAACTACTTTGGTTGTACAAGTGGAAAACTCACCAAAACCACCTCTGTGTAAATGTGTTTTAAATATATCAATAGTTAATGCTCTTATCAGTTACTGTGACATTTCTGGTGCACCCTTGAAATCATTATGAAGCAGTCAGTTTTCCATTTGACAAAGGGTAAAATAAGTAGTGGAAAAACGTATGTGCTTTTTGAGGGCATATGGGTATAAACAATACAAATATCTAATTTTAATCTCTTTATATAGTAGATAATGCTAAGGACTTATGTCTAAATTAGGGCTGTCAAGCGATTAAAAAATTAAACGCTGCAGCTGCATTTCATGGGGCAGTGCTGGGGAAACCCAGGATCAGCTTGAGTCCTCAGCTGACCCCAGGCTTAGTACAGCTGCCCTTTTGAAACACTGCCCCTGGGGCAGCACCTCAGGAGCCCAGGATCAGCTGGAGTCCCCAGCTGATCCCGGGCTCTGCTAGCGCTGCACCTTTGAAACTCTGCCTCTGTGTTTCAAAGGGGCAGTGCTGCACTTAGCCCAGAATCAGCTGGAGTCCCCAGCTGACCCCAGCTCCATGTAGTGCTGCCCCTTTGAAACTCCAGCTGATCCCATGCTCCACCGCAGCACTGCCCTGGCGGTGTTTCAATGGGGCAGTGCCGCGGAAACGCCTCAGATTAACGTGTTCATTTTTTAACACATTAATTGTGCTCTGCATTAATCGCAGGTGTTAACACGTTAATTGACAGCTCTAGTCTAAATACTTTAAAAGCTGGAGTTCTTGAGCACCTTACTTGGCTCTCTTACATGATTTTTCCAAACTAATCAGTTCTGTAACATGGATGCTCCTGGGCTGCTAACTGTTTTTAAAAAAGCTATCTGTTGAAATATGTATAATTTTTGACATGTCTTTAAACATTACGTCTCTCTATTAATATTATCCTGAGATGTGACACATTCCCTGTTTCATAACAGTTCATTAATGCTGCTTTCCCTAAATATGTAGTAATTTTCATTATTAATTGCTAGTTTTGGAGATCTGGAGCCTTATTTAAGGAGAATGAAATTCTTTCCTTAAAATTATGTAAATAACAGTGCTCCTTTTCAAACAGAACAAAAAAGCTTGAAAAGTTAATTATTATAGAAATTATAGCAGTTTTTGTGTAATAGTTTGACAAGTGGTTTACTTCTATGTTGTGAACACTTCAGCTGTTCAGATGAAAATTACACCATTACCCTTGAAAAATAGTTGAGCAAACAAATGTAATTTTCATTATTTATACTACAAAATTTATACTGTATGACTTCTAAGAAAGTATTGAAATGAGACCATAATGGCCAAACTAAACACATTCCAAAACTTTTAACAAATTATTTTATAAGAAGTCTAGAAAGATTGAATTACACCTTCTTTTACAGTTACATTTGATATTTCTGGGGAAGAAAGTGTTATTGTTAAATACCAAGATGTTTTAAAGTATTCCACTTTCTTGATCACATTGTCTTTCATTTAGCCGTTCCAGTCCCTTCAGTCTAGGAAAATTCTGATAACAAAATGAAACCAAAACTAGAGCATTAGCATAAATAGTGTACCTGTGCAGTAGATAGGATGATGCTTGTTGCTAGTAACTGATATCTCTGCAGGCAGAGAGGGAACTCTCACTTCTAATGCCAATTTGGCACAGGCCAGAGCCTACGTAATATTAAAACCCATTGCTAATAGTGTTTAGAAGACAAAAGGGGCAAACTGCAGGATGCTTCAAAGGAAAGAAATGTCCCTTCTGCAGTTAGTGAAACTGAGATTACTTGAGAGCATAAAGTTTGGTGCCTTTCATCTGTTGGCCATAATGCATGGGGCTACTTATTTTTCCCCCAAATGGTGGCAGTCTTCTGTTTTGCCTGAATATTTAGTTGTCAGGTATCAATGTGGATAATCTTTGAGTTTCTGTCGAGCACTGTTACTTAGCTGTTCAGAAGAGGAATTGGAGAATAAAGTCTTCATCAAAACTGCTGGGGGAACTTAGGGAAGCAACTGTACTGTAACTGAGTTTGAATATTACTTGGGCACTGAGATATAGAGCTTTTGTAGTGGCAGAAAGTACTGTGGGATCTTACCATCAAAGTTGTTCGGACTTGAGTTTTTTACATCCAGCTTTGATGTGACATTTTAGGTAGCTCATTGCCTCCCACCACTGCACTACCTCTTATTGCTTGCAGTTGATTCCCTTATGAATATCTTTACATAGGAGCCTTTGAGTTAGGCGGGTTTAACTTTAGGCACTCATTTTTGAGAATCTTGGCCCTAACGTTTACCTACGTATACCTATATCCATGCTTTGGTTCTGCTCCACAGATCATTAGGCATTGCTCAGGCTTTGAATTTAGCCAGCAAGGGAAAGTTGGAGAAATAGTGTTGATAACTAGTTTTAAATATTGGAGTTAGCAGTTCTGGGGCGCATTCCATTAACAAAACATCTGGACATATATTGTTTCTTAGGGTAATGCTCAAAGGCCCAATTAAGATCAGGGCCCTATTGTGGTAGGTAATGCGCATACACAGAAAAAGATAGTCCTTGTTCCAAAGAGCTTATCCTCCCTCTCTCTCTCTTGTTTTGGAGTCAGTTTTGCTAAATGTACCGTAAAGTAACTGAAAAACCATGTAGCAATAAAGCTATGATTAAAAAATTGACCAAGCTAAATTTATGATTATGATTAATTTCCTTTCCCTCAGTAAATATATATTTAATACCTGTGCAAGATAGAAGGTTTTAAAGTTTTTTCAGTAGTATTGCTTTTTGCTTTTTTCTGTTCAGTCAGAGCATGAGTCTTTTAAGTATATAAAAGTGTCTTACTGTTTTAGTAGTCTTTCAAGATTCAAGGTGCATGGACCCAATTCTGCATGTGGCCACTGAAGTTCATTTGCTTAGCTGAAACATTTTTTGTATTTTCCACTAAATATTGAACCATCTGATGTGATGGTTCTAATTTAATTTCATTCTTGGGTTTTGTATTGACACTTGTTTGGGTATCAGGCTGACTTTTCTTTAAAATCTTGATTTTTTTTAACAGATTTATTTTTTGGAATATTTGGTTCATATCTTGAGTTAATCTTGTGTTGTAAATGTTTAATATTTTATTTGTATGAATAAAAAGTCTAGAACTTAAGCATGCTTTAATTTTTCATGATGTCTTTAGGAATGTAAGCAATGTAGTAGATAGATGTCTCTAGGTAAATATATGGTATCATAAACAGTAGTCTGACATAGCCGTTGCCTTTTCTCATCTGCAGGTGTGTGTTGTTTCAGCGCAGCATGGCTGTGGTCATCCGTTTGCAAGGTCTCCCGATTGTGGCGGGGACCATGGACATTCGCCACTTCTTCTCTGGATTGACCATTCCTGATGGGGGCGTGCATATTGTAGGGGGTGAACTGGGTGAGGCTTTCATCGTTTTTGCCACTGATGAAGATGCAAGGCTTGGTATGATGCGAACAGGTGGTACCATTAAAGGGTCAAAAGTAACACTGTTGCTGAGCAGTAAAACTGAAATGCAAAACATGATAGAACTTAGTCGTAGACGTTTTGAAACTGCCAATTTAGACATGCCACCTGCAAATGCTAGCAGATCTGGACCACCACCTAGTTCTGGAATGAGTGGTAGGGTAAATTTGCCTACTACGGTACCTAACTTTACCAGTCCTTCTCCTAGTGTAGTAACTGCAGCTACTTCTGTGCATGAAAGCAATAAAAACATACCCACATTCTCAACTGCCAGTATGGGAACTGCACCTCCAAATCTTGGGGCTACATTTGGTAGTCCAACCTTTAGCTCAACAATACCTAGCACAGCATCCCCTATGAACACAGTACCACCTCCACCAATTCCTCCCATTCCAGCTATGCCATCTTTGCCACCAATGCCTTCTATTCCCCATACCTGTCCCACCTCCTGTACCTACACTGCCCCCTGTTCCCCCCGTACCACCAATACCCCCTGTTCCTCCTGTACCACCAATGACACCTATGCCGCCTATATCAGGAATGCCTCCTATGAATCCTCCACCTATAGCACCTTTACCTACTGGAATGAATGGGTCTGGAACAGCAATGAGTATGAACAGTGGCTTGAATCCATTGTTTATGGGGCCTATGAATCCTGTAAATCCTATTCAGATGAATTCTCAAAGTGGTGTGAAACCCCTTTCTATCAACCCAGATGACTTGTATGTCAGTGTTCATGGAATGCCCTTTTCTGCAACAGAATCTGATGTAAAAGACTTTTTCCATGGGCTCCGTGTGGATGCAGTACATATGTTGAAGGATCATGTAGGCCGAAATAATGGGAATGGACTAGTTAAGTTTTTTTCCCCTCAAGATACTTTTGAAGCACTGAAGCGAAACAGAATGCTGATGATTCAGCGCTATGTTGAAGTTAGTCCTGCAACAGAGAGACAATGGGTATCTGCTGGAGGCCATATAACTTTCAAGCAAACCATGGGTCCTACTGGACAAACCCATCCTCCTCAACAGACGCTTTCTAGGTCCAAATCTCCTAGTGGACAGAAAAGGTCACGGTCAAGATCTCCTCATGAGCAGGGTTTCTGTGTGTATTTGAAAGGTCTTCCCTTTGAGTCAGAGAACAAACATGTGATAGATTTCTTTAAAAAGTTAGATATTGTTGAAGACAGCATTTATATAGCTTATGGACCCAATGGGAAAGCAATTGGTGAAGGCTTTGTTGAGTTCAGGAATGAAGCTGACTACAAAGCAGCTTTGTGTCATCATAAACAGTACATAGGGAACCGTTTTATTCAAGTTCATCCCATAACCAAAAAGGGTATGTTAGAAAAGATAGACATGATTCGGAAAAGGTTACAGAACTTCAGCTATGACCAGAGGGAGGTCATGATGAATACTGAGGGAGAAACAGGTCCGCCAAAGTTATGTGCACATATATCAAATATCCCATACAGTATTACAAAAATGGAAATCCTTCAGTTTCTAGAGGGACTGTCAGTGGAAGAAAACTCTGTACAAATTCTTGTTGATAACAATGGGCAAGGCTTAGGACAAGCATTGGTTCAGTTCAAAACAGAAGAGGATGCTCGTAAGTCAGAGCGCCTGCACCGTAAAAAACTGAATGGAAGAGATGTTATTTTACGTGTAATCACCCTTGAAGAAATGAGAGAAGTTGAGAGAAATCCATCATCCCAAGGGAAAAAGTTGCTGAAAATGCCAATGCAAGGGAATGCAGGAATGCCAGGAGTGCAAAATGCTGGTGGGGATGAGCATTCCTTTATGGGTAGTAACTCAAAAGATGGAAACAATGCCCCTCCATTTAATTTTCCCAGTAATTTTGGTGGGTCTAACACATTTGGTCCCCCTCTTCCACCACCAGGAATAGGTGGCTTTGGTGATTCTAGACCAGGAATGCCTTCAGTTGGAAGTAGTGGTTTACCTGGTGCAGGTATTGATGTCCCAGGTTTTGGAAGTGGTCCTAGTAATCTGAGTGGGCCATCAAGTTTTGGAGGAGGGCCTCAAAACTTTGGGAATGGGCCTGGTAATTTAGGTGGGCCTCCTAGTTTTGGAAGTGGCCCTCCTGGTATTGCAGGTGGTCTTGGACATTTAAGTGGACCTCCAGGGTTTGGACCTGGACCTGGAACCTTACATATTAGTGGACCCCCTGGTTTTGGAACAGGTTCTGGAAAACCAGGGCCAACTGTCATTAAAGTGCAAAACATGCCTTTTACAGTATCAGTGGATGAAATTTTGGATTTCTTTTATGGTTACCAAGTGATCCCAGGTTCCGTGTGTTTAAAATACAATGAAAAAGGTATGCCAACAGGAGAAGCCATGGTTGCATTTGAGTCTCGTGATGAAGCAATGGCAGCTGTTGTTGATCTAAATGACAGACCTATAGGTTCAAGAAAAGTCAAACTTGTTTTAGGGTAGCTGTTCGTATAAAATGTTTGTAGAATAGATATTCATAGTGCTGTGATTAATTCATCCAGATTGTTTTTATAGTATTTCCAGGCTAGAACCTGTGGATTGTTTAAATTGTAAACGGTGGATTGTTTAAATTGCAAATAAATTCGTTTTGATAAGGCAGAGCACTGGTTTAACCATTTACAAAAGAATCACTGCAAGGATAAGTATGCAGTGAATTTCCCAGTACATCTGTGTGGAAAAGGCAGATTCTTATTCACTAATTGAAATGTTTGCTAAAGCTAAATTGGCCACATAATGCTTATCAAGGAATCTAGATTGGTTTTATGTAGGTACAGATAAGGGAAATAGATACGTATTAAGATGAAGTCAGTGAGTGGGTGCTATGGCAAGCCACTGTAAAACGAGATAGCTAGTCCTAGATTTGGTTAAAAGCTGGCTGAATTTGCTTTGTTACAGGTCAAAGCTTGTTTAAAGTCCTGATTTTACTTTGCAACTGAATGAATTCTCAGTGTACACAAATTAACTGTTTTGTGTATGTATTTTTATTGTTTTTCAAAGGTTCTTGCTGTATGTGAACAGTCAAATTATGCACATTGACGATGTGTCTACCAAACTAATTCCTATG
Organism: Rafetus swinhoei; assembly: GCA_019425775.1. NCBI lineage: Eukaryota > Metazoa > Chordata > Testudines > Trionychidae > Rafetus > Rafetus swinhoei. The sequence goes on from CM033426.1 coordinate 35,922,080, forward strand.
CATATGAGCAGAACTGTTTTGTAAAATTCAAGCTGTTCTTTGTGGAATAACCTTTAGTTATTTTTATTGTTGCAATTAAAACTGTGCAGAATAAGACTTTTGCCACAAGTGTAGGTATAACCTGAAGTATATTGAGTTGACTGTTTACTTAAAATTGAATTATAAAGTTGCCATACAAGCAACAACTAGAAAATGTTCATCATTGTTTAAGTAGCTTGATTTGTTAGGATTACATAAATCAGTTGGGATAGGATTTTCAGCACTAGTAGGGATATTGAATGTTGTAGTTCTCACCTGTTGAACTACTCGCATAGACTGTCTCATTTAAGAGACCCAAAGGAATTTATATTACTAGAAGATTGGAATCCTCTTAGTTTTAAGAATAGTGTAAAATGTGAAAGATTTTTGGAATTACCTGTGACTCTGGATATTTCTACGAGACTCTTCAGAGACTAAATTTTATTTGAATCTACTTCCTTTGAGTGTATTGTATATTTTTCAATAAAGTTGTTTAATTCCAATTCTGTAAAGAATTGCCAGTTTCTTTGCTGTTCAGTAAAGCCTTTAAAGGAGAATAAAGAATCAGAACACAATTATACAAACGAGTAAAAAGTAGAATTTGCAGTTTGTCTACACTTAGCTTATAAAAATTCAGAGTCTTGGTCTGAAAATTCCACTGTTCCCTGCAAATCATTGTACTTAAACACAGCAGTCTATAAACTAATCTGTTGGTTGAAGAAAAATGGTGCCTTTTAGTGTTGCATATCATGGAACACTTGAAGTATGTAGCCTGGTATAATTTAGAGGTGCAAGTGGCAACAGTTTTATTCATGTGGTCTGTAGGAGAGATTTGAAATCCTGTGCAACACTACATCCTGAGAGGATTTCACAGTACAGGAATTTTTGGAAGGATTGTATAAAGGTGTACTACAATAAAGAGAGGCGGTTGCATTACACAGATGCTTTTGTAATTCATGAGTATAAATTTGTTTTGATCGATCACTAGGTGGCGCTCCCTGACTCTGGAAAAGTGATGTGATTGTATATACTGTTTAAAATTAAGCCTCCTGTTAATAAAACTGTCTCTGAAAATTCATGTTATGCATTTTAACAATCTTTGGGGATATTGTTTCAACAGCAGACTTTTTTTCTTTGAAAGGCTGAAAGTTCCGTTACTGATGTCGGAAAGATGGGATATTTGAATAGGAGAGAAGTCTTTCAGTTTTTTTTTTAAATTTTGCTCTGTTCTTAAAACAGTATATTTTATTAAAATTTCATACTATATTTCAGTTATTATTTGGGTGCTGTTTCTTCATATTTCATACTGGAATAAAAATCTTGAAAAGGAAAACTTGCCTTCATTGTTCACAGAATTAATTCAATTAAGAATTTTAGTATGTGGCTTGCAGAAACTTGTGGTTATTGTATTTCAAGCTTGAATGAATCACAGCAATGCATTTCTTGTTGTGGAATGTAATTAAACTACTGGTATCTGGAATTTGATTCCTTGTACATATAAGATTTAATACAGTGCTGTGCAACTTGTTCCTCTTGGTATTTGGGAGTGGAATTTTTTATATACCTTTCAAAATACTCTAGATATTGCTTTCACTGTGAATATGTTCGTACACAAGTTCCTTCAGACTTTCTAACAAGTTGCAGGTTTGTGTTAGAAATTTCATTTTTTTGGTTATTTTTAATTTTCTGTATTGTCTAAGGGATCTGTAAAGCTGTTTCATGCGTTGTGCATTTGTAAATGCTTTAATTCTGTTTTCAAAAATGTATGTAAATGTGTTTGGAAAAGGAGCTTTCTAATGAAGGGTTTGAATTTTGTTTGCTATATCTGGCCAAATAGCTGATATGCTCATTGTCCTTTAGTATAAAGGTTAGTAGATATATACTTGTAAGTAAATTGTGGATTTCTCAACAAATATTAATAATCCTCTTTACCTAGAGTTTTGAGATGTATTTCATATAAATACTGTAGTTGTACGCTTTTATAACAGTTAAATGGTAATTTCTTAAAGCTAGTGTAAAATATGCATTGGGCTAAAATTAGTTGAAAACATCGATTATACCCAAAGTTGCTATGGCAACTTTTTCATGTTAGTCAAAGTGGACTTAACTGTTAAAATCAAGAATTGAACATTTGGGATACCATTTACCCATAACTTCACAGAAAAAAAAACTGAGCTTGCAGGTGTCAGCTAGCAAGAGTAAGATAGTAGTTGGTGGTGGTGGCAGCGTAGTGGCCATTAGTTATTACAATTAGGGCTGCTTCTCAGTTACTTTGGCTAACTTGAAATTTTAAAAACAAGTTTAGTCTGAAGTGTCTAAATATCTGGCCTTTTGACTCAGAAAAATGTATCACGTGTGACAGTTGTTGAGAAGATAGTGTAATACCTTATTTTAAGAAAATTATAATTGATGGGAAAGAATTATTAGTAGCAGGTGTCACCATCATATTCAATCTAAGTTTTTTCTGTTTTTAAAGTAGTTTATTTAATAAACATGTTACAAAATACACAAGATGCTGTTTTTAATATTCCAATAAAGAATGTTTTCTTGCACGACAGAAATAATTTTGGAAAAGCTAAGATTTTATTAATAAAGGAATACTGTCATTTAAACATCTAAATATTAGTAATTGGGGTTCTGTTGGTTTAGAATATTGAAGGTTATATTCCGTACCATACATCTTCTGTTGGAGCAGGGAGGAAAATGGGTAAGCCAACAAGTTTGCCAGTTCATACTGAGCTTTTGAGACATTCACAAATAGACCGTGAGTTTTGCTTGATTTTTGGCTGCAGTTTAGAACTCACCTGTGTTCTATTAGGAGATGTGAAAGAAATAAATCTTATCCAATTGCTGTTGGCTTTTTTTTTTTGGGGGGGGGGGGAATTTTTTGTGTGAAATAGGAAATTCCTACTAAAGGATAACTACATCTCAGTTAACATTCACTTTTATGAATTCCATAACAATTCTGTGTCATTTGGTTTTTAGTTCTGAGGTGGAGTTTCCAATCCCCTCCAGTCTCTGAAAGTAAATAAAGTAAATCTCTGTAGCACATGATCGCAGAATCAAAGAGCTTCAGTTTTTTATTCAAATCTGAAATCTAGTGTTGATGGAAGTCTATAGTACAGTGAAACCTTTGTTATCCGGCACTCTGTTAACCAGAAAACTTAGTTAATCGGCATTGCCCCCAGCCACAATACTGTCACATCTTCAGGCGCACAGGCCTGGCTTGGTTTACCATGATTGGCTTAACTTTTTTTTTAAGAAGTACTAATCATCTTTAACTCAAAATAGAAATGAGAGACCAACTGCCTCACACTACAAAACAACCAATATTAAAAACTTGAGTTTTACTATTATTGTCCATTGTTTTTTTCCTAGGTTGATGGGGACCCTCAGATAACTGGAATTTTTAGATAACTGGAGTGCCCTAATCCACGGGCGTGCCGGATAACACAGGTTTTACTGTATGTGTATGTCTTTAGCAATACGATTGCTTGATTGCAATTATTTTTACTGAGGTTCAGTAACTGAACAGGAAAACATTAAAATACAAAAGAACTGTCAAACTAAGACTTTCAGAAAGTAAATTTTAAAAGTATTTGCTCATCCTTTATATAAAAAATTTTCTTTTAAAAATCATTTGCATACTGTTCTCCTGCTTGTTCATTGAGGGTCAGCTTTCAGAAGGGAAAATGTGCAAGTCTAAGAGCAATGCCACCCTTTTTTTCCCCTTGCAAACTCATGCCTGCTGCCTCTTCAGTGTGTTTAGATTAAACTGGAAAATCCTGTTGCTGGGCCTTGAAGAGTAGTGATAGAGACCTCCTGTGCATAGAGCAGTGTTTGATGTCCTACTAGAGCACGGAATGGAAATTTAGCTAACATCAGCAAATCAGGAAAAGTGTCTGCCAAAGGGTGTCATGCACAAAGTAAAACTTTTTTCTAACTTATAGTAATAAGATTTTCATTGTAGGTAGGCACAGTTGTCAGTTTATTTTTCTTTAAAGATTTGGCTTCCCTCAAAATAAAAAATCTTTCAGTTGCTAGTATTTACTCCATAACTGAGGTTTGTGGCTCTTCTGCACAGTTCCTTCTAGGTGTCTGCTTGTCTGAATGTGCTGTAGTTCTTTTTCCATAAAGATGATTTTTCTGACTCAGAAGAGTCCTGTGGCACCTTTAAGACTAACAAATTTATTTGGGCATCAGCTTTTATGGGCTGGAACCTGACTCAGTAGATCTCAAAGGTTTATTTTGTTTACAAATAAAGAGGGCTGGAATTTCCTTGTTCTGGGGACTGCTCCCATGCCTTGGGTCTGAATGTTCTTGGTTCAGGTCTTCCGTCATTTTGAGTTTGAATATTGAATTGACAACAGTTTTATAAGCTTACCTCTCCTTTCTTTTAATACACTTCTCTCTCATTGCTCCAGAGCGCCTCAGCTTATGGTTCATGTGTGTCAAAATGGATGGGTTAGCCTACTCCCTTCATTCTCTACACTGGCAAAGTTGTCTGTGCAGGTTCCTGTATGTGGTGACCCTCAATTTTTTTCTGGGCGCAGTCCCAGTGGGACTGTTTTTTCTTTTTTTTTCTGTGGGGGAGGGAACGAAAAAAGATAATGTTTCTAGGGACCTTACAGCATCATAGATTTGAACTTAAATTTGCTTGTTTTCTCAGCTTTCAAATTGTGAAATGTTCTCATGTTGTATATGAAATTGTTCTCAAGTGGAAATGTTGCCATATATACCAAAATAAGATTTGGAGCCGAGTAAAAGATGCTCCTCTTAAGAAGATTGATTTGCACCAACTCAGTTTTTATAGCCTACAGATTGAATACTTGAAAGTGAGAAGATGGTTGTATGTTCCCTCTTTGGTAAACTTATTTTGCTCATTTCTTATTACCTATGAACTACTGTGGCTGTTTCTTACTTCATTTGTATATTCAGTTACTACAGCTCTGGGAATAGATTTTTAATGAGTATTTTCCTGGCTAACTCCATGGCCATGCAGCACAAAACTATACAGTGAAGACAATGGATGAAAAGTACAATTTTTCTGTAGCCTCTACAATGGGAGAGGTGTAGGATCTGTCTCAGTGCAGTGAATACAGGAAACTTCACTTAGCCAAGTACTCTCTTCGGACCTGTCACTGTAAAATATGTATAAATGACTTGAAAACTTCATGATAGTCTGCACATCAGTAGAAATCCCCTATTCAGCCAAAATTGAAGGCAGGTTTGGGTGGAAACTGAAAGTAAAATAGTTTATACTAGTTAAACCAAACAAAAAAACTTCTTTGCTAACTGTGTGAAAGATTGAACAATTGTGATTTTTTTTCAGAAGTCAAGAATTCATACTTTGTCTAGCTTTTCATGTACTTAAAAGGCTCTCATTGCTACAATTATCTGCGACTTGATCTTTTAACTTTTAATCAGGACTCTTCCATAGTAGCTGAAATTTGCATCAGAATCTAAGCTTATTTTTAAAATGTTTAGTTCCTGTGGCTGTGAAGAAAAACCTTAACTGTGAATAGTTTAACTATTCCCTGCTTTGAAACAATACATATAAAGGAAGTTCAGTGCCCTTACTTACTTTAATGGGAGCTTAAACCCTGAAATGTAAAGATGGCAACCTAATTGTCTTCATTATTTTACTGATTGTTTTAACAGAAACATCTGGGTATTGTCTCAATACCAGTGTGTTCCATTCCATATATTTTGAAGTAGTCAAAGGCCACAACTCTGCTTCCTGCTGACAATTACTACTATCATACGCACTGGCATTTAAAATCTGCCGCAAAATGAAAGCTTAATGTTATGAGACAGCATTAATAATTTTAAAAGGCTGCTGATTAGTTTATTTTCATAATTAATTAAATACCATCTCCATTTTAAAATACAAATAAAGCTGGCCTAAAAATTCCAGACTGCCATTCCAGCAGAAATTATGTTCAATTCTGCCATGGAATAAGTGGAGCCTTGCTTATAACACCATTAATTTACTTAGAACTTTTCATTCTCAGGATCTTATTGAGATTGGGTAAGTATTATGAGTCTGCTTCAGAATAAACCCTGGATGGAGAAGCGATAACCTGAACTACTGACGCTAAAGTCAGTGGCAGATTAGACTATTGAATACTTTTTTGTTTTCAGCTGGATGGAATGTCTGCCTTAAGTTTCACTTCCAGCAGTGGTTAAAGGGACACTGTCAGGTCAAATGTAGTCCAAAATGTAGGCTTTCTTACAAGTTTTAACAAGAATATTAGAGAAGTTAAACCTATTCTGTTTTTACAAAAATATATTTTCTTTAAATGTAAACATAGCCCTGCCATTTATGTAATCTAAATATTGGAGCATTGAGCAAGGGGATGAGAACTAGGAAGCAAAACAAAACTGAAAGGCTAGTAAATATGTGCACTATTTAACATAATCCAAAATGTGAAAGGTTAACTCGTGGAAAAATAGGCCATGTGGGATTTTCAGAGTAGTTCATTGTTGGCTTAAATCTGCTCCCATTAAGTGAAGGATAAAATATATTAACTTCAGTGGGAGCAGTTAAGCCAGTGCTGAGCTCTTCTGAAAATCCTACTCTAGATGTTGTTAAAAAATCAAATTGTGTTAACCTTTAAGAACCATCAACATATTTTTCCTCCTAACCACAGTGGTTTTTTATTTTGTCCCGATCTGTTTTTTACAGTATGTGTATAGAAATATTTTAGGGAAACTGGCCATATTGACTTATTATATTTAAATAAAAAAGACAAAAGCATATACATAAAAGTATATCTTATGGAGTTCCTTTATATAATATGCTGTAGAAATGTCCTATTTTTTTAAGTTTAATATCTGACACTTGGTCCCAATTCCCCTCTTTTTCTGGGGAACATTGGCATGATCTCTGGCAAATATGAATGTCACAATTCTATAAACTGAGGAGCAATTCTCTTTACTCACAACTGAGGCAGGAGGGCATGCTGATTGTAATGGAAGGCAAGAAAGGGTTTGTGACATGATTCTTCATCCTCCAAACAGGCTGCTCTTTGCAGTCTGGGTACTTTTGTGTTAAAGTACTGTAATTTTTTGCTCTTAAGTTGAGTTTTCATTTTAGAAAATTTAAGTATTTTATCCTTATGGCTATGAAGACCAAATTGCACTGAGTAGAATTTGTCATTACTAGAAAAATGTATCTGTTTAACTCAATTGATTTTATTAAACTGATGCAGAAACTGATTTAAATTGATTTAACCTTTGTTTATATAAAGTCAGTAACATCTGCAGGCAATGTTTGAGAGCTCCAAAAGATGTGAACTGCCTCCTTCATCTCAGTGGGGTGATTAACTTTTAAGTTATCCTGATTTTCAGTGTCAACATTATTTCCCTGGTGGTCAGAGTACAAGATAGGAGTAGGGTGATTGTATGAAGCAGTGCTTTACAGACCACTGAGTGGTATTTTAGTGTCTTGAAGGGGTGGAACTTGGGAGAGTGTGGCTTTATATCTCTACTGTTTGATTCATGAAAGTGAAATGAGGACCTGATGTTTCAAACAATTAAAAACCCTATACAGTCATAATTAAGACTAAAAGCAGTAGCTGATATGTTTTACCTTCCTAAACATTAAAGTTATTTCAAGTCTTGATGCTCCAATATAATGGAAGAATACAGATACGAGGGGGCATGCTGGTGGAAGGAAGACATAGGCATAAGTTGTAATTGCTGTTAAAATGAAGTACCTGCCTAATGTTTTGCCCCGGCTTTGTGATGTGATATGGCATATCTTTGACTGTACTGATACTTTTCATTAATGTCTAATCCAGTGGGTCTCTCTGATCCTTAATAATTGCTACTATAATACCAGAAATAAGCCAAAGCTTTTCTACTGTGCAACATATATATTTTGTACCTTTTATAAATATTAAACTTTACTTCTTCAAACTTATCTTGATTTTTTTTCTTGCTCAGTGAACACCAAGTGAAAAGAAATATGTTCACCATCTTGGAGGTATCAATCTCATGCATTAAACATTTTATTGGGATATTTCACCTTAGTTTGAGACCATCTAATATTTTTAAGTAGATGCAATGACACAACTTTTTATTAGGGCTAAATGCAGTGAAGACCCATCAATAATGTCTCAATGAGGTACTATGCTGGTTATACTGCAAGGTGCAATACCTGCCACTACCAGGGGACAACTGTTACTGTAAAACACTTCCGGCAGAGGGGGAATGTAGCAGAAAATACAAATTTTCTGTAACAATACTCTAGAGCAGGGGTGGGGAAACTAAAGCTCAGAGGCTGGATGTGGTCCCCGGCTTGCTTGGATCTGGCTCTTAAGGCTCCCCTCCCAGCATTGGGGAGCGCGTGCTGGTCCTCCAGCTCCCCTGCTGTCTTCCTGGGGGCTTGGTGTATACAAAATCTACTAGCCTAGGCCTCCTTAGGCTCTGGTGTGCAAGGGGAATGTTGGGAGTGTCTTTCTCCTCAATCAGGGGCCATGTCAGTGAGGGTTTGATTGGATTTTTTTTTCTCACTTGTATGTAGCCCCTGACAGATTTTTCTGTGGGTCAGTGGCCCCCAACCCAAAAAAGGTTCCCCACCCCTGCTCTAGAGTATTGGACTGTCTGCAGCCATGTGTGTCCCCTGGAACCCTTTGGACTGTAAGTAGAGGAGAGAGTAGTCAGAGCTGGGAACACAACACAAGCCTTTGTGGGGGGTAGCCTGCTTCTGAGACAGGAGGGGCATGGGTTGTGTTGGCAGAGTGGTGTGTATGAGGTAGTGGGTTTACTGGTGTGTGGGAGGGGGATAGGCAGACTTAACAGGAAGAGATTGGGACTAGAAGAGAAAAGCAAAGGATAACAAAAGATAAATATTCTCTAATTTTCCCTTTAGTATAAAGCATCCATTTGTTTTCATTGAGTGGGGAGAATGAAGAAGCCCATTTCCCACTAACCTCTTGTCCCCTGCAAAAATTCTTCCCTGTTAAACCTGGAATGTTTCATTAACAGGGCTTAAAAAAAAAGGGGCTTATTAAAGAAATGGGATGTTTGGCATCCATTTATTTGAGGCTGATCCAGGCACAAAGGTTGGCATGGAAAACAGTGTTAATATTTCACTTTGAAAATGTGATCAATGTGCAAGGGGCTGGAGTATGTAGATAGCTATTAGTGAGAGACCCTCACTTCTTTCTAACTTTAGGCAGGAGCCACTACTGGGCAGTCATAAGAAAACTTCAGTGTATCACAAATATTCTAAAGGAGTTGATTCTGGACCTCGTCACATATATCAATCATTTTTAATACAGTGAAGGATAAAAGCAGTATGTGGCCAGAGTGTCGCCACACATACTACAGTTAGGGGGGCGTAAAGGCATTTTATTGCTGCTGCTGTTGTCAAGGTTAATCCTGCAGTTGACAGTCTTAATTGGAATCACTACAAATCTTTTTCCTATTGGGTTTTTCTGAAGGACCGTGTGTAAAATGCTATTCATGTTGTTTATACAGCATACCCCACTATGAAACCGATATACTCTCATGAGTTTCTACCCTAAAACATGATATAAACCCATGAATATGGACAATGCAGAACAAACACAATGATGTATGATCAACAGGGCACGCTTTTTTTAAAATATATTATTATTATTAAAGAGATGGGGTGTGTTTGGCATACATTTATTTGAAGCTGATCCAGGCACAAAGGTTGTCATGGAAAACATGACTGGGAAATACGGGCAGAGAGAATGCGGTAAGATGGGGATGGTAGTAGTAGAGCTCTTGAAGTGCTTTGTTAATCAAGTGAAGATTCAGTTCCATATGGAAAGAGGAGAAAACAAACGAGAAAAGTGGGGTTGGGACTAGGGAATGGAGAGTTGGTTTTTGTGCAAAGGAAGAGCCGCATTTGGGAAGAGAGGAAGTTGCTAGAGGAAGATTAATATGGCCAAAACTCCTGGAAGAACACTGGAAATGTAGAACTACCACCAACTGGATTTGTCATGGATGTGATTGGAGAAAAATCCAGATTGACTGGGTAACTGAAAGGTTGATATTAATTGTGACTGGGTAGAGAGAAAAGAATATCGGATTCAGACATTGAGCTTAAAGTGGCAGTGATGCTGTCCCAGAGAAAGTATTGGAGATGCATGTATGGGTGCAGGACTGCACAGGTAAGTATTTGTGATGGAAATTTATTTGTAGCTATTAGCTACAATTAGCGTCAAGGTGATAGTTGAACTCATGGCAGTAGATTAAATTGCCTAAACTATAGATGACAATAACAAAACAGAGTATAAGAATGGAGAGTAGAACCTTTTGAAAGAATTGAGTGCCAAATGCATTTTCTCAGAAGTGTGAGCTGTGTAGAGGAAGAGCCATTAGCCTTTGCTAAAGGCAGTAAATGAGTCTAGATGAATAAAGAATGAGAAGAACTTAGACTTGGCCAGGTAGAAAACACTACTAACTTTAGGGACAGTAATTTCAGAAGAATCAGTTGGGTGTTAGGCAGACTGCAGATTTGACTAGAGAAAGAAATTTGAAGAGTGGCCTCATTCTGTATTTGCTCAAGTTCAGAGAGAAAACTGAAGAAGGGGATTGAATCAGCGGAGACAAATTGAGCTGTTATTTTTGGGGGGGAAAAGAGAGTCTCTGAAAATGAAAAAATGGAAGTGGAGGAGGATTAAGGGAAGAAGTGAGTTGATTTTTAGAAGGGGAGGGCAGCTATTTTTAATATTACTAAATCTATTTACTTTAAAATTTTCATATTGGCTCATTTAATAGTAATATCAGTTTCATTCTATCACATGAAAAGTACAAGAGTTGAAAGGTTTAGAATATGCAAAGGCTGATACATTACAAATCATGTAGCAAAGTTAGAAACTCAAGTTATTAACATTAAAGGCCACTTATTATATGGAGATATACCTATCTCATAGAACTGGAAGGGACCTTGAGAGGTCATCGAGTCCAGTCCCCTGCCCTCATGGCAGGACCAAGTACCATTCCTGACAGATTTGCCCAGAGTTTAGCAGGCCAGTGCTCAAACCACTGAGTTATTCCTCCTCCCATTAATTGTTCACTAATTTCCTTTAAGTTCTTTCTGCCAGACATTTTGTGAGATTTGCTGCCCCAAAAAGTGAAATTGAGAAGGTTTAAAACTTACGTTTCTTTTGTGTAAAATGCTTAGAAAAGAGCAATTTCTGGAACATCTTATCCCAAAACGGCCTTGCCCTGGAAACCTCAAAGGTGTTTGTCCGTGTATCTGTTCCTGCTCTTCAGTATTTTCCCTAAGGTAGGACTATGGTAACCCTTCAGATCTTATAGTGGTGTAGCTGTGCTGATGGAAGATCTGTTATGTAGCCACTCTATGGTGGAGGGAGAGAGCTATCCAGTTGGCATAATTAAACCACCTCCCATGAGTGTCATAGCTATTTCAGCGGGAGAGAGACTCCCGCCAACATACTGCCGTCCATGGTGGTTTTGTTGGTGAAACTTATGATGACGGTCAGTGTTCCACCCATCCCCACTTCTGGCAAAAATTTTACCAACAAAAAGGCTATGTCTATGGTAGCACAAGTTCCTTATCATATGGAATAGGGATAAAACTTCAAGAATTGGGTGTGTTTAGAAAAGAGAAGACTGAGAGGGGACATTATAGCAACTTTCAAGTGCCTAAAAGGGTGTTCAAAGGAGGAGGGAGGAAAAATTGTTTTCCTTGGCCTCTGAGGATAGGACAAGAAGCAATGGGCTTAAATTGCAGCAAGAAAGGCTTAGGTTGGACACTAGGAAAAAACCTCTAATTGTCAGGGTGATTTAACATTGGAATAAATTGCCTAGGGAGGTTGTGAAATCTCTCATTGGAGATTTTTAAGAGCAGGTTAGGCAGACATCCATCAAGGATGATCTAGATCAGCCGTGGCCAGTCCCGTAGCTCATGAGCCACATGCAGCACTTCCCTTCTCCCTCCTCCCCTTCCCCCCCCCGGTGCAGCTCATGAAGGTGTCCTCCGCCCCGTGGTTCATAAAGCTGCCCCCGCACCCTTGAAAATGGCCCTCTCCTCCTGGCTCCCTGTGCTCACCAGGGCAGGGGAGCCATCTGGTGAGGCCATTAAAGATGGTGTCGGCTGGTGGGAGCCTGATGTGGCCAAAAAGCCTCTAAACGTGTTTTCTTAAAGGGGCGGTCTTTTTTTCTCAACAACTTTGCCCCGGCTGTTCGTGCTGGATCCACTGATATCTTGGCTCTTTGCCTGGAATGGGTTGGCCACCCCTGATTTGATGGTACTTTGTCCTGCTCTGAGGACAAGGGACTGGATTTGGTGACCTGTCAAGCTCCCTTCGTTCTAGTGTCCTGATTGTATGTTTCCTTTTTCTCATCTTTTGTCTGTTTTGTCTACTTAGATTTGAAACCCTTTGGGCAGGGACTTTATTACATCCCTAGAACAGTGATGCTACTGTAATGTAAATAATTTGGGCTAAACTTCTCTGGGTCTTCACTGAGCTGCAGAAGCATCACATTTATATGATTAAAGCTGACCTTGATCATATGGATACCAGATTCCCCAGGTTACACCAATTTACTATCCGAGTGGAACATTTTTACTTCTAGTTTCTAAAAAGAATGGGTCCACTATGGCAACTTGCAAATTACAGGTATCAAGGAAAATGAAGAAAGTGTCCTAGCTCCAACTTTGCCTCCAAAATCATAGTACAGGACCTTCTGCTTAATAACCTAGAGAATAACTTTTAGTCAATAGAAACATTTTGCATGTCCAATTGACTAATGTTAATGGATCTGAATATTGGCAACACACATACTGACCGTTAACTTATTTGGGGTTTTTTTTTGGAAATGGGTTGCAGGTAGATTTGGGGAGCTGGGCTGAATATCGGCTTCAGGTAGAAAAGTCCATGGATGCACGGAACCTCTCCCTGCACTCTCCAGGCTACACCTGGGCCTGGGAACCAGAGCTCAGCATATCCCATTACTGCCTTTCCTGGCTGCAGCACTGCAAACCTGCCTGTGGCTTTCCCTGGGGAACAGGAATGCTGAGATGTGCAGAGCCTGGGTCTCCTGTGTCAGGGCAAGATGCACCTCAGAGAGCTCAGGGGAAAGTGCTCCCCTTCCCTGCCATTGCCCACCTTGGGGTCCAATATGGGCCCATCCCAGTACATCCATTCTCACTGAAGCCTGGCAAATCTGCTGTTTGCTTATTGGCAACTGTCAGATAACAGCAACTTCTTTGCTGTTCACCAACAGGCTACTAATAAGCAGAATCGACTGGACTATCAAGTAAACTGTGTATGCATAAAAGTTTTTAACCAGGCCACCCTGGGCACATCAAAATCTATTTTTGAAGGTGAAAATACTATTGTGCATGGCTGCGCTAATAAAATGAGGGTTTTCCATAATGACCATAGCCAAAACAAGTCCTCTCTATGCAGCAAATCATAAACTAAGGCTGTGTCTACACTGGCGCGATCTTGCGCAAAAGCGGCCACTCTTGCGCAAAAACTTGCCGCCTGTCTACACTGGCCGCGTGTTCTTGCGCAAGTAAACTGACGTTCTAATGTATGAAATCAGGGCTTCTTGCACCAGAACTCTGATGCTCCTGCTCAGGAATAAGCCCTTTTGCGCAACTGTTCTTGTGCAAGAGGCCAGTGTAGACAGGCAACATGAATTTCTTGTGCAAGAAATCCCTATGGTTAAAATGGCCATCAGAGCTTTCTTGCACAAGAGAGCGTCTACACTGGCAAAGATGCTCTTGCGCAAAAGCACATCTCTTGTGCAAAAGCACATGCCAGTGTAGACACTCTCTCTTGCGCAACTACTTTAACGCAAGAACTCTTGTGCTAAAGAGTTTTTGTGCAAGATCACGCGAGAGTTGACGTAGCCTAAGGCTTGATTTAGATATCAGTGAATGGCCCAAATGCAAATACTATTCATTCCTGAAAAGCCATTGTCTGGTGGCTCAAATTATTGGGTAATGACCAGGAGCAAAACAATTTATGGATACAGTTGAAGTGGGTATATCTATACTACTTTAGACACCCACTTCTGATTTGTGCCGGATGACTGTGCCTTGTGGGAGCTTGGGGTAGTGGCCTGTTTAATTGTGGTGTAGACTTTCAGACTCAGGCAAGAGTCTGGAATCTGGAAGCCCGCAAGGTATTTACAGTCCAAGAGCTCAGGCTGCAACCTTTACACACCAGTTAAATAATCCCTTAGCCTGAGATGTGTGAGCCAGAGTCAGATGAGACAAGGCAGCCATAGGTGTCTAATTGCAGTATAGACATTACCCAGTGGCTGTGTCTACATTGGCACCCTTTTCCGGAAAAGGGATGCTAATGAGACAAGTCGGAATTGCAAATGCAGCGGGATTTAAATTTTCCCCGCGGCATTTGCATGAACATAACTGCCGCTTTTTCCGGCTCGGGGCTTTGAAAAAGCGCCAGTCAAACGCGGCTCTTGCGGAAAATAAAGCCTTTTCCGGAAGATCCCTTATTCCTGATTTTAAGAGGAATAAGAAAAGGCTTTATTTTTTTCGAAAAGTCGCGTTTAGACTGGCGCTTTCGTCAAAGCCCCGAGCCGGAAAAAAGCGAAGATGTTCATGCAAATGCCGCGGGAAAATTTAAATCCCCGCTGCATTTGCAATTCCGACTTGTCTCATTAGCATCCCTTTTCTGGAAAAGGGTGCCAATGTAGACATAGCCACTAGTGAGTATACAAAAGCAGACCGTGCTAGTGGAGACATAAACTAGAACTAATCCACATAATCAGATGTGGATTTCAAATCAGCTGATGATTATCTGTATTATTTAAGTGTTAGAATCTTTACTTGAATTTGAAATTATGGTTTGTTTTGACTGGCAGACACACTTTATAAAAGCAAGGCCCAGAGAATACATACGAAATGAAATCAGTCACACAAAAATAAAAAAGCAAAATCCTGACAAATTGTCCAAAACAAAACACAGTCTTTAGACAATCATAACAGGAACATCTTTAATTTCATTGAGAAAGTTAAACCAAGTCCTGAAAATGGGGGTAGCCATGTTTTAGAATAACCAGTTTTTAAAACATTGGCTCTCCGTGAACAAGTAGTTTCTAGTAGGTATGATTGCAAAAAGTACTTTCAAAACATGAAGCCTGAGTCAGAAAGAGAACCCAAAATCTGAGTTGCAAACTGCTGCATTGGTTTCAATGGATATTAATCTGGAAGCCAGTGATGAAACTTTTACATATTGAAGGTGTACACCAGACAATCTCAAAAGTGTAGGATGTAATTACTGGGGGTGTCTGAAGGACTAGTGGGAGTGTTACAGGTGTATAAACTGAGTAGGCCTTTAACAATGTATTGTGTAGTTGGAGAATGCTGAGAGGTGGCAATTACTTTCATTTTTCTGAAGTGATGCTCTACTTTCATGAACATGGAAAATGCTGGACTAAAAGAAGAGAAGAATTAACTTCAGGCTTACTAATGTTTTCACCAAGTTATCATAGTTACATTTATTATCACTCTTATTGTTTGGATATCATAAATAGGGACTGCCTCTTTAACTGTAGTAACTTTAGCTTAGAGTCCATTATGACAGTCCCTCAAGATTCATTTATACACTGTTGAACACTTTTGTCACTTGGCCATTTAGAACAAAGCAGATTGTATTTTCTAATGGTATTTGAGTTTAGGCATTTTTCACATTGAAATAAGAGTGAGTAAGCTGGTCAGGATATCTGAGAAACCCTGAGGTGTAAACCAAAATTGCAAACATGAAATGGATATATGCAGAAAAGAGGAGAGAATAGAATTAGGATTCAGTGCTCCTTTTTCTTACCAGAGGAGGAAAAGTTTAACAACTTTGGCCTTGTCAAAACTAGGATTTAACAGTGGGATAGTGTGTTCTGTAATAGATTCTAAGAAAGATACTAGAGAAGTGTAATGTAGGCAAAGCTGTTTTTAACATGTTCTAGGAAGACTGAGTAGCGCCTAAGCTCCTTCCTAAGTTTTTAACTTGTATGTTAAAGGCAACATGCTTTTTCTACACTACACTTTTCAAATGTGCATGTTAATGCATTCAAATACACCTGGGCTCCGTCTACGCTGGCAGCTTCTTGTGCAAGAACTCTTTTGCGAAAGAGTTCTTGTGCAAAAACTCTTCCAGAAGAGAGCGTCTACACTGGCATGTGCTTTTGCTCAAGAGATGTGCTTTTGCGCAAGAGCATCTATGCCAGTGTAGACGCTCTCTTGCGCAAGAAAGCTCTGATGACCATTTTAACCATAGGGCTTTCTTGCGCAAGAAATTCATGTTGCCTGTCTACACTGGCCTCTTGCGCAAGAACAGTTGCTCAAGAGGGCTTATTCCTGAGTGGGAGCGTCCGAGTTCTTGCGCAAGAAGCCCTGATTTTATACAGTAGAATGTCAGTTTACTTGCGCAAGAACACGGGCCGCTTTGGCAGCAAGTGTAGACACAGCCCCGGTGGCCATGGCCTAACTAGGATAAAAAGTACAACATTCTGCCCTGATCTACCCTAGAAATTAAGTTTGAGGGGTAGCGGAGTTAGTTTGTAACAGGAAAATCTATTTCTTTTTTAAGACTAACAAAACATGTAGATGGTCTCATGAACTTTGCTACTGCTGCTATTGTTTTACTGTTCTGTAGACAGGCAGCAATCTTTAATCTGACCCTTCTAATAGTTCTCCATTTATTACACACACAAAGCGATTGAGAACTTTGGTGTCCCGACTGGGCTGTTAAACAGAGTGCACAGATGTGTTTTGAAGTGAAGTGCAATCCACAAATCTTAGCTTAACATCAGACTGCAGGACCTCTTTGGCCACTTTTCATAACTCCCTCTATCTTTTAAAATCATTTGCTGCTGCTGAAGAGCACCAGGGTGGATCTCAATCTTTTGGGGTCTGTTGCCCACAAAAAGTCTGAAAAATCATTCCTTTTCACCATATTGCACAATCCTCAGTTACAGGACCCAGGTATGTTATGGAATTGGGGTGGAGAGTGACTGGTGGAGCTGGGAGGAGGCCATTTAATCTGCCACTCAAACAGATTTCATAGGCTCTGATGCTTAGCTCTCTGAAGAGTGTATAAACCTTTTCCTCCTTAAGATTTACCAGTGACTCATGTCCTGGAAACTCTTGGCACATTTAGTGACACGAACATAGCTGTATATTTGGGATTGGTATTACATTGGGTTCAATAAATTATGGCTACACTCCTGGATCCTTTAACAGTAGTAATAAGACTCGACTCCTAAATGCAGAAAATGCTGTTATCATCCACCCCTGGTATAGTATTCATACAGCTAGAACATCTGAATGTTATGGACTGGCAAGATTCTACATTATATAACTAGGGATAAAATGTTTAATTTAAAAAAAAACTGGGCATAAAATAGGAATCATGGGATTAAACAGAAAGGGAAATGAGAGTACATGAGGAAAAAGCCTGGCAGATCAATTGAACTGGAAGTCAGATGAGGCATGATGGATGCTCCTTGAGTTTTCTGGAACTAGGCAGGACAAAGCAGTGGAGTGTGTAGTTGGATATCCTCCGTGGGTTTAAGTTCCACAACGTGAGTTTCTAAACTCTGTGACAAGAACCCCCTACATTGGGCAGTAACATTTAACTTGTTTTATTTTCATGTAGTAACCTTAAATTTCCAGTTCCATTAAAACACGTACAGCTGTAGCTGACATTTGAAATTTTCCTTTGACACATATCAATGATGGTTTTTTTTATTGTAGTCTTGATATGGTCTCATGATGGTCTCAATCCTTGGAGTTTGGTTACTATGATGATTAAGATCAGAGCCTCTTACCCTCAATCTGCAGGAGGTAGGCTGGCTACATACTCTTTATGTGGTCAAGTTCCTATGTGGTCACCAAGGACTCCAAGTCTGTTTTCTTGCACTGTTCCAAGGACCAAAAAAGTTAAGGAGCCTTCATTATAATAGAATTATCTCCCCTTTGAGGGGAAAGCTGAAACATGAAAGGCAACAGTAGACTAGTCCTAGCATGGTGGAGACATCAGGACATAAGCATGGACATAATGGGTCAATGGGTCAGATCAAAGGTCTGCATAGCCAAGTGTCCTGTTTTTTGAGGGTGGCCAATGTGAGCGGCTTCAGAGGGCATGAACAGAACATGGTAATTTACCAAATGATCCATCTTGTCATTCAGTCCCATTGACTAGCAGTCAGAGGTTTAACAACAGCTAGAGCTCCTGACCATCTTGGCTAACAGCCGTTGATGGACCTCTTTCCCAGGAGTTTAGGATTGGTGTTTAGAAGGTGTCCAGAATCCCCAAACGTCTGACTGGAATGAGTGGGACAGTTCAAATCTCTCAAAGCTCCGGGCTCTGTACAGACACTTCATTGGCTTAACTTTTAAACATCACATTTTTCATAACTATAAGGGTTTCAGAATATTTTTAAATGAAAACTAAGGTTCTGTAGCAATGGGCCCTGGATTATAGTATACAAATTAACTTTATCCATAAAATTGATTGAATTTAAGTTTTAGTGTTACAGTTGCAGTGGTATAAATTAAGTTTCACTTATATCTGAGAGATCAATTACTTTTGCATAGAAACTTCTGCACAAATAATGTTGAAGAATCCAGGATCTGCTGGAATGCTAGTATGAGATTCAAAATACGTTAGACAAATCTTCAGTGTAGTGCATAAGCAATGCATGTTCAAGGGCTGCTTCTCTATACTTTTCCATAAACATTTTGGGTACGTCTACACAGCAGCATTATTTTGGACTAACTGACATTATTTTGAAATAAAGTGCACATCTACACAGCAAGTCATTATTTTGAAATAATTTCAAGATGGAGGACTTACTCTGCCTCCTGTAACCCTGATTTCACAAGGAGTAAGGGAAGTTGAAGAGTGTCTACACAGCAAGAAGTTGAAGAAAGAACAGTTTAATTTGGCTTTTGGTGCTATTTTGACTTCAGTTACGCAATTGATGTAGCTGAAGTTACATATCTTAATTGGACTTTTGCCCTACAGTGTAAGATGTGCCCTTTGAGGCTCATTTTATCTAAAATTTTATTTCCAAGAAATATCAATGGAATGCTTCCAAGTTACTGGTGTGCATGCAATTCAGTCTGGCGGTCATTAGGCATACTTGAGTTGGTTTGGATCTGTGAACTCAAACTAAATAAACTTCTTGTGCACAGTAGCCCCATTCTTGGAATTGGATATCTTCCTTCCAAGGCAGCCTGTCATGTCTAATGAAATGCCATAATATAAAGATACTAAAATTGGATCTTAGTCTGTGGCAGATCAAGATCAAATTTCACAGTTCATGCCTCTTTCCTATGAGTTCTAAAAACTTAGTTGTGTTTTTCAAAGGCATATTATTAAGGGCACAAGAGCAAACTATTCTATTATGTTGAAAGACAGGAAGTATGATGAGACTACCCTGGCTTAACAAGCAGATCAATGATCTAAAAATCAAAAAAAGAGTCCAACAAAAAGTGAAAACTAGGTCAAATTGCAAAGGATGAATATAAACATCACACAAGTATTTCAGGGTGAAATTAGAAAAGCCAAGGCACAAAATGACCTCAAGCTAGCTAGAGTCATAAAGGGTAACAAGAAGACATTCTACAAATACATTAGAAGCAAAGGAAAGACCAAGAACAGAGTAGGGCCATTACTCAATGAAGAGGAAAATATAGAAATGGTGGAGGTACTTAATGACTTCATTTTGGTTTTCACCAAGAATGTTGATAGCAACTGGATGCCTAACACAGAAACTAAAATAGGGAAAGAACTTACCTTGAAGTCACTAGGGCTTGAAGAAATGCATCCCAGAATACTTAAGGAGCTAACTGGGGAGGTATCTGAGCCATTAGCTATTATCTTTGAAAAGTCATGGAATATGGGGGAGATTCTGGAACAAGGCAAATATAGTGCTCCTCTATAAAAAGGGAAATAAGGACAGAAAAGATAGTGAAGCAAAGAGTTAAGAAATTCATTTGCAAACACCTGGAAGATTAATAAGGTGGTAACAACATGGATTTGTCAAGAACAAATCTTGTCAAACCAACCTGATAGCTTTCTTTGACAAAGTAACAAGTCTTGTGGATAAGGAAGAAGTGGTAGATGTGGCATATCTAGACTTGAGTAAGATATTTGATAGTCTCACATGACTCATTAACAAAATAGGGAGATACAACCTAGAGGGAGCTCCTATAAGATGGGTGCATAACTGGTTGGATAACTGCTCTTAGAGTAGTAATCAGTGGTTCACAGTCATGCTGGAAGGGCATAATAATTGGGATTCCCCAGCAGGGGTGGCCTGAGGCGGGCTGCGGCAGCTGGTGCCCCAGGCGGAACGCGCAATTGGCACCCCCGCCTGCACGGTCGTCAATGGCATGACGTCATCAGCGGGCACCCTAGTCGCCCTGTTGAAGGCGGTGCCCTAGGCGACGGCCGAGTCGGCCTATAGTCACAGGCCGCCCCTGTTCCCCAGGGATCAGTTCTGGGTCTGGTTCTGTTCTGTATCTTTATCAATGATTTAAACAATGGTGCAGAGCAGGTGGGCAGTCATTTTTGACAGGCCCACTCCAAGAATTTGGTAAGTGGTCAAGGCTGCACATGTGTGATACTAAGGAGGGAGAGTGGGGTCTGGGAGGCAGTTATGATTTAGGGTGGAGATGCATGAGTGGTTGCAGAGAGTTTGGGTTGTGACCAGGGGCAGAGTTTGCATGTAGGAGGGGTTGAGCTACCAGGTGCAGGCTCTGGCTAGGAGGTGCTTACCTTAGGTGGCTCCTGGCCAGCAGCCCAGGGGGACCCTCAGGCAGGTTCTCTGCTTGCTGTGCCCCACACCCAACTCGAAGCGGCCGACTGCTGGGGCCATGTGCACCTCTGCACTGGGTGCCTCTTGGGGATAGTCATCTGTGATTTGACTGCCTGCAAGCACAGCCAAGACAGCTCCCGTTGGCCAGTTTCTGGCTAATGGAAGCTGTGAGGATTGTGCTGGGGGCGGGAGGAGGCAGTGCATGGAGGACATCCCAGGAGTGTTTTCCATGAAGAGATGCACGCACTGGCCCCAACAGCTGGTCACTTTGAGTGGTGTGTGGAGTGCAGCAAGCAGGTAGCCTGTCTAAGGGACCTGTTGGACTGCAGGACATTGGCAGCCCAGAACATTGTAGTGGGCTGGATCTTAATGTTTGGTAGGCCAGATCCAGTCCACGGGCTATATTTTGCCTGCCCCTGGCATAGAGTACACTTATAAAGTTTGCAGCTAGGAGGGGTTTCAAGTGCTTTGGAGGATATGAGTAAAATTCAGAAAGGACAAATGCAAAGTACTCCACTTATAAAGGAACAATCAGTTGCACACATACAAAATGGGAAATGACTAACTAGGAAGGAGTACTGTGGAAAAGGATCTGAATGTCGATGGGGACCATAAGATAAATGAGTCAACAGTGTAACACTTAGCGAAAAAAGCAAACATTTTCTAAACAGTGAACGTCGTATACCCAGAGTTAAGTAAGGCATTTGACAACATCTTGCATAACCTTCTTAGCAATAAACTAGGGAAATACAACCTAGATGGGGCTACTATAAGGTGGTGCATAACTGGCTGGATAATCGTTCTCAGAGAGTAGTTATTAACAGTTCACAATCATGCTGGAAGGGCATAAGTGGGGTTCCGCAGGGGTCTGTTTTGGGACCGGTTCTGTTCAATATCTTCTTCAACGATTTAGATGATGGCATAGAGAGTATGATTATTAAGTTTGCAGATGATACCAAGTTGGGAGTGGTTGCAAGTGCTTTGGAGGATAGGGTCAAAATTCAAAATGATCTGGACGAACTAGAGAAATGGTCTGACATAAACAGGATGAAGTTTAATAAGGACAAATGCAAAGTACACCACTTAGGAAGGAACAATCAGTTTCACACATACAGAATGGAAAGTGATTGTCTAGGAAGGAGTACTGCTGAAAGGGATTTAGGGGTCATAGTGGACCACAAATTAAACATGAGTCAACAGTGTGACACTGTTGCAAAAAAAAAAAAAAACCCAACAACCACATATGATTCTGGGATGCGTTACCAGGAGTGTTGTGAACAAGGTGTGAGAAGTCATTCTTCTGCTCTACTCTGTATTGATTAGACCTCAACTGAGTATTGTGACCAGTTCTGGGCACTGCATTTCAAGAAAGATGTGGAGAAATTGGAAAAGGTCCAGAGAAGAGCAACAAAAATGATTAAAGGACTAGAAAACATGATCTATGAGGGAAGACTGAAAGAACTGATCTTGTTTAGAAAAGACAAGACTGAGGGGGGACATGAGAGTAGTTTTCAAGTATCTAAAAGGGTGTTACAAGGAGGAGGAAGAAAAAATATTTTCCTTAACCTCTGATGATAGGTCAAGAAGTAATGGGCTTAATTGTAGCAAGGGAGGTTTAGGTTGGACATTAGGAAAAACTTCTTAACGGTCAGGATGATTAAACACTGGAATAAATTGCCTAGGAGGGTTGTGGAATCTCCATTAATGGAGACTTAACAGCAGGTTAGACAGACACCAGTCAGAGATGGGTTAGATCAGTGGTCCCCAACCTTTTGGGGCTGCCAGGCGCCCGGGGGCGGGGCCGCACTTGCACCGCGCGCCCAGGGGCGGCACCGCGGATGCGCTGGGGCGCGAGCCGCACATGCGCCTGGGGCCCAGGGCACAAGAATGGCTTGGTCCAGCCCCGGTCACTAGGCAGGTGCACATAAATGCCCCGGCGGGCACCATGGCACCCGTGGGCACCGTGTTGGGGACCAATGGGTTAGATGGTGCTTGGCCCTGCTATGAGGGCAGAGGACTGGAACTGATGACTGATACTAATCTTGGTTTTCTATACTAACTTAAAATGTAAGAATGGCTGTACTGGATCAGATCATCTAGTCCAGTATACTGTCTTCCAACAGTGGCAATGCTAGATGCTTCAGAAGGTACAGTATGAATGGAACAGGGCCATGGTAAGTGATCCAACTGTGGTCATTCAGTCCCAGCTTCTGGCAGTCAGTGGCTAATGGATGCCTCAGAGCATGGGACTGCATCCCTGACCATCTTGGCTAATAGCCATTGGTGGACCTATCCTCCGAGAATTTACCTAATTTTTGTAAACCCTCTTACAGTTCTGGCTTTCATAACATCCATGGTCAACAAAAGTTTCACGGATTGACTGTGTTGTAGGAAGAAGTATTTCCTAAATGTTTGTTTTTAAACATGCTATTACTTTCACTGATTGACTCCTGGTTCTTTTGTTACATGAAGAGGTAAATAGCACTTTCTCCACACCATTCATTAATATTTTGATAGCCCTTTATTATAGTCTCCCTTCGTGTTCTTTTCTGAATTGAACAATCCCAGTCATTTTAATCTCTCCTTATATAGAAGCTGTTTTATATCTGATAATTTGTTGCCCTTCTGTTTACTTTTCCCTCTGCTAATCTTTTTTGAGATGTAAATGTATCACAAATGTATGTATTTTTTGTCTTCGCTATCTCTTTCCAAATGGTTAGCTGTATTTGATAGCTACTACACATTGAGATGTTTTCAGAGAATTATCCACAGTGACTCCATGATCTTTCATGAGTGGGCTAATTGAGACCCCATCATTTTGTGTGGATAGTTAGGATTGTTTGCATGACTTTTTCATTTATCACCATTACATTTCTTCTGCCTTTTTGTTGCCCAGTCACCCAGTTTTGTGAAATCCTTTTGTAACTCTTTACAATCATTTTTCGACTTCATTGGTTTGAGTGGTTTTGTATCATCTGCATTTTTGCCACTTCAATGTTTACCTCTTTTTCCAGATCATTTGAGTATGTTGAACAGCACTTGATCCAATATAGATAATTGGTGAACCTTGCTATTTACCTCTTTCCATTGTAAAAACTGACCCATTTATTCCTACTCTTTGTTTGCTATCATTCAACATGACATCAGGGATAGCTCAGCAACTCATTCTGACAGCAACCTTTGCTCTGTAACAATTGATAGAATAGTGTGCCTTTCAAAGTCCTACAACAACTTCTGCTGGCGTCAAGTACGTGCTGGATATAGTTTAACTCATTTAGCCCGTTTTCATTGTTGCAAGGTCTCTAAGGATTAATAATGGCGATAATCTTAGTAGTTTGGTAGGAGTGCATTCTGTTGTTTTTAAGAAGAGTAGTTTGCTGTAGCCACTCTTGATTGTTTTCTGTTTTCATCTGGAATCTGTCCTGCCTTTTGAAGAGAATGAATTGGAGCTTCAAACAATAGCAGTTAAATTTTTGTGAGGAAACGAGGGTATATAAATATAGTGAATTCCAGAGGACATCAGGATATTTTGAATAAAATAAATAAGAAAATGCTCACTGATAAATCTCTTCAAGTAGTTGCAAATGTAATATTCCACTTCTGGTGTCGGCAAGCCCAGTGCATGGCTGTTGGAAACATTTTTCCCTCAGAGATACCTGTTGGGTTCCCTCTGCTTCCACGTGTTACTGTGTTCAGGTGTGAGGGCAGAACTGTCCCTAGCCCACCCACAGTTCCTTCTTATCGTGACAGTTGTTGGAACTCTTTTCTATACCAGATCAGTTTCTTTGAGCCTTTGTGAACGTTGTGTGTGTGTGTGTGTGTGTGTGTGTGTGTGTGTGTGTGTGTGTAGTTAGTCTAGTTTAGCCTTATTAGGATGGTAATTTTTAAAAATGTGGGCTTTTTTGGACATTTCCCCATTTGGGGATTTTTCTGTATATGGTACTAAGATGCCCCTGTCACAGAGTTCAAGCTGTGCACAAGCAACCCATGCAATAGATGATTGAAGTGGCTGGGAGAGGCACATGTGAAGTGCTTGGTTTTCAGGGAGTTCAAGCCTAGGACAAAAAACACTAGGGAGACAAGGCTGTTGAAGGAGGCAGGCCTCGGGCCATTGTCGGTGCTGTCTTGGGGCTGTCCCTGTCTGACATGGTGTTGAGTGTTGCAGCTTCAAAGAGGAGTACACCTGTGGAGATAGAAAAAGCCCTGCACCATTCTCTTGCCTGTACCCAGGAAGAAATACCAAGCTTCTGGAGAAGGTCTCTCCCTTTGTGAAGAGGCTTGAGAAGCAGTCGAGTAAAGTGCACTTGGAACCTGAGCACTTCTACAAATCTGTGCCTGAAAGTTTCAGAGGGGTAGCCATGTTAAAACAAATAGTCTTGCAGCACTTTAGATGTAGATGATATCACGAGCTTATGATATCATCTCTGCCTAAGTTAGCTCTGGTACTATAGGGGATTCTGAGCCGGGTGCCAGAAGCCACAGAGTCAACTTCTGCCCTACGTGAGACCATTTGGTGGTGACTACTCCAGAGGCATTTATAATGGCAAGAAACCTGCTTTGCCTCTCAGTGCCAATGTCTCGATCCTTACAAGAGTCTGGTCCCCCTATACCACTCCCAGGAATTCAACGTCCATCACTTGAAGTTACATGCTTCCCAGGGGAAGCCTGCCACAGTGGCATTGCTCCATGCATTGCCTGGCTCCCAGTTTTCATCTCCAGCACCAGTGGGATCTGCTCCGCCATAGTTGGAGGAATGGGAATCCTCCTAGTTGGATCAGGGGTGGGGTTGACTTCCTGGTCTTTGCTCAGATTCTCTCTTCCTACTGACTACAGTGACCCTTCAGTGGGACGTCCCATGTGAATGTGAACCAGGACAATGGGGCCCTGCCCTAAGTCAGCGGCCCTTTTGGAACCCTTGGGAGTTTTCCCCAATTCTTCAAGGGTCCCCATGGGTGCTCCACCTTAGGTGCATCAGTGTCACTGCGCGCCAGTTGGAGATTTGTATTAGCAGTGACCCTGGCCGGCGGCGCACGCGGAGTGCCAGCACAAGCATTCTGAGTGCTTTACTCCACATGTACAGCCGGCTATTCTCAGTTCCTTCTTAACCGCCGCGGCTCCGGTTGCAGCTTAGCAGTCTCCCGCTTCACCTCACCATAAAATCCTTTTTATGTAGATAGTTACTCTGTAGTTACCTCAAAAAATATAGTAGTAGTAGTTAGTATAAGTACTACTACTAAACCCTTATACTCATAGATGACCGATGTCTCCTCCACTTCACTCTGTCTCGAGACAAAACTTCTAGCTAACTCCAGGAGTATCCCAGTTGTCGTCCTTCGAAGGAGAAAATGGGGATGGCTAGGCCACGTTCTCAGAAAATCATCTTCCAGTATAGTCCGTCAAGCTCTCACATGGAACCCACAAGGAAAATGCAAAAGAGGAAGACCACAGACAACGTGGAGAAGATGTACTGAGATTGAAGGACGACAGTATAAGTGCTTACTTAAAAAAAAATTCTCTTTATTTAGTACTTGATCCATATTAGTTAGTGTAATAGACTAGAGCAGTGTTTCTCAACCAGCGGTATGAGTACTCTTAGGGGGTAGGTCTGGGGGGTATGTCAACACAACTGAAATGTGGAGAAAACTAAATTTTTGTTTAAAGTTTTACAGCACTTTATTACTTTTGTACTTTTTACATCCAAAAATATCATTGCCTGCCTGGCTACAATTAAGTACTTTAAACAAATGTGTTGCAATGGTAGAAAAAAAAATGTGTCTCTGAAAACTGTAGGTATTCGGGGTACTTTATAAAAAAAGGTTGAGAAACCCTGTACTAGAGGACATTGATCTACTTGCAACAACAAAGTGCTGAGACAGGAGCCTCCTGCGTCGTGCTGGGTTCGCCTGGTTTTAACAGGTGTACAGGATGCAAACTGTCTATTTGAGTCTCCAATGGACATGACCTCTCTGTCCTCTGCCTGGGTGAGGAGCACCTCACTGAACTGTGCCCTCACTGAAGGAAATTAACGTCCAGAATGAGAAAATCCAGAGAACTTCAGATAAAAATGCTACAGCTGAAGAAAAAGACACATCCGGCATCTGACCCAGAGCATGACACCTAGCCCCTAGACAGCATCCCCTGGGGCAGCTTCTGACAGGGCACCTAGTACTAAGCCCAATGCAGGGGACCGGGACAGGGCTCAACAGCCTACAAAGAGGTCACTATCCTCGGGGACAGACTACCCCTCGAGGAAGCAATCAGTACATGAGAGTACTGCTTTCAAAATCCCGGCGGCAAAGAGGTTAGTGAAGCCGTTTAAGGACGGGGCCAGCACTGACAGAGGCCATGACCCAAAGCGCAAGACGCACATTGCTGCAAAGGCACCAATGGAGGCAAGAGGCAAAACCTCTGGATAGGCACTGACTGCGAAGCTACCGGCACCAACCACGGCAAGTGCAAAGTCACATCGGGAAGCGGCAGTGCAGTCCACAGCGGGGTGCTCGGCACCATCAAAGCCATGCCAAGAGCCTGACACAAACAGCGCTACAGCACCAACGGCAACATCAAAGCCTCGGATAGAAAGAAGAAAGCATACCACGGCAGAAATACTGGTACTGGTGAAACACAAACAACTAATGAGTCAGACCAGAATGCTGATGCAGACGCTATCAGCGCTAACACCTCATAGAATGATCCCTCCTATGCCAGTTCAACCATTTATAACTGTGACGGCACAGTCGGGGTTCCCCTCGATCCTGCACCCCCGTAGCAGCAAGAACAGACTCTGCCAGCCAGTAGATTAGAGAGGGTTTATTGTTTCTCCAGGATACAACACAGCATAGACGTGATGTGGTTACAGGAGTCAAGGCCAGGATGCCTCAGACACCTGAGGTTAGGGGGTCCATCACCCCCCCCTTTTAACCTCCAGTCCTCCACTTAGGTTGTTCCCTTCATGTTTTCTAGCCAGCAACTGATCCTTCCCCCAACACTCACTTCCTTTGTTCCATCTCTTCCCTTAACCGGTAGAACTGGTTTGGTCACTGTCATGGGGGCCCTCAAGGTGCCCCCCGCTGGGCAGTGCTTACTGACAGAGGCCAGTAGGGGTCATCCACAGCCCAAGCACAGCAACCAGCAAGGTACTGACACTACATCACAATAACTGCAGAAGATCTCGCAGTCACATCTATATCGGGAACACCTCTTTTCAGTACCGATAGGACCCCACAGGCATCAAGGCATAGCTTGTTGTCCACACCGGCCACATCCATACTACCAGTATTCAGTGACAGTGAAGAAGTACATACCAACATGTACCCACACGGATACTTCTCACCCATGACTAACCAACAATGGCAACTGCAGCAATGGCTTCCACCACCTATTCCACCAAATTGGCCATACTGGGACTTATGGGTACAATATAGAACACAACAAATGCAACAGGGACAGAGGACACAGCAATCAGTTCTGACACCGAAACTAGACATCACAATAGACAGCTCCCCAGGCAGAGAGTGCTCAGCTACAGCCGAGGAAGGCGAGGAGAACGAGGATGACACTCAAAACACCAGCACTCCCTCTATGAACAGAGCATCAACTTCTATAGCTGATACAATTATGCCTCCACCTTCTCCAACAGGTGATAGTTTCGGGACTTTCCAAGAACTGTTCAAGAGAGTGGCCGACTCACTCGAGATTTCCCTCTCTGAGATGCCGGAAACGCAACACAAACTCATGGACATACTGCATATTTTGCCACATGAAATTAGTGCTCCCAATGAACAGACCTGGCTAAAAACATTTGGAAAATGCCAGCTACAATAACGCCAACTGACGAGATCAGATCAAAGGTACTATGTCACTCCCAAAGGAGCAGAATTACTCTTCTCTTTGGTAGTGGATGCAGTTAACCACAGGCGTAAACAACAAAATAATAAAAATGGCCCCTCTGACAGAGACTGGAAGAGGCTGGACATGATGGGCAAACAGGTATACTCATCAGCAGTGCTCGACAAACAATGTAATCT
Source organism: Rafetus swinhoei (assembly GCA_019425775.1). NCBI lineage: Eukaryota > Metazoa > Chordata > Testudines > Trionychidae > Rafetus > Rafetus swinhoei. Next base: position 35,950,933 of record CM033426.1, read on the forward strand.
ACATGCCCGTGGCGAGTAGATTACACCCCGGAAGAGCCGGCGCAGAGCCATCTGTGCGTGTGCAGAGCGCAGAACCGCGCGGCTGGCGAGTGGGGCTCGCCGCCGCTCGGCGAGCCCTGCTCATCAGCAAGCCTACAGCTATGAATAGCCAATTACACAGCACTATTAGCAAAGTACACACATCACACTTTTGATCAGTTAGGAAAATGTATTGATTCCATACCAGACGACAGAAGGGAGCAATTCAAATCCAATGTACAGGAAGGAGCACTAATCTCTAGGACAGCTCTACAAGCTGCACTAGATGCTGCAGATAAGGCAGCCAGATTCTTAGCTTCTGCAGTAGTCATGAGGAGGGCATCCTGGCTTCAGCTTTCAGGATTCCCGAGGGAAGTGCAGTCAGCGGTGGAGGACTTGCCCTTCTACGGCATCGAACTCTTCGCCGAATCCACAAATACATCCTTATACACTCTCAAGGATTCAGGAGCAACACTGAAAACCTTGGGGATCCATGCACCTGTTACGAAGAAAAGACAGGGCAGACCTTTTACACAAAGGTACAGATCCACATCCTTCAGTCAACACCAGCGTCATTATGACAACAGACGGAGACCATGCCAAAACAGGCGCAGACAACCCCCTGTTCAATCAACAACTCAACAGCCATTTATGGCTAGACAAACATTTTGAAGAGTTGGTCAAGGGTCAGACAACCCTGACATTCCCCAGGCAAAAGCGACAAGGAGTCCTGTGGCACCTTATAGACTAACAGATGTATTGGAGCATAAGCTTTCGTGGGCAAAGACCCACTTCGTCAGATGCATGTAGTGGAAATTCCCAAGGCAGCAATTTGAACCCTCCCAAACATTTGGCAACAGATTAACCAAATTTTACCCAGCTTGGAGTGCCATCACCACCGACAGGTGGGTGCTAGAAAGCGTCAACCCCGGTTACTGTATCCCTTTTTCAGTTATCCCGCCATTCCACCCCCCTTGCCCATCCCTCTACAGGGACCCCACTCACAAGATGTTGCTCCTACAAGAATCAGAATGCCTACTCACTCTAGGAGCCATAGAAGAGGTACCACAAGAGCAAGGAGTTCTACTCCCGCTATTCCCTGACCACAAGAAAATCAGGAGGATGGAGACCCATATTGGACCTCCTGAAACTCAACCTCTTCATAAGATACCAACGGTTCAAAATGGTGAGCCTTGCCACAATTATCCCTGCCTTGGAGAAAGGAGTCTGGTTGTCCACCCTCAACCTCCAGGACACATATTTTCATATATCAATCCATCCTGCGCTTCAGGATAAAAGACAAACATTTTCAGTACAGAGTGCTGCCTTTCAGACTTTCAGCAGCCCCTCGGGTGTTCTCAAAGGTCTTTGTAGTCGTATCCGCACACTTACGAAAGAGGGGGATTACTATTTTCCCCTATCTAGACGATTGCCTAGTAACAGGCACAACACAGAGTCAAACATCACAGGCGGTCAATACCATCAGAGAGCGATTCAACACTCTGGGGTTCCAGATAAACATACCCAAGTGCACGCTCATTCCACCTCAAACATTAGAATTCATAGGGGCACAATTGGACTGCACAAAGGCCATAGCCTCCTTACCGAAACACAGGTTTGCAGCAATAAGGCAACTGATTGCAACAGCGCAGTCCAGCCTAGTGATAACAGCCAGACATCGTCTGCAAATTCTAGGCCACATGGCCGCGGTAACATTTGTAGTGTCACATGCCCGTCTCCACATGAGACCTCTAAAAGCATGGCTCCGCATAGTTTACAGGCCAGGCATACATCACATAAACAAGCAAATTGCCATACTAAACAAGATAAAGGTCTCCCTAACTTGGTGGACAATTCACGACAGCATATGTGTTGGAGTCCCATTCCAAAGAGCTCCTCCATCAGTAATGATCACTACAGATGCCTCACTGATGGGATGGGGCGCTCACTTGGGTCAATGTGTAATACAGGCACAATGGATCAAGCAGGACAGAGAGAAACACATCAACCTGCTCGAATTCCAGGCAGTAAGACACGCATGCACACACTTCCTTCCCCTCATTCAAAACCGAACTGTGCAGATACTTACGGACAACGTAACTACAATGTACTCTATTAACAGACAAGGAGGGGCCAGATCATACAAGCTATGCCAGGAAGCAGTCCAACTGTGGGAGTGGTGTATCCCAAGGAAGATATACCTCATTGCAGCTTACCTCCCGGGCAGGGACAACACACTAGCAGACGCCCTAAGCAGATAGTGTCCTCAAACACAAGTGGGAAATAAACATGACTTTCCTCTTCAGGAAGTGGGGGTTCCCATCAATAGACCTATTTGCTTGCAACACAACACCCGATGCCCACAGTACGGCTCCAGAGCAGGCATAGGGCGCAACTCACTAGGAGATGCCTTCGCCATACAACGGAAAACACACCTATACTACACATTCCCCTCCGTTCCTGCTGACACAACAAGTAATTCTCAAGGTCAAACAGGACAAGGCCAAAGTGATCATAGCACCCAATTGGCCCAGGCAACAGTGGTATCCATACCTGTTACGGATCAGCATCTGTCCACTGCACTGCTTCCCACCAGTCCAGGCTCTGCCCAACCAATGCAACGGGTGGATCCATCATCCCGACATACAAACTCTCCATCTACAAGCATGGATGCTAGCTGGCTAGATGACATGGAACACACTCTCCTGAAGACAGTGCAGAATGTTCTTAAAAACTCCAGAAAACCTACTATGAGAAAAACATACTCACAGAAATGGAAGCATTTTACAATGTGGTGTTTCACCTACAACTACGAACCACAGCATACCCAAATAACACACATACTACAGTATTTGTTGCATCTACATGAGGCAGGCCTCGCCATGAGTGCCATACGAGTACACCTCGCCTCCATTTCAGCCCTACCCACTCCCCCACCCCAATCACACTCGGTCTTTACCCACCCAGTGGTCAAAAGGTTCCTGCGTGGCCTACAAAGCATGTACCCGCCAATTAAGGACTCAACATTTGCATGGGACCTAAACCTAGTACTCACAAGGCTCATGGGCAAACCCTTTGAGCCGTTAGCGACATGCTCTTTACTACACCTTTCAATTAAGGTGGCGTTCCTGGTTGCAATCACGTCTGCAAGGCGCATAGGAGAGTTGGGGGTCCTCATGTCGGACCCTCCATACACAACATTCCTTAAAGACAAAGTAGTTTTGAGAACACACCTGAGAGTCTGCAGGGCACTCTTTTTACTTGCATCGTACAAAACCTTTCCAGAAATCTCTGCGATTCTTTATATCAACTACAGAAAGGTCACAAGGACTACCCATATCAAAGCAAAGATTATTGAAATGGGTATCGACCTGCATACACTTAGCGTACAACTTAGCACAAAAGGAGCTAAGTATCACAGGTATCTGGGTCACAGAAGACAGCCGGCTGCACATGCGGAGTGGAGCACTCAGAGCGCTCATGCCGGCACTCCGCACAGGCCGCAGGCCAGGGGCACTGTTAATACTAGTCTCTGACCTTTGCACAGTGATGCTGATGCACCTAAGGTGGAGCACCCCCGGGGACAACCATTTCAAAGAACTCCAGTTACTGCACAGGTGAGTAACCTTTCCTTCCAGATCTTCCACACATTATGCATACTCCCTCCAGTTGGGCTTCCTCTTTGCACTCGGGAGATAAGCTGTTTCATCCAGCATACTTCTCCTGAGCATGTCCTGCTGGAAAGGCATAACAAGTGGGGTTCCGCAGGGGTCTGTTTTGGGACCGGCTCTGTTCAATATCTTCATTAACGATTTAGATATTGGTATAGAAAGCACGCTTATTAAGTTTGCAGATACCACCAAGCTGGGAGGGGTTGCGACTAATCTGGAGGATAGGGTCATAATTCAAAATGACCTGGACAAATTGGAGAAATGGTCTCAGGTAAATAGGATGAAGTTTAATAAAGACAAATGCAAAGTGCTCCACTTAGGAAGGAACAATCAGTTTCATACATACAGAATGGGAAGCGACTGTCTGGGAAGGAGTACAGCAGAAAGGGATCTAGGGGTTATTGTGGACCACAAGTTGAATATGAGTCAGCAGTGTGATGCTGTTGCAAAAAAAGCAAACATGATTCTGGGATGCATTAACAGGTGTGTTGTGAGCAAGACACGAGAAGTCATTCTTCCGCTCTACTCTGCGCTGGTTAGGCCTCAGTTGGAGTATTGTGTCCAGTTTTGGGCACCGCATTTCAAGAAAGATGTGGAGAAATTGGAGAGGGTTCAGAGAAGAGCAACGAGAATGATTAAAGGTCTAGAGAACATGACCTATGAGGGAAGACTAAAGGAATTGGGTTTGTTTAGTTTAGAAAAGAAAAGATTGAGGGGGGACATGATAGCAGTTTTCAGATATCTAAAAGGGTGTCATAAGGAGGAGGGAGAAAACTTGTTCATCTTGGCCTCTGAGGATAGAACAAGAAGCAATGGGCTTAAACTGCAGCAAGGGAGGTTTAGGTTGGATATTAGGAAAAAGTTCCTAACTGTCAGGGTAGTCAGACACTGGAATAAATTGCCTAGGGAGGTTGTGGAATCTCCATCTCTGGAGATATTTAAGAATAGGTTAGATAAATGTCTATCAGGGATGGTCTAGACAGTATTGGGTCCTGCCATGAGGGCAGGGGACTGGACTCGATGACCTCTCGAGTTCCCTTCCAGTCCTAGTATTCTATGATTCTATGATTTTAAAGTTTGTTGGTCAAGTATGTATCTGCAGACATAGGTTTTCCGGTCAAAGAGTCTTCTCATCACGGGGTTGACATTTTATTATTGGTGGGTCCTTCTGGGTAGCTCTGCCAATTAGAGTCAATACTAGAGCCTATAAAGCAGGGGTCTCAAACTCAATTTACCTTAGGGCTAGTGCTAGTCCTTAGATCCTCTTAGTGGACCAGCAGGCCCCCCTCTCTAGCAGGGTTCAGAGGGGCAGTAGGCACTCGCCCCAACCCATGTGTCCCACAGCCCCGCCTGTCACCTCTGTGTATTTAACTGCCACCACCAGCAGCATAGCCAGACAAGAATGGCTTCCAGCTGCTGGCTCTGCACCATTGCTGCACGTCCCTGTCGCCAGAGATGTCTGTAGGACAGTTCGGTACATCTGTCCCCTACTGTCTTATGGAGGGGATGGTCCACCATATTCAGGTTAACCCATGGGGTACTGGGCGCAATTGGGCTAACAGCAGGGGTCGCGCTCCCCCCCCCCCTTTGCACTCACCACAGTAGTGGGAGTCCAGGGTAACTGGAGCTACACAGCAGCCTGCTCCGCTTTGCAAGCCACATCTCCCAAGCCAGCCCATGCTGGGGCGCTCTGCTTCCTGCTGTTGGGGTGAGTGCGGGGGGGCCTGACCAGTGCTGCCATCCTGTACCAGGGCCCCCACTAATCCCAAGGTTGTGTCTTTTGGGACAGGGAGTTTGAGGGAAGGGGTGCAATTGGGGAGAGGGTGGGGCAGAGGCTGGACTTGGGAGAAAGGTGTGCACACACACACCCCTTGTCCAAGGGCTACAGGGATTCACATGCCAGCAGCCATGCATAGGCTGGATTATGGAACTGCTTGAGCCACAGGTAGCCCACAGGCTGTGAGCTTGAGGCCCCTTCTATCGTGGTTTGGGGCAGACGCCACTTCTTCCCACCTCAAAAATAGCAGAAAGAAAATATAATGTCCCCTCCCAAGGTTTTGAGTACCTCTGTACTCACCCAGCACTGGGCTCGTTAGTTGTGACAGAGCTAATGAGAGCAAGCATCAAGGGCACAAGGCTGACATCTGTAGTTCAAAGGATGCTAAAAAGCTGGACTTATTTGGCAGAAAGATGTATTGTTGTATCACTAATCAATGGACTTTACTTGGGCAGTATGATTTGTATTTATGGGGCTCCATGGAAATTTCAGAGAATTGCTTCCAGAGCATACTATACAGGAGATTGCTCCTGGAGTCGATGAGGGTAGACTAGTTGGGAGAACACCACTGCAGGCAGGACTGGATATAACAGACTTAGCAGGTTGAACCACAGCTTCTGCAGTGGCCATGTGCAGATCATTGTGGCTGCAGTCTTGTGGTCTTTCCTATGGTACATCAAGCTTTATCCAGGACTTGCTGTTCAAGGGTCCTTCTGTGGTCTCAGACCAGATGTACACCAATGTTCATGGACTTACAGACTTTACCCAGTCCTTTGAGACTGATAATCAACACACACAATACCATTCTCACCCCTGTCCAGAGGCTAGAGTTTATGGAAGCTGTACTGGACTGTTCTCAAGCCAATGCCTTCTTCCATTGTCATGTTCCAGGCAATATGTAGGTTTGAAGACTTGCATGCTCATAAAAGCACAAAACTGTTTAATGGTTTTGGGTCACCCATGTGTTTCAATATACCATACTACAGTTCAGAACCCGAGGACATGCTGGCATCTGTCTACTCCCCTAGATGCCATCAGTTTGGCTATGTGTTAAGAGTGCTCTTTCATGGTCTCACTTCCCTGGATTGGTGGACAGATCCAACCTGTGTATGTTCAGGGGTTCAGTTTGTGCCAAAATGTGATGATGTGTTTTGTTGAAACTAATCTAGCTGCTATTTCTGTGATTCATTCTAACGTGAACAATCACTCTTATTTTCTCCAATTACCTGTCCATAAGGTTATTTAAGGGCTTAGTCATGAGGGTCGGAGACTGGACTTGATGATCTCTCAAGGTCCCTTCCAGTTCTAGGATTCTATACCTCAAGGGCCAGAATCTGTTCCCCCACAGGATCTAAATTTTGTATGTTCAAGATTTGCACTCTGCTGCTTCTGTCAATGAAGATGGCATTTCTAGTGGCCATTACCTCAGCCAGAAAGTAGGAGAGCTTCAGGCTTTAATTTCAAAAATTTCATATTAGGGATGTCAGTGTGTATTCAACTGTACGATTAACCATTAAGCCTGGGGTTATCGGTTAATTTTGTCAATTACATGCATTCCCCTGTCCCTTGCTGCCTATATATCAGAGGCAGCAGGTAGAGAGCAGGAGCTGGTGCTGGGGGGAGGCAGCAGTGCGGGAGGGGAGCTACTGTGAAGCAACCTTTGTCTGCGACAGGCCTGAGCGCCCCGCAGACAGAGGCTGCTTCACAGTAGCAGCCCCTGTCTGCAGGGGGTCCAAGGTCTCTACGGACAGAGGCTGCTCTGCATCCCACGCAGCAGCCTCTGTCCACAGTGGGCAAAGGATGCATCGCAGCAGCAGCCCCTGTCCACATTAGGTCCAAGCTCCCCATGGACAGAGGCTACTCCACATCCTGCAGAGCAGCCTTTGTCTGTTGGGAGCTCAGACCCTCTCTCCCCCATGGACAGGGGTGCTGCCACCCCACGCTGCTGCCACTGTATCAGAAACAGTAACACAGGACGGCAAGCAGCCAGTCTGCGAGGGGAGCTGGGTTTTAAACAGAGGCAGCAGCGGAGGGTGGTAGGGGTCTCCCCAGGAGTGGGTCTGGAGCACACTGGCTGTTGGCTCCGCCTCTGGGGACTATCGAATAGTCGTGTAGCTGATATTTTATGCAGTTACGTGACTATTCAATTATATGATAGCTAACATTCCTACTCCATATATGACATTTCTTTAAGAACAAGTTTTGACTGCACTGTCATCCCAAGTTCCTCCCTAAGGTGGTTTCCACTTTCACATCAACCAGGCAATTTGTTTGCCTGTTTTCTGCCTGAAAACAGAGCGGTTTTGCAGACCTTTGCTATCAGAAGAGGCTTGACATTTTACCTAGATAGAAACTGACACTTTTTTGAATATTCCCAGTTCATAGCAGTGGCTGACTTCTTACTGATAATCAGTCTCCACCCAAAGACTTTTTTCCTGGATTGTATGCTATGTGAGCATATTTTGATTTGACCAATGTTGTTCCACCCAGTAGAATCATTGAATAAGGTCACAATTGACTTTGATCTTTCTGGCACAAATTCCAATTATAGACATTTGTTAGAGTGGCAACCTGGACTTCAGTTCACATGTGCCTCTCACTATACCAGTGGTTCCCAAACTTTTCGGCATCCCACCCCCTTCTTGATTTTTGAGAAACCCTCACGCCCCCCTCCCAAAAAAATAGCTGTAAAACTTGTTGAGCAAAAAAAAAAGGAACTGACTGGGGCCAAAAAAACAAAAATAGCAGCAAAATTTGGGGTGGGATTGATGGAGGAGGGGGGAGCTGGGTCGCCTCGCGCCCCCCCCCGGAATTTCTTCACTCGGGATGCTCAGTTTGGGAACCCATGCACTATACTGTGGCTGAGGACTCCAGAGAGGATGCAAGAGTGGGTGGAGTTGTTCTATAATTGTCATTGAAATAGATTTTGATCCCACCTCCAGGTCTACAGGTAGTGACTCAGCAGAGTGGAATGCATAAGTACAATCGTGACAAAAAACCAGTTACTAACCTGTTCCATTGTAGCTGCTCTTTGAGATTTGTTGCTTGTGTCCTTCTCACGACCCACCCTTCCACATCGGAGTTCTGGCCAGAAAGAACTGGGAGGTAAGAGAGTGGAGGGGTAGGGGCGGCTCTGCCCTTTAAACCTGTATGCAATGGCACACAGCAGCAGGGGAGCTTGAGCCCCCTAATGGGTACCACTGTAGGAAAAGGTTTCTGATGGCCACCTGCTGAGCACACAGACGCCAGGGTGGAAGGGATATGTGGTCGAACAAGTTATGAACCAGGTTAGTAACTGATTTGTTTTATTTTACTGATCCAGCAATAACTCCAGTAGTGTCCAACTTTGTAGCACCAAACTTAGCAGAAGTCTGAGAGCTACATTTTATTTTCATACATATAACATTTGAAGCATACCAATGCCTTGCTTGAGAGTTCAGGTGATTGAGCATCAGTGGGAATCTGGCCCTGCTTACCCAAAGGGTAGCTTGTTGATTATGTTTCAGTGATGGCCATGTGCATCATGCCAATGAAATGTAGACTTGAGTTTACAAGGTGACTGAAATGTTTTGGTTTCTTACTAAATAAATCTATATTTTAAAAAGAGGAAGGCTTCATAAAAAAGTCCCTTTCAGTTTAAGTACACATGGCTTGATATTTATCCTGGGATCCATGCCTGGAAGTTCAGACTTGCCTTTGAGTCAGAATCATAGAAACAAAATCCTGTATTTCATGGTATCTGCCCTTTTTAAGACATCCATGGGAAACAAACTAATTCTGCAATATTCTGGTGTTTGACTAGTGCTGATAAGGAAGCACTATGATCTTAGGAGTATACTGTCTGACTTGTGCCAAAGGGCAGTTTGAGGGGAACAGAAACAATGAATCTGAAAGAAGGTTCTGTGGGACAAGAAGAATGAGACGTGCAAAGTAAGAAGAATGGGAGAGTAGATCCCAAGAACATACAGCTTAGGGAAGTAAAGCAAAGGCTAAAGGAAACCAAAATGAACCCTATTGTTAAAACAACTGAAGATTTAAGAATTCTGGGACTTCGTATGGGTTACGCTAGAATTCTAAATGAAGTAGCACAAGAGCAAGTGGTGTCTAGCACAACTGTATTTATCTTCAGACCTTGAGCCTTCTATTTACATATAGGCAGAGAAGTATATGCTTTCTCCAATTAACCCAGCAAGTGCTTCAGATCTGACCTATGTAACCCTTCAGTCTCAATAGACTATGTAGCCTTGGGTCTTTCTGCTGGAACTGACAATTAGGTAGCAAGTTATGATGATGATTTTTTGGCAGACGTGTTCAGAAACTAAACTGATTCCATCTGATTTTCTCCAATGCACTGAATAGCTATGAGATGTAGATGGATTTTGGTGACTGCCAAAATGAAGGTAGCAGATGGGGAAATTAGCGTAAGAGCTCTGGAGGTTTTGACTAGGCAGCAACAAATAAATGTGTTGACCTTCAAGATGTTAATTTAGATAAAAGTATGGATGTTTTATATGAACCTATGAAGGGGTTACCCTCTCTCTCTTTCAGGGCTAGGGAACCTTTGGTCCAGGGTCCAAAATCAGGACCCTGGCTTCCCTGGATCCAGCCCCCAGGGCTCAGGGCTCCTCCCTCACAGCACTGGGGACTCCACGCTGGAACACTAGCCTCCACCCAACTGATTTTTCTGTGGGTCAGCATCCCTTGACCCAAGAAGGGTTCCCCACTTCTGCTCTATTTTGTCATTTTGTTTGTTCCCTCCACTGGCAGTAATATCTTACCCCATACTGCTAAGATGGAAGCTATTTCAGAAAGAACAGTCTTCAAGAAAGGCTCCTCTATGCCCTCCTCAGTAGCATCTGGACTAGGTCTGAGGTCTTGCTGTCTCTCCACTAGGCCCTGTTTCCTAAACGTTATATTTGGTACTCTTTCTGATGTTCTCATTGAAAAAGCCATTTTCTCTCTCAAGAAAGATCTCTTGTGCTTTAGAACTTCCCAGATATACATTGTTCAAAATAAAATATGGTTCAGTCTGAGATGCTTTTCAAGCCAAATCCTCACACCATCGTTGAAACTGAGCAACAACGAAGTCCAGGGGAGACTTCTGGGTATTTCTGTGTCCTGTTAAGATAATATTTCTAAGTGCCCGTCACTGTGGCATCTGAGCTGGTTTTCATTAAGATATTGGTGATTTTAATGAAAGAAAGATGAGGTATCATTTGGGACAGGGCTGGTCAAAATATGACCTGGGGGCTGGATCCAGCCCACCAAGCCACCGGATCTGGCCTGGGACCACCCTGCTGGCACCCTCAGGCACACGCAGCTGCCGTGGTTTAAAACCCAGTCCCTGCACCTCTCTGCTCTGCAGGGAGCGGGAGGCTTCATGCTATCTCCCCGCCTTCGGCCCAATCCTTAGCTCCTATTGGCCAGAAACAACTGATCAATAAGAACTGACCTCAGCCAATCTCTCAGCTTGTATTGGCTAGAAACAGCCAGCCAATCGGAACTGGGAGATTGGCCTGAGAGTCTGGGGCAACACAAACCTCTTCCTCCACCCTGAGTTGAGGGCCACGTGGAGGGAGCAGCCTATATTGTCAAGTGCGCTAGGGCTGCAGCAGGCAGGGAGCCCAGCCTGCCTTGGGGGTGCTGCAGCCTGCTGGCCAGGAGACTCTTAGGTAAACTCCTCCCAGCCAGCGCCTGCCTCTGGCACCCCAACTCCCTCCCCCAGGTCACCATCCAAACTCTCTGCACCCCCTGCCCCAGGTAACAACTCCCTCCCAGACCCTGTATCCCCTCCTAGAGACCAGAATTTTCTCCTGCACCCATACTCCCTCTCTCACCCTGCACCCCAATCCCCTGACCCAGGTCACAACCCCCCTCCTCCAGCCAAACACCCTCAGACTCCATGCTCCAGACTGCACCCCAGTCCCTTACCCCATGCGCCCTTCTGTTCCCAGCCTCCAACCTAGACCCAGTGCCCTCTCCACAGAAAAGTGCGACCCTTGACCACTTACCAAAATCTTGGAGTGGCCCCACACCAAAAATTATTGCCCACTCCTGATTTGGGAGGTAGGACTGAGTTTCACTTTCAAGAAAAAGAAAAAACTTAAAAAACAACAAATAGTTTAGTAGCACTTTAAAGACAACAAAACATGTAGATGATATCATGAGCTTTTGTGGGCACAACCCGCCTCTTCAGATGACCGGAGTGTTGGAAGTCCAGATCCAAGAATAAATAGGGGGAGGGGGGGAGAGAAGGGGAAAAAAATTGAAGGGGAGGAAGAACAAAAGACAGTGAGTAGATAAGCTTCAGAGGAATAGCTGAGTGAGTCTGTAACAGGAAAAAACTTATAACCTCAGTCATGCAGAACGCAATGCTATACACAGTCTCAAACAATTCTAACATCATAATGAAAGAGGCTGACGAAGGGGGCGCTGTAGTCATGAACAGAACAGATTATGAACAGGAGGCAACCGGACAACTTACCAATACCAGATTCAACAAGCCTCTCTCCTGTGATCCCACTAAAGAATAACAAAAACACCTGAAACAACTGCTCATGAAGCTCCCTGATGCTGCTCAGGACCAGATTTACACTAACACCCTCCCTTATCCCCGACCAGGAGATTTCTATCTGCTATTACAAACCTGGAAATCCCAGACGACCCATCATCTCAAGCATTGGCACACTTACTACAGGATTATCTGGCTATATTGACTCTCTCCTCAGACCCTATGTCACCAGCATCCCTAGCTATCTTCGTGACACCACCGACTTCCTGGGGAAACTACAAAAAGTAATCTTCCTGAAAATACCATCCTGGCCACCATGGACGTAGAAGCCCTGTACACCAACATTCCTCATGAAGACGGATTACAGGCTATCAGGAACACCATCCCTGATGACAGCATTGCACACCTAGTCACAGAGCTCTGGGACTTTGTCCTCACCCACAACTACTTCCAATTTGGAGACAATTTGTATCTTCAAGTCAGCGGCACAGCCATGGGCACCCCCATGGCACCACAATATGCCAACATCTTTATGGCTGACCTTGAACGTTTCCTCAGCTCTCGCCCCCTAACACCTTTACTCTGCTTACGCTACATCAATGATATCTTCATCATATGGACCCACAGGAAAGAGACTCTTGAAGAATTTCACAAGGATTTCAACAACTTCCACCCCACTATCAATCTCAGCCTTGATCAGTCCACACGAGAAATCCACTTCCTTGACACTGCAGTACAATTAAACGGTGGACAAATTTCCACCACCATATACCAGAAACCTACCAACTGCTACACTTACTTTCGTGCCTCCAGCTTCCATCCCAGACACATTTCTCAATCTATTGTGTACAGCCAAGCCCTAAGATACAACTGGATTTGCTCCAATCTCACAGACAGAGACAAAAACCTACAGGATCTACATAGAGCATTCTTAAAACTGAAATACCCACCTGGAGAAGTGCAAAAAACAGATTGACAGAGCCAAAAAAGTATCCAGACATGAACTCCTTCAAGACAGGTCCAAAAGAGAAAACAACAGAATTCAACTTGTCGTCACCTAGGGTGTGTCTAGACTACAGGTTTTTTTTTAAAAAAGTGGGTTTTAAAAAAAAAAAAAAAAAAACTTCCCCTGCATCTAGACTGCTGCCGTGTTCTTTTGAAAGTAAATCGAAAGAACGCAGCAGTTTTTTCGAACATGGCAAACCTCATTTTACAAGGAAGAACGCCTTTTTTCGAAAGTGCTCTTTTGAAAAAAGGCGCTGTCTAATGCAAATTGCTTTTTTTTGAAAGAGAGCATCCAGACTGCCTGAGTGCTCTTTTGAAAAAGCGGCTTGCTTTTTCAAAAGTACTGGTTGTAGTCTAGACGTTCTTTTTCGAAAGAGGCTTTTTTGAAAGTATATTTTGAAAAAGCCTCTTTCGAAAGAGGCTTGCAGTCTAGACATAGCCCTATAGTCCACAACTTAAACCCCTCCAACACATTATCAAAAATCTACAACTTATGCTGGAAAATGACCCCTCACTCTCAGGAGCCTTGGGGGAAAGGCCAATTCTCGCTTAGACAGCCCCCTAATCTGAAACAAATACTTTCCAGTAACCACGCAACACAGCTACATCATAAGCATCCAAGAACCGACCCCTGCAATCAGCCCCTGTGCCAACTCTGCCCACACATCTACATAAGCGTTTTCAACACTGGACCCAACCACATCAGCCACCAAATCAGAGGCTCATTTAACTGCACATCCACTAATGTGATCTATGCCATCAGATGCCAGCAGAGCCCCACTGAAATGTATATCAGCCAAACTGGACAGTCTCTACGGGAAAGAATTAAGGGACACAAATCAGATATCTGAAAAGGCAACACAAAAAAAACCTGTTGGAGAGCACTTTAACTTCCTGGACACTCATTAATGGATCTCCAAGTCGCTGTTCTGTTTCAGACCAATTCCACAAATACACAGAGAAGGATTGGAGCTTAACTTCATTCACAAGTTTAATTCTTATGCTAATGGTTTGAATCTGGATATCCGATGGCTCGCACATTATCAACCAACCAAACAATGAGGGTGCTAATGGTTCTTGATGTCTGTATAGAATCTGGTGTTGGTCATCTTCCTTTCCAAGTGCAAACTAATGTAACTAGTAGCATCTTAAAGACTAAATAGACTGTTGTTGTTTTTTAAGTTTTTCCTGTTACAGACTCTCAGCCATCCTTCTGAAGCTTATCTACTCACTGTCTTTTGTTTTTCCTCCCCTTCAATTTTTTTCCTTTTCTCTCCCCTTCCCCCCACTCCCTCCTTCCCTTACTTATTCTTGGATCTGGACTTCCAACACTCCTGCCATCTGAAGAAGTGTGTTGTGCCCACGAAAGCTCATGATACCATCTATATGTTTAGTCTTTGAAGTGCTACTAGATTATTTGTTGTGTTTTAAGTTTTTCCTGTTATAGACTAATTTGGCTACCCCTCTGAAGAAAAAAAGATTACGTCTTCATTTGTGAGATGGGGAAGTTTCCTATTTGCTCGTCTACTTTCAACACAAATTTGAAACATGCATTTATGTACCTTTTATACTGTGTGCAAACACAAGTTGAGGAATAATGGTTGCCTTCCTGCAAAGCATGTCTGTTACCTGTAGATACTGAAGCCTAAACAGAGCTGGTTCTGTTTGCTGAGCAACCCTTCCTTCTACTTCATTTGGCTCTACTTTGTCCTGTATCTGTGGGTGAACTAATGGGTATGGAAGTGGAAATTACTCTTTTCAATATTTCCTTTTTTGCATGGAATTTTTATTGCTGCAGCATGTAAAGTTTAAGAATCATGACTAGGAAGCCAGGACTAACTGACTTTTTTTTAACCCTTCTTTTTTTCCTAACAATGGACACTGTATAAAGTTGTACTGAAGTGTCTGCCCTGTAGAATTGCACAAATATATTAGGGCTGCAAACTACATAGACTTGAGATTAAATTTGTTCTCTGCTCGGCTGGGAGGACAAAATATAGGTGCATCTGAAAAAAGGACCTTGAGTTCTGCGGTCAGCCTGATTTGAGAAAAATTGGTTGTCAGAGGTAATGGTGGACTTTTGAGGCTGTGTGCACAGCCCATTTGTGGTTGAATTCTATCAAAGAATGTGACACGTAAGATCAATAGTAGCAAAATGGGATAATAGCTTACTCACATATGCGAATGGAATTAGAGTGTTTTGTTCACTTTTCCTAATGCTTCTCTAAATTCTACCCTACATCAGTTTTTACATTTTCTCAGCACTGTAGAATCTGAATGGTGTGCAGTAGTGTATTAAGCAACATGACTAACATCCATCATGTGGGTTAAATCACGTTCAGTCTCGCGTGATTGGCCAAATGTATTACACGCTTAAATTGTAGAATCTAAATGGTGTCCAATAGTGTATTAAGCAACATGACTAACAGCTGTCACGTGGGTTAAATCACATTGTCTTGTGTGATTGGCCAAATGTATTACACGCTTAAATTGAAAATTAATTTTTCATTAATGAAAATTATTTGCTCCAGTAAGAAGTTGAACAAGATGATTAATGATCTAATACCTGTGGCTTTGAGTACTCAGTCTCCTCCCCAGTTCTGATAATGAATGATAAATACACACACACACACACACACACACACACACACACACACACACAGATTATCCTTTGCATATAAATAACATTGTTATAGCACTCATTGTAGTAACCTCATTTACAAATATTGTACCTTTGGTTACTAAAGTCTGCAACAACTTTTTGCAATCTGTTTTTTTTTTTCCTTAATGAGACAATGCTCAGTTGGGTTATTGGCATGTATCTCTTTGCTGTTCTGTTCCCAGAAGAATTATAATTATAGATTTAAAATTTGGTAATTTTCCTATAGAAGTTAATTAGATGTTTGTTCCAAGACACAAGAAGTGTTATGTCAGTTTTCCAAAAATGACCTGCCACTAGTTCTCATCCCCCAGAGGACTACAGACAGAAGTTATTCCTTCATCATAATTCTAAGACATTCACTCTTCACTGTGCATCTCAGACACTGGCTCTGCCTCACCCTACTCTAGGGCCATATGATTGCCTGGGTAGACAAGTTTAGGTATTCAGTATCTTGGAATAAGAGCTTAAAGATAGCCTTCAGCGTTTTCCCTGCAAGCCTTACTTATCTCACGATATATATGTAGGTAGTTGGACGCCTTTTGACCTGCCCTGGAGACATATATACGGATCAAATAGCATCAAAGGACTTTGAACACAAACTACTTGACAACTATTTTGTCTAGTGGATTCCCCAAAATATTTGTGAAACACAAGAAATCTTTTCTATCCTTCATTTCTTATAGATAGGACTTGAATTCTTTTTGCAATACGCTAGATTTCTAGACCAAGCCTCCTTGATACCAGCACAGAGATTTCTATTGCAGAAGCAAGTGGAATAATTTAGAAGAGGGAAAAAATACTTTGCACAACTGGGTCTAAGAACTGTTCAAAAGGAGCACTTGCGTGAGCCGTTAAATATTAAAATAAATGTTTAAGCTTTGTCTACAGTGAGAAACTCAATCATTGCTGACACTTTTTAGCAATGTTTCTCCCTGAAGCAGTAAGGACAACTGCTTGAGTGCTAGCATAGACTTAATTTCTCTCTGTCTACTTAAAAGTTCCCTGAGAAGGATGGCCTGCAGATTGAAGGGCTGAAAATGGAAGCAGTAGATCCAAATAAGATTCCTGATTCCGCCACAGACTTCCTGTGTGAACTTGGGCGTGTCAACACCTTTTCTACTTCAGTTCCTCATCTGTGAAAAGTGATGATATCTCACAGGAATGTTGGTCTCATGTATTTTCCCATGTCAGATAATGCAGTAATGAACACCACAGAAGAAGCTAAGACTAAATAAATTTAAATAGAAATACCACAGGAATGGCACACCTTGGATATACAGAAAAGTACCACAGGATCTGGTTGACTCAAGCAATCAAATACTATTACAGACCTGTCTGTCACCCAACAAAGAAGGAGAAACAAGCTTGCTGGAGCATGCTGAAGTTCTAATTTTGCTAAGGGTTTGTTGGCTAATCTGTGAGAGGAATAATTGCTTCACTGGCAGAAGCTCTTATTCTTCCTATGATATAACAACAATGTAGCTGTGTCCAGGTAGCACTAGTGGTATTTGCAAGGAGTGTGCCATTACCTCGGTGATCTCTCAAAATCTGGCCATATTCAGCATCCTTGTGGCTCTTTGTAGTATGTAGTTATCCTCTCTCTGTTGGCTGCTTATTTCACAGCCCTTCATAAATGTTGTTGGATGTGACTGGGCTTTAGTATGGAATACTCTTGCTTACCTGATCATTTGCTTTCTTGTATATTTCATACCCAGCAATATGACCCTCTACAGTGGATTAAAATTTTAATTAGATTCTTCAAATTGAAAGACTGCCAAGAAAGGGGAAAAATGGCTTACTATAATTAAAGTACCATGAAATATTTGTTGTGATTAGTATTTCAGAGGTCGACTCTAGCATTAAATGCTGTAGAGAACCCTGTATGGCCAAGCAGTTTCAGAGCATGTGTATTTAGTTTTTAGGCACAGTCGTCAATATTAGTTGGATTCAGAGGAGGGATTTTTATTCCCTTGGAGCCAACTCCTGCTAGTCTGAGCCAATTTTCTTATCTGTGCTTGAGGGCTGAAGAAAGGAGTAGAGAAAATGTCTCTCTCCAAACACTAGCGCTATAAAGAAAACCTGATTTAAAGAAACAGGTGAAATTCCTCATTCCTTTCAACGAGATGGTTCTGCAGTAGTTGACATTGCAAGCACTTGGAGCACTAGCGAACGCTTTGTTCAGTCAGAACTGTATTTGTACTGGGGACTGAGTGGCCTCACAATGACTCTGATGCTGACTTTCAACCCTTCTAAATAGCTGGGTTCCCAGAGCCCCCATTACCTTGACTCCAGCCGCTGGGCGAGAGTGGCCAGCCCTTTCGCTATGGACTGTCGGGAAGACACTGATGCTGCCTGGAGCTGCTCAGCTAGTAACTCTGGCTCTGGGCATGGAGCCCGTAAACAGGAGCATCTCCAGGGAGGCTGCAACATCCGCGTTTTCCGTGGCCACCGCTCCTCTGTGCTGGCCCCGGGCAGGTGCGCACTGGGGCTGCAGGACCCGGCTGGCCACGCGCTCCTTCTAGTGGCATAGGTGGGGAGGAGCCAGGGGGTGCCGGAGCCTGGCCTGGCCTGGTGCTGGCTGCGGACGGGCAGAGAGAACGCAGATGGACCAGGCCGGGGGTCAGCGAGGCGCGTGCCCAGCTCTCAGATGCAGGGCCCGGGCCCTTGGCCCTGGGCTGGCTGCACAGGGACAGAGAGCCAGCCCAGCCCCGTGCCATGCAGAACTTGCTGGGGCGGGTGGGGCCGGATGCAGCGTTGGAGGGTCGCCGGGAGGGGTTTCTAACGGGCTGTGTGTCCCAAGGCTTGTGGGCAATTGTCAAGAGCTCGTTGGAATCCTTGAGAATCTCCTGGTGAGCTTTGTCTCCTTCTAAAATCATAAGAGAAAATCCTGGCAGAGGCTTCCAGCATCCTGTAGTGAGGTGTTTTTATCTCACTTAATTTCAGAGTGGTTGCTGGGTTGGTTTTTATCTGCACAAACAACGAGGAGACCTGTGGCACCTTAGGGTGTGTCTGTATAGCAGGGCTTAACTTGAAATAAGCTATGCAAATTGAGTTCTGTCAATTGCGTAGCTTATTTCGAAATTGGGAGCGTCTACACAGCACTTATTTTGAAATAGAGCACTCCTCCAACTTCCCTTACTCCTCGTACAATGAGGGTTACAGGAGTCGGAGTAAGAAGTCCTCCAGCTTGACAATATTTTGACATTATTTCGAAATATCTCCTTGCTGTGTAGAGGCAAACTATTATTTCGAAATAATGTTGCTGTGTCAATGTACCCTTAGAGTCTAACAGACTGTGTTGTGGGTAAAACCTTTTGTTAGCTACATGAATTGGATATCATAGGTAGACCCACATCCTCCCCCCCAAAGAAGGGAGTTATTTATCAGTGGTAGGATCAGCATTAGCGAGGCCAATTCAGAGGGGATGTAGCTCGCTCCTAGCAGTTGATGGGGAGGTGTGAATACCAAGAGAGGGAAAATTGTCTTTGTAGTGAGAGAACCATTCTAAATCCTCCTTCAAGCTACTTTAAAATCTGTTACTGAGTGTCCACAGAGGTTGAATTGCTCTCCTGCTGGTTTTTGCACGTAACCTTTCTTGATGTCTGCTTTGTGTTTATTCTTTGGGACAGAGACTGGTTTGGCCAATATACATGGCAGTGGGATGTTGCTGGCACGTGATGGCATAGATCACATTATGAATTGTAGGTGAATGAGTCCCTGAAGGTGTGGCTGATGGTGTTTGTATAAATATGGGGACAGAGTTGGCAACAAGATTTTTTTGCAGGGATACGTTCCTCGGTAAGTGTTTCTCTGGAGTGTGGCTGCTGATATTTGCTTCACACTGGGGGGCTGCCTGTAGGAGAGAACTGGCCTGCCTCCTTGAACACTTTAACCTACCTGGACTCTCAATAACAGATTTAAAAGTAGCCCTTATTTTACAAAAGAACTTCAAATCCAGACTACAAAGAGAAAAGCAGAGCTGCAATTCATTTGCAAATTTGACACTCTCAGATTAGGACTGAATAAGGATTTAGAAAGGTTCTCTCACTACAAAGGCAATTCCTCCCCCCCCCTCCCTCCGCTCATTATTCACAACTCCCTATCAACTGCTGGGAGTGAGCCACATCCAGCCTGACTGAATTGGCCTCATTAACCCTAGTCCTACACTTGATAAGTAATTGCCTGCTTGTGTTTGTGTGTAAGAGTGTGTGTATATATATATATATATATATATAGGAGGTGTGTGTGTGTGTGTGTATAAAATCCCTACTCTGTGATATCCAGTCATGCATCTGACCGATTGTTTTTTTACCCACGAAAGCTTATGCCCAAATAAATCTGTCAGTCTTTAAGGTACCATGGGACTCCTCCTTGTTTATCCTGCTCAGGTTTTGTTTGCTGTATTTTCTGGCTTGCTGTGTGTCACTGTTATGAATGCAAGGGATGTGGTTTTATTGATAAATGCTTTATCAACATTTGCATTTATTCCTTCTCTGAATTTTTTTGCAGATGGCTCAGTGTGTGACTAAGGTGGAATTGTCCATATCCTGTGAGAATCTCATTGACAAAGATGTTGGTTCAAAATCTGACCCTCTTTGTGTCTTACTCCAAAATGTGGGAGGTGATCAATGGGCAGAGGTAAAAAGTAGTGTATAATCTCTAGTCTTGCATTATATTACAGAAATGCGTATTTTCAGAGCATGACCAATCTGTAAAGATTGCCTGTTACAATAGTGTAATTTGCTTAATTAAATCCTGCTTGTTCAAAATTGTGACTTTCAAAGCTCCTGTCTCTAATTTGATGGAGTAATAATCATAAGGTTGATAATTTGAAGATGCAACAGGAATGTTTATTTTTCTGTTAAGTTGTGCCATGTGCTGCTGCTTTTCCCCTGTGAGGTGGGCAATCAGCATATAGTATGTCTTTGGCTTTTTTCCCTCAAATTTCAGATGATCTCTAAGCCAAATTAAGGGGCAGTTGATTATAAAATGTCTTTATTAACATGTGGGGAGCACAGAGTTGCAGAGTAGTCATTTTACAGAGGCTAGATTTAGCAGCCTGGCGCTTGCATGCCCCAGAGACACATAAAGGCCAGTGAACAAGTGTTTGGGGGTGAAGGGTATAACAAGTGTTGTATGGTCAGTATGTTTATATATAGAGATCATTTCCATCTGTTTTTTTGCATAGTTGGATCGAACTGAAAAGATAAAGAACTGCCAGAAGCCTGAATTCTCCAAGAAACTGCTCGTTGATTACTACTTTGAGAAAGTGCAGAAGCTGAAGTTTGGTGTCTACGATATCGATAACAAGTCCTATGATTTAAATGATGATGATTACCTTGGAGGGGTTGAGTGTACATTGGGACAGGTACTTGCAGAAAATTTATCTCCAGGGGTCTGAAAAGCAGTGATAAATGTAGGTTTAAATCTGAAAACAGGAGAATCTTGGGTGTCAGAAGTTTTGACATACGCTGGGTAAAAGAATTTTGTCCTTTCAACTGATTTCACTTAGTCTATGTGTACTTTGTGGGTGCTACGATGTTACAGCTCCACCACTGTAGCTATGCTGTGTAGAACAGTAGGGTAGACACTTCCAACTGTGACAAAAGGGATTTTTTTGTCACAAGTAATCCACCTTCCCAAGCAGCAGTAGCTAGGTGACTACTTTATATCCACCTAGCCCAGGGCTGGGCAGAATACAGCCTGGGGGCCGGATCTGGCCCACGGACCACCCTGCTGGGACCCTCAGGCACACGCAGCTGCCGTGGTTTAAAACCCAGTCCCTGCACCTCTCTGCTCTGCAGGGAGCGGGAGGCTTCATGCTATCTCCCCGCCCCAGGCCAATCCTTAGCTCCTAATGGCCAGAAACAACTGGTCAATAAGAACTGACCTCAGCCAATCTCTCAGCTCCTATTGGCTAGAAACAGCCAGCCAATCGGAGCTGAGAGATTGGCCTGAGAGACTGGGGCAACGCAAGCCTCTTCCCCCACCCTGAGTTGAGGGCCACGTGGAGAGAGCAGCCTGTATTGTCAAGCAGGCTGGGGCTGCAGCAGGCAGGGAGCCCAGCCTGCCTTGGGAGGTGCTGCAGCCTGCTGGCCACTAGATACTTAGGTAAACTCCTCCCAGCCAGTGCCTGCCACTGGCACCCCAACCCCTCCTGCATCCCAACTCTCTCCCCCAGATCACCATCCAAACTCTCTGTACCCTCTACCTCAGGTGACAACCCCCTCCCAGACCCAGTCCCCTCTCCTATATCCCTCCCCCAGGCCAGAATCCTCTCCTGCACCCACACTCCCTCCCTCACCCTACACCCCAATCCCCTGACCCAGGTCACAATCCCCTCCTCCACCCAAACACCCTCTCAGACCTCACACTGTCTTCTGCACCCCAGTTCCTTACCCTGTGTTCCCTTCTGCGTCCAACCTCCAATCTAGACCCTGTACTGCCACCACAGAAAAGTGCGGCCCTTGACCACTTACCAAAATCTTGGAGAGCCCCACACCAAAAATTATTGCCCACCCCTGACCTAGACACATCTATACTAGGCTTAGGTCAGCATAGTCACTCGAGAGTACATTTTTCAGCCATAGCTATATTGCCTTAATTAATAGTGAGGCAGGCCTTAGAACAATGGTCTCCAACCTTTTTATGCTTGAGATCACTTTTTTTAATTTAAGTGCAATCGAAGATCTACCTGCAACCCAAATTCCCTTGCCCCGCCTCCTTTCTGCTCCTTCTCTGAGGCCCTGCCCCTGTTCACTCCATCCTCCCTTCCTCCCTCTCACTAGGCTGGGGCAGACGGTTGGGGTGTAGGCTCTGACCTTGGATTAAGGGATTTGGAGTGTGAGAGGGGCTCTGAGCTGCAGGCAGTTGGGGTGTTGGAGGGGGTTCTAGGTGCAGGCTCTGGGAGGGCATTTGGGTGCAGGAGGGGGGTTCATGACTGGGGTAGGGTTTCGGGATGTGGGCTCCAAGCTGGGCCCTGCTTACCTCAGGTGGCTCCTGGGTGGGGGTGCAGTGGGGCTAAAGCAGGCTCACCCCTTCCCTGGCCTTGCACCACTCCCAAAAGCAGCCAGCTCCCTCTATCCCAAGCCCTGTTGTGTTCCCTCTATGCTCTGTGGAGATAGGATATAGGGTGGGAGAGGGGACACCCTCCTGTCCCTCTCCTGCCCTGCACAGCAAGCAGGGGACTCCTCAGGGGCCAGCTCCAAGGCAAAGGGCAGGAGATGTGCAGCAGCGGGGGGTGCCAGCACTTGACAGCCTTTTGGCCAAACCAGGCAGGATCCCCTGTCAGAGGCTCCAAGATCTGCTGGTAGATTCTGATCTACCGGTTGGTGACCACTGCCCTAGAAAAAGAGTGTTCCACTAGCTTAGGTCTGAAATGGCATGGAGTTCTCTCAGCCCCTGTGTTTTAAGAGTACCCCCTGAATTTCTTTCATTTCATTTGGAATGGTCCTGAGAAGATCTCTGGCTCTTTCTGCTTGAGTCACTGTATTTAGGCTTGATGTGGGCTTAAGTTAGGTTGATGTAGCTTGTTGTTCTGGGCTGTGAACAAGCTATGCCACCCTGACCTCCAGCACACATGCAGCTTTTAGGACAGGAATGCTTTCGCCAAAGTAGCTGCTGCTGTTTTTAAAAGTAGGGTTCCTACATTGGTCCCCTGAACTGTCTTCCATCCATGTAGACTGTGTCTATGCTACAGGTTTGTGCTAGCATTGCTGTACTGACTATATGTCAGTATAGTCTCCAGAGGTGCCTTTGTTAGCACTGACTGGCATCTTTATTGATCCCCAAAGCACCTCCAGGATCTTTCACACTGTCTGCAGCTGACTTTTGTCTGTTAGTACAGGATCTTTTAGCAAGCAGAGTGGATAAAAATGTACAATTAAAAACATTTTAAACTTGATTTTTGTTTAATTGGATTAGTTTAATTTAAATTAAATACATTTAAAAAAATAAGCCTACTTAAAATTAAATTTCAACCACCTATGTTGAGGCCTGCCTGACTTTACTATAATCTATTAAAATAATTTAAATTAAAAAGTTAATATTTAAGAAGTATGTTTGCTGCTGAAATTTTAAAGATTTTCTAACAGTTGATCTTCAGAAAGTCATTGGCTAAACACCTGAAATGAGTCTGTTGAAGTATAAAATCAGCTTTTGGCAGCAGTTGTCTCTTTTCAAATTCTTGAAAACTCTTCATTTCAATTTTTCAGCGCAGTAATTGGTTCATTCAGGCTGAGTGACTCAAAGTTAATAGGAAAGCTTGTTTCCCTCTTTCAATCTTTGAATAAGAACAAGGTATGAGAGAATGAGATCTATTAGTTCTAAAACATTGAAGGGCATGGCGATCAGAAACGTTCAATTTATTAAGTATAGATAATATTCCTTAAAGTGCATAGCGTATTTTGATAAACTTCCTTTTTTCCTAGGTATCCAGCACATTTAAGATAGCTTTACTGAATAATAAAATGCTGGTTTTGCATATTTTAATTGATTTCCATTTGTCCAAATACAGCTTGACTCAAATAACTGAAAAATTAGTCTTCTAATAATATGAAATGAGTTGTTCACCATTTTCTAACATGATAGAAATATAGTAAAATTAAGAATCTGAATAAATGTGTTAAACACATTTTAAATTGCTTAAATATGTATAGCTATAGTGTATCCCCTTGATTAACAAAAAGAATCACCATCAAATTCAGTGGAAAGGCTATGTGTACTAGCAATCGATATGTTTTAATGATACCAACCAATGAGAATCCGCTTTTTAAGGAAAATAACTACAAAACACGATGAAAATTGATGATTTAAATCCGGATTTCCTGTTTGCTGATTTAAATCAGGATTGGAATCTGTGATTTAAATCACTTAGATTTTAGTCAAGCTACCCTGCCTGCAAGATAGAGGCCACAGCAGTTCTGGTGCCATTTTGATGCCCCCTCTATAACGTGACATCTAATTTGGCCAGCTCCCCCTAAAGCCAAGTGAAAGAGCCATACTATTCTGAACCATTAGTATCAGTCGCTTGTGACTTGCTCAGATGTGTTCTTCGGTATTAAAAATTCCCAGTTCAAAGTTGGTTTGTTTTAAAGAATTTGAGCAAAATCTGTTCAGCATTTCTTTATATTTAGACAAGAAATATATATTTGTTGCAGGGTTTGTGATAGCATCTGTCTGTTTTTGAAACTTAACTTTTGAACTGTGTGTTCTGTTCAAAATATCAGGAAACATTCTAGGTTTCAATGGAGAGAATCTGATTGACTTTTGGGGAAAAAGGGAAAAAATAGGAGGAGAAAAATGGGAAGCACATGGAACCTCCTGACACCTGTTTAGCAGATCCATACTTTTAGGCATTGTAGTTTTTGTCAAGAAGATTGATGGTGACAGGATGCCTAACATACTGAGTGATCGTGGAAATAGGTTGGTTTACAAGTTAAAATAAAAAAAAAAAAAGACAAATTAAAAATTAGAAAAGTTACAGAGGGGTAGTCGAGTTGGTCTGTAACTGGAAAAACTTAAAAAACAGCGAATAGTCTAGCAGCACCTTAAAGACTAACAAAACATGTAGATGGTATCATGGGCTTTTGTGGATACAACCCACTTCTTCAGATCAACGGAGTATTAAAAGTCCAGTTCTAAAATAAATAGGGGATGGGGGGGGGGGGGGGGAAGGAAGGGAAAAAAATAGTGGATTAGAGTGTTCATGTTACAAGAAGCTGATAGAGAAGGTGCAAATTGTCCATTGTTTGGTTGGTTAAGTCATTAGGATGTGGAAGGTAGTGTGCTAACCAGGTAATGTCTTTATTCATACCTTTGTGATGGCTCCCAAACTTGTAAATAAAAGCAAGTTCCAATGCTTCCCTATCTTCAGATGAATGGAATATTAAAAGTCCAGTTCCAACTTAGTTAGAAGTCTGCAAGTCACCAGGGCCTGATGGAATGCATCCTAGAATACTCAAGGAGCTGACAGAGGAGGTATCTGAGCCTTTAGCTATCATCTTTGAAAAATCATGGAAGTCAGGAGAGATTCCAGAAAACTGGAAAAGGGCAAATATAGTGCCCTTATATAAAAAGGGAAATAAGAACAACCCAGGAAAATACAGACCAGTCAGTTTAACTTCTTTGACAGGGAAGATACCAGAGCAAGTAATTAAGGAATTCATCTGCAAACATCTGGAAGATACTAAGGTGATAGGGAACAGCCAGCATGGATTTGTAAAGAACAAATCATGTCAAACCAATCTGATAGCTTTCTTTGATAGGAAAACAAGTCTTGTGGATAAGGGAGAAGCAATGGATGTGGTATACCTAGACTTCAGTAAGGCATTTGATATAGTCTCGCATGATCTTATCAATAAACCAGGAAAATAAAACCTAGATGGGGCTACTGTGAGGTGGGTGCATAACTGGCTGGATAACTGTTCTCAGCAAGTAGTTATTAATGGTTCAGAGTCATGCTGGAAGGGCATATCAAGTAGGGTTCCACAGCGGTCAGTTTTGGGGCTGGTTCTGTTCAGTGCCTTCAACAACAATTTAGATATTGGCATAGAGAGTTCAGTTATTAAGTTTGCAGATAATACCAAGCTGGAAGTGGTTGCAAGTGCTTTCGAAGACACTTCTTCGAGTGAAGTTCCTGTGGGTGCTCCACTCTGGGGTGCTAGTGCTTGCGCCCGGAGATTTTTCTAGCAGGGCCCTGCTGTGCCACACATGCACCACAGTGGCTCCTTGTGCTAATGGTGTCTGTTAGGCACACGCCCTCGCTTCCTTGTCTACCATCCTTGGCAGCAGACGGAACTCCATTGACTCACCCTCTCGTAATCTAAAACAACATAAAAATCCATTACATTTCATCAGTTATTCCTCACTTGCAAGTTTTTAACTCCTAGCCCACCTGCTCTTTAAAAAACAACACCCACCCCCCCTTTCCTCAATAGTTTTTCGTTGTTTGTTGTCATTTCCCTTCCACATGCAAGGTTCCCCAGGCTTTAAGCACTGCAGCTCCTGCAGAGAGGCCATGCCAGTCTCTGATGGACATGCCTCCGGTATAAAGTGCCTCAGAGAGACACATATGATGCAGAAATGCTCTCACTGCTCAAACCTTACCACTAGACTACAGCAAGACCGCGCCAACAGGCTAAAGACCTATCTATACAAGACGTCACTTCAACCTTTGAGACGACTCACCACCCAGAAAGAAAAGCACAGACAACCCAAGAGATGGACAAAGGTCGTCCCTCTACCTCATCCGAGAAGGCAAAGGTAAAAACCCGGGTTTCCTTGGTGAAATTGCCGCTTTCGGCACTGAGATCATCTAGAGTGAGCATAGGTGACAAGCCCGGCACTTCTGGTATGGCACCGCCTAAGGGATTGGTGCCGCACAAGACAGCGCATTCTGAGCCAACAGAAGTCGATGACACCGCCTTCCACTGTGCCAACTAAACATTGTAAGTTGACCCAAGACAGCACCAGATGCAGCACCCAAGAGACCCTTCACCGAGATGCTTCCGCCTCAGGCACTGACCCCAACACCTTTCTCAGCACCATTGGCACCACCCACAGCACTTGGTACCATCACACAACTCTGCTAGGTACCCTCCGCCATTGTCAGCCCATGCTTCCTTGGCATCATCGGTGCACTCGATACGCTCGCCTAGGTCACTGGCTCTATTGCTCTCTCTAAGTGAGGCAGGCAGCAGTCACCACAGCCATTTTTCCTTTCGACACTCCAGCTCCACTCAGCAACATCCACCATGGGAGCCCCTCTCCACCAAACAATCACGTGCTCCTCCACCACCTCCCTGGGACGCGCATTATCCACAGCCTCCTTACCCAGGCCAATGGCACCCTTGGGACACCTGGTCCAATCACAGGAACCACCTTGTAGAACCTGCAATGTGTGTGACACACTAGCTTATATTTAAACTAGCCAATTAGCCCGTCATAAGACGGGATTTTCTGGCCTCTCCTCCATGTCGGTCTTCTCTCCATATCCGCCCCACCATCTCAGGTCTCTCGCTCCGTCTCTCTCTCTCTCCTCCTCCTCCTGCCTCCCCCTCTCTCTCTCTCAGCTCTCCTCCGCCTCCTGCCTCTCTCTCTGTCTCTCTCTCTCTCTTCTCCTCCCCCTCCTGCCTCTCACTCAGGGGACCGTGGAGCCCAAATGTCCGTTTGGGTTCCGCACTCCCAATGCTGCATGGGAGGCGCGGAGCCCAAATGGTCACTTGCACCAATAGCTCCCATGCGGCGGCCTGGCTGAGCAGCGCAGAAGTCAGCCGAGCACCGCGAAGGGGCGCGAGGTGGTGACGTTCACGGCCAGGGGCCGGGGCCTGGAGCTGCTGTCACATCGCACGTCACCGCCCGGCCCCCCTTTGCCTCCCGCTGTGGCGCTCGGCTGACTTCTGCGCTGCTCAGCCGGGCCGCCATTGGGGGAGCAAGCGTCCGTCTGGGCTCCCCAATGGCGGCCCGGCTGAGTGGCGCAGAAGTCAGCCGAGTGCCATGGCGGGAGGCGAAGGGGGGCGGGGTGGTGACGTACATGGCCAGGCCCCGCCCCCTGGCCATGTACGTCACCGCCCTGCCCCTCTTCCCCTCCTGCTGTGGTGCTCGGCTGACTTCTGCACCACTCAGCCAGGCCACCGCGGGGGAGCAAGCGGTGCAAGCGGCTGTTTGGGCCCCACACTCCTTATGCAGCACGGGCCGCCCAGAGGGAACAGCCAGCATTTCGGCGTTACAGACTCACAGACACTGGGCTACTATATATATGATAACTGGAATGGGCACGGTTTAAGAAACAAATCTTATTGTGAGGTTAGCCTTCCATGAAGTGTCTCTCTCTCTTAGAGTTAGTCTACATTGCAAAGTTATATTGATATAGCTGTGTCTTTGAGATGTGTCTCAGGCATGAAAAGTAGACACTCCTGATACAGTTAAGCCAACCTAACACCTTGAGTGAACAGTGCTACCACTTCTTGGGGAGACCAATTGCCTACATTGACAGGAGAGCCCCCCTCGTCGCTGCAATAAGTGTCTACGCTCAAGCACTATAGGAGTGCAGCTATGGTGTTCTAAGTGTAAACATTGCCTGAGGTGCTTAGTTGTGTTTTAATATATGTACAGTACATGAATTTCAATGCACATTTTAATTGTGAAAATGGTCTTTACTCTGCTGGTGGAGAAGATTTTACATTTAATGACTTGTTTAAAGATGACCAACTGTGGAAGAGGTTATGGGGAAAGCTGGACTTGTGCCTGAAGTTTTAAAGTTATGGTAGTATAGTTTTTTGCACTTTTAAAAATTAACAATTCATATTCTATTTAAGTGGAGAATGAGTGAAATGATTATATCTGAAGAGGAGATGAGATTTTAAGTCAAACTGTTTAAAACTATTTTTAACAAGATTTACTCAGCATTGCTTGGGTCCTTAACTCAAAGAAGTTTTCTTTTTCCTCATTTAAATCATTGTTTGGGGTTGGGGCTGGGGTTGAGGGGTTCAATATGCAGAGTGCCCTGGGGAGGGAGGACAACTCCCGCCCTCTGTCACTTCAGCAGCTTGGGGCCAGGTGAGACATGTCTATCCATGGCTGCTACAGCAGGCACAGCCGGGGGAGGGGTACATGTTCCCCGGCTGGGGGACAGACATAGGCTACATCTAGACTACAGGATTTTTGCAGGATACCAGAGGTATCCCACAAAAACCCCGCAGCGTCCAAGGAACACGTTTGCTCTTCTGTTTTTTGTATTTTTTCACAGAAGAGCAAACATGCTCTTTCGGAGAGCCCTGTATACCTCGTTTCACAAGGCATAAGGGCTCCGCCGAAAGAGGAGGCTTTTCCGCCATTTGGCCCCGTCTAGACTGGGCCAAATGGCAGAAAAGCTTCTTCTGCAAAAGTGATCAGAAAAAGCTACACAAATTGCGGAGCGCAATTTGCGTAGATTTTTCTGATAAAGCCCCGTAGTCTAGACCTAGCCACACAGACAAACTCTCTGAAATATATAGTAGATAACTATCCTTTTCTCCACCTCTTCCCCCTGCTGGCCCAATGGGGTTATAGCTGTTTTGGTCCCCATCTCTGACCCCTTGCTGCCCTTGTGGTCATTTTACAATATAACTGTCCCTTTTACCAGATCCCCCCCTTTTCATTTTATGAGAAGCAATTGAATTCCAGGCTCATGCCATTGTCCTGGTGCAACCAAATCCTTACCTTAATTTAAGTTATGATAAGAAGAAGCTGTATACCAAATTTAGTGGTCCTAGCTCTTACTGTTTAGGAGCAGTTCTTGAACAGACTCATGGGTGCACAGACAATTATAAAATGTATAGTAATTTTTTTAACATCTATTTAACTTCACTGATTAACACTTTGAAGAGAAGAGTATGATAGCTGTGTGTGTATATGTGTTGTTACACCCCTTCTCTCCCCCAACAGTCACTAGCAAAACAAGGGGACAAGACATCTCATTTTTTCTTAGATTATTTTTCTTGCTTGTCTTGTACCTGGGAACCTCAGACAAACAACTTGGTTTGGGCTTTCTGTATGTGTTATAATAAAGCTCCCTCACCTAAAAAGTCACAAGCCTATATTTAAGGTATGCTTTGCATGCCTTCTTTTAAATCAAAGGGAGAAACAATGTTTTCTATCCTGATTAATCACGTTTGATAGCACACAAATGTGTCCTGGAAAATACATACCTGGAACAAAAATGTTTAAAAGTTCTAAGTTCAGAAAATATAGATGGCTTGTTATAAATTGCTCAAAATGGGGAGACCATCAAATATCCTGGAATATAATTGAACAGGTGAGGAGCCTGAAGTAATTGGGAACCCTAACAGCATGACTTCGACGTTTAGTTGCCTTTGTGTGAAAAGGGAAGGTGATTGCAGCAGAGAAGGAATGAGTATTGGAGCCCCATCTACTCTTCCATGTCTGGAGAAGAGGGTTGGCTGTTCAGCCTACAAGTAGGAAGGTGAGGTTTAGATATATTAAAACAGACCCGGCATGCTGAATGGCCTTTTTCTATTCCTGGGATTTCTTGGATCCTTAAAGTAAAATATCAGTGTCTCAAAGTGTTTTGGTGAGGCAAAAATTAGAGCTAAAAGGAATGTAAGGGTTAGATTTCAAGGGGTGTCATTGGAAGTCAGAACTGGAATACTGTAGCCCCAGAAATTATAGTTTTAGGAGAAGTAAAATTTGCAAAAGGGCCTTAGTAATTTAAAAGCATAAGTCCCATTGACTTATAGTGATGCTTAAGCACCTAAGGGGAATAGGTTACTTTTGAAAATGGAATTTAGGGACTTAGTCACTTCGGTGATTTTGGGAATTTTACTCTTGAAGTGTTACTGTGTTTTCTGTATCGGAGGGATTGCCGTGTTAGTCTCTATCTGAAGATACACCAAGGAGTCCTACAGCACCTTAAAGATGAACACATTTATTAGGGCATACGGTTTTGTGGGCACAATCCCATTTCGTCAGATGTATGATGAAGTGGGTTTTTGCCCATGAAAGCCTATGCCCAGATAAGTCTGTTTAATCTTTAAGGTGCCACAGGACTCCTTGTTTTCTGTGTCTAACTGCATCATTATGTATGCCTTCTTTTGGCTTTAGATTGTGTCCAGTAAAACACTTACTCGGCCTTTGGAGTTGAAGAAAGGAAAGCCAGCAGGGAAAGGCAACATTACGGTAAGTGTGCTTTGCATATGTCCCTAAAAGAATGAGAGAGCTTGTTGCTTTATATCAGGGGTGAAAGTAGGTTAAATTTGTTACAGATACAGTTGTATCACATCCCGACTCAGGGCATGTGTGTGCCATACAACAGCACTTGCACTCTAACCCACACTTAAATTTTACAAGGGAGTTTAGGGCAGGGAGCTGGGGGTGGGGTGCTCAGGGCAAAAGCTGGGATAAGTGGGGACGTAGGAGTTAGGGCAGGGATTTTGGTGGGTATGTGTAGGGTGAAATGTGGGGTGGAGGGCTGGGGCAGCCCCAATTGGTGACCCTTAACCATGCTGCTCCTGATCAAATGGGAACAATGAGGGTAGCATCCATAGGCACAGAAAAGGAATTAGGGAGGTGGGGGCTCCTGCAGTGCCCCTGAGTTCCCAGCTGCCAGCCCAGCGCACCGTTGGCCCCAGTTGCCAGCGTCAGCTCTAGTTGGGGGAGGAGGACAGGGATGGGCTGGATCAGAACCTCACCCCAAGCCAGCCACTTTCTTGCTGGGGTGCACCAACTTACTTTCACCTTTGTTTTATATAGAATTAAATTTCATTGGTTAAATAAATTAATTTTGGGTAAATTAATTTTAAAGTTTGCTTTTCAGCAGTGTTAAATTATGTTACTTGACTTATGTGTGTGCAAAAAACAAATTTACAACCAGAAGCAATGTCCTGAGTTGCCTAGGGAGGTTGTGGAATCTCCATCTCTGGAGATATTTAAGAGCAGGTTAGACAAACATCTATCAGGGATGGTTTTAGATAGTACTGGGTCCTGCCATGTGGGCAAGGGACTGGATTTGATGACCTCTCGAGGTCCCTTCCAGTCCTAGTGTTCTATGATCCTTTCAATGTGCCTAAGTGTCTGCTAAACTCCATTGGAGATTAATTTGTCTTTACGGTCTCGTAATACAGATTTCAGCAGAAGAAATTAAAGACACAAGAGTTGTCAGTCTAGATATTGAAGCACAGAACTTGGACAAAAAGGTAATTGACTCTTACACAGTTACACATGCTTGTGTAGCTCTCCTCAGAACTTACACTAAGAAGGAATTCAGTTCTACTTGCTATGTGTATGTCCTGATTTTTCCTCAAATCAGGAGAACAGTGCGGAAGAGGAATTACTTATATGTAGAAATTGCTTGAACAGGAAACATGCTATTTACAGTCTGAATGTGATGTCACAGAAAGTTGCCAACCTACACTTTTGGGTCTGACCTTGCCTTTAATTCAGGTTGATTTAATTGAGATGCAACCTTGATAATGGGCAGTTTACCTGAACAAACATCCTTGAGGGAGAATTGAAAGGTGATGTAGGGTAAATATATTAAATGTATTTGGCAGCAACTGGAGGACTTCAACATAAGAACATAAGAACGGCCGTACGGGGTCAGACCAAAGGTCCATCTAGCCCAGTAGTCTGTCTGCCAACAGTGGCCAGCTCCAGGTGCCGCAGAGGGGGTGGACCGAAGACAGTGATCAAGCGATTTGTCTTGTGCCATCCATCTCCAGCCTCTGACAAACAGAGGCCAGGGACACCATTTCTATTCCCTGGCTAATAGCCTTTTATGGACCTAACCTCCATGAAATTATCTAGCTTCTCTTTAAACTCTGTTATATTCCTAGCCTTCACAGCCTCCTCTGGCAAGGAGTTCCACAGGTTGACTATGCGCTGTGTGAAGAAGAACTTTCTTTTATTAGTTTTAAACCTGCTACCCATTAATTTCATTTGGTGTCCTCTAGTTCTTCTATTTAGGGAACTAATAAATAACTTTTCTTTATCCGCCCTCTCCACACCACTCATGATTTTATATACCTCTGTCATATCCCCCCTCAGTCTCCTCTTTTCTAAACTGAAAAGTCCCGGTCACTTTAGCCTCTCTTCATATGGGACCCGTTCCAAACCCCTAATCATTTTAGTTGCCCTTTTCTGAACCCTTTCCAAGGCCAAAATATCTTTTGAGGTGAGAGACCACATCTATACACAGTATTCAAGATGTGGGTGTACCATAGTTTTATACAGGGGCAGTAAGATATTCTGGGTCTTATTTTCTATCCCTTTCTTAATAATTCCTAACATCCTATTTGCCTTTTTGACTGCTGCTGCACACTGTGTGGAAGTTTTCAGAGAACTGTCCACGATAACTCCAAGATCTCTTTCCCGATTTGTCGTAGCCAAATTAGCCCCGATCATACTGTATGTATAGTTGGGGTTATTTTTTTCCAATGTGCATTACTTTACACTTATCCACATTAAATTTTATTTGCCATTTTGTTGCCCAGTCACTCAGTTTGGTGAGATCTTTTTGAAGTTCTTCACAGTCTGCTTCTGTCTTGACTATCTTAAACAGTTTAGTATCATCCGCAAACTTTACCACCTCACTGCTTACCCCTTTCTCCAGATCATTTATGAATAAGTTGAACAGGATTGGTCCCAGGACTGACCCTTGGGGGGACACCACTAGTTACCCCTTTCCATTCTGAAAATTTACCATTTATTCCTACCCTTTGTTCAAAGGTTCAGAGTTGAGTTTTGAATCCTTATCTGCAGTCTCTCCCAGTTATCCAGACTTTGGAGTCCACCCTTGCCTACCCTACAAAAAAACGAATCCACCTTTCTTCTCATGTTTCCAGACTGCTCCTTTCATCCTGTGTTGGGTTCCTATCAGTGTTAACAAAGACATATAAGACCAGTGTTTCTTAAATTTTTTAAGACCGAGGAACACCAAACAATAATTTTTTTTTATGAGGAACACAAAGGATTTTTTGTTGAGCAAAAAAAAAAAGGGGGGGGGTGGAGTTATTGAGCCAAAAAAAAGGTCACCTACCTCTTTAAGGGTGGCCATTTTGAACTCTGTTCTCCACAGCACACCTCCAATTGCCTCGGAACACAGTTTAAGAAACACTGTATAAGACCATGCATGATATGGAAAGATGGAATAAATACGATAAAATACATTTACTTTACAAGATTATTATTGTGGAACTATCTGATTACAGCATTAGAATGCAACACTAAATATAAATAGTTGAAAATGGATGAACATTTTTTGTTTTTGTCCAAAAGTGTTGGGTTATTGGTGTGAACTGCACTATGTTAACTTTTATTTCCTTAGAATTTTCTGTGTCACTGTCACGTGGGTAAGGAAATCTCTTCAAACTGGCTATGGCTGAAATTTTCTTTGACAGGGCAACCTTTAATTATGGAACAATATCTTTTTAAAACATGCTATGCAGGTGTATCACAAGGAGATCTGCTATAATGTCTAGCTGCTTCTTCGACTGATGGTCCCTATTGCATTCCACTGAGGACTACACACATGCATCATGCGCCCAGAGTAGGGGAATTTAAATAGGTCCACAAATGTGCATTGGCTTGCTTTCTGCTTCTGTCTGAGGTGAAGTACAGGGCACACTCCATTCCTCCAGTTCCTTCTCACTGCTGTAAGGACCCAGTCGAAACTTAAGTGTCCTTATCTGACACCTCTTTAAACAGATCATTGTGCATAGTTTTAGAGTTTTATTATAATTTGTAGTATTCAGATCTGGGCCTTGTTTTTCTATCTCCCTCCTGTCCTTTCCTTGTACGGGTACTGGACTATGCTCAGAACTAGGGTTGTTACATTTCACTTAATCAGCTAATCGAGTAGTTGATGGAATTTCTATCACTGCTTGATTAGTCAATGGCGGGGGCACTCGCTATCCCTACTGCACCTCTGCCCTTTAAATGTAGTAAGAGCTGTCTGTGGCTCTTACTACATTTTCAAGGCAAAGGCGCAGTAGTCGGGACCCAGCACGCGCAGGGACTGCTTCAGTCCCTGCTAGTGCCGTTTCCCCCACTGCATCTTTGGCTCCTCTGCTCGCCCTCAGAGATGGTGCTGCGGGGAACCAGCTTTTAAGCCGGCTCCCTCCAGCACTGGCTCCTGCTCCCCCTCTCCCCTACCATGCTGCCTCCCTCTCAGAGGCAGCAAATAGGGGGAAGCGACTAGTCATAATGACTCGACTATCCGATAAGCCTAGACTTATCAGGCAGTTGACTAGCCGCTTACATCCCTACTCAGAATGTTGGGTTTCTGACTTTGACTCTTGCCTGTGATACTGCTTGGTACATAAACAGTGACAACCAGCACTGCCTCAACTGCTTAGGGGAAGCTCACATCGTGTCCAGGTGCAATATCTGCCAGTGCTTCCACCGCTGTCCCCAAGAGGGTCAGGCTTTCTGTCTCAAAGCAATAAGCTTCTTTTTTCCATGGACGGGGAAGGCCTGTGGGAAAGACTTGGGAAGAGGAGAGCTACGTGCTTGAGCCAGATGCTGAGTTGGGAAATAGCTGCAGTGCTGTAAATAGACTTGAGCAGGGGTGCAAAAGTCCAGGCCACAGAGGAGCCTGGAGGAGTACCTTTGCTGTGTGGGTACAGGAAGGACCAGAGGTTGCTGTGTTACATAGAAAGAAGTGGGCTGATATTTGGGTCTAGAAAGAGTTGAATCAAAGGTGACAGCCTATCAGACACCTGAGCATCAGGGAGAGAGCACAATGGTTCTGTCAGTGATGAGGGAAGAGGGGAGTCTTTGAGGAAAATCAGGCAATCAATCTGAGTCTCCTGTTCAGACAGCTAACAGAAGGAGGAGGGAATGACTCCAATTGTAAAAAGGGCAGATGTCAAACACAGTCTGTAAGCATGTTGCATTACGGTTACTTCTGAATTGCTTTCTCATACTTTTATCATTTGGGTAAAGCACAAGGGGTTGATTACTCTTTATTTTTTATGTACACAGGATTTTTTGGGCAAATCAGATCCATTTTTGGAGTTGTACAAGCAGAGTGAAGGTGGAAAATGGCAGCTTGTCTACAGGTCAGAGGTAAGGTTTGCACACTGATGCAAACTTCTCTGGCATTAGGTTCTGCTACCATTGCCTGAGAAGGGAGAACATGCTGTGCTGTGGGGGATAGGATATTGCTGTGATTTGACAGCAACTAATTTTAGTATCTACTAAGCTCTTGCATCACAAATATTATTACCCTGTATGTTTAATGTCAAAGGATCTATGGCACTTCAACAGGAATAGAGGCACCCTAATGGTCATATGGTAGGGGTTTTTTAATGTTTAATCTGCAGAAAGATGCAGTGTCCCCTAATGGGGTTGGAGTGTTGGCTCAAGCTCAGAGGAAAGAGTGCACCTGCTGAGCTGTGAGCACTTGCTTTATGCAGTACCTGTGTTTTACAGGGTGTCTCATCCAGGTATTAATCAGGCCCACCCCTGCATGTATTTAGGCTGACCTAGCTACATTGCTCAGGGTTCTGGAGATTCTCAGACCCCTGTAATGTAGGTACAGTGATCTAGCACTCACTGCAGCTACTGCTGCTTGAGAGGGTAGATTTACTGCAGCAATGGAAAAACCCCTTCTGTTTCTGCAGAAAGCGGCTGCACCAGGGATGTAAAATCCCATTTAATTGGCTAACTGGTTAAACATATTGGTTAACTGATTAAAGGTCAGGGAGCTGCTCCAGCCACACTGGTTAACTTTTACCGGTAAGCCTCCAGTTAAGCCTTCACATTCCTAGTCTGCACCACAGTGGTGTAGCTGCACCTGTGCAGAGCTTGTTGTGTAGACATGCCTTCAGCATGCAAAATCTGAGAGGTCCGCAGCCTGAGGTGTGATCTGTATTTAAAATTGTTATCAACATAGCTGTGTTGGTCAGGGGTGTGAGCCCAGCTCTGACCCACGTAGCTCTGCTGGCAAAAGCGCCAGCATAGATGCAGCTATATTGACAGAAGAGTGTGTCTGTCCACATAACTAACATTGTTCAGGGAGCAGGGATGTAATAGTATAACCAGTTAACAGATAAGCCTGGGGTTATCGGTTAACATTAACAGTTACACACAGGGTCCCACCCTGCTCCCAAGGAGCTGGCTGCCCCCGCATGCTGCTGGCTCTGTATCAGAGCCTGCCACACAAGCAGCAGCCAGCTCCCTGGGAGTGGGGCTGGGAGCTGGTACGCACCAGGAGCTGGCTCAACAATTGGCTCCCTGGGAGCAGGATGGCAGGCAAGAGCCAGCTTAAAAGCTGTCTTCCTGTCCACACTGGCTCCCAGGGAGCCAGCTGCTGCCCTGCGCTGCAGGCTGTGCAGTAGAAAGCTTATACTGCAGAGCCTGCCACGCAGCTGGCTCCCCGGGAGTGAGGCCAGCAGGCTCTGTGGTATAAAACTTTATATTGCAGAGCCTGCAGTGTGGGGCACCAGCAGGCTCCCTGGGAACATGGGGCCGATCTCTTGATTTTGACCACGTTAAGGTTCATAACGATTTGCATGTGGCATGTTACCTTACAGGTGATTAAGAACAATTTAAATCCATGCTGGAGGAAGTTTAGTGTTCCCTTGCAGACTTTCTGTGGAGGGGACTTCAATAAACCAATAAAGGTGAGGTCTTGGAAATGCTTAAGTGATGGTTTTCAATAACTTCTTCCTTTGCAATTGAAAGTTACCACCTCTGGGTTGGCATTAACTAATTATGTAATTATTAAACTGTTCAATTTGTTCTCATCTAGAAAAGTTGTTTACAAATTTAAACACTAGCAAATAAGAGATCATTTTTATTATATGCCAAGCCTATGTTAATGCAATATCATGTATCAAATTTAAAGTAGGTCAAGAAATGCAAAAGTGAAATTTCCCACGTTCTTTTCTCATGGCTGATCCACAGACTGAATGATCAGGCTTTCAGTCCTTATCTGAAACATAGCTGAGAGGCTTATTAAGTGCTGCATCAGACTGCTGGTGCTGAGCAAGGTGATGGTACAATGTAAACCTCAGTCTTTGGCAGGGGTGGGCAAGATCTGGCCTGCGACCCACCTTGTCGGGACCCTCAGGGAAAGAGCAGCCCCACACCATTCAAAGTGGCTGGCTGCTCCATTTGTCTCTGTGCCACTCACTGGGCTTGTGTGTTTTGTGCATATTAAGCCCTCCTACATACTGCTTTCTAGTGGCTAACCTTAACTGATGTAGGTCTTAACATGTTCTAAATGCCATGGTCTCTTGCATTGGCATTATCATTGGGGAATCAGGTCTCCAGGCTGATCTAAATGTGATAGTCTGCTTGGTACTGTGCAAACTATGGAGGAAAGCAGGCGAGGTTTCTGCTCTGTGGAGCTGCCAATCTCCAATGCTGTCCCTATGATTTTTTATGTAAGTAAATATGAAAGACTGGAAGATGTTGGATACAGCCTTCTTATTGCTTCTTTCCCCATATTCCAAGTGAGCACCTTCTACAGACTAAAATCATGTTTATACCTCTGGACCTACGTAAAAGTAAATCATATTCAATAGTCTAGCAAAGCGGATCTGTTTAATTGGGTATACATGCCAGTTGAAGCAAAACTTTTGCTATGCATGCGAGTTGCATTTAATTTCCCATTAGCTGAACTGGTGAGTTAGTAATATCTCCATCTCTAACCAGGATTCACTTTGAGTGTCTCTTTCACTGTCAGGTTTCAGTTAGTGATATGGATGACAGCACCAGTTCTGATTTGATAGGGGAGTTTACTTGCATCACTGCAAAGCTGTTGGAAGCGAGAGATCATTTGGTGAGCAGCTGTAATTCTCCCTGATACAGCACCGTTGCCCATTGTCTGCTGTTCCTTTCCTTTCAGGTACATTGTACAGATTATGATAGTGATGGGTCACATGACTTGATAGGCAGCTTTGAAACTAACCTGTCTCAGCTGCAGAAAGCAGGTGGCAGCTCTCTGGTGAGCTATTTCTTTTTTCACCATTTATTCAGCTGAGGTGGCCATAACTCACTGCAAAGGGTTTTGCAAGAGATTGTTGAGCAGTGCTAGTGTGGAGTATTTTATTTGTGCTGTAACGTCATTAACGCACATTCTAGAAAAGTAAATACATTTTGCACTCAGAGCACCCCAGTCTGTAACTTCGGGTGCCTTTGCAGCTCCTTCTCCAGAAGATATTTTGCTGCTCTTTTGTGTAGTTCCTGTGCAATGCGTTCATCATCTCCACTTCCTGCGTCTCTGGAGACTCAAGCTGAAGCCTAGTAGCTTCGCTCTCTTATTCACTCCAGCACAGCAGACTCCCAGAGACAGGCCAGAAGTGTCCTCACTGCATAGCTGACTTATCTCTACCATCATGAGACTATTTTTGAGAAAATCTGACCATTTGTAAAATATGGTTGTTGAAAGAGAGCACGTGTCAGAGTGGTTAAAATCTATGTCTTTTTGCTGTGCCGGTTTTTAAAAACCCCACTGATTCCACAGGTTTTGGAGGGGAGGGCTGGGTTGAATTACACCCTCTCCCCCCCACCCCCAGTTTAAACTCCTCAACTGCTTTCTTCAGTTGAGCGTGTCAATGATCTGAGTTTTATGTGCCTTGCATCCTGTAGGTGGAATTTGAATGCATTCACCCTGGCAAAAAACAAAAGAAAAAGAGCTACAAAAACTCTGGAATTGTTAGGATAAAATCCTGCAAGGTAAGCTTGTTTAGCGAACCTCCAACTTTTCTTTTCCTGTAGAAGAGGAGATGCAACCCTGAGTATTTGTTCTTTTAGATTGAAACGGACTACTCCTTCTTGGATTACATCATGGGAGGCTGCCAGATTAACTTCACAGTGAGTGGTGCACCTCCTTCATGTCTTTGTAAATGACAACAGAATAACCTGGCAGTTTTGTCTGGGCAGCGTCCTCTTTAATGGCTGTATTTCAGTGAGATGATCCGGGCACTAAAAGCCAGAAGATAGGGATGTAAAATCCCATTGGTTTAGTTAGCCAGTTAAATGTTAATTTTAACCAGATAACTGAGTCCACGGAGGTGGCGGGGGTGAAAGAGGCTGCTCCAGCCTGGCTGCCTTTGGCCCCGTGGTGGGCTGCTCCTGGGTAATGGTTAACCATTCCCCGGTAAGCATCACCTGTTAAGCATGATGCTTACCAGGTAACCAGTTTACTGGTTACCCGTTGACATCCCTACCAGAAGAAAGTAATTTCTTTGGTTGATTGTCATTAGCAGCTCACAGTAACTAATGGGCGGGGCATTTCTTCATCTCTTCTCAGGTAATGTAATTTTTAGGCTAGCATTAAGCAAGCTGGTGCCTGCCCATTCCCTAGGATCAGGGTGCCGTGCAGACTTGTGCCCTGCGGGTGTATCTCAGATGCCAGTGCTTGCCTAGGACTCCTAGGGAACAGAAGGGCCCCAGAGCAGTACTGGGGAGACTTTTGCCAGTCTGCATGTGCAGAAGTGCTGGGCTAGCTGAGCTGTTCCTGGATATAAGCATTTTCTTTCTCACTTACACTTCAATGACCTGCTGTCTTCATCTTAATCAGGTGGGTATAGACTTCACTGGCTCCAATGGAGATCCAAAGTCACCAGATTCTCTTCACTACATCAGTCCAAATGGGATAAACGAATACCTGACTGCCATCTGGAGTGTGGGGAATGTGGTCCAGGATTATGACACGTACGTAAAAGATTCTGTGATGGGTCAGGACCACTGAAACGTCACCTAAGGTGCTCAGACACCACTGACCCACCCCCTTTCGATCAGCTTGGGCCCTCTTTAACCTTGTCTTGCTGAGTTTTTGTGGGCAAAACCCACTTCTTCAGATGATCTCATCTCTCTGCTCAGCTGAGGAAGTGGGTTTTGCCCACTAATGCTCATGATTCATTCTCTCTATA
Organism: Rafetus swinhoei; assembly: GCA_019425775.1. Taxonomy (NCBI): domain Eukaryota; kingdom Metazoa; phylum Chordata; order Testudines; family Trionychidae; genus Rafetus; species Rafetus swinhoei. The sequence continues at coordinate 35,991,956 of CM033426.1, forward strand.
TAGATATATATCGTATTTATATTTGTTAGTCTCTAAGGTGCTACAGGACTACTAGTTGTTTCTTTAAAGTCACAGACTAACACAGCTATCCCTCACAGATATGTTTATTAACTATGAAAATTTGGATTTTAAGTGGTCAAAGAGATTACTAAGAAAATAATACAAAGCACACAATCTAAGCTAGATTCACTAAGAACTGGTTACAAATAATAACTTCTCACCCTAGTTATTGTTTCAGATAAAGGCCTTCACAGGCCAGGGATCTCTTGGTCTAGGACCTGCAGTCCACCCTCTCCTCCTTCAGTTTCAGCCCTTCTGTTTCTAGGCATTTCAGGTATATCTGTGGTGGGGAGGCAGAGGTGGAGCCAGCGGAAGGGAGGCATGATGTTCTTCCCCATTCTTACATAGAATTACCAATAGGTGGGAAACATTTGTTGGATTTCCCTATCCAGTGGGGAGCAGTTCAGCAGACCAAGTATGTGGTGAAGGCCAGGATTCAAAAAGGAGCAAGATAAATTCATGGAGGTTAGGTCCGTCAATGGCTATTAGCCAGGATGGGTAGGAATGGTGTCCCTACCCTCTGGTTGTCACAGGCTAGAAATGGATGACAGGGGAGCGATCACTTGATGGTTCCCTGTTCTGTTCACTCCCTCTGGGGCATTTGGCATTGGTCGCTGTCGGAAGACAGGATATTGGGCTAGATTGACCTTTGGTCTGACCCAATCTGGCCATTCTTATGAGTGAGTTAGTATCGAGTGACCAGTAGCAATGTAAGAGCGTCAGCTTCTTAGTTTGTCTTATGGTTAAACTCTTCTGCCCTGCAGGCATTCAATGGCTCCTGGGGAACCTGCTGCCAGCTCATGGGGTGGTAGGTAGCTCCTCAGGAGCTGCAGGGCACCCCTCCACCATCCTTCCTTCCCTAGTCCCACCCAGCCAAAAATGGTTAACCATGTAACCACTAGGATTTTTAATGGTTACTGGTTTTAAAACTTTTTTTACATCCCTAATGACCAGATGACCTGACTTTGCAGCACCCCCTCCCAGTCCATGAGTGGGCCCAGCCTATTCACAATCCATTATCCTCGCCGATGGCCCATCAAGCCCTGTGTGGCTTTCTCATTGTCCCTGACATTTGAGGGACTGCAAATGACCCAAAGCAGCACAGTATGAAATAGAGATACCTCCTTTACAGAACTGATACGTGCATATGAATGGGATGTTCATACTCAGTAGATCATAACCACCTTGCATAAAGCATATCTCAGTTCTCCCTTGTCCCATCTCACAGACATATTTTATTAAAACATGTAGAATGCCATGTCACAGATTCATCTGCAGGCTTCTAAGAAATGTGAAATCCTAAGGCTTGGCAGTCAAGGGCTATGGGCTAATCTATTATGCTGCTGACAACGTAGTTTAATCTTCTGTTGCTAGGAAGTATTTCAAGCCTGAATGCCGTGCTTGTTCAGGTCTTAATTCAGCGGGAAATGTGCTCTCCAGCACTGCAGTTCTGATGAGCTCTGTCTGGCTTTAGTCCTCTCTCAATCTGAAATATCATTGGTGTTTTGTCTGGCGCAGTGTGTGTCCTGGGAGATCGGCTGGAATTCTCAACCATTCTGCTGCAGCCCCAATCACCCCTTCCTAGGCTACTGGATCGCAGTGCAGTCCAGGAAATGTGCTGTGTGCCCTGTCACTACTGAGTTAGGAGATGGTGGGTAGGGTGGGGAGCAGCTGTGAAAGGCCTTGAGAGTGCAGATCATGGGCGTGTGTGATACAGCAGAGATGAGGGAAGCAGTGAGAGAGGTGAAATAGTCAGTGGGCTAGGGCAGTGGTCTTTGCAGCAGCATCCTGGATGGATGTCAGTGGGACACGGTTGCGCAGTTACTGATGTGAGCTGTGGAGAAGCAGGGGAGTTTTAGCTGTGCGGATGAATAGGAGAGGCCGTCTTAGTGATATGCAGAAAGTTTTACAGTATGTAGTCGGCCTGACGTGAGGCCCATGGGAGGTTTGAGATGAAGGCGGCCCCCCGATTGTGGGTCTAAGTGACAAGAAAGATTAGAGAGGTGTCCACAGATTCAGGCTAGACACTGTCAATCCAGAAACCAGGTGCAGATGTTTAGCAGGGAGTGCGATTAACCATTGCCAAGGAATGTGACACATTCTCCATCCCTTGAAATCTGCCCACCAAGCTGGGATGTCCTCATGAAAGGGGCTCCGCTTCCACCAGAAGTGATAGGGCTTGAAGCAGGAACTGCTGAGTGACGTTTTCCGGCATGTGCTATGCAGACATCAGACTATTTGATCACGTGGGTTGGAGCTCATCTGCCCATGCAGGCTGGTCTTGCTGCATGTGTGTTCCTTTATATTGCACAGCTCAGCAGCACGCTGCATCCCCATGTCATTGCCTCTCTGTCTCTCTCTCAAAGCTGGGAGTCGTCCTGCTGCTCATGCAAGCCCCTGGTGCTAAATTGTAGGCAGGCGCAGGCCTTATGTGAACAGAAACAGCTGCATGAGGGGTTTGGTCTTTTGCTCAACAGGGATTTGAGCTCCTCCTTTCAGTGCCAAAGCAGGCTTTACTGCACTGCGCCCCAGCAGCATGCTTTCAGGGGACCTGCATGATCTCCTGCTGCTTTCAGTGGGAGCAGGGTTGGGTCCTATGCAGCGAATGCTTTCCCTCAGTTGAAGCAGTGATTAGAAGAGGCAAAGGGGGGGTGGATAACAACATGGTATTACACATCCCAGGTTTTCAGTCTTCATATTGTTTCCCTTTCTGTTGCAGAGATAAGCTGTTCCCTGCGTTTGGGTTCGGAGCTCAGGTTCCTCCAAACTGGCAGGTAGGTTTCTCAGACTTCTGCCAGCACTTGTGTGCACATCAGGTTTTCGCCAAACAGCTGTAACTGTTCTCTTTTCCAGGTTTCTCATGAATTTGCCTTGAACTTTAACCCCAACAACCCCTATTGTCAGGGTAAGCATACCTTTGTCTTTGTTAATGTTTCTTAAATAGGAACTGCTGGTTTACATTGTTCAGGCTTCTTATCTCCACAGAAATCACATTTGCTCTTTCTGGCAGTAGAGGTCTTAGTTTGTGGATGCCTATGAATCTGGAGTATTTGAAAACTCATTTCTTCACTACATACTCACTAAATACTCATTCTTTTGGAAATGCAGCTTTTACAAGTAGTGAGGGTTCTATCTTTTGCTCTCAGAAACCACGCTGTTTAACAGTAGCTCATCTGCAATCTTTTCAGTTGTTCTTTTTGGGTTGGATTATGAAGCCCTTGCAGCAAAGACTCTCTCATTCCCTCTTTATTCAGTACCTAGCACACGCTCCTTACATTTAAGAAACTTCAGTGTTTCTGTCTTGTCTGGGCCAACAGAAAATTACAAATCTGTGAATTTCTGTGGGTGAGCCCAGGTGTCCCTTCCTGTCGTGAACATGGCTGCCCGCTGCATTGCCAGGATCTCTTTCCTTGCTACCCCAGTGTTGTCCCCTGAAGCCAGCCTTGTAGAGAGCCTTAGTCCTGTGAGTGTCTACGCATGAGTTTGTCAATGCCCCCAGCCTAAGCACACACCAGTCCGTCAGCTGCAACCCTTTCCTTTTGTAGATGAAACTCATAGCAGCTGCATTATGTTGGTAGCGCTAACCCGTGGAGTTTCTTGGAAAATCTTTTGGCAAGTACAAGATGGGAGCGGTCTGCAGGACACCCCGCCAGTTCTCTGCAGGGTCCCGCTAGTCATGCTGCTTATGCTCTTGTGCACATGTGGCCACCTTGCCATGCATAATACTGCCTGCTGCTTTGTGACCTGTCCATTAGGGTTGTGTATAGACACATTCCACGTGAGAGGTGGCTGTAGCAAAATAGTTACATGTTAAGGCTTTTCTGGTAATTCAGGTTGTCTTGTTGCATAGGGATCCAAGGAATTGTGGATGCTTATCGCCAGGCACTGCCTCAGCTCCGACTCTATGGGCCAACAAATTTCTCTCCTATTATAAACCATGTGGCAAGGTTTGCAGCTCAGTCAGCGCAGCAAGGAACTGCTACTGTAAGTCCACGTTTGTCGGGTACAGAGCTGCATGCTTGATCTTTCCATCTTCCCTGCCCAGGATAGAATGGAGTTGCAAAGAGATTTCGCCTTCCCTCCTTGCACTCCTCTGATTGGTTCCCCCAGCGTGCCCAGATCTCGATAGTATTTCACTCAGCCCGTGGAGTCTAGGTGACCTTTTCCTCACCTTGTGATATCCTGGGGAAACACTGGCTCTGTGTAGGGTGTGGTGTGACAGAGGTGAAATCTACTGGTTATAGGGCAGTACGGGAGCCCAGGCCTTCCTACCCCATCGGGCTCTGAATGAGTATAGCCAAGGTCAGGCACCCAGGAGCATCTTAACACAGTCCTACCTGGGCCGCATCCTACCCCTACACTCTATAGTTCAAGCTTTTTCAGTCTGTGACCAGGGTAATGTAGAACAAACAAGGCTTGTGGTCAGTCTGGGTTCCCGGGGGTCAGATCCTCTCATCTCAGTGGAGCAGCTTCCATGCTCTTCTTCAGGTCCTCCTCTCTGCCTGGTCAGCTCCTCCCGGGCTGTCTGGATGGCTTTCAAACCCTACTTGCACCTGGAGCATGTTCTCCAGGGTGGCTAGCTGGGGTAGTCAGGGCCCAGAGTTGTTCCTTAACCCTTTCACTCCCAGCGCTGGCTTTATACAGCCTGTTACAAGGGGTCAGTGTGAGGTACATCCCTTCTTTGTGCAGTTCCAGTGACTTGAAGTCATTGACTGACATTCCCTGGAGGTGGCTCAGGTTGGCAAAAGATGCACAAAATGGGGCAGTAAGGAGTTTTCAACCCCTTCTAGAGCAGCACTTCCCCAGACAGAGACGAGACCAGTGCAACCACTCACAGCAAGTCCAGTTGACCTTCCACAATGCTGGGCAGGGTATACAAACTTAAACTACTCCATTAGCACAACTGTGTGCACTGACTTGTAATCGTGGCTTAATTATATCACTTCCCATGCAAATCAGGCTCACCGTCTCTCACATGTTGCATTTGTATGCCTAGCTTGTTTAAAAATCAGGTCATTAACTTGTACAGTTTCATTTATTCAATTTGAAAACCGTGTCTCACCAACACAAAAGCCTTTTTTTGCCTGATAGAATTATTTGTTTCCATGTTGTTTCTTTAAAACAAACACACAAACTTTGAATGGAGTGTGTGACGGGGGGTGGTAACAGACGATCCCTCAGGGGTGCCTCCCGGGGTGCTGCCACGGCCACTGCCACTCACCTTCCCACTCTCTGGGGCTCCTCACCGCCCGGTCCTGCTGAGCCAGCTCTGCTGCTCTCCCCCAGCCAAGGCCCTGAGCTGACGTCCCTGCCCTCCCCCGCCCTGAGAAGCAGCACAGACACTGAACCTCTTCAGGTCCGAGGAGAGTGCAGTTTAGGGCCCAGCTTCCTGGATACCACTCCCCAAATGGGATCAAACCCCAAAGAATTAGGTACGCCCCTTTAACAATGAAAGGGGGAATGTGCACACTGGTTGCGGTTGCACCCCCAGGTAACAATTATTTACACTGGGTTTTATAGAAAACAAAAATGGTTTTATTAAGTGGAAGCAGTAGCATTTAAGTGGTAATAAGTGAGAACAGGCAGAGCAAAGTAAGTTACAAATCAAAAGAAACAAAAACATTTGGCTAATTCCACTGAAACCTCAGTACAAACTCTTCCAACTCACTCTAAAACCTCTTTTCCAGCTGCCCCTCCAAACCAGGCTAGTCTCCCCACCCTGGGTCTCAGGCTCCTTCCTTCAAGTGCAGCCCAGCCAAAAGACCCAGGCCTCTCCTTTCCTATTCCTTTTGTTAAGGACTTGAGGCCCCTCCCTACCAACCACTGCTCAGACTTAAGAACAAAAGATTGTTTAACAGTGGCTCATCAGGAAGTTGCGGGTAACACCCTCCATTTCTCCCATTCACACATTTGAAACTCACAAAGTATTCCCCACTCCGTGCCTAATTTTACTTACTCTCTCTCTCTCTCTCTCTCTCTCTCTCACACTCACACACACACACACACACACACACACACACACACACACACACACACTGGATCATGACACGAAGATTGATGAGTTACACGAAATAATTCACTCAAAGCACCTTTGGGTTGTGTATATTCATGTCCATTTCATAAAGCGGGGGGGGGGGTCCATCACAGCGTCGTTGGGTGTAGCTGGACAAAGAAGCACCATCTAGATCAGGAGTGGGCGATAATTTTGAATGGGGGCCACTCCAAGAGTTTGCTAAGCGGTCAAGGGCCACACTTCTGTGGAGGGGGCACAGGGTCTGGGACGGCAGGTGGGATAGAGGACGGGGTGCATGAGTGAGTGTGGGGTCTGAGAGGAAGTTTGGGTAAAAGAGTGGGGTTATGATCTGAGGCCGGGGCTTGAGGTGCATGGTCCAAGAGGGAGTATGGGTACAGGAGAGGATTCTGGCTTTGGGGGAGAGGTGTAGCCATGTGTGCAGGGTCTGGGAGGGAGTTGTGAGCTGGAGAGGATGTGGGGAGAGGGGATTCACAGAGGGTTTGGGTGGTGGCTTGGGGCAGGTAGTTGCGGGGAAAGAGGAGGTGCCAGAGGCAGGCTCTGGCAGGGAGGTGCTTACCTAGGTGGTTCCTAGCCAGCAGCTCTGCAGGACCCTACCTATGTGCTCCAGCACAGGGAGGGAGCAAGGAGGGAATGAGGAGGCTTCATTTCATTCACTGCCCCTGCCTTCAGCAAAATTTCTCAGCTCCTAAACTGGCCAATGGGAGCTGACAGATTTTGTTAGGGGAAGGGGACAGCGCACAGAGCTTTTCTCCCCCGCCCAGACTGCATCGCAATTAGCAGCCTGCTGTTTAAAGTGGCTGCAGCTCTCTAGTAAGGGTGCCGGTGAGGTGGCCATAGACTGGACCGGGGCGGCTTGGATCTGGCCCGCTAGCCACTTCTTGCCCACCCCAATCTAGACAAATCCCTACTTCTGGTTACCTGGTTGTAAATCCAGGGATTCTGGGTTTTTGTCTGCATGAGCAGGGGGATGTATTGCACTTCATCTCTCAATGGGGTGTTTGCTGCTAGAGTGATGGATTGTTCATATTCTGAGGTTTGGTTTCCTGGCCCTTTCCATACTCTTTCTAACTGTGTCTCAATGAAAGGACATTTACGGTACAAATAGTGTATTTCTAAACTACCTCCAGTAACTGACGAGGGAATTGGGCAACTCCTTTCCAGTTGTTAACCACAGTGATTGTCTTACTACCTGACGCATAGGATTTCCTGTTTATTGACTTTGTATTAAAGTTTGCAAGCAGGCACTACAAGACGGAGAGCGCTGATTATACAGACATCTCGGCACTCGGTTGTAGCCCTTTGTCTTTAGGAATGGGAGGAAGCCACATGGCCCTTATTAGAGCCCCCTACCAGTGCTGCGTGTGTTCCCATTTAATGTTTGCTCTGGGGTGTCTTACTCTTTCTAGAAACGTTCATGTGGCAACTTTTGTTGCTGCCTCTGACATAGTCTGTTCCACATGCAGTTTATTCCTATGGTGCAGAGTTTTCAAAGTCCTCTAATTTCATGTCCTTCCTTGGCATTCATTCATGACCTGAATTTTCCCAGCTTGTTATGCTCTTGGGCACTTTAATTTCTTTATCCTTTGTAACAATACCACCACTGAGGAAAACAGCCTTAAATAGCAGGTATTACAGCTGACGTGCTTGCTCCAATAGTACTTTGCTGATCTCTAGTGCTCTGTCCAAGGATCTGAAAATTCTTTCAGACCTCACTGTACTAAGCCTCTCAGTCCCAGTCCCCCTCCCCTTTAAAACTGGGGCCAGCTTAGGAAAATCTGAGTTGGAGAGGGAGACGTGACTAGCCCAAGGTCACCCAGGTACTGGGAACAGAACTTCACTCAGTCCTGTGCCTTAGTCACATGCCCTAGCGGTAGCTAAGGCTTTGGGCTCTTTGGCTGGGGGGGGTTGAGCTTATGTTCACTGATTGCCTGATTGAATGTTTTGCAGCAATACTATGTGCTCCTGATCATCACAGATGGGGAGATCACTGATCTGGATCAGACCAGGCAAGCTATTGTCAATGCCTCGAAACTGCCCATGTCTGTTATTATCATTGGAGTTGGCAATGCTGATTTCAAGGCCATGGAATTCCTGGATGGGGATGACGGTGTTTTAAGGTCCGTGACAGGGGAGCCGGCTGCACGAGACATTGTACAGTTTGTGCCTTTCCGACAGTTCCAAAAAGTAAGTTATCTTTTATTTTAATATGAGGAAAACTGCAGCCTGTTATCCTGCTCTCCTTATACCCAGCTGTCCCCAGAGTGAGCTGAGAGAGGAGTGTCTTTGTAGTGAATCCATTAGCCACATAGCTAGAGCATAAAGCCAGTGAGCTGTCTGCAAGGGAGTGTGGGCCGGAATGGCGCTGGAGCTGTTCTCTTGGTTCTCAGAGGATGGTTCTTGCCCATCAGAAGCTGAGCACTCCCAGCTTGTTAGGTGGAGGGGCAAGTGAGTGAGTGGAGGTGTTTCCATTCAGCCAGGGGCTCAGCAAAAGACTGAGCACAAAGCTCCCTTGTAATTGGAGCTAAAGGTTTTCACATCACTAGGCCTAACCTCTTTGCCCCCATAACCATGCTAAAAAGTAATGGAGCTAGCGAGCCCTTTGCCCTAGTGCTCTGGAAGAGGCTGAAACCATCCGAGGTTACGTTGGAGGTTGTGACGTGAGAGGTTGGCTGAGAAATAAACCCGAGCTCCAGGAACTAAACGGGTCCAAATCTAAGTTTTTGTAAGGTTGTGAAATATTTGGGGGTTGTGAAGCCCCTCGTTGCCACCTGCCTTAAATGTGCTAGAGCTGTGTCTGGACTGACCAGGGCCCAGCTCCCCAAAACCTGCACCACAAGTTGCACAGGGTAATCCCTTTGTAGCCCCTGCAAGCTCCACTGTCCTCCTGCAGCTAAACGAGAGACCCGCTCCAACCCCCCAGTATCCCTCTGGAGCGTCCAGGCCTTGGTCCGCTGATCACAGAATTACAAGGCTTGCTGTCCCCAAAGGAACAATGTGCTGCAGCTTACAGGCCAGCTTAGAACACTGCTCCACATAGCACTCCGCACTGAGAAAGCAAGTGCCTAACAGCACAGAGATTCCAATATTCCTTTGCTGTCACTGGAAATAACAAAATCATAAGCTCAAGTGCCAAGGTACCCTCTTGGCAGGCATGGCCCTACTTCCCCAGGGCTTCTCAGCCAGCATGGTTGAGACTCTTCTTTCCTGAGGCCCAGCCTGCTGGCAACTTGCCTCCCCCACTGAAGGATGCCAGGGCGCATCTCTGCACCCGCAGATAGACAAGACCAGTCCTTTGTTCTTCACCTCTAGAACTGAATTCTCTCTCCCCCAACCCCTCCCCACTGTTTACCTTCTCCTGTGAATTTCCTTCGGAAGCCTCCAGGAGCTGTTGGTTAGCATTGGACTGGGTGTGCTGACGTGTTTATTGTAAGACACACACCTCCCCATGGCTGGTGAGGGAAGCAAGCATCTTCCACCTCCTGTCTGGAGAAGTCTGTTTCAAGATCTACCTCTGACTAACTCTAAAGCCTCTAGAATGTAATTTCCAATATAGAGACCTCTCTCCTGACACATTATTCACACCGATGTTTGCAAAGGTTATGGCTGGCCAATGTGACAGAGCTTTCCCTAGAACCTTTACGTGACACTCTGTGGAGAATACCAGACCCAAGGATCCCTTTAATTGGTATGTCCCTGTACTCCCTGCGAGTTGGTGCACAAAGGTCCCTGTGTCGGGGGTATAAATCCTAAGTGTCTTCCACACTAAACCAGCGATTGCAGGGCCACTTGGGCTTGTAATCCTGAGGGTGAGATTTGTCCACAGAGGATGAAGCGCTGCATTAAAATCTCCAGCAATCCCAGTAGGGAAGATGGGGTTCTCCATATAATTTAGTTTAAAACCTAGACCGGCTTTTTTCAGGTTAGCTTCTGTTGCCTGGGAAAAGATTTATGCTAAACTGATAAAGGTGCTCTTCTACTCAGAGTGGCCGCGGGGGGAAGGGGAGCTCTCTTGGTAGAGTGGTGTTCAGTTAATTCAAAACTTAGATTATCCTGAAAACTTTGCTTGTGGCCTTAATGTCAAGACTAGACTGTAGGAGGCTGAATCTAGCAGTGGGCTTGGGAGTCAAGCCAAGGCTCAGAGCCGCAGTCAGAATCAGGAGTCAGTTCAAGGGTTGGAGCAAGAATTGGAAACCAAGGGGAAAGAAGCAGGGCTCAGGGTCCAACCTAGCCTCCAGGTAAAGCCCAATTGTACAGACAGGTTCCTGCGCCTCTCTTTAGATTTGAATAGGATGCCCTGCCTTGATGAACCAGTTCCTGGTGTTCTTCAACAAGGGCCCAGAGGACCCTCCCTGATGTTGCTTCAGGTTTCATGGTTTCTCTTTTCTGTGCAAGCTGCATAGTAGCAAGTCCAGGGCAGGAGCCAGGGCGATGACAGGCATTAGGGGTAGTAGGTTTAGTTTCCTGATAATGATTTGATTCCTACCCTGATCCGGAGGATGTGAAGGGAACTGGTACTCTGACCACTGCTGGTGGTTTATGAATGAATCCAATAGATTTTGTTGGAGCCAGTCACATAAAACTGCCAGTTTGAGCTCCACCCTAGAGTTGCCAGCATGGAAACAGCACTTGTTGGGCAGTCTCGGAGTGGCGGGTCGTACGGTTCTTTTCCGACGTTCTGCCATGGGCCTGGAGAGCACCCGCCTGTGCAGTCGCTCTTCCCTGAGCTTTCTGTGGGTCAACGTTGATTTCAAGGGCCACTTCCCCTTGAATGGTGCCTTGAAATACGTGTTAGCTATTTGCACCGGACAATCTGCCCCCCTGGGTCTAGCTGCGGCGCCCGAGTACGGTCCCCAGACCTGACGAAGATGCTGTGCAAGCTCGAAGCTTCTCTCACCAACAAAAGCTGGTTCAGCAAAGAGCTGGCCTCTCCCTTCCTCCCCTCTCCCTTCCCCCCCACCCCCTCTGTGTGCTGCTGCATTTCAGAGACACTCCTGCCCAGAGCGCCCTACAGGCCCTGAGGCATGAAAGCTGAAGCTGGAGAGGCTTTTTGGGTCTTTCCTTGTAGGAGGGGACTTGATGGGCAACTTGGCCCTCTGCTATGTGCTGTGGTTCTGTTTGCTTACACCGGTGTCTCCTGCAGGCTCCTCGGGAGGCTCTTTCCCAGACAGTCCTGGCGGAAGTTCCTAAGCAGCTGGTGTCCTATTACAAGATGCAAGGCTGGGCTCCTGTGAAGCTACCTGGAGCAAAGCAGGAGTAGAGGAGAAGGTATCAGCTGTGCGTCGCCAAAGAACCAGGAAGAGCACTCTGCTTGTGTATCAGTCACTTGCATTCAGGCGCCGTGGCACAGATCGCCTATGTATCTTCAGCTTCTGCAGAATGTTAGAAATGAAACACTCTATGGAGATGCTGTACAAAAAATGCTGCTGTTGGCAGTTCCTATGTGAAAGAATTGGAGTTAATGATGGGCTGATAGAGGCAATCAATATAGCAAACCTGGCCTCCCAAATTCTGAGAACTTGTATGTATGAATCAGTTACTTTAGTACTTCTAGTCCTGACTTATCACCAGATTTCAAAGCCCACGTGGTGCAAGGAACTGCAGAAAACTGCCAACCAAGTAACATTTTTTTCCATACTGAGTTGATTGGAATAGGAGTTAATTGCTGCCATGTTTGCCAATACGTCTTTGATTGCGCATTGCTCGGTGGAGGGTTTCTCTACTCTTCTCTTCAGGCCAACTCAATAGCAACTCTCCTACATTGATTAGCATCAAAGTGCCCTTGCTGCATAGATGGCTCAGGTAGTTTTTGTTGTGCCTTTGTAGAGTGCCATGCAATTTGCTATTACATTTTCGTCATAAAGCAAATATGTTTTTAAATGTCTGTTTTTAAATTGCAAAAGTAATTTTATAAGATTATCTGTTGACCATAATTGTGTCTAGGGTGCTTCTCTCAGAGCTTGTGCTGGGGAGTAAAAGCCCCTTGCCTTGTATTTCATGGACCATGGTGGGCACTGGGAGCTGGCGGACCACATGGCTCATCAGTTAGCAGCTGGATATGAAATTTCCCTGCTGCCATTTTCACAGTTACACAATTGCTGCAACTGGCAGGGAGAGGGGAGAGTCACAATCTCTGGGACGAGATGGTCCCCACTCTGGAATGGTTGCAAAGTCCTGCTCCCTGGGGAGCTGCATGGAGTGGGAGTAGTGTGCAGATGTGCTGGCAGGGCCGTGCGGGGGTGGGCACAGCATATGCTTGGTTTAGCTTGCATAGTTCTCGCCACTTTGAGCATCATCTCTTCATTGTTTTAATCCCCTGTTCTAAGGACAGAGACTTGCTGCTGTCAGATGTGGAGATGGGATGTTATCAAGGCCATGAATAGAGGGCACTGTCCTTTGGTAATTACTTTTCTATTCTGGCCACTGTGCCAGAGCTGTAGGAATAACTTCAGAGGGGAAGCCGTGAGAGTCTGTAACTGGAAACACGTCAATAGCGAACAGTCCCACAGGACCTTATAGACTAACCACATGGGTTGATGGGATCATGAGCTTTCGTGGGCACAACCTGCTACTTCAGATGACATTTTTTTTGTGGGAATAACTGTGAGCAAAGCCCTAGCAGGGCTACTGAGATGGCAGTTCCTGCTTTATCGTGGCAACAGCCAACACAGGAGTGTCTTCCCCTGAGATTGCGGGGGAGGGCAAGAGAAGCCCTCTTTTCACACAGGAGAACACACCACTGTATGCAGCTTACAAACCGGCACGCTAACAATGTGTAAAGTGACACAAATAGTATTTCCCGAGTGTGTCTATTAGTTTCATAGAATCCCAGGGCTGGAAGAGACATCTCAGGAGGCGTCTTGTCCTACCCCCAGCCCAAAGCAGGACCAACCCCAACTCAATCATTCCAGCCCGGGCTTTGTCAAGCCCGGACTTAAACACCTCTAGGGATGGAGATTCCACCCCCTCCCTAGGGAACCCATCTGTGGCGGCACGTCGGGGTCCCCCCACTCCAGCAGCCCCGTAGCAGCAAGAACAGACTCCGCCAGCTAGTAGAACAGAGAGGGGTTTATTGCTTCTCCAGGATACAGCACAGCATAGACGTGATGTGGCTACGGGAGTCATGGCCGGATGCCTCAGATCCCTGAGGTTAGGGGATCCATCCCTTCCCCCCCTCTTAGACCCTCAGTCCTCCGGTTAGGTTGTTCCCTTCATGTTTTCCAGCCAGCAACTGCCCCTTCCCCCGAACACTCACTTCCTTAGTTCCCTCGCTGCCTTCAACCGATCTAGTCTGACCGGTTGGGTCTTTGTCTACGTTACCTAGGCAGCCCACCTGCTAGGCAGTGCTCACAGACAGAGGCCAGAAGGGGTCATCCACAGCCCAAGCACAGCAACCAGCAAGGTACTGATACTACATCACAACATGTGGATGAGTCAGTGGGAATCACACATCACAGGGCAGGGGGGCACCGGGTTACAGAGCAGACAGCACCCCACTACGTCACACCATCCCAGTGCTTCCCCACCCTCCCAGTAAAACAATTTGCCCTTGGCTCTCAATTCACAAGAAGTTTAATCCTGGCAACAAGGAGCAACTCTTTAGAGTCAAGACACTTCCAACTAATCCCAGATGTGCATCTCTACTGAGGAAGCTTTCACAAGCATTTTCCAGAGAAGCATATGGGTGTTAATTTACAGACATCCTGCTGCAAAGCTCCAGGCAGCTGGAAATCTGGGTGCAGTGTAGGGGAAAGAAGGGCAGCAGCATCCTTCTGCATGTGTCCCTCTGTAATGACGATCTGAGTTCTGCAGCGTGGTCTGTGATAGGACAACATTGCAGTTTGATGGGAAATGTGTTCAGGGCTGTCCGGTCTGTTGCCTGGCATAAATGGTCATTAAGGGCAAGATTGGCAAAGGCATTTAGATGCCTTACTCCATTGAAATCCCGAGAGTTGGGCACCTAAATCCCTTCTGAGGAGCCGTACCTCACTGGCAGTGTGATGTATTCCTCTGCCCTGCCATCCTGTCAGCCAGTTAGAAATTGTAGCTCTTGAGAGAGGTAGTATTACCACTCTACAGAGGCAAAAGGCTTGTGAGGCCCTGTCTGTCAGTGCCTCCTTCCCTCCGGTCAGCGCTTCCCCTGCTCCATGCAGACAGCGGGCAAGTGCAGAGAACAGATGTGCCCAGGCTGCGAGATTTCCAAGTGCACTTGTCTCCTGTGCGCCTGTCGCAGAAGGGAAGGCGGCTGCATTGCCAATGGGTAACGTTCCTGCATTTTCTGCTGTTACAAGATGGGGCTAACGCCGGGGGCGTGTTTGGAGCAAGCAGACATGAGAGTTCATTTGAAAAGGGTAATAAACGTACTTAGGCTTGTCAATGCTCAGCACTTTGTTTTCTAAATAAAGAATCTGCTTTGATTTGTAGCTGTGTTTTGGGCTCGTTTCCTGTTCCTTTCTGTGCTGTTCTGCACCTCTTCAGTTATTGCCCTTGGGCAAAATGTGTTAAGCCTCCACTGTGGAGTTATCCACATGAGCTACACCAGGGGTGGGCAAAGGGGCCTCTGTGGGCTGGATCCAGCCTGCAGACGCCCTGCTGGTCCCCGCCCCCAGGCCAATCAGCCTGGGGGCGATGGAGTGTGTGAAGTCTCCGTCCTTGCCCCCACCCTGTAAGGGGCATGTGACACTTTAAGTGGACCAGTCCAATCTAAGCGCCATGTGCCCCTTGCAGGACGGCAGCAGGGAGTGAGCGGGAGAGTGCGCGGTCTCCTCCCGCTGCCAGGGGCACAGGGGCCTAGAGGGAACCACCAGCTATTTAGTTGGCAGTTCTCTCTAGGCAGGGAGGGGGCAAAGACTTCATGTGCTCCCCAACCCCCAGGCCAATCAGGGGAGCACAGAAGTTTCCCGGCCCTGCCCCTTCTGCCCAAGGCCCCGCCTCTTCCAGAGCAGGCCGGTGCCACTTCAGAAATTAGTGAAATTCTCCCTCCTCCCCGCCCCCTCCTGGCCTATAATTATTGTCCATCCCTGCTCTACACCCAAGCCAGCCTAGCTGGGCATGAGCAGCCACGCTACAGCCACTGGGGCTTGGCATGACCAGGACTTCAGGGCATGTATCCCATGGTTCTTGGTGCTGTGGTAGGTTCTTCCCCAGCAAATGGGGGGAGAACTTGTCTGTCCTCTGCACACAAGGCAAACTTGTGGGGCTGCAGCACCTGCGTGACGTTTTCCAAGGCTGTGTCTTCACCGCAGAAGAGGGCAGATTACCAGCCCAGGTGAAAGAGACACCCAGACTCTTCCCGTCACCACCAGCTAAAGCAGTTTGAAAGCACCACGAAACGTGGTGGGAGGGTTTTGTGTGTGAATGGAGGAGGGGGAGGAGCAATGACTGGATAAGAAACCAAGTGAACACTGTGCAGTGAAGACAAACCCTTCGTTAATCTCTCAATGGCTGTAGCCCACTCAGGAAAAGCAATAGTCATGACTGGAAGGTGTGGCTGCCTCTGCTCTAAAGAGCCTGTCAATCTGCCCAAGTTTCATGAGCAGACACCTGGAAAGTTCTTGTTCCATCAGCTGGTCGATACCGCCCAAATTCCCAGCACTGCGAGACGCGTACAAGAAAACTGGGGACCCCTGCTCAATAATCTCGGGTCTGATCTCACTGGAAACTGAGAACCTCTGGTTGCCCAATGTAACGTCCACACACTTCTCTCAGCAGCAGTAGATATAACGATAATCAAAAGGATTTTTACAATTTAAAAATTCTCGTGATCCCCAGAGGCCTTTACCCAGCCAGTGAGGATCAAACAAACAAAATTGTTCAAGTTGCCTGGTGCCCAATGTGCAGGCCAATCTTTTCCTCAATGCATAAATACCACAAGGGCTCCACGAATAGGGTTGCCAGGTGTCCGGTATTCACCCAGACAGTCCGGTATTTTCGCCTCCTGTCCGGTAAAACAATTCAGAAAATACCGGACACCTAGGGTTGCCAGATGGTTGAAACAAAAATACTGAACACCTTCCCCCTCCCCCCCCCCAAAAAAAAACCACTGGGAAAAACTGTTGAAGGAAAAAAAAGGGGTGGGGGAGACCAAAGTTGTTGAGCAAAAAAAAAAAGACTCCAAGACTTATTAAGCAAAAAATAAATAAAACAGCATGTCCCCTTTAAGAGTGAGTGCAGGGATAGGAACAGGGGAGCAGTTGAGCACTAAGACCCAGAGGAAGCATTGCTTCCCCTTGGTCGGCAGCCATTCTGTGCTGGCAGCCTTGCGGAACCAGGTAAGCATAGGGGCTGGGGTCGGGGGGCTGGGGGTGTTGGGAGCTGGGGGGGGGGCTCGGGCGGCAGGGAGGCCGGGTGCTGAGTGTTTGTAGGGTTGCTAGGTGCCTGGCATTTTTGCCTCCTGGCTGGGGAAAAAATCAGAAAATACCAGACATTTTAGGTGTCTGGTATTCTCTGAATTTTTTTTACCAGATAGGAGGCGAAAATACCGGACTGTCCAGGTGAATACCTGACACCTGGCAACCCTATGGACACCTAAGATGGCCGGTATTTTCTGATTATTTTTCCCCCGGCCAGGAGGCGAAAATGCTGGGCACCTGGCAACCCTACAAACACTCAGGGCCCAGCCTCCACGAGCCTTCCCCCCACCCCCAGACCCCATGCTTACCTGGGTCCACAAGGCTGCCAGCACAATATGGCTGCTGGCAAAAAAAGACCAAGGGGAAGCAGTGACTCCCCTGGGTCTTAGTGTTCAACTTCTCCCCTTTTCCTATCCCTGCACACTCTCTTAAAGAGGGGACATGCTGTTTTAATGCTGTTTTATTTAACTTTTTTTTTTTTTTTTTTGGCTCAACAACTTTGGTCTCCCCCCCCCCCTTTTTTTTTTCTTCAACAGAATTTTTTCCTGGCATGTTTTTTTTGTTTTTTGGGGGAGGGGAGTGTTCGGTATTTTTGTTTCAACCATCTGGGAACCCTATCCACGAATGCTGCTGTTATTGACTAAGCCAGAAAACGTGTGCACGCCTCGCCCACCGCAAACACAAAGGCTGGTAAAAGCAGTGGTTGGAACACACCGTTGTGTGGAATTGATGCCAAACTTGAGCTCATGCCCCTGCCTGTCATGTAAAGAGCAAGTGAGATGAGATGAGCTAACACTTCCCCAAGGGAGGGAGGAAGGGGTGCCCCCAAATTAGGATGCCTAGACAGCCCCTCACAGGTCAGTGCCAAGACTCAACATACTGTTTGCTTGAGCTGAAAACTTCTGGCCAGTGAGGAGCATATTTGATGCCAGAGAAAGGACTGAATTAAGTCCCCAGCGCTGTGTGCGCAACACACAAGGCTGCAGGGATACAGCAAAAAGTTGGGACATGCAAATGTTTCAGCTCAGTGTAAAACCTTCATCCTGGTACTTTTATTTCTAGTGAAGGAAAACAGGCTTTTGAGAAAGCAGGACTAAGACCTTGGATTCTCAGAACACACCTGTGCGATTAAAGCAGATGGGTGTATGTGCAGAGCATGACCCGAAGAGCAATTTACCAAATCTCAGCAGGCTGCTTTGAAATGCTCTCAACGGCTGAATAAAAGGGAAGTTATTCAAGCTTAGGAAAGTGCACAGTCCCTCACTGAGGGCTGGCTCATTGCCAGCAAAAGTTCAGCCACTTTTAAATGAGACTGTTTGTTTTTACAGTTGGATGAATGCATCCCCTCTCTCAGAGCTCCGGAGGGCAGATGGATCCCATCTTTCCCCTTGAGCCTGCCCCAAAACAATTAATCTTGGGGCAGAGATCAGCCGCAGAAAGTTTCACTCCAAACAGTGAATGTTTGGAACGTTCCGAGTGCCTGAACGGGACGCTAAGCGAGGGAATGGTTAATTCTAATGCTTGCTCCTGACATGGTACCAAAGGAAGGGCCGCAACATTGCACTGCTCTATGGACGTGGACAGTAGCTAAGTTCCCAAGGGCCTGTACAATGTGGAGGGAGTTCTCTGGGTTTCCAAGTTCCCCAGAGGCTCCAAACTGCAAACTGTGTCAGAGTTCCAAGGTGGAGTGTGAATGGTCAGTTTTACACAGAAGGATCTCTTGCCTGGCAGTGCAAAACACGCACTCCCTTGCACTGAATGTAGACCCAATGGGTGTGCTGCCTGGCTGATGGCTCAGGAGTCCTGTAGCTGTTACTCAGCTGGAATGGGTTTCCTGCTCTGAAAAGGAGAGGGGCCCAGCTGCGGCAGGCACTGTGGAAGGGACCCCAGAGGAGAATCTCTGCTTGCCCAGCAGGGGCATGAGCAGTGAAAGCCGTGCACAGGTGGGCGAAGGGAAAGGTGACTGGATCGCCATCAAGGCCCTGGGCAGCAAAGGACGAGACTGCGCTCGTGTGAGCCAAGACTGAGGGTTTTCAGGTAGGTTTGTTTATCTGATCTTGCGGGCTGGGCCTCGCACAGCAAGTTCTTCTCCCCTCGTTTAAGGGTCTAACCCTGCCCGGCATGCTGGCCTGACCTTCTCCAACTCAGGAAGTAGCCGGTTGTGCTGGGAGCTCTTGTTCAAGGAGAGGCTGTGCCTTGCAGCTGGCCTGGGAGTGGCTGGAATGCAGCCGCACAGCATGTTTCTAGCCTGCAGGGCCACTGAGCTGAGCAGCTGTCTCAGCAAGCACCTGCTGTCAGCTCCCTTCGCCTAGAGCCCCACGCTTGGAACCCTGCAAAGCTGTGGCCGCTGCGGGCATGTGAATGCTCCTGCTGAGGGCAAAGCCACCTGCACTACACGGCTCCTCCCCGCGCTGTCACTCCCCCCTGCCCCTCCGGGACAGGGCCCGCGCTGCCAGTGCAGACTCGGTCACCATTGAACCCTGCTGGGCGGCGACTGAGTGCCCAGGAACGTGTCCCTCCCTGCGGAAAGCCCCAGGACTGCCTGTGCCATTTCCTGTTGGCTGCTGTGACGAGCTCACACAGCAAATGCCCAGCAGAGCCTCCGGCGCCATGCAGCTAACGAGGGCTGGCCTGCTGGAGCGCACAGATCCTCCGCACAAGCCAGGGGGGCTCTGAGAGCTGGGGCCAGATGGCCTGGGGAAGGGGTGTGGCAGGGCCACTGTGCACAAGGAGCAGCAGCGGGAAGGGAGCCAAGCGGGCGCTATGGGGCAGTGCCCCAAGGAAGCACATCCAATCTCGGCCAATACCCTGTCGCCACCCAGGGCCTGGTGCAGTCTTCAGGGGAGCTGGAGTCACAGGCCCCAGACATGAACCCAGAGGCGGAGTGTGGGGGACAGGGGACAGGACGGTGTCCTGTGGAACAATGCAGCACAGTCCTGCTTCCCTGTGTTCCCATGGTCACACCCCGTGGCTCCCACGTTGTGTTATTCCTGCCTTTCCTGGGGTTGGTTCACAATGAGCAAAGCTCGGCTCCTCCAGCTGAATAGCTGGCAAAGCAAAGCTGAAGCAAACTATTTGCATAGACTAACCCAGGGTTCCCCCCCATTTCCAGCTCCCCGTAAGGGACACATTCCATCAGATCCTGCTGACAGAGGTGTAGGGCTGAACACCCCTACCCCAGGCCCTCCTTCCCTTGCTCACTGTCCCAGGCTGGGGCACCGGGGTGGGGTGTGAAGGCAGGGAAGGCTGTGGCTGGGGGTGAGGGCTCTGGAGAGGGATCAGGGATGATGGAATCAGAGTGCAGAGAAGGTTCTGGCTGGGTTAGTGCAGGCTGTGGAGGAGGGACTTGGAGTAGAGGTGGGGGCTCCGGGCGGGGGGAGGGGTGGGCTCTGGGAGGGAGTTTGGGTGCAGGAGGGGACTGCGGGCGGGGGGCGGGAGTCAGTGCTGGATACCTGCCATGTTTACCGGCCCACTAGGTCCCTATGGCCTCGGGGGGTGGCCAGAGGCTCCGCATGCTGCCTTTGTGCCCACAGGCACTGCAAGTGGGAGCCGCAGGTGCAGCTGGCGCTCAGGCGGGGCAGTGTGCAGGGTCTCCCCTTCACCGAGGGGCCACAGGGACCTGGCAGCTGCTTCCAGGAGCTGCAGAGAGCCATGGCAAGGAGGGAGTCTGGGCTTTTCATGCCCTGGCCGGCAGGGTCTGGTTTTGATGGGGCATTCTGAGAACCGGATGCCTGGCAGCCCGCGAGATGCCATGTACTGGCCAGACGCAGCCAAGGGCCCAGCTGGGATTCTGTGGGAAGCGCAGGCAAAGCCAGGCGTGAAAACACATCTTCCCTGAGCCCGTGGAGCAAAGGAGGAACGGACCCTTCGACCCAAACCACGGAAGCCACCTCACTTCTGCGCTGGCCTGACTCTGGGGACCTCCTGCACTAGCAAAGGAAGCATCTTAGCAGAGCTGGGATCCCAGGGTGAGCGGTTCTATTCCACTTGCTAGGAGTGGTTTGTACAAAGGATCTGGCCACACGCCCCATCACCAGAACCACCAGCTGACAAAGTGGCAGGTAAAATCGCTAAAACTCTGTTGAAGATCTGCAACAAGTAAAGCAAATACATAGCAAGCAATCCCTGAAGGGAGGAACACCCCCACTGCCAGCTTTCTGAGCAGCCCAGTGCTGCTAACCCCTTCCCAGAAGGACAACCGGAGACCCTGCAAGACCATCAGGGCGTGCAAACAGGCTGTGTGCCTGGTTCACGTGACCTAGCAGCGGAGGAGCATACATGTCCCTAAAACTGCACATATGAATGCAAGACCAAAGCTCGGCTGTGAAGGGTGGTTCCATACGCCCTCCACTGAGACTGGCTCAGCAGGACATGGAGGCTCTGTCTACACTGGCGGGTTCTTGTGCAAGAACACATCCACACTGCCTTGTGCTTTTGCACAAGAGCATCCATGGCCATGTGGACGCTCTCTTGCGCAAGAAAGCTCTGATGGCCATTTTAGCCACGTGGCTTTCTTGCACAAGAAACCCCGCCGCGCGTCCACACTGCCCTTTTGCGCAAGAGGGCTTACACCTGTTAGAAAAGAGCGTAGCTCTTGCACAAGAAGCCCTCTCTTCCCACGCCCGTACTGTAAATCTTCTTGCGCAAGAGTGGGTGGGCAGTGTGGACGCTCTGCGGAAGAACGGCAGTTCTTGTGCAAGAACCCGCCAGTGTAGACGCAGCCGGAGAAAATACAGGTTGATATTGGATCAGACACCTTCCCCCCCCCCCGAGATCCAGGAGCAAGTCAGTCATCTGTCATCACAAGAAAGACTCTCACCCTCCAGGTCAAACTGCCTGAAGGGGCCATGGCAGGCTTGTACGACGTGAAGATGTGACAGACCAGCCCTCCCCCCCCGGAAGAGGCCAGTGCCGAGTGGCTGCCCAGCTGTGGGCAAGCGAGGGCAGGACAGATCGGAGGGAGCAGGTTGTGGGATTCGTGTTTGGTTTCATTAGCTCGGAGTAAAAAAACTGTGACAATAAATAGCTTCCCACTAGGGGGCACTCGGGAGTCCAGCTCTGCCTCAGCTTGCAGGGGGAGTTGGGGCGGGAGCCAAGACAGAACATTCACAGGCGGGTCAGGCGGGATTGCTGCCTTCCAGACACTTCCCAGACGAGGCCTCACTGCTAGCTGGAGCCAGACGGGAGCAGCACAAACCCCAGTGAGCCAATGTGGAGCCGGTGTGGCCGTGCTCTGCCCGCGCAGAAAGGCGGCCTGCTGCTCTCTGGTGTCCCTTCCCCGGGGCAGCAAGGGACTGGACCAGGGACCCAGGGGAGAGGCCAGCAGGAAAGAAGCTTGCGCTGCTTCGCCAGGTGTCCGGCGGTTCTGTGCAGCGCTGAGAGCCGGCTCACGCAGCCTGGTGCCATGTGACGTTTGCTGGCCTGAATCTCACCCAGCCTGGCCCAGGTTCCGGAATCTGGGGCGTCTGGGTAGGGACCAGACCTCTTGCTGGAGGGGGAGTCGCAGATGCTCATGCCCACATTGCTACTCGCCGGCCGCAGTCACAGCCCTGGCCAGAGCTTTTGTGGCTTTCCAGGAAAGGCTTGTATGATAAAAGGAGCCAGGCCCTGAGCTCACGCTCCAGCTGAGGCGCTCCGAGGAACCGGAGCTCTGGGGACGCTCCCGTCGGGTTGGCAGGTTTCTGTGGGCGACAATGCTGCGTGTGCTGCTGCTGGGTTCCTGAGTCACCAGCCTCGAGGCCCGGCCCTGGCTGGGAGAGCACGTGTGTGTGCCGGAGGGGCAGCGGCCCTGGCCCGCGACACGGATCGTTGCTGCATTTGTGAGCACAGGAGGCAGCCAACAGGGAGCGGGGCCGCCAGGCCTGGCTGCTGGGTCCAGGTCACATTTGGGGCAATGGAAACGCAGGGCGACCTGCCCACTCCACCAAGGTGCTTAGGTCAAAGCCCGGCAGCCAGACCAAGCGAAACGTTTTGCTCTAAAGTGACTTCCTGTTTCCGGTCGTCCACCCCCCCGAGGGTTTCGTGTTGAACGAGCCCAGTTCACAAACAAGCCTGTCGCCAGCAGCAAGCTGGGAAACGGACGCGTTGCCGCCCGCCGGGGGGTGGGGCTGAGGAATGACGTGTCTCAGTGCCTGGGCATCCAGGGGGCCACGTCATTTTGCGCCTTCCAGATGCCCCGGGAGCCCTGCTGGGTCTGCCCAAAGCTGTGTGTTTTGGTCTCGCTGCCTTGACAAAAGCCCCGAGGGAGCCGCTGTGAGACTGGGGCTAGATGCCAGGCTCAGAGGGGATGGAGCTGCCCCTCCAGGGCCACGGTCACAGGGGCCTTCCAGCGCTGAGGCAGCTCAGAACGAGCCAGGTGGAACAGGCCCCCCCAACATTGGGGGGCGTCTGACCCTGGGCCTCTGGGACTGTCCCCCACGGCCACCGTGCAGCTTCTCCCTGCCCCTCATTGCAGCAGGGAGCGGCGGGGGGCCTGGCGTTCCTTGCAATGGCTGAACTAGCTCAGGCACCAAGGCCCCGGCCCAGGGCTCTGGTAGCAGATGCAGGGGAGCCCACCTGAGCTCAGCACTTTCCTTTGAGCCCCAGGGGACTGTCCGGGGCTGACCACAAGTTACCTCAGAGCAGCTCAGGTGGGGAAGGCACCTTGGCACTGACACGCCCACGGCGGGAAGGGGATCTGTGGTGATTTACCCGCCGTTCCTGGCTGTGCAGGGTTGGGACTCCCCAAACGGCTGTTAGGAGCTAGCTGCAGTTCCCCCGAATATCAGCACCGCCAATTCACTTGTAACACAAGTCCCACGATGGCTGGTGTTTTTCTTCAAGCCCCAGCTGCTGGAGTCAGGTGATTAGGTAAGACGCTGAACTTTCATTCACACATTTCTAGCCCTTTTGAATCTGGAGAAACACTTGACAATGTGATCCTGAGACCCTCAAACCCCAGTGAGCGAATAACAAGTGCCCCAAAAAGTCACAATCCTAATCAAGCAAGAAGGCTGCACTGGTTAAAAAACAAGCTGGAGAAGAGGCAGAATGACGACAGCTATAAAACTGATTTACCACAAAGGGAAGAAAGGGGAAGTTGACTGTAATGACGATCACTGAGGCATTAAGAATGGTAGAAGAATGAGAAGGAGGGAAAGGACACACAGAGAAGCCAATGGCCAATAAGGAGCTGTTGAAACAAAAATAATCTGGAGGATGGTGTTAGCCCATTACTAGATGGAAATGGCAGAGTTACCAACGGTACAGCAGAAATCGACAATCCGTATTTCTGTCCATACCTGGGGAAAAGCAGGCATGGAAATGATACCCCTGGTTTTTCATTCCACTAGTGTCTCAGGAGGGGGTCAAACAGACGTTACTGAAGTTGGATGTTTTTAAATCAGCAGGCCCAGATAATGTGTGTCCAGGAGCTGGCTGAGGAACTTGGAGGACCATTCATCTTGATTTTTTAGTAAGTCTTGGCACAGGCGGTGACTGATTTCCCACCCCCACTCCACCTCTTTCCCCGAGAGCCCATCCTCACCCACTCTGCTCCCTTGCCTGGGGGGCGGGGAACAGATGACTGGTGCCTCCCCAGGCTGGGTATGTCAGGTGTGCATACCCCACACTGGGCCAGAAGGGGTTAACACTGTGGGTGGAGAAAGTCCCACCCCCTGGCCATACTGGGCATGCTCCAAGTGCTGGGCTAGTATAAAAGGGAGCAGCTCAGCTCGGCCTGCGCTAGGCAGTGGAGAGGGAGTGCTGGCTGAAGACCAGCAGAAGCTGGAGACCTTGAGCACTGAATTAGGCTTCCGTGACTGGCAGAGCCCCAGGAAGTAACCTGCGCCGTGGAGCCTGGAGACAAGAGGCTTCATGGGTGCCGGGCCAGAGAGCTTGGCAGGATGTGACCCAGCAGGGTGAGAGAGTGGAATCTCCCAGCGGGGGTGAGCTGAATGGCTGGTCCTGCTGCCAGCAGGAACTGATGACGGGGAGGGGGCCCACTGGTGGGTACTGAGGACCCACTATTTTTCCCATGGGGGCTGCAGAGCATGCATGGGGTCAGGGTCCCGGGGAAGCGCCAGCAGAGAGCTGGTGCTGGGCCAATTTTAAAAAGGGAAAAGACCAGAGATGTCCTGGTAATTACAGGCCTGAGCTCAGTCCCAGCCCGTACAGCAGAGCAGCTGGTCCCGGACTCAGTTAAATAAAGAATGAAAGGAAGACACGTGGGGGGTCCCCTGGGGTGCACCCTGGCACCGAGGTATCACTGAGCCCTCTGGCTCACCGCCTGGCTCCCTCTCCCATGACAAGCCCCTCCAGGCCCTACACTCCCAATGTTTCATGCAAAATGTTTTTCTACAAAATCTGCCCTAGGAATTACGCTGGGTTTTCTCTGGCCTATATGAGAAGGAAGGTCACACCAAATGGTCACATTGGTCCCTTCCGGCCTCGGAATTTGTGCTTCTAAGGCATGGTCTCCCCTACGGACTTATGGCAGAACAAACCATCCTGATGTGCACCAATTTCTGGTGAGCTTAAACACAACAAGGAAGCTGACAAGAAGTGGAAACTTGGACAGCTGACTGGGGAGGAGAATAAAAGCATTGCTCGAGCCTGCAGGGGTGTAATCAGGAAGGTCAAAGCACAGCTGAAGTTGCAGCCAGCAAGGGCTGTGAAGGGGAACAAGAAGGGTTTCTACAAGTACGTTAGCAACAAGAAGGTGGTCAGGAGGGTGTGGGACCCTTACTGAATGGGGGAGGCAACCTAGTGACAGAGGATGTGGAAAAAGCTGAAGTCTCCAGACTCAGGGTCAGCTCCCAGACTGCTGCACAGGGCAGCACAGGATGGAGAGGAGGGGGGCAGCCCGCGGTGGAGAAAGAACAGGTTAAGAACTATTTAGAAAAGTTGGACATGCACAAGTCCATGGGGCTGGATCTAATGCATCCGAGGGTCAGATGTCATTTGCAGAGCCACTGGCCATTATCTTTGACAATGTATGGCAATGGGGGGAGGTCCCGGACAATTGGAAAAAGGCAAATGTAGTGCTCTTCTTGAAAAAGGGAAGAAGAATCCAGGGAACTTCAGACTGGTCAGCCTCACCTCAGTTCCCAGAAAAATGTTGCAACAGGTCATCAAGGGATCCATTTCGAAGCACTTGAAGGAGAGAAAGGTGGTCAAGAACAGTCAACATGGATTCACCAAGGACAAGTCCTGCATGTCCAATCTGATTGCCTTCTATGATGAGGTAACTGGCTCTATGGCCATGGGGAAGGTGGTGGACGTGATATAACCTGACTCTTGAGATTGTGTGTCTCAGTATTCTTGCTAGCAAGTTACAGAAATATAGTCCATTCATCCGGACCATAAGATGCTAGATTGTCAGGTTCAATGAGTAGTGATCAGCTAGTATCAGAATGTCCCAGGGGTTAGTCCTGGGACCAGTTTTGTTCAACATCTGTATTAATGACCTGGATGAAGGGATGGATTGCACCCTCTGCAAGTTCACAAGATGACACTAATTTAGGGGGAGAGGTAGATACACTGGAGGGCAGGGACAGGGTCCAGAGTGACCTAGACAGATTAGAGGATTGGGCCAAAAGAAATCTGATGAGGTTCAACAAGGACAAGTGTAGAGTCCTGCCCTTGGGATGGAAGAATCCCAAGTATTGTTACGGGCTGGGGACTGAATGGCTAAGTAGCAGTTCTGCAGGAAAGGACCTGGGGATTACAGTGGATGAGAAGTTGGATATGAGTCAATAGTGCGCCCTTGTAGCCAAGAAGGCATATTGGGGTGCATTAGTAGGAGCATTACCAGCAGATCTAGAGAAGTGATTATTCCCCTTTATTTGGCACTAGTGAGGCCACATCTGGGGTATTGTGTCCAATTCTGGGCCCCCCCATTAGAAGAAAGGATGTGGACACATTGGAAAAAGTCCAGCAGAGGCAACACAAATGATTAGGGGGCTGGAGCACATGACCTATGAGGAGAGGCTGAGGGAACTGGACATATTTAGCTTATTGAATAAGAGTGATGGGGGATTTGATAGCATGGAGCCAGGCTGTTCTGCATAGTGACGGATGCAGAACGAGGAGCAATGGTCTCAAGTTGCAGTGGGGAGATCTAGGCAGGTGGGGAAGCGCTGGGATGGGTTCCCTACAGAGGGGGTGGAATCTCCATCCCTAGAGGTGTTTAAGTCCTGGCTTGACCAGCCCTGGCTGGGATGATTGAGTTGGGGTTGTCCCTGCTTTGGCAGGAGGCTGGACTCCATGACCCCTGAGGTCTCTGCCCACCCTGGGATTCTGTGGTTCTACGCGAGTGTAACTACGTTGTTCCACCCGAGAGACATCGCTCTACCTACCTCCCCTCTGGCGCACCCAGCCCTGTGTTCGCAGCAGGGCATGTCTTGTTCACACACCTGCTGCCTCTCGCAGCATGGAGAACCGGGGCGCACGGGAAACGCTCCCCCGTTGGCATAGGCAGCAGGGAGGTGAAAGGTTAACTGCGTAACTGATGGTCTGGTGAGCGTTAGCCTTCCCAGCATGCTCACCCAGGGACTGGTTAACCAGCAGCCCCACCCTGGAGGGCGAGGCTGGGGAGCCGTCTGCCTGTAGCAGGTTGGCCAGAAGAGGACCTGCCTAGGATCCCACCTCTCCACGGTTAACTTTTTAAAGCAGCATTTGCCTCCCTGGTAGGTGGCATCTTCACTCCAGGGGGGTGCAGCAGGGGAGTGGGTGGGACAAGCCCAAAGCGGGCCCTAGGGGCCATGGGGCTCCTGAGGGATGCTGGGTTTGGTGGGGTGCTTGGAGGGCAGCATTGGCCTAGGGGGTCTTTGGTGTGTCTGTGGGGTGGGTGGATTGGGGTGGAGGGGGCAGAGGTGCAGGGGGCACAGAGGGATTTGGAATGAAAGGCTGCTGGGCTGCCACGGGACTGGGGGGTGTTTGCTGGGTGGGTGCAGGAGGTGTTCGGTGCTCAGGGCTCTTTGTGGGAGATGTGGGATTGGGGTGAGTGTTGGGTGGGTGCACTGGGATGCAGAGTATTTGGGGAGATGTGGGGGTGGATGTTGGGCTGCAGGGGTATTTGGGGAGAGTCGGGGCATATGGGATGAGTGTTGGGGAGTTTGGGGAGAGTCGGATGTATGGGATGAGTGTTGGGGTGCTGGGGTGTGGAGAGGCAGGGGCGTATGGGATGGGTGCTGGGGTGTGTGGGGAGAGTCGGATGTATGGGATGAGTGTTGGGGTGCTGGGAGAGGCAGGGGCGTATGGGATGAGTGTTGGGGTGTGGGGAGAGGCAGGGGCGTATGGGATGAGTGTTGGGGTGTGGGGAGGCAGGGGCGTATGGGATGGGTGCTGGGTGTGTGGGGAGAGTCGGATGTATGGGATGAGTGTTGGGGTGCTGGGAGAGGCAGGGGCGTATGGGATGAGTGTTGGGGTGTGGGAGAGGCAGGGGCGTATGGGATGAGTGTTGGGGTGTGGGAGAGGCAGGGGCGTATGGGATGGGTGCTGGGGTGTGTGGGGAGGCAGGGGCATATGGGATGGGTGCTGGGGTGTGTGGAGAGGCAGGGCGTATGGGATGAGTGTTGGGGTGTGGGGAGGCAGGGCGTATGGGATGGGTGCTGGGGTGTGTGGGAGAGGCAGGGGCATATGGGATGGGTGCTGGGGTGTGTGGGGAGAGGCAGGGGCGTATGGGATGAGTGTTGGGGTGCTGGGGTGTGTGGGAGAGGCAGGGGCGTATGGGATGGGTGCTGGGGTGTGTGGGGAGAGGCAGGGGCATATGGGATGAGTGTTGGGGTGTGTGGGGCTGTGTGTTGGGGGTAGAGGCCTTGGAGTGAAAGCCGGGTATGAGGGGCTGGAAAGCTGGGGCGTGTGGGGTGCAGGAGTGTGCTGAGCTGGCATTGGGGGTACAGGGCTGAGGGCTGGGGGCAGGGGTTGAGGTGCAGGAGCTGTGCTGGGGAGGGGGGTGCCGGGGTGAGGGGCTGGAGGCTGCGCCGGCTGGGGCGAGCAAGAAGGGGCGGGAGAGGCCGGCCGCGCCGGGCAGGGCAGGGCAGGGCCGGGCCGTGTGTACTTTCCGGGTGCGGAGCCGCCGGCCCAACCTGCTGGGCGCGTCCCTGCCGTGAGTCAGCGAGAGGGACCTGGCCGGGGGCAGCGCGCGCAGGAGAGCAGCGCAGGAGCGGCCGGAGGGGGGCAGCGGGCAGCGCAGGAGGAGAGCAGCGCAGGAGCGGCCGAAGGGGGGCAGCGGGCAGCGCAGGAGGAGAGCAGCGCAGGAGCGGCCGGAGGGGGGCAGCGGGCAGCGCAGGAGGAGAGCAGCGCAGGAGCGGCCGGAGGGGGGCAGCGGGCAGCGCAGGAGGAGAGCAGCGCAGGAGCGGCCGGAGGGGGGCAGCGGGCAGCGCAGGAGGAGAGCAGCGCAGGAGCGGCCGGAGGGGGGCAGCGCGCAGCGCAGGAGGAGAGCAGCGCAGGAGCGGCCGGAGGGGGGGCAGCGGGCAGCGCAGGAGAGCAGCGCAGGAGCGGCCGGAGGGGGCAGCGCGCAGCGCAGGAGAGCAGCGCAGGAGCGGCCGGAGGGGGGCAGCGCGCAGCGCAGGAGGAGAGCAGCGCAGGAGCGGCCGGAGGGGCAGCGGGCAGCGCAGGAGGAGAGCAGCGCAGGAGCGGCCGGAGGGGGGCAGCGCGCAGCGCAGGAGGAGAGCGGCGCAGGAGCGGCCGGAGGGGGGCAGCGCGCAGCGCAGGAGCGGCCGGGCAGGATGGCGCTGAGTGTCAGCGTGAAGCGCGTCACCCACCTGCCGGGGACCGGGGAGCGGCAGGTGCAGCTCAGCTTCCGAGGTGCGGCGCGGGGGTGCGTGGAGGGTTTGGGGGGGAAGGTGCCAGCGCACAGGGTGAGTTGTTAGGGGGCGACTGGGGCAGGAGAGGGGCTGGGGGGGGGGTTGTAGCTGATCCGCAGGGGTCTATGATGGGAACGGCCCATTTGCCGCCCCCCCCCGCTGCCAGGCTCGCCCTGCCTGTCAAAGAAACCCAGAACCCCAGGGCTGGCAGAGACCTCAGGAGTCATGGAGTCAGGACCAACTCCAGGACCAACCCCAACTCAATCAGCCCAGCCCGGGTTTGTCAAGCCAGGACTTAAACACCTCTAGGGACGGAGATTCCACCCCTTCCCTAGGGAACCCAGCCCAGCGCTTCCCACCCGCCTAGGGAAATAGTTTTTCCTAATATCCAACCTAGACCTCCCCACTGCAACTTGAGACCATTGCTCCTTGTTCTGCCACCTGCCCCCACTGAGAACAGCCTCTCTCCAGGCTCTTTGGAACCCCCCTTCAGGACGTTGAAGGCTGCTCTCAAATCCCCCCTCACTCTTCTCTTCTGCAGACTAAACAAACCCAAATCCCTCAGCCTCTCCTCGTAGGTCTTGTGCTCCAGCCCCGTAATCATTTTGGTCGCCCTCCGCTGGACCCTCTCCAATGCGTCCACATCCTTTCTATAGTGGGGGGCCCAGAACTGGCCTCAATACTCCAGATGTGGCCTCAATAATCACTTCTCTGGATCTGCTGGCAATGCTCCTCCTAATGCACCCTAATATGCCATTAGCCTTCTTGGCTACAAGGGCACACTGTTGACTCATATCCAGCTTCTCATCCACTGTAATCCCCAGGTCCTTTTCTGCAGAATTGCTGCTTAGCCAGTTGGTCCCCAGCCTGTAACAATGTTTGGGATTCTTCTGTCCCAAGTGCAGGACTCTACACTTGTCCTTGTTGAACCTCATCAGATTTCTTTTGGCCCAATCCTCTAATCTGTCTAGGTCACTCTGAACCCTACCCCTGCCCTTCAACATCTACCTCTCCCCCTAGCTTAGTGTCATCTGCAAACTTGCTGAGGGTGCAATCCATCACCTCATCCAGGTCATTAATAAAGATGTTGAACAAAACCGGTCCTAGAACTGATCCTTGGGGCACTCCGCTAGAAACCGACCGCCAACCTGACATCGAGCTATTGATCACTACCCATTGGGCCCAATCTTCTAGCCAGCTTTCTATCCATCTTATCGTCCATTTATCCAATCCATATTCCCTTAACTTGCTGGTGAGAACACCATGGGAGACGGTATCAAAAGCTTTGCTAACGTCAAGATATATCACATCCACTGACTCCCACGTCCACAGAGCCAGTTACCTCATCATAGAAGCTAATCAGATTGGTCAGGCACGACTTGCCCTTTGTGAATCCATGCTGACTATTCCTGATCACTTTCCTCTCTTCCAAGTGCGTCAGAATGGATTTCTTGTGGATCTCCTCTATGTCCAGCTTTTGTAAATAGTTCCTAACCTGTTCTTTCTCCACCGAGGGCTGCCCACCTCCTTCCCATACTGCATTGCCAAAGCTGACTTTGTCTGTGAATACAGAGGCAAAGAAAGCATTGAGTACTTCAGCTTTCCCCACATCATCTGTCACTAGGTTACCTCCTTCAGCTAGTCAGGGCCCCACACCCTCTCTGATCACACTCTTTTTGCTAACATGCCTGGAGAAACCTTTCTTGTTCCCCTTCACATCCCTTGCCAGCTGCAATTCCAATTGCGCTTTCGCCTTCCTGATCACTCCCCTGCATTCTCGAGCAAAATATTTATACTCCTCCCTAGTCACCTGTCCAAGTTTCCACTTCTTGTGAACTTCCTTCTTGTGTTTAATCTCACCAAAGATTTCCCTGTCCCAGAGCACCAGTGGCCCAGGGCTCAGCGAGGGCCGGAGAAGCGGAGGGGGGCCCCGGGCAGGGATCTCGCTGCTTTTCCCTCCCCTGCCCGTGTGACATCTCCCCACCCCCCACTGCACAGGGCAGGCCATCTGCTGGCACCAGGACCCGATAGTGAGTCTGCTTCAGGCTGAGCCCCAGCAGCGGCTTCCAGCTGGGCACATGTGGCTGCCCCCCCTCGGGATGGCTTTGCCAGCCCCTGACAGAGGAGCCAGCCCCCCTGTACCAGCCATAGCCATGTCTAGGCAGAGCGAGTCCCCACCAGCCCCTTACAGCCCCGGCCCCGGCCCCGGCCCCTTACAGCTCCAGCCCCTTACAGCCCGGCCCCTCATAGCCCAGCCACAGCCCCTTACAGCTGCAGCCCCAGCAGGCCTGTCCCCTGCTGCTGTGGAGCTGAGCCCCTGGGCTCCTAGCTTGGGCTGGCAGCACAGGGGTGGGCGGGGCAGTGTGACCCTGGCACTTGCCTGGCAGCTGGTGGCAGAGGCCAGATGCGAGCCCCAGGCCCTCGCTGCGGCTGCTGGCCCCAGTTGTCAGCGCCCCATGAGGCCCCACTGCTGTAGTGATGCTCCTGGAGGGAGG
Source organism: Rafetus swinhoei (assembly GCA_019425775.1). NCBI lineage: Eukaryota > Metazoa > Chordata > Testudines > Trionychidae > Rafetus > Rafetus swinhoei. The sequence goes on from CM033426.1 coordinate 36,023,682, forward strand.
GACAGACGGTGTGGGGTGTGGACGGGAGCTAGCGCTGTGCTAACGGCAGGTGCTGCGCACCCATGTAACTTACCTTGGCTCAACTTTGCAGCTTAGAGACTAAATCCTAATGGAATATTTCTGGGGGGCCCTGGGGACTGGGGCTCCCGGCTTCTTGGGGGGGGTGGTCCCTGGAGCTTCTAGCCCTCTGGGGCCGGGGGAGGAGTTGGGCCACGGGGCTTCTGGCCTCTGGTTGGGGGGGTCTGGGCCATGGGGCTTCCGGCCTGCACAACATTTACTGGTGCAGCTTCTGCCCTGTTCTCTGCAGCTCCTGCCCTGTGCCCAGCCTGGCACTTGGCCCGGCCCTGCCCGGCCACCTGGAGCCCTTTGCAGCAGGCCATTGTCCGGGAATGCCATGGAGCCTGCCTCCCCTTGGGGAGCTCCCTGGAGATAGGCAGCGGGACAGGCAGGAGGGACCAGGAACCTGTGATGCTGGAGGGAAGAGGGCAGGGATGGCCCTGGAAGCAGCCTGTCCCAGCAGAGTTCCTGGGCTGCAGCCTGGGAGCCGAACCAAGTGTGTGAGCCAGCCTGGAGATGTGCTGAGCACCCTTCCCCCACCCTGCTGGCCTCTAGTGAATTAGGCCTGGCTTTGGCATGGGGCGGGCTCCCCATGACAGATCCTGCATTTCCGGGCTGGGAATCCTGCCTCTGCCCACTCTGACCCTCCGCCTGTGGTGGCCCAGGGTTCACGCAGAAGACGAAGAAGATTCGCTGTGGCCAGGAAGCCGTCTTTGGAGAGGTGAGGCATGCGGGACGGCACGTGTGTGGGGCTGGGCGGGGCCATCTCTTCACAGCTGTGCCCAGGGCCTGGCCAGCCTCGCCCCAAGGGCTGTTCTGGGGTGACCGGAGGAGCTGGGTTCTGAAATGGCTAGAAGGGTTCCACCCCAGGCAGCCCGGCAGCCCCTCACTACAGTCTCAGGCCTGGGGAGCCCTGGACAGGGGAGGGGATGGCAGGGCTGGAGGATCCTTCAACATGGACTGGATTTTTGCAAAAGAAACCGAGCAGACCCACGATGTCCTGGGCTGGGCAAGGAGGTGCAGCTGTTCCACAACAGCCCAGCTGTGGTTCTAGAGCAGAGGCATCTCCGGAGCACGGCTCCCAAGAGACTGACCGGTTCTACGTAGGAACCTGTTCAGCTCCCATGTCTGGGATGGAGCCCTGCGGCTGGTCGCAGGAGCAGGGCAGCTCTGCCAAGAGTCTGGCCAGGCAGTGAATTCTCGCCAGGGAATCCTGTGCCAAAAACTCTGCTAAAAAATGACAGAACTTTGCACAATTTAAAATTCTGCGACGTGGGGGGATGCTGGCTGCATGGAGGTGAGAGAGTCCGGTGCCCCCCTCCTCCCCCCACACTCAGTGTTCAGGCTGCACCCAACCCTAACATGGCACAAGGGCCAGGACTGCCCCTCCATGCCAGAGGCATCCGGTTTGGGGCAAGCAGGCTCTGCCTGGCGGGAGCCAGGTGTGGGGGGGAGGGTTCTCTGTGGGGCGCTCTGGGAGCGGGGGGGCTGCGTGCATGTGAAATCTGGCTGCACAGGAGCTCAGTGAGTGGTTCAGGGGTGGGGCAGCGGGGGAGACTCTGCAGGTGAAGATGGCTGAGGGTCTGAGTGCAGGGGGGTGGCAGGGAGGTCTGCGTGGGGCGGAGGTTGAGGTACAGCTGAGTTGAGGCTCTGTGGGATGGGGTCAGGGTGCAGGTGGCTCGTTGGGATGGGCCAGGGGCAGGTGGTGAGGTGGAGGTATGAGCGGTGCTGGGGGTCCAGATTCAGGGGTCTGGGTGTGTGGGGGTGGGGATTGGCAGGTTGGTCTGGTTGCAGGGGAGGGTTTGGGGAGGTTCTCCGTGAGGGGTTGAGGCTTGGCAGAGGGGTCTGAGCAGGTGCCCATATAATTACCCCTCTCCCTATGGCTGAGGAATGATGGGGGGGGGTGCAGCTGTGGGACGTTTCTGGGCGTAGGTCTGTGCCAAGCCCAGCCGCTCTTTGCTGGGGAAGAGGAAGTCCCAACCTCCGCAACTCAGCCCAGGGCTGGGTAGGAATCATGGGCTTAGGGCATTCCCAGCCTCCTTCCCCCACCAGTGATTTGCCTCTCCCCCAGCTGCTCCGGCTGCCTGAAATGTCAGCCCTGCGCTGCTGGGGTGGGGTGCAAGTCACTAGTCGACTCCTGACTTGGCTACTTAAAAGCCGGTTCCCCAAGGGGAGGCAGAGGTGCAGCAGCCCAGGGTGCTGCAGGAGCTCGTGCCGGGTCTGGGACCTACCCTCGCTACAGCTCTGCAGTTTAAATGTAGTGGTTGCTGGGTTGCCTGAGTGCCTGGCTCCCGGGGGCGGCCCGTGGCAATAGGCGGACTAGGGCCCAGGGCGCCCGATGATGACATCACAGGGGCACCTGGGGCGCCCGCCAATGACGTCAGGCCATTGACGGCCCTGCAGGCGGGGGCGCCGATCGCGCATTCTGCCTGGGGTGCCAGCTGCCACAGCCGGCCTCAGGCTGCTCCTGCTGGCTCCTACTACATTTAAACTGCAGAGCCACAGTGGGGCCTCTTATCGACTCTTAGTATAGCCGATACAAATTGAATCGACTGTACAATTAGTCAAATACCTGCTGCTTAACATGCTTACTGGGGAGGGCACACCACTTCACTTGTGGCTTCGCTTTGCTTGCCTGTCAAAGTCTCTTCTGCGGAGAAGCCCAGAGCCCGGCGGGGGACGTGAATTCTGCGTGCAGTGGTGCAGAATTCCTAAAGGAGGGAAGTGAAGCGCGCGGCCAGTAGGGAGCCATGGGCCTTGGCACTGGGTCTGGAAAGCAGAAGGGAGCTGTCGCACTGGACTGGAGGCTGGTAGCTTGTCTGTGAGCAGGGAGGGGCTGGGGGCTTGAGCTATAGCCTGGCTGAAAGGCCCAACCATTTGTTGCACTTTCCCAGGACTCGGTCCCTTCCCCTGGAGTCCCAGAGCCTGGCCTCCAGCCAAGGCTGGATGTCTACAGGGCAGTCTGAGAGCCCCGGCCCCATGAGCCTGCTCGTGTGGACTTGCCCTCGGACTCTGGGCTGGCTGGACTGGGGGAGAAGGGCTTTGTTCGCTGGGGTTTGCTCACTGCGCTCTCCTTGTCTGAGAGCAGTGACCCCTCAGTTCGTCCCGTCAGCCAGGGGCAGGGCCCGCTGGGTGCGTCACTCCGGAGGGTCAGAGCTAGGAATTCAGCAGGGAAACTGGAACAGAAGCTGTTCCCCTGAGACGCCAGCGCCCCTGGAGGCTGGAAACCGTGGCCCCTGTGCTGAGAGGTGCTAGTCTGGCTTCTCCAGCAGCCCGGGAGCTCGCCCTGCCTCCATGCGGGTGGAGAGGGGGGGCTGGATTCCCAAGGAGAGTTTTGGTGTTTAGCTGCCTCTCTAGGTACCCAACCCGCTCAGACCCCGGCTCAGCAGCTGCCCGGCCTGGAGCACCCCGAGTTGCTGCACTTCCATAGGCTGATACTGCCCCTTAGCCAGCTTGGGTCCGAGGGCTCGGGTCTCCCTCTTGGGGCCGTTTCACAGCCACCTGCCCCGTGCCCTGAGCTGGGCCCCAGAAGTGGGGCTGGCCCTGCCCACGTGGCTGCCAGGGACTGGCTGCTGGCTCCCCCCTGCCCCACCTCTGTGCTGTGAGGGGCACCTGGAGGCGGGCGCTGGCTCTACCCCACGCCTCCCACAGGGCTGGGCCCAGCTAACCTGAGTGCGCACCCGGGCTCTGTGGGAGGCTCCCAGGCGCAAGAGCCCAGCTCTGGCTGCCTGACATGGGGGGTGCAGCAGAGCCTCCTGCTCGGGCTGGGGAGTCCAGCTGGCCCCACAGGCCAGGGTGGCAGGAAACGTGCTGCTTTTGCCTGGGGCCACAGAGGAAGGCGGGGCCTGTCGTGGTCTCGGCTGCCCTCTGCGTGGCAGGGAGCCCCTGTTCTCGGTGCAGCTGGGTCCCTGCACAGGGCTCTGGCGGCTCCCGTCTGTTTCAGCGCCACTCCTGCTGCTCCCCCGTGTTGGCGGAAGGGTGTGGCCAGAGCACCCTGCCGGGATGAGTCCCGGGAGAGCCCCGCTGGGGCTGGGACAGGCGCAGGGTGAGCTGGGCTAGGGGGAGACTCTCCTCGCCATCCCTGTCCCGCTGGCAGGCGCCCAGCTCCAGAGCGGAGAGGGAGCTTTGGGCCCAGTGTTGGAAGCGCTTGGAACTGAACGTGGTTTTGTCATTGCCCCCTGAAGTGCCTGAAGAACAGATCTTTCCTCCCGCTCTGAACGCCGAGCCCCAGCCCTGTCCTGCTCCCCCAGCGAGAGCCCAGCAAAGCCTAAACTGGAGACTATCCCCTCCCCCCTCTGCCCCACCTGCCCCTGCCTAGCTCTGCAAGCCGTGGGGCAGGTGCCCTGCCGCACCCCCCCGCCTGCTCTTGGCTGCGGGATGGACTTGGGCGGATTTGCAATGTGGATTTTACCATTGTTGTTACTTTCACTTTGTAGCCACCCCTGCCTGGCTGTCCTTGCCCGGGCCTCACCCACTGCCTCCCCTAGCCCAGGCGTATCTCAGTTCCCTCTTGGAGCACGGCTTGGCTGGACCAGGCAAACCGCTCGAAACACTGGTGCATCTCCAGTGCCTCCTGCTAAAAGGCTCTGCCCCAAGATCCTGCAGCAGCAGCCAGGGGTGCCTGGTCTCACCCACGCACACTCCTCAGCGAGTGGAGCGTTAGGAACATGCCCTCGGGAAGGGGGACACGCTGAGAATTAGTGGGGTCCCCGTGAGGTGCTGCAGAAGCTCTGGCAAGTCACTGTGTGTTTGTGTTTTGTTTTAGCTCTTTCGCTGGCCGCATTATGGGAAGCTCATTATGGAGGAGATGCTGGTTGTTAAAGTTTACAACTGCAGTAAAGTTTTCAGTAACAGGTAGGTTCTTGCAGGCGTACGAGTACACTGGATGGCATGGGGCTGAGCTGTCAGCGTAAAGCCAGTGAGAGTGCGAGTGAACATAGAGCTTGTCAAGCCAACGTGATGATTTTAAAGGAGATTGCAGGCTTGGTTAGAGAGGAACATGCCTGGATTTCTGTCCAGCGCTTGACTTAGTACTGCATGATGTTCTGATTAAAAACATACCATGGCACACATGTAACTGGATAATAATTGGCTAATTGATAGAGCTGAAAATTGAATTGTAAATAGGGGAGTCTCTCCCAGAGGGTTTCTAGAGCGGTCTGCTTGGCCCAGTGCTATTGAATAATTTTATGTTCAGCAAGAAAATATGAAATCATTGCTGGTAAAGTTTGCAGGTGATGCAAGGCCTGTCAGGGTGGTATGTAATGAAGAGGGCGGATCAGTTATATGGACCCATCCGGATTGCTTGGTCACCTGGGCTCATTCAAACAACCTGCACTTTCTGTTCCAGCCAAATAGAAGGTCACACGTTTAGGAGCAAAGAATGAGTCACGCATGCGGGATGCAGACTTGGGGCTCGTGGTGGATCATTAACAGAGTGTGAGCTCCCAGGGAGATGCTGGGACCTGAAAGTCCGTGGCCCATATGACAGGGAATATTGGGTAGGATTAGGGAGGTGGCCGTGGCCGTTGCTGAATTCTGCACACAGCCCCGGTGGCTACAAGAACAGCCCATGGCCTGGGAAATCTGCCTGACCCTGAGACTTGGGTCCCTCAGCTGTTTAGGGAGGGTTGGGAGCTGGTGTGATCGTGGCCGCTAAGCACCTGCAGAGAGAAGATTTTAGCTCGAGAAGAAAAGGGCACAATAAGATCCCGGGGCTGGAAGCTGGAGCTAGGTGAATTCCAGCTGGAAATAAGGCAGCCGGCAACCAAGTACATGGTGGGTTCTCTGTCGCTGGGACTATTCATGTCTCGTTACACCTGCTCTAGCACAACCACCAGGCCCGGGGCTGCTGCGAGAACCTCTGGGGAAGTCCTTCGGCCTGAGCTGTGCCGGGGTCTCTGCTGGTCCCGCCTGGCCGGAGCCTTTCCTGGTTTAACGTTTGGTTGCGAGATGATCACAGCGTCCCTGCTGTGTCTGCGCCCTGTGTTACCGCAAGCTGCTGCGCCGCAGCTCTTGTCTGGCAGCAGCCAGAGTGATAGGAGCACGCCCAGAGGCAGGGCTGACCACGCAAAGAACCGGCCCCTTGGCCCGCCTGTGTGTCCAGATGGCAGCTGGAGACCAGTGGCTGCTCGCCCCCTGCCTCCGGCCAGTAGCCGAGGGGCTTTTAGACAGGGAAGCACCAAAACAGCTGCCTGGGGCCGGGAGAGCCAGGCCTTTCCCAGCAGCAGCTGGCTGAGTGAGCCAAAGGCCGTGGGGGGAGGGGCACCTAGGAGCCACGAGCTGTGTTGGACACCTGAACCCGGTGAGGGGCTTGCCTGGTCCCCTGGTGCAGCCCCATTCACTGGGCTTAGTGCTGGCAGGCACATCCACCACGGCTGCTCCCCTGTGGCCCTGTTGCCACCTGCTCCATCTTAGCAGCCCAGAGCCCTGGCGGAGCGTGTTCCCCCTCGCGGGCGTGTCCCCCAGCAGAGCATGTCCCCACGGGCGTGTCCCATCCGCCCCCGGAGTGTGTCCCATCCCGTGGGCGTGTCCCATTCCCCGGCGGAGCATGTCCCATCCCCACGGGCGTGTCCCATTCCCCCGGCGGGCGTGTCCCCCCACGGAGCGTGTCCCATCCGCCCCACCCCGGCGGAGTGTGTCCCATCCCTGTGGAGCGTGTGTTCCCCCTTCCACCCGCGGAGCATGTCCCCCCATGGAGCGTGTCCCACCCCCAGCGGAGCATGTCCCCCCATGGAGCGTGTCCCATCCCCGTGGAGCGTGTCCCATTTCCCCGGGAGCGTGTCCCATCCCGTGGGCGTGTCCCATTCCCCCGGCGGGCGTGTCCCAGCCCCAGCAGAGCGTGTCCCATTCCCCGGTGGAGCATGTCCCATTCCCCGGCGAGCATGTCCCCTCCCCATGGAGCGTCGTCCCCCTTCCCCTGGCGGAGCATGTCCTACCCCGCGCATGCGTCCTCCCCTTCCCCCAGCGGGCATGTCCTACCCCACGGAGTGTGTCCCATCCCCAGTGGAGCATGTCCTACCCCCCACCCCGGTGGAGCATGTCCCACCCACCCCCTGCAGCTTGTGCCCAGGTTCTGGGTGGGTTGTGCACTGGCCAAGGCCAGGCCTATATTTGGATTTTATCATTTCTCATGCTTTCCCCTCCCGACTGGCTGCCTGACGGCGGCGTGAGCAGCCTTCCAGTGTGTGCTCATCTATTACACCACCCCCCCGTCATGCCCAGCAACACTTTACCACCATCTCTTGCCTCTTTGCCCCCACCTGCTGGGGGGCAGCCGTAGCACCCACCGTCTCTGCTCACACCCAGTAGTGGGGACACAAGAGCATCAAAAGTCAAACCCAGAGTTTGGTCTGAGGCCAGCAGGCCTAGCGGGAAGCACTTTGCAATGTCACAGACAAATCGCAATCTGAGTTGTCCAAGTGGAGACTGGGCACGAGCTCCCTCCTCTGCGACTGAAACCGCAACGGACCGTTTCCTCTCTGCTCTTTTGGTGCAGGCTGCTTGGCACCTTAGTCATCAGCCTTCAGCACCTGGTGACGTCTGGCCGCCTGACCCTCCGAGAGGCCCTCGTTGACAAGAACCACAGCATCACTGGGGTGAGTCCTCTGGCGACTGGGGCTTTGGCTCGACAGATGGGTCCAGGTGTTTGACTTGGTGAAGTTCTTCCTGCCTCCCAGACTCTGACGGCCTCGGCCGTGGGGCTGAGAATCCCCTCGCAGGCCATCTGAGCAGGTGTTTCCCCTCAGCCAGGGTGAGACGCCCTCCCACCCTTCGGCAGTAACTGCCCCCGGACAGCCGATGTGCTGATGAATCTGACAGACGTCAGGGAACATCAAAGCCCTCGGGACTGACCCTGTTTTATTCCCAAGTGAGGTCCCTTCGGCATGGCCGGCCGGCCGTGGCAAGCAGGCTCCACCACCTTACGACGCGTCTTTCCCCAATGTCATTTGCTACACGTGGGTTGAGGGATTTGGGTGGAAGGGGGAGGAGCAGGGGACAGAAGAGGGAGACAGTGGGGAGGGGGCAAGGCCTTAGCAGAGCGGGGGCTGTGCCAGGGTGGAGTGTGGGCGGGGCCACAGGCTGGGGCGCTGCCTCCCAAGCAGCAGCTTCACCCACTGCCCATGCATGGATGGTGAGAGGGACTCGAGGGAGGGTCGGGCGGTGCCCCCTCATGTAGCCAGGGGAGGGGCTATGGCCCCTAGGCATAAATGCCCCTCTCTACGGGTACATGTCTCCAGCTCTGGTGCGCAGGGTGTGCACACACCTAAGCGGAATGCACGTCTGCATTTCCTCTCGAGCAGCCCTGATCATGGTAGGATCATGGGAAGCAGGACTAAGGGGAGAAACAACTGAAGAGAGTTGGCAGTTTTTCAAAGGGACATTAAGAGCCCAAAAGCAAACTATTCCGCTGTGTAGGAAAGATGGAAAGTATGGCAAAAGGCTGCCTTGGCTTAACCAGGAGATCTCACATGATCTCAAAATAAAAAAGGAGTCATATAAAAAATGGAAACTAGGACAAATTACAAAGGATGAATATAAGCAAACAATACAGTTACGCAGAGGCAAGATTAGAAAGGCAAAGGCACAAAATGAACTCAAACTAGCTACAGACATAAAGGGAAACAAGAAGAGTTTCTATAAATATATTAGAAGCAAGACTAAAGACAGGGTAGGACCACTGCTCAGTGAGGAGGGAGAAAGAGTACCCTGAAACTTGGAAATGGCAGAGGTGCTTAATGACTTCTTTGTTTCAGTCTTCACCAAGAAGTCTGATGATGAAGGAATGCCTAACATTGTGAATGCTAGTGGGAATGGGGTAGGTTTAGAAAATAAAATAAAAAAAGAACAAGTTAAAAAGCACTTTGGGTATGTCTACACTAGCCCCCTAGACCTATCTAGGGAGGCTAATGAGGGTGACCGAAATTGCAAATGAAGCGCGGGATTTAAATATCCCGTGCTTGATTTACATGTTCGACGTCGCCATTTTAGAAATTGACTAGCCCGAAGTAACTGCCCGCGTCTACACGCAGCAGTGAAACGGGATTCCAAATAAAGCCCTAACTCGAATTAGCTGGTATTCCTCCTGCAATGAGGTTTACCAGCTAATTCGAATTAGGCTTTATTTCGAATCGTTCACTCACTGCCACGTGTAGACGGGCAGTTACTGGCTAGTCAATTTCTAAAATGGCAACCAGCTGGAAAATGCAAATCAAGCGGGATATTTAAATCCGTGCTTCATTTTGCAATTTCGTCTCATTAGCCTCCTAGATCGATCTAGGGGGCTAGTGTAGACATACCCTTAGAAAAGTGAGATGTCTGCAAGTCACCAGGGCCTGATGAAATGCATCCTAGAATAGTCAAGGAGCAGATAGAGGAGGAACCTGAGCCTTTAGCTATCATCTTTGAAAAATCATGGAAGACGGGAGAGATTCCAGAAGACTGGAAAAGGGCAAATATAGTGCCTGTCTATAAAAAGGGAAATAAGAACAACCCAGGAAACTACAGACCAGTCAGTTTAACTTATGGGCCAGGAAAGATAATCGAGCAAGTAATTAAGGAATTAATCTGCAAACACCTGGAAGGTGAAAGGTAATAAGGTGATAGGTAACAGCCAGCATGGATTTGTAAAGAACAAATCATGTCAAACCAATCTGACAGCTTTCTTTGATAGGAAAACAAGTCTTGTGGATAAGGGAGAAGCAGTGGACATGGTATACCTAGACTTCAGTAAGGCACTTGATACTGTCTCACATGATCATCTTATCATGGTACATACAACTTAGATGGGGCTACTATACTGTGGGTGCATAACTGGCTGGATAACCGTACTCAGAGAGTAGTTATTAACGGTTCACAATCCTGCTGGAAGGGCACAACAAGTGGGGTTCCGCAGGGGTCTGTTTTGGGACCGGTTCTGTTCAATATCTTCACCAACGATTTAGATACTGGCATAGAGACTACGCTTATTGGCTGTGTCTACACTGGCATGATTTTCTGGAAATGCTTAAAATGGAACAGTTTTCCGTTATAAGTATTTCTGGAAAAAGAGCGTCTACATTGGCAGGATGCTTTTCCGGAAAAGCCCTTTTTCTGGAAAAGCGTCCGTGGCCAATGTAGACGCGCTTTTCCGGAAAAAGGCCCCGATCGTCATTTTCGCGATTGGGGCTTTTTTGCGGAAAAGGCTGCTGGGCTGTCTACACTGGCCCTTTTCCGGAACAGTTTTCCGGAAAAAGGACTTTTGCCCGGCGGGAGCAGCATAGTTTTTCCGGAAAAGCAGCTGATTTCTTACAGTAGATCGTCAGTGCTTTTCCGGAAATTCAAGGGGCCAGTGTAGACAGCTCACAGCTTATTCCGGAAAAGCGGCTGCTTTTCCAGAATAAGTGGCCCAGTGTAGACACAGCCATTAAGTTTGCAGATGATACCAAGCTTGGGGGGGGGGCGGGTTGCAAGTGCTTTGGAGGATAGGGTCATAATTCAAAATGATCTGAACCAACTGGAGAAATGGTCTGAGGTAAACAGGATGAAGTTTAATAAGGACAAATGCAAAGTACTCCACTTAGGAAGGAACAATCAGTTTCACACATACAGAATGGGAAGTGACTGTCTAGGAAAGAGTACAGCAGAAAGGGATCTGAGGTCATAGTGGACCACAAACTAAATATGAGTCAACAGTGTGACGCTGTTGCAAAAAAAAAGCAAACATGATTCTGGGATGCATTAACAGGAGTGTTGTGAGCAAGACACGAGAAGTCATTTTTCTGCTCTACTCTGTGCTGAAGGCTTCAATTGGAGTATTGTGTCCTGTTCTGGGCACCACATTCCAAAAAAGATGGGGAGAAATTGGAGAAGGTCCAGAGAAGAACAACAAGAATGATTAAAGGTCTAGAGAACATGAGCTATGAGGGAAGACTGAAATAATTGGGCTTGTTTAGTTTAGAAAAGAGAAGACTGAGAGGGGACATGATAGCTGTCTTCAGGTATCTAAAAGGGTGTTACAAGGAGGAGGGAGAAAAATGGTTCTCCTTGGCCTCTGAGGATAGGACAAGAAGCAATGGGCTTCCTGCAGCAAGGGAGGTTTAGGTTGGACATTAGGAAAAACTTCCTAACTACCAGGGTTATTAAACACTGGAATAAGTTGCCTAGGGAGGTTGTGGAATCTCCATCCCTGGAGATATTTAAGAGCAAGTTGGACACACACCTGTCAGGGATTGTCTAGATTGTGCTTGATCCTGCCATGAGGGCAGGGGACTGGACTCAATGACCTCTCGAGGTCCCTTCCAGTCCTAGCGTTCTATGATTCTATGGTAAGTAATCGTTGGTTGCAGAAAGGGGGGAAATCTCGCCTTGCCCCTTGCTCTAGAGCAACCTGACTTTCCATCTCTGGGGGGAGACGCTCCAGGGCCTTGGCTGAGTGCTGCTTGTAGGGGGCTGTTGAGGTTGTGGTTGAACTGTGCAGACGTGTGTCCGTCCAGTCGGTAGGAATGTCTTTGCCGCTCCTGGGGTAATGCAGAAGAGCCTTTGGGTAACAGGCTGGAATTGGTCCCCAAGCCTTGTCGGAGAGGTGGGACGCACGGACGTCTGTCATAACACGTGGTGTTGCTGGAACAAATCACGGAGCATGCAACCAGTCCCTCGACTGTGCTGGTCACTGCTAGGGGCTGACGGAGAAGGGCAGCACAATTGGTCGGGGAGACTGTGAACACCTAGTCGGCTCCTGCCCCAGTGTCTGGGCTGGGCATGCAGGGATCGCTGGCTCTGCTAGGAGCTGTAGGCCCAGTTGTTCAGGAGCCTCCAGGAGGACATGGGGAATGGCAGAACTACTCCCTGTGGGGTGGAACCTGGGTCCCCTCCCTTCAGGTGATTCATCAGCCTCGCCCGGTCAGTCAGCGCCGTGCACAGAGCCCTGAGCCTCTGCCGGGGCGGGGCTGCTGAGTCCCCTGTGAAGCTGAGAGGGGACACTGGATGTAACTGGCCTCTGACCCTGGCGATCGGGAGGTTAAATCTCACTGCGGCCGGTGAGCCTCACGGCAGTCCCAGCACGTCGGCTGAATGGGCGGCAATGCACAGAACTGTCAGACATGCAGATAAATGCCATCTGCAGGGCAGAGTCAGCACAGCTCTGCAAAGGGAAATCGTGCCTCCCCACGCCCGAGGGGGCCAGGAATCCCGCACACGAGGCACAGCGCACTGCGGCTTTCAGAACGCCTTTGCCTAGGCCCCGCACCAAAGGCTCTTAAGCTACGTGAGCGGTCAGGGGACGAGGGGAAGGTCCTCGCCTGGACTGACAACCAGTTAGAAGCAGGAATCAATGGGCAGGAATCAGTGGTCTGTTTTCAGCATGGAGAAAAGTAAATAGTGGCGCCCCAGGGGTCTGTGCTGGGATCAGCTATTCAACGGCCATGGAGATCATCTGGAAAAGGGGCAAACGCTGTTTGCCACAATTGCAGGTGACTCAAGAAACGCGAGCCCAAAGCAGGCTGTGACGGGGTCTCACAAACCTGGGTGACTGGGCAAAAGGCAGATAAACTGCAATGTTGATAAATACAAAGTAATGTACACTGGAAACACAATCCCAGCTGCGCATGTAGAATGCTGGGGTCTAGCTGTTACCACTCAAGAGAGACCTTAGAGTCGGCATGGAGAGTTCTCTGAACGCAGCCTCTCAATGTGCAGCGGCAGTCAAAAAAGCAAACTGAATAGTGGGAATTATTAGTAAAGGGATAGAGAATAAGACAGAAAATACCTTATTGCCTCTCTATAAATCCTTGTTACACCCATGTCTGGAATACTGTGTGCGGAAGTGACTGTCCCATCTCAGAAAGAAATATTACAGGATGGAAAAAAACCAAACAGTGAGGGGGAACAAAAACAATGAGGGGTACGGAACAGCTTCTGTCTGAGGAGAGAGTAAAAAGACTTAGACTTTTAAGCTTGGAAAAAAGATGTTGAAGGGGGGTATGACAGAGGTCTGTAACATCTTGAGTGGTGTGGAGAAAGTGAATAAGGAAGTGTTGTTTGCTATTTCTCATAATACAAGACTCAGACACCCAATTACATTAATAGTCAGCAAGTTTAAAATGAACAAAAGGAAGTATTTCTTTACACAACACAGTCAACCTGTGGAACTCCTTGACAGGGGATGTTGTGATGACCAAATCTATAACAGGGTTTTAAAAATAACTTGATACATTCCTGGAGGTCCATCACTGGCTACTAGTCAAGATGGTCTGGGATGTAACCCCATGCTCTGGGAGTTCCTACTCTGTGAGAAGCTGGGAGTGGACAACACGGCATGAGATGATTAACGATTCTGTTCTTTCCCTCTGGGGCACCTGGCACTGGCCACTGTCAGAGGACAGGATACTGGGCTGGATGGACCTTTGGTCTGACCCAGTCTGGTCTTATAAAGGGAGCAGGTAAAATGTACTTTGCTGCTGGCGGGACTGGCTGCAGTAATTTGCAGGAAAACACTAAATCTCTTGTCAGTTTGTCATAACCAGAATTTCACTCTGTAAAGCAAGTTTTTCTTTTTTTTTTTTTTAAATAAAGGTTTTTCATACTTAAATGTAAGTGATGGCTAGAAAGAGATTTGATGCCTTTTATAACTCTTTCTCAACCTTTTGTTACACAGTACCCCTTTTTCCAAAAAAAATTGTAAGTAGCCCCTTTAAAAAAAAAAAAAGTACCCCCAGTACCTACAGTTTTCAGACACACCATTTTTTCTACCATTGCAACACATTCGTTTAAACAACTTAATTGTAGCCGGGCAGGTGATGAAATTTTGGGGTGTAAAAAGTACAAAAATAATAAAGCGCTGTAAAACTTAAAACAAAAATTCAGTTTTCTCCAAATTTCAGTTGTGTTGACGTACCTCCCAGAATTCTCTCTAGTACCCCTAAGGGTACTTGCATCACTGGTTGAGAAACACTGTATTATAACAGGAGTATTTTTACATGGTTTAAGCAAAGTGTGGAGGATTTGTTAGCAGTAAAAATGGTCTCTAAATTCTCTTTGTATGAATTGACCGTATCATATATATAGTAGCCCAATGTCTGTGAGTCTGTAACGCCAAAATGCTGGCTGTTCCCTCTGGGGGGCGCTGTTGCTGAAATGCTGGCTGTTCCCTCTGGGGGGCGCTGTTGCTGAAATGCTGGCTGTTCCCTCTGGGCGGCCTGTGCTGCATGGGGTGTGCAGGGCCCAAAGGGCCGCTTGCACCGCTTGCTCCCCCGTGGCGGCCCGGCTGAGCGGCGCAGAAGTCAGCCGAGCGCCACGGCGGGAGCCAAAGGGGGGGCGGGGTGGTGATGTGCGGCGTGACAGCAGCTCCAGGGCCCGCCCCCGGCCATGGACATCACCGCCCGGCCCCCCCTTCGCCTCCCGCCGTGGCGCTCGGCTGACTTCTGCACTGCTCAGTGTGGGAACAAGCGGCGCAAGCGACCATTTGGGCTCCGCACCCCCCATGCAGCACAGGGAGTGCGTAGCCCAAACGGCCACTTGGGCTCCGTGGTCCCCCGAGTGAGAGGCAGGAGGGGGAGGAGAAGAGAAAGAGAGAGACAGAGAGAGAGGCAGGAGGCAGAGGAGAGCTGAGAGAGAGAGAGGGGGAGGCAGTAGGAGGAGGAGAGAGAGAGAGACGCAGCAAGAGACCGGAGGCTCAGGAGAGAAGACCGACGTGGAGGAGAGACCTGAAAATCCCGTCTTATGATGGGCTAATTGGCTAGTTTGTTAATGTTTTCAGTGGCTTAGGGTAGTCTGTCTCTCTTGCAGGATTTGAGGGAACTAAGGTTTTGCAGTTGGTAGTGTCATGAAAACACAAGACACAGTGTGGGGGGGGATGGGAATGGGTCCTGGAGGCAGGGCTGGACTGAGCCATTCCAGTGCCCCGGGCAGACAGGTTAATTGCGCCCCCGGGTTGGGGGAGGGCGCATGCGTGGCGGGGGAGAGCGCATGTGCAGCCCCGCCCCCGCACCGGCGCGTGGGAGAGGGCGCATGCGTGGCCCTGCCCCCTCCCGGCACATGGGGGGGGGCGCGTGGAGCTGGCGGCAGCAGGACGCACGTGCCCGGCCTGGCCCAGCCCGGCTACCGCCGCTGGCATGCAGCCTGGGGCTACCTGGGGCGGGCTGAGCCTGGCCATGCAGAGCCCCGCGGCCGCGGGGGGAAGGGCGCTGCTGGCCGGCGCTGCGGGGGTTAACGCAGCCCCCCACCCTGGGCGTCCGCTGCAGGGTGGCCACTGGGAGCTGCTGCAGCCCGCGATCCGGGAGCCGGGTGCGTGGCGCCTGATGGCAGCTATAGGGGGTGCTGCGTGCCCCTTACAGCTGTCATCAGGCGCCCCCCCATAGGTTGGCGCCCCGGACAGCTGCCCGGCTAGCCCATGCCTTAATCTGGCCCTGCCTGGGGGGAAGATGGAAGCAGGATTAAAACCAAGTCCCATGCAGGCCACTAGCCTCTCCCACCCGAGCCTGCGTTCCTTCTCTCTTGGAGAGAGCCGGCTGGCTGACCTCTCCAAAGGGAGCTCTGGAGGGTTGTTTTTGACAGTTGTAGCCACAGTGCCCTCTGCTGTCACTGCAACCCGCCCCTCTCCCCACCCTTCCGGAGTGGCTGGGGAAGTTCCGTAACAGCCTGGCTGGGGAAATCCGCTTCCTCGCTGGCGGGTTAGAGCCAGTTAGTGAACGTGGTTTATTAGCATCTTCTGCACGGAGCGAAGGTCAAGACAGTAATGGCTAAAGCCACATTAGCTGGTCCTGGCCATGCCCAGGGCCCTCATTCCCCAGGGTGCACCAGGCCCCTGGGGCAAAGCTGCTAGTGCTGCATTTTACACTTGGAAACCTGAGCTTGGCTTAGTTGAGCTTCGTTTCGCCGTGGGTCTGGGAAGCGGCCGGCAGCGGTGGCTGGGAGGAGAACTGGGCAAATGCAATCTCCTCTCTTGCACAGCCAGTTGGATTGTGACCAGGGAGGCTGCCTGTCCGCTGGCTGGCCAGGACGGGAAGCCCTGCGAGCTTCCTTCTCCTTTCCTCTCTAGTCTGTCCTGCCCTTTCTCCTCCCGGTGGGCAGTTCTGGCTGTTGGGGCCCTTGTGCAGGCTGCCTTTCCCCCCTAGATCTATGTCGAGCTGGACCTGCGCTACCAGCCTCCCGATGGCTCAGCGGGCACGTGGCTGGAGGAGGACTTTGTCTACCAGATGAAAGACAGGTACTGAAAATAGCAAAAGAGGGAACCTCGGGCTGCGTCTGCACCCCCCATCCTGGCTCCTGCAGGGCCTGTCCACAGTGGCCTTTCCAGCATCAGGGGAGAGATGGGGACCAAGGCCTGGCTAGGTGTTCCTGAGTCAGCGGGAATAGGGCAAGAGTCGGGGCTTGTGGCCGGGGGGTCCCGAGCGCTTGGCTGGTGAGGGGCACATATCCGTGGGAGGAGGGCAAGAGTCGGGGCCTGTCCCCAGGGGGATCCTGAGCGCTCGGCTGGCGCAGGGCACGTGTCCATGAGAACAGGATGAGAGTCGGGGCTTGTGGCTGGGGGGGTCCCGAGCGCTTGGCTGGTGCAGGGCACATGTCCGTGGGAACAGGGCAAGAGTTGGGGCCTGTCCCCAGGGGGATCCCGAGCGCTCGGCTGGCACGGGGCACGTGTCCGCATGCCGCAGAACTGCAGCCAGATGAAACAGGCGTCTCGGGGCCGGAGCGATAGCTGCTCTGTGCTGGACAAGCCTGGCCCAGGTCTTAGTGAGATGGGCTGAGGGAGGCCAGGCTCAGCGCAGACTGGGTTAAGGCCGGGGGTGCACAGGAAGGCAGCCTTGGGCGGGTGCAGCCGAGGCAGAAGGGGTGTTACCAGATTTGCCCAATACTGGGGTGTGCTCATTTATTAGGGTTACTCTTATGGGACTGGGGGGAGGTTCACAATTTGATCCGTGTGCTGCTTGTGCTCTCATGTGGAGCTGAATTCTCCCTGCTGTCAATTCCCCTCCCACTGGAGCTCTCCTGCAGGAACTAGGTTCCTCAGGACGGGTTCTTCCCATGTTAGCAACACACAGACACTCACCCCACTAACAGAGCACGCCTGAGAGGACTGGGGAATCAGCACTCGCACGCTGACCCCTCATCTGTCCCTAGACTCAGCAGGCTGGGGTAACAGCAATGCCACACTGCACCCTCCTGTGCCTTTGGACTCAGTGGGCTGGATTAAATAGCACTTTAAGCTGCCATCCTCATATGCCCCAGGTTCAGCACCCCCTATCCCCACAATCATTCACTGGTAAACCACACGATGAGCAAACCCCACAGGATTTTGGGCACTCCAGGGATCTTTAGCTTGGGTACAAGAAGCGTTGTAGCAGAGCGAATGGGGAAGCCAAAACAACACCCCTTGAGGAAGAGTGAGCGAGAGAGAAAGAAAGAGAGAGAAGCAGCCAGCTTAACAATGAAAGTGATTTATTGTATATATAGGGAGCCAAGCACACAAAACAGTTACAATATTAACTCTAAATTGGAACTGATTACAAATGTGAGGGCTAGCTACCCATAGAACAGGTTACATAGGGCAGAGTCAGGAGGCCAGGCTTAGAGAGAGGTAGCTGGTGGGAGAGAGAGAGAGCTCACCACTCCATGGAGCTGGCACTGATCGGGGTTCCCAGATGGTGCTGGGAGCCGGGGGTCCAGGGGGCAGGAGACGAGCAGGGCCGAGCCCCCAGCACGATCAGACAGGAGGTGAAGAAGTCTCAATGGAACTGATGCAGTTTAAATCCAGGTATCAGAACAGTTTTTCTTGGGGCAAGGAGAGGAGTTTGTATAGGGATAGGACACTAGTTCAAAGAGAGACGACAGCGACTGGTCACCCGTGGCTATGGGGGATGTTCCTTGAACGAGCTCACAGTGCAACTGGGCAGTGTCAGTATTTTGGATGTCAATAGGGTCGTTACTAGAATTGGTCTGATAATGACTAATTTGGGGGTGAGCAGCCTGGGTTCATTAGCATCTGGAGTAGAGATTTCCCATCAGGCTGTGCTTCTCTGCTTTCGGTATCCCATAGTTCAGTGCGGTTCCTGCCTTGGAAGCGCTGGTCTCCATTCTGTATGCTAATGAGATGTCCCTCTGTTCTATCTGCCATGCAGATGAGGCCGGGGTGTTTCCTTCATTAGTCGCGGTGTCTTGCCCGGCCTTTTCCTCGCTTTGTCTGATTCTAGCAGAGGCCTGGGGGAGGGGGATGGTTTTCCACGAATGTCGCTCCCGGGCTCCCCAAGAGCACAGGGCTGGTAGGTAGCGGGCGAGTTGCTCGGGCAGCGGCGGGGAGGGCGGTGCTCGGCGGGGCTCCGAGGGAGAGCAAAGGCCCCGCCACAGGCCTGTTGGGTGGAAGCAGGGCCGGGCTCGCTCTGACGCGCGTTTGTGTCTTGCAGCACCGAGCTAATTATCCGCAACCCCGGCTTTGAGGAGCTGCAGTAAGTAGCCTGGGGCCTTGTGCAGCCATGGGCAGGGATGGGGCGAGCGGTCCGGCCTGAGGGTGACCCATGGGCCTGTGTTCCAGGCCGGCGGAGGTGAAGCGAGCCCGGGAGCTGGAGAAGAAGGCCGCAGCCCTGGGCAGGAGGCTGGTGAAGGGCCTGGAGACTGACGAGGAGGAGGAGGAGGATTACGACGATGAGGCAGATATGGAGATCCTGGGCATCGTCTTCAGCCCTGTCAGGAGGTACCTGGCATGTGTGTCTCCGCTGCCCCTGGCACTTGGTTCGGGGAAGGTCTGAATCTTCCCACCCAGCTGGGGCCGGGGGCTGGGACACTGGGAGGGGTCAGTCCAGGCTGGGGGTGGAGGTCAGTCCAGCCTGTTTTCCCTTCCCTCAGCCTGTGTGCAACCGCCCTGCGCTGGCAGCTGGACCCGAGGGGGCTCTTGGGCAAGGCAGCTGCTTCTCGGCAGCTCGCTGAGCCCCTCCCCAGGACGTGTGGCCTCGCTGGGCTGGCTGGGAGCAGGCCGGGAGTTTCCTTTCCCCGGGGCCCGGGGCTCTGGGCGTGTGATCGGCACCAGGGCGGGCTCACGCTGCTGGGTGCAGCCCTCGTCGTGAGACACGGGAGGGTTTGCCGGGAGGCGACTCAGCTGCGCTCTTCCCTTCCAGCCGGTCCAGACGCCTCTGCAAGTGGGACCTGTTTGCCACCCCTCGGCCCCAGAGCTTCCAGGTACTGAGCTGAGCAACCGCCTGGGACCCGGCCCCCAGCAGGTCCCAGCGGGCAGCCCCTGTAGAGCAGCTCCCCAGCGGGCCAGCGTCCCTGCGGTGCCTGACAGTCAGGCCGGCCCCCTGGACTCCGGCCCCCAGAGCGCCTTCTGTTAGTGGCACCTCCCTGCTGGTCACATGGCTCAGCTTGTTCCGTGTCCCGCCCCCGGCCTGGCCCAGCGCAGCTCCGGGGACCCTCGTGTCCGTGTCCCGCCCCGGCAGGGCCCAGCGGAGCTCGCCGTCCCGTGCCTTACGGGAACCCTCGTGTCCGTGTCCCACCCCCGGCCGGGCCCAGCGGAGTTAGCCGTCCCGTGCCCTACGGGAACCCTCGTGTCCGTGTCCGGCCCCCGGCTGGGCCCAGCGGAGCTCGCCGTCCCGTGCCCTACGGGAACCCTCGTGTCCGTGTCCCGCCCCCGGCCGGGCCCAGCGGAGCTCGCCGTCCCGTGCCCTACGGGAACCCTCGTGTCCGTGTCCCACCCCCGGCCGGGCCCAGCGGAGTTAGCCGTCCCGTGCCCTACGGGGACACTCGTGTCCGTGTCCCACCCCCGGCCGGGCCCAGCGGAGCTCGCCGTCCCGTGCCCTACGGGAACCCTCGTGTCCGTGTCCCACCCCCGGCCGGGCCCAGCGGAGTTAGCCGTCCCGTGCCCGACGGGGACCCTCGTGTCCGTGTCCGGCCCCCGGCCGGGCCCAGCGGAGCTCGCCGTCCCGTGCCCTCGGGAACCCCCGTGTCCGTGTCCCACCCGGCCGGGCCCAGCGGAGTTAGCCGTCCCGTGCCCGGCGGGGACCCTCGTGTCCGTGTCCGCCCGGCGGCGCCAGCGGAGCTCGCCGTCCCGTGCCCTACGGGGACCCTCGTGTCCGTGTCCCGCCCCCGGCCGGGCCCAGCGGAGTTAGCCGTCCCGTGCCCTACGGGGACACTCGTGTCCGTGTCCCGCCCCCAACCGGGCCCAGCGGAGCTCGCCGTCCCGTGCCTGACGGGGACCCTCGTGTCCGTGTCCGGCCCCCGGCCGGGCCCAGCGGAGCTCGCCGTCCCATGCCCTACGGGGACACTCGTGTCCGTGTCCCGCCCCCAACCGGGCCCAGCGGAGCTCGCCGTCCCGTGCCTGACGGGGACCCTCGTGTCCGTGTCCGGCCCCCGGCCGGGCCCAGCGGAGTTAGCCGTCCCGTGCCCTACGGGGACACTCGTGTCCGTGTCCCGCCCCCAACCGGGCCCAGCAGAGCTCGCCGTCCTGTGCCCGACGGGGACCCTCGTGTCCGTGTCCCGCCCCCGGACGGGCCCAGCGGAGCTCGCCGTCCCGTGCCTGACGGGGACCCTCGTGTCCGTGTCCCGCCCCCGGCCGGGCCCAGCGGAGCTCGCCGTCCCGTGCCTGACGGGGACCCTCGTGTCCGTGTCCGGCCCCCGGCCGGGCCCAGCGGAGCTCGCCGTCCCGTGCCTGACGGGGACCCTCGTGTCCGTGTCCGGCCCCCGGCCGGGCCCAGCGGAGCTCGCCGTCCCGTGCCTGACGGGGACACTCGTGTCCGTGTCCCGCCCCCGGCCGGGCCCAGCGGAGCTCGCCGTCCCGTGCCTGACGGGGACCCTCGTGTCCGTGTCCCGCCCCCAACCGGGCCCAGCGGAGCTCGCCGTCCCGTGCCTGACGGGGACCCTCGTGTCCGTGTCCCGCCCCTGGCCGCATCCCGGCTGCTAACGAGGCAGGAGGCTGAGTCCCAGGAGGATCTGGCTGCAAGCAGGACAGAGGAGGCCTCCTCTCATGGGGGTGCTCCCTGCGCTCTGCAGGGCCTGTCAGTGCAGCCCCTTGCCTGTGTCCCCAGATCGGGATCAATGTCACTGAAGCCCAGAAGCTGGTGGGGGTGAACATCGACCCCTTTGTGATGGTGAAGGTGGGGGAGGAGAAGAGGCAAACGGCAACGCAAAAGTCAACCAACTGCCCCTTCTACAACGAGGTAGGTGGGTGGGCGGGGACCCTGCTGGCAGGGGCCCTGTAGGGCAGCAGCAGAGACGCTGCCGGGTGGCTGAGAGCAGCTCGTGCTGCTGCTACGGGACTGTGCCCCCCAGGCAGCTCTGTGTCCAGCCCCGCCCGATCCCCCGAGCCCCGCCGGCCCCCAGGCAGCTCTGTGTCCAGCCCCGCCCACTCCCCCGAGCCCTGCCCACCCCCAGGCAGCTCTGTGTCCAGCCCTGCCTGCTCCCCTGAGCCCGCCCGCCCCAGGCAGCTCTGTGTCCAGCCCCGCCCACTCCCCCGAGCCCTGCCCGCCCCCAGGCAGCTCTGTGTCCAGCCCCGCCCGATCCCCCGAGACCCGCCTGCCCCCAGGCAGCTCTGTGTCCAGCCCCGCCCACTCCCCCGAGCCCTGCCCGCCCCAGGCAGCTCTGTGTCCAGCCCGCCTGCCCCAGGCAGCTCTGTGTCCAGCCCCGCCCACTCCCGAGCCCTGCCCGCCCCAGGCAGCTCTGTGTCCAGCCCCGCCCGATCCCCCGCCCGCCCCAGGCAGCTCTGTGTCCAGCCCGCCCGATCCCCGAACCCCGCCCGCCCCAGGCAGCTCTGTGTCCAGCCCTGCCCGATCCCCGAGCCCGCCTGCCCCAGGCAGCTCTGTGTCCAGCCCGCCCACTCCCGAGCCCTGCCCGCCCCAGGCAGCTCTGTGTCCAGCCCCGCCCACTCCCGAGCCCTGCCCGCCCCAGGCAGCTCTGTGTCCAGCCCGCCCACTCCCCGAGCCCTGCCCGCCCCAGGCAGCTCTGTGTCCAGCCCGCCCGATCCCCGAGCCCCGCCGCCGCCCCAGGCACTCTGTGTCCAGCCCGCCCGATCCCCGATCCGCCGCCCCCAGGCAGCTCTGTGTCCAGCCCTGCCCGATCCCCCGAGCCCTGCCGGCCCCCAGGCAGCTCTGTGTCCAGCCCTGCCCGCTACCCCGAGCCCTGCCCGCCCCCAGGCAGCTCTGTGTCCAGCCCTGCCCGCTACCCCGAGCCCTGCCCGCCCCCAGGCAGCTCTGTGTCCAGCCCTGCCCGATCCCCGAGCCCGCCCGCCCCAGGCAGGTCTGTGTCCAGCCCGCCCGATCCCCGAGCCCGCCCGCCCCAGGCAGCTCTGTGTCCAGCCCGCCCGATCCCCGAGCCCCGCCCGCCCCAGGCAGCTCTGTGTCCAGCCCGCCCGATCCCCGAGCCCCGCCCGCCCCAGGCAGGTCTGTGTCCAGCCCGCCCGATCCCCGAGCCCCGCCCGCCCCAGGCAGCTCTGTGTCTAGCCTCGCCGCTCCCCTATCCCCTCCTGCCCCAGGCAGCTCTGTATCTAGCCTCGCCCGCTCCCCCGAGCCCCTCCTGCCCCAGGCAGCTCTGTGTCCAGCGCTGCCCGCTCCCCCCGAGCCCCGCCCGCCCCAGGCAGCTCTGTGTCCAGCCCTGCCCGCTCCCGAACCCCGCCCGCCCCCAGGCAGCTCTGTGTCCAGCCCTGCCCGCTCCCGAACCCCGCCCGCCCCAGGCAGGTCTGTGTCCAGCCCTGCCCGCTCCCGAGCCCCGCCCGCCCAGGCAGGTCTGTGTCCAGCCCCGCCCGATCCCCGAGCCCCGCCCCAGGCAGCTCTGTGTCCAGCCCTGCCCGCTCCCGAGCCCCGCCCGCCCCAGGCAGCTCTGTGTCCAGCCCCGCCCGATCCCCGAGCCCCTCCTGCCCCCAGGCAGCTCTGTGTCCAGCCCTGCCCGCTCCCCTGAGCCCCGCCCGCCCCCAGGCAGCTCTGTGTCCAGCCCCGCCCGATCCCCCGAGCCCCGCCCACCCCCAGGCAGCTCTGTGTCCAGCCCTGCCCGCTCCCTGAGCCCCGCCCGCCCCCCAGGCAGGTCTGTGTCCAGCCCCGCCCGATCCCCGAGCCCCGCCCGCCCCAGGCAGGTCTGTGTCCAGCCCCGCCGATCCCCGAGCCCCGCCCGCCCCAGGCAGCTCTGTGTCCAGCCTCGCCCGCTCCCCCGAGCCCCGCCCGCCCCACGCAGCTCTGTGTCCAGCCCTGCCCACTCCCCGAGCCCCGCCCGCCTAGGCAGCTCTGTGTCCAGCCCCACCCACTCCCCTAAGCCACACCCGCTCCTCGAGCCCTGCCCACTCCCGAGCCCCGCCCGCCCCAGGCAGCTCTGTGTCCAGCCCCGCCCACTCCCCTAAGCCCCACCTGCTCCCAGCCCCGCCCGTCCCCAGGTAGCTCTGTGTCCAGCCCCGCCCGCTCCTAAGCCACACCCACTCCATCGAGCCCTGCCCACTCCCGAGCCCCGCCCACCCCCAGGCAGCTCTGTGTCCAGCCCGCCCGCTCCCTAAGCCCCACCCGCTCCCTTAAGCCCTGCCCACTCCCGAGGCCCCACCCGCCCCCAGGCAGTTCTGTGTCCAGCCCCGCCCGTTCCCCGAGCCCCGCCCGCCCCGAGGCAGCTCTGTGTCCAGCCCCGCCCGTTCCCCTAAGCCCTGCCCGCTCCCTCGAGCCCTGCCCATGAGCCCCACCCGCCCACAGGCAGCTCTGTGTCCAGCCACGCCCCCCCATGTCGCACCCTGCCCCACTCACTCTTCCCCCTTCCCCTTCGGGCAGTGCTGCACCTAGCCCTCCTTGCTCCACCCCATGCCCAACCCCGCCCAGAGGCTCTGTGCCTCTCTCGCGGTGTGGTTGCTGCAAGCGCTTTGCTCAGGGGGCCTCTTCTCTTGCAGTATTTTGTGTTTGAATTCCATGAGCCAAGGGAGGTTTTATTTCACAGACTCATCGAGATCTCGGTAAGTTGGCCCTCGGGCAGGGAGCTGTGGAATGCCAAGAGATGGCATGTGCCCTGTGGGGTGTGTGCGGGTTGCTGTGTGCGTCGCTGTGCGCCTGTGCGGGTTGCGCTCTGTGTGTGTGTGTGTGTGTGTGTGTGTGTGTGTGTGTGTCGCTCTGTGTGTGTGCTCGTATCGCTCTGTGTGTGTGCATGTCACTGTGTACGGGTTGCTGTGTGTGTGCACATGTTGCTGTGTGTGTGTCGCTGCGTGTGTGTCACTGTGTGCATGTTGCTCTGTGTGTGCGGGTGTGTGTGTGTGTGTGTGTGTGTGTGTGTGTGTGGCTGTGTGCATGTCGCTCTGTGTATGCAGGTCGCTGTGTGTGTGCGCATTTTGCTGTGTGTGTGCAGGGCACTGTGTGCATGCGCGTGTTGCTGTGTGTGTGCTGTGTGTGTGTGTGTCGCTGTGTGCGGGTCGCTCTATGCATGTGTGTCGCTGTGTGCATGTGCGGGCCGCACTGTGTGTGTGTGTGGGTCACTGTGTGCCTGTGTGGGTTGCGCTGTGTGTGTGTGTGTCACTGTGTCTGTGTGTGTGTGTGTGTCACTGTGTGTGTGTCACTATGTGCGTGTTGCTGTGTGCACGCTCATATTGCTGTGTGTGTGTGCGCATGTCGCTGTGCACGTGTCACTGTGTGCGGGTAGCTGTGTGTGTGTGTGCACGTGTCGCTGTGTGTGCGTGTCGCTGTGTGTGTGTGTGTCTGTGTGTGTGTCACTGTGCACATGTTGCTGTGTGTGTGTGGGTTGCTGTGTGCGCGCGCGTGTTGCTGTGTTCAGGTCGCTGTGTGTGTGTATATCGCTGTGTGTGTGTGTCACTGTGTGCGCGCATGTTGCTGCATGTGGGTATGTGTCGCTGTGTGCGGCTCGCTGTGTGTGCACGCGTGTTGGTGTATGTGTGTGTTGCTGTATGCGTGTCGCTCTGTGTGTGTCACTGTGTGCGGGTCGGAGTGTGTGTGTGCTCACGTGTCGCTGTGTGTGTGCGGGTCGTGTGTGTGCAGGTCGCTCTGTGTGGGTCGCTGTGTGTGTGTGTGTGTTGTGTGTGCATGGGTCGCTCTGTGTGTGTGCGGGTTGCTGTGTGCGGGTCGCTCTGTCTGTGTGTCGCTGTGTGTGAGTGTGTGTCGCTGTGTGTGCATGTCGCTCTGTGTGGGTCGCTGTGTGTGCGTGTGTGCGTGTCGCTGTGTGCGGGTTGCTGTGTGTGTGTGTGCGCATTGTTGTGTGTGTTTAGGTCGCTGTGTGTGTGTGTGTCACTGTGTGCGTGTCTCTGTGTGTGGGGGGGGTCGCTGTGTGCGGGTCGCTTTGTGTGTGTGTGTGTGTGTGTGTGTGTACGGGTGTGTATGTCGCTCTGTGTGTGTGTGCATGGGTCGCTATGTGTGTGCAGGTCGCTCTGTGTGTGTGTGTGTGTGGCTGTGTGCGGGTCGCCATGTGTGTGCACGCGGGTCACCGTGTGTGTGTGTGCGGGTCGCTCTGTGTGTGTGTGTGTGTGCGTGTTGCTGTGCACAGGTGCTTATGGCCGCACCTTCCCCGTGGCGCCTTCTTGCTGCTGCCCAGAGGTCCCAGCCTTGTGCCTGTTTCCCGGGGGAGGACTCGGCGCCAGAGGCGGGTGACGGGCCCTGCAGCGTCCCTGGCATGTGGATGGAGGAGCCGCGGCTCCGGGGCTCGGACTCGCCCTTGTTTCCGGGCCGGGGGGGGCGGCCGTGGGCTCCAGGATGCCGTTTGCTTTTCCGCCCGTCGTGGCCGCGCCGAGGGGCAGGGCCTGCTTTCCTGGCTGGCGAGCGCCCGCCGTGCGCCGCTGCTGTGAGCGAGGGAGGGCGAGTGTGCCCGGACGTGTGGTGCTGGGGCCCCACGTCTGAGCCTCACGGCTTGCGGCTGGTCAGGCTCCTGCTCTCATCACGCCCCAGGGCTGCGCTGGCCAGGGCAGGCCCATGGGAACCCAGCTGCAGTGTGCTGGGAGCTCGGCCTGGCCTGGCCTGGGCCTGCCCACGAGGGAGGGGCTGGCAGGGGGCAGGCCTCTGGCTGATCCAGGCCAGCTTGGCTCAGGCTGGGCTCCAGGGGTGGGTGGCCTGGTGTGGGCCTGGGCGCAGGAGAGTCACTTTGGCATGATGAGGCAGAGGCTGCGGGGGTTGGGAGAGTGGCCTGGTGGCTAGGGAGGCCCCACATCTTTGGGACAGCCCTGCCCTTCACCGGTGACGAGCCATCGGTCACCCTGTCCCTAGCACCTGGCCCCTGGGGCAGCGGGGAGAGCCAGGCCAGTCAGGGCACTTGATTGTTGTGTGCAGGTTTTTCACTCAAAGAAGATCCCGTTCCTGGGAACACGCATAGGAATGTTCAAAATCGACGCGGAGACTGTGTACAGCCAGCCAGGTACCGTGCGCACTGGGGCTGCTGCCCGCCACACTATCTCGGGGGCGCCATGTGACATTGGGGGGCAGCTTGAACCCCCATTCCAGGGGCTACTCGGGCACCTGAAAACCCTATTGGAGCCCTGGCTCTCACTCCTATAGAAAGGAAGAACATGAAATGGCCACCAGGCTCGCTCAGCTAGACCCCAGACACGCTCTGGCACTGGGTGTCCATTCACTTCAGGGGCAGGGTTATAACTGTGAGGTCCACGTTGGCTTGGTTACTGCCCCGCAGGTGCAGCAGCTGAGACAAGTGTAGGCACGGTCAGGTCACCGTCTCTCACTTCTTGGCCCTTCGCCAAGCTTGGGATAGAGCAGCAGGTCTCAAACAGGCGTCTGTGAAGGCTCTCCAGGGGGTCCGCGAGGCCGCTGATCAACTCCTTCCCTCCCTCCCAGAACCCGTGGAACAGCTGCTCAGCAGCATGCAGGAGGTGCTGGGAGGAAGAGGAAGGAGCGGGGAGGGGGCATTCTTGGGGAGCGGGGCAGAAAGAGGCTGGAAAGAGGAGGGTCGGGGTGCAGTGGGGCAGAAACAGGTGAGGCAGGGATGGGGAGGCCTGCGGCTGAGCGGGGATTGAGCAGCCTGGGGAAAATTAGAAACTGGCTTGGGGGTCCGGGGAAAATTGTAAATCAGAGCATGGTCCTCAGATTGCGGACGTTTGAGATCTGCAGGGCCAGCTCATTGAACTTTTGGGAATGTCCTAGTAGGTCCGGGCCCTGTGAGTTTATGCTGCACCTGCCTGGGCCTTTAGGGGGTTACCCCACTGCACATCACAGTCTAGTGACTAACCCTTTAGAGCCCACAAGCCCCATCCGGCTTATTTCTTGTTCGGCCAGATCGTCAGAGAAAGAACTTTGTTTCCCTTTGCAGGAGAGAATGCTGCTGCCCTTGTTCAGCGCTGCAGGAGAGCAAGAACAGGCGTCCGCATGGCGCTGCTGTAGCCAGCACCACAAGTGACTTATCTGCCAGATGTCCTAGGTCCCTTCATGCTGTAGCCACCATTCCAGAGGCGACGTGTCCATGCCCCAAAGCAGAGCAGACCGATGCTTGTTCATCTTCACCACGAGTCAGGTGCCACCAGCACAAGGCTGGTTGTCTCTGTTGGTGGCTGCGTTCTGTAGTGTCCACATCAGAGTGTTGCTCTCTTAAGAATTCTGAAGGCATGTTCCACACCGTGTGCCTCTCTGAGTTTGGAAGGCACTGCAGATCCTTAAGCCCAGGGGTGAGTGCTGTAGCCGTCTTCAGAAAGCTCACACTGGTACCTCCTTTTTTATCAAATTGTCTGTGAAAATGTCCTTAAAATGAACAAGATGAGCTGGATCATCATCTGAGACTGCTGTATCCTGAACTCTATGGCAGAGTGTGGGTAAAACAGAGCAGGAGACGTGCAGTTCTCACCCACGAAGTTCAGTCACAGATTTGAAGTATTGTTTTTTTTAATGGGTGGCATCAGCATGGAAGCATGTCCTCTGGAATGGTGGCCAAAGCGTGAAGGGTTAGCGTGACTGGCAGTAAATCCCTTGCAATGCTAGCTACAAAGTGCCAGGTCAGCGCCTCTTCTCCCTTTCTCTGTGGCTAAGAAGTGGGCAGAGGTACCTCCTGCAAATGTAAATGATCTTGTTTGTTGTAGCGATTGGCTGAACCCTAAGTCGGACGGAGTGAACTTGTAGGTGCTACAGGTTGACATGGGTTTGATTTGAATGCAGTTATGTAACAAAGACGCGCACATGTGAGTTGTGCCTTTGTGGTGGGTTGTATCGTAGAGCACAACTGTGAGGTGAATTGAAAAATACTGTGTCTGCTGTTTATCATTTTTACAGTGCAAACATCAGCAATACAAATAGTAATACGAAGTGAGCACTGGACTCTGTGCAGTGTGTGTTGTAGCTGAAATCAGTATGTTTGAAAATGTAGGAAAACATCCCCAGTACATGGTGCATTCGATTGGCATTCTGCTGTTTAGCAGTGTGATTAACGCTGCCACTAAGCATGAGGAATGTTTTGAGTTAATTACATGCGTTAACTGCAGAGCTAATAAAAAGCCAACCAACCAGTCCCTGTGGCCAGTGCACAGTGGTATCTTCATGCTTATTCCCTGGAATTTTGTCCCACCCACATGTAAATCCCAAGCAAGGCTTTTTGCCACTTCCCGGCATAGCTACAGCACAGACTCCTGGGGTCTCTGGCCGGACGTCTGGCCGTCCGAATGTGCCGGACCCTGGCGTGACAGTGAAGGACGGGCCTGCCACCCTGGAGGGTGGGGGGGCGTGTCTGTGACTGTGTTGAGCGTGATCACCAGGGTCCCTTGTGACCTGCGAGTCCAGGAGCCAGGCCGTGTTTTCCCCGGGCCCTGCCCTCGGTGCAGCATGGCTCGGCTGCGCCACGGCCATGTGCCTGGGGCGGGGGTGGCAGAGGGGGAGGGGGAACTGACGGCTCCTCTCCCTTCAGATCACCGGTTCTTTCAGAAGTGGGCTGTTATCAATGACCCAAAGGACACCAGGGCAGGTGTGAAAGGGTTTGTGAAGTGCAGCATTTCGGTCTTTGCCCGAGGCGATCCAGTGGGCTCCCTCCCCATGGCCCCCAGCAGCCAGAACGAGGACATTGAAAAGTGAGTGTCCCTGCGGCGGCCACTGGCCCACTGCTCACAGAGGGTCTCTTGCACCCACTGAAGCCCCCGTCATCTGAGATGGGAGAGCAGACTCCATGGGCCTGTGGCCTAGCAGCTCTGCACCCTGCTCTCGGGCTTTGGCATTCACTCTGGCCAGTAGAACAAGGGAGATTTCTTCTAGGAACTTGCTGCTGCCGAAGAGAGTCCCAGCCGAGAGGCCATGGGCCAAAATCTGCATCAAGGTCTACCGAGCCGAGGGCCTGCCCAGCATGAGCGCCGGCATCATGGGGGGCTTCTCGAAGATTGTGGGCGAGAAGAAAGTTTTCATTGATCCGTACGTGCAGGTCTCGTTTGCCGGGCAACAGGTAGGTCTCTGCTTGGGCGCTGGGCTCTGTGTCTCAGCGGGGCCTGGCAGACCCACTCCCAGCATGCCAAGGCCCGCCCCGCGGCCGAGTGCACAGTGGGGCCATTGCGCGGGAAGCCTGTCTGGGGGGCAGGAGCCGCCTGGCCCTGGGGAAGCAGAGTGCACCAGCCAGTGCATGGGTGGCCAGGAGGCCAGTGGGAAAGCAGGTGCCTTGGGAGCCCCTGAGCTGCCAGAGGAGCTGCAGATCTGGACCTGAGGCCACATAGCCCAGCCCAGAGGTCCAGTCCGGCCCGCGCGCCGTCGCTCAGCTCCCGCCCGCCTGCCCCGCCCGCGCGCCGTCGCTCAGCTCCCGCCCGCCCTGCCCGCGCGCCATCGCTCAGCTCCCGCCCGCCCCGCCTGCGCGCCATCGCTCAGCTCCCGCCCGGGCTCAGTCCCACCCGCCCCGCACGCGCTCAGTCGCTCAGCTCCCGCCTGGGCTCAGTCCCACCCGCCCCGCACACGCTCAGTCGCTCAGCTCCCGCCCGCCTGCCCCGCCTGCGCGCCGTCGCTCAGCTCCCGCCCGCCCCGCCCGCGCGCCATCGCTCAGCTCCCGCCCGGGCTCAGTCCCACCCGCCCCGCACGCGCTCAGTCGCTCAGCTCCCGCCTGGGCTCAGTCCCACCCGCCCCGCACACGCTCAGTCGCTCAGCTCCTGCCCACCCCGCCCATGCTCAGTCGCTCAGCTGCCACCCGCCCTGCCCCGCCCGCCCGCGCCGCCAGCTCCCGCTCCGCCCGCCCGCCCGCCCGCGCGCCGTCGCTCAGCTCCCACCCGCCTGCCCCGCCCGCGCGCCGTCGCTCAGCTCCCGCCCGGGCTCAGTCCCACCCGCCCCGCACGCGCTCAGTTGCTCAGCTCCCGCCTGGGCTCAGTCCCACCCGCCCCGCACGCGCTCAGTTGCTCAGCTCCCGCCTGGGCTCAGTCCCACCCGCCCCGCACGCGCTCAGTTGCTCAGCTCCCGCCTGGGCTCAGTCCCACCCGCCCCGCACACGCTCAGTCGCTCAGCTCCCGCCCACTCCGCCCGTGCTCAGTCGCTCAGCTGCCACCCGCCCATGCTCAGTTGCTCAGCTCCTGTGGCTGGCCCCACATGGCTTTGCTATGTGCCCACACTGGATGCTGCCACCTGTCCCCAGTGCCCCAGGGCCCATAGCCACATGCTCAGGGAATCCTTTGAGGGGTGGGGGCTCTGCACAGGTTTTCCCACAGTGCCTCAGTGATTTTTCTGGTACCCGTGGCCTGCTCGGGTGTCCCTGGCGTTCTGTAGCTGGGCACCGGGCAGGCCTCACATCTCTCTGTGCCCAGGGGGAGACCTCGGTGGAAAACGACACGGTGGAGCCAGAGTGGAACGAGCAAATTAGCTTCATCGAGATGTTCCCCCCTCTGGCCAGAAAAATCAAAGTGCAGGTGTTGGACGATGCCAACATCGGGGATGTGGCGCTTGCGACGCACTTCATTGACCTGCAGCAGATCTCTGACCCTGGGAGGAATGGTGAGTGCTGTGCGCCCCTCGTTTGGGCCTGTCCCAGCCATGGGGGCTCCCCGCAGCACCTCCCGGGTCAAAGCGGGCGTGCATCTGCCACAGCTGTGTGTGCCTCTGTCAGAGCTGTGTGTGCCTCTGTCAGAGCTGTGCGTGCCTCTGTCAGAGCTGTGTGTGCCTCTGTCAGAGCTGTGTGTGCCTCTGTCATGTGCCTCTGTCAGAGCTGTGTGTGCATCTGTCAGAGCTGTGTGTGCCTCTGTCAGAGCGGAAGGCCCCGACTGTCTGTGGTGAACTGCCCACGTGGGTCTGTGGATGGAGTACCGGTGGGGTGCTGGTGGGGTTAGGCCATGTGGGTCTGTGGATAGAGTACTGGTGTTGTACCGGTGAGGCTAGGCCATGTGGGTCTGTGGATGGAGTACCGGTGGGGTGCCGGTGGGGCTAGGCCGTGTGGGTCTGTGGGTGGGGTACTGGTGGGTGCCGGTGGGGGTAGGCCATGTGGGTCTGTGGGTGGGATACTGGTGGGGTACCGGTGGGGGTAGGCCATGTGGGTCTGTGGATAGCGTACCGGTAGGGTGCCGGTGGGGTTAGGCCATGTGGGTCTGTGGGTGGGGTACTGGTGGGTGCCGGTGGGGGTAGGCCATGTGGGTCTGTGGGTGGGGTACTGGTGGGGCTGGCCGTGTGGGTCTGTGGTTAGCATACCGGTGGGGGGCTGGTGGGGCTGGCCTTGTGGGTCTGTGGGTGGGTGTCTGTCTGCCCTGGTTCGGGGCAGGTCTCTCTCTGGATGCTGACCCGCCAGCGAAGGCAAACCTGGCGGCGTGGGACGGCAGCGTTTCGGTCCCCGCAGGCTTTAACCCCACCTTCGGGCCGGCCTGGGTGAATCTGTACGGCTCGCCCCAGAACTCGGCTCTGCGTGACGTGCACAAGGATCTGAACCAGGGCCTGGGCGAGGGCATCTTCTACCGCGGCCGCATCCTCCTGGCCATCGCGATGGAGCTTTTCAGCAGCCCCAGCGCAGTGGACAGCAGGCGCAGGGAGGTGCTGAGGGGCACCCTGAGCAAGCTGACTCTCAAGAAGAAGAGTAAGAAGTCCAAGGAGAAGTCCAAGGCGCGGCCCAAGGAGCAGAGCCAGCGGCAAGGGGCGGACGAGGCCGGCGGCCCTGAGGAGGCCGAGCAGCCCAGCGAGGTGACGGTAGAAGTGGAGGAGCTGCATCCGCTGCCAGAGGTGGGCACTGCAGGGTCCGAGTGGGGGGCTGGCGCAGGCAGGGAGCTGGGGGAAGTGGGTGGCGCTGGGTCCCCCGCACCGGCTGCTCTCGCAGGGCCACACGGGTTAGGAGCGCCCCATCAGAAGTGACTGTGCTGGATGCACTGGAAGAGCGCCAGGCCTGCGTGGCAGCCCGGCCTGCAACTGGCCCTGGCTTTGCCTTTTCCCGGTGTGCACAGCCCTTGCTAGGGCTTGAACCCCTCCCCCCCACTTCACCAAGGTCCCCTTCTTTGTTCTGCCTCTTTGTGTCCCAACTCACCCCCCCACCTCATCCCAAGTTCCTGCCCACCCTCTTCTAGTCCCTCCCAGAGCACCGTCCCCATCAGCTTTAGAGCAGGGGCAGGGAACAGCTGTGGTTGGTGGGTGCTGAGTACCCATGCAGTTGGCCCCTATGTCTCTGGCATAGGGCAGTCCCTGTGTGTGCAGGAGGGCGCTGCCAGAGAGCAGGCTGGGGACTCAGGGTCTTGGCAGGAGGGAGAGAGGGTACAGGAAGAGGCTGGGAGTACAGGGTCCGGGAGGGAGGGAGGGTGCAGGAGTGGGCTGGGGGTGCAGGATCTGGGTGAGAGGGAGGCATGGTGTAGGAGCAGGCTGGGGGTGCAGGGTCAGGGCAGGAGAGAGGGAAGGGACAGGAGCAGGCTCGGGGTGTGGGGTCTATTTGGGAGGGAGGGGCAGGAGCAGGCTGGGGTGCAGGGTCAGGGTGAGAGGAAGGGAGGGGCAGGAGCAGGCTGGGGTGCAGGGTCAGGAGGGGCAGGAGAAGGCTGGGGTGCAGGGTCAGGAGGGGGCAGGAGCAGGCTGGGGTGCAGGGTCAGGAGGGGCAGGAACAGGTTGGAGGTCTGGGTGGGAGGGAGGGGGAAGGGACAGGAGGGGCCAGGGGATTGGGTCACTTACCTGGCACAGCTGTCAAGGGGAGAAACTGGTGGCTCCATGTGGCCTTGCTATTCTAGGCACTGCTCCCATTGGCTGCGATTCCTGGCCAATGGGACCCGTAGGGGTGGAGCCTGCAGGAGTGGCCCGGGGAAATGGCAGCACGCAGAGCCCAGCATGCAGGGGCTTTGGTGGCTGCAGCCCAGGGCTAAGTGCTCCCTTCGCCAAGGCCTGGCGCTCAGCCCCTGTGGCCCCTTGCGTGATGCAGCCCTGGGGGAGGCTGCCCAGGGGAAATGTGGGTCCTACCGGGAGAGGGGGCACTTTCGGGTCCCCTCCTGCCCCCTGCTGCCCGGGGACCTGAGACCTCAGCTCTGGGCCGCTCCTGCCCCTGGAGTCCCAGGGACAGGTCCCGAGTGCTGGCCCGGAGAGTCATCCACCCCTTGTTTGTGGATCCCGAGCTGGCTCCCCTCTTCCCAGAAGCGTTTGCATCTGGCCTGGGCCAGTCGCCCACCTAGCTGTGGGCTTCCTCAGGGCACTGGGCAGGCAGGGCCGCTCCCTGGTGAGGGGGGAGCGTGGAGTCGGCACCTTCGCCTCCGAGCCACCTGGCTCCCCTGGGGCCTCACACAAGCCAGGCCTGGGCTCCGGGAGCTCAGCTGGATCTTGGCTGGGAGCTGAGACGCCAGCCTGCGGCCGCTCTGCTCTCTGCCAGGCCTGGCCGCTGCTCCTCCTGGCCCCTGGCGTGCAGGCCCTGCCGTGGGGCCATGTCAGCCTAGGCCCAGAGCCCAGGAGGCATTCTCAGGCCCCGGCCCCGCTGTTCTGCTTGGGGGTAGTTCTGACGGGAGCCTGGCGCATGGGCCTGTCTCCTTGTCTAGAATGCCCTGGGAGGGAAGGAAGAATTCCTCCTCTTCGCTGCCTTCTTTGAGGTGACCATGATGGACCCCTCCGTAGGCTCCAAGCCCATCCGTTTTGAGATCTCCATCGGTGAGTGCCCTCCAATTACAAGTCACAACGTGAGCGCGTTTCTCAGCTCCTCCAACTTCTCGCCCTGTCCTGGCTGTGCAGGGCCCTTGCGGTCGTCCAGCTACCTCAGGCCTTTTCAGGATGGGCTCGAGATGTGCAGATCCCTGGGAGCGGGGATTGCCGAACTCTGGAGGAGAGAGCGAGATGGGGGCAGAAGAGGAGGCCAAGGGGCTCAGTGCTCGGGGATGAGGCCAGGCAGCTGCGGGCACCAGGGCGGGGCTCCAGGGAAAGAACCTGCGGGAAAAGGCTTGTTCTGGAAAGCCCAAGGTCCCGAGTGTGGGTGGGAGGTGGATGCTGGTGCCAGGAAGCTGCAAAGGCGCCTGCCCACGTGCAGAGGGTTGGGAGGGCGAAGGAAGGGAAGCTGCTGAGCCTGGTGGGGTCCTTCTGAGTCTAGCGAGGCTGTCGGGGCTGAACGGCTCCCTGTAGCCAGTGTGAGCTGGTAGGAGTTTGGGCAGCGTCTGGCCATCAGCCTGTCCAGCTGGCACGCGCCACCCTCTGCTGGCTGGGCATCGCGGCCTGGGCCACGGGACAGTGCTCGTCCCTTCTCTGACGGGCGGGCGGCAGGACGGGGGTCTGTCAGCTCAGAGCCAGGGCAGGCTCAGCGAAAGCAAGAACGATCAATGTCTTTCAAGGGAACTATGGGAAAGCGGAAGAGGTTGTGACCAAGATGCCCAAGAAAGGGGAGAGAGGAGACGGGCCCGAAGACAAACGGCCTTTGCTGGACCCCAGCTCGGATGACGAGCAGGACACTGAGGTTGTGGCCCCCGGCCCCACGTTACAGAACAGATCTGTGACGGAAAGCCAACGGCCAGAGCCCACCGAATACGACAGGTGAGTCTGTCTCGGGGCTCGCTCACACGAGCCTCCTTTGCCTCTTCCTCATCCCGCCAGGCGTTCACAGGGCTCTGCTTAGCCCCGTGTGATGTGCACCCTTCCCAGGGCTCCGAGCGGCTTCCCCAGGGCCTGGGGTCTCAGGAGGAAGTGGGCCCCTCCCTGCCATGGAAGGGCATGACTGGAGGACTTAGGCCCCGGGGCGCTGTGCTGCTGGCCACAGGCCCCCGGTGGGAAGTGGTTCTGCCCAAGGCCGCAGAAGTGCTGGGCTGGATACACTGAGGACTCGGTATCTCGTGCTGGGTGGGAGGATCCAAGGGGCGGGATGGGGGGACCAGCCCATGGTGCATCTCGGGATCGGGAATCGCCGGGTGGGAGGTTCCAGCGGGCGGGATGGTGGGGGTCAGAGACACCAGGAGGAACTCAGTCATGCTCCCCCGGCTGGCCTCCGAGGCCATGGGGAGGGAGGGGTTAGGCTGCCTGAGACTCCACTGAGCTTCCTCCCTTGTGTGGAGGCTCCTTTTCCTCACTGGGGACGGCTGAGAACAAACCCGCTGGCTCCTCCGGCACGGCACCGCGGCCATGCAGAGAACACTCGGCCCCAGCGCTGCTCTGCGTGTTGGGCCTCGGCCTCCCGCCTGGCGGTGCAGCCCACCTCCTGCCTAGGCACTTTGCTGGGGTGGTTCCCCAGGCCAGTGCCGGGGGCCAGACAAGCTCAGGCCTAGAGCCTTGGCCAAACCATTGTGCGAGGTGAGGTCCAGCTGCGAGGCTTCCCGGGGTTCTTCGCCCTCCCCGGGGGGTGGCTCCTCCTCTAGCCCTGCGTCAGCCCCTGGGGCAGGCCAGGGCCCCTGGGAGCTGAGCTAGGTTCACAAAGGAACTTCAGCTCCTCCAGCACAGACGGAGGCACCTGCGCCCCAGTTCTTGGCTCCCCAAAACTTCCACTGAACCTGAAGGTGTCTGAACTCACATGGTGCCCGTCTGCCAGGGAGCAGGTCCCTTGGCCCCGTGTTTCCGGCACACATGCCGCTGCCTCCCTTCGGGCATCCGGACACCCATCTCCTTCTGAAGCCCAGAGCCAGGCAGGAGTCCGAGAAGCTCCCCCCTTTTCCCTGGGGACTCTGAGGGGGGCTACCTCGCAGCCTCCTGGTGCACCAGCAGGTGCCTGCCTCCGAACGCCAACCCGGGAGTTGGAGCACCCCTGGGCTGGGCCATCTGCGGAAGCGCAGGATGGCTCTGAGCGTGGTCCCGCCCTCTGGGAAGGGGCTGGGTTAGTCCCACGGAGGGCTCCCTTCCTCCACCGTGCGTTGGCATCCCGGGGGGAGGGGAACAGCGCGTGGGTCTCCCACCTCTTGGGAGTGCCCTGGCCACTCGTCGTCTCTCTCGTTTGGGCCAGTGACACCACCTGTCCTGCGTGGAACCGCGTCCCGGGAGAGCCGGAGAGAGCCCCCATCAGCCCCCCCGGTCAATCCCTGCGCCCCTCTGGTGGGGGGAATTGAACGTGGGTCTCCCACTGTCTGTGCGCGGCTCTACCCCGCCCTGGCGCCCCTCCGCCCTGGCTGGGAATCCTGCCCGCTTGCTT
This sequence comes from Rafetus swinhoei, assembly GCA_019425775.1. Taxonomy (NCBI): domain Eukaryota; kingdom Metazoa; phylum Chordata; order Testudines; family Trionychidae; genus Rafetus; species Rafetus swinhoei. The sequence goes on from CM033426.1 coordinate 36,060,075, forward strand.
CCCCGAGAAGCGCCCTAGGTGCTCACAGCTGAGGCAACAGCAGGGCAGTGTCCTGTGCGTGGCGCCCCGGGCGACTGGCACACTGGGGTGGCTTTGAGGCTTCCATCCCGTGACCTGCCCCACCCGCTGCTCGCAGTTCTTACAGCTGCCTGCCCCTGCTGCACGAGAAGCCCTGCGTGTACGTCTGGAGCTCCTGGGAAGATCACACGTGGAGGCTCTACAATTCCAACTGGATTGTCAAGCTGGCGGAACGCCTGGTAAAGTACCGCGGGGCAGGGGAGAGCCCTGGCTTCCCCTCGCCTGCTCCCGCCGGGGCTCAGGGGTGTCTTGGCCACAGGGTCATTCTAGGGGATTCTGTGGGGATGGGACGCAGGCTCCTCTCCCTGCTGCGCGTCTCTGCTTGCCCCCAGGGATGGGCTGACCCCAGCACTTGTCTCCCAGGACCACGGGCTGGATGACGTGGAGATGCTCCTGAGGAGGCCCAAGTCCAAAGCAGAAGACAGACTCAAGCAGGTGCTGGAGGAGCTTGTAGCTGGCTGTCGGTCAGTGAGTCTCTGCTGCTCTTGGGCCCTTTCTGAAATGGATTTGTCTCAGTGTTGCCACAGCCCCGGCCCTCCCCGGGCCTTGCCTGGCTTGTCTGCCCACCACAGAGCTCGGAGCAGGTTACACCCGCTTCAGACCAGGCTCTGGGGGAAGGCCCATCACTAGTCCCCATGGCCAGCGGGGGATGCCGCCCGAGTGGTCCCAGGGGCCGTCGGTGTCTGAGGGCTGCAGCGTGGCCTGACAGAAGCGTTCTGGTCCCTAACCTGGGTCCCCGCACAGGTTGCAGGGTGATGCGCAGAATCCTCGCCAGGCCCGGGCGCGCCCCGCTGATTCCCACCTGCCTATTGCGGGAAGGCGCTCAGGGCTGAGTTATGCGGGCAGCCTGGTGTCTGGGGCTCACATCTCAGAAGTGGGGGGTCCATGGCCCACCCTGCTACTCAAGTGACTCATTACTCTGAGGTCCAGGGGGCGAGGCGGAGGGAGCTCCACAGCGGAGAACCCCCAGCTCAGTGATTAGAGCCCCTCCTGCGGGGGCTCCTCTTCAATCCTCCCCTCTCTGCTCGATGGGGGACTTGACCCTGGCTCTCTCTGCCCAGGCAGTATTCGCTGAACGCGGAGAAAAAAACCATGCCCCGTCCGAACACCCTGGACAGATGCCGGCTGAAATCATTGGCCCACAACATTGTAAGTGGGGTGGGGCCTGTCGGGCTGAGGAAGGGAGGGAACTGGGTGGGCGCTGCCTCGGAGAGCAGTTTGGGGCACAGCACAAAGCCCTGGCTGGAGCCTCGCACTGATGTGCTGCCTCGGCCCCCCCCAAACTGCCCTGAAAATGCAGCCCCCAAACCCGCGCTGCTTTTCCACTGTGCTGCCCCAGTCAGCCAGGGGCATGCGAGGCTGGGTGGGGCCGGGCTTAGGGTGGGGTGTGGCGGGGCCGGGCTCAGGGTGGGGTGTGGCGGGGCCATGTGGGGCCGGGCTCAGGGTGGGGTGTGGCGGGGCCGTGTGGGGCCCGGCTCAGGGTGGGGTGTGGCGGGGCCGGGCTCAGGGTGGGGTGTGGCGGGGCCGTGTGGGGCCCGGCTCAGGGTGGGGTGTGGCGTGGCCGTGTGGGGCTGGGCTCAGGGTGGGGTGTGGCGGGGCTGGGCTCAGGGTGGGGTGTGGCGTGGCCGTGTGGGGCTGGGCTCAGGGTGGGGTGTGGCGGGGCTGGGCTCAGGGTGGGGTGTGGCGTGGCCGTGTGGGGCCCGGCTCAGGGTGGGGTGTGGCAGGGCCGTGTGGGGCCGGGCTCAGGGTGGGGCGTGGCAGGGCCGTGTGGGGCTGGGCTCAGGGTGGGGTGTGGCGGGGCCGAGCTCAGGGTGTGGTATGGTGGGGCCTGTGCGTCCTGTGCTGGAGGCCGGGCCAGCCCAGAGGCGGGAGGGCGGAGAGGCCAGGATTGGGGGCCAGCCTGGAGGTGGGAGGGCGGAGCAGGCTGGAGGCGGGAGGCGGGAGGCGGAGCAGGCTGGAGCAGGCCGGGAGCCCAGGGCCAGGCGGGAGGGCGGAGCAGGCCGGGGCGGGGCCAGCCCGGAGGCAGGAGGGCGGAGATGCCGGGCGTGGAGGCGGAGATGCCGGGGGCGTGGGAGGGTGGAGCAGGCCGGGGCGTGGGGGCGGAGGCCTGGGGCGTGGGAGGGCGGAGCAGGCTGGGGGTGCAGGCGGGTGGCTGGCGTGTGACGGGTGCTCTCTGTGCAGCTCCTGTGCGCGAAGCAGGGCTTGCGCGTGAGGAGGCGGCTGACTCGTGCCAGCGTGAAGGAGAAAGTGGCTGAGACCAAGCGGATCCTGGCCAAGCTGCGTGCCCTGGCTAAAGAGGTACCGTGCTGCCCGGGCAGCGGGCAACGCCCACGTCTGCGCAGGCATGCAGGGCTGGGCTCCTTGTGGGGGGGCTGGGCTCTCTCTGCAGGTGGCCTCTGAATCCTTTGTCTGATGCAAGCGCCCGCTGTGAGCGTGAGGTCAGTGCCCGAGACCCCAGGCTGCTGGAGGCGGCTCGTGCCTGCCCCTCTGAGTAGCTGCCACCCAGCCTGCTGGGGAGGGACAGAGCGTGCTGGATCCCTTCACACGGCTCTCCCCTAAGCGGCCCCATGCATTAGCTTGCCTGTGAGCATTAGCGAACAGCCCTGGCGCGCCACGGGCAGGCAGCCACGTGGCCCGTCCATGCCTGGCAGAAGACCCTGATTGCCGGTAGCCCTGCAAGCCGCACGGTGCGGGGTGCGTGAGAGAAGATGGTAGAACAGATGGTTCTAAGTGATGAGGAAATAGCGGATCTGCTGTGATTTGTGAGCAGAGCCTAGTGCTCCCCATCCGACGTGTAATGCTGCTGTTGGACACGGCCAATCCCCGCCCTTCGGCCACAGGGCCTGCACGGGAACCCCCCTCAAGGCCTGGTCTGTGCTGGGCACCTTCTGTGAGTCCCGAGCTTTCATTTTACACAGTGTCTGGTTTGGGAGCAGACAGCTTCCTCATGGCGCAGTTTGACTCACTTTGCAGAAGTAATTCATGACGCCGGGGAGAACCCAGCCTGGATGCTCCTACGTAGCTGGGAGCCTGACTTGGGCCCAGCAGCGTCCCTGGCCCCGGTTCCCACCACGTGCTAGGAAAGCCCCGCTAGCGCCTCCCCTCCCGCCCTCCGCTGCGCACGCTGGGGATGTCCCCATGGGCCTGTGTCTCCACTAGTGTTTCCATCCAGGGGTGTGGTGGCGCGTCGGTACCCCCGACCCTGCACCCCTCCGCAGCAAGATGAGACTCCGCCAGCCAGTCGAATAGGGGGGTTTATTGCTTCTGCGAGGTGCAGCGCAGCCCGGGTTCGATGTGGGCATCGAAGTGAAGGGCCGGCAGCCTCCAACCCTTTGGGGTGGGGTCCACAGGCCCCCGAACGCCCAATACCCAGCTTAGTCTCTTCTCTCCGTGTTTTCCCAGCCAAGACTGACTCTTCCCCAAACCACCCTCTTTGTTCAGCCCCTTCCCTCTCTGGTGAGAACCGCTTGGGCCATGGTCTCTGTGACACGAGGGCCCTCAGGGCGACCCCCGCTGGGCAGTGCCCACAGACAGAGTAGGGGCAGGGGCGGCCCATGAGCCTAGGCGAGCTAGGCAGCTGCCTAGGGCACCGCTGGCCTGGGCGCCCGATGATGACGTCACCACGGGGTGCGGGGGTGCCCCGTGATGACGTCATGGCCATTGACGGCCGTGCAGGCAGGGGCGCCAATTGCGCCGCCCCGCCTAGGGCACCAGCTGCTGCAGCCGGCCTTGGGCCGCTCCTGCGTAGGGGTCATCCACAGCCCAAGCATAGCGCCCAGCGAGTGGACTGTACCCCCACTGCATCACAGCTAGTCGACAGGCACTTCCACTGGGCTCTTGTACCTTTCAAAGGAGGAATGCGGCCCTCTGCCTACAGCCCCGCGGTGCCAGTGGGAATCCTGCTGACTCCGGCTGCATGCGGGCGCCTGCTTTGAAATGTACACGAGTCCCCGGCAAGGGCTCTTATGCAATTCAAAGCCATGGAGCCCCGGGTCAGGGGGGACTCCCCAGCTGACCCCAGGTTCTGGGGAAATGCCGCACAGAGCCCAGGATCAACTGGGGAGTCCCCAGCTGACCCCGTGCGGTGGCGGCATTTCAAAGAGGCAGCTGCCGCACAACTTATCCCCGACTCAGCTGTGCGGTGCCGCCCCTTTGAAGTACCCTTCCCCCCCTTTGCTGCCTCTATCTCATAGTCGACAGACTGTCTGGCAAGCAAATGCTTATCGGATAGTCGACTGGTCCTTAACATCCCTAGCTGGCACCGCTCCTGCTGCTAGCCGGGGAGCGTCACTTACGGTGCCCCTTAGTTGGGCGGGGCTAAGTCCCGTTCGCCTGCCTTCGCTCCTGCGATGCCCCAGCACTGGGTCCCAGACCAGCCAACCCCGGTACGGCCGCTGAGCAGGTAGGCAGAGGGGATGTGTGCAAGCTGGTCTGCTCCTAAATCTCTCCCCCACTTCAGCACTGGGCGGCAGGAGAGTGCTCACCCGGCCCCCGGCTCCATGCCCCAGTCGCCCGGGGACTTGAAGGTCCTCGCCCCACTGCTTAGTCTCCTGAGAGTCTGTCAGTGAGAAGAGAGGGGCTGGAGAGTCCAGAGATGTCACCTGACAAACAAGCAGCTGGCCAGGGAACTTTCCAGGCCGTGACGCGCCGAGATCCCAGTAAAGCTGCGTGTTCAGTGTTGCGCGGGCGATGCTCACCAAGCAACAGTAGCTGTGCCTGCCGCGCTGCCTGAGCCAGCTCGCATGGATCCCAGAGTTCCCAAAGGTCCCTACAGCAAGGCCCGGAAGCCCCAGCGAAGCACCCAGCAGGCCAGGCGCTCAGCAGGGGGAGCTTTGCCATGAACTCTGGTGGAAGCAGGATTGGATCATTTCTCTTCCCTCCCTGCGCTGTGCTCTGAGACGCCGCCTTGTCCATCTCATGCAGCCCCAGTGCACGCTCCCCGACGTCCTGCTCTGGATGTTCAGTAATAACAAGCGAGTGGCGTACACGCGGATTCCTGCCCAGCACGTCCTCTACTCAGTGGTGGAAGAGGAGAAAGGCAAGGACTGTGCAAAGATCCAGACTGTCTTTCTGAAGGTAGAGTGTGTGTGGAAAACCCGCCCCGTTCCTCTGCGCTCAGCCCTGGTGCTCTGTCCTTCCCCAGCTCCCATGAGTGGCTCTGGGTCGGAGAGACTTGGCAAGACTAGTAGCCCAGCAGTCTAGCTGCACAGCGAGCTTACTGCTCATTTCAGTCCCAGCCAGACAAGTGCGCCCTGCTCTGGGGAAAAGCCTCTGGGGAAGAGTGGTTGTTTCGGTTAGAGAAACCAGCACGCAGCCTGGGGAGCATTTGGGCATTTGCAGAACCGAATGGTTTGATTTGTTTTAAAAATCTGCTTTGTTAATATGATGAAAAAAGCGAAACATTTTCTTCTGATTTTGCCTTTTATGGAAATAAAATATTTTCAATTTTGTTTCATGGGCCGTTCTGCTCCGGGACGTAGCGTTTGTGGAGTTTCCCAAGAAACGGCCCGTCTGGCTGGTGCATTGGTGCCGTGGCGCCAGCTGCCCATCCTGCTCGGCGTGCGGTGGCAGGCGCAGTGCTGGAGCTCTGCGGGGGGCCTGGCTGTGCAGTGACACCAACATTCTGCTCCCCAAGGTCCCAGGTTCGCGCCCTGGAGAGATCTTTGCGAAACTGGAGATCTACCTGTGGCTGGGGGTGACCAAGTACGTGAAGAACAGCACGGCGGAGCTGCCCGAGGAGTTCAAGCCCGTCTACGAGCGAGGCCAGGCGATGGCCTGGCTCCCAGCACATATGCCGCCCAGCCGGCTCAGCAGGGACGGTGAGCACAGGCCACCCTGATTGCACCTGGCACTCGACCGCCCACGGGTGGCTAAAGTGAGAACCGGGGCGGCGAGCTGAATGAGTCCTGCCTGCGCATGGCCCTGCTGCCCGCATCCTCCCCTTCCCCAGGGAACGGCCCTGCCGCCCGCATCCTCCCCTTCCCCAGAGCCAGGAGCCTCTTTGGCTCACAGGGACAGGTCTTCCCCAGCAAGATTTTGAGGGCTGCTGTTCCTTCTGCATGGCTGGCAGGCCCCTGCTGGCCAGGGGGCAGAGAGCAGCCTGTGTCTCTGCGGCAGGGCCCTGCTGGCCAGGGGGCAGAGAGCAGCCTGTGTCTCTGGGGCAGGGCCCTGCTGGCCGGGGGGCAGAGAGCAGCCTGTGTCTCTGGGGCAGGGCCCTGCTGGCCGGGGGGCAGAGAGCAGCCTGTGTCTCTGGGGCAGGGCCCTGCTGGCCGGGGGGCAGAGAGCAGCCTGTGTCTCTGGGGCAGGGCCCTGCTGGCCGGGGGGCAGAGAGCAGCCTGTGTCTCTGGGCTTTAAAGTTCTAGCAGAATGTCAGAGGAACCCCCCCCGCCCCCCGTGAGAAGGGGGCCCTGTGACCTGATGATCTGCAAGAGACACTGGTGGGGCCCCGGGGTCTGACCTGTCCAAGACCTGCCCAGGAATTCATTGTCTCTGCTGAGCCCTGGTGCTGTTCATGGCAGATCACTCCCCAGTCAACCCCCAAAGGCCCTGGCGCACTAGTCCTCACTGGGCACAAGAGTAACCCCAAAGCCCATATCTGAGCCATATTGACCCAAAGTGCTTCAGCAGACACCTGTAAACGCTCTTCCCCTGCCCTCCTCCCCTCCCCTCCCTTCCCCGGGCTGCCTCCCTCCCTCCCTCGGGGCCTGCCGAGAAGCTCTCCCAAGAGGGCCACTGGCAAACCACCTCTGAGCTCCTAGCAGCCAGTGAGTTGCGCTTTCCCTCACCAGACTTCAGCTACTTCCAGCTGCGCGCTCACCTGTACCAGGCTCGGGGGATCCTGCCAGCTGACGACAATGGGCTTTCCGACCCCTTTGCGAGAGTGGTGTTTTCGACTCAGTGCCAGACCACCCGGGTAAGGGCTCCCTGGTCCCTCTGCACCCGCTGTCCCGGGCCAGGTCACTCACTCTGGGCAGGGGAGACGCTCCAACTGTCTGACTTGGGCGGTGGAGGCAGTCCCATGGCCTCGGAGCCCCTCACAGTCCCGTCCCGGAGGGCTCTCTTGGTGCCATGGCGCGGGGCTCATGGCTCACACGCATTGGCTTGGCCACCCAAAGGGGCTCATGCCCAGTGTCGCGCTGCAATGGGGCTGTTGACCTGGCTGCAAGCTGCCAAGTGACCAGAGTGGAGCCTAGCACGTCCCTCGTCTTCCCACAGTTAGCCTGCTAGTTCCAAGCCTCCGGGAACGTGTGCTTCGCCCATGCTCAGCTGGTCCTGTTCCTTGGCCGTGCCAGGCCCTCTGCTTAGCTGAGCCCAGCCGTGGTCTCAGGAGCTGGCTGTTGCCCAGGGCAGCCCTCGTGGCCATCGCCCAAAGGGCCCGGCGATACCCAGGCGGCACTGGGGGAAGGGGTGCGCCATAGTCCCGCTCGCCCTGCTGCCTCCCCTTCGCCCTTGCACTGGTTCCGTACTGGCCATTGGAAGGCTGAGCTGCAGGAGACTAGGAGCTGCATTCACCTGGCCGCTCCCCGCGCAGACCCTGGAGGAAACGCTGAGCCCCTTGTGGAACGAGCTGCTTGTGTACGACCAGCTGGTGATTGACGGGAAGCGAGAGGAGCTGAAGACAGAGACCCCAGTTGTTGTCATCAACATCTTTGACCACAATAAATTTGTAAGTACTAATTCGTAAGTATAAATCGCAGGTTCGTGGGTGCGTCGGAGTGTGCGTCGGGGGTGTCGGGTCGGGGTGTGTCGGGTGTCGGGAGTTTGGGGTGTGTCGGGGTGGTGTCGGGGATGTCGAGTGTCGGGGTTTGTGGGGTGTGTGTCGGGTGTGTCAGGGATTCGTGGGTGTGTGTTGGGGTGTGTCAGGGGTTCATGGGTGGGTTGGGGTGTGTGTCAGGGGGTGTGTCAGGGGTTCGTGGGTGGGTCGGGGGGTGTCCGCCTCTTGGGCGGAGCTGCGCGAGGGGGAGCCAGCCTGGGCCAGCGCGGTGCTCTTGGGAGAGGCTGCTTCGCAGGCAAACACTGGGTTGGATTTGGGTTTGCACTCTGTGGAGCAGCCAGGCCTGCGGCGTTTCGAATTCAGCTTGTGGCAGAGTCCTGGGCAGGGTGCTGCCCCGCTCAGCCCACGGCAGGGCCTCACTGTGGCCCACGCGGGAGCCAGAGCAGGTCAGTAAGGGTATGTCTACACTAGCTCGTTAGTTCGAGCTAGGTAGGCAAATGTGGGCAACCCGGATTGCAAATGAAGCCCGGGATTTAAATATCCCGGGCTTCATTTGCATCTTCCCGGGCGCCGCCATTTTTAAATCCCCCTTAGTCCGAACTCCGTGCCCGCGGCTACACGCGGCACGAAGTAGGTAGTTCGAGTTAGGACTACCCCCTCATCCAGACGAGAAGCTGGAGGGCTCTAGGGATGAGGAGTGGATGGTGGGAAGAAAGGCTGGTCTTGCAGCTAAGGCTGTAGAATGGGGAACTGGATTCCCTCCCTGTCTTCTCCACTCTCTGGGTGATGTTGGGAATATCACGGCTCAGCGATTTAGCAGGTGGCCACTGCCTGTGTGTGCCTCCTTTTGCAGGGTCCAGCCTGGGACACTGGAGGCCTGATGCGCAGAAGCTGCACATTCCTAGCTGCAGCTGAACTCATTGGTGCTCAGCGCCTCCGATAGAGCATCAGAAGGGCCAGACTGGGTCAGACCAAAGGTCCCTCTAGCTCAGTTTCCTGTCTGCCCACAGTGTCCAGTACCAGCTGTCCCAGGCGGAATGAACAGAACAGGCAATCATCACGTGATCCCTCCCTTGTCATCCATTTTCAGCCTCTGACAAACAGAGGCTAGGGACACCATTCCACATCCTAGCTACTAGACATTGAGGGGTCTTACCTCCATGAATTTATCTAGTTCTTTTTTGAACCCTTTTAAAGTCTTGGTCTTCACAACATCCTCTGGCAAGGAGTTCCACAGGTTGACTGTGCACTGCGTGAAGAAAAACTTCCTTTTGTTTGTTTTAAACCTGCTACCTTTTCATTTCATTTGGTGACCCCTAGTTCTTATATTATAGGAACAAGTAAATAACTTTTCCTTATTCACTTTTTCCACACCAGTCATGATTTTATAGACCTTTATCATATCCCCCCCCTTAGTCTCCTCTTTTCTAAGCTGAAAAGTCCCAGTTTTTTAATTTCTCTTCATATGGCCCTGATCCAAATGCCTAATCGTTTTTGTTGCCCTTTTCTGAACCTTTTCCAATGCCACATCTATACGCAGTATTCAAGATGTGGGCGTACCATGGTGTTATATAGAGGCAATAAGATATTCTTTGTCTTATTCTCTCTCAATTTTTTAATGATTCCTAACATTCTATTTGCTTTTTTGACTGCTGCCACACACTGAGTGGACGTTTTCAGAGAACTATGCACAATGACTCCAAGATCTCTCTCTCGTGAGTAGCTGTAGCCAAATTAGTCCCCATCATATTGTATGTACAGTTGGGATTATGTTTTCCAATGTGCATTACTGTACATTTACATTGGAGAGGGAGTTCTCCAGATAAAGGAGGAAGCTAATACAGGATCCTTGAGGGAAGTGGCTGTCTGTGTAGTGTGTGTTTGTGTTTGTGTTTGTGGTTTTCTTGCTGTGTGCTGAGCTTGTGTTTGGCTGGGTTTTTTTTGTTTCTTTCCTTTCCCCTTCTCCCCCCCACCCCATGGAGTGAATGCTGTGGCTGGCAGGTGGAAACTGTGAGCTTCTAATCAGGGTTTGCAATCTGCTCATTGGTTGAGCCTTAATAAGGGGGAGGGGCTATCAGGCAGTCCAGGGTTTTATAAAGGAGTGAGTCAGCGACCAGGGAGCTTGCGAACAGGCGCTGCTAATAGGGAGTTTGGAGAGGGCGTTGGGAAGGGGGCGAGATACGTTCGCCATACTTTAACATCTTTTCACTACACTCCTGCCCTTCAAGGAGGCATTTAATAACATCTGAGGAATCTCTCAGAAGGAAGGCAGGTATGGATGGTGATAGGTCGGCTGTTGTTACCTGCACAGCATGTGCCATGTTTGTCTTCCTCCCGGAAGAAAGAAGGGATTTCATCTGCACTAAGTGCAAGCTGGTCGCCATTTTGGAAGAAAAAATTAGAGGACTGGAGGCCCAAGTATCGACCCTACGTTCTATCGGCCCTCGATAGAAGGCAGCGTTTAATCTTGCAAGCACAGCAGGCTGAAGAGCCAGTCAGGGCAGTACAGGACAAGGAAGAAAACTGGCAGCATGTAACCTCTAGAAGGAGAAGAAGGCCAACTCAGGTATCCCCCATTCCTGTAGAGACAAGTAACCGCTTTCAGGCTCTCTCCACAGGCATTGCGGTGGAGAATGCTTTAGCAGGGACCTCTCAGGGAAGAAATCAGAAGGGAACACCATCTACCAGAATGCATGGGATGTGCAGTCCTAGGGATGGGGGTTCCACGACCACCACCCTCAAAAGAAGAAGACGGTTGGTGGTGGTCGGGGAATCCCTCCTAAGAGGGACTGAGTCATCCATCTGCTGTCCAGACCTGCAGTCTCGAGAAGTGTGCTGCTTACCGGGAGCTGACATTCAGGATATGACCGAGAGTCTTCCAAAAGTGATTAAACCTTCAGATCGCTACCCCTTCCTGCTTCTCCATGTAGGAACTAGCGATACGGCCAAGAATGACCTTGAACAGGTCACAGCAGATGAGGTAGCACTGGGAAGAAGGATCAAGGAAGCGCAAGCGGTGTTCTCGTCCATCCTCCTGGTTGAAGGAAAAGGTCCGGGTAGGGATCGTCAGATTGAGGAAGTAAATGCGTGGTTGCGCAGGTGGTGTCGCAGAGAGGGCTTTGGTTTCTTCGACCATGGGACTCTGTTCTGGGTACAAGGATTGTTAGGAAGAGATGGGATCCACCTAACCAAGAGAGGAAAGAGCATCTTTGAGGGCAGGCTTGCAAACCTAGTGAGGAGGCTTTAAACTAGGTTCGTTGGGGGACAGTGACCAAAGCCCTGAGGTAAGTGAGGAAGTCGGACACCGGGAAGAATCACAAGGAGGAACGAGCAACAACGGAGGACCCCTGATTCAGATGGAGAAGGCAGGGCGATCAACTGGTTATCTAAGGTGTTTGTACACCAATGCGAGAAGCCTGGGAAACAAACAGAAAGAATTAGAAGCCCTGGCCCAGTCGAAGAACTATGATTTGTTTGGAATAACGGAGACTTGGTGGGATGACTGGAGCACTGTCATGGAAGGGTATAAACTGTTCAGGAAGAACAGGCAGGGGAGAAAAAGAGGAGGAGTTGCACTGTATGTAAGAGAGCAGTGTGATTGCTCAGAGCTCCAGTACTTAGAGGGAGAAAAGACTATTGAGAGTCTGTGGATTAAGTTTAGAGGTAGAAGCAACAGGGGTGATGTTGTGGTTGGTGTCTGCTATAGACCACCGGATCAGGTGGATGAGGTAGACGAGGCTTTCTTCAGACAACTGAGAGAAGCTTCCAGATCACAGGCTCTGGTTCTCATGGGCGACTTTAATCACATTGACATCTTTTGGGAGACCAATACAGCAGTACACAGACAATCCAGGAAGTTTTTGGAGAATGTTGGGGATAACTTCTTGGTACAAGTGCTGAAGGAACCGACCAGGGGCCATGCGCAGCTTGACCTGCTGCTAACAAACAGGGAGGAACAAGTAGGGGAAGTAGAGGTGGGTGACAACCTGGGAAGCAGTGATCATGAGATGGTAGATTTCAGGATCCTGACCAAAGAAAGGAGAATAGCAAAATACACACCCTGGACTTCAGAAAAGCAGACTTTGACTCCCTCAGAGAACTGATGGGCAGGATCCCCTGGGATGCTAACATGAAGGGGAAAGGAGTCCAGGAGAGCTGGCAGTATGTTTAAGAAACCTTATTAAAGGCACAGGAAGAAACCATCCCGATGGACAGTAAGAAAAGCAAATATGGTAGGCGACCAGATGGCTTACCGGGGAAATCCTTGGTGAGCTTAAACACAAAAAGGAAGCTTACAAGAAGTGGAAACTTGAACAGATGACTAGGGAGGAGTATAAATATGTTGCTCGAGAATGCAGGGGAGTGATCAGGAAGGTGAAAGCACAATTGGAATTGCAACTAGCAAGGGATGTGAAGGGGAACAAGAAAGGTTTCCACAGGCATGTTAGCAATAAGAGGGTGATCAGGGAGGGTGTGGGGCCCTTACTGGATGAGGGAGGTAACCTAGTGACAGATGATGTGGGGAAAGCTGAAGTACTCAATGCTTTCTTTGCCTCTGTCTTCACAGATAAGGTCAGCTCCCAGACAAATGCACTAGTTAACACAGTATGGGAAGGAGGTGGACAGCCCTTGGTAGGGAAAGAACAAGTTAGGAACCATTTACAAAAGCTTAACATACACAAATCCATGGGTCCGGATTTAATGCAGCCGAGGGTACTGAGGGAGTTGGCAAATGTCATTGCCAGAGGTTGAGGGTTTGAGTCCCTCCCCGCCAGGGGACAGCTGCCACCACCAGCTTGGTGATGGATGGACCTGGCACCCTGGGGACATAAGAAAGATTGGGGGGGCCCAGAATGTAGGGATGTTGGGGGGCTCCTTCAGTGGAGATCGGGAGAGATCCCAGATGATTGCAAAAAGGCAAACGTAGTGCCCATCTTTAAAAAAGGGAAGAAGGACAATCCAGGGAACTACAGACCAGTCAGCCTTACCTCAGTCCCCGGAAAAATCATGGAGGGGATCCTCAAGGAATCCATTTTGAAGCACTTGGAAGAGGGGAAAGTGATCAGGAATAGTCAACATGGATTCACGAAGTGAAAGTCAAGCCTCACCAATCTGATTAGCGTCTATGATGACGTAACTGGCTCTGTGGATACGGGAAAGTCAGTGGATGTGATATACCTTGACTTTAGCAAAGCTTTTGACACGGTCTCCCACAATAGTCTTGCCAGCAGGTTAAGGGAATATGGATTGGATAAATGGACTGTAAGATGGATAGAAAGCTGGCTAGACTGTCAGGCCCAACGGGTAGCGATCAACGACTTGATGTCAGGTTGGCAGTCGGTTTCTAGCGGATGGATTGCACCCTCAGCAAGTTCGCAGATGACACTAAGCTAGGGGGAGAAGTAGATACACTGGAGGGCAGGGATAGGGTCCAGAGTGACCTAGACAGATTAGAGGATTGGGCCAAAAGAAATCTGATGCGGTTCAACAAGGAGAAGTGCAGAGTCCTGCACTTGGGACGGAAGAATCTCAAGCATTGTTACAGGCTGGGGACCGACCAGCTAAGTAGTAGTTCTGCAGAAAAGGACCTGGGGGTTACAGTGGATGAGAAGCTGGTTATGAGTCAACAGTGTGCCCTTGTAGCCAAGAAGGCTAATGGCATATTAAGGTGCATTAGGAGGAGCATTGCCAGCAGATCCAGAGAAGTGATTATTCCCCTTTATTCAGCTCTGGTGAGGTCACATCTGGAATATTGTGTCCAGTTCTGGGCCCCCCACTATAGAAAGGATGTGGACGCATTGGAGAGGGTCCAGCGGAGGGCGACCAAAATGATTAGGGGGTTGGAGCGCATGACCTACAAGGAGAGGCTGAGGGAGTTGGGTCTGTTCAGTCTGCAGAAGAGAAGAGTGAGGGGGGATTTGATAGCAGCCTTCAACTTCCTGAAGGGAGGTTCCAAAGAGGATGGAGAGAGGCTGTTCACAGTAATGACGGATGGCAGAACAAGGAGCAATGGTCTCAAGTTACAGTGGAAGAGGTCTAGGTTGGATATTAGGAAAAACTATTTCACTAGGAGGGTAGGGAAGCACTGGGATGGGTTCCCTAGGGAGGGGGTGGAATCTCCATCCCTAGAGGTTTTTAAGTCTTGGCTTGACAAAGCCCTGGCTGGGTTGATTTAGTTGGGATTGGTCCTGCCTTGGGCAGGGGACTGGACTTGATGATCTCCTGAGGTCTCTTCGAGCTCTAGGATTCTATGATTTATCACCATTAAATTTCATTTGCCTGTTTGTTGCCTAATCACTTAGTTTGGTGAGATCTTTTTGAAGCTCTTCCCAGTCTGCTTTGGTCTTAACTACCTTGTGCAGTTTGGTATCATCTGCAAATTTTTCCACCTCACTGTTTACCCCTTTCTCTAGATCATTTATAAATATATTGAATAGGATGGGTCCCAGGACAGACCCTTGGGGGGCCCCACTAGTTACCTCTCTCCACTCTGAAAACTGACCATTTATTCCTACCCTTTGTTTCCTGTCTTTTAACCAGTTATCAATCCACGAAATGACCTTCCCTCTCATCTCATGACAACTTACTTTACTTAAGAGCCTTTGGGGAGGGACCTTGTCAAAGGCGTTCTGGAAATCTAAGTACGCTGTATCCATTGGATCCTCTTTGTCCACATTTGTTGACCCCCTCAAAGAACTCTAGTGGACTAGTAAGGCATGATTTCCCTTTACAGGGATTTCCTCAACAAATTCTGTTCATCCACGTGTCTGACAATTTTATTCTTTACTATTGTTTCTACTAATTTGCCAGGTACTGATGTTAGACTTACTGGTCTGTAATTGCCGGGATTGCCTCTAGAGCCCTTTTTAAGTATTGGCGTATGTCTACTTACATCTCGGCGTCGTACTTTAGTGTCTCAGTGTTGTCAGTCAGGGTTCTTGGGGTTGTCCCGCTACGCGCCTGACAGGACCTCTACTCAGTCGGTGATAAACTTTCGGCTGTGTGTGTCAACGTCAGAGCTCCCTTCATCTAAAGTGTTAGACCCCGTGCACTTGGGTCAACACAGGAGATCTCTGAGAGCCCCTGGAAATGACAGATGCAGGCAAGGGTAAAATCATTGAGCAGGTTTATTGTCAAATGCGATGCACTAACAGTTGTTAGCAGAAATTTTCAATGCCAAACCACTCTGCATTTGGCATGCATTGACAATAACCAACACATAGCAGGCCTATTACCAACTAACAGATATTAACAGTGGTTAGTAAGCTACTATGCAGTCTGTAAGTGTCGGCAATGACACCTGCCGTTTCAGGTGCCTAGTGCACCCCCCAAGGTCGGTCGTTTGTGGTGCCCCTTTTATAGACATGTACCAACAGCTAACATCATTTCTTTACGTACCAGATGCCACCCTCTGTTGCCTAGTTACCACCCCTCACCTTATGGAATGGAGGCTTACTCACTACCCTTCATGCTGTCAGGTTCGGCCCAGTCCTGAACCTAGGTCGGTATGTGCATTAGTTCTTGGGCAGTTTTTGTACCAAGACATTTCTTATTAAGATGTTCCGCTACTCCCCTTTGGCTCACAGTCTGTACTCGGTGCCTCCCTGTGTCCTTCCATGCTCCACCTAACTTACACAATCACACAATTATCAATAGGGCCTCTTTCTTGGCTCCTGTGTTACTGAACCAAAGTCTTGCTCACTAGATTCCAGGCCTGTTGCTGTTTGCATGTTACAGCCCTCTCTTCAGGCCTGCTGACGCCGTGTTACTGACCCTCAACTTATTGCATGTCTAACTAAACATTCCCTGTTCTACTTACCAAAGTGTAGTCTTTCCCTAGGCACGGTTATCACTGGAAATGTCGTGCCTTGGTCCTGGCTTAACTCCCTCACCAAGCTCTTGCTCTGATCACACAGAAGACTGAAGGAGAAGGGTTCTTTTTTTTTCAATTAAAAAACCCCCACTCTGATTTCATTGGCTCTCTTGGCTCCCTGCCAACACTTCCCGAGACTCTTAAGGACTTGAAGTCTCTGGGATTAACCCTTTCAGGCAGTTTAATTAACTGAATGGCTGGGATGTCCAGAAGGGGCTAGTACTCCTCCCATTCATCACAGCATGCAAAGAGTGCTGGGCTGTGGGAAGGCAAGCCGGTGTCATCCATGTCTGGCTCCATACTGCACTCATTTCGGAGGTGCCCGTTTCTGGGTCATTTTTCCACAGTTCGACTGAGTCATTAACATTGCAGCAAAGAGGCAGGCCCTGTGCTGGCCTGAGACCCTCACCCAGAGGGGTGAGGAGCGGGAGACTGGGCTGGTGGGCTGAGTGCCCAGGGCTTCATGGCTCTGTACGTGAGAAGTCCCTGCAGGGAGGTGAGGCCTGAGCCCTGCCTCGGGCTCTCTGAGCAGTGTACAGCAGGGGAGGGAGTGGCACGGCAGTCTACCACACATCTTTGCAGAACCTGCCCCTGCCAAGGATTCCACCCCTCTGGCAGGGTTCGCTGGGACCACCTCATACGCCAGGAGGATGCTGAGGCAGCGATCCAACGGCTGCTCCTTCTTGTCTGTAGGGCTCCCCAGAGTTCCTTGGCCGGGCCTTCGCCACGCCACAGGTGAAGCTGGTGGATGAACCATACCGCAAACCAGCCCTGCAGTTTTTTGACATTTACAAAGGACCCAGAGCAGCAGGGGAATTAATTGCCACCTTTGAGCTGATCGAGCTGGATTACAGTGGCTACTTGGAGGTGACTGGCTTCTCGGGGCGGCAAGGGTGTGTGGCGGCTCGGACTAGCTGCTCCCTGCTCGGGGCATGATGCTCAGGCAGAGAGGAGCACGCCCATTGTGGGGGGGGGGGGGGGAGGGGAGGACAAGGTGGAAATGGAGAGATGGGTGGGTAAGGGGGTGAAGGGGCATCATGGGGCACAAGAGACATGCTCCTTCATTTCTGTCTGTCCAGCCCTCAGTGCCCAAAGATGTGGAGCCCAAGGAGCCAGACTTCCTGGAGGACCCCCGTGCTGGACGCTTCATTATCCCGGAGGGAATCCGGCCCATCCTCAAAGAATTCCGCATTGAGGTGCCGTGGCTCTGAGCCCTTTGCTCTGACCAGTGTCCCCCTCAGGCGCCGTGGCCGTGTTCGGAATGGCTTTCACTCGGTGCACTCGCCTGGGGGGACGCATCACATGCCCAGAGCCATTCCGCATATGGACAGTGTGTGGTGCGGGTGGGGGTGGGGTTCTGAGCTGGGGCAGGTGGTTGGGGTGTGGGAGGGGGTGAAGGCTCTTGAGTGGGGCTGGGGATGATGGGTTTGGGGTACAGCAGGGTCTGCAGCTTGAGGGAGGTGGTTTGGGATGCAGGCTCTGGCTGGGCCTGGGGAAGAGAGTTTGGAATGCAAGTGGGGGTTCCAGGTTTGGACAGGGACTCAGGCCTAGAGGTTTGCGTTTAGGAGGGGGTACAGGCTCTGGGCTGGGGATTGGGGTGCAGGAGGGTACACGGGCTTTGGGGCGGGGCCTAGGATGAAGGGTTTGGGGTGCAGGAGGGTACACGGGCTTTGGGGCGGGGCCTAGGATGAAGGGTTTGGGGTGCAGGAGGGTACACGGGCTTTGGGGCGGGGCATAGGAGGAAGGGTTGGGGGTGCAGGAGGGTACACAGGCTTTGGGGCGGGGCCTAGGATGAACGGTTTGGGGTGCAGGAGGGTACACGGGCTTTGGGGCGGGGCCTAGGAGGAAGGGTTGGGGGTGCAGGAGGGTACACGGGCTTTGGGGCGGGGCCTAGGAGGAAGGGTTGGGGGTGCAGGAGGGTACACGGGCTTTGGGGCGGGGCCTAGGATGAAGGGTTTGGGGTGCAGGGCCTAAGATGAAGGGTTTGGGGTGCAGGAGGGTACACGGGCTTTGGGGTGGGGCCTAGGATGAAGGGTTTGGGGTGCAGGAGGGTACACGGGCTTTGGGCGGGGCCTAGGATGAAGGGTTTGGGGTGCAGGAGGGTACACAAGCTTTGGGGTGGGGCCTAGGATGAAGGGTTTGGGGTGCAGGAGGGTACACGGGCTTGGGCGGGGCCTAGGAGGAAGGGTTTGGGGTGCAGGAGGGTACACGGGCTTGGGGCGGGGCCTAGGATGAAGGGTTTGGGGTGCAGGAGGGTACACGGGCTTGGGGCGGCCTAGGATGAAGGGTTTGGGGTGCAGGAGGGTACACGGGCTTGGGGCGGGGCCTAGGAGGAAGGGTTTGGGGTGCAGGAGGGTACACGGGCTTGGGGCGGGGCCTAGGATGAAGGGTTTGGGGTGCAGGAGGGTACACGGGCTTGGGGCGGGGCCTAGGAGGAAGGGTTTGGGGTGCAGGAGGGTACACGGGCTTTGGGCGGGGCCTAGGAGGAAGGGTTTGGGGTGCAGGAGGGTACACGGGCTTTGGGCGGGGCCTAGGAGGAAGGGTTTGGGGTGCAGGAGGGTACACAAGCTTTGGGGTGGGGCCTAGGAGGAAGGGTTTGGGGTGCAGGAGGGTACACGGGCTTGGGCGGGGCCTAGGAGGAAGGCTTGGGGTGGGGCCTAGGAGGAAGGGTTTGGGGTGCAGGAGGGTACACGGGCTTTGGGCGGGGCCTAGGAGGAAGGGTTTGGGGTGCAGGAGGGTACACGGGCTTGGGGCGGGGCCTAGGAGGAAGGGTTTGGGGTGCAGGAGGGTACACGGGCTTGGGGCGGGGCCTAGGAGGAAGAGTTTGGGGTGCAGGAAGGTACACGGGCTTGGGGCGGGGCCCAGGAGGAAGGGTTTGGGGTGCAGGGCCTAGGAGGAAGGGTTGGGGGTGCAGGAGGGTACACGGGCTTGGGGCGGGACCTAGGAGGAAGGGTTTGGGGTACAGGGCCGAGGAGGAAGGGTTTGGGGTGCAGGAGGGTACACGGGCTTGGGGCGGGGCCCAGGAGGAAGGGTTTGGGGTGCAGGAGGGTACACGGGCTTGGGGCGGGGCCGAGGATGAAAGGTTGGGGGTGCAGGAGGGTACACGGGCTTTGGGCGGGGCCTAGGAGGAAGGGTTGGGGGTGCAGGAGGGTACACGGGCTTGGGGCGGGGCCTAGGAGGAAGGGTTGGGGGTGCAGGAGGGTACACAGGCTTTGGGCGGGGCCTAGGAGGAAGGGTTGGGGGTGCAGGAGGGTACACGGGCTTTGGGGCGGGGCCTAGGAGGAAGGGTTTGGGTGCAGGAGGGTACACGGGCTTGGGGGCCCTAGGAGGAAGGGTTGGGGTGCAGGAGGGTACACGGGCTTGGGGCGGGGCCGAGGAGGAAGGGTTTGGGGTACAGGGCCGAGGAGGAAGGGTTTGGGGTGCAGGAGGGTACACGGGCTTGGGGGCGGGGCCGAGGATGAAAGGTTGGGGGTGCAGGAGGGTACACGGGCTTGGGGCGGGGCCCAGGAGGAAGGGTTTGGGGTGCAGGAGGGTACACGGGCTTGGGGCGGGGCCGAGGAGGAAGGGTTTGGGGTGCAGGAGGGTACACGGGCTTGGGGCGGCCCGAGGATGAAAGGTTGGGGGTGCAGGAGGGTACACGGGCTTGGGGCGGGGCCCAGGAGGAAGGGTTTGGGGTGCAGGGCCTAGGAGGAAGGGTTTGGGGTGCAGGAGGGTACACGGGCTTGGGGCGGGGCCGAGGAGGAAGGGTTTGGGGTGCAGGGCCTAGGAGGAAGGGTTTGGGGTGCAGGAGGGTACACGGGCTTGGGGCGGGGCCGAGGAGGAAGGGTTTGGGGTGCAGGGCCTAGGAGGAAGGGTTTGGGGTGCAGGAGGGTACACGGGCTTGGGGCGGGACCCAGGAGGAAGGGTTTGGGGTGCAGGAGGGTACACGGGCTTGGGGCGGGGCCCAGGAGGAAGGGTTTGGGGTGCAGGAGGTGCTTTGGGTTGGGAGGGGGATCAGGGTGGGGTAGTGGGTTAGGGCTCAGGCTTGCTGGGTGGCTCCTGGGCGGCGGCGCTAAGCCGAGTTGCCTGATGGCTGCTTGTCCCGAGGCACCACTCCGAACCCTGGAAGCAGACGGTAGGTTTGCCTCCTGCTGGGGCGGGACATGAGGCTCCATGGTGTGCCACATGCACTGCTCTCACCACAGGCACTGCCCCCCAGCTCCCATTGGCCAATGGGAATGAAGAGCCAGTGCTCTCGGTGGGGGCATGCGTGGAGCTCTGCCCCCCCAGCCCCCGAGCCACTTCGCCATTGGCCTCAGTACAGAGCTGTCCTGGCATGGGCTGGGGGAGGGGCGCCTCTCCCCACTGCAGCCCCGAGTCCCTGCGTGGCCACGCGCCTTGGCCTCTGGCCGGCCCCAGTGGAACAGAGCCTGGGACTCAGACGGGCTGGACTGCGCCTCACTGGCCAGATGTGAGTGCTTGGAACGGGGGCGACCGATCACATCCGGGGGCACCAGCCAGGCTGGCGAGGGGCTGTCGCCTCCTGCCCTGCAGCCTGGGGTGCCCCTCCCGAGCAGGGCGGCCCCTGAGTACCCGAGTATCGCTACAGCCGCCAGCAGCACTCCGCCAGCCTTGCAGGGAGGCCAGGTACCGGCGGGCCCAGCGGACGGGCATGTGCCGTTACCAAGGCGCTGAGCTTGGATACGCAACAGGATGCATTTTGATTAACGAGTTATGAGAGAGTTTGAAGTGAGAACAAGGGTTAGGCATGAAAGTGAGAAATGGCTCTAAGAGCCAGAAAGATAAAGCTCTGTCTAGTGACCAGCTGTGACAGTAGACCCGGTGCAAGATGGAGTCTTTACCACATGCTGCCAGCAAGACGGCTGGCCAAAGTCTAGGTCAGACCCCCTCCCAAAGTCCAAAGGCTGATTCCCTGGCCTTTTCAGGGGAAAGAGAGCCAGAGAAACCTACTGGGGTGTCCCTGGGGCGAGGGTACTCAGGTGTGCGGACACCACCTGGCCAGCTGCTGGGTCGTCGTCGGTTTCTTCTAGTCTGTAAACAACACCCCTTGGACTAGGGTAGTTTAGCCTAATGGCAAAAGTCAATAATGTTAGGCTACAGTGCCCTGAGGTAAGGGCTAGCGGCTAGAGTCAATGGGGCAGCAGTGGAAAGGGGTGTGGAGGCCCAAGTGTCTAGAATGGCTGTGAGGTGTGGGGACTGGGGGCTAGGAGGGGGTTGGGGACTAGGTGGGGCTGGGGTCAGGGGCCAGGCGGGGCCGGGAGACCAGGCGGGGCCTGGGGGCTAGGAGGGGTTGGGGACTAGGTGGTGCTAGGGGCCAGGCGGGGCTGGGGACCAGGCGGGGGGCCAGGCGGGGTTGGGGACTAGGTAGTGCTAGGGGCCAGGCAGGCGCTGGGGGCTAGGAGGGCTGGGGACATGCAGGGGCTGGGGACTAGGGGCTAGGGGCCAGGTGGGGCTGGGGGCCAGGAGGGAGTGGGGGTCCAGGCAGAGGCCGGGGGTCCAGGCGGGGGCCGGGGGCCAGGCGTGGCCGGGCCAGGAAGGAGTATGGAGGCCCGAGTGCCCAGAGCGGCTGACGCGCTCGGCTCCTGCTCTCCAGATCCTGTTCTGGGGCCTGCGAGACCTGAAGCGGGTGAACCTGTTCGAGGTGGAGCAGCCCCAGGTGATCATTGAGTGTGCGGGGAAGAAGGTGGAGTCGGAAGTGATCAGCTCCTACAGAGAGAGCCCCAACTTCAACGAGCTGGTCAAATACATCAACGTGGTGAGCATGGCGCAGGGCCCCCCCCCAGCCCGGGCTGCAGCGCCCACCCAGCCCTGCTAGCTGCGGGGCATGGCCGGGGAGGCAGTTCCCATGGCCCATCCTAGTGGAGACTGGGCACCTCCCTGCAGACTGGGTTCTGCCCTGCTGGGTGCCCCCTCCAGGGAGCTGGGCCCACGGGCGACCAGTGGGTGCTGGGAAAGGATTCTCCATGGCATGGGTGGGTTCCGCCAGCGTCGGTGAGTGCCGGCGCGGGCCGGGCTCCAGTGCAGCGCTGAGGGGTCCGGGCAGCGCCAGCGTATCCGCATGGGGGCCCAGGGCGGCTGTGCCAGGGGCTCCCCAGGGTGCAACTGGCTAATCTGCCCCTTGGGCACAGGGGTGAGGTGTGAGCCAGGCACGGGGCTGCCTCCAGGACCTGCCCTGCTGAGCGAGAGGCTCTCTTGCAGGAGCTCCCGGAGCAGGTGTACCTGCACCCGCCCCTCAGCATCTTCGTGGTGGAGCAGCGAGCTTTCGGGCGCACCGTGCTGGTGGGGACCCACGTGGTTTCCCACATCATGAAATTCTCTCCCAAAGAGCTGGAGGAGCTGGAGGAGGAGCCGGAGAACCCCCCCAGAGGTGAGTGAGCAGTGTTGGAGGGCGGGGGGTGGGGCTGTCCCATCCTGCAGCGCGAGGGCAGCGCTCTCGGCCAGGCTGGCGCGTCTCCGCTGGCCCTGTCAAGCCGGGAGCGCAGCAGTGCAGGTAGAGGACGCTGGTGCCCACGCAGGACTCGGGCCCATCACTTGTCCTGCTGCGCCGCTGGAGGGAAGGGGCTGCAGCCCGAACTCTTGCAGGGTGATGGGTGCTGGGCTCGGGGTCCCACAGAGGGCTGGTGCAGGGAGGCTTCCTCCTGCCAGGCTCCCAGGACTTGCACAACAGGGAGCCTTGGAAACCAGAGGGACTGAGGAAAAACCAGTCCCAGGCACGGGGACAGAGCTGGGCCGTGGGGGCGGGGTTGTGCAGGGTGACATGGGGATAATGCCGGGCAGGATTGTGTACGGTGACACGATGGGGTAATGCTGGGCCATGGGGCGGGGTTGTGCAGGGTGACATGGGGAATAATGCTGGGCAGGATTGTAGGGTGACACGATGGGGTAATGCTGGGCCGTGGGGCGGATTTGTGCGGGTGACGTGGTGGGGTGATGTCGGGCCGTGGGGCGGGGTTGTTCCGGGTGACACGGTGGGGTGATGCCGGGCCGTGGGGCGGGTAGTGCCAGGTGACGCGTGGGGGGTGATGCTGGGCCGTGGGGGCGGGTGCGTACCAGGGCTCTTTCCATTTGCTCCCCTGAGGGTAGGAGCCCTGGGGGACACGGCCCAGCGGAGCTTTGCTGGCAGGCTCTGGACCAGCCCTCGTTCCACGAGCCCACGTGGGCACCGTGTGGGGCAAATTCTGTCCACCCTGGGGAGAATTCCTGCTGCTCCCTGAGGCCGCCTGGCCACTTGCGGTTGGGGGGAGGGGCGCAGGGTGTCAGGGCGGCCGGCGCCCTTGGCCGAGTGGCCGTGAGGTGGGGGGAGATGGGGAAGACAGGGGAGCTGGGAGGCTGCCTGGCTGCTAGCGTGGGGAGGGGCGCAGGGTGTTGGTCGGCTGGTGCCCTTGGCCGAGTGGCCGTGAGGTGGGGAGACGGGGAGGTGGGGAGGCCGCCGTGCCGTGGGGAGGGGCGCGGGGTGTTTGGCGGCTGGCGCCCTTGGCCGAGTGGCCGCGAGGCGGGGACGAGACGGGGGTGAGTGACGCGCTCTCCTTTCGCGCAGCTCGGAAAGCCTCTGCCCGGCCCAACCTCTCCCAGACGGTGGTCACCATTGGCCTGGCAGCCAGCGAGATGGGCAGCAAAGCCAACCCCCTGGACCTGGTGAAGGTGAGGGGGCCACGCGCACAGTAACCGCCCCCGGCTCGCTGCGTGCCGATGCCGCTTGCCTGAAATGCCTGCCCTGGCCCAGGACAGCCTCAGAAGTGTAGCCACCAGCCCCAGGCAGCATCAGTCACTCCCCGCAGAAGCCACCTTTGCTTGTCCGCCCTCAGGCCCCTCCTGCGCTCTGCCTGGCGTGGCTCGTGGCCGGCACTAGACAGTCTGCTGGGGAGAGTTGGGTCAATGCGGTGAAAAATCCCTGCAGTGTTTATACAGTCTGAGGGGCCGTCTCCTCGGCGCTCAGTCTGGAAGCCTGCGAGCTGCGCCGAGGGGCTGCTGCAGACGGGCCCGGCGCACTTCTTTCCCGGCGCGAGGGAAGCAAAACCTGAGCCTGTGGCTGTTGGGTCTTCGTGAAAGCTGATCCCAGGGCTGGTGTGGGACAGATTCTCTCGATCGGGCGCCAGTGCAGCCCACTCCCTGCACCTCCCGTGCCCAAGGCAGGGCCCTTTCCTGGTGCTCAGCCATGGCCGTGTGTTCTTAGGCACCGCTGAAGAAACTCCCTATCAACAAGCTCCTAAGAAGAGAGGCCGAGCTTGAGGAGGAGAAGCCGGAGTTGGAAGAACTGGATTGGTGGTCCAAGTACTACGAATCCTTGAAGGAAATGAGCAACCAGGTACTGCTTTGGCACGGCCATTCTTTTCTCCCTTCCTGGCACGACAGCTGCCAGTTCGGTGGGAATTCAGTGCCACTGCACCTGTGCGGCCCGGGCCCGGGTCTGGGCCCGGTCTCGGTCTCACCATTCCATGCTGGTGGCATAGGCAGCTGAGACCCTGAGAGTTCAGCTGGGCCCAGGGCTTGGCACCGCAGTGCAGAGTGAAGCTGCATCTTGTTACCTTCTGGACATGGCCCGAAGTGCCTTGGTCACTTCCAAAAATGGGATTGGGGCTCACGGCAGTCTGTCTCCTTTGTGGGGCGGCTCTGGCTAATGAGCTGACCCCAGCAGCATGTAACCACCCTGATGTGTAGTCCTGGTCCCGGCTGTGCCCTCACAACAGGGCCAGTCGAGCTGGTCCTACCGGGCTTGCTCCACGCAGGGCGGGGCCGGGCGTAGCGGGCTTGCTCGCAGGGCGGGGCCGGGCGTAGCGGGCTTGCTCGAGGGGCAGGGCTAGATATACCAGGCTAGCTCAAGGGGCGGGGCTAGGCATAGTGGGCTAGCTCGAGGGGCAGGGCCCAGACATACCGGGCTTGCTCGAGGGGCAGGGCCCAGACATACCGGGCTTGCTCGAGGGGCAGGGCCCAGACATACCGGGCTTGCTCGAGGAGCAGGGCCCAGACATACCGGGCTTGCTCGAGGAGCAGGGCCCAGACATACCGGGCTTGCTCGAAGAGCGGGCCCAGACATACCGGGCTTGCTCGAGGGGCAGGGCCCAGACATACCGGGCTTGCTCGAGGGGTGGGGCTGGATGTACCGGGTTTGCTCGAGGGGTGGGGCTAGGCTGGCGTGAAGTGAGCTGGGCACACAGCAGGCTGAGCAGGGTGGTAACGTGTGTGTGTTTCAGGGCACTAGTGACGAGGAGGACGGAGATAACGAGGACCCGAATGAGGCAGGTGAGTTCTTGGGCTAGCCAGGCAAGCACAAGGCTGGTTGTTATTGTCTGGTGGCCCCGCAGGTGCTGGTCAGCTGGAAGCAGCGCCCGGAGCCCAAGCTGAGAGCAGGGAGTAGAGCGGGTGCTGCCTGGCAGCATCCCTGGCTCACTCAGATCGTGTCCCTCAGGCTGATAAAACTGCACTTTGCATCAACACCCTCAGCTGCTTCCCAGTCGCTTGTTGCTGGGTTTATACTCCCAGGCCTGCGCGGGCCCGCCACTGTTTGTGCCAGACACGGGCAGATCGCCCGTCGCTCTGCTCTCTGTCCCCAGGCCTCCCTGAGCATGTCCCCTTCGCTGCAGGCCTCTGAGCCCTGCAGATACCCCGCGCTGCTCCGGGAAGGTAGCACATGGAAGTGCCTTGCCAGGCCAGGTTCTACAGGCTGTGGGCTGCGTCTTGCACGATGGCTTCCCCGGCCTGACTGGTGCTGCAGCACGGAGAGGACACTCCCCGGCGTGGAGAAGCCAGGACACTTCTCTGTCTTGTTCGTGCCATTTGCAGATGGAGGGAACTTACAGGTGGACTCCATTGATGTGGAAGCGGAAGCTGGACCGAGAGCTGAAGCTGAGCCCGCGCGACCCAAAAGGAGACACATAGCCACACTGCAGGTACCACGCCCTGTGGGCCTGGCTCAGCTTATTCCCTCCTGCTTCTCCTGGCTGGGACAGGCCCTGCCTGTGGCCACAGACCCAGCTCCCTTTACCTTGGCCTGATCCAGCTCGGTGCTGAGTGCCCTCGTCTCCTCTGGCACAGTGAGAAACGCCAGAGGCGGAATGGCCCACCGGTCCAGGGGGCTCGTCCTTCAGTCGCATTCACCCCCTTCCTTGGGGCAGTCTGAGCGGGACGGAAGGAGCCTGAATAACTTGCAGTTTGTTTCAGATTTACAACTGGGAGCTGGAGAATGAGTTTGACAATTTTGAAGACTGGCTGTACATCTTCCCGCTCCATCGGGGCAAGGCGAGCGAGGATGAGGAGGGAAACGAGGATGAGAACTTTGTGGGAAAGTACAAGGTGCTGTGTCATTTGGATGCTGTGCCTTGGGTGGGAAATGAGAAATAACAGCAATGCATGAAAGAGGGGATAGCAGCTCACAGCATAAAGAGATGATGATAATGGGGATTCCAGCTATCCTCATATTGACTGGGTACCACCTCCAGACAGGATGTAGGGATATAGCTGCTTGACACCTTCTTGGAGCAGCTGGTTCTGGAGCTTGCAAGTGGAGAGGCTATTCTTGATTTAGTCCTAAGTGGAGCACAGGATCTGGTCCAAGAGTTAAATACAGCTGGACCACTTGGAAATAGTGATCATAATATAATTCAATTTAACACCCCTGTGATGGAAAACACCACAGCAGCCCAACACTGTGGCATTGAATTTCAGAAAGAGAAAGTACACAAAAATGAGGAGGCTAATTAAACAAAAATTAAAAAGTAAAAGTGCCAAAAGTAAAATTCCCGCAAGCTGCATGGAAACTTGTAATATACCACAAAGGAGGCTCAACTTAAATGTTTACCCCAAGTTAAATAACTCAGTAAGAGAACCAAAAAAGTGCCACCGTGGCTTAACAGCCAAGTAACAGAAGCAGAGAGAGAGAAAAGGCATTGTTTAAAAAATGGAAGTTAAATCCTAGTGAGGAAAATAGGAAGGAGCATAAACTTGGGCAAATGTAGGGTAAAAATATACTAAGGAAAGGACTTGAAGAACAGCTGGCCAAAACTCAAAAGGTAATGGTAATTTTTTAAAGTACATCAGAAATAGGAAGCCGGCTAACCAACCAGTGGGGCCACGGGACGCTCAAAGTGCGAAAGGAGCACGTAGGGACGATAAGGTCATTGCGGAGAAATGAAACGGGTTATTTTCATCAGTCTTCACGGCTGAAGATGCTGGGGAGATCCCCAAACCTGAGCCATTCGTTTTATGTGGCAAAGCTGAGGAACTGTCCTAGACTGAGGTGTCATTAGAGGAGGTTTTGGAACAAATTGATACAGTTAATAATCACAAGTCACCAGGACCAGATGGCATCACCCAAGAGTTCTGAAACCTAGCCTTTAAATCGGCTTCCATACCTGATGACTGGAAGACAGCTAACGTGATGTCAAATTTTAAAAAGGGTTCTGTAGGTAAGTCTAACGCCGTGGTCACCAACCAGTCGATCGCGAGGCGTTCTGGGCCCCCCATTTCCCCCAACCCCCATGAAGCCCCACTACCTACCTCGAGCAACAATGGAGGTAGTGGCGGCTTCCCGCGGGGTGGACGGAAGTCCTACAGCTGCAGGTCACTTCCGGGGGTTCCAGCAACGCGCTGCCTGCTTCCTTGCCCCAGCTCCTTGGCGTTCCGGGAACTTACCGGGTAAGTCCCCAGAGGTGCGCGCTGGGAATTCCCTTCTCTGCGGGAGGGGGGGAGTCAGGCCCGGAGGGGGCGCGCAACGGAGGCTTCCCTGCTCCGCAGGGGGGTGGGGGTGGTCAGGCCCAGTGGAGGCGCACGACGGGTCTTCCTTCCTCCTTGGGGGTGTGGGTTCGGCCCCAGAGGGAGCGCGCAATGAAGGCTTCCCTCCAAGGCTGGTGTAGGGGACTCCCTGCCCCCACTGGCACCCTGCCCCCGAACCCTGTTCCCTCTCCTCTGCCGCAGAACCTTGTCCCCGCCCTCCTGCCCCCCTGTTCCCTCTCCCCTGCCCCCAGCCACAGAACTCTGTCCCCCTGCTGCAGAAACCTGGCACCCTGCCCCCTGCTGCAGAAACCTGCCCCCCTGGCACCCTGCCCCCTGCTGCAGAAACCTGTCCTTCTGGCACCCTGTTCCCTCTCCCCTGCCCCCAGCCGCAGAACCCTGCCCTCACTGGCACCCTGTTCCCTGCCCCAGCACCCACTAGCTCCCTTCCCCAGTTCCATGTCGGGGGCAGGGTGCCAGTGGGGGCAGGGAGTCCCCTACACCAGCCTCCGAGGGAAGCCTTCGTTGCGCGCTCCCTCTGGGGCCGACACCCCCCCCCCCCCCCCGCGGAGGAAGGAAGTGCCGTCACGCACCCCCTCCGGGCCTGACTCCCCCCTTCCGCAGAGAAGGGAAGTCCCAGCGCGTGCCTCTGGGGACTTACCCGCTAAGTTCCCGGAACGCCAGGGAGCTGGGGCAAGGAAGCAGGCAGCGCATTTCCAGAACCCCCAGAAGTGACGTGCAGCTGTAGGACTTCCGTCCACCCCGCGGGAAGCTGCTACTACCTCCATTGTTGCTCGAGGTAGGTAGTGGGGCTTCTTGGGGGTGGGGGGAAATGAGGGGTCCAGAATGCCTCGCGATCGATTGGTCGAGGCCTCGGGATCGACCAGTTGATCGCGATTGACTGGTTGGTGACCATGGCTCTAGTGCATGAGCTAAAAGCCACTGGCTGGTAGCTAAAGCTGTAGAGCAGACTCATTATTTCCTCTGTAAGCAGTCCCAGTGTCACTAGATGGGACAGTGCACCACACCCGATAGGTGTGTGGGTTACACTCTCATGAACTGAAAAACTTCAGCATGGATTGATGACTGGTTAAGGCAGGAAACAAAGGGTAGGGAGAGTCAGTTCTCTAAATGGAGAGAGGTAACTAGAGAAAGGGGCAAACAGTGAGGTGGCACAATTTGCAGATGAGACCAAACTGCTCACTCAAGAGAGTTAAGACCAAAGCAGACTGTGAAGAGCTTCGAAAGGATCTCACCAAACTAAGTGACTGGACAACAAAATGTCAGATGAATTTTAATGTTGATAAATGCAAAATAATACACATTGGAAAAAATAATCCCAAGTATAGATATAAAACGATAGAGACTAAATTAGCTGTTACCATTTAAGAGAGAGATCTTGGAGTCATTGTGAATAGTTCTCCACAAACATCCACTCAGTGTGCAGCGGCAGTCAAAAAAGCAAACAGAATGTTAGGAATCATTAAAAAACAGATAGGGTATGTCTACACTTGCCCCCTACTTCGAAGTAGGGAGGCAAATGAAGCATACCAAAGTTGCATATCAAGCCCAGGATTTAAATACCCCGTGCTTGATTTGCATGTTCCCGGCCGGTCGCCATTTTAGAAATTCACTAGCCCAGAGTAACTGCCCACGTCTACATGCGGCAGTGAAATGGGAGTCCGATTTAAAGCCCCTAATTCGAATTAGAGGTAAACCTCATTGCAGGAGGAATACCAGCTAATTTGAGTTAGGCTTTAATCGGACTCGCTTCACTGCCACGCGCAGACGCGGGCAGTTACTCCGGCTAGTGAATTTCTAAAATGGCGATCGCCGAACATGCAAATCAAGCGCAGGATATTTAAATCCCGGGCTTGATTTGCAACTTCGGTATGCTTCATTTGCCTCCCTACTTTGAAGTAGGGGGCAAGTGTAGACATACCCATAGAGAATAAGATGGCAAATATCTTATTGCCTCTATTTAAATCCATGGTACGCCCGCATCCTGAATACTGCGTACAGATGTATCTCATCTCAAAAAAGATACCTTGGCATTGGAAAAGTGCAACAAAAATGATCTGGGGTGTGGAACAGCTGTCATATGAGGACAGATTAATAAGACTAGGGCTTTTCATCTTAGAAAGAGGAGACTAAGTGGGATATGATAGAGGTCTATGAAATCATGAATGTTGAGAAGGAACATAAGGAATTCATAGAATCATAGAATAGTAGGACTGGAAGGGACCTCGAGATTATAATAATTAATAATGTTAATTATTCCCATAACAATAATTAATAAAGTTAATTATTCCCATAGCACAAGAAATTTCACCACATTAAATTAATATGTAGCATATTTAAAACAAACACAAGGAAGTGTTTCTTCACGCAACCTGTGGAACTCCTTGCCAAAAGGATGTTTTGTCGACCAGGACTAGAACTAGCTAAATTCATGGAGGATAGGTCCATCCAATGGCTATTAGCCAGGATGGACAGGGATGGTGTCTCTAGCCTATTTGTTAGAAACTGGAAATGGATGACAGGGGAGGGATCACTTGGGGATTCCCTGTTGTGTTCATTCCCTCTGGGGCAGCTGCTATTGGTCACTGTCGGCAGCCAGGACCCTGGGCGAGATCGACCTTGGGTCTGACCGTGTGGCTGTTCAGTTAAGAAGATTTAGGAACATTTTTATCCTTTTACCCTGCACAGAGTCAGTGCGTAAATCCCTCCAGTGCAGCATGAAGGCAGGAGAAACACCTTGTAGCACTTGGGGTATGTCTAGACTACATGGCTCCGTCGACGGAGCCATGTAAACTAGTTTACCCAGCATAGGCAAAGAAGCGAGGATTTAAATAATCCCCACTTCATTAAAATAAACATGGCCACCGCGCCGTGCCGACGATCAGCTGATCCGGTCGGGGGATCAGGCTGGGGAAGCCTTTGCCGACCGATCCTGTAAACCTCGTTTCATGAGGCATAAGTGATCGGTTGGCAAAGGCTTCCCCAGCCGACAGATCCGCGTCTAGACTGCTGCACTGTGCCGGATCAGCTGATCGTCGGCACAGCGCGGTGGCCATGTTTATTTTAATGAAGCGGGGATTATTTAAATCCCCGCTTCTTTGTCTATGCCGGGTAAACTGGTTTACATGGCTCCGTAGACGGAGCCAGGTAGTCTAGACACACCCATAGTGTCCCACATGAACTTCTGCATCTCGAGCTGCCACAAGAAGTTTCATGTCATTCCTAGGGTGGTGGTCCACAAATGTGTGGGGCTGGTCCCCCTGGAGGGGGCACGGAGGGACATGTGGGGAGGCTGCGGTGGGATCAGCCCTAGCCCCATGGGAGGTGGTGTGGGGGAGGGAGCACTACACAGCTCTGCTCTGCACCCTGCTCAGTCTGCTGTGCTGAGTGTATGGGAGGGGCCCTGGCCAGTCTTTGGGAACACAGCACGCTGTGTAGCCAGGGAGCGTGTGGCCGGGCGCAGGGAGGCCATGCCAGAGACCAAGCCCTGGGCACTGCAGGTGGCTGGGAATATTTTTGGCAGCAGGACACTGAGCCCCGCGCTGGCGCTGTCCCCTGTAGGGCTCGTTCTTCGTTTATCCCGCGGAGGAGGCAGGTCCAGAGCACAAGATCTCGCAGGGGGTCCCCAGGAACAGACCCATCAAGGTGCTTGTCCGAGTTTACATTGTTAAGGTAAGTGGTGCGGGACGTCGTGGAGACCTGGTCAGCTCACCAGCTAGAGAATCCCTGGCCAGCCCACGGCTGGTCGGCCTGGAGCCAGGAGACCTGGACAAGGCTGGGCTTTTGGGTCTCAGCTAGTCACTCCATGTCCAGCCAGCTGGGCGACCCATGGCAAGGGATCCAGGGTCACAAGGGGCCAGCAGCAGAGCTGGGAGGGAAGAGCCGGGGCCAGAGTCCTTCTGGTCCGACCACACTGCCTGCCAGGGCTGCTGCTTGGTGCAGGGCAGGGGCTGCTCGCCCAGTGTGCCAGGCAGGCAGCATGGCTAGAGGCTGCCAGGGTTCGGACCAAGCGCCCCCTGCCCCACCAGGCAATGGACCAGGGGAGGGGACAGGGAGAGGACGGAGGGCCCCAGGATGGGGATGGGAACAAGTCACTGGCAGGTCACATGGGGGTGGAGTATTCTCCCTCCCAGCCGGTGCCTCTTTTATGTCCCCTGCAGCCAGGTCCCCCGGGCTATTTTCTAGACCTGTGTCTGGTCTAGCGCCCAGTGTCTCAGGTGCTGGGTTGCTCCAGAGCCCTCTGCGGCCTGTGATGGACATGGTGGCAGCTCTCAATGCCCCGCCTCAGAAACTCCTCTGCTGCGAGGCCCTGTGCTCGCTTTCCCTTGGCCCGGCTGATCGCCAGGACGCGTCCCATCGTGGGGCCCGGCCGATCGCGGGGCCCGGCCGATCGCGGGGCCCGGCCGATCGCGGGGCCGCCGATCAGCGGACGCGTCCCATCGCGGGGCCCGGCCGATCGCGGGACGCGTCCCATCGCGGGGCCCGGCCGATCGCGGGACGCGTCCCATCGCGGGGCCCGGCCGAGAATGGCAGCCCCAGAATCTCCTGCTGTTGGCTTTTAGGCAATGAACCTGGCTCCAGCAGATGCGAACGGCAAGGCGGATCCCTACGTGGTGGTAACGCTTGGCCAGGAGCAGAAGGACACGAAGGACCGTTACATCCCGAAGCAGCTCAACCCCGTGTTTGGAGAGTAAGGGGCAGGCTTTGCTGGGGCCCGCGTTCATGGCAACAGCCTCTTCCTTGGGGCACACTGGAAAGGGAGATGCCTGGGTTGAGTGTGGGCACAGAGCCAGCCTGCTGCAGTGCTCCTTCCTCTGCCCCACGGCATTGGCACCCCTCAGTCCCGCATGGGTCCGCTCTGCCCCAGGCTCTTCATGTGTCTGCCTGGCCCCCCGCACGTCTGGGGCGCTGCTCACAGGAGCCTGCCCTTAGGAGGGAACAGAGAGCAGGGGGAGAAGGAGACGCCAGGTGCCTGCAGATCACGCAGTGAGGGTGCAGACCCTCTGTGGGCCCGTGGTGCTGCCCTGCTCAGGGCCCTGGGTTCGGAGCTTGGCGACGATCTCCAAGGGGCCGTGGGGCAGCCCTTTGGAAATGGGCAGAGCTCCACACACTCAGCTGTGCCCCAGAACATGTCCCACTGGCACACACAGGCGGCGGCGGGATGCCGGCGGCTCTCTGAACTGGACCTGGCCCGGGAAGGGGGGCGGTCACAGGAGGCCACTGTAGCCCGGCAGCCTGTTGTCCCTGGGCTGAGTGGAGGCACTGCCGGGGCTGCAGAGCTGCGGGCGGGGGGCCTGGCGCAGAGAGGTGGCAGGAGGAGGTGCTGCCCCTGCTGGGTATTTCCGCCCGGGAGCATGCTCAGGGCTTGGAGAGCTGTGCGTGGCAGGCAGATTGAACCGCGTTAGCCCGTCCCACAGACCGAGCCGGGGCTGGCAGGGAACCCTGCTCACTGGGCTCGTGCATGCAGGGTCCTGGAGCTGAGCATCTCCTTCCCCATGGAGTCGGAGCTCACCGTTTCCATATTCGACCACGACTTGGTTGGCTCGGATGACCTGATTGGGGAGACGAAGATCGACCTGGAGAACCGGTTCTACAGCAAGCACCGCGCTAACTGTGGGGTGGCCTCCCAGTATGACACGTACGTCCAGCCGCTCCCTTCCACGCGGGCTGCCGTGGTGACGCTAGGCCTCCAGCCACTCTGCTGCACGGGGGCGGGTTGTGCCTTGCCCGGTTGTGGAGCCGCTGATCCACAGAGCCATGCAGGAGCACACTGGCCACCTCCGAGGGGCTGGGACTCTGCCACGTGGCATAGAGCCCCGTGTGTATGGACACGTCCGGCCACTCTACAGCCAGATTCCCCAGGGCGACGCCTGCTGGCCTCCTTCCGCTGCTTCATTGGCCCCCGTCGCCCTGGGCTGGGAGATTCGCCTGCTACTGCCTTGGGCCCAAGAGGGGAAGGGATTCATAGTCTCTTGATTGGCCAACAGCTTGCTTCATAACCATCCCTGGGAGCCTGCAGGGAGGGCTTCTCTGTACTCTGGCAGCCCGTCCTGCGGGCAGCGCTAAAACCCCAGGGCAAGTATTCCTTGCGTGGCCCCACCAGCGAGAATGGGGTGCCTGACGCTCCTCCCCCTCCCCGCAGCGACGGCTACAACGTGTGGCGAGATGCGTTCAAGCCCACCCAGATCTTGGAGAGTTTGTGCAAGAAGAGCTCACTCCCCTCCGCAGAGTACAGGCGGGAGGAGGTCAAAGTCAACAGCAAGATCTTCAAGGTGCCACCTGAAGCTTTCCCTGCAGGTACCGTGTGTTAGTTCGGTGTGGCTCAGGCCATGGGGTGCACTCAGAGCCCCCTCTTCTCCCTGACCACACCAAGCACTTAGCCTCGGTAGCACATGGTGGGGAGCTGCACAGACCACAGAAGACAATGTGGTCCCTGAACCCCCTTCCTGGCTTGCTCTGGTGTGCTTGTCCATTAAATATGCCAGGGCTTAGGGCGACCGTATTTCCCTGTGCTGGATACAGGACCCCTGGTAAAACGACAGTACTCGGCTCTACGCCAGTTCTCCAGCCACCAACTGTGCAAGTCTTCAGAGTAGCGCTGAGTGGACTGCGCCCTGCTAGAAAGCAACACCGTGGAGCTGGATGCTTTTTATTTAAGGCTTTAGGGATCACATGGGATGGGAGGTCCCCTGCCCAGGTCACATGGGATGGAAGAACCCCCGGCCAGGAGAACCCCGCCCAGGTCACATGGGATGGGAGAACCCCTGGCCAGGAGAACCCCACACAGGTCACATGGGATGGGAGAACCCCTGGCCAGGTCACATGGGATGGGAGAACCCCCGGCCAGGTCACATGGGATGGGATGACCCCTCCCCCCCGGCCCTGCACAGGACACACATGCACGCTCACACGCGCGCGCACACCCACTCCCCTCCTACCCCCCATACACCTCTCACACAGGAACATGACCAACCAACCAACTCTCCCTGTCCAGTGCTCTCTGCCCTCCGTGCCTGGCCGGGCCCCGGGACAGACCCGCCTCTCCTCACCCCTGGCGCTGCACTGCCCCACAGCAACATGGGGCAGGCTCACGCTTCAGCACAGGGCTCTGCCAGGGCTCCCATCACAGTGTGGCCAGCAGCAGCCTCTGGGCACCGTACAGCAGGGAAGGGATGGGAGCTGCTTCCAGCCCCAGGGGAGGGGCGTGTGTGGGGTAAGGGATGACCTGGCCTGTCTTTGCAGAGCCCCTCTTCTCGCTGCCCCCCACTCCCTGGGGCAGGAAGCGGCTTATCCCATCCTGCTGGCACAGAGTCGAAAGGCACTGAGGGAACCCAGCCGCCCTGGCTACAGCGTGGGCAGGGAAGGGTCAAGGCCCCAGGATGCCTGGTGCCCCAGGGGCCAGGGAACTCCTGCAGCCTGCAGGGGCTTCAGCGAAGGGAGCCAGAGAGGGGCTCAGCAGGGCGGTGCTGGAGGACGGCGCGGCCCATGCTCCCTGTGGGACAGAGCCAGGCACGGCAGGGTGAAGAGGGTGCTAAGCCCCTGCCACGAGGGCTGTGGAGCCTGCAGGTTCAAGGTGTACGCGGGCTGGAAACTGCCTCCCCTGCCCCGCTCCAGGCTTCCCCAAGCCAGCGCTGTGCTGGGTGTTGGCACGTGCCAGGCTCGGCTCCTGCCCAGCGCCCAGGCCGGAGGCTCTTGGGCATCCAGGGCTCTGGGGGAAGGGAGGGAGGAGTCTGCCGGCCAGGCGGTGGGCAAGCCGAGTGCTCCAGCCGGCGCTGGGAGCGGTGAGCACGCTGAGGGCAGGGGCGCCGGCCAGCCCTGGGACACGCCCCGCTGTGGGGCAAAGGGCACAGCAGGGGCAGGACAGCGAGGAGGACCCGTGCAGGGCACCGTGGGATGCCTCCTGGTGCCTGGCCACACTCACCAGCCAGGGCCGCCGGAAACGGGCCAGGAGCCAGCTCCGAGCAGGGCCTTTGGGGGCTGGCCAGCCAGGGGAGCAGCCAGCCCTGCATGCTGCCTCTCCCCCCGCCAGCCTGACACCCCAACCCCCATGCTCAGCTACTGGGGTCCACTCACGGCTGGTGGGCGGGCGGCTGGCGACAGGGACCCAGCCAGCAGCACCCACAGCCCTGGGGAGACGGCTCTAGGGACCCTTGCTCAGCTGCCGGCCGCCTGTCTTCTGAGCCTCCCCGCTGGCTGTCTGTGTCCCAGAGGCCTTGGTGAAGGACAAGCGCGAGGCGGAGGACGAGACGTGGGCCGCGTACGATGAGCACAAGGCGCTGTATGTCCTGCAGCACTGGGAGGAGATGCCAGAGTACGGCTACAAGCTGGTCCCAGAACACGTGGAGATTCGGTCCCTTTACAACCCAGAGAACCCAGGGCTGGTGCAGGTGAGGCCAACATGTTCATTCGTCCCAGAGGGCCCCTGGGCTCTAGCCCTTGCCAAGCTCTGGGGGCTGGCTGGTCACTCCCTAAGCCAGAACACGACTGCTCCTCGCTGTCTGCTCCCTGGGCTCTGTCCTGTCCAGCGGACACTGTCCCACCTCTGCCCTCAGCACCTCTTCCCCAGCGGCCCAGGCACAGGAGCAGCAGCAAAGGTTTCTTAGCGTGAAGCGTCCGCTTTGGGCCCCTCTTGCCTGCCTTGTCTACGTTTTCCTGTGCTCAGATTTGTCTGGAGATGCCGTGCAGCACCGTGGGCTGGGCATAGAATCACAGACCAGGGCTGCCAGAGACCTCGGGGGCATCGAGTCCAACCCCCAGCTCAAAACAGGACCAATCCCAACTCAGTCATCCCAGCCAGGGCTTTGTCCAAAGCAGACTTAATCCTAGGCCTGGAAGGGCCCTCAAAGGGTCATCGAGTCCACTCTCCTGCCCTCACGGCAGGACCAAGCACCATCTAGGCCAGCCCTAAACCCTTCCACCACTTCCCTAGGGAACCCAGCCCAGTGCTTCCCACCCACCTGGGAGTCAGAAGCGTGTACTTACTGGATTGCTGGCTCTGCCACTCATTTCTGTGTGGCCTTGGGCAAGTCACTTCCCCTCCCAGTCTGAGGCTTGGATAAGAAGCAGTGGGCTCAAACTGCAGCCAGGGGGGTTTAGGTTGGACACTAGGAAAAACTTCCTGCCTGTCAGGGGGGTTACACACTGGAATAAGTTGCCCAGGGGGGTGGTGGACTGTCCATCCCTGGAGATATTTAAGAGCAGGTTGGACAGACACCTGTCAGGGATGGTCTAGACAGTACTGGGTCCTGCCGTGAGGGCCGGGGACTAGACTTGATGACCTCTCGAGGTCCCTGCCAGTTGTGATTCTTTGCCTGTCCTGTGTCTTTTGACTGCAAGCTCTTTAGGGAAGGGATATGCAGGCACAGTGGAACGTGAGCTTGGGTTGCAGCCTCTAGGCCAGGAGCAGGGAACCTTTTTTGGGTTGGGGGCTGCTGACCCACAGAAAAATCAGTTGGGGGCTGCACACAAGGGAGAAACAACCAACCCCGCACTAATGTGGCCCTCGGGGGAGTGAGAGCCCCAAGCCTCAGGGGCTGGATCCAGGCAAGCTGCGGGCTGCGTCTGGCCTCTGGGCCTTAGGTTTCCCCACACCTGCTCTAGGCACTGCTGTGGTTCAAATAGGAATCATACTAAAACGGTGGACCCAGGGGTCAGTGAAAACCTCAATGCGAAAGTGCAGCTACTTCTGGGGCAGAGCCTGGCCGCAGCGCATAGCATCGAGCAGCTGCAGGCAAGGAGCCAAGTGAGAGGGAGTGGAATGCAAGGAGGACGAAGCCTTGCTCGAAGCCAGAAGGAACCGTGGGGCTCAGTCTGACCGCCAGGCCGCAGCCCCTCGCCTCTTGCTGCCTACTCCCTGCGGCCAGCCCAGGAGCCGGTGATGGAGCGAGAGCAGCCGTCTGGAGAGAGCTGCCCCCTCTTAGAACCTGCCCCACCCGGGGAGGGGCAGGGTTAATTCCCCGCCCTGCTCTCACCCCACTGCCCCTCGCCACTGGCCCTGGTGTTGGCAAGGGAGCCCTTCCCAGCAGCCCCTCCTGCCGTGCAGCGCCTTTGGCCAAGCGCTTTGCTCAGCTCAATGCCTGGGAGCTGCTAGCCCCCTGCTGCGGCAGGTCTCCGGGACTCAAGGCATTCCTGTCACTTTCGTCTCCGCCCTCCAAGCGCTCCGTGTCCCTTCTGGGCTGTGGGCGGCTCCGCACGCCGAGTTGCTGCAGAGGTCGAAGGGGGCAGCGCCCCACCCGGCATGCCCGGCTCAGCTCAGGGGTCCAACCTGTCCTTTCAGGCGCAGCCTGGAGCAGCAGTCTCCTGGCCACTGGTTCTGGAAGGGCCGAGTCAGCCCGGCTCGGCCCCTCTTCCCATGGTCCCGCTGCTCCCCTTGTGAGCCAGGTGGCTTCTTGGGTCCCAGGCAAATGAACTTCTATTAAAATGCTGGTTGGTTGTTTGAGGCCTGCTTACCAAGCGCCCCCCGTGCTGCTGCCTCGGCCCCTGCCCTCATCTCCGGTTACCGCCCCACCAGGATCTGGCCTCTTCAGACTGTATCAGTGAGGGTATGTCTACACTAGCCACCCCTGCAATGAGGAGTAACGGTAGTTCGAATTAGGAGCTTTAATTCGAACTACCTAGCCCGTGCCGCGTGTAGCCGCGGGTAGGGAGTTCGAACTACCGGGCATTTAAAAATGGCGGCGCCCGGGAACATGCAAATAAAGCCCGGGATATTTTAATCTCGGGCTTCATTTGCAAGTTCGAATGACTACATTAGCCACCCTAGTTCGAACTAGGGTGGCAGTGTACACATACCCTGAGAGTCCTCTGTTTCCTGTAGTAACTGACAAGGTATTGAATTGGGCTTGACAGGGGTCAAGTTAATTTGGAGAATCCCATTTTAAAAAAAGACCCCAACAAAGTTTGCTGCTAGGGAACTCCATCGCCACCCTGAGCTCCTGGCTGGCTGGGTCTGGTGTGAGCAATCCCATGGGCTGGCCCGGGCGCAAGGACACCATGTCATTTCCAAACGGCCTTCAAGCACTTCGCTAGATTCCCACAGTCATTTGCTTCGTTTTGGCAAGAAAAAAACTGAATTTCCCCAGTGCAGAGAAGCTAAGCTGGTGGCATGGCATCTAAGCCGTGTGTGTGTGTGTGTGTGTGTGTGTGTGTGTGTGGCATCTAAGCCTGGGGGTGATGGGTGTGTGTGTGTCTGGCATGGCATCTAAGCCTGGGGATGGGTGTGTGTGTGTGTGTGTGTCTGGCATGGCATCTAAGCCTGGGGGGCGATGTGTGTGTGTGTGTGTGGTGTCCAGCATGTAATCCAAGCCTTGTGTTTGTGTGTGTGTGTCTGGCACGGCATCCAAGACTGCGGGTGGTGTGTGTGCGTGTGCATGCGTGTGTGCGTCTGGCATGGCATCCAAGCCCAGGGAATGTGTGTGTGTGTGTGTGTCCGTCCGGCATGGCAGCCGAGTCAGCAGGGAGATGTTTTGGCAGAGAACAAAGTGAAGTTGCCACTGACGAGTTGAGAACACCCAGCGACGTGCTGCTCTTGTTCTATTTCAGTTTTGCCTAAGCAATAACTTGTATCCCCTTTGGGCTGGGGGCTGGTGACTATCCTGGGACCGGCACCCTGAGCAATGTTGCTTCGTAAAATCCCCTCGACAGCCCCATTTCAAATACCAGCAGCCTGTGCGCGCAGGCAGGTGCTCTCCGGATCCCAGTCAACTAGCTGGGAGGGTGACATTGCCCCAGACCCAGGGTCTCCCTCCTTTTTCCACCCCTGAATGACTTCAGGCTTCTTATGTGCACCCACGTGGAGGTGCCGTGCGCCGTGGCTCCCCCACCGCCTGCTGCTCGCTATGTGCCCCATCGGAAGGCGCTGTGCGGCGGTGCTGGGGTGCGGGAGGGAGGCTGCCCTGCGCAGCGTCGGGCTTCGGGAGGCGCGTTCCCGGGAGGGCCAGGCAGCGGAGGGTCAGTTCAGCCACCGAGGGGACGTTGGCGCAGCTCCGCTCCTCCTCTGCTGCAGGGCGCCCTCCACATGTGGATCGACATGTTTCCGAACGACGTCCCAGCACCTCCCCCTGTCAACATCAAGCCACGGCTGCCAGTCAGGTACGGGCCTGGGCCGCGGGGGTCTGTGCGCGGAGCTGGGCTGGTAAGGGGCAGGCGTGTGCTTCCGCTGGGCCCCGGCACGTGCTGGCACTCCCGCTCTGGGCCCCGCCTGCCCTGCTCTCCCAGTGACTCCCTGCCTCACGGGGGGCAGGCTGCCTCTGCCCTCAGCCGGAGCGCTGTCCCCGGGTGTTATGGGCGGCGCGCCAAAGCCCTGGGCAGCAGCGCTCATGTGCGGCAGTCCCGCCGCCTTGCCCAGCTCTGCGCTGCCAGGGCTGGGCCATTGGCCTCTGTGCGGCTTGTGCCGGGCTGGAGGTGGGGCTTGGCTGAGTGCAGAGCTGGTGCAGAGCACAGGCACCGTGCTGGGCTGGGCGGAGGGGGCTGGGGCAGGCTTTGTCTGGCCCGACAGATGCTGACAGGAGCCACCTTGACTTTCCCTGCTGGCAGTTACGAGCTGCGCATCATCATCTGGAACACGGACGATGTGGTGCTGGATGACGTGAACCCGATCACGGGCGAGCCCTCCAGCGACATCTACGTGAAAAGGTGCCCGAGCGGCTGGGAGCCGACTGCGCAGAGACAGGGCCAGAGATGGGCGAGTTGCCCTGTCGTCTGACGCCGAGTCCCCCGCCCCAACCTCTCTGGTCTCACCAGCCAGGGGACCTCCACTCTGGGGAGCCTCGCTCCCTGCCCACTGATCCCCTGGGGCCTCAGCCCGAACCCAGCTCCGGACACCCCCGCGGGGCCCGCGGCGCCTCTCTGCCCCAACCCAGCGGCAAATCCTTCATGGGCTCGGGGCCTGGAACGTGGGGCCCCCAGGGCCTAGCTACCGCTAACCAGCACGTGGCCCGCAGGGGTTGCGCCGCACGAGGCAGCCCAGCACAGGCGGCCTGCCCGTTGCCTCAGGCCACGCTGGCCCCGGAAGAGCTCGTTGCTGTGAGGCACCGTGGAGCAGCAACTGCCCTGCCCCTCAGCCCGGGCCCCCCCACCCCGCTCAGTGATGCTGACTCTCCAGGCTGCGTTACCATGACGACTGGTGTTAATTGAGCTTTCTCCACAGCTGGATCAAAGGTCTGGACCACAACAAACAGGAAACCGACGTTCACTTCAACTCCCTGACGGGAGAAGGCAACTTCAACTGGCGCTTCGTGTTCCGCTTCGACTACCTGCCGACCGAGAAGGAGATCTCCTACAAGAAGAAGGACTCCATCTTCTCCCTGGAGGAGTCTGAGTTCAGGGAGCCAGCTGTCCTGGTCCTTCAGGTCTGGGATTACGACCGGATTTCCGCCAATGACTTCCTAGGTACAGTCAGCGCTGCGGAGAGCAGGGCCCGGGAGCCCAGGCTGCCCACCAGGAGCACGCAGAAAGCAGCTCCCAGTCTCACGGCCCTGTGTGGCCGGTGGGTTCCTCCAGCCCCACTGGTAGAGCTGCTGCCACAACACCGGTCCTGCCAGGCCCCAGGGGACTCCTGGCCTTGGGATTCAGCTCTCATTAGACCAGTGGTTCCTCCTCTGACCCAGCTCGGCACTGTGCTAAGCATGGAGCCGGCTCCTCTCTTCCCCCACCCTGGCCTCTGGTCTGTCCCCTCTCCCCCCACCCCCCAGCCTCTGGGCTCTCCTCTCTTCTCCCCCACCCCCAGCCTCTGGGCTCTCCTCTCTTCTCCCCAAGCCTCTGGGCTCTCCCCTCTTCTCCCCTCCCCAACCCTCTGGGCTCTCCCCTCTTCCCCCCACAACCCTCTGGGCTCTCCCTTCTTCCCCCCACAACCCTCTGGGCTCTCCCCTCTTCCCCCCACCCCAGCCTCTGGGCTCCCCTGCCCAGTGCCATGGAGCTCTCCTGTGGCTTCCGAGATGCTGGTGCATCGCAGGCAATGAATCCTTTCCAGCCACGTGTGGAATAACGTTGTGTGTGTGCACCGGCGCCTGTGCGAATGTGCACCTCAGGAAGCAAATCCTAGCTGCTAATCATGAGGGCGGCATTTGAATCTCTCCTGAGCGGCCGCACAAGCACCCAGCCTGCAGCAGGGGCAGGCAAGATCCAGCCCACCAAGCCTTTGGACATGGCGCCTGGCCTGCCGTGCTGGGACCCTCACACCAGCTCCCTGCCTGCCACAGCCTCAGGCTGCTCAAAACAGCCAGCTGCTGGGCCCACGCACCTCTAGACACCACCTGCCTCTTGCAGGAGGTGGGGACTTTGCATGCTGCCCCCCCCCAGCCCAATCCAGCCAATGGGAGCTGTGATGGGGACGGCACGTGAAGCCCCCCCACCAACATACAGCACCAAGAGGCACATAGAGCAGCCAGCTGTTTTGAACGGCCTGGGGCGGAGGCAGGCAGGGAGCCTGCTTGAGGTCTTACTGGGCTGCTGGCCAGGAGTCACCTAGGTAAGCGCCTCCCAATCAGAGCCTGCATCTGGCACCCCAGCCCCTCCCACACTCCAGCTCCCTGCTGCACGTCTCCCCCCAAACCCTCTGCATTCCCCTCCCCCCAGGTCACAACTCCCTCCTGAACCTGCACCCCCCTACTGCACTCCAATACCCTGCCCCAGATCACCACCCAAACCCTGTGCACACACACCCCGCCCCCAGGCCAGAACCCTCTCCTGGACCCATGCCCCTTCCCGAGCCCTGCACCCCAGTCTCCTGCCCCTTCTGCCTCCAGACCCTGCACCCTCTGCACAGAGAAGTGCAGCCCTGGGCCACTTACCGAAAGCTTGGCGTGTCCCCCCATCAGAAAGGATTGCTCCCCCCCAGCTTACAGGGACACTGGCAGAGGCAGCCTGGCCACGCCTTTGGTCGAGGGGCGGGCCTTCGGCTGAAGGGCAGCTGGTGATGCTGTTGGACCATAGATGCCAGACTGCTGACAAGCTTTCCCCCCTTTCGTAGGGACCCTTTGTTCTCAGACTGCGCAGAAACGCCCCCTCGCTACATCCTCTGAACTCTGAACCTTGCTGCTGGACCCCGGGCCATCCGAGGGATGGGCCGCATTGACAGCATAGTAGCTCGGGGGTGGAAATTTGCTGCTGAAACCATTTGGTTGGAAAATGCCAGTTCATTGAAGCTGGAGTGTTTGATGGCAACCAATCGGATTCAGCCAGTTTTCAGGGTGTTCTCTGGGAAACCTGCCACTTCACTCAACCCCC
This sequence comes from Rafetus swinhoei, assembly GCA_019425775.1. NCBI lineage: Eukaryota > Metazoa > Chordata > Testudines > Trionychidae > Rafetus > Rafetus swinhoei. The sequence goes on from CM033426.1 coordinate 36,102,692, forward strand.
AGGGGCCACAGCCCTGAGGCAGCCCCACCAGATGGGCTGCCCCTGCTCGGGAGAGCCCAGTCTTCCAGTCTGAGGCTCCAGGGCACCCACCCCCCCCATGGGAGCTCAGGACAGCTCTTGGTTCCAAGGCAGGGAGCTGGGGTGGGCTGAGAACTCTCTTCCAGCCTCCTGCTGCAGAGTCAGGAGCACAGAGCCCTGGGCTACTTGTCCCCATGGTGAGGATGCCCCCGGTGCTGCTGGGTGACACTGACCTTCTTGGGGCAGCAGAGTGGCAGTGTCGGTTGGAGGGGACAAGCTGGTCATGTCACAGGCAGGAGCTGGACCAATAGGATATTCCCTCCCCACCCGTGTCAGAAGGTACCTCCTGGTCAATGCTGAGTCCTACAGCCGGTGTCAGCACCAGCGCCAGCTCCCTCCTCCAGTTCTGGCTCCCTCCTTGTGTGTCTGTCCCACAGGTGAGCAGCCCCTGGCTCAGAACCCCGCAGGAACGGGGTCTCGTTCTCCTGCCGCCTGGGGATGGCCTTGCCACGCCTGCCTGCACTATGCACTGCCCATGCCCACGCAGCCTTTGGAGGGGGCTGGTGGCGGGTTAAGGACTAAACGGAGCTCTCACCTCCAGTTGGCCCGGAGGCAGAATTTCCAGCTCACAGGAAACGTCCCTTTTCAAATCTGCTTCCCTTCCGCCCTGTAACGAGCCTGCTTTCCAGCTGATCGGCCCTTGCAGGTCTCACCTCTGCCTGTGTTCGCAGGCTCCATTGAACTGAAGCTGAACGACATGGTGCGGGCAGCCAAGAGCTCGGAGCAGTGCACCATTAAGATGGCCAAGGAGAAGGCCACCCCCCGCTTCTCCATCTTCCGGAACAAGCGGATGAAGGGCTGGTGGCCCTTCATCAAACTCAAGGACCAGGAGGACGAGGAGCGGGAGGAGCGGGAGGCCAAGGAGAAGAAGAAGAAGAAGAAGAAGAGGAGGTCGGTGAAGCCGGAAGACGTTGAGTTTACAGACCCCAGCGGGAACAAGTTCATCCTGACGGTGAGGCCCAGGGCAGAGGGTGAGCCAGGCAGAGCTCAGGGCCTGCCTGGCTGAGGCCTCAGCCGGGAGCTGTCCAGGCCACAGCTAACAGATGCTTTGCAGTGGGCGCGGGGCTGCCTGGCCCAGGACCAGTGGGTAGGTCAGGGCTGTCCCGAGGGGGCGTGGGGCCTGCGGCAATCCCCTGCCACTGGCCCTGGCTCTTCCCACCTCTCCTCAGCCCCTCTCCACCCCTTCCCCATAGGCCCCTCCCTCAAGAGACATGACCTGGGGAACTCCCAGGGGACAGGGCAGAAGCAGGGCTTGGGCCTGCTGGCAGGAGCTGTGGGAAGCAGAGAGATCCAGCAGTCTGCTCTACTGCATCTCCCAGTTGGGTTGCTCGGCTTCCCCCTTGGCACCAGGAAGCGGAGCCCAGCCCGGCCTGGCCCTGGCCTGCTCCATTTGGCTCCCCTGCATGATGCAGGGCTCGGGGAGCAGGCGGGGGTGCTCCCCTCCCCCTGCCACGGTGAAGCCGAGCAACTCGGCTGGGAGCTGGCAATGACTAGTGGGAGGCCCCAGTGTCTAGTCAGCTCTGGCCTGGGGGACCCTGTCAGATGGTCCCTGCCCTGAAAGCCGCAGGGGGAAGAGCCAAAGACACCAGGGACAACAGAGCCGCCCAGGCCCAGGCCAGCGGCAGGGAGAAGTGAGGGACTCGGAGCAGCTGCCGCCCACCGTCCTGTGCTCGCAGCCAGCTGGGACTGGCCTCAGGCATCTTCCCGCTCCGACTGGCAGGTCGCCGTCGCCATGGCCAGGGCGGGGTTGTGAGACGCAGCAGGCGCAGGAGAGGTTCAGCCAAGAGCTCAGCAGAGGGAGGGGAGCAGACTTCAGCCTGGTCTGCTGCCCCATGCCTGCCCCAGCTCCCCTCCTGCGCTGCACGCACATGACAGGTGCTGGGGAAGCTGGCAATCGCCCACGCTCACAGCTCTGGGCAGCAGCAGCCAGTGGGCAAGGCCTACTCTGGGAGGCAGGCTGGGCTCCGTGTGCCAGGAGGGGAGGTCGTGTGGCTCCGGACGTTCTGGTCCCTCACTGGGCAGGTGGAAGGAACGCTGGAATGGTGGGAGCCATCTCGAGTGGCTATTCCCAGCAGAGCTCCCTGGAAGCTGAGCGCTTGGGCAGCCGCCCAAGAGAGGGGCCAATGTGCTCCTGCAGATTAGCAGAGCGCCCGCAGCTAGCAACAGCCAGAGCCTGTTCCTGTTGGTGGTGCACATCTGCACATGCCTCAATGCACAAAACAAAATTCATTCTGCACCTGGATGGAAAACATTAGAGGAAACCTCGTTCTCCAGTCCCTGCAAGGTCTGTGCTCTGTGAAGCTGCAGGGATGGCACACGCCCCCCCATGCCGGGCACAGTGCGCAGAGCCTAGTGCGAGGCTTGCTCTGGGAGACGAACCTTGAGGGGGTGGCTAGGCTGGCGTGGGGGTGTCCTTGAGTCACACTGGGGCGCTGCAGAGCTGGCGTGTCAGGCGTCTGAGAGGCTCCGTTGGGCGCTCTGGGCTGGGGCGTGGTGCACAGGGGACAGACATCCCCTGAGGGGCAGACTTCCAAAGGGATGGAGGGGCCTATCGGTGCAGAGAGGCTTCTGGTGGATTTTCAAAGGCTTCGTGCCTGACTCCTGCTGAGCGACCTTGGAAAACCCAGCCCTGCCTCTGGAGACCAGGCGCCCAGCCAGGCTCGGCCGGGCGGCACTGGAGAGTCTCACGTGTCTCTGCAGGGTAAAGTGGAAGCTGAATTCCAGCTCCTGACTGTGGAGGAGGCTGAGAAGAGCCCCGTTGGCCTGGGCGGAAAAGAGCCTGAACCCTTGGAGAAGCCCAAGTGAGTATCAGTCACAGAATCCTGGAACTGGAAGGGCCCTTGAGAGGTCAAGTCCCTCCTGGCAGGACCAAGCCCCACCTAGACCAGGGCTGGGCAACCACGAACCCCCTGTCTGCCTCCCACGCCCCTCTCGTGCACTGGGCACCAGAGCCTCCACTTACCTGCTCCTCCCTTCCCTCCAAGCACTTCCGGAGGAGACGCCAATCGCCTGATTTGAGCCCCGTCCCCCTCCCGCTGCTCTGCAAATGCTGATTCACTGCATTCCCGCTCCGGCCAGTCCATGGCTCAAATCGGCCAGTCCATGGCTCCTTCGAAAGCTCTGGGAGGGAGGTGGAGGCCTAGGAAGTGGGCTCCCGTGCTCCAGTGCATGAGAGGTGCATGGGGAAGGGGGGAGCCAGGGGGTCTGCAGGTTGCCTCCCACTGATCTAGAGCATCCCTGACAGGTGTGTGTCCAACCTGCTCTTAAATATCTCCAGGGATGGAAACTCCACAACCTCCCTGGGCAACTTATTCCAGTGTTTCACCACCTGGACAGGCAGGACGTTTTTCCTAATGTCCAACCAAAACGCCCCTTGCTGCAGTTTGAGCCCATTGCTTCTTGTCCTGTCAGCGGTTAAGGAGAAGACGCTTTTCCCCTGCCCCTTGGAACACCATTAGGCACTTGAAATCTGCTCTCATGTCCCCTGTTTTCTCTTCTGCAGACTAAACAAACCCAGTATTTTCCGTCGTCCCTCACAGCCCACGTCCATTCCCACGTGGCTACGCAGGCCCCCAGCCCAGTTGCTGGAGATCTTACCCCAGGGGTATCCGTTGGCTTGGCACCAGTTCCCCTGGTGCCCCGGGCTCATAGCCAAGCCAGGTTCCTCAGTTCCTTCTTGCCCCCCATGCAGCTCTTGGAACGTCCCCGCTTCGTCTTGAGCAACAGGGTTTCATGGTTTCCACTGTTGGAAATAGTTAGTTTGCCATCGGGTCCGTCATTTCAGTCATGTGCTTGGGTAATAGGACGGTGCTCCTCTCCGGCCATGGGGCGTTCCCGTGGCAATGTCCTCTCTGGCTGTGGGGCGTTCCCGTGGCCATGTCCTCTCTGGCCGTGGGGCATGCCCAGGTGCCAGGCTTAGCCAGCACTCTGTGCCCTGCAAGCCTGGGCCTCTGAGTGACCCTCGCGGCAGGGATCTCGGGTGCTTGGTTGCGGGTCATAGGAACGGGAGCTGGGAATTTCTGCCCCACAAGTTGGGCTCGAAGTCCTATTTACCCGGCGGCCCTGAGCTGTGCCTTGGGGCTGAGACTGCACCCAGTGCAGAGTGCCCCACCCCCTCCCCAGGGCCGTGGGGAGAAGACTCTCTCAAAGGCAGAAAAGTGAGAGGATGGGGGTCGGGTGGAATTTGGGCCAGCCTCTCTCCCTTCCTGGCACCACAGCAGCCACCAGCAGACACACCAGCACCGAAGCGACGAGCCCGGGAGAGCCAACAGGTCAGCACCAGGCAGACCAGTTTGTGGTGGCGCCAATCCCAGAAGCCTGGGCGGCCGCTGAGGGAGGGGAGTCAGTCCCTGAGCCCGTGGGCCCCAGGAAGAGGCTGCAGTGGCCACACACTGCTTTCTCAGGGTTTCCCGAGCAGGCGCTCAGGACGACTTAAGGGCCCGTCAAGGCCTGTGAAGGAGGGTGGCCTCTGGCCTGGGGCTGCAGGCGGGAGTCTTTCGATGGGTTCCGGACGGTCTGGCGGTGCCCGCCCTGCGACTCTGGCCCTGCCAAGGCCGTTTGGGAGGCTCCTGCCTCTATACGCAGAGCGAATACTTTGTGCCCACTCAAGGCTGTGAATCCCTGTCCTCTCTGCTGCCTGCGGGTTCCCTCGTGGTGGCGGCTGGTAATGAAAAGGATGCCATGGTCAGATGGGTTCTGCCCCCCCAGCCACAGGAACCCCTCTGGGGAGGAAGGCCTATTGGGGGAGGACTCCAGCTGAGGGTGGTGAACAGCCGGCATTGCTGGGCCACATGTGGGAAGCAATGGACGCATTCAAAGCCAGGTTTCCTCAGGATAGCCAGCAGGAGCATCCCCCCATGGATGAGGGCACGGCAGGGGCCAGAGCCTCCTTGCAGACAGCTCTTGAGCCTCCAGACTCGGTGGCCACTGCCGCGACCATGCGCAGGAGTCCGTGGGTGCAGGCAGCGATACCAGATGTGAATATACCACATCTACCGCTTTTCCCTCCACAAGGCTTGTTGCCCTGTCAAAGAAAGCTGCACGATGGGTTCTGAACAAATCCATGCCAGCTCTTACTTACCCCCAGGATCTTCTGGCTGATTGGGTAGTTATTGGCTGCACCCTTTTCCTGGGCACAGAAGTTAAGCTGACTGGTCCATAATTCCCCTTTGTGAGGCTGTGCTCTAGATTTGCCCTCTTCCAGTGCTCTGGAATCTCTCCCGTCTTCTAGGGCTTTCCCCAGCTAATGGCTCAGATATCTCCTCGCTCAGCTCGCCAGTGTCCTGGGGGCGTCTCAGCAGGCTCTGGTGACTTGGGCCATGTGCAGAGACTGGAATGCCGGGCTGGGATTTACCAGCCTGCTCTCAGTATGGCGCTGCCTGTGCCCAGGCTCTGAGGGACAGGGGCAGCTTTTGGGCTTTATGCAGCCAAGACTGGAATTCAAAGGACCCTGGGCCCAGGCTGTCGACTCATCCCCCTCGGAGTGAGAGCCGAGACAAGGGACAAGAGTGCATTGCTCAAAAGAGCAGAGGTATGCAGCCGTGAATGTAGCGCTGAGATCAGAGGCCTAGGAGAGGTAGGGAGCTTTGGCGTTACAATCAGTTCTTTCGGATTTAGTCCATAGGTTCTAGTCCAATGTCCATACTCAGGAGAACCCAGGTGGGCCTGGAGAGCTCATCTCTGCAACCCAAACTTCCCTGGATGAAGCCTAAGCAGAGCTGAGCTCGGGGCCTAGGGGGTTCTGAACAGTTCCAGGCCTCTCTTGACAGGTCGGAGTCCTTAGGCAAACAGGCGATCATGGAGAGTTTGAAACAGGCTGTTTCCTAAATGTCACCGGGAATTAGTCACCCGGATGAACACAGGACGCCTGCCACACTCTGCAGGTGCTTGGCTGTGTGCTTCACAGAGAGTGGAGTATGGCACCACAGGAACTGGCTGGTTCTGTTGTTAACCTCTGACCATATGCATGCCAATACACCACGTCTGGGCCATTTATCCAGCAGGATGCTTCATTCACCCTTTTCTGCCATGTGTCCCGGGCCGGGGAAATACGCAGCCCTGGGGCCCAGAAGAAGCTGGCACCCATGTCAGCTTGAGTCTGGGGGCTCCTGGCTTCTCTGCACTGTTTGGCAGCTGGCTGTTTGCAGCAGCTCACTGTGAGTTCTAGATTTCCAGGGCTCGTGCAGCTTTGCGTTGCTTTGTCTGTGCTCAGCAGCCTTTTCCTTGCTCTGTTCTAGCCGGCCAAAAACCTCCTTCAACTGGTTTGTGAACCCCATGAAAACCTTCATCTTCTTTATCTGGAAGCGGTACAAGAAGTACATCATTGCGCTGTTGATTCTTGCTGTCATCACTATCTTCCTGGTCCTCCTACTCTACACCATGCCGGGCTACATCAGCCAGAAGATCATCAATGGATAAGCGGGGCCAGAGACTGGCCCTCCCTTGCTGCGGAAATTGACACTTTGTGCCAAAGACTCTCAGGACAGTTTGCTGGCGGTGGGCGCGTGGGGCTCTGTAAATGCTGGCCAGGGAGGAGGGGGAGCAGGAATCTGCCCTGCCTGGGTAGCCTGGTTCATGCTTGGACCTTGGGCTGCAGGGGGGTGCTGTGGAGCTGAGTGATAAGTGGTTGGGCCAGTTGCTTGTTCCCCAGCTGGAAGGAATCTGTTTCCGCTGGGGATGGCTGTGGGACACCTGCAGCACCCGTCAGTGTGGTGCTCCCTCTGTGACAGTGAACCCCCAGGATCTGCCCCGGTCCTTGGAGCTTCCTGCCCACCCAGCGTTTGCAAGGGCTTCCCGGCTGGCTCTCCCAGGCCTGGTCCATTCCCATGCTTAGCTCAGCCTAGCTGCCTGGCTCAGGGCTAGGAAAAGCCCCTCCCGCCCCCCCGATATCTGGCTTGCCCTCCCCCAGGTGGAGACAGGAATTTGTCTGCTGAACTGGGATGGCCTGGCGGCAGGGGGCTGACTGACAGAAACCACCTGGCCACCCTGCAGGGCCAATTGGGCAGCATCTCTAGTGCAGATGCACCCAGAGAGTGTGAGGGCTGCTTCTTGTCTGGTTCTGTCCCATCCCCAGGCCACCTGAGCCAAGCAGCTGAATTCTGGGGAGCCGCCACTGCCCTGCTTTGCACCCGCGCTGTAACGGGCAGGGGCTGTTTGCACGGACAGTGCATGGGGCTGAGGAGAATTAAAGATCCAGACATCGCCTCAGAGCAGTTTGCACCTCTGCTGCAGTCTTTGTTCTCCGGGTATCAGTGTTACTCATGCAAGCCAGCCTGGAGACTGAGCAAAATTCATGGAGTAGTCACAATAAAAGTGTACGAACCGAGTGTGCTGGGGGGGGGCAGGCACCCCGAAGCCTGTGCCCCATGGCAGGGGGTGAAGCCGGGACCTTGCACCCCAGGAGGGGTAAAGCCAGAGCCCTGCGCCCCATGGGGAGGGGGGTGAAGCCAGAGCTCTACACCCCCATGGGGGGGGTGTGTGTGAAGCCAGGGCCCCAGGACACACACAGCTGAAACTGAAGCCAGGAACGGCCCAGAGGTCTCTGAACCTCCTGGACTGTGTGAGCTCCGTGGTGTTGTGCAGATCCCTTCACCCCAGTGAGAGTGGATCCCATCAGTCCCCACAGGAAGACCCCCAGGGTGGGAGGTGTGGACATTTGTGGGGGAGCCCCCCCTTGCTGCGGCGGGAAGACGGTCTCCTGGCATGCCAGCCGGGCAGGGGCGTGGGTGGCGCTAGATCACACTCAGCCCTGGAGTCCCGACTCCCCCAGGGCCGCTCAGCCGGGGCCTTATCTCTCCTCCAAGGCCCCGGGACTGGTCCCAGCCAAGCCCCACCCAGCTCAGCAAATCAGCTGCCAGGCGTGGGCAGTACCGGCCAGCGGTGTCCCCGGCTCCCCGGGCTCAGCTGACCAGGCCAAAATGCTCCTGCTGCAGTGAGTGGGGGGCAGGGTGGCATGAAACTGGGGGCTGGAGATAAAGGGTGGGGGTCTGAAAGCATCCTGCCCTCTCTGGGTTGTGGGGAGTAGTAGCAGTGAGGGGGATGCCCCTCTGGGTTGTGTGTGGGGGGGAGCAGTGGCTGTGAGGGGGCTGCCCCATGTCTGGGTTGTGGGGAGCAGTGGCTGTGAGGGGGCTGCCCCCTCTCTGGGTTGGGGGGGAGCAGTGGGTGTGAGGAGATTGCCCCCATCTCTGGGTTGGGGGGAGGGAGCAATGGCAGTGAGGGGGGCTGCCCCCCTGTGTGGGTGGGGGAGAGCAGTGGCAGTGAGGGGGCTGCCCCCTCTCTGGGTTGTGGGGGGGCAGTGGCTGTGAGGAGGCTGCTGCCCCTCTCTGGGTTGTGGGGAGCAGTGGCTGTGCAGGAGCTGCCCCTCTCTGGGTTGTGGGGAGCAGTGGCTGTGGCGGAGCTGCCCCCTCTCTGGGTTGTGGGGGGGCAGTGGCTGTGAGGCGGCTGCCCCCCCTCTCTGGGTTGTGGGGGGGGGAGCAGTGGCTGTGCGGGAGCTGCCCCTCTCTCTGGGTTGTGGGGGGGGAGCAGTGGCTGTGCGGGAGCTGCCCCCTCTCTGGGTTGTGGGGGGCATGGCAGGTGGGTATCTGGCAGCAGTCTGGCAATGTGGCTGGCATGTGTCCAGTCCCCGTCACGCCAAGGGCAGCCGGCTCGTGTTTGGGTTTGGTTCTCGGGGGTGTCTCAGCTCAAGGCCATGTGGGGACAATGCTGCTGTCAAGGCAGCTCCTATCTCTGGGCAGCAGCCCAGGAGGAGGGGGGGAGGAATTTCTGGCTCATCACTGTGTCATAGCCCCCGCATTGCTCCTCCCACTCAGGACAGGAGGTTTGGGGGATGAGGTCTTAACTTCTGTGGCAGGAACTGTGCAGCACCTAGAGCTGCGGGGGGCAAGGCTGGGATTGGCCAGGGCCTGTGGGCGGGGCAGCAATGCATGGCTGGGATTGGCCAGGGCCTGTGGGCGGGGCAGCAGTCCGTGGCTGGGATTGGCTGTGGCCCAGCACAGGAGGCTGGGGCTCAGTGCATGGGTGCAGGTATCAGTGCATCCTGCAGCTCACGGTGCAAGGTCACTGCTCGGTCTGGGGCCCTGGCTGCACCTCAGCTCGGTTCCCAGCCACAGGCCCAGCGCAGGCAGCTGCTGCCCTGGCTGAAGCCTGGCTGTGCCCCAGCCTCTCGGGCCCCTGCCGTGTGTGACCTGCCCCCTTCCTCTTTGCAGCCTGGGCCTGCTCTGCGTGGGGCTGCCCTGGCCCGTGGGCTCCCTGCCCTTCCCCCACGGTGAGTCTGCCAGGCCTGCTCTGCTGGGGGATCCTGCACTGACCAAGCCCGGGTCGGGGGCTGGGCTGCACTGTGGCAGGGCTGGGGTGCCCAGGGCCCCTGGGGTTGAGCGGGGTGGGATGGGCAGCTGAGTTGGGCACCATGGCCCCGAGAGGGGCGCTGAGTGGCTGGAGCAGGTGCTCCGGCGTTCCCCTGGCCGGCACGGTGCCGCGGGGCCCCCGTAACACTGTGCACCCCCCAGGAGCCGCTCGCACTGAGTGCCGGGGCCGTTTCTTCTGGATTTGGCTGGACCAGGCCTTCGTGGGGCGGAGCGGCTGGCGCTATGGGGTCTACAGTGAGTGGGGCCATGGGGTTGGCTCTTGGAAACCAGGTGCCTCGTGGTGGCTCGTTGGGGAGAGTCCGGGCAGCACTGCAGGCCCAGGGGAGGTAGGGAGGGGCGGCCTGGGGTCATGGAGGGGCTGGCTGGGGCGGGGCAGAGCGAGGCGTGATGAGGGTTCCAGCTGGTCTCTCCCCCCAGCTGACTCAGGGCAGAACATTGAGGTGACACCGCAGCTGGCTTCGCAGTGTGGCTTCACAGCAGACAGTGACCTCCGGGGGAATCCCCAGATCCGTGTCTCCTTCCTGGCATGTTCTGTCCACAACACAGTGAGTGCCCCAGCCTGGGGGGTCTGCCACCCCTGCTAGGGACCCCTGACTCCGCCCCCAGCCCTATAACCACTACACCCCACTTCTCTGCCAGAACTGCAGCCCTGCGGCTTGGTGTCCTGCCCCATCTCCTGTGTGGGGCAGGCTCCAGCCACGGGCAGGGCTAACCTGGACTCTCTTTTGCTGGGGCCCCAGTTTGACCAGGAATTCAGCCTGCAGCTGTGGGTGGAGGTGACAGGCCCTACGGAACCCGGCATCCCCTATGATGTGGCCATCAGCTGCCCCTTGGGAGCCCCCTGGAGCCCCCGGGAGATCGTCTGCGAGGAGAACTACATGGAGGTGAGGGAGGTGGCATGGGGGGATGGGATGGGGCAGGGCTTGTGTCCTGGGGCTGTCCCCAGCCTGAGGTGCCGGTGTTGTCACAGGTGTCGGTCCGGCGGGCTGTGCCCGGCATCGCCAGTGAGGCACTGAACGAGGACTGGATCGCGGCCTGGCCAGTGGTGAGTGGCATGGGGCAGCGGGGCATCAGGGGCCCTCTGGCGTGGGGCAGGGGCGCCTGGGAGCAGTGCCTGGCGCCTGGCAAGCCCTGCCCTCGGAGCAGCTAGGGCACTTGGCAGTCTGCTGCCCCCAGCCCCTAGGTCTTTCTGCTGCTCCCCGGCAGAACGTGAAGGTGAGCAGGCGCCATGGGGGGCTGGCCACGGTGCCATGGGGACACTGAGCTGGGCTGTGCCAGCACTGAAGCCCTGAGCCCTCTGCAGAGCTGATGTCTCTGCCCCAAGGTGTCTGCGAGGGGGGGACTGAGCGGTGCCAGCTCCACCCATCGCATGTCTCTCTCCTGCAGGCCCAGGGGGCCCTGAACCAGGTGTGGCAGGTTGTCTTCCATTTCCGGAACGGCTCCCTGCTCAGCATGCCCGCCACGCTGGCCCACAGCCTGGGCTACGGAGTGAACACCACGGCCACCCGCATCCTCTTCCGGGCTCCCTACGGCACCACCCAGAGCGAGAGAGCCACAGTGAGGCGCTGGGGTGCTGTTGGGGGTGGGAGCTAGGTGCAGGGGGGCTGGAGGGGCACTGGGGGTCCAGTGGAAGGGGCTGGGGGTGCACTGGGGGCCCAGTGGGGGTTGGGAGCTAGGGACACGGGGGCTGGGGCACTGTGTGCCCAGTGGGGGGCGGGAGCTGGGGCCAAAAGGGGCCTCATGCCCAGCCCTGGTGGGGGAGAAGGGGCATCCAGGGGCTGACTGAGCTACGGTCCGTGCCAGTCACACCCCATTATGCTGGGGTCAGATTCCCTGCCCTGGGCTGACGGAGCGTGGGGGGCCCGGAGGGAGTGGCAAGGACCCCCCTCCGTGCCCCTGCACTGACCCTCTCTCTACAGGTGGAGGGGCTGGATGTGGAAGTGGCCAGGGCGACCGTGTTCTACAAACAGGCCTGGATGATGCTCATGGTGGACACAGCCGTGGCCTGCCCCGTCAGTGAGTCCTGGAGGGAACTTGTGTCGGCTGCAGTTGGGGAGTGAGGGGCACCACAGAGCGGTGTGGGGAGCCCAGGGCTGGGCGGGCAGGGGCTGCGGGTGGGGAGTGACGGGCACCGGCAGGGCTGGGGGAGATCAGGGCTGGGCAGGCAGGGGCTGCGGGTGGAGAGTGAGGGGCACCGGCAGGGCTGGGCAGGCAGGGGCTGCGGGTGGAGAGTGAGGGGCACCGGCAGGGCTGGGGGAGATCAGGGCTGGGCGGGCAAGGGCTGTGGGTGGAGAGTGAGGGCACCGGCAGGGCAGGGGGTAGGGGCTGCGGGTGGGGAGTGAGGGGCACCAGCAGGGCTTGGGGGGGTAGGGGCTGCGGGTGGGGAGTGAGGGGCACCGGCAGGGCTGGGGGAGCAGAGCCCAGGGGACCAGGTGGTGGAGCTCATGGCCCCCTGTCCATAGGCTCCCCTGTAGTCAGTGCCACCACCCTGAGCTGGGAGACCCCACGGATCCTGCCCTCCCTGGTGCTTTGGCCAGAGCGGTACCATGACGAGAGGGTCCAGATGGGCCTGGACGGCCGCCTGATTGATGCGGCCACAGTCACCCGCAATGGCTACGCCTTGCTGATGGATGCTAGGCTCGTGCGCATTGTGGTGCCCATCGGTGCCCCTGGGGGGCTGATGCAGGTCAGGGGGCCGGGCCGGGCGGCAGGGGCCTTTCTGCGGGTGGGTGCTGCGCCCAGGCCCTGGGGTTGCGCCGCTCCCCGGCGGCAGGTCCCTGTGGTAACGGGCTCGCCCTCTGGCTGGACAAGCGGGAGGCCCTCAGTCACGTGGCAGGGATGCGGCGTCCTGGCTCCGGCCTGCCCTGCTCTGAGCCTTGGGACCCCACGCCCCTCCCTGCACCAGGACAGAACCTGTCTCTCCAGCCTGCGACAAGGGCCATGAAGTCCTGTCACCACCCGGTCTGTGCCCAGGCTCTTGCCAGCCTCCAGCTCCCTGCAGCAGCTCTCAGCCAGCTCCCCGCGTAGGTGCAAGGTCCCTCCTGGTCCAACCCCTCCACCTCGCGGGGCTGGGGGTCAGAGTGGGGCTGCCCAGGGGAAGAGCTGGTCCTGGCTGTTCCATGACTGAGCTTGCTCCTCCAGGGGGTGGAGGGTCTCCTCCTTGGGGTCACAGCTCCCCTCCCCCCACAGAGCGCCCTGGAGGGTAAGCGCTATGGCGCCAGGTACAGCATCCACCTGGTGCTGGACCGGCACTGGCAAGGCGATGCAAGTGATCGGACGCGTCACCGCAGCTACCGGCCCATCCACACCCCCTTCTCACCCCGGCCACCCCTCATCATCGACGGTAGGCACAGCCCCTGCGACCCCCAGCACTGGCCCCTGGCTCTGGCACTAGGCTGGTGCCGCTTGGCCCTGGAATGGGGATCCCATGGAAGCCCTGCCTTTCTGATGGCCCACTCAGAGGTCCTGGCATGGGCCCCCGCCAGCAGGAGCCTCAAAAGGAGCTGCCCCTTTGACAGTTTCCGCAGGGCCTGGGTGGAGAGGGCGGGTTGTGGGGCAGGGGACGATGCTGGTAAGCACAGAATGAGCTCTGGGGGGCAGGGGCACATGGATCTCTGTCCAGACAGACTCCAGGCTCAGCCTCGTCGTGGTGCCCCCATCGCGGGGTCTGCTCCCCATCCCACCCCACCAGCGCTGCACCAGACCCTGCCACAGTGGCTCTGCGTGAGGGGAAAGCCCCCCTTTTGCACAGACAAGGAGTCCCGAGGCTCCCTAAGGTCTAAATGATCGATTTGGGTGCAAGCTTTTGTGGGTAAAAAACACTTCATCAGATGCATGGAGTGGATATCAGAGGTAGCGATGCATGCATGCACACACGCGTGCACACACAAGCATGCGCGCGCGCACACAAGCATGCACGCGCGCACACAAGCATGCTCGCACACGTGCACACAGGTAGGACCGATGGTAATGAGGCTGATTCAGTCAGGGGATGGGGAGGTGTGAAGACCGAGGGGGAAAATTGCCTTTGTAGGGAGCCCGCCATTCCCTGCCCCTGTTCCAACCCAGGAACAGTGTCAGGTTTGCAGATGAATCGTAGCCCTCAGGCTCTCCTGGACGTCTGGTTTGGAAGCGTTTGTGTTGCGGGATGGCCACTTGGCAGTCTCTTACGGAGTGTCCAGGGAGGTTGAATGGCCCCTGCGGGTTCATGTGTGTGATACCATCCCTGATGTTTGCTTTGTGTCCCTTTGGCGCAGAACCTGTCCGGTTTGGCCAGTGTCCACGGCAGAGGGACGTTGCCGGCACTGATGGCAGATCACATTGGTGCATGGGCAGGTGGCGAGGTCCTGTGATGGTGTTGCTTGTGGTGGGGATGTTTGAGTGGAAACGACTAACCGTTCAACCAATAAGCAGATGCTTATTGGTTAATTGTCGGTTACACTCAGCGAAGCCCCCTCCCCAGGAGCTGGGCAGGCGGGGGGCAGCCCGGCCCCGGGACGCCTCGCTGCGGGCTCCGCAGTGCACAGCTAAGCGTTATCCTGCAGGGCCCGCGCGCTGGGAACCGGGTCGCTGCTGAGATGTTCAGCGGTTACACAGTTGCCCTACGAGTGTGACGTCCAACTCGCCAGCCACTCGCCATGTGGCTATTTGGACAGTTGCGTGGGGCTGGTTCGCTATGGCAGCAGCCCCTAGAGTGGCTACTGCTTCAGAACTGGTTGGCCCCCACAGCCCTAGTTTGTATGGACGTGTGCGCAGTTGGCAATGGCGTTTAGTGCAGGGGAAGGTCCCTGGTGAGTGTTTCTGCTGGTGAGTATTTGCTTGGGGGGCTGTCTGTAGGCGAGGCTTGGCCTGTTCCCAAGGCCTGTGAAAGTGAGGGATCGTTTTTCAGGAGAGGTGGTAGATCACTGATGATGTGCTGGGGTTTGCTGTAGGTAATGGCCAGTGATGTTCTGTTGTTTGCCTGGTTGCTTCTGTCTTGTAGCGGGTGACTCCTGGGTACTTGTCTGGCTTTGTCAATCTGTTTCCTCACTTCCCCAGGTGGCTATTTCAGTTTTAAGAATGCCTGAGACAGATCCGGTCGGTGTTTGTCTGTGGGATTGGAGCAAATCTGGTTGCATTTGAGGGCCTGGTTGTAAACAATGGCTTGTGTGATGTGTCCTGGACAGAGCTAGAGGCATGTAGGTCAGAATATTGGTCAGTAGGTTTCTGGTGTAGGGGAGTGTTTATGTGACCATCACTTATTTGCCCTGTGGTGTCCAGGAAGTGGATGTCTTGTGTGGGCTGGTGCAGGCTGAGGTTGATGGGGGGTGGAAGTTGTTGAAATCCCGGTGGAATTCTTGAGGGATCTCCTTCCCGTATGATGAAGATGTCGACAGTGTCGCCGAAGGAGAGGCAGGAAATGTCCGAGGTCAGCCATAAAGATGTTAGCAAACTGTGGGGCCATGCTGGTGCCCATGGCTGACTTGAAGGTGTAAATTGTCCCCAGACTGGAAATGGTTATGGGTGAGAACAGAGTCCCAAAGCTCAGCCGCTCCTGGCAGCTCCTCGGCCATCCTTGTGTGGAATGTCGGTGCAGAGCGGTTCTGCATCGTGGTGGCCAGGGGGTGTTTTCGGAAAGGCCTCTCGTTGCTTTGGCAGATAAGGGCTGACAGCTGCGCCATGGGACGTGTCATTTGTGCATGGGGTGCTCCAGTGTCCGTTGCCCAAGGCTTTCCCCTGGCTCTTGGAGGCGAGCCCCTTGAGCACGACAGGCCCAGGCTTAGCAAGCCCCCACCTCCAGACAGCCTGCAGCCAACGCTTACGCAGCGGGCAGGTGCCGTGGCCTTTTCCAAGCAGCTGGCAGCTTTTGGGCCTTGGTGCAGCGCGAGGGACTGTGGTACAGGCTGGGAAAGCAAAGTGCTGCTGCCCCCCCAGGCCTCGCCCAGCGCCGGCTGCCAGTCACTGTTGCGTCCCTCGCCCCTTTCCATGTTCTGCTGGGGCCCACGACAGCCCTGGCCCCGTGCAGGGCAGACTGAAGGGGCACTGGGGGCAGCACAGCTTAGAAACCACCCCCAGTTTGCTGGCAGTCTCAGGACGCTGAGCTCAGCACCCTGGTCCCTGGCCGGTGGACACGGCAGCGAAGCGCCCGCCCTGCGGCACCTCTCCCCCCCAGACTCTGTTGCGGCAGAGGGCTACTTCAAGGTGCGCCTGGGGCACTTCCTGCCCGACGTGGAGCTGGTGTCGGTCTCGGTGGGCGGACGTCCCCTCAGCCACCCCCAGGCCCAGGACTGTGGCTTTGACCCCCACGAGGAGCCCAACCTCAACGGCACCAAGGCCTTTGCACTGAGGGTGCCCTTTGCTGACCCCCTGGTGCAGCAGCAGGTAAGGGGGGCCAGGGTGGATGGCAGAGGGCATGGGGGAGGGTGGATGGCAGAGGGCACGGGGAAGGGCGGCTGTCAGAGTCCCAGGTGCTCTGGGATGCCTGGCCCGTGCTGCAGGCTGGTGTGAGGGGCCAGCGGACCGTGGCTGGGCTGGAACTGTCAGGGTGCCGCACACGGCATGCCCTGGGACAGCAACTTTGCTCTGTGCCCCTGGCTGGGGGGGTCTGGCTCTGACCCATTCTGTCCTTCTGGCAGTACCTGCATGGCCCCCTCAGGCGCTACACCCTGCACCTCAACTACACCCTGCGGCTGGTGCCCACGGGCCAGACTTTTGCCCAGCCAGGGCTCGTCACCTGCGACGTCCCAGATGTGGGTGAGCTGGGGCAGGGCCTAGTAGGGCTGGGGCCATGGTGACATGGGGGCAGAGGGAGGCCATGTGGGCAGGGTTTGGGGTGGCATGGGGGGGCAGTGGGTGGTTGTGAGGGCAGGGGTTCGGGTGGCATGGGAGTGCAGTGAGTGGCTGTGAGGGCCGGGTTCCAGCGTGGGAGGGGCAGCGGGAGGCCGTGAGGCCGTGTTCCAGCGTGGGAGGGGGCAGCGGGAGGCCGTGAGGGCCGGGTTCGAGGTGGGGACGGGGAGGCAGCGGGAGGCCGTGAGGGCCGGGTTCCGGGGTGGGGCAGAGCAGCGGGAGGCCGTGAGGGCCGGGTTCGGGAGGGCAGCGGGAGGCCGTGAGGGCTGGGTTCCAGGTGGGACGGGGGCAGCGGGAGGCCGTGAGGCCGGGTTCGAGGTGGGACGGGGCAGCGGAGGCCGTGAGGCCGGGTTCCAGCGTGGGGGCAGCGGGAGGCCGTGAGGGCCGGGTTCGGGTGGGACGGGGAGGCAGCGGGAGGCCGTGAGGGCCAGGTTCGAGGTGGGACGGAGGAGGGGGCAGCGGGAGGCCGTGAGGCCGGGTTCGGGAGGGCAGCGGAGGCCGTGAGGGCCGGGTTCGGGTGGGACGGGGCAGCGGGAGGCCGTGAGGGCCGGGTTCGGGTGGGACGGGGCAGCGGGAGGCCGTGAGGGCCGGGTTCGGGAGGGCAGCGGGAGGCCGTGAGGGCTGGGTTCGGGGTGGGACGGGGGCAGCGGGAGGCCGTGAGGCCGGGTTCGGGGTGGGGCGGGGGCAGCGGAGGCCGTGAGGCCGGGTTCCAGCGTGGGGCAGCGGGAGGCCGTGAGGGCCGGGTTCGGGGTGGGGCGGGGAGGCAGCGGGAGGCCGTGAGGGCCAGGTTCGAGGTGGGACGGAGGAGGGGGCAGCGGGAGGCCGTGAGGGCCGGGTTCGGGGAGAGGCAGCGGGAGGCCGTGAGGGCTGGGTTCGGGGTGGGGCAGAGGGCAGCGGGAGGCCGTGAGGGCCGGGTTCCGGGTGGGGCAGCGGGGGCAGCGGGAGGCCGTGAGGGCCGGGTTCGAGTGGGACGGGGGCAGCGGGAGGCCGTGAGGGCCGGGTTCAGGGGGCAGCGGGAGGCCGTGAGGGCCGGGTTCAGGGGAGAGGCAGCGGGAGGCCGTGAGGGCCGGGTTCCAGGGGAGAGCAGCGGGAGGCCGTGAGGGCCGGGTTCGGGGTGGGAGGGGACAGCGGAGGCCGTGAGGCCGGGTTCGAGGTGGGGCAGAGGGGCAGCGGGAGGCCGTGAGGGCCGGGTTCGAGGTGGGGCAGAGGGCAGCGGGAGGCCGTGAGGGCGGGTTCAGGGGGCAGCGGGAGGCCGTGAGGGCCGGGTTCAGGGGAGGGCAGCGGGAGGCCGTGAGGGCCGGGTTCCAGGGAGAGCAGCGGGAGGCCGTGAGGGCCGGGTTCGGTGGGGCAGAGGACAGCGGGAGGCCGTGAGGGCCGGGTTCATGCGGTGGGACGGGGCAGCGGGAGGCTGTGAGGCCGGGTTCGGGGTGGGACGGGGCAGCGGGAGGCTGTGAGGGCCGGGTTCGGGAGGGGGCAGCGGGAGGCCGTGAGGGCCGAGTTCAGCGTGGGGACGGCAGCAGGAGGCCGTGGGGGCCGGGTTCAGGGTGGGAGGCGGGGCAGCGGGAGGCTGTGAGGGCCGGGTTCAGGGTGGGACGAGGGGCAGCGGAGGCCGTGAGGCCGGGTTCCGGGGTGGGGCGGGGTGGGGGCAGTGGGAGGCCGTGAGGGCCGGGTTCGGGGTGGGACGAGGGGCAGCGGGAGGCCGTGAGGGCCGGGTTCGGGGTGGGACGAGGCAGCGGGAGGCCGTGAGGCCGGGTTCGGGGTGGGGCAGGGGGTCAGCGGGAGGCCGTGAGGGCCGGGTTCCAGGGTGGGAGGGTCAGCGGGAGGCCGTGAGGGCCGGGTTCAGGGTGGGAGGGAGGGCAGCGGGAGGCCGTGAGGGCCGGGTTCCAGGGTGGGACGAGGGGGCAGCGGGAGGCCGTGAGGGCCAGGTTCCAGGGGAGGGCAGCGGGAGGCCGTGAGGCCGGGTTCCAGGAGAGGCAGCGGGAGGCCGTGAGGCCGGGTTCCAGGAGGGGGCAGCGGGAGGCCGTGAGGGCCGAGTTCCGCGGTGGGACGGGGGGCAGCAGGAGGCCGTGAGGGCCGGGTTCCAGGGTGGGACGAGGGGCAGCGGGAGGCCCTGAGGGCCGGGTTCCAGGGTGGGAGGGGGTCAGCGGGAGGCCGTGAGGGCCGGGTTCAGGAGTGGGACGAGGGCAGCGGGAGGCCGTGAGGCCGGGTTCCAGGGTGGGAGGGGGTCAGCGGGAGGCCGTGAGGGCCGGGTTCCGGGGTGGGACGAGGGGGCAGCGGGAGGCCGTGAGGGCCGGGTTCGGGGTGGGACGAGGGGTCAGCGGGAGGCCGTGAGGGCCGGGTTCCGGGGTGGGACGAGGGGGCAGCGGGAGGCCGTGAGGGCCGGGTTCCAGGGTGGGAGGGTCAGCGGGAGGCCGTGAGGGCCGGGTTCCAGGGTGGGAGGAGGGCAGCGGGAGGCCGTGAGGCCGGGTTCAGGGTGGGACGAGGGGGTGCGGAGGCCGTGAGGGCCGGGTTCCAGGGGAGGGCAGCGGGAGGCCGTGAGGGCCGGGTTCGGGTGGGGCGGGGTGGGGCAGTGGGAGGCCGTGAGGCGGGTTCTGGGAGTGGGAGGGGGCAGCGGAGGCCGTGAGGGCCGGGTTCCGGGGTGGGGCAGAGGCAGCGGGAGGCCGTGAGGGCCGGGTTCGGGGTGGGACAGGCGGGGGCAGCGGAGGCCGTGAGGCCGGGTTCCGGGATGGGACGGGCGGGGCAGCGGGAGGCCGTGAGGCCGGGTTCCAGGGTGGGAGGGGTCAGCGGGAGGCCGTGAGGCCGGGTTCAGGGTGGGAGGAGGGCAGCGGAGGCCGTGAGGCCGGGTTCGGGTGGGACGAGGGGCAGCGGGAGGCCGTGAGGGCCGGGTTCCGGGAGTGGGGCAGAGGGGCAGCGGGAGGCCGTGAGGGCCGGGTTCGAGGTGGGGCGGGGCAGCGGGAGGCCGTGAGGCCAGGTTCGAGGTGGGACGGGCGGGGCAGCGGGAGGCCGTGAGGGCCGGGTTCGAAGTGGGACGGGCGGGGTCAGCGGGAGGCCGTGAGGGCCGGGTTCGGGGTGGGGCGAGGCAGCGGGAGGCCGTGAGGCCGGGTTCGGGTGGGACGAGGGTCAGCGGAGGCCGTGAGGGCCGGGTTCCGGGTGGGGCGAGGGGCAGCGGGAGGCCGTGAGGCCGGGTTCGAAGTGGGGCAGGGGGCAGCGGGAGGCCGTGAGGGCCGGGTTCGGGGTGGGACGAGGGCAGCGGGAGGCCGTGAGGCCGGGTTCGAGGTGGGACGGGGGCAGCGGGAGGCCGTGAGGGCCGGGTTCGGGTGGGACGGGGGCAGCGGGAGGCCGTGAGGCCGGGTTCGGGGCAGCGGGAGGCTGTGAGGCGGGTTCCGGGGTGGGGCAGAGGCAGCGGGAGGCCGTGAGGGCCGGGTTCGGGGTGGGACGGGGGGCGGGAGGCCGTGAGGGCGGGTTCGGAGTGGGGCAGCGGAGGCCGTGAGGCCGGGTTCGGGGTGGGGCGGGGGCAGCGGGAGGCCGTGAGGCCGGGTTCAGAGGCAGCGGGAGGCCGTGAGGCGGGTTCGGGGTGGGACGGGCGGGGTCAGCGGAGGCCGTGAGGGCGGGTTCGGGGTGGGGCGAGGGGCAGCGGAGGCCGTGAGGGCCGGGTTCGAGTGGGACGAGGTCAGCGGGAGGCCGTGAGGGCCGGGTTCGAGTGGGGCGAGGGCAGCGGGAGGCCGTGAGGGCGGGTTCCGGGTGGGGCAGAGGCAGCGGGAGGCCGTGAGGCCGGGTTCCGGGTGGGGCAGAGGCAGCGGGAGGCCGTGAGGGCCGGGTTCGGGTGGGACGGGGGCAGCGGGAGGCCGTGAGGCCGGGTTCGGAGTGGGGCAGAGGGCAGCGGGAGGCCGTGAGGGCCGGGTTCGGGGCAGCGGGAGGCTGTGAGGGCCGGGTTCCGGGGTGGGGCGGGGGCAGCGGGAGGCCGTGAGGGCCGGGTTCGAGGTGGGGCGGGCGGCGGAGGCCGTGAGGCCGGGTTCGGGTGGGGCAGAGGGGCAGCGGGAGACCGTGAGGCCGGGTTCGGGTGGGGCGGGGCAGCGGAGGCCGTGAGGGCCGGGTTCGGGGCAGCGGGAGGCCGTGAGGCCGGGTTCAGGGTGGGAGGAGGGCAGCGGAGGCCGTGAGGCCGGGTTCCGGGGTGGGACGAGGGGCAGCGGGAGGCCGTGAGGGCCGGGTTCCAGGGTGGGAGAGGTCAGCGGGAGGCCGTGAGGGCCGGGTTCGGGGTGGGAGGGAGGGCAGCGGGAGGCCGTGAGGGCCGGGTTCGGGGTGGGGCGAGGGGGCAGCGGGAGGCCGTGAGGCCGGGTTCGGGTGGGGACGGGGCAGCGGGAGGCCGTGAGGGCCGGGTTCGGGGTGGGGCAGAGGCAGCGGGAGGCCGTGAGGGCCAGGTTCGAGGTGGGGCAGGCGGGGCAGCGGGAGGCCGTGAGGCCGGGTTCGGGTGGGGACGGCGGGGTCAGCGGGAGGCCGTGAGGGCCGGGTTCGAGGGTGGGGCAGGGGGCAGCGGGAGGACCGTGAGGGCCGGGTTCGGGTGGGACGGGGGCAGCGGAGGCCGTGAGGGCCGGGTTCGGGGGCAGCGGGAGGCCGTGAGGGCCGGGTTCCAGGGTGGGAGAGGAGGGCAGCGGGAGGCCGTGAGGGCGGGTTCGGGTGGGGCGAGCAGCGGGAGGCCGTGAGGGCCGGGTTCCAGGGTGGGAGGGTCAGCGGGAGGCCGTGAGGGCCGGGTTCGGGTGGGAGGAGGGCAGCGGGAGGCCGTGAGGGCCGGGTTCCGGGGTGGGACGGGGCAGCGGGAGGCCGTGAGGCCAGGTTCCGACGGTGGGGCGGGCGGGAGGCCGTGAGGCCGGGTTCGGGTGGGGCAGGCGAGGGGCAGCGGAGGCCGTGAGGGCCGGGTTCGAGGTGGGACGAGGCAGCGGGAGGCCGTGAGGGCCGGGTTCGGGTGGGGCAGGGGCAGCGGGAGGCCGTGAGGGCCGGGTTCGGGGTGGGGCGGGGGCAGCGGGAGGCCGTGAGGCCGGGTTCCGGGGTGGGACGGGGGCAGCGGGAGGCCGTGAGGGCCGGGTTCGGGGTGGGGAGGGGGGCAGCGGGAGGCCGTGAGGCCGGGTTCCGGGATGGGGAGGCGGGGGCAGCGGGAGGCCGTGAGGGCCGGGTTCGGGATGGGGCCGGGGCGGGGCAGCGAGGCCGTGAGGCCGGGTTCCAGGGTGGGAGGGAGGCAGCGGGAGGCCGTGAGGGCCGGGTTCGAGGTGGGGCGAGAGGGCAGCGGGAGGCCGTGAGGGCCGGGTTCCAGGGTGGGAGGGGTCAGCGGGGAGGCCGTGAGGGCCGGGTTCGGGGTGGGAGGGAGGGCAGCGGGAGGCCGTGAGGGCCGGGTTCCGGGTGGGGCGAGGGCAGCGGGAGGCCGTGAGGGCCGGGTTCGAGGTGGGACAGGGGGCAGCGGGAGGCCGTGAGGGCCGGGTTCGGGTGGGGCGAGGGGCAGCGGGAGGCCGTGAGGCCAGGTTCCGGTGGACGGGGGCAGCGGGCGAGGCCGTGAGGGCCGGGTTCGAGGGTGGGACGGGCGGGGCAGCGGGAGGCCGTGAGGCCGGGTTCGGGTGGGGACGAGGGGCAGCGGAGGCCGTGAGGGCCGGGTTCGGGTGGGACGAGGGGTCAGCGGGAGGCCGTGAGGGCCGGGTTCGGGTGGGACGAGGGGGCAGCGGGAGGCCGTGAGGCCGGGTTCGGGGTGGGGCAGAGGCAGCGGGAGGCCGTGAGGGCCGGGTTCGGGTGGGACGGGGCAGCGGAGGCCGTGAGGCCGGGTTCGGGTGGGGCAGGGGGCAGCGGGAGGCCGTGAGGGCCGGGTTCGGGAGTGGGACGGGGCAGCGCCGTGAGGCGGGTTCGGGGCAGCGGAGGCTGAGGCGGGTTCCGGGTGGGGCGGGCAGCGGAGGCCGTGAGGGCCGGGTTCGGGGGTGGGGCATGGGGCAGCGGGAGGCCGTGAGGCGGGTTCGGTGGGGCGGGGGCAGCGGGAGACCGTGAGGGCCGGGTTCGGGGTGGGGCGGGGCAGCGGGAGGCCGTGAGGGCCGGGTTCGGGGGCAGCGGAGGCCGTGAGGGCCGGGTTCGAGGTGGGGCGGGCGGGGTCAGCGGGAGGCCGTGAGGGCCGGGTTCGGGGTGGGGCGAGGGGCAGCGGGAGGCCGTGAGGGCCGGGTTCGGGGTGGGACGAGGGGTCAGCGGAGGCCGTGAGGGCCGGGTTCGGGTGGGACGAGGGGCAGCGGGAGGCCGTGAGGGCCGGGTTCGGGGTGGGGCAGGGGGCAGCGGAGGCCGTGAGGCGGGTTCGGGGTGGGGCAGAGGCAGCGGGAGGCCGTGAGGGCCGGGTTCGGGGTGGGACGGGGCAGCGGGAGGCCGTGAGGGCCGGGTTCGGGTGGGACGGGGCAGCGGGAGGCCGTGAGGGCCGGGTTCGGGGCAGCGGGAGGCTGTGAGGGCCGGTTCGGGTGGGGCGGGGGGCAGCGGGAGGCCGTGAGGGCCGGGTTCGGGGTGGGGCAGGCGGGGCAGCGGGAGGCCGTGAGGGCCGGGTTCGGGTGGGGCGGGGGCAGCGGAGACCGTGAGGGCCGGGTTCGGGAGTGGACGGGGGCAGCGGGGAGGCCGTGAGGGCCGGGTTCCGAGGGCAGCGGAGGCCGTGAGGGCCGGGTTCCAGGGTGGGAGGAGGGCAGCGGAGGCCGTGAGGGCCGGGTTCCGGGGTGGGACGAGGGGGCAGCGGGAGGCCGTGAGGGCCGGGTTCCGGGGTGGGACGAGGGGTCAGCGGGAGGCCGTGAGGGCCGGGTTCCGGGGTGGGACGAGGGGGCAGCGGGAGGCCGTGAGGGCCGGGTTCGGGGTGGGACGAGGCAGCGGGAGGCCGTGAGGCCGGGTTCCGGGTGGGGCGGGGCAGCGGGAGGCCGTGAGGGCCGGGTTCCGGGGTGGGGCGGGGGCAGCGGGAGGCCGTGAGGCCAGGTTCGAGGGTGGGACGGGCGGGGCAGCGGAGGCCGTGAGGGCCGGGTTCGAGTGGGGCGGGCGGGGTCAGCGGGAGGCCGTGAGGGCCGGGTTCGGGTGGGGCAGGGGCAGCGGAGGCCGTGAGGCCGGGTTCGGGTGGGGCGGGGGCAGCGGGAGGCCGTGAGGGCCGGGTTCAGAGGCAGCGGAGGCCGTGAGGGCCGGGTTCAGGGTGGGAGGGAGGGCAGCGGGAGGCCGTGAGGCCGGGTTCGGGTGGACGAGGGGCAGCGGAGGCCGTGAGGGCCGGGTTCAGGGTGGGAGGGGTCAGCGGGAGGCCGTGAGGGCCGGGTTCCGGGGTGGGAGGGGCAGCGGAGGCCGTGAGGGCCGGGTTCGGGTGGGGCGGGGGCAGCGGGAGGCCGTGAGGGCCGGGTTCCGGGGCGGGACAGGGAGGCAGCGGAGGCCGCAGGCCGGGTTCGAAGGTGGACGGGGGCAGCGGAGGCCGTGAGGGCCGGTTCCGGGTGGGCAGGGAGGCAGCGGGAGGCCGTGAGGCCGGGTTCGGGAGTGGGGCGGGGGCAGCGGAGGCCGTGAGGGCCGGGTTCAGGAGTGGGGCAGAGGGGCAGCGGGAGGCCGTGAGGCCGGGTTCGGGTGGGGCAGCGGGCAGCGGGAGGCCGTGAGGCCGGGTTCGAGGTGGGGCACGGGGGCAGCGGGAGGCCGTGAGGCCGGGTTCGGGTGGGGCGAGGCAGCGGGAGGCCGTGAGGCCGGGTTCGAGGGTGGGACGAGGCAGCGGGAGGCCGTGAGGGCGGGTTCGAGGTGGGACGAGGGCAGCGGGAGGCCGTGAGGCCGGGTTCCGTGGTGGGGCGGGGCAGCGGGAGGCCGTGAGGCCGGGTTCGAGGGTGGGGCGAGGGCAGCGGGAGGCCGTGAGGGCCGGGTTCCGGGTGGGACGAGGGGCAGCGGGGAGGCCGTGAGGGCCGGGTTCGGGAGTGGGGACGGGGGCAGCGGGAGGCCGTGAGGCCGGGTTCCGGGTGGGACGGGGGCAGCGGGAGGCCGTGAGGGCCGGGTTCGAGTGGGGCAGAGGCAGCGGGAGGCCGTGAGGCCGGGTTCGAAGTGGGACGGGGGCAGCGGGAGGCCGTGAGGCCGGGTTCGGAGTGGGGCGGGGGCAGCGGGAGGCCGTGAGGCCGGGTTCGGGGTGGGGCGGGGGCAGCGGGAGGCCGTGAGGCCGGGTTCGGGGCAGCGGGAGGCCGTGAGGGCCAGGTTCGGGGTGGGGCGGGGACAGCGGGAGGCCGGTTTAAGCTGGACCTGGGGTTGGTGCTAATGCGGGGAGATGCAGAGGTTGGCACAAGGGTTGGGGTGGCATGAGTGAGCAGGGTCAGGAGTCTATGGGTGTCAGTGGCTCCATGCCCCACCCCTCCTGGCAGTGCCCACACAGGTACCTGCTGCCCATCCCCGCATCCCTCCAGCACAGGGCCTTGCTGAGCTGTTGGCTCCGAGTTGCTCCATGGGCCTTGATTTACTCCCTTCTCCTCCTGGCAGTGCCACCCACCTTCCAGGGCTCCTGTGAGGCAGGGGCACTCGCGCTGGTGATGACCCGGGGGACCCTGGACCGGTTCTGGGTTCCCTACATTGGGGAGCAGCCCCTGAGCCAGCAGGCAGCTCCCCACAGCTACCAAGTGTCAGATGATGGTCACCATTTCCGCCTGGCTGTCCCCCTTCTGGCTCCTGGCCTGGCCTATGAGGTGGGTGGGGGAGCTCGGGGCCTGGGGAGGAGGCAGGACACATTTTCTGGTGGGGATTGCAGTTCTCGGGGGAGGCAGCGAGAAGGGCAGCCGGCCACCTACCCTTAACTGGGCACAGGCGCTGCCCGAATCCAGGCGCTGCTCACGCCGTGGGGGAGTGTCAGCCATTCTGCAGGCAGCGTCCATATGGCTGGGAAGAGAGGAAGCCGGTCACTTGGTGCTGGGAATGGCACCGCGGCCCCCCCTCAAATTCAAAATGACACTTTCTTTCTGGCTTGCGAAATGTCTCACAACATGAAAGTTCCAAAACGGCAGGAGCTGTTTGTTTCCTTGTTGTGCGAGGGTAGGTCTCTCCGGCTGATTGGCCCCAGCCTGGGAGGTCTCCACACGCATTTTCAATGAATTCCTTGTGGTCAGGGATGCTCCTCAGCCCAGCCCCCTCCTCCTGTCATTCTCCCTCGGGGCTCCGGAGAGATTCTACTAGCAGGTACCTCTCGCGTGGGCTGGTCTCCTCAGCTGGGCTCTCTGTGACAGGGAGATGCAGGCCACAGTCTCTGTAAGTCCCCACCAGGGGACGGTGGAGGCATCTGTGGTGAGGGTCTCCCGCTGGACTCAGGTGCATGGGGAGGACCAGGAGCAGAGCTGGCACTGGTGGTGTGACCTGTCCACATCGCGGTAATTGTGTTCTTCCTCCCTCTGCAAGACCTTACCAGCTCTGCTTGGTCACTTAGCACCAGCCTTTGAAGCCTTTCTCCTGCAGCAAGGTGACGCCTGCCCCGTTGGGCCCTGGGGGGGCGAGGAGAAATCCAACACGCAAACTTGCTGCATCTGAGTGGGGAGTGACTCCACCTCCCACCATGCAGCACAGTCTCTGTGCACTGCCTGGCTCCTCAGAGAATGGGGTGAAGGGCCTGGTGCCCCACGGGATGGGCAGGGGCCTGGGGACTGGGCTAACCCACTGATCTAGCCCCCTGGTCCCAGCCTACCTCATGCCTTCCCCAGCAGGGGCTGGTAGGTAACTGCTGCCCTGCTGCCCTCAGGATGAAAGGGGGCAGTAGCCAGCCCTCGCACTGGCCTGGCCTCTCCCAGTCCCTGGGTTGTGCTGAGCCTGCTGGGCTGGGGTCCTGCCTGGGCCCACAAATCACCCTCTGCCATTGCATCTCCAGAGCATCTCTCTGCACTGGCTGGCAGCACGGCTGGAGTTCTCCTTGCGCGACAACAAGACTCTCGTGGTCCAGGCGTCCTTCTCCATTGTCTGTACCTTCCCCACAGGGCAGCTTCTGGGTGAGTGCCTGGATGGAGACCCCAGCACAGGATGTCCCGGGGGGGGAGGGTCTGGGCCCATGTGAAGTGATCGGTGAACAGGTGTCCCGTCTCCTCTAGATCTGGCTCATTCGGGGTGTCGGGGCTGAGTCCTTACCCCTCCACAGCCACTGGCCACCAACCTGGAGCCCAGCCTTGTCCTCCGCAGTGGGGAAAAGGGCCCCCGCCCGGCGCGGAGTTCCATGCTGGTGAGAGCGCACAGAGCCCTCCGGAGCTGCCCACACCATGCATGGGATTTGGGGGGAGCGTGGTGCTGCCCAGCAGCTGCTGCTGGGAAAATGAGGAGTAATAGGGGGGTCTCTGGGCCTGATTGAGGCTGTCTTCCCCCGCTGCCGGGCACAGTGTGCCTGCCCAATGGCACCATGGTGGCCACTGTGCGGAGCCTGGACACCCGGCCTGCTCTTGACCCCCGCCGGACGCACCTGAGGGACCCGAGCTGTGGGCCTGTGGCCTCCGATTCCTCGCAGGCTCTCTTCTCCTTCTCTCTGGCCTCCTGTGGGACCACGCGGCAGGTGAGCCCCCACAGCATGGAGCCTCCCCCTTGAGGTGGAAAGGGCAGGCAGTGGGCGCCTGGGACTGGGGAGAGGCATCTGGGGATCGGAGAGTGGGTCTGATGCAGGCTCTCGTTTAGTCCGGGCCTCATGCTGGGCCCGAGGGGATGGTGGCAGGGCTAGCAGTGCTTTGCCATGGGGCAGTGGTGCAGGCCGGGTGTTTGGGAAGCAAGCCATGTGGGTGCAGGGCCCCTCCAGCCCCACCACAGCTAGAGGCCAGCCCAGCTAGCTGGATTCACTTGCCTCAGTCCATGTTCTAGCTGGGCCAAGCCCCCTCGCCCAGCGAGATGTTGGGGACAGTTCGACCTGGGAGTGACCCAGACTGTGACTCCATGAGGCCAGACGGGGCTGAGCTCCTGGGGGTCAGGGGAGCCCAAGGAATCCCAGTCTGCCCCGCTGCTCTCTCTGCCCCTGTCTCCCCTGCAGTTTGAAGGAGACTCCCTGGTGTATGAGAATGAGGTGACCTTTGTGCCTGAGGGGGTCCCCGCCATCTTCCCCATCATCACCCGGGACTCGTGGTACAGGTGAGGGGCAGCTCTGGGGTCAGGAGGGATGTCCCTGCAGTGTGAGAGATCCAAAGTTCCCCCTCCCCAGGCTAAGCCAATGTCACCCTCACCAGGCTGACTCTGCGCTGCCGCTACCCCTTGACAGAGACGCTCTGGATTTGGGCCCAACACCAGCTGCAGGAGGATGTGGCATCAGAGCCCCGCCAGTCTGTGGGCTGAGGTACGTGACCCTCTGTGCCCAGGCACTTGCTGGGATCTGCCCATCCAATTGGCGGGCACAGACCCCTTGGTATGTCACCTCTGTGCACTGAGCCGGGAGCGAGCCAGCAGCTAGAACATCGCTGGGGGGCCATTTTCCTGCATTTGCCCAGGCGGCTGCAGCCTGCCAAAGCTGATGCCCAAACAGATGTTTGTCTCTATGGTGCCACAGGATCCTCACTGTTCTGTGTGTGGCCCTGGTGGCCAGGCCAGTGCCCATGAGTGCGGAGCTCTGGCCCGAGTGGCAGCACCACACGGCTCCATTAGCACCACAGCAGGAGTGGGCCTAGCACCAGCTGCTCAGGCACTGGCGTCACTCTGGCTGCGTCTGGCCTGCAGAGCCAGGCGCCACACTGACCGTGGTCTGGGCTTTGTCTTGCAGGCCTCAGGAGAAAGCAACTGAAGCGCAGGCCTGGGGATGTGCACACTGGCTGGGGACGCCAGCCAGGGGCAGGAGTTTGACCCGTCTCCCACCCCTGCCCTGAGTGGGCAGCTTCCTTCTGGCTGCTCTGGAAGTCTTCACACGCGCTGCCCTCTCTCTGGGAGCCACACCTACCAGCTCCCTGCCTGCAGGAGGCTGGAGTGACACCATGGATTGCCTGGGCGCCCAGCATCCTCTGGAGCACAGTCCTGCCTGGAGGGGGCGCGAATGCTCTCTGGGCCTGCTGGTGGGGCCAGCAGGCACTAGGGTCCCTCTGCAAGGTGCAGATGGTGGAGCCCAAGGTTGGCCCTGCAGCCCCGCCCACCTGGCAGCATCCATCACTGCTGCTTCCTCCCATCAGGCCCTGCAGCTGTAGGGCTGGTGCCACTTTCGACCATGTCTTTCCTTGCAGGCATGTGGGACTGGCAGGATGCAGGCCAGCCCCGAGCCTCGCCTGGCTCCCAGTTTGCCGAGCTGTGACCAGAATAAACTTCCTTGGCCCTCACTCCTGGGGCTCTGGCATCTTTTTTAACTGGAGGTGAGGAGGTGGCAAGGGCCACCAGGAGTGTTAGACATGGGCCTCCTAGACAGAGCGCTGAAAGCCTGCTGCTGGGGGCAGGGAACCACAGGCTTCCTCCAGGGCCAGATCTCCCCTTGACCCAGGGCACCACCTGGCTTGGACCAGTCCCTGGCTATGTCTACGAGACACGTTTTTGTGGCAGAAAATATGCTAATGAGGGACTCATTAGAATAAATTGCGCCATCATTAGCAGATTTTCTGCCGTTTCTTTTTGCGCAAGGGGTTTTTGCACAAAAAGAAGCAGAGTAGCCACTTCTGTTTTGCGCAAGGCCCCCGTTTTGACCAAGATCCTTATGCCTCTCCGGGACAGGCATAAGGATCTTGCGCAAAATGGGGTTTTTGCGCAAAAAGAAATGGCAGAAAATATGCTAATGATGTTGCAACTTATGCTAATGAGTCCCTCATTAGCATATTTTCTGCCACAAAAATGTGTAGTGTAGACAAAGCCCCACTGTGCAAGGGGCTAACAACTCCAAGCCAAGCCAGCTCTGAGCCCACCCAATATCCCTGGGCTAATAAGAACAGGCTGTCATAAGAACATAAGAATGGCCGTACTGGGTCAGACCAAAGGTCCATCTAGCCCCGTAGCCTTTCTGCCGACAGTGGCCAGCACCAGGTGCCCCAGAGGGGTGGACCAAAGACACTGATCAAGCGATTTGTCTCCTGCCATCCTTCTCCAGCCTCTGACAGAGGCCAGGGACACCATTTCAATCCCCTGGCTAATAGCTTTTTATGGACCTAACCTCCATGAAATTATCTAGCTTCTCTTTAAACTCTGTTATATTCCTAGCCTTTGCAGCCTCCTCTGGCAAGGAGTTCCACAGGTTGACTACACGCTGTGTGAAGAAGAACTTTCTTTTATTAGTTTTAAACCTGCTACCCATTAACTTCATTTGGTGTCCTCTAGTTCTTCTATTATGGGAATCACTAAATAACTTTTCTTTATTCACCCTCTCCACAGCACTCATGATTTTATATACCTCTATCATATCCCCCCTCAGTCTCCTCTTTTCTAAACTGAAAAGTTCCAGTCGCTTTAACCTCTCTTCATATGGGACCCGTTCCAAACCCCTAATCATTTTAGTTGCCCTTTTCTGAACCCTTTCTAAGGCCAAAATATCTTTTTTGAGGTGAGGAAACCACATCTGTACACAGTATTCAAGATGTGGGCATACCATAGTTTTATACAGGGGCAGTAAGATATTCTGTGTCTTATTTTCTATCCCTTTCTTAATAATTCCTAACATCCTATTTGCCTTTTTGACTGCGGCATGTGTGGAAGTTTTCAGAGAACTATCCACAATAACTCCAAGATCTCTTTCCAGATTTGTCGTAGTTAAATTAGCCCCCATCATACTGTACGTATAGTTGGGGTTATTTTTTCCAACGTGCATTACTTTACACTTATCCACATTAAATTTCATTTGCCATTTTGTTGCCCAATCACTCAGTTTGGTGAGATCTTTTTGAAGTTCTTCACAGTCTGCTTCTGTCTTGACTGTCTTAAACAGTTTAGTATCATCCGCAAACTTTACTACCTCACTGCTTACCCCCTTTCTCCAGATCATTTATGTCCCTTGGGTTGTCCTGTACCAGGGCTTTGGTGAAGTCCCGGCTCCTCATCTTTCGCTCAGCCTTCCAGCCTGAGCCAAGCCATGGTGAGGCATACCGTTCCCCTCTGGTCCCCCCACGCGCCGGACTCATTCCCTGCTATCCCATCTCCCTCCTTGCACATCTCTGAATTTTTCTATACAGCAGGGAGAGGCTCTAGCACTGGGGTGCGAAAGAGCAGCCAGGAGGAGCTGCCAGAGGTTTTCTCTCTGCTTCTGAAGCCTTTCCCAAGTCTCAGAAACCCTCAGTCGTGTTCCTGTACCAGACCTGGCCTGTTGCAGAGCCTCCTTAGTGTGAGTGGGGCATGGTCCCACTATTGAGGGAACTTTCCGGCTCCTATGCACCCGATGACAGGCTAGTGAAAGGATCAGAGTTCCTGCTCCCACTGCCTTCACCTAGAGCAGCCGTGACTAACCCACGGTTTGTGAGCGGCATGCGGCTTTGGCCCCCCCAAAACTGCGGCCCGTGAAGCCACTTCTGCGCTTCCCCCAAATGGCCACCACTAGCTTCCCCCTGGCTTCCTTGTGCTTACTGGGTTAGAGCTGTGGGGTTTTAAAAATGGTGCCCAAGATGGTGGCCACCTTAAAGGCGCAGCCTCCTTTTAACTTTTTTTTTAAAATGTTTTTGCTTGACAATTCTGTTCTGGGGGCCTTTTTTTTTCTTGACAATTCTGGTGTGGCTCTCCATTTTTTCCGCCACTGTTTTGGCTCTCTTTGTTAAATGGGTTGGCCACCCCTGAGCTAGCAGGCTCCCCCCTTCCACTCTCCCAACAAGGCTGGACCCAGGATTCCTGGGGCCTTGACTCCCAACCTTGTCATGGTCGCTTGGGGCAAGGGCCGGCTGTCCCCACTCCATGCTGCTCTCCTCACACTGAACACTTCCCTGCCCAGCCTGATTGCAAACCGTACGCAGCAAATGCCATTTATTCAACAGCGACCAACTCCAACCCCCCAAGACTAAGGAAAACTGGGAAAAGGTACTAGCAATACAACCCTGGGCCCGGCGGCCTGGAGCCTCTCCCCCCTGGCTCTGGGCGTCAGGGCAGGTCCTGGGCTGGTCCCCTGGGACCCAGGCCTCTTCCTCAGGCCCTGGCTGCTGCGGGGATGCTGCAGGTCAGACACTTACTCCGGGTGGCAGGACGCGCTCGCAGCCGGCCCCCTTCCCCCAGCTCCTCCCCCCGCAGGAGGCTCTGAAGGAGGGGGAGGAGGCGCCCTACCGCAGCGCCCCGCACTCTCCGGGGCCCGGCTCCTGCCTGGCCCGGCGGGCGCCGTGCAGAGGGCTGGGCAGGTGCGGCCCGGGAGCGCTGCTCGCTTGTGGGGCTACGGCGCCCTCTGGCGGGCCAAAAACGGAACTGCGCAACGGGCCGGTAGCCAATCGCCTCGGGCAGGTGGGGGCCGGGGGCGGAGCGAGCTGCATGCGCCGGACGCGCACGCGCAGCGCTGTTCCGCAGGCGGCGAGAGGCGAAGGGGCAGGCCCGCGCAGGCGCAGAGGAGGCGGCCGGCCGGCCCGGCAGCTGCGGCGGCCTCTGTCACGGCGCTGCCATGGAGCGGAGGCGCCGCCGGGGCCTGGCCCGGGCCTGCTGCTCCCTCCTGGCCGCGCTCTGCGCCCTGCGCTGCGCCGCCAGCGCCCGCCCCGACCCCGCCAGCGCCAGCGGCCGGGTAGGTGCGGCCCGCGGGCCGGGACTGGAGCCGGCCCCACCCCCATCCCAGGCCCCGCCCATCCGGCCCGGGACAGCCTGAAGCGCGGCAGCAGGGCGGGGCCGTGTGGAGAGAGCGCGGGGGGGCGGGGCTGAGCGCGGGAGGCTGGCCGGGGGGGCTGAGCAGAGCCGGGCTGGGTATGGGGCTGAGCAGAGCCGGGCTGGGTATGGGGCTGAGCAGAGCCGGGATGGGGGGAGCTGAGCAGAGCCGGGCTGGGTAGGGGGAGCTGAGCAGAGCCGGGCTGGGTATGGGGGCTGAGCGTAGAGCCGGGCTGGCCGTGGGGTGTGTATGGGGCTGAGCAGAGCCGGGCTGGCCGTGGGGTGTATGGGGCTGAGCGTAGCCGGGCTGGCCGCGGGGTGTGTATGGGGCTGAGCGTAGCCGGGCTGGCCGTGGGGTGTGTATGGGAAGGGGTTAACGCGGAGGCTGGCCGGGAGCTGAGCAGAGCCGGGCTGGGCGCGGGGTATGTATGGGGGCTGAGCAGAGCTGGGTATGGGGCTGAGCAGAGCCGGGCTGGCCGTGGGGTGTGTATGGGGGGCTGGCCGTGGGGTGTGTATGGGGCTGAGCGCGGGAGGCTGGCCGGGGAGCTGAGCAGAGCCGGGCTGGGTATGGGGGCGCTGAGCAGAGCCGGCCTGGCCGTGGGGTGTGTGTATGGGGGCTGAGCGCGGGAGGCTGGCCGGGAGCTGAGCAGAGCCGGGCTGGGCGCGGGGTGTATGGGGGCTGAGCGGAGCCGGCTGGGTATGGGGCTGAGCAGAGCCGGGCTGGGCGCGGGTGTGTATGGGGCTGAGCAGAGCCGGGCTGGGTATGGGGGGCTGAGCAGAGCTGGGCTGGGCGTGTGTATGGGGGGCTGAGCAGAGCTGGGCTGGCTGTGGGGTGTGTATGGAAAGGGGGCTGAGCGTGGCCGGGCTGGGGCGCGGGGTGGGGGCGGGAGGCTGAGCATAGCCGGGCTGGCCGTGGGGTGTGAATGGAAAGGGGGCGCTGAGCATAGCCGGGCTGGATATGGGGTGTGTATGGAAGGAGAGGGCTGAACATAGCCGGGCTGGCCGTGGGGTGTGAATGGAAAGGGGGTGCTGAACATAGCCGGGCTGGCCGTGGGGTGTGTATGGAAGGGGGGGCTGAGCATAGCCGGGCTGGCCGTGGGGTGTGTGTGGAAGGCGGGGCTGAACATAGCTGGGCTGGCCGTGGAGTGTGTGTGGAAGGGGGGGCTGAGCGTGGCCGAGCTGGCCATGGGGTGTGCTTGGGGGGTATTGAAGTTGGGCCTGCTAATGAGCGAGCTCAGCATTTTTGTTCTGGGACAGCTAGTGTTACCTTCATGGGAGAAATTGAGGCAGAATTATTAATGGGGGAAAGGTGAATTTTTGTCCTCTGGGTTGCATTGTGCAGCTGTTTGTTGGGAGGTGTTAGCACCCAGGGTGTGAGGAGTCTATGGCACGATCTCTGCGAGTTAAGCACTGCACTTTATTCTTGATTTGATAGGCCATGGGAAATATTTGCATTTCGCTAGGGTCCTTTAAACTTAAATTTGCGCAGAAAAGTCAAGAGAAACGCTGCTGTGTTCAAACACCTGCTTATCATGTTTATTTTACTGTTTTTTTTTCTTTTCTTAGCCTTTTCTGTTATATCTACTTTCATCTTAGATTCAATTATATTGTAGGTCTGGAGCAGGGACCATCTCTTCAGTCAGCTGTTTGGCAGTGATCAGGATAATGAAGACAGAATTTCTAGTATTGCCACAACATAAATAGTAAATCATAATAAATACCACCCTAACCTCTTATTATTCCTTTGTTTACAGCGAGGATGGGGAACTCTTATCTTGGCCCCATTCCTTACTCTTACACGTAACAAGGGTTACAAACAAAATTTCAAAAGATCTATTACAATATCTATTTTAGAACTAACAATTAAATAATAACCATAAAATTCGAAATCTTTTTACAATAATTCTCAATAATTTATACAATAATAACCATAAGGATCTATATCTGTTTCTACTTCAAAGTAGTTTGGCAGGGTATACAACATAAAACATATTAAGGACATGTCTAAACTACAACCCTCTTTCGAAAGAGGGATGTCATTTAGGCAGATCGAAAGAGCAAATGAAGCGGGGATTTAAATATCCTGTGCTTCATTTGCATAACCACATCACAGCAGTCTTTCAAAAAAGGATATTTCAAAAGTGAAACCGCTGTCTAGACATGGTTCCTTTGGGGGGAAATATCCTGTACTCCTGCTGTACTGTCTAGACAGCAGTTTCACTTTCGAAATACCCTTTTTCGAAAGAACGCTGTGACGTGATTATGCAAATGAAGTGTGGGATATTTAAATCCCCGCTTCATTTGCACTTTCGTGCTGCCTAATTTACATCCCTCTTTCGAAAGAGGGATGTAGTTTAGACATGCCCTATGATTTGAATTCTTAGAATGTCACTAGAAATAGGAATTTTTCTACTGTATTATCCTCCTTTTGACTTCTCAAGAACAATTCTTGAGTAGGTCACAGTTTATGCAATTGTCTTGGAGCAATATACTGAGAAGCAATCTGGGCCTGTGGTTGTAGTTTAACATACGTCCTTTTATCCAGCAACACATACAGCACATTCCCATCAAACAGATACATGTTAGTATTAAGACAGTTAACAATGTGTGAAACATAATAGACAGTTTGCTTTTAGAAGTAGGAGACCAGCCAGTAAAAACATCATACCAGTGATAGGCTATTATTTCTTTTTCAGATTTAGCAATTTTTAATATCTTTCCTTTCCTACATTCTTCTGTTTGTTGTAAAAACTGGGTCACCTTGATGTGTGTCAATAAATGATAAGTCAAATCATGTCATTTTAGGCCAAGAGTAACAGAAATTTATCAAAGTGTTAGTTACAGTCATTTGTGCCACCTTAACCTTTGGTAAATAGCAAGTGTGATTATTAGTATAGAGCACACTGACATTACATTTACATTCATCCACTAGGGGTTGGTTAATACTTACACTTTCCCAAAATTTTTCCCAGGATATAACACATACACACTGTCCATTGAACTGGACGTGTGTTGTGTTTGGGATGAGTTGGACAATACATGTCCCTAACGATGTGTCCATACTGCATACCCATTTCTCAGGGCTTCATTCCATACCCCTCGCGTGTCCAATAATTTCTTTTTTCCAGGCCACTGACTTATAACCCCAGGGTAACCAAAACGATCCCTTGGTCAGTTTTGGGAGTGGGATTACTTTTCATATTTCTGAGTCCAACAAGCTTGTGCGTATTGGATAGTCGACTAGTTGCTTACATCTCTTCTATGAAGTAAGGGCCAATCCATTTTGACTTTAATGTGTGTTTTTTCTTGCCTAGTTTTAAATACATTAACTGATCTCCTGGCTCCCACAAGTTGGGTGTTACAACATTGTGTAATTTCTGATTCAGAAAATCAGAATTTCTGAAGCAGTGTGGGGAGCAGCGTGGGGAGCAGGCGGGAGTTGGTGCTCTTGAGTAGCCAGCTTTTAAGCTGTCTGCCTGCGCATACTAACTCCCAGAGAGCTTCCGTGCCTCTGCCCCCCCCCATGTGTAAATGTGTAACTGCTGAAACTTTCAGTGGCTAAACGTTTATCTAAATAAACACGTTAACATCCCTAGTTTTTTAAAAAAACCCATGATGGAGAAATGGTGACTCTTAAGAACATCTACTAATGTGTTCTTAACTCCCCATCTTTGTTTACACTTTTACTACAGCCGCTCCCCGAGTTACGAACAAGTTATGGACCAACACTTGGTCTGTAACTCGAAGTGTTCGTAACTCGGATCCCATAGAGTTACATGGCGACCGCGCTGTTCGTAAGCGTGGATCGCCGTTCGTAACTAGGATCTGCATTTACGCCCACTTTGATCGTAAGTGTGGATGGTCGTAAGTGGAGGTGGTCATAACTCGGGGAGCGGCTGTATTTAATTTTTTTCCCCAACTCAGATTTGTTAATATTTCGTTTTGGGAAATGAAACTGTCCCGTGTGAAGCAGAGTGTCACTTATATGTTTTAAAAAATGCCTTAAATCTAGTCACTGAAGAGTCAAGGAATGTTACTCCTGCATTAAGTGGTATCTTTACTTAAGGAGTTGCTACTAGTTTTTCCATAGTAAACAAGACATGCTAACAAATCACTTGTGTGCTAATGGGCTAAATTTGCAATATTATTCATAGCAAATAGGGCCCTACCAAACACAGCCATGAAAAATACAACCATAAAATCTGTTTTTTGTGTGCTTTAGCCTATGTTGCAGGGGTGGGAACCTTTTTTGGGTCGAGGGCTGCTGACCCACAGAAAAATCAGCTGGGAGTCGCACACAAGTGAGAAGCAAAACAAACAACCAAAAAGCCCCCCACAAGCCCCTCACTAACGTGGCCCCTGACTGAGAAGAAGAAAGACACCCCACACATTCCCCTCACACACCAGAGCCTGTGGGTGCCCAGGCTAGTGGATTTTGTGTCTCCAGTCTAGGGATGTAAGCGACTAGTTGCTCCCCCGGAACTTGCTGCCTCTATCAGAAAGAGGCAACTGGGGACGGGGCTTAAAAGCTGGTTCCCCCCAACTTCCGCTCCGTGGGAGGGGGCAGGGGCGCAGCTGCAGGGGCTCTTGTGCATTTCAAAGATTGAAATGCTGCGTGGAGCCCGGGGCCAGTGGGGAGTCTGCTGACCCCGGGCTTCATTCAAGTGCTTCCACTGAAATGTACAAGAACCTCAGCAAGGGCTCTTGTGCATTTCAAAGATTGCAATGCTGAGTGGAGCCTGGGGTCAGTGGCACTAGCCCTGGGTTCCAGGCAGTGTTTCAATCTTTGAAATGCACAAGAGCCCCTGCTGAGGTTCTTGTACATTTCAAAGGCGGAACGCCATGCTAGTCCTTATCGACTAATCGAAATTTAACATCCCTACACCAGTCCCAAAAGGGAGTTGTGGTGGGGTCGCAAGGTTATGTCATGGGGAGTTGTGGTATTGCCACTCTGCACAGCCCCAGCCCCCCTCCCATCCCCCGAAGAGCTGCTGGAGCTGCAAGCTGGAGCACCCTCCTTGCTGCTGCAAGTGGCCCCAGTCAGCTCCCCTAGACCTCCCAGCCCCCTCACTGAGCAATGAATAAACCTCTGTTACTAATGAAAAGTTTGCATTAGGGATGTAAAAGAGTAGTTGATTAGTTGACTACTCGCATTTTCCCCCTGTCCCCCGTTGCCTCTAAATCAGAGGCTGCAAGTGGGGGGGGGGAGGAAGCAGGAGCTGGTGCTGGGAGGAGCCAACTTAAAAGCTGGTTCCCCCTAGCACTGTCTCTGCAGTGCTGCTTTCCCTCTCCACTTGCTCTACTGCCTGTATCAGAGGCAGCAGCACTGGGGGCCCAGAGGCTGCTGGACCTGGCATGAGCTGGGACTGAGTAAGCCTAGCTCAGTCCTGGTTGGTGTCGGGTCCAGGAAATACCCCTGCTGCAGCTCTACAATTTAAATGTAGTAGGAGCCAGGCTGCCTGCATGCCTGGCTCTTACTATATTTAAACTGCAGAGCCACAGAGGGGGTAGCTCCTTCTGAGCATCTTCCCTTATCGACAAATCGTGTAGTCGATACAATTTGTATCAACTATACGATTACCCAATTACCAGCCCCTTAACATCCTTAGTTTGCATAGTATCTATCCTCAAAATAGTTGATTTTTAACCAGTGCAATTCACTCTTTATGCTTATGATATAAATTGTGTTCTGACCAAACAAGAAAAAATGAAGCAGCAATGAATTTGTACAATTCAATAGTCACATAAAAATGTTTCCAGTACTTTAAAAGAATGATGTTTTGTGTATAAACTTCACAACTGACTACCTCATAGTTAATGTTTTCTATTTCTCATATTTTTCAGAGTTGGCTAAAAGCGTATGGCTATTTGCTTCCCTCTGAAAGCCGAATGTCTGCCCTGCACTCAGGAAAAACTATGCAGTCTGCAGTTGCCAGTATGCAACAATTTTATGGGATCCCAGTAACAGGAGTTTTGGACCAGACAACTATTGAGTAAGATTTGAAAAGTTTATTTTGGGTTTATCTTCTAGACACATCTTAATATAACAGTCTCTCTCAAAATTCTGTGATTCGTTATAAGCAGGGCTCGACAAATCACTGAATCTACTCGCCCGTGGCAAGTAGATTTCAGCTGGTCGCCCTGTTCACCGGTGGCACGCGCATGCGCAATGCGGATCTTGCACATGCGCAATGCGGGGCTGGCGAGCAGATTTCGCTGCCGTTTGTCAAGCCCTGGTTATAAGTGACAGATGTTTGCTTGAAATAGGATCTCTAGGATATCTAGAAAAAACTACAATCTTTCTGTTGCAAACAGTTCTGTTTGAAAGTAGAGAAAATATTTATCCTATGTCCTAAAATCCTTTTAAGTCCCAAGGAGGAATGGGAAGGTAGAAACCAACTGCAGGCTGTCCTTTGCAGGGTGGTGCTTTTTCTCTTGAGGCCTTTGTTTTGGATTAATAGGTTTTTACCTTAGGGAAATGTATTGCTGGAGTTATCTAGGAGCTGAGAGAAGTCACAATTATAGTTGCTTTGAGACTCCATTTTCAGGCAGGTGGGGGGTTCTGATTTGTCTGTGGAGGGGGGCTAAGGAGTTGTAAAACCATTTGCAGGTCTGAGATGAGATTTGCCTCAGTTTGGGAGTTGAATCTATGTGGAAGCCTGCTCCAGCTGGCATGAACTTAAATTCACTCTCTGAGTTCTAATTTAACTCAGGTTAAAGTAGCTTATTCCAGTTTGCCAGCACTAGGGGTATGTCTAGACTGCATGCCTCTGCCGACAAAGGCATGTAAATTAGACATACCGACATAGTCAATGAAGCGGGGATTTAAATATCCCCCGCTTCATTAGAATAAAAATGGCCGCCGCGTTGTGCCGGCTCAGCTGTTTGTCGGCACAAAGCAGCAGTCAAGACGGGGATCGGTTGACAAGGAAAGCCTTTGTTGACCGATCCTGTAAACCTCGTTTCACGAGGCATAAGGGATCGGTCGACAAAGGCTTTCCTTGTCGACCGATCCCAGTCTTGACTGCCGCTTTGTGCCGACAAACAGCTGAGCCGGCACAACGCGGCAGCCATTTTTATTCTAATGAAGCGGGGGATATTTAAATCCCCGCTTCATTGACTATGTCGGTATGTCTAATTTACATGCCTCTGTCGGCAGAGGCATGTAGTCTAGACATAACCTAGGAGACTGAGGGTCACATCCAGGAGCTTTCCTGTCCTTTCTGGGAGAGTTTACAGACGGGTATTTCCTGGGAACCTGTTGTAGGCAGTTCTGTAATTTATCTGACCTTCTGTGGGATCTTAATGTAGAAAATAGGGCTGTCAAGTGATTAAAAAAATTAATTGTGATTTATCGTGCGATTAATCGCACTGTTTAATAATAAGACTTCAGCTGATCCCAGGCTCCGTGTTGCACTGCCCCTTTGAAATGCCGCCACGGTGTTTCAAAGAGGCAGTGCGGAGGGAGCATGGGATCAGCTGGAGTCCCCAGCTGACCCTGGCTCTGCTTTGCGCTGCCCCTTTAAAACGCCGTGGCGGTGTTTCAAAGGGGCAGCACCGTGTGGAAACACCTGCGATTAATGTGTGTTAATTTTTTTAACACGTTAATTCTGCTCTGTATTAATCGCAGGCGTTAACGCACGTTAATTGACACACGTAGTAGAAAATATACTTTTCTAGATTTGCAACAGAATCCTGAGTCTTTTCTGCTTGTTTTCCCCCTTGAGTATTTGAATCTATCCCATGGCTCACATGTAGTGAATGCTGCCTGACAAAAATAAGCCTGTCTCTTTCCAGCAGGATTTGGAAACCACAAACTCTAAGGGGAGCCACATCTGGCCCACTGGGCCTTTCAGTCGTGCCCCTGAGCTCTCGCTAGGGAACAGGATTGAGTCTGCCTTGCTGGGAGGAGACAGCCCAACTCCCAGGGAGTACGGTGAGCAGGGGTGGCTAGCCCCTTCTGCCCTCCTTCCCCCAGCCTTGCAGCCTCAGCTCTCCCAGCCCCTGAGCCAGCCCTGATGCTCCAGGTGGAGTAGTTGCACAGCCTCCCTCAGCCATTCCTACCTGGCCCTTTATACAATTTCCAAACCAGATGTGGCCTTCAGGCCAACAAGTTTGCCCACCCCTGCACTGTCTCAGTGGGAGGCAGCCATCTTACAACTGCCTCCTCACAAGGCAGCATCAGTCTTTCAGAGGTGGAGACAAGCTTTATTTTTGTTCACTGCCAAGCTCCAGGCTAGCTTACAAGTACTTCCTCCAAAACTGAGGAAGAGAACTGGCAGCATGTAACTTCTAGAAGGGGAAAAAGGCCAGCATGGGAATCCCCCAATGCTATAGAGGTAAGTAATCGCTTTCAGGCTCTCTCCACAGGCTCTGCAGTGCTGAATGCTTTGGAAGGGCTCTCACAAGGAAGAAACCGGAAGGGAACACCATCTACAGGAAGGCATGGGATGCGTAGTCCTAGGGATGGGGGTTCCACGGCCACCACCCCCAAAAGAAAAAGACGGGTGTGGTGGTCGGGGACTCCTCCTAAGAGGGACTGAGCCATCCTCTGCCGTCCGGACCTGGAATCTCGAGAGGTGTGCTGCTTACCGGGAGCTCGATTCAGGATGTGACTGAGAGGCTTACCAAACTGATCAAACCTTCGGATCGCCACCCCTTCCTGCTTCTCCACGTGGGAACTCCAACGACACGCCAAGAATGACCTTGAGCGGTTACTGCGGATTATGTAGCGCTGGGAAGAAGGATCCAAGAATTCGGAGCGCAAGTGGTGTTCTCGCCCATCCTCCCTGTTGAAGGGAAAGGACTGGGCAGGATCACGAATTGAGGACGAAATGCGTGGTTGCGCAGGTGGTGTCACAGAGAGGGCTTTGGTTTCTTCGACCATGGGACTCTGTTCCGGCACAAGGATTGTTAGGAAGAGATGGGATCCACCTAACGAAGAGAGGAAGGAGCATCTTCGGGCAGGCTTGCAAACCTAGTGAGGAGGGCTTTAAACTAGGTTCGCTGGGGACGGTGACCAAAACCCTGAGGGGAGTGGAAAGTCGGATACCGGGAAGAAATGCAGAGAGGAACGAGCAAGAAAGGAGGACCCTGTTTCAATGGAGAAGATAGGGCGATCAACTGGTTATCTGAGGTGTTTGTACACTAATGCGAGAAGCCTGGGCAACAAACAGGAAGAACTGGAGGCCCTGGCCCAGTCCAAGAAATATGATTTAATTGGGATAACAGAGACTTGGTGGGATGACTCGCATGACTGGAGCGCTGTCATGGAAGGGTATAGACTGTTCAGGAAGAACAGGCAGGGTAGAAAAGGAGGAGGAGTTGCACTATATGCAAGAGAGCACTATGATTGCTCTGAACTCCAGTATAAAGAGGAGAAAACCTGTTGAGAGTCTATGGGTTAAGTTTAAAGGAGCAAACAACAGCAGTGATGTTGTGGTTGGTGTCTGCTACAGGCCACTGAATCAGGTGGATGAGGTAGATGAGGCTTTCTTCGACAACTGAGAGAAGCTTCCAGATCGCAGGCCCTGGTTCTCGTGGGGACTTTAATCACCCTGACATCTGTTGGGAAACCAATACGGCAGTACACAGGCAATCCAGGAAGTTTTTGGAGAATGTTGGGGATAACTTGACGCAAGTGCTGAAGGATCCGACCAGGCCATGCGCAGCTTGACCTTCTGCTCACAAACAGGGAGGAACTAATAGGGAAGTGGAGGTGGGTGACAACCTGGGAAGCAGTGATCATGAGATGGTAGATTTCAGGATCCTGACCAAAGGAAGAAAAGAGAGTAGTAAAATACACACCTTGGACTTCAAAAAGCAGATTTTCACTCCTCAGAGATCTGAATGGACAGAATCCCTGGGATGCTAACATGAAGGGGAAAGGAGTCCAGGACAGCTGGCAGTATTTTAAAGAAGCCTTATTGAAGGCACAGAAAGAAACCATCCCGACGCTGTAGCAAGAGAGGCAAACATGGTAGGAGACCGGATTGGCTTACGGGGAAATCCTTGGTGAACTTAAGCACAAAAAGGAAGCTTACAAAAAGTGGAAACTTGGACAAATGACCAGGGAGGGGTTTAAATGTATAGCTCGAGAATGCCGGGGGGTTATCAGGAAGGCGAAAGCGCAAATGGAATTGCGACTGGCTAAGGATGTGAAGGATAACAAGAAAGGTTTCTACAGGCATGTTAACAAGAAGAAGGTGATCAGAGAGGGTGTGTGGCCCCTACTGGATGAAGGAGGTAACCTAGTGACAGATGATGTGGGAAAGCTGAAGTACTCAATGCTTTCTTTGCCTCTGTATTCACGGACAAGGTCGGCTCCTGGACTTCTGCGCTAAGTGACGCAAGATGGGATGAAGATGGACCCGTGGTGGGTAAAGAACAGGTTAGGAACTATTTAGAAAAGCTAAATGTACACAAATCCATGGGTCCGGACTTAATGCATCCGAGGGTACTGAGGAGTTGGCAAATGTCCTTGAGGAGCCTTTGGCCATTATCTTTGAAAAGTCGTGAGATCGAGAAATCCTGGATGATTGGAAAAGGCAAATGTAGTGCCCATCTTCAAAAAAGGGAAGAAGGACGATCCAGGGAACTATAGGCCGTCAGTCTTACCTCGGTTCCTGGAAAATCATGGAAG
Organism: Rafetus swinhoei; assembly: GCA_019425775.1. Taxonomy (NCBI): domain Eukaryota; kingdom Metazoa; phylum Chordata; order Testudines; family Trionychidae; genus Rafetus; species Rafetus swinhoei. Next base: position 36,145,262 of record CM033426.1, read on the forward strand.
GGATCCTTAAGGAATCCATTTTGAGGCATTTGGGAGAGAGGAAAGTGATTAGGAATAGTCAGCATGGATTCACAAAGGGCAAGTCGTGCCTGACCAATCTGATTAGCTTCTATGATGAGGTAACTGGCTCTGTGGACGTGGGAAAGTCAGTGGATGTGATATACCTTGACTTTAGCAAGGCTTTTGATACGGTCTCCCACAATATTCTTGCCAGCAAGTTAAGGGAATGTGGATTGGATAAATGGACAGTAAGATGGATAGAAAGATGGCTAGAAGGCCGGGCCCAGCGGGTAGTGATCAACGGCTCGGTGTCAGGATGGCGGTCAGTTTCTAGCGGAGTGCCCAAAGGTTCGGTTCTAGGACCGGTTTTGTTCAATATCTTTATTAATGACCTGGATAAGGGGGTGGATTGCACCCTCAGCAAGTTTCATGGATGACACTAAGCTAGGGGGAGAGGTAGATACGCTTGAGGGCAGAGATAGGGTCCAGAGTGACTTAGACAAATTGGAGGATTGGGCCACAAGAAATCTGATGAAGTTCAACAAGGACAAGTGCAGAGTCTTGCACTTGGGACGGAAGAATCAAGCACAGTTACAAGCTGGGGACCAACCAGCTAAGTAGTAGTTCTGCAGAAAAGGACCTGGGGTTACAGTGGATGAGAAGCTGGATATGAGTCAACAGTGTGCCCTTGTAGCCAAGAAGGCTAATGGCATATTAGGGTGCATTAGGAGGAGTATTGCCAGCAGATCCAGAGAAGTGATTATTCCCTTTATTCGCTTTGGTGAGGCCACATCTGGAGTATTGTGTCCAGTTCTGGGCCCCCACTACAAAAAGGATGTGGACGCATTGGAGAGGGTCCAGCGGAGGGCAACCAAAATGATTAGGGGCTGGAGCATATGACTTATGAGGAGAGGCTGAGGGAGTTGGGTCTGTTTAGTCTGCAGAAGCGAAGAGTGAGGGGGATTTGATAGCAGCCTTCAACTTCCTGCAGGGAGTTCCAAAGAGGATGGAGAGAGGCTGTTCTCAGTAGTGACGGATGGCAGAACAAGGAGCAATGGTCTCAAGTTGTGGTGGGAGAGGTCCAGGTTGGATATTAGGAAAACTATTTCACTAGGAGGGTAGTGAAGCACTGGAATGGGTTGCCTAGGGAGGTAGTGGAGTCTCCATCCCTGGAGGTGTTTAAGTCTCGGCTTGACCAAGCCCTGGCCGGGTTGATTTAGTTGGGATTGGTCCTGCCTAGAGCAGGGGGCTGGACTTGATGACCTTCTGAGGTCTCTTCCAGCTGCTATGGTTTTATGATTCTATGAAACTGTCAAGTAGACCTATGCTAAGGACGCTAGAAGGGTACACAGTGAGTCTCCTCCCTACTGGTATCCCAACACTTGGGAACAACACAGGAGAAAAGAAACCTTTGCAAACTAAGGTGTAGATATGGGAGTGGGTTTTGGGATAACAGCGTGAGGATAGTGGGTTTCCTGGGGGAGGTTCAGCATAAAAAACGATTTGATTTTTAAAAAGGGTGTTGCCAGGTCTTTTGCACCTTCTCAAAGATCTAGGGTTGCATTCTGAGTGTGCACACCACTTGTGTATTGGAAGTATATGGGGAAAGAGTCATGCCCCCTATCGTAGATGTGATATAACATTGACTGTGACAGACAGAAAAGCCTTCAAAACAGAGGGAGACAAAACAGTAACAGAATTGTACATCACAATGTTGTGTGTGGATTAAGGATGTAAAATCCTGTGTAATTGGTTAACCAGTTAAACATGAAGTTTACTTCATGTTTAATCCATTAATCAGTTAAGGGGAGTGCTCCAGCCCCATTGGATTGGAACACCTCCCTGCCTGTCGAGGCCTGGTATGCCTGGAGCAGCCCCTGTCTGCGGAGGGCTCTGCAGGACTGGAGCAACTCTGTTAAGAGTGATACCAGTTACCCTTTCATATTCCTAGCTTGGATCTGGACTGCTTTGTTGAGACATTATTCGGCAAACAAGAATCAGGACGTTTTTTGTCCCCTGCTCCTCATCTTGTAGGTCTAGCAACTCTACAATGACCATGTTGATGCACAGAATTTTTACCAATCTAGAAGCTAAAATAAAGAGTTTCTATGCTATCAAGAGGGCTATATAACAGTAACGTTATGCAGGAAGCCTTAAAGGACAGAACTTGTTCTCTTTACATAGGTGTTTCAGGAAGGGGTATAAGAGCAACACAGGAAGCAAGAATGGGATGGGGGTGCTACAGAGCTGAAGCATGACTATGATGATTACAATAGAAGTCAAGGCCCTGTTGTGCTGCATATGTTAGAGACAACTAAGGAAATTATATCTTCTATCACTTTCATGTCAGACTTCAGCATGAGACATTACCTGTTTCCATAGCAACTGGAGACAGACCAACAAATCATTGCTCTAAGCAGGCATTTAGGGCCTCCCTCCAGGAAGAACTCTGGAGAATTATCTGCCTTCACAGACTAAGGGCTCCCTTTGAAGCAGAACTTTGCACAAGATTTGAAAAATATTTTAAACTAAATTTCTCCCCTAACCTGCCTCCATGGTCCTGCTTTGCAGCTTATGAGAGTGTGAACTTCAGGGTTCATGGTTGTGTAGTAACTAGGGATGTAAAATCCCAGTTAAACAGTTAAATGTTAGGTTGACCTAATGTTTAACCAGTTCACCGATTATGTAGGATCTGGGCTGGGGACCACTCCAGCCTGGCTGGAGCCACCCTCAGCCCTGCCTGGGGTTGGGGCTGCAGCCGGTTCCCAGCCTCTGCTGGAGCAGCCACTGCCTGCGGGGCACCTGGGCCTGCTGCAGACAGACTCTGCGCTGGACGAGAGCACCCCGTTTGCAGCAGGCTCCCAGTGGGGCTGGAACAGCCATTGCCCGCAGCAGACGGAGAGCAGTTCCAGTCTCCACCGGTTAACCAGAGCAGGTAACAGTTCCCTTTTAGAGTGATGCTTACTGGTTACCTGGATAACTGGTTAACTTTTCACATTCCTAGTTGTAACTACCCAGTGTAGACCCTGCTACTGTGAACTGAAAGTTATCTAGTTTGTGTTAATGTAGTCAGTCCCCCAGAATCTTGTGGGAAGACAAGGATTACCCACCAAAGAAGTCCCTGCTCCCAGCCAGCAAGTAAGCAAGGACCATCCTGAGACATGCTATTAGCCACGATAGGTAGGGATGGTGTCCTTAATATCAGTCTACCAGAATCTCGGAGTGGGTGACGAAGGATGGATAACTTGATCATTACCTGTCCTGTTAATTCCCTCTGAAGCACCTGGCATTGACCACTGTTGGAAGACAGGATACTGAGCTAGATGGATCTTTGGTCTGACCCAATAAGACATCATGTTCTAAGTTGTTTGGCCACTAATCTACTAGAATTCTTCAAGGAGGTCAACAAGCATGTGGACAAGGGGGATCCAGTGGATATAGTATACTTAGATTTCCAGAAAGCTCAGATTTCCAGATGGCTCTTAAGTAAAGTAAGCTATCACAGGATAAGAGGGAAGGTCTTCTCATGGATTGGTAACTGGTTAAAAGATAGGAAGGAAAGGGTAGGAATAAATGGTAGGTTTTCAGAATAGAGAGAGGTAACCAATGGTGTCCTTCAGGGGTCTGTACTGGGGGGCCAATTGTCTTCAATATATTCATAAATGATCTGGAGAAAGGGCTAGCAGTGAGGTGGCAAAATTTGCAGATGATACTAAACTGCTCAACATAGTGAAGTCCAAAGCAGACTGTGAAGAGCTTCAAAGGGATCTCACAAAACTAGGTGACTGGGCAACCAAATGGCAAATGAAATTTAATGTTGATAAATGCAAAATAATGCATATTGGAAATCATAATCCCAACTATATGTACAAAGTGATGGGGACTAATTTAGCTATTAGCACTCGAGAGATCTTGGAGTCGTGGATAGTGCTCTGAAAACATCCACTGAATGTGCAACAGCAGTCAAAAAAGTAAATAGAATGTTAGGAATTATTGTAAAAAAGGGATAGAATATGAGAGAATATCTTATTTCCTCTCTATAAATCCATGGTACTTCCATATCTTGAATACTGCAAGTAGATGTGGTTACCTTATTTAAAAAAAGATATATTGACATTGGAAAAAGTTGCGAAAAGGGCAACAAAAGTGATTTGGGGTTTGGAACATAAGAATGACCATACTGGGTCAGATCAACGGTCCATCCAGGGAGGGAACACAACAGGTAATCATTACGTGATTCCTCCCCTGTCACCCCCCCTCCAGAGAAACAGAGGCTAGGGACACCATTTCTACCCATCTTGGCTAATAGCCATTGATGGACTTAACCTCCATGAATCTATCTAGCTCTTTTTTGAACCCTGTTAAAAAAAGAGCAAGATAGATTCATGGAACGGGTGTCATATGAGGAGAGAGTAAAAATACTGGGACTTTTCAGCTTACAAGAGGAGACTGGGTTAAAAAAAGAACTAGATACATTCATGGAGGATAGATCCATCCATGGCTATTAGCCAGGATGGGTAGGAATGGTGTCCCTAGCCTCTGTTTATCGGAAGCTGGGAATGGGTGACAGAGGTGAGATCACTTGCTCCCATAGTGTTGCCAGTTCTCATGATTTTATTGAGAATCTTGCAAATTTTGGTGTATTTCTTAGCACTCCAGCTACCAGAATATTGCATGAGAATCTCAGCTTTCATTTACAAAAAGTATCTGGCCTTCATAATTATGGAGTAAAGCTTGGAAACATGAAACAAGTGCCACCTAAAGTCCCAGCAACAAGAAAGCAAAGTAAAAGTTATTCTGATTGCCCCCTCCTGACTAAGAAAAGTCTGGGCACAGTTGGCAATTTGTCTTTTGACTCTTCTTCAGTTCAGTCTTCAGTTGATCTTTCAACAACAGTCTGATCTTTCACCCCAACGTATGGGTCCTCTGATTCTCTGGCTCTTCCTTGGCTCAAGACTTACAGGTAGAATGATCTGATAAAGTGAAAGGCATGTTGCTCCAGAGCTAAAAGTCTGCCACTTGGCATACTTATTTATAAAAATGGAAACTGTTCCAAATTTGGTACTATTCTAAACACGTAGAACAGGCCTGGTCCTCTCTCCCTCTGTTTTTAGACTACATTTTAGACCTCAGGAGGTCAAAACTCTCTCTAAGCCCCCTTAAGGTTTATCTTGTGGCTGTAACAGCTTTTGCTGTCAAGTAAATGGATACTCTATTTGCTCATCAGCTGATGTGTAGATTTCTTAAGGACATGTGAAATCTCTTCCTACATGTGCGATCGCTTACTCCACCCTGGTATTTTAATCTATTTCTCAGAGCTTTGACTAAGCCTCCCTTTGAACCCATGGTATCTTGCTATCTCATACTGTCCATGAAGACAGCATTACTACTTGACATCAACTCAGCTAGACACATAGGAAAAATATATATGATCTTTAAAAAGATGAAGTAACTGAGTCTTAAGGGGGTAGCCGTGTTAGTCTTTATCTGCAAAAACAATGAAGAGTCCTGTGGAGACTAACGCGTTTATTAGGACATAAGCTTTTGTGGGTAAAACCCACTGTGACAGCGCGTTGGGGTCTTCCCGTCCCCTGCACCCCCGTAATGGCGCGGACAGACTCCACCAGCCAGTAGAATGGAGGGAGTTTATTGCTTCTCCAGGATACAGCACAGCACAGATGTCATCTGGTTACAGGAACCGGGCTTAGGATGCCTCAGCCCCCCTTGAGATGGGGGAGACTGGGCCCCTACATTCCAGCCTCTTTCCCTAGGCTGTCTCCTCCATGATCCCAGACAGAAACTAACTAACTCTCTTCCAGCCCTGCCCCCCTTGCATAATGACTCACCCCCTGCCCTGCTAGGTCCTGCTACAGACAGCAGAGGTCGCCCACAGCCCCAGCAAGGTACCCACGGCAGAGGTCGCCCACAGCCCCAGCAAGGTACCCACACTACGTCACACCCACTTCATCCGATGAATTGGAATGGAGTTTACAGAGGCATGGGGCAACAAAAGAAAGAGGGTACTTGTGTAAGTGAGGCTAATCAAGTATGGGTGGAAGTGGCTCATTGACAGCAGTTGATGTAGAAATGTGGATATCAAGAGAGGGGAAATTGCCTTTGTAGTGTGTTAATTAGTTAAGATCCTTATTAAATCCTAAGATGATAGTATTGAATTTGCAAATAAACTCCAGTTCAGCTGTTTCCTTTTGTAATCGGGTTTTGAAATTCTTTTGTAGAAGGATAGCTACTTTAAAATCCATTATTGCATGTCCAGGGAGGTTACAGTGTTTCTCTACATGTTTATATAGGTTACCATTCCTGATGTCTCATTGTGTACATTTATCCTTTGGCATAGAGTGGTGGTCTTGTAGATCTTGTAGCCTCTGACAGGGTATCCTGCCTGGTTTGGCCAAGAGGCTGTCAAGTGCCGGCACTTCAGCTGTCCCTCCCCCCACTGCTGCACATCTCCTGCCCTTTGCCTTGGAGCTGGCCCCTCAGGAGCCCCCTGCTTGCTGTGCAGGGCAGGAGAGGGACAGGAGGGCGCTGATGTCAAGGTGTCCCCTCTCCCACTCTGTATCCTATCTCCACAGAGCATAGAGGGAACACAACAGGGCTTGGGATGGAGGGAGCTTGCTGGCTGCTTTTGGGAGTGGTGCAGGGCCAGGCCGGGGTGAGCCTGCCTTAGCCCCACTGCACCCCCACCCAGGAGCCACCTGAGGTAAGCAGGGCCCAGCTTGGAGCCCACATCCCGAAACCCTACCCCAGTCATGAAACCCCTCCTACACCCCAAGCCCCTGCCCTAGCCTGGTGAAAGTGAGGGAGGATGGAATGAGTGGGAGGGGGGGTCTCAGAGAAGGAGAACAAAGGAGGTGGGTGGGGCAAGGGTATTTGGGTTTGAGGTAGATCTTGGATTGTACTTAAAACTCAAAAAGTGATCTCGTGCTTAAAAAGGTTGGAGACCACTGGCATAGAGACTGTCCGGTTTGGCCAATGTACATGGCTGAGGGACATTGCTGGCACTTGATGGCATTAGTGGATGTGAACCCCTGATGATGTGGCTGATGTAGTGAGGTCCTGTGATGGTGTCACTAAGGTAGATCTATGGACAGAGTTGGCAGCGGGGTTTGTTGCAGGGGTAGGTTCCTGGGTGAGTGTATCTGAGGTGTGGCGTGAGGCTGCTGGTGAGGAGTGAAGTGATATGCACACTAGATTTAACTCAAAGGTACTGGCAAACTCACTTAGGTACAGATATCTAAGATGCTCACTTTCATAGCGGAATCTGGTCTCTCTGAATTTAGGGTCTTACTGTTTGGATTGCACAATTCAGGAGCCACATTCATGAGGCTTATAAATGATGACCTCTGGGGTTTCAAATCTTTTGCAGGGGTTCATATATCTTATATATTTAGCCATTTTCTTGACAAGCCAAAGTAAATCATGTGGGAATTATGCTGGAAAGGCTTTGTGGGGTCCGCTTGTGTCTTTCAACGATCACCCTACGTGGGAGACGTCTTGCCGTTGTGGAGTGTGTTCCCAGTGGAGGCCATGTTCAAAGGATCCCACCTGCAGGCTGTGTTAAGCCCCGCATAAACCCAAACCACACCGCGGGACGCAAACATACAGCCCACTTTTTCCACGCCAGTCATGATTTTATAGCCCTCTATCATATCCCCCCTTCATCTCCTCTTTTCTAAGATGAAAAGTCCAAGTCTTTTTAATCTCTCTTCATATGGGACCCGTTCCAACCCCCTAATCATTTTTGTTGCCCTTTTCTGAACTTAATGCCAATATATCTTTTTTGAGATGAGGTGACCACATCTGTACGCAGTATTCAAGATGTGGGCGTACCATGGTTTTATACAGAGGCAATAAGGTATTTTCTGTCTTATTTTCTGTTCATTTTTAAATGATTCCTAACATTCCATTTACTTTTTTGACTGTCGCTGCACACTGAGTGGATGTTTTCAGAGAACTATCCACAATGACTTCCAAGATCTCTCTTGAGTACCGTGTTTTAGCGTAGATAACCCGCGGGTTATGCAAACTTTTACAAACCCTGCTCCCCCCGCAGGCTATATTCGTCTGCGTGTAATACAGGTTTTTTTTTACTTCAGTGACGGTTGAGGTGCCGAATCAGAATCGCTGTTGTAGCCTGAGCAGCTGTCACAGGGAGGGACCAAGCAGGCAGAGCAGAGGGGGATGAGAATTCAGGGAAGAGGTAATCAGCTGTGGGGAGGAAGAGGAGATTCCCCCGCTGTGGGAATACCCAGCAACCTTTCTTCCCTCTGTTGCGCCTGTCCGAACGTGGCTGGCTCTCTGTGAGGGGGGCGGTGCTCTGTTTAAGGACACAGCTCCTTTGCTGAGCTCCTGGCTCAGCTCCTGGCTCTGGCTGCCTGGGGCAGACAGTTCACCCTGGGGGAGTGCACAGCACGGGCGGAAGGCAGCTGGGGAGGGTTGGAGATGGTGCGAGGGGTAAGCCCAGTCACCTTCCCTTCCCATGCAGCCTGGGGCAGACAGCTTACCCCGGGGAAGCCAGCCTGTCTGCCCTTTCAGGCTGCGGCCATCTACTCTGCGTGTTGGCAGTTGTGTATCTGGGAGCTCAAATGCTTCTGTGCGGCAGGCTCAGACCCTGACGCCTGAGTTAATTACCCTCGTTATCTTTCATTAACAGTACCTGCGGTTTACCTCCCGCGGGCTATACACGTGCGCGGGGTATGTAAGACGTTTTTTACTCAATCAGGGAAAACCGTGGGTAATACACGGGTGCAGGTAATACTCGTGCGCCGGTTATATATGCTAATTTACAGTAGTTGTAGCTAAATTAGTCCCCATCATAATGTATATATAGTTGGGATTATGTTTTCCAATGTGCATTACTTTACATTTATCAACATTACATTTCATTTGTCATTTTGTTGCTCAATCACTTAGTTTGGTGAGATCCTTTTTGAAGCTCTTCACAGTCTGCTTTGGTCTTAACTATCTTGAGCAGTTTGATATCATCTGCAAATTTTGCCACTTCACTGCTTACCCCTTTCTCTAGATCGTTTATAAATAAATTGAATAGGATTGGTCATAGGACAGACCCTTAGGGGACCCCACTAGTTCTAGTATAGACTTGGTGCTAATCCTAATCTTGGTTCAGAATAAACCAAGGGTTAAATCAGTTTTAATGAACAGTAAAAATCACATCTAACTTGTTTCCCAGATTTAACACTTTTTCACCAGTGGGTTGTTTTGGGCTTTTTTTAGATGGATGAAGAAGCCTCGATGTGGGGTTCCTGATCATCCCCATTTAAGCCATAGCCGAAGGAATAAGCGATATGCGTTAACTGGACAAAAATGGAGGCAGAAGCATATAACATACAGGTATGTTCTACATTTTTGAAAGAGTGAAAAATAGTTTGACATAGATTTTATATTGAGCTGTCAAAAGTGAAAGTGGCTTTTCATGCATATATACGGCCTTCTGAACTTTAGAAAAACATGGCAGGTAATTTTTTCGTAAGTGCTTAAGTGACTTAGGAGTTCAGATCCCCTTTTAAAAATTATTTAAGGCACTTAGGGCCAGATTTTCAAAGGTTTTTAGGTTCTATTAGTTAGGTGCCAAACCTGCTTACATTTCTTTGGGTATTTCAGTAACTGTCTATCAGAATCTTAGGTGCCTTTGTAAATCTGATCTTTGGCTTAAATGATGTAATCAGAAGTGCTACATAACAATTATTTATGCCACATAACAATTATTTGTTCCCTGCTTGATTTGTTTCCTTTTTGATTGTCATTTAAACCCCGAATGTATTTTAGTGACAGTTTTTCAGAAGTGGTATGGAATATTACAAATGAATGTCTTCGTTTTGTGCTCAGAAATGTTTTGTCACTTTAAAATAATAAATTTTTATATGTATTGATTTCATATTCCAAATATTTATCAAGTCCAGTGTCACAATGAATATACTTCCAAGAATTTTCTGCAATCATTTTATGACACTTGAAATTAAAACTAAATGAAGTATTGAAATCATTGGTTCTAGCTGGAAGGCATTTCAGTCTAATTCCTACTTTTTACAGGCTACACAAATTAGTGAAAACATTTCTAAAATGAACTATATTGTGTAACTTCATGATAATGGAAATTCAGAAAAATATCTATAATTGATAATGGTGAATTATTATCCAAAAGGGATGCTTCTAACCATGGCCTGTAGGCATCTGTTCTTGGCCCAGGGCAATTCAGTTTCTTTACCAGTGATCTATAAGAAAATATAAACTTGTTGCTGGTAAAGTTTGCAGATGTCAGAAAAAAATGGGGTATTAAATAATGACATAACAGACAGATCCTCTATCTTGATACAAAGAATATAGGTCATGCTTATGAGATAGTGGGCTGCATCCTGGAAAGCAGTGACTATATAGAGTCATAGAATACTAGGACTGGAAGGGACCTCGAGAGGTCATCGAGTCCAGTCCCCTGCCCTCATATACCTTTGTATATACCATCCTATATACAAAGGATGGTAGGAATCATGGTAGAAATCAACTAAACATGAAGTCCCAGTGAAATGTTGTAGCTAAGAGAGCTAATAGGAATCTTAGATATATAAGCAGGGGAGTGTTCAGTAGTAGTAGGGAGGGCATATTGGTATTGTATGCAGCATTAGTGAAACCATTCCTGGCATACAGTGTCCAGTTGCATCCAGGACTTGGGGTGAAGATTAAGAGCTATTTGTGTTGAGTTTGAGCTGTTAGCTAGACATCCTTGAGGAGATAGCAGGATGAGATTTTAATTTGGACCAGAGGAGATCTGCTATAAAAATGTAGGTCTTTAATCCCTGAGCATAGATATGGTTGCTGAATTTGTATTCACTGATGAGATTACCCATAGAGAAGGTGTAGAAAGGGAAGAGAAGAGGACCAAGGAAAGAGCCATATGGATCCTTCACAGAAAGCTGGAGGGAGGATGAGGAGTCTCCCCTGAAGGATGCACCGAAGAAGTGATTAGAGAGGTAACAGGAGAACCAGCAGAGGGTTGAGTCATAGAAGATAAGATAGGACAAGATTTCCAGAGGAAAGGCATGGGCCACTCTATGAAAGGCAGTTGACATGTGAAGCAGGATGAGGATGGAGCACTGGTTCTGAGCTTTGGCAAGAAAAAGGTCATTAGAGTATTTAGTAGGAGAGGTGGAGTACAAGGAAGGGAAGCTATATTAGAGGGAATCTAGGATGGAGTTAGGTTAGGAGAAATTCCAAGAAGGTTTCAGACAGCATTTGAAAACAGTGCTTCCCATCATCTTAGAGATTAAATGGTGATGGAAGGGTAGCAGAAGAGGCAAGTAGGGTGAAGCTGGGGGTTTTAAAGATAAGTGAGACTGCAGCATATTTGTATGTGAGGCAAAAGAATCAGAGGAGAATGAGTGGTTAAGAGTGAAGGAGGGGATGAGACTGGATGCAAAGATGAGCAGGAGATGGGATGAGGTGGGGTCACTGGGGAAAGTGCAGAGGTTGGATATGTTGAGCTATATCGTCTCATTGTTTCCTTGTACTCCCCCACCTGTCTGCATCCATCTGTTGTCTCTTGTAAATTCTTTAGGGCAGGACTGTCTTTTTTCCTTATCTGTACAATGCCTAGCACAATGGAGTCCTAGTCCATCACTTGGGCTCTATGTTGGTCATAATAACTAGGACAGATTGCTGATCAATATCCACGATTTAAATTATTTAGATTTAAATCCATCAGGAAACAGTTCAGTTTTTATTTTCCTACAGAAAAGTTGATTCTCATTACTTGGTAACTGTAACAGTAGGTGGGCCCAGAAGACACAGTTCCAGGGAATTAGAATGAACAAAGGCCTAGGAAGTGGTTTGGTAGAAGAAGAGACAAAGTGGTACTAGAGAATCAAGTGTTGAATGTGGAGGAGGGGGGACAAATCCAGGAGACAGTTCATTTAAGATGATGTCCCTTAGGAAGATGTCCCTTAGGGGAGGATCTGTTAATGGGGATTCTCTATAGAAATGGGAACCTGCGGCCCATCAGGGTTCTATGAGTGGCCCACAAGACATTTTGTTTTCCTACCAGTATTACTAAAGTGACACATATGTGATTGCATACAACGTTGATTGTGAGAGCCATGCATTGCTTCTGTATCTAGTCAAAGTGCTGTTATTATCAACTTATCCAATAAATGGCAAGCACAGTTAGCAAAACTGCCCTATCCCGGGAAACCATCTTGGTTACAACAATTTTGCTGGCCACTGAAGTGAAGGAGGGCCACTCATGTCGCCAACTCACTAGCCTGGTTGCCCATCGCTGTTCTATAGGAAGGAAGAGAGGATGGAAGATGATCAAGTACAGGTAAGAACTGAAAAGAAACTGTTAAATCAAAAAGAGTCACAGTCAATAACATCACATATTGTTAAACAGCTAACAAGTGACACATTTTATAAACACTTATATTCAATTGCTAGAATTCTAAATACTAAGATAGGTGAGCTTGAGTGCCTGGTATTAAGTGAGAATATTCATATAACAGAATAAGAACGGCCATACTGGGTCAGACCAACGGTCCATCTAGCCCAGTGTCCTGTCTGCCGACAGTGGCCAATACCAGATGCCCCAGAGGGAGGGATCACAACAGGTAATCCTCACGTAATCCCTCCCCTGTCATCCAGAATAATAAAAACTTGTGGAATGAGGGGAATCAATGGGACTCAGTAATACTAGAGCACAAAATATATAAGAATGACAGAGTGGGTTATGCTGATGGTGGTGTTGCACTATGTGAAAGAAAGTGTAGAGTCAAATATTGTAAAAATCTTAAATGACTCAAACTATACTATAAAATCTCTATGGATAGAAATTCCATGTTTTAATAATAAACATACAATAGCAGGAATACACAACCAACAACCTGACCAGGATGGCGATGGTGACTATGAAATGGTCAGAGAGATTAAAGAGGTAATAAAAATAGAAAACTCAGTAATAATGGAGGATTGCAACCATCCCGATATTGACTGGGAACAAGGGATGCAGAGATGGACGGGATGCAGAGATAATATTTCTAGACACCATAAATGACTGCTTCTTGTCTGGAAGCAGATTGTATTGGAATACACACGGGGATAGCCAATTCTTGATCTAGTACTAAGTGGAACACAGGATCTGGTCCAACAGGTGAGCATAGCTGGACTGCTTGATAATAGAGATCATAATATGATTAAATGTAACACCCCTCAGGGATGGGAGGTGGAGACACTCCAAAGAAACCCATCACAGTAGCATTTCACATCAGAAAGTTGAACTACACAAAATGAGGAATATAGTAAAAGAGATTTAAAAAAAAAACACACCCTATAATAGACTAAAATGTATACATCAGAAAACAGAGTTAGAGGACCAGAAAAAAAGTGCTATGGTGGCTAAATAACAAAGTAAAAAAGTGATTAAAAGCAAAAAAGGCATCCTTGAAAATGTTAAAGTTAAATCCTACTGAGGAAAATAGAAAGGTGTTTAATCCCTGGCAAGTCAGGTGTAATAGTATAATTAGGCAGGCCAAAAAGAATTTGAAAAGCAACTAGCCAAAGATGTAAAAACTAACAGCAACAAAGATTTGAAGTACATCAGAAGCAGGAAGCTTGCTCAACAAGGGACCATCAGGGTGCTAAAGGAGCACTCAAGGAAAATAAAGCCATTTGGGAGAAGCTAAATGAATTTGTCTTTGCTGCAGAATAAGTGAGGGAGATTTCCACACTTGCACCATTGTTTTTAAGTGACAAATCTGAGGAATTGTCCCAGATCGAGGTGTCAGTAGAGGTGGTTTTGGAACAAATTAATAAATTTAACAGCAAGTTGTCATAAGGACTGGATGGTATTTATCCAAGAGTTCTGAAGGATCTCAGATATGAAATTGTAGATCATTAAATCACCTTTAGTTGCAGATGACTGAAGGATAGTTAATATGACACCAATTTTTAAAAAAGATCAAGGTAGTCCTAGCAATTATAGACTAGTAAGACTAGCTTCAGTACTAGGCAAATTGGTTGAAACAATAGTAAAGAATAGAATTATCAGACACATAAATGACATGAATTGTCAAAAAAGTGAACATGGTTTTTGTAAAGGGAAATCATGCCTCATCAGTGTATTAGAGTTCTTTGGAAGGGGGGGAGATAGCATGTACTTGGGTTTTCAGAAAACCATTGATAAGGTCCCACAGTCAAAGGCTCTTAAGCAAAGTGAGCTCTCATGGGACAAGAGGCAAGGTCACCTCATGGATGAATAACTGGTTAAAAAAACAGGACACAAAGGGTAAGAAATCGCCAGTTTTTAGAATGGAGAGAGTTAAATAGTGGTGTGTCTCACTTTTATACTGGGACCAACCACGTTCAACATATTCACAAAGGATCTTGAAAAAAGGGTAAAGAGTGATGCAGCAAAATTAGCAGATGATACAGAATTACTCAAAATAGTTAAATCCAAAGAAGTCTGCAGAGGATTACAAAGGAATCTAACCCAATTGGGTGACTCAGCAAAAAAGTCATGACATTCAGTGTTGATGAATGTAAAATAATGCACACTGGAAAATATAATCCCAACTCTGCATACAAAATGATTGGGTCTAAATTAGCTGTTTCCACTCAAGAAAGAGATTGTGGAGTCATCCAGTCAATGTGCAGTGGCAGTCAAAAAAACTAGCAAAATGTTAGGAATCATTAGAAAAGGGATAGAGAATAAGACAAAAAAACTGTCACTATATAAAATCATAGTTCACCTTGAATGATGTGTGCGGATATCGTTGTCCCATCTTAAAAGAAAATATTAGAGTTGGAAAAGTTACACAGTAGGGCAATAAAAAAGATTGAGTATGGAACAGCTTTCATATAAGGAGAGATTAAAAAGACCGGTACTGTTAATTTTACAAAAAAGATGACTCAGAGAACATATGATAGAGGGTATAAAGTAATGAGTGGTGAAGGGAAAGTCAATATCATCATCATCATCATGTTCTCATTATGCCTCTGTCATTTAGGGCAGTGACGAAGCTCCTCCGCTTCTGCTTTCTGTCAGTTCCTTCAGCTGAGCTCCAGGTTTTCCTGCTCGGCTTCCATAGCTCTTCACCATCTTATTGTTGCTCTGGTAATGGAAGTTACTCAGAAGCACCTGGTCATTCCATCTCTACCACCTCCTGGCAATGATGGTGCTTGTATCCTCTTGGCTGCACTGTGTCAATAGATCTTGGTTTGAGATTGTTCTGGGCAAAAAGATACAGAGGATTTTTCTGAGGAGGGTTGTATGGAATGAAGGCAGTTTGAACCTGTCATACTTTTTCATTCCCTAACATTTGGAATTATAAAGTAATGTTGAAAGTATGCAGCTCTAACAAATCTTGAGTTTTGTTTTGGTGTTGTATTTTGATGATTCTCAAACTGTGTTTAAGCTTCTGAAGGTTTTCCTGATTTTGTTCTGGATGTCCTGGCTTGTTCCAGTGTCCTGGCTGATGGTGCTGCCCTAGTATGTGAATGTTTCTACATTGGAGAGAATATAATCCTCTATCTGTGCTTGCAATGATGAGGAAATATGAAAGGTTATGATATTTGTCTTTTTGCGGTTCACTTTCAGTCCAGTTTGCTGACTGAATGCAACGAGTTGAGATTTTTCTTGTATATGGTATTGGATATGTAATAGGAGAATGAGATCCTCTGAGAAGTCCAGGTCTTCAAGGCATGAGAAGAGTGTCCATTTAATGCCTCTTGGTATGTCTTCTGTTGTATGCTCCATTGATGGCAGTGTTGAAGAGGATTGCAGATATGATATACCTTTGATATACTCCTATTTTGAATTGAAAACTGAGCTCACTGCGATCAACACTGCATGTAAAGTTCGATTAGAAGCTTTAGATTATGTTGATTTTTATGGAGAGAGATTCCATATACCTGCAGAATGAGCCATAAGCTTATTCTGTGAATACTATCAAAAGTCTTCTTGAAGTTCTAATAACTTCATGTAGCATTGCCCTTGCCATTCTAAGCATTGTTCTTTTATGTTTCATAGAGGGTGTGTCTAGACTACAGGGTTTTTGCGAAAAAAGTAGACTTTTTTTTAAAAAACTTCACCTGCGTCTAGACTGCAGCCACATTCTTTCGAAAGTAAATAGAAAGAATGCGGCAGTTTTTTCGATCGCGGCAAAACTAATTTTACTAGGAATAACGCCTTTTTTCGAAAGTACTCTTTGGAAAAAAGGTGATACTGAATGCAAACTGTGCTTTTTCGAAAGAGAGTGTCTAGACTCTCTCGAAAAAGTGGCTCGCTTTTTCGAAAAATCTGTTTGTAGTCTAGACACTCTTTTGAAAGAGGCTTGTTGTCTAGACGTAGCCTGAGTGAAGATCTAGTCCTGCATCCACACCCTTTCTGAAAACCAGTTTGACCTTTTCTGAGACTGCCTCTGATAAACATTGGACTCTGATCTTACACATTACCTTGCTTTATACAGATAAAAATGTGATACCTCATCAGTTATTACAATTGCTGAGAATTCTATCCTAATAACCCCTTTGGTTCACTCATCTGGCACTTTTTCCTTTTCCCAGAGGGGCCAACATAGATACTGCTAAATCAGGATTTATGTTATCCTTGCCAGGAGATTTCCCATTTTTAAGGATTTGATGGCTTGAGGGGTATCTGTGTTGATATCAAGATCTTCCACCTTCTGGATGCTTGCTTCCTCTTTAGGTGTCTCCCTGTTGACCAGTGCATTTCTTGTCCTTTTTCTCATTAGTAGGTGGCCTTATTTGTCCCTGACGATTTTTTTGGTGTCTGCCATTTACCACTGATAAGCTGTGTCATTTTGTAGACGGTTCCTTGTTCACCATTAGCAGCTGCATCCTCTTCTCGTGTTGTCAGATTATCAATATAGTGTCATTTGCTCTCACAAGGCTTTCACCCTCCCAGTGTGCCTTGCTATACTGCTCTTGGTATTTGTCCTTTTGCTTCTGAGATTTTGTCTAAAACGTTTTTCTTTGGGGCTTGTCTAGTTTTTATGGCATTCCAAGGGGTTGGGTGTAATCCACTCCTTCCTTCTCTTCTGCCTGTAACCCAGACAGACTTCACTGGTTTGTTTATAAATTGCCATCTGTGATGACTAGGGATGTTAAATATTGGTTAATTGAATAGTCGAGTAAACTCATGAATTCTTATCCATTAGTCAACTATTCTATACTCCCCGGTGGTGGGGTGGCAGCCAGTGTACTCTGGCCTCACCCCCAAGGAGCCCTCTGCCATTCCACGCTGCTGCCTCTGATATAGAGGCAGCAGCTTGGGGTGCCAGGCGGGGACTGGTCTGCGAGGGGAGCCAGTTAAAAAACCAGCTTCTCTAGTGGACCGGCTGCCTGTTTCCCTCTGATAAAGAGGCAGCAGGATGGGGTGGCAGCAGCCCCTGAGCCCCTGTCGGGGGGTGGTGGTGTCTGAGCTCCCAGACCTGGCACGAGCTGGAACTGAGCTGAGCTGTCTGCCCGCCTGGCTCTTAATACACTTTAAATGCAGAGCCACAGCAGGGGTAGAATCATAGAGCTGGAAGAGACCTCAGGAGGTCATCAAGTCCAGCCCCCTGCCCAAGGCAGGACCAATCCCAACTCAATCAACCCAGCCAGGGCTTTGTCAAGCCGAGACTTAAAAACCTCTAGGCATGGAGATTCCACCCCCTCCCTAGGTAACCCATTCCAGTGCTTCTCCACCCTCCTAGGGAAATAGTTTTTCCTAATATCCAACCTAGACCTCCCCCACTGTAACTTGAGACCATTGCTCCTTGTTCTGCCGTCCGTCACTACTGTGAACAGCCTCTCTCCATCCTCTTTGGAACCTCCCTTCAGGAAGTTGAAGGCTGCTATTGAATCCCCCCTCCCTCTTCTCTTCTGCAGGCTAAACAAACCCAAATCCCTCAGTCTCTCCTCATAGGTCATGCACTCTGGACCCTCTCTAATGCGTCCACATCCTTTCTATAGTGGGGGGCCCAGAACTGGACACAATTCTCCAGATGTGGCCTCACCAGAGCCGAATAAAGGGAAATAATCACTTCTCTGGATCTGCTGGCAATGCTCCTCCTAATGCACCCTAATATGCCATTAGCTTTCTTGGCTACAAGGGCACCCTGTTGACTCATATCCAGCTTCTCATCACTGTAATCTCCAGGTCCTTTTCTGCAGAACTGCTACTTAGCCATTCGGTCCCCAGCCTGTAACTATGCTTGGGATTCTTCTGTCCCAGGTGCAGGACTCTACATTTGTCCTTGTTGAACCTCATCAAATTTCTTTTGGCCCAATCCTCTAATCTATCCAGGTCACTCTGGACCCTATCCCTGCCCTCCAGCATATCTACTTCTCCCCCTAGCTTAGAGTCATCTGCGAACTTTCTGAGGGTGCAATCCATCCCCTCATCCAGGTCATTAATAAAGATGTTGAACAAAACTGGTCCTAGAACCGATCCTTGGGGCACTGTGCTAGAAACCGACTGCCAACCTGACATTGAGCCGTTGATCACTTCCTGTTGGGCCTGACAGTCTAGCCAGCTTTCTGTTCATCTTACAGTCCATTTATCCAATCCATACTCCCTTAACTTGCTGGCAAGAATATTGTGGGAGACTGTATCAAAAGCTTTGCTAAAGTCAAGATATATCACTTCTTCTTCGAGTGGTTGCTCATGTCCATTCGAATCAGGTGTGCGCGCCACGTGCACCGCGTCTTTGTCCTTCTTCCCTTTTTTAAAGATGGGCACTACGTTTCCTTTTTCCAGTCATCCGGGATCTGTCCCAATCTCCACGAGTTTTCAAAGATAATGACCAAAGGCTCTGCAATGACATTTGCCAGCTCCCTCAGTACCCTCGGATGCATTAAATCCGGACCCATGGATTTGTGTATGTTTAGCTTTTGTAAATAGTGCCTAACCTGTTCTTTTCTCACCAAGGGCTGTCCACCTCCTTCCCATACTGCATTGCCTAGTGAATTAGTCTGGGAGCTGACCTTGTCTGTGAAGACAGGCAAAGAAAGCATTGAGTACTTCAGCTTTTCCCACATCATCTGTCATTAGGTTACCTCCCTCATCCAGTAAGGACCCCACACCCTCTTATTGCTAACATGACTGTAGAAACCTTTCTTGTTACTCTTCACATCCCTTGCCAGCTGCAATTCCAATTGTGCTTTTGACTTCCTGAAAACTCCCCTGCATTCTTGAGCAAAATATTTATACTCCGCCCTAGTCATCTATCCAAGTTTCCACTTCTTGTAAGCTTTCTTTTTGTGTTTAAGCTCACCAAGGATGTCCACGGTAAGTCAATCTGGTCGCCTACCATATTTGCTTTTCTTACTGAGCATCGAGATGGTTTCTTCCTGTGCCTTCAATAAGGCTTCTTTAAAATACTGCCAGCTCTCCTGGACTCCTTTCCCCTTCACGTAAGCATCCCAGGGAATCCTGCCCATCAGTTCTCTGAGGAGTCAAAGTCTGCTTTTCTGAAGTCCAGGGTGTGTATTTTGCTACTCTCCTTTCTTCCTTTGGTCAGGATCCTGAAATCTACCATCTCATGATCACTGCTTCCCAGGTTGTCACCCACCTCTACTTCCCCTACTAGTTCCTCCCTGTTTGTGAGCAGCAGGTCAAGCTGCACATGGCCCCTGGTCGGTTCCTTCAGCACTTGTACCAAGAAGTTATCCCCAACATTCTCCAAAAATGTCCTAGATTGTCTGTGTACTGCTGGATTGGTCTCCCAAAAGATGTCAGTGTGATTAAAGTTGCCCATGAGAACCAGGGCCTGCGATCTGGAAGCTTCTCTCAGTTGTCTGAAGAAAGCCTCGTCTACCTGATCTGGTGGTCTATAGCAGACACCAACCACAACATCACCCCTGTTGTTTCCACCTCTAAACTTAACCCAAAGATTCTCAACAGGCTTTTCTCCCTCCATATACTGGAGCTCTGAGCAATCATATTGCTCTCTTACATACAGTGTAACTCCTTCTCCTTTTCTCCCCCCACCTCTTCTTCCTGAACAATTTATACCCTTCCATGACAGTGCTCCAGTCAATCGAGTCATCCCACCAAGTCTCTGTTATTCCAATCAAATTGTAGTTCTTTGACTGGGCCAGGGCTTCTAATTCTTCCTGTTTGTTTCCCAGGCTTCTTGCATTCATGTACACACACCTTAGATAACCAGTTGATTGCCCTACCTTCTCCATTCGAATCAGGGGTCCTCCTTTGTTGCTCGTCCTGGGCTCAGTGCAAGCCAGAACTGAGACAGGCTGCTGTCCAGCCTGCTAAAAAATTTACTGGAGGGAGAGGTAGTCTATGGCATTAACCTACACGCTTTTGCTTATTGGTTAATCGACTACACTGTTACATCCCTAGTGATGACCTTCCATGACCTGTATGACTGCCAGCAATGAAAGCTCTGAGAGGGATAGCCATGTTAATCTGTAACTTAAAAAACTTAAGAAACGAGTGGTACTTTAGCTCCTTAGAGACTAACCAAAAAAATATATATAGTATCATGAGCTTTCTTGGGCACAACCTACTTCTTCAGATGTGTGGCAAAAGCTGAAAGGAGGCCACTGGCATAAAGACCAAAATGCTCAACACCACGACAAAAAACAAACTTCGTTTTTGGACTTTATGGACGACGTACGAAACAGGGAAGATAACTCAGCTCACAGCAGAGTTAAGATGCTGCAGCTTACAAATCCTGGGTGTCAGTGAGAGCAGATGGACAGGTTAAGGAAGATTTAACAACATTCTCTGGAGAAACCTTGCTATATTCTGGTTGAGATGATGAGCAACATCTTGAAGGTGTTGCCATCATTTTGAAGACGGGAATGGAGCATTCTGTGCTTGAGTGGAAGTCCAGCAGCAGCAGACTTATGAGAGCCAGACTGAAAGGGAAACGCAATAATATCACCCTGATTCAGTGCTATGCTCCCACCAATGACAGTGATAAAGAAGTAAAGGAAAAATTCTAACTTGCATTACAGGCGGAGTTAGAGAGAATACCATGCCATGATGTAACTGTCATCAGGGAAGACCTGAATGCCAAGGTCAGTAAGGTCAACACAAACAGCAACAGAGCAATGGGAAGATGTGTGCGTGGGAACGGAGAGAGACTTATGACCTAGTCATTGTCAGAACTCTGTCAGCATTCTGAAATTCACAAGCTGGCATTGTGTTCTGCAAATAGCAGAGATAAGAACCAGATTGACCATATGATGATCATTGGCAAATGGCCACGCTCACTGACTGATGTGAAAGTGAGAAGGGGTGCAGATGTTGGCAGCAATCATCAGCATGTGGTAGCTTCCACCAAGGTAAAACTGAGAAGCACGAGTCCACCAAACAAGGAATATAGGCTTTATGATACTGACAAGCAAAAATCCCCTGAAATACAGAGAGCCTTCATTCTGCAGTTAAAGAGCAGGTTTCAGGCACTTGCAGACCTTGATGAAGAAAAGGGGAATGCAGATGAGAAGATCAAGAAGAAGTTGGACAAACTAACAGCAATTTATAAACAGAGAAAGTGAATAAGGAAGTGTTATTTACTTCTTCACATAAGTAGCAGGGGTCAACCAATGAAATTAATGTACAGGAGGTTTAAAATAAACAAGAGGAAATACTTCACACAACACACAGTCAGCCTGTGGAACTCATTGCTGGGAATGTTGTGAAAGCCAAAAGCGTAACTGCTTTAGATAGGTTCATCAATAGCTATTAGCTAAGATGATCAGGGATGCAATCCCATGCTTTGTGAGGATCTGGATGTTGAGAGTGAGGTGTGCATACCCAAAAGCAAAAGCTTACTCAGAATGAGCAAGGCACATACTGGGCTAGGTAGCAGCTGAGCAGGGGTTTTGAGAATCACTGTGGGATCTAAAATGGGTCGTCTTCTGCCTAAACTCAGATTTAGCTGCCTGTCTGCAGAAAGTCAGGCTAAAAGACTAACTCTTAGAGCTCATGAGTCAGTAGTACATCCTTTACTCACCAGTGACCTGTTAAGTGAAAATCTTAACATGCATGCTTGCATCAGACTAAGAATGTCACATCTTGAGAGGGAGAGAGACACTCTCTCCCCTCAAAGAACTCTGTTATCCTGTGTGACAACATGCTGAATGTTAAACTATGGGAGAATGAGTCCTAGTCTCAGTTCTTTTTCTGACTGTTGCCAGTATTTCTCTGTTCTTACCCAAAAGACTTCATAACCTTACTTTAGGGGAGTCAATTAGCATGCACTTATTGCATAGATAAGAGAACTCAAAAGCTACACAGTTCAAGCTGAGCCTAGGACCAGAACACAAGTCTTTAAAATTACCATATCAGATCTGTCCCACTGCCTTGCAGAATAAGAGTGCAAAATTACATGCTCAGCTGTACTGTCCAGACTCCTTGCTCTAACCTCTAGAACACAGTCTGCTCCCAGAGTCAGGAGTAGAGCCCAGGGATCCTGAAACCAACATTGCAGTATTGACTCACAAGCAATTAGGATCCTGTATGTTACGTCCCCCGTTAGCAACTTGCTCGTATAAATTCTAACAGTATGCTTCTGTAGCGAGTAGCCCTGCCACTTGAGTGGCTGAGGCCTTCTCTGTAGATCTGAAAGTTTTGAGTTCAGGCTTCCATGAGGGAGGAAGACATAGTATGTAATTATGTCCTTGGAGAATGTGACTTAATCCACATGCCAAGGGGACTAAACTGAGGTTATACAACGTTGTATTTGACAGCCTTAATAGTCTCTTAATAGCATTTATTTGAGGGGTAGATGCCTTGCAGCTGCTGGCCCCACATCTGGGATCCCAGCTGCCGGTCCTGCTCCTTAGATCCCAATTGTGGCTCTGTGCTTGGGTCCCAGCTGCCAGCCCCATGCCCAGGCTCCTGGCAGCCAGAACCCAGGATGTGGGGCTGGCAGCCAGGACCCCTGGCGCGGGGCAACAGTGGAGCTTAATCATTAACTGAAATACCTTACTGATCAGCATATACTACTCAGTTAACCAGTTTACATTTTACATTCCTAGGAATCAGGCATTCAGAGCCTGATGCAATATCCGGGAAAGATTCCTATTAGCTTCTGTAGGTTTTGAATGATGGCTAAAAATGATGTAAATCTCAAGTGCAAAAGTTGCAGGTACAAGTGTGTCTGCTAACTATTGTAATGGGTACACTTGTATAGGGTGTGTGCCTTTAACCAATCCTTCTTTTCCACTTTATACAGTGTACACAACTTCACCCCCAAGGTTGGAGAGCTTGATACAAGGAGAGCCATTCGTCAGGCATTTGATGTTTGGCAGAGAGTGACTCCACTAACCTTTGAAGAGGTCCCTTATCATGAAATTAAAAGTGACAGGAAGGAAGCGGATATTATGATATTTTTTGCCTCTGGTTTCCACGGAGACAGTTCTCCATTTGATGGAGAAGGTGGATTCTTAGCCCATGCTTACTTTCCTGGACCAGGAATAGGAGGAGATACTCACTTCGATTCAGATGAGCCATGGACTCTGGGAAATTCTAATCATGATGGTAAGATTGCAGGTAAAATTTTTAAAACAAGAACAAGCTGAATGTAAAGTCAACAGTAGGCATTTAATGGGGTTAATGCCAGGTTAGTAGAGCCTTCTTCCACAGAATTGGTCCCAGTTAAAAAGAAATGAACTCCATCTTAAGTGCACAAAAACCTGGTGTATGTGCACAATTTGGGGGTTTGTGCATCTTCACACCTGTATGAATGTGTTTAGGAATGAGCAAAAATGTGTGCCTTCTTAGCTGTGTAGATCTTTGAAGATCTGGGTAACTATCTCTGCAGAGAAAATTGTCCCTTATGGGAGGAAAGTGATAGGCGTGCTGAAAAAGCAGAGGCAAAGTTGACATGCAAATCCTAAGCAGACTGAGATGCTGAATGCTCAGCAGAGGAGTGCAGAGGTAAGAAAGCGGAAAGATTTCAGTTTCAAGTTTTATTATTTTTGACTGAATTTCTAAATATCACAAAAATTATTTTAGCCTGAAATTTTCCATGTTGAGTTTCAGGCTGGAAGAGAGTACTTGCTGGCTATTTTAAAGATGATTGTTGGAATCAGGAAAACTGTCTTTTGCGTGTTAAATAGTGAAGAGGTTTTATCTTCCCAGACCTTCAGTGGGAATCAATCTTTCATAAATTTGAAAAAGAAGATTATGATTTTTTAACTGAATGCTGTGATACATGAGTTTCCAATTACAGATTTGTATGCGTGGAGAAGATCACAGATTCAAAACAAATTCTAGAAAAAATCCATTGTCAAGATAAGGTTATGCTTGTAAATGAAGATTAATTTAATTTTAAACACTATTAGAGCATTTTGTAATTTAAACTTGTGGAATACCAGAAATTTGGAGTTGGGTGAAGGTTCATCACCATGGTATCAAAGCACCTGAGTTAAGATGTGATGCGCCCTCAGTGTTTGCCTTTAAAGGATAGCCTGCTCCTCCCTTACTGTTCATTCAGTTGCATTCCCTCTCACTGTAGGCTCTTGTTTTTGGTATGTTTTCGTAAGTGCTGTTGCCCCTTGGTGTAGGGCAGTGGTCTCCAACCTTTTTAAACACAGGATCACTTTTTCAATTTAAGTGAAATGTAAGATCTACCTCAAACCCAAATATCCTTGCCCTGCTTCCTTCCTGCCTCTTCTTTGAAGCCCTGACTCTGCTCCACCCCTTCTCTGAGGCCTCACCCTGCTCACTCCATCCCCCTTCGTCTCCCATCCTCACTCACTTTCACCAGGCTGGAGTAAGGGGTTGGGGTGGAGGCTCTGGTCTTGGGCCAAGGGTTTGGAGTGTGGGAGGGGCTCCAGGCTTAGCCCAGGGTGGGGTATTGGGGTCCAGGAGGGGTTTCAGGATGCAAGCTCTAGGAAGGAGTTTGGGTGCAGGGGGACTCACGTTGGGGTAGGAGGTTCGATGTAGGAGGAGGTTCAGGTCAGGGACAGTCAAAAAACAAAAACCACACACTTTGCAAGCAGTAAGAGAATTAACAACCACCCCCCATGTATGTGTTGGGTCGGGAGATGAGAGTGAAGGACAGTGTGTGTTTGTGAGAATGACAGACACATACACAGTGCGTGAAAGTGACAGAGATTTGCACTGCCAAGCTCCCTCCAGCCCCTTCTCTGTGTGGAGACCGGGTATAGAAGTAGGGGAGGATGGACACCCTAACATCAGTACCCCCGCTTCTCCCTCCCACACCCTGCACAGCAAGCAGGAGGCTCCCAGGGGGGCAATTGCAAGGCAGAGGGCAGGAGCAGCATGACAGTGGGTGGAGGGGCAACTGAAGTGCCAGCGCTTGAGAGCTTCCTGGCCAAACCAGTCAGGATCACCTGTCAGAGGCTCCAAGATTTATCGGTAGATCCCGATCTACTCGTTGGTGACCACAGGTGTAGGGGCTTTCTCCACAGGTGGCTGAATGTATGGTAGATGGTGTCCTTCGGATGGGGTACTATTACCCTTTGCTTCTAGATTTGTTTCCTGAGCTGTGTTCTTTTTAACTACAGGTTGTACCTCTCAAATCTGGGATTCTCTCATCTGGCAACATTCATGATTCAGCATGACCACAGATGCTCCTGGATGAGAGAGACCCTAGGCAGGAGGGCCAGCAGCTGGGAGCCTGGTGCAACCCTGTGAGTCTGCTAGCAGTGGGGCCACAGCAGCCTGGGCAGAGTGTGATCGGGACTGTCTGCCACCTTGCAGTGGGGCCAGGACCGGGGAAGCCTGGGCGGTGGTGGTAGCAGCAGTGTGTTTGGGGCTGCCTTCCGCCTGGCAGCAGGGCCAGGGCTGTGGCTGCAGCAGCCTGGGAGAGGAAGCTGGTGGGGGCCACAGTAGCCTGGCAGAATCAGTGCAGCTGGGGCCACATGCCACCCGTCAGTGGGGTTGGGGCTGCAGCAGCCTGATTGGGCAACGTGCCATTCCAGCAGTGGGGCTGGAGCTGCCCGGCTGGCCTGCAGCAGAGCTGGGACTGGGGCTGGCCTGAAGGAGCTGGCAGTGGGGAGGGACAGTGGGCTGAGGGGCTGGTATCAGGGGACCCCCCATTGTCCAGCAAATTCTCTCTTCCTGGACCGGTCAGGTCCCAGTGGTGCTGGACAAGAGAGGTCCAACCTGTAGTGTTGTCTCCATCCTGATGGTTGGATTGGCTGGTCACTTCAGAACTGAAAAACTCACATAAAATAAAATAAACCCCACCCCCAGCAGCAGTAGTTAGTAACAAAACTCTCTTTCCGTATTTTGCTTTTCTACATAAAAAGATTTTAGTTATGATAGCTGCTGTCAATGTCATAATTTTTAGAAATCTTAAGACAAACAGAGTGGACTATTCAGTAAAAAGCGGAGCTACATAGACTTTTAATATGTAAGACATTTTACTCCGATGGAAATGTTTTTAGCACAGCTATCTCAAATTTTTGTTTATCCTTACAATGAATCATAGAATCATAGAATACTAGGACTGGAAGGGACCTCGAGAGGTCATTGAGTCCAGTCCCCTGCCCTCATGGCAGGACCAAGCACAATCTAGACCATCCCTGATAGACATTTATCTAACCTACTCTTAAATATCTCCAGAGATGGAGATTCCACAACCTCCCTGGGCAATTTATTCCAGTGTCTGACTACCCTGACAGTTAGGAACTTTTTCCTAATGTCCAACCTAAACCTCCCTTGCTGTAGTTTAAGCCCATTGCTTCTTGTTCTATCCTCAGAGGCCAAGATGAACAAGTTTTCTCCCTCCTCCTTATGACACCCTTTTAGATATCTGAAAACTGCTATCATGTCCCCCCTCAATCTTCTCTTCTCTTTTTAAACTAAACAAACCCAATTCTTTCAGCCTTCCTTCATAGGTCATGTTCTCTAGACCTTTAATCATTCTTGTTGCTCTTCTCTGGACCCTCTCCAATTGCTCCACATCTTTCTTGAAATGCGGTGCCCAGAACTGGACACGGTACTCCAACTGAGGCCGAACCAGCGCAGAGTAGAGCGGAAGAATGACTTCTCGTGTCTTGCTCACAACACACCTGTTAATGCGTCCCAGAATCATGTTTGCTTTTTTTGCAACAGCATCACACTGCTGACTCATATTCAGCTTGTGGTCCACTATAACCCCTAGATCCCTTTCTGTCGTACTCCTTCCTAGACAGTCGCTTCCCATTCTGTATGTACGAAACTGATTGTTCCTTCCTAAGTGGAGCACTTTACATTTGTCTTTATTAAACTTCATCCTGTTTACCTCAGACCATTTCTCCAATTTGTCCAGATCATTTTGAATTATGACCCTATCCTCCAGAGCAGTCGCAACCCCTCCCAGCTTGGTATCATCTGCAAACTTAATAAGCGTACTTTCTTATGCCAATATCTAAATCACCTGCTAAAAGTTCACCAAAATGTTTCCTGTGTACACTGTGGGTGCGTCTAGACTGGCAAAAACTTGCTGCCTGTCTACACTGGCCACGAGAATTTGCACAAGAACACTGACTTTGTAACGTACAAAATCAGTGCTTCTTGCGCAAATACTTTGATGCTCCCGCTCAGGCATAAGCCCTCTTGCGGAAGAATACTTGCGCAAGAGGGCCAGTGTAGACAGGAACGTTAATTTCTTGCGCAAGAAAGCCCGATGGCTAAAATGGCCATCGAGCTTAAAGAAGAGAGCATCTACACTGGCACGGATGCTTTTGGCGCAAAAGCAAATCTTTTGCGCAAAGGCACATGCCAGTATAGACGCTCTCTTGCGCAGATACTTTTAACGGAAAAACTTTTCCGTTAAAAGTATTTGCGTGAAATCATGCCAGTCTAGACGCAGCCTGTATGTGATATTGATTCTTTCACTGACTACAGGAGGAAACCATTTAGTCTATGTAGCATTGTAAAGCTAGTGCCCCTGAGCCTAGTTTGACAATTATTTTGGCTGGTACACTTGTCACTTTTTTGCTTTTCTAATTCTCACCCTGAATAGCGTTAGCACGTTGACAGTAGCTTGTCCAGCCAAACGAAAGATGTGGGTTTCTTCAATAAGAGTGCAAACTGTGTTTCGATAAATAATTAGTCATGTTATGAATAGATGTCATGCCATGTGAAGAATACAAGACTTCTTTGGTTTCTCTCATAGGACACAAGAATGGAATCAACGTTCCCTCTAATCTTTTCCATCTATGTGCAGAATAAATATTTATGTGCACCAAGGCATGTGCAAATGTGCACCACCAGTAGAAACAAAACCTAGCTGTGGGCACTCTGATAATCGACTGGGTAGCTTTAGAATCTCCTGAGTGGCTCTTTGCTTCCCAATCAAATAGAACGTTCCTCCCCGTATTGCTTCAGGGGAGCCAGGGATTGTCATTCCCAAGGCAGTGCTCTTCTGATGGAGAAACGGTCTCTAATATGCCTTTCCTTCCATCCCCCTGCTTCCACAGCTCTTAGGGGAAATGCATTGCAAAGCCAGCATCATTCTCTGAGATCCCCACTGGCCTGGACATTTCTGGTTCATAGAACTTCTAGCAATGTCTGGCCCCCCACCCTTCAAGATTCCCCCTTATAGCCCATCAGGGATCTTCCCCCTCTAGATCAGTGGGTGGCCACTCAGCCTAGGTCCACTGAGTCCTGTAGTCCTGGGTCTTGGGCATGTGATCAGCCCAGAACAGGGGTGACTAAACCAGTTGCCCTCCTCAGGGCTGGTAGTCTCTAGTCCTGGGGCTCGGGCCTGCACTTGGACTGAGCCAACAGTCCTCGCCCTAGAAGGCCACAGCTCAGGATTAGGGTGAGGCAGCAAACAGGCAGTTAATTAGAGCAGCCCAGGCCCTAGTTCAGGGTGGGGCAGCAAACCAACAGTTAGCTTATAGAAAGAGGCCCAGGCCCTGGTGCAGAGCAGGGCAGCAAACAGTTATAGTCAGGTAAAGGAACAGTCGGGTCTCCTAGTTCCGGCAGAAATCTGGCCAACACAGGCAGTTGGCCTGAAGTGGTGGAAGGGGGAAACTGCCACCCAGGAATTGGGGGACGGATGGACGCAGGCCGACCCACTCCACTGTGTCCCAGCCCAGGGCCCTAACAACTGCAGACCAGCCTGTGGCTGGGGTCAGTGTGGATCTGCACCACAACATGCCAGCCGCTGTTCTGAAATGGCCTGACTAATGTTGGCTATTCCTGGGCTACTTCGGTTCTCCCCCTCCACCCATACCTGGGCCTCCGGCGGGTCTGCTGGGGCTCGACAGCTTTGGCAGGAGTTGACCTCCCAGTCCAACAGGGTCCCAGTGGTCTAGGCGAGTCCTCAGCTTCCTGTAGGCAAGGTGATCCCAGCCTCCCAGCTCGGAAGCATAGAGCAGGCATCTGGTTCCTCTGGTGGCTGGGCCTTGACTGAGCTCCTAGGCTGGGTTTTTATAGTCCTAGTCACGCCTCCTGACTTCCAGTCAGGGGAATGGGTGGGACCAGACCCTGCCCAAGAGGGCTCAGAGAGGGGTTCTTCCCCCTTCGGGTCAGTGGGCAGTCACTCCACCTCTCTACACCCATTTTCAGCTCTCCTAACCCAAGGGAGGAAGGGGATGTACAAGCATGCCAATCCGAGCTCATTATATCTCATGGCTTGGTTTTTGGATGGCTGTTGAAAATAAGAATGCTCATGTTTGGACCCCATTCAAGTGATCCTTAACCAGAGTAGAAAAGAATCTCCTAGAACTTGCGATCAGGCAAAATGGAGACACTTTTGGACTCGGCACAACTGCACCAATGTTCTCTAGATACTGTGTGTTCAAGACTATCTCTAATACCTAATGGCTTTAGTATCACAGGGGTCTGCACTGGGACTAATCCTATTCAACATATTGATAAGTGATCTGGAGAAAGGGTTAAACAGTGAGGTGGCAACTTTTGCTCAAGATAGTTAAGACCAAAACAGACCAAAAAGCTTCAAAAGGATAGGTGATTGGGCAACAAAATGTCAGATGAATTTTAATGTTGATAAATGCAAATTAATGCTTGTTGCAAAAATATAATCCCAACTTCATATACAAAATGATGGGGACTAAATTAGCTTTAACCACTTGAGAGAGATTTTGGAATTTGAAAACGTCCACTCAATGGTAGAATTTTCCAGAGCTCCTAAGTAACTTAGGCATCTACATCTTGCTGAGTGTCGGTGAGACATATGGAGCAAATTTTCAAAGGTACTTTGGCGTCTAAAGATGCAGCTAGGCCCCTAGTGGAATTTTAGAAATGCATAAGGAGGTTAGGCGCCTGACACTCACTGATTGTAACAAGGCATATGCATTCTCTTCTGTAAATACACCATACGGATCTGTCCTTCGGTAGCATCGGATTAAACCTGACCTTTACAAGACTTGAGTAGAAAAGTAGCCTATGGCAATTCTGTGTCTGGTCCCTTTGGACTATCATCCTAACAGGGAAACTTTTTTGAAAAGTAGATGCAGTATCACCTTCAAATGGGTAAACAAATCTTAACTTCAAATACGTTCAGAATCCAAAACATGGCACTTTCAAACAACTTTTTGTCTCATTCTTGTGTAGGGAGATTGATCACTCCCAAGGTTGTCAAGCTTTTAATTTACTTGAAAATGTCTCCAATGAAGGAGAATTTCCTAACTAACTTGTGTTGTGAAACAGACCTTTGTAAGCATATGTATATTTGTCCAAGCTATTAGAGAGAAGGGAGAGACAGGTATCAAAATATCACTCTTCAGTTTTCATTAGTAAAGAACCTGTGTATGTATCTTTGTCAAAAACTCAGTGAACTTAAATCAGTGACAGTTCTTCTTCGAGTGATGTCCCCGTGGGTGCTCCACGCGCACTTGCCCCGGCGCCACAGTATGGAGATTTTTGCAGCAGTAGTTGGCCGGGCCGCGCATGCGCGGAGGGCGTCTCGCGGCATTCGTGCTCTTTTGCACCACTTGGTCCGGCTCAAGCCAGTTCCCCTTAACCGCCTCAGGCTGCAGACAGAGTGAACTGCTCTCCTCGGATCTTCTTGTTCGTGAGAGAAATCAAAGTTGTTCTGTTAATAGTTATTCGTTATATTACTCTTATCTTCGTTACCTTTAGTTTCGTTCCCTTGTTTAAAAAAAAAATTTCTTACTTGATAGTTAATCAGTTAACCTACTTTCATAAGCCTCTGTTGACTCCCTTTGTATGTAGGTAGTTCTTACCCTTCAAAAAGTTAAAAAAAAGTAATAAGGAAAGAGACTATATCATAATGCCGGAGTCCCCAGGTTTTAAAAAATGTGAGACCTGCCGTGAGGCCATGCCAGCCTCTGACAGCCATGCGAGATGTATACGTTGCCTTGGGGAAGGCCACGTTCCACAAAAGTGTCCTCAGTGCTCTAAGCTTACAGCTAGAGTGCGAAGAGATAGGGAGATGAAGCTCCGCATGATCCTCTTCGATAAGGCTCTTCAGCCTGAAGGATCAGCCTCTCCCCTGTGGCCTTCCTAGCAGCCGCAGAAGCAAAGGGCCTCCTCCCCAATTTCGGCCCTTCCGAGAAAAACCAGACCGTCCCCAACCCGCTCCCTGCTGGCCACTTCGAGCGGCAGATTGAGTATAGGAAGCAAGCCAGGCACGTCTGGGGTAGATGCGGCACGCGCCGTTCCAACAGCGCTGTCCACATAAAAAAAGCCGAGTGCTACAGTGCCGTTATCAACCCATTCACCGGCACCAATGACTGCCTCAGCACCGGCACCCTCTGTGCGCAAGCCTTTGGCGCCGATGGCACCGACTCCACAGCCGGCACCGACATGCACCGACTACCCCTCAGCACCGGCCTCCGTGCCTGAGTGGCATTATAAGCACCGCGATCATGCGGCACCAGCTGTATCGGCACTGATCCCTCTGGCACCAGCAACCGCTCCCTCGGTACCAGAACCTACCATGGCACCGCAGGGTCCAGTCTCTGCGAAAGCGACTGCTAAGATTGCTCGGCACTGAAGTCCTTCACCGCACTCGCCATCTCCAACCTTTTCTCCAATGCCATCATCTCCACCTCCACCTCAGTTGCCCAGGTGCTCATCAGTCAGACGTTATTCACCCTTCCAGCGTCTGCCGTCTCCTTTCTTCACTCAACTGAGGCAGCATATTAGCCACCACCATCAGTGTGTCTCTGCCACGCCTTCACCGATGCCACGGAGGTCTTACTCCCTGTCAACATCGCTTCGTTCACCGGACTATTCTTATAGAGTGACGTATAGCAGGTCTCACCGATATGACCGCTCCCCTTCCCGCTCTTCTTATTATTACCGGGATTAAATATTACCGGGAGTAAATATTATTATTTACTGTGCAGTTGCGTATTTGGTTGCGGAAATGCTTGCAAGCATTGGCAACGGCCCTGAGCTCGAGAAGATTTATGTAAAGTAATGTCTCTTGGAGTGCCCAGCGGCCCTGTATCGAGACTCCGTCCATGTGTGCGCCCCAGCCCATAAGGGAAGCGTCTGTAGTAATCTGATATTGCGGTAGTGGTTGGTGGAAGGGCACACCTGACAGCACTCCAGGGAGGTGATGACCTTGGGTGGAACACTCACTACCCTGTGCACGTCTCAAGTGGTATGGTTGTGAACAGTGGCCAACCAATGTTGTAGGGCACGGAAATGTAGTTTGGAGTGAGAGACTACGAAAGTGGTCACGGCCATATGACCCAAAAGCTTGAGAGCTGTAAGTACCTGTACCGTGCGCTTGGCTCAGAAGGTATCTATCAATAGCTGGATTGAATGAAATCTGGCCAATGGTAGGAATGCTCTTGCTACCGTGGAGTCTAGTCGCACTTCAATGAACTTCAAGTCTTGGGTAGGTTGTAGTGTGGATTTGTCCTCGTTCACGAGTAGGCCTGGGGACTGGAAAGTTTGTCTGGTGATGTTGAGCATCGTGCATACTTGCAAGGAGGTCCGATCTTTTATGAGGCAGTCGTCTAGATAGGGGAATATAACAACCCCGTTGTGTCGGACGTGAGCGGTTACTACTGAGAGCGTTTTCGTAAACACTCTGGGAGCAGCGGAGAGCCCGAATGGTAGGATGTGGTATTGGAAGTGACAGACAATGTAGCGACAATGTACTACGTGAATCGTCAAGGAGGCACGCTTTCACGATCCCTATGTGCAGAGGTGGTCCGACTCTGGAATTGGTGCATCACCAACGGCATCACTCTTGTGGCATCATACTTACCTGGCATCAACAACACAACAGCGGACTCCCTCAGCAGGAACTTCGCGCCAGATCATGAATGGGAGCTTCACTGCGGAGTCCCCACTCCTTTTTTTTTGCCGATGGGGCACTCCACTCATCGACCTATTTGTGACTTACAACAACAGGAAATGTCGCAATTGTTCCAGAGCAGGACTCGGTCGCCACTCCCTCGGAGATGCATTTCTTGTCAGCTGGAACGGTCCCCTGATGTACCCCTTCCCCCCCATACCACTCATTCCAAGAGTGCTTCAGAAGGTCAAGATGGACCGGGCCATGATAATATTGGTAGCTCCAGCATGGGCAAAGCAACACTGGGTCCCTCTCCTCCTACAACTGTCCCGGTATCCTTCATACCAGTTACCACTGTTCCCGGATCTAGTCACTCAGGATCACGGCCGCCGTCTTCACCCACAGCTTCGCACGCTGCACCTCACAGCGTGGTACCTAGCTGGCTAAATGCTGCTGAAACGTTATGCTCCGATTATGTCAAAAATGTCCTGATACACATTAGACGACAAAATACAAGAAATACCTACCTCACAAAATGGAGAAGGTTCACCAGCTGGTGCTCTGAACACTTCATCGACCCTCTCACTGCTCCTATCCACAACATACTGCACTACATAATGGAGTTGAAACAAACAGGACTGGCCTTAGCATCACTTAGAGTACATCTCACGGCAATGGCAGCTTTTCAACAACCAATTGAGAGATTCTCCGTATTTGCTCATCCCCTCACGAAGAGATTCCTCAAGGGGCTAACAAATTTGAACCCTCCCCTTCGGACACCTCCCCCACTGTGGGATTTGGACCTAGTCCTATGAACTGTCACGGCCCCACCTTTCGAGCTCCTAACCAAGAAGCTGGTATTTCTGCTCGCCATCACCTCCACCCGCAGAGCCAGCAAGCTATCGGCGTTGATGGCGGTACCTCCATACACCATCTTCCAGAAAGATTGTGTCATCCTTAGACATCACCCAGCCTTCATCCCTAAGGTCTGCTCCGAATGAGCCTGTTATACTGCCTTCATACTACCCCAAGGTGCATACTTCTCCTAAGGAATTAGCCCTCCATACTCTAGATGTACACAGGGCTCTAGCTTTCTATATAGCCCGCACTAAGCCCTTTAGAAAGACAGACCGGCTCCTCCTTTCCCTGGCAGAACAATCCAAGGGGGAGCCCATTTCAACTCAGAGAATAGCTAACATAATTGTCCTGCATAACCCAGTGCTACGCCATACGGGAAATACCGCTCCCCGAACACCCTAGAGCACACTCCACTAGAGCCATATCAGCCTCCACTGCCTTTCTGAGAGGTGTTCCCCTTGCAGATTTTGTAGGGCAGCCACATGGGCTTCCTATCGCACCTTCGTTAATCACTACGCCATCCAGCGTAGATGGCTGCCTGATTATTCAGTGGCAGCTGCAGTCCTTTCATCGGCCAACAAACAGGCTCTGAATCCCACCTGCCTTCATAACGGGAGGGATACTGCTGTGCAGACACCACCAGTGGAGCACCCACGGGGACATCACTCGAAGAAGAAAGCGAAGTTACTCACCGTGGTGCAGTAACTGTCGTTCTTCGAGATGTGTGTCCCCGTGGGTGCTCCACTACCCGCCCACCTCCCCGCTTCGGAGTCTGTGTCCTTCTATTTTCCAGATCCTGAGGTGGGTTTGAGGAACTGGCTTGAGCCGGACCGAGCGGCGCGAAAGAGCTCGAATGCCGCGAGATGCCCTCTGCGCATGCGCAGTCCAGCCAACTACTGCTGCGAAAATCTCTGTATTGCGGTGCCTGGGCAAGCCCAGCACCTACAGTGGAGCACCCACGGGGGGACACATCTCGAAGAACGACAGTTACTGCACCAAGGTGAGTAACTTCGCTTTCTTAGTCTCCGAAAACTCGTCAGCTATAAGAATAGAAGCAGGGCAAGGAGAGATGTTAGAGGGGAAGGGAGGAATGTGAAAGAACAGGTATAGAAGAGGATGAAAAAAGGAAGGGTGGTTCTGAAGGGAAAAGGAAGATGGGAAGGGTGTATTTCATTGGAACACTTAATCAGAGGGAGAGTTAGTCTCTTTACTTGTTTTGCGCTCTGTGAAGGAGCTACTGTGACATTCCCCAGGATAAAATCTGGACTGTTGAACAGTGGTGTCCCCTTTATTCTCTAACCTAGGGTGCCTTTATACAGCTTTTCTGTCAGAATAGCAACTCCTGGCATGCTCTTTCCGCCTGCAAAATCACACACAGCTGACTGTATGAATTACATATAGGGCGATAATGGCATATTTCCAGCTCCATCGTGCACCTCAGAAATAAGCATCTTACAGTGTTCAATATACTCCTGGACAATGTAAGATCATCTGTAGGGCATTATTCCAAGACTGAAATGATTAGGCACTAGTCCCTGTTATCTGAAGTAGAGGTTTCCCAAACACTTCAGTCAAACACACTAGATTAGAAACAACAATAAATAAGTTTATTAAGAGAAAGATAGAGTTTAAGTGACAATTGATCAGGCATAAAACTCAGATTTGGTTACAAAAATAAAAGGATAAAAGCTAATTCATAAACTTTACAAAGGCAAGTAGGTTTAAAAGCAAAATATGTTGTCTCCCATAAGCTGCAATACATTTCATAGGCTGTGTCGCTTTCTAACTGGAACACTTGCCCTCTTGGTTCAGTGTCCTTAGCTATTCACTGTGGTCAGGAGCAGAGAGAAGGAAAGTCAAGAAGAGGAGTAGCTGGAGGCATTTTTTGCCCTTATACTCCAACCCATGGGTGCTGGAAAGGTCCTTTCTGGGTCATGGGGTCAAGCAGCTCCAAATTGTCTTTCAGATGAATTGGTGAACCCCTAATTAAACAGCCAAATGACATTGTAGCACCTGCCAGTGTGCTAGTCTCTTTGTCTCTGAGAGAGTGGCTTATGAGTATACTCCAGTACTACAACATATTTAACTACAATAATTGTCCTACAGTAAAATCCTGTAGTTTTATGCATAACATTGTTACACATATGTCAACAGTATAATAATATTCAGTAGATCAGGGCTATTCAACTTTGAAAGCCCTGAGGGCCACAATAATACTCACTGCACATGCCGAGGCTGCAACTTAAGTGTGGCTACATATACATGCAAATATATGCAAAGAGCTTCTTTCACACTGGCGGGCATGAATACAAAGCACTTCCCACAATGCCCTGGCGCTCCCGGCACCTCCTCTCTGGGGGCTAGAAACGCTGACACCCTGTTCTGGCCAGCCCGTCTGCTTGTGTCTTTCTATGCTCACCCCACCTGGGAGATGCCTCGCCGTTGTGGAGCGTGTTCCCAGTGGAGGCCATATTCAAACGATCCCACCTACGGGCCGTGTGTTTAGCCCCGCATAAACCCAAACCACACCACGGGACACAAACATGCAGGCCACGGGCCGCATGCAGCCCATGGGCTGCGTGTTGAGTAGCCCTGCAGTAGATTGAGTTTTCAGATACCACCCCACAAGGCATATTTTGCACAAGATACATCATAACCATATAAAAGTGGTGAACACAGGGTACAGCGTGTCACTGGTACTTTATAAATATACCTTCTTTTTCTGTTCAGGAGTTCCCAAACATTCATATCCTCCTTCATGGAAAAAGTCCAGGCATCTGTTTCTTCTCACTAGGCCCTGCCATGTCTAGGGATTATTGTTATGTTGTAACTTGGTTGTGTGCTCTAGTACACAAAAGACTCCAAAAAGATTGGAGGATGCTTCAGTTCATTCTATGTAGCCTGTGGCTTGCTCTAGACTTCAACTCAACTGTCATTTTAGCCATAGACTATGCTAGCCGTGTGAGATTGGCCCTTTGCTGACCGTTCCATGCTGCCCTCTCTAGCCAGGTAATTAAACTCTGCTGTTTGCGGGGTGGGGGTCAACCTGTTCAGAAGTCACTAACATTTTAAAATTCCCAGTGCAAATGCATGGCTCTTATTTCTAACCCACTGCTCATGATGAACATCTGTCTTTAGTGATCCCATTCATGCTTCTTGATATTAATCCCTAGACCCCAGCCAAAAGGAGCTGCCAGCATGCTTCCTCCTACCCATCCCAGATGTTGGTGTTCTGATTAGCTTTGGACTGAGACATATGCAATGTGGGACCCACCATGAGTTACAACAGGAATAATCAGGTCTACAATAGGATTTTGGGGCAACTCACACATCTGGTAATTCAGTGGATAGGGGACCGATGCCATGAAAAATTATGGCTATGAAAGTGACCTTCTGGAAGGTCCAGCACTGTAGCAACACAGGCAGTGGGCAGCTGCACACATTCCTTTTCTGAGGAATTGGATCGAATATGACAAACTTAGGCCCTGTGATGGACACAGAAAGTGTCACCTTGCAGGTTTCTGAGAAGGGCTTATCTGCAGCCTTGTGATTCCAGGGAGATTCAAATCCAGCCCTCTGAGCTGCAAGAGACCAACAATCCATAGATTCTGAAGCCAGAATGGGCCATTTTGACCATCTAGTCTGACCTCCTGGCATCTAAATAACTTTTTCCTGAGTCTCACGATCTGTTTGGAGACACTCAACCAATCCACATCTGATGACTGAGATCAAAGAAGCGGCACTAGAGAAGATACCATTACAGTCTGGTAAGGGACTTTAAATTTACCCAGTTTGTGGTTAAAAAACTTTGTGGTGTTTCAGAGGCTGCTTTTGGTGGTGTTGAAATGCAGAAGGAATTCAGAAGTTAAATGCTTGAACAGAAGTTACCAAGGCTTAACCAGGAAAAGATTTTATTGCTGTAAGTTGAGCAGCTAACAACTGCAGCTATGTGGATACTGTCAAGCAAGCAGCAGACAACCTAGCATTTTTCAGACTTGTAAAAGCAGCACATTGAAGCATGCCAGTTCATGAAATTTGATGGTGTCATTTTCAGGTGACACAAATTAGGTAGACTAATAAAGCACCCTAGAGCACTTCTATCGTGCATTTTGGGTAAGAAATTAATTATAATTTGTGCTTTCAAATAGGAATGTAAGCAGCTAGTCGAGTGACTACTCAACTAGTCACTTCCCCCCCTTGCTGCCTCTATCCTCCTCTTGCTGCCTTAAAAGTCTGTTCCCCCCAGCACCGTCTCTGCAGGCAGGCAGGGGAGGCAGAGGCACAGCAGGGGACCGGGCACAAGCCAGGAATCTCTCAGCTTGCGCTTGGTCCCAGATGCTGCGCCTCTGCCTTTAAATGCTCTTAAAGCAGAGGCACAGCAACTGGGACCGGGCGTGAGCCGGGACAGCTGATTCCCAGCTCACGCCTGGTCCCCCGCGCGCCTCTGCCTTTTACATGTAGTAAGAGCCAGGTGGCAGTTTCCCCCCTTATTGACTAATCAAGTAGTCGATGGAAATTCCATGACTACTTGATTAGCTGATTAAATGAAATGTAACATCTCTATTTTCAAAAGAGTTCAAAAGTGGTCTGTAGCTAAACCAGTTAGTTTGCACATAAGAAGCCCTTCTTTTAGGCCAAGATGAAAACAATAGTGGCCAGGGAAAGTATCAAAAATATTCTATCATAATAGGCTGTGGATTTTAGAGCTATTTTTACTCATGGGTCAATATTTAAGGGTGTTTAATGCAGTCAACATTCTAATAAGTTAATAATTTTCAGTCTTCCTTCCACACATTATCCAGTGTGAAGACTTCCTGAAATTATAGGAATTATCAGTATTTTAGGACCAAGGGTGACAATACTGTTCCCTTGGCCCCTTTTGATGATTAATAATACCTGAATGTGAAGTATCACTTTAAAAAGTACAGCTTTCAATATTGTTAGTGATTTGAGAGAATTACCAGAGTGTATACTGCTTTCCTTGCTGCACATGGTAGAAAATTTGGGCAGGACTGGATCTGTGTGCAAAGGTTCCCATCATTTATAGTCTTAATGTTTATCCTCCTGCAGGCACTTCCAGTTGCACCCCTGCTGGGCTAGAAGACCCAGGACGGCATTGGAGAGTCCACAGAACTCTGGCTTCGGAAAGGGAAGAGAAGGGAGGACATGCCTCAGGATTTACAGATTGACACTGTCCAGAGATCTGACCACTCAGGCTGTGTCTAGACTGCAGGCTTCTTTTGGAAGAAGCTTTTCCAAAAGAGATCTTCCGAAAAAGCTTCTTCCGAAAGAGAGTGTCCACACAGCAAAAGTGCATCAAAAAAGTGATCTGCTTTTTCGAAAGAGAGCATCCACACTGAATGGACGCTATCTCGCATTTCAGCTGTGATTACTATGGATGGACTGGTCACCAGGGCACCTGTGCTTTTTCCTTTTTCCTCTTCTTTCAAAAGAACTCCCTCTTCCCCATCCACACATGCCTTTTTCCGAAAGAGCTCTTTCGCAAAAAGGCTTCTTCCTCATAGAAAAAGGTTTACCAATGTCAGAAAACCCCCTCTGTTCTTTCAATGTTTTTTTGAAAGAACGTAATTGCAGTGTGGACGTAAGTGAAGTTTTTTTGGAAAAACGGCCGTTTTTCCAAAAACTCTGCAGTATAGACATACCCTCAGATATCAGTCTACAAAGGAAGAGGAAGACCAACACTATGACAGAGCGGCTACGCGCACTGTGCCCGGCATGGGGGGGGGGTGCCGTCCCTGCAGCTTCACAGAGCACAGTATGCAGAGAAAAGGGAAAGAAAACACCATCCAACTGAGATGAATTATCATTAGCTTTAAAGAATCTGATGTTCCTTATGGGTGAAAAAGAATAGCTTTATATCTAAGGGGGTATGAGTATTTATACTACGTTGTGTAAGCTAATGCATTTGAATTGCA
Source organism: Rafetus swinhoei (assembly GCA_019425775.1). Lineage (NCBI taxonomy): Eukaryota > Metazoa > Chordata > Testudines > Trionychidae > Rafetus > Rafetus swinhoei. The sequence goes on from CM033426.1 coordinate 36,185,256, forward strand.
CTGGTAGCACTGCACTATTTGATTTGTGAGTTAAAAGAGTTTAAGTGGATGTTGTTTGAAAAGTTCAGTACAATTCCCTAGTTTGTAAAACCCCTCTGCGTTGTGCTGCTTTGCTCTAAAGTGTGTGTGTTTAATAAAGTTTATGTTCAAACCAGAGCTCAGTGTGATAGTTACCCTTGTAAATATGTTGATAGTAAGGCAAATAATTCAGTTAAAAATCCCCTGTCGATTCCTCATATTAACCATGGAAGTATAGAGGACATCTCTTATGCTATGGGTGGAAGCATTCTCAACTTGAATTTGAAGAGGTCTGGCATCTGAAAAAAAAAATTAGTGGTTCTACCGCAACAATCAGTTCAGGTCTGAAAATTTTGCTTTTGTTTATATTATTTTTGTTGTTCCAAAAATGCCCTCCGTAACATAAGCTAGGGAATTTCACCCATAGAGTCTTTCATCGAATTCATTAACTTACAGTTGAGCTAGATCTGAATTTTTAAAAAGATATCTTGAGTTAGGCTATGTCTACACTGGGAAAGTTTGGTGACAAAAGTGCTGTTGACATGCAAAAGTGAAAACCTATCAAACTGGTTTTTCTGCCTACCATTGTCGACATTTCATAGCCACATTCCTAGCTCCCCTGTTGGCAGATAGAGTAAAGCATTGTGGGTAAGCATCCCGCAGTGCAGTGTTGTAGGAAGGCAGAGCTGATCCCTCCACTTCTTGGGATTCTCTCTGAGTTCTCCCTCAGCATTCTCAGGTCCTGGGAGCGGTATCAAGAGTAGCTCTGTGAGCGCTCTGTGCTGAGGGATGGCAAAGAAGCACATCTGTCTCTCCAGCCTTCCCCCTGCAGCAGCAGTCTGCCTGCCGCTGTATTCCTAGCAGGACAGAACAGGAGCATTCCAGTGATTTGCTCATTTTGTTTGTTCCCCAACGGAGCAGCTCATTCAGTCTACGTCTTCCTCATTTTTTCAGGAAGAACGGCTCTTGCTCAAGAGGGCCTTTTTGCACAAAAAGGAGCCGTCTACACAGCTCGTTTTTGCACAAAACCTCTTGCGCAAAAACAGCTGCTCATTACTTATGCAAATGAAGCACAACGATATTCCACGCCGCACTTCATTTGCATATGCTTTTCCACAATAAGGCTACAGTATAGACGTAGCCTCAGCTGTCAGATACTTCCCTGAGCTTTGAAAGGGGAGGGGCACATGCCTGCAGGGCAGCAGAGATCAAAACACTGAGCACAGCCATCATGACAGGCATTGTGGGATACTAGCGGAAGCCAGTTCTCTTGACAAATCATGTCAAATCACCTAATTTCCTTCTCTGATAGGGTCCCTGGCTCAGGGCTGGGGTAGAGCAGTAGCTGTGATGCATCTTGGTTTTATAAAGCTTTTGTCACACTCCCACATAAAATTCCCATAAGCATACAAGGGAATCATGGTCTGGATGAAATGACGATACGTCGGGTTTCGAATTCACTGAAAGACTGCTTAAAGTGCAGCTGTCAGTGGCTCACTGGCAGTGTAGCTGGTGGATACTGCAGTGTTCTGCCCTGGCTCCACTATTAGTGAATATTTTCATTAAGGACTTGGATATTAGTGTGGAGAGTGTGCGTATAACTAGTGTTGTTAAATTCTCAGGAATAAACTTTCGGAGAATATTCTCGAGAATGTTCTTGAGAATATTCTCCAATGCGAGAATATTTTTGAGAATTTTCTCTTAAATACTTGTTAAATAGTTTTTAAAGAATTTTACTATTTATAATAATGTCTTTCTTTAATAAAACTTCAAGAATCATGAAAGTTTCCAATTGTTAAAATGAAAATTCGGAAAGTAAAGAAAAAGACAGAGGTTTAAATTACTAGAACTTTTATTACAAATCTTCTGTTGCAGGATACAAATATTTTTAACTTTCTGGATTGAATACAAGTCTAGTCAGAATCTGCACTTTCCAAATCTGACTCATATATTTCTCTCTCTTCTTCTTCCTCATACATATCCTCTTCTTCAACTTCTTCTTCTTTCTCTTCAGCATCATCAGTTTCTTCTTCCTCATTTCTCTGGTTCTGTTTCCCTTTTTCTCTTGGGGATTTCAACGTAGCATCATTTGGGTTTTTAAGAAGCTTTATGTTATGGCTATGAATGTCAGCTTGCCTGCCCTTTCTTGTGTAAAAGTGTTTCTTTTTGCATGATGAATGATACTGTAAGTACTGAAACGTCTTTCAGTTGCTGCCATTGTTGGTGGCATATTCAGTGTTGATCGCTGCTTTCCCTAATTTTGATCCATAGCAAATACCTTTCCACCATGTTACTGCATCTACTGAGCCAGCTGATTTTGTTACATACGATTTTCCAAAAAAACCTTCTTTAGCACGATACTCTGCAAGCTCTGCAATGACTTTTGCTGAGTGATCAGTGCCATACATTCTTGTGACTAATTTATCGATGAATTCAGGTCCTTGTATTTGTTCATTTCTAGTAAGGCACTCATCATTGAATTTTGGATCTAGAATATTTGCAGCATAGTGAATGTCTTTTAGCACCATATCTTTTCTTTTTTTCAAAACTTTTCATCACATCCTGTTTTTCTTGTTTGGTAAGTGGACTTTCGGGAAGTAGCCTATCAAAATGATCGCTTAATTCCCTGCAACATTCAGGAACTTTGCTCATTTTTGGCTGGTCAGATTCAAGCAGCGTAATCCATTTAACAACAGGACTTATCAGTGCATGCAGTTTTTTGGACCTGTACCCAAAATACATCTTCATCCAGGATTGAATTCCTGGTACATTTGCTCAGTTTAGTCTGTAAATCTTCATGGACAGCAAGGCATTTTAAGACATTTTTTGATTTCAATAAGCTTTTCAAACAATATAAAATGCAACCCCACCTAGTTTTAACTGGCAGTTTAAGTGCACAAGTTTGATTTTTCTCTTTTTGAAATGCAGTAAAATGAGCTCGTAAAATTTGCTATTTGTTAATTTCCTTCACAATAGTTTTACAAGTAGCTTCAGTTTCTTGAACAGATTTTAAGTTACTGATGTCACCAATTAACAAATTTAGTGTCTGAGCAGCATAAGTGTACATAGCAGTGTGATTGTAGTTTTCGTTAAGCATTGATAAGGATTTCACCATTGCTGCAGCATTATCAGTGACAATGGCACCAAATTTTTCAGTGCCTATTTCTGTCATTATTTCTTCCATACAGAATGCCATATACTCAGCAGTATGGCGTTCAACATCGGTTGCCGCTGTCTTGTAAAACACTGGTTGAGGTGTTGATATAATAACATTTATAACAGATTCATTTCTTCGGTTGCTCCAAGCATCACACTGTAGTGCAAGAGAAGAGGCTTCAGCAATTTTTGTTTTTATAAGTGCATCAACACGTTGATATTCAGCTTCCAAAAGTTTGTTAGAAAGTGAGTACCTGGATGGCATCTTGTAAGATGGGCTTAATTTTTGCATGAAAGTAATCCAATCTTCGTTTTCAATCAGTGAAAGAGGCGATCCCGATGAGAATATAGTTTGTGCAAAAAATTCATCCAAAACTTTGTTTTCAGTTTTATTCATAGAATCAAAGTAGCGACTTATAGAGTGAGACACCTTGGCTGAACTAGATGTGGAAGATGATGATGTAAATTCACTAGCACTATCACAGTGTTCTATAGATGTTGATGCAGTTGATGGTTGAGGTGATCTGCTTCTGGGCTCTGAGAATTTTGTTGCCTTTTCCTTGATGTAAGTAGGAGTCTTCAAACAATTGGAAATATGCTTTCTCATCCTTGTCACATTTCTGATTATTCAGCCTTGCAGTACTTACATTCATATAACACTTTGTCTTTAACTGTTTTATGAAGGAAATAATCCCACACATCACTTTTAGGCTTAGTTCTTCTTTTCATACTGATAAAAACACAATTACACCTTTCACAAAAGAGAATAAATGTGTTATTGCCTCTTTATATACTTTTTGTGATGCTTCCAGAACATTCCATAACAGTCAGAATTCCTGACTCATGAATGTTCTAGAAAGTTCCATAAAATTCTGGAACGTTCTATAAGGTTCTCAAACTATCTTGAATGATCAAGAAAGCTCTTTAACATTCAGGGTGTTCTAAAAGTTGAATACAATATATTATTTCAAGAGGAAATGAAAAATTAGAAAATTCTAAAAAATTCTCGGGAAATAATCTTTTGGAGAATATTCTCAGAATATTCTCGTTCTCGGAGAATATTCTTCAGAGAATATTCTCACATCACTACGTATAACATTTATGGATGGCAGCAAGCTGGGTGCTTCGGAGGAAAGGATATGAATTCAGAACAACCGTGGCAAACTGGAGAATTATCTGAAGCGAACAACATGAAATTGAGTAATGACAAGAGCTAAGTAGAAAACTTAGGAAAAATCAAAGGCACAGCTACATGAGGAGGAATAATTGGTTAGACAGCGGTATTGCTGAAAAGGTGTGGTTGTAGTGGATCACAAATGGAATGTGAGTCAACCGTGTGATGCAGTTACATGTATTAACAGGAGTGTCATACACAAGGCTTGGTCTACGCTACACAGTGAGCTTCAGAAGGGTAGCCGAGTTAGTCTGTAACTGGAAAAACAATGAATAGTCTAGCAGCACCTTAAAGACTAAAAAAAACCATGTAGATGGTGTGACGTAGTGGGGGATACCTTGCTAGTTGCTATGCTGGGCAGTGGGTTGTGAGTGACCTCCACTGGCTGCTGTCTGCAGCACGGCCCAGCAGGGCAGGGGATGAGTCATTATGCGAGGGGGCTTCGAACCTGTCTGATGAGTTATCTCCCCGGGAGCGAAACAATGGGAAGAAGGGGAGTGGAGCCCTGGCTGGGGGCAGGGCTGGAAGTGAGTTAGTTAGGTTTCTGTCTGGTATCATGGAGGAGGCAGCTTAAGCTACAGGCGGGGATTTAGGGGCCCAGTCTCCCCCATCTCAAGGGGGGCTGAGGCATCCTAGGCCTGCCCTGCAACCAGATTACATCTGTGCTGTGCTGTATCCTGGAGAAGCAATAAACTCCCTCTATTCTACTGGCTGGTGGAGTCTGTCCGTGCCATTACGGGGGTGCAGGAGACGGGAAAACCCCAACGCGCCGTCACACTGGTGTCAGGGGTGGGATCCACTGCACCCCGTGGATGGAGCTTCCAGCAGCGAGTGACAAGGCGCAGTAGAAGCAAGAGCCTGTGGAGCCAGGCGTGCTGGAGATAGAGCGAAGTGGTTCCTGGGAATCGTTGGCACTACAGCACTAGGCCGGTGAGTCCGCACTGAGGGGACCGGCGGGGAGATGGCCTACGCCCGACTCCTGAAGGCAGAGCTGGTGGGGCTGTGCAGAGAGAGGGGCCTGCCCATGGGAAAGGCAACCAAGGCCCAGCTGATTGCCCAGCTGGAGGAGAATGACCAGCCACGGGGCCGGGATCCTGTCCCAGTGGGGAGCAGCCAGACCCCCCTTGGGAACGTCTCAGGCTCTGAGGATGGGCGGAGCACTGGAACACTCTGGAGAGACGGGACAGCCTCCCAGGGGAACCCTGCAAGCCGTAGTCCGCCCAGGGGAGGGTCCAACCCAGCAGAGCTGTGGCGGCTAGAAATCCAGCTGCAGATGAAGGAATTGGAAGTCCAGGACCATAGAGAGCAGCGACAGCATGAGCTGGCCATGGCAGAGCGGAGAAGCGGCGGGGCCCCGGCTGCGCCGAGTGCGGACGGGCCCTGTGACGTAGTGGAGGTACCTGGCTGGTTTCTATGCTGGCTCTGTGGTAACCCCCACTGGCTGCCATCGGTACCACAGCCCAGAAGGACTGGAGATGAGTCATTATGCAAAGAGGGTCTCTCAACCTGTCTGACCAGCTACCCCCAAGGAGAGAGACAAAGGAAGGAAATGCTGCCCTGGCTGGGGCAGGGCTGGAAGAGAGTGGGTTAGTTTCTGTCTGGGATCATGGAGGAACCAGCCTAAGCCAGGGGCTGGGATTTAGGGGCCCAATCTCCCCCATCGCAAGGGGGGCTGAGGCATCCTAGACCTGCCCTGTAACCAGATTACATCGGTGCTGTGCTGTATCCTGGAGAAGGAATAAACTCCCTCCATTCTACGGGCTGGTGGAGTCTGTTCGTGCCATTATGGGGGTGCAGGAGTCAGGGGACCCCAACGCGTCGTCACAGGCCCCAAGGGCCCAGGGTGGCCAGACGCTTGGAGAAGCTCGTGGTGGCCCAATTGAAGGCCATGGGCGACATAGACGGGTTCCTCAGCTCCTTTGAGAGGGCCTGTGGACTGCAACGGGTCCCCCCAGCTGACTGGCTGCAGGAGCTCATCCCCGCACTGAACCAGGAGGCTGCTGGATTGCTCAATCAGCTGGAGGGCCTACAGCCAGGGGATTACAACCGAGTCAAGGAGGCCCTGCTGCACAAGTTCGGGCTGACCCCCGAGATGTACAGGAAGAAGTTCCGGGGGGTGCAGAAGGAGCCACGGGAGACATATGTGGATCTGGCGTCCCGCCTGGCGCAATACTGCCGCAAGTGGGTGTCTGGAGTCGGAGCCCAGACCGCCGAGGAACTGCTCAAGCTGATCATGATGGAGCAGTTCTCTGAAGCATGCACACCCAGCCTGAGGCTGTGGCTCAAAGACCGAAGTCCGGAGAACCCCCAGGAAGCTGGGAGACTGGCGGATGAGTTCACGGAGAGCCGGTCCGGGTGTGAACGGGAGTCCCGGAGAGAAAGGGAATTGCGCAGAGACCGGATCTCGGCTGAGCGATGGAGAGAGTCAACTACGAGGCGAGCCCAAGAGACAAGTCGTCTGCGCCCCAGAGAACCAGCCAGGGCCTGGACAGAGACAGCCCAAAGCCTAACTTTCCATCGCTGTGGGCAAAAAGGCCACAAGAGGGCTCAGTGCACCAGGTCCCATGACCTGGGACTTTCCAGGGTTAACTGGCTGGGGCTGGAAGAAGGGCAGGCTGCCCCAGAGGCAAGGGCTGGCAGGCAAACCTCAGCTCAGAGTGAGGGGAAGGATGCTCAGTGCACCTCCCCTGGGAGGTCTGACCCTCGGGAGGAGGATTTCTCCGTGTACCGGGTGGGGGCAGGGCGGCCTCTGTGGAGCGACTGCCTCGTACCCCTGGAGGTGGATGGTAGGAAGGTGACGGGTTTCTGGGACACGGGGGCGGAGGTGACGCTGGCCCGATCCGACATAGTGGCCCCAGACCGGGTACTACCCCACACTCAGCTGACCCTGAAGGGCATAGACGGGTCCCCGTTTAAGGTACCTGTAGCCAGGGTGCATCTGAAATGGGGGGCCAAGGAAGGTCTCAAGGAAGTGGGGGTCCACCCGCACTTGCCCACGGAAGTGCTGATGGGGAATGACCTAGAGGAGTGGCCCCATGAATCCCAGCGGGCTCTAGTCACCGCCCGGAGCCAGAACCAGCGAGGGGCTGGCAACCTGGATCCAGGGGAGGACTCCATGCAGAGTCCTCAGGGTCCCATCCCAGTGGACACGGGGTCCAGCCAAGCTGGGACTCCGGACCTAGGCAAGGGCGGGGAACAGGTCCCAATCCCTGCCCCAGCGACTGAATTCCAGGCTGAGGTGCAGGCAGACCCCTCCTTGCAGAGGCTGAGGGACCAGGCTGGCCTCCGTGCAGCTCAGCCCCTGGGGAGAGGTGGCAAGGAGAGATACCTGTGGAAGTAGGGATTCCTATTCCGGGAATGGCTTCCCCCCAGGAAAGTGAGGGCATGGGGGGTCCAGCGGCAGCTGGTAGTCCCCCAAAGGTATCGCCGCAAGCTGCTGTATCGGGGGCCACCGGGGGATCCGGAGCACCCGGCTGAGGCTGCTCCAACACTTCTATTGGCCGGGGATATTTGTGACTGTGCAGCAATACTGCCGGTCCTGCAACTCCTGCCAGAGGGGTGGGGAGGCTGAAGACGGGAGGAAAGCTGCTTGGGGGCCCCTACCCCGTATAGAGGACCCTCTGGGCTTGCTGAGAGAGTTATGGGAGGGGAAGACCTCCCTGGATGGAGCGTCGGGGGTGGAAGATGTCCTGGCTTTCCGGGAAAAGCTCGCTGGGCTCATGGGCCCAGCCAGAGAGACCCGGGCCAGAGATCAAGGGCAGTGGAAGGGCTGGTACAGCCACCGAAGACGGGCCCATGCCGGCCCCCCCGGAGCTGTGCAGCAACGAGACAGGGGAGAGCTGGCCCCTGCAGGGCATCACCACAGCCAACCCGAGACAAAGGGTGTGCCAATGTCACTGCGGCGGCTTTCCCGGGCAGAGGACCCGAACTTCCCTAGGTCACGAGCGGAGTGACCCTGCTCAGTTCGCTCTCGGAGGGGGGAGAACTGTGACGTAGTGGGGGTTACCTTGCTGGTTGCTATGCTGGGCAGTGGGTTGTGAGTGACCTCCACTGGCTGCTGTCTGCACCACAGCCCAGCAGGGCAGGGGATGAGTCATTATGCGAGGGGGCTTCGAACCTGTCTGACGAGTTATCTCCCAGGGAGCGGAACAATGGGAAGAAGGGGAGTGGAGCCCTGGCTGGGGGCAGGGCTGGAAGTGAGTTAGTTAGGTTTCTGTCTGGTATCATGGAGGAGGCAGCTTAAGTTACAGGCGGGGATTTAGGGGCCCAGTCTCCCCCATCTCAAGGGGGGCTGAGGCATCCTAGGCCTGCCCTGCAACCAGATTACATCTGTGCTGTGCTGTATCCTGGAGAAGCAATAAACTCCCTCTATTCTACTGGCTGGTGGAGTCTGTCCGTGCCATTACGGGGGTGCAGGAGGCGGGAAAACCCCAACGTGCCGTCACAGATGGTATCATGAGCTTTCATGGGCACAGCCCAATTCTTCAGATGAGTGGAGTTACTAAAAGTCCAGTTCCAAAATAAACAGAGGATGTGGGGGGAGGGGAGAAGGAAGGGGAACAAAAGTGAATTAGAGAGTTCATGTTACATGAAGCTGATAGAGAAGGTGCAAATTGTTCTTAAGTACCCATTGTTTGGTTTTTTTAAGTCATTAGGATGCGGAAGGTAGTGTGCTAGCCAGGTAATGTCTTTATTCATATCTTTGTGATGGGTCCCAAACCTGCAAATGAAGTTAAGTTCCAAGGCTTCCCTGTGCATTTGGCTTGTGGAATTGGCCTGAAACAACACGGCGACTTTGAGATCCATTAATGAACACTCTAATTCACTACCTGTCTCTTAGGTACCTCTGTGACTAGCATCCTTTGACGGAAGGATGGTTATCCATGTCCCAGTTCTGCAAATGACTTGAGGCCAGGAACAAAGCCTCTATGCATGAGGCTGGCAGTCAGGACCACAGATGTGCAGGCCGGCATGAGAGCCCCAGGCATACGGGACCAGCAGCTGGGACCTTGGTACATAGTACTGGCAGCCAGAAGCTCAGACACTGGGCCAGGATCCCAGGGGTGCTGCAGCACTTCATCCACCCTTAGCTCTCTTTCCGAGCCTAAGAGCGCTTAGCCCACAGCTCCCATTTGGCTGGAAACAGGAGCAGCATAGTGCAGAGTTACCAAACAGAATTGCCCCCCACCTGAGCCTCTTATCCCACATTCCCACCTTACACACACCCACCCCAGCCTCCTGCCCTAAGTCCCTCTCTCACACCTCCAGCCCCCTGCCCGGACTCCTGCACTGCCCCACACCAACCCCTGCCCTGAGCCCCCCCCACACATACCCATACACTCTCCAGCTCCCTGTCCTAAGCCCCCTAAGCTCCACCCCACACTTAAATTTCTTACAGTTACTGTCACATGGCACCCGCCCCACACTGAAGACCCTGCCCTGAGGGTAGGGGTGCAATATGACAGTACCTATAGGACATTTATGTTACTTTCACCCTTCTCTCAGGGGTGAAAAATGCATACCCCCCCGGTCTTGGGAGACACTGCTCTACCACCTAATTCCGGCTGTAGAGAGCACTGGGTGGATGGGAGAATTCTCCCCAACTTCTTCATTTCAGGAGCAGTGCAGGGAAGAAATCATGCCTGAGGGTATGTCTGCACTTCAAGCTGGAGGGGAAATTGCCATGGTTGCTCTGTTTGTGCCCGTAGACTGAAAACAGAGCTAACGTGGGGCTGTTTCCTCAGGCTGGGAATTGTAGGCTGTGCCCACCCACTCTGGGGGCAGAGGAGCAAGTTCCCACTGCTCACTTGCTGCTGCACAGCTGGTGGAAGGTTCTTATCACTTCTTCCACCTCTGCAGGGCAGGTCTAATCGTACGTACCTTTGTGCATTTAACATTGATGTTGGTTACACATTTGTCTTTATTTCTCTTTGCTTTGCACATCAAGTGGCTCATCCTTTCTGTGATCCTTTAACATTTTAAAGCTCTGGAGTAGAGAGAGAAAAATCAAACATTTGTGTTTTGTGGCTGAGCCGCTGAGTAATGTAAGAAGTTGGTTTACGATGGCATAGCCTGAGGTGCTAAGTCATGAGCCATAGAGCCTTGAAGCAATCCCATGGCAAATGGGGGGCGAGAATATAGTATTTAACTTTTCAAAGATGAAGATGGTTTTACAGTCATCAATATTTTAATTTGTATCGATCATCACCACATGCTCACTACATTGCATCGAAATGTGCTGACCTCTTTTGGTCTTCCACTGTGCCTGCTAGGCGGGAGAATTGTTTTCAGCAGCTAGCGGTGTTGCTATTGGCTGCACATTAGCCAAGACTGATTGTTGTATTTAGAATCTCTAGGGTATTGGCTCTGGGTTACTGAGTTCAGTTCCCAGCTGACAGGTTCATAAGGACGTGTGTTTTCTCTGCAGGGAATGATCTCTTCCTGGTTGCTGTCCATGAGCTGGGTCATGCACTGGGCCTGGAACACTCCAATGACCCCAGTGCTATCATGGCTCCTTTCTACCAGTACATGGAAACACACAACTTTAAACTCCCACAGGATGATCTCCAAGGAATTCAGAAAATCTACGGTGAGCAACATGAACCCTGTGTTTGTTTTCCCTGGGCCCGTGTGTGCTGCTAGGTATCTTATAGACTCACAACGGTACTCGTCCCCTGCCAGAGTTTACAGGCTCTGGTTCAGATCCTCTCCTTTGGCAGGGAGGGCTGGTGACAAGAGCAGGGAGCTATAGGAGAGGTGCAGGTGGGAGGATGCAAAGGGCAAGGGTTTGTGGCTTCTGGTGTCTGCTTATGAAATTTGGGCTTCTTTAACATTTTAGAGAACTAAAGTTATAAGAAAGGTGTCTGTTTTCAGTGGCGAAAGGAGACTTGAGCATGTGAAGGCTGCACAGAAGGAGGATCTGGGAGAGAAAATTTTGTGGGAGAAAACTGCAGGGTGGGAAGACGATTTGGCACAGGGTGAGGAAGCATGGACAAGATGAGGCCCGAGCAGGGAAATGAGCAGAGGTTCAAAGAGTGGCTGCATGAGGTGGGACAATCCCAGTGTCATGTCCTAAGAGGCTATGGGAGATTTAACTGGGGGCTAGACGTTCGTTCATCCTTCAAGACATTTCTTTACTAGTTTGTGCTCAGACCAAGGCTTCCCATTAATCCACTGGCAAAATGCTGGAATTGCTGATAAATGAAGCTTACAGGCTATAATCAATCATAACAGCCAAGGAATAACTGATACTTTAGAACTTTTGGAACCTGAGCATTCAAGGGAACCAGACTGGTACTTTCTGATCATAATTACGTGCCCTGCTGTTCCCTCATATCTGCCCCCCAGCTGGGCACATCCTACTCCCAGTACTGTGCAGAGAACAAGCCCCTGATCAGAGCATCCAGCTCACCAACAGTCTGGCCGGCAGGATCCTTCCTTCCCTGCCTCATCTGGCTGGGTGAGCACCCTGAGACAAGACCCTCTGGCCGGAAGACGAGCCCTGCATGTGCCAAAGCCCTGCACAGCACTGGCACAGTGTCTCAGGAGTGGCAGGGGGTGGGGAGCCATTTCCAGACTGTTCAATTCCAAAACTGCAGGCTCCACAGCAGCCCTCAGGCAGGAGCTTAGCACCTTCTTTACTCACGCCTCCTTTACTGCCTGCCCTAGGTTCTCCCCAAGGGAGCATGGGATTGCTCTGTCTCCTAGGCACTCTTGCTAACCACCTCTCTGCTGCGTTGGGTAAAGTCCCTGCAGTCAGGTTCCCCACCCTGGTGCGCAGAGTATCCTTAAGGTTTAACCCCTTCTTGCCAGCACTGTAGCCAGGGGACAGGAGGCCAGCAGCAACCTGGAGGTGTCAGCTTTCAACATTGTGCAGGTGGGAAGGATCCAGTTGCTTCCAGTTATGGGGGGTGGAGGAAGAGATGAGTTCTACAAAGACATGGGCCATGTCTTTCCCCCTCTCTCCCCATCCCATGCAGCTGGAAGCAGATCCTGTCCCTTGCCTCTCGCACAGTGCCGAAAGGCTGCTGCTGGCCACATTCTGATGTGAACCCTGACAGAAATGTGGGGAGGGCATGTGGTCCTGCTTGGGCTGCTCACGTATTGTCTTGGGAAGATGCGGCGCAGACGCCAGGAGAGGTGGGTCTGTGCTGTGGGCCCTGCCAAGCATAGAGAACGGAGAACACCGGCAAGGAGGGTTGCATCAGTCTGTCACCCACCAACCCCTGTATGAGAGAGGTGTATGGGAGTGTCTGTGTGTCCCCCTCCCTGTGGGAACCCTAAAGTCTTAAACATAAGAAAAAGAATCTAACTACACAATGTTTCTTTTGAACAGACTTAGTCAGCATGTTCTTCATTTGAATGTTTGTACTGTATAGTTCTGATTGATTGTTGTTGAACTTGCCTGAATATGAGTAATTTTACTAGGTGGCCTATATTCAGCATAGGGAAATCTGGTCATCCTAATCATAATAGAATGCTTTTGCATTGTCTAAAGTAGCATTTATAGCTGGACTCTTTTCTAGGATTCAGTATAATGTTTTGTACATCAGCAGGGCACAAATGTTCAGCAGATTTCAAGATGCAGTCACTCTGCCAGATTTAGTGAGCTCACGTTGGAATGAAATACTGATCCCTCCTGCTGAGTCAGTAGGTGTGTGTACAATGGCAGATGGTGAAATATTCCCCCCGGATAGATGTAATGTTTACCCTGTTCTGTTCATCCCTCTGGGGCTCCTGGCATTGGCCACAGTCAGAAGACAGGATACAGGGTTAGATGGACATTAGCCTGACCTAGTATGGCTGTTCTTATGTTCTTCTATTCACTCTGGCTCAATCCTGGTTGATCTCATTGATTGCTCTTTGGACTGGTGCAACAGGGGAAAAGACGTCACACTGACCCTGGCATAGACCCAAGTAGTTGGTGCTCAACACTCTCTAGCCCCCTGACAATCAGCTGTTTGTTGGGCCCTGTTGATCAGTTGCTTAATGGCAGGCAGGAGGTGCTGGGGACAGGGGCAGCGTGAGGGTGGGAAGAAGTAGTGCAAGGGTGGGGAACTGGGGAGAAGGGGCAGAGTAAGGGAAAGGCCTCGGGGCAGAGCACCCTCCTGGAAAGAAGAAAGTCAGCACCTGTGTATCTTGGTCCTGTTGTCAGAAAGGCATCCAGTACTGATGATCTCTTACTGTCTGGTTCTGACTAAGAGTCTCTGCTCCAAAGAGGAATAAAATCTGCTGTGTTTTGCACTGAGGCTAGAAGCAAACAGATCTATGTCTGGATACTTCCACTGCTCGAAAATTTCCCTTTTGTCCAAGTGCTTCAGAAACTACTTGTGCATATTTGACTTTTCTCTGCTCAGACAATCTGCCAGCTCATTGGACTTTTTCACTATGTTAATTGCGTAGCTGAAGTCGAAATACGTTAACTTGACTTTTGGCACTGTCCACACTGCAGGAAGTTGAAGGGAGAACTCTCTTCCTTCGACTTCCCTTACTCCTTGTGGAAGCAGGACTACCAGCATCGACCGGAGTGCCCCTCTCAGTTCAAATTAGCATATCTTCACTAGACCCGCTAATTCAAACTGTGGAAGATAGACAGCGGCAGCTTTGATCGTTCTCTGTAGTGTAGATGTACCCCAAGAGTGCTGTTGCTTTCATGCACAGGTTATATGAATAAAACCTCTGTGTTTGCTTAGATAGCTGCAGAAAACACAACTGCGATGTATTATCTGAACTATCCTGTTGCTGATTAGTGGAAAAAATGTATTTAATGAGCATCAAATGAAATGACTCCCAGTTCTAGAGTGTTTATGTGTAATTTCTTGTTGGACAGAACTCAGTGACCCCAGACTGTGCGATCACTGCCTAGACAGCACCCCAACCCAACTTCAACACATTGGTTAAAATGTGGACAGGAGGCATGGGTGAACTGAATGGAACTTCTTCAAAACATTTTTGGGACACCACCACCATACAACACTGATCTGATTATTTCTGCAACCACTAGAGTCACACTGGGCTTGAAATTTGTTAATCCAGGGCTACATTGTCACTCATGAAGATACACAATTGAAGTTACACTTGTTGTTGATGCTATTAGGCCCATCAGCATAGAAAGAGCCACTGATGTAAAAGTCACCTAGTTGATTGTATCTGGATCATTATTTTCTGTGTTAATAATACTTCACGCAGGGGTGAATCCAGTGCGACCCCAGTGAACGGAATATATGGCACAGTGTGAGCATCATTTCCAGACATTTATTGTCAAGCCACGGTGGTTATACAAAGTGCGAGTTTGCGAGGCCACTGCGGAGAGATCTTCCTTGGCCTGGCCAAACAGTCCCCGCTGACACCAGTAACAGTGCCGCTGCTACCATAAGACACTTCATAAATACTCTTGGGACCTCAGAAAGCCTGACCCAAATGATTCTATTGACAGTAGTGCCCTCCAACAATAACCCTGTGGTACATGAAGTGCAAAGGATTTATGGAAACATGAAAGTACAAATCTTTTAAACTAAGGTGGACAAACCAGTCCCAAAGGGTAAATGTAGGGGTAATAGAGTCGAGGGGCAACACTCTGAACTGATAAGCTTGCCATAGGCAATCTTCAAAGCAACTTATCTGAATGCAAATTGCAGAATGATTGGCCTTTACCTGCAAGAACTATAGCTGTTGCTTATATACATTTTTACTAGTTACTGTGTGATGCACAGCATGAATTGGAATTGTATCACCCTGTACTTAACACACCTACACCCAATGCTGGGTCTGGGCAGCATGGGCGAAGAGCTGTTACATGCCTAATAAAGTAACCTTCAACAGCAGTAGTCAGCCGGACCACGCATGCGCGGTCAGCATCTCATGACATTTGTGCTCTTTCTCTTGTGTGTGCAGTCCAGCTCCCGCTAGTTCCTTCATTGCCGCCCTCAGTCGCAGACAGAGCGAGCTCTTCTCCTCAACTGTTGATCACAAAATTAAGAATTCTGTTACTTAATTTATTGTTCCTGTACATAGTTTATAGTTCATACCATAGTAGTTAGTTAGTTTATAGGTACTCGTTAAAAAAAAAATTTACTGTTTCGCTGCTTTTCTGAGGTTAAAAAAAAAAGTGTGGAAGAAAAGAAAGAAAAAAGGACTGAGATTACACAGATTGAGGTGAACTTCCGATAGCTTCCCTCCTACAATGCCGAGATCGCTGGGTTTTAAAAAATGTGACACTTGTCACGAGGCCATCCCAGTGTTCAACGGGCACTCGGCATGTATCAGATGCGTAGGAGAGGCCCATGTGCCTCAGAAGTGCCTACATTGTTCAAAGCTCACGGCTAGAGCTCATCGAGATAGGGAGATGCAATTACGCATGCTCCTGTTTGATTAAGTGCTGCAGCCTGTGGACACTGTTCCACCCACGGTTCCTTCAGAGCCCCCTAAGGCTGAAAAGCGCAGAGCTTCTTCCCCCGCTACGAGGTCTGTATCAAAAAAGCGCACTTCCCAGCCTGCTCCTTGCCACCGGTACCATTGATCAGGATCAGCACTGCAGATAAGCCGGGTACCTCTGGCACTACTTCACCACATCCTAGGACACTCTTGGACCTAAAGAGCCAGCACTGAGCGCTGTCGATGCCAACAACAGGAAAGGACCTCTGGCACCGAAGGCATCGTTGGCACCGGTAGCTGCACTGGCAAAGGCTTTGACACCAACGTTGGCGCCGCAACCCACGGCACCAACACCACCGGCCATTCCGACACGAGCAGCTCGCCCTTCTCTGGCACAGGATGCACCGGATACACCTTCGGAACCAAGAAAGGCACGGGCAAAGTCGAATAGACCACGTAGTCCTAGCCCTTCACCGACCTTCTCACCGGCACCGTCTCCTTCACCACCGGCACCGAGTTACTATACCACAGGTCTCCATCGCCTCTATCACCGACACTGGAATGCACGTTCCACTGCACCGTTCAGCCGAGAAATGTGTATCTTTCATCTCCCCCTTCATAGAGAGGCTCGATGACACTTCACTCTCCAATTACATCAGGCCATAATATGCGCTGAGAGGAACACAGAAGTACATATTCTAGACAGGCGTCACCTGTATCACCCCCTGCACCAGGCACCAACCCAATCCTGCAGCTGCTATTTTTTCATCACCAGCTCAAACCTTTTTATGAACATTGAGCCAGCATCACCACCGACCGTTGGGTTCTTGAGATAGTTTCGACAAGTTACACCATCCCATTCACATCAATACCCCCAACCTCCCCACCTTCCCCATCCCTCTTTAGGGACCCTTTTCACGAGTACCAGTTACAACAAGAAGTCCACTGCCTCCTTACCATCGGAGCAGTGGAAAGGGTACAGTGCGAGTTCAGAGGCAGAGGCTTCTATTCCAATTACTTCCTCACTCAGAAAAAAACAGGAGGTTGGAGACCTATACTCGATCTTTGAAAACTCAAAAGTTACCTGTGAAAGCAGCGCTTCAAAATGGCGACTCTTGTGACCATAATTCCAGCGCTTGACCGTGGGGATTGGTTTGCAGCCCTTGACCTTCAGGATGCATATTTTCATGTGATGATCTATCCTGCCCACAGAAGGTTTCTTTGCTTCATGGTCAGGGAAGACCACTTCCAATATCGAGTTCTACCCTTTGGACACTCTTCACCACCCAGAGTCTTCTCAAAAACACCTGCGGTGGCAGCTGCGCACCTTTGCTGGCAGGGTATAGTAATTTTCCCCTATCTCGACGACTGCCCTTTGAAGGGTCCAACCAAAGCTGAAACCTCCCACATGGTTGTGATGGTGAGAGAGACGTTCAAGTCTCTTAAGTCTAATTATAAATGACCAGAAATCAACACTAGAGCCAACTCAAAATCTAGAATTTATAGGAGCATGTTTGGACTGTACGATGGTGAGAACCTACTTACCTACACAGAGGTTCCAAGCTATACAAGATCTGATTGCAATACTTACATTGTCATACGGTCTCTGTCCTCACGTGCCTACAGCTCATGGACCTTATGGCAGCCACAACATATGTGGTCCACCATGCAAGGCTGCATTTTCGGTGCCTGCAACAATGGCTGGCATCAGTGTATGTTCCCACAAGGCACCACATCGGCAAACAAGTCACTCCCAACATCTGCTGTGAAATCTTCCCTAGAGTGGTGGACCAGGCCACACAGCCTCCTTGCAGGAGTCCCATTTGATCAGACTCAGCCGTCTGTTCAGATCACCATGGATGCCTCTCTTATTGGCTGGGGTGCTCATATGAACAGTCTGTCCATTCAGGGATGATGGACACCATGGGAGACAGCCCTTCATATCAACATCCTCAACACCTGCAAACATTTCAGAACACATATCTCCGGTACCAAGACCAGAATTCTCACCAACAACATCGCCATAGTGTACTATATCAACTGCTGGGGGGGGGGCTCGATCCTGCTCCCTTCACCTCTGGAACTTGTGTATCCGCAACAATATTACACTCATAGCTTCATACTTACCGGGAACCAGTAACACCAAGGTGGATGTGTTAAGTAGACCAGACCACGAATGGGAGCTCCAGGAAGATGTTCTCCTGCACATTTTCCATTTCTGGGATTTCCCACAAATAGTTCTGTTTGCTTCCCACAAAAACTCAAAATGTCGACAGTACCTCTCCAGAGCTGGGATTGGCAGAAATTCTCTGGGTGACACTTTCCTTCTCAGTTGGACAGGTCCACTCCTCCACGCCTTCCCGCCCACCACCCTCATTCCCAGGGTCCTAGAAAAAATCAAAAGGGAAAGAGCCAAAGTAATTCTTGTGGTGCCATCATGGGCTCGCCCGCCATGGTTTCCTTTTCTTTATCAAATGTCTCTTCTGCCACCTTATCCCCTCCCCAATCTCCCTGACCTACTGACCCAAAACTGTGGGACCCTTCTCCACCCACAACCTCACGGTCTCCTCTGGACAGCATGACTCCTCGCTGGTTCTCCGATGCCGAGAATCTCTGCTCCTCTCCAGTCAAACAAATTCTAATACACAGCAGGAGGGACACGACAAGAACAACCAACATGCATAAGTGGCACGGATTTGTCTCCTGGTGCACTAACAAATGCGTGGATCCACACATGGTACCTCTGAACAAAATCCTTGAATATATCCTGTCCTTACACCACTCTGGGTTAGCTATAGCATCACTAAAAGTGCACTTGGCGGCTATTATTGCCTTCCATCAGCCTGTGGATGGCACGTCCATATTCTCGCATCCTACCACCAAGCACTTCCTCAAAGGGTTAACTAACCGCAACCCTCCCCACAGGCCTCCCAGCTCCATGGGCCCTGGATCTAGTCCTGGAAACCCTCACTAAACCGCCTTTCGATCCATTGGCAACAGTACCTCTTCCAATGATTACAATGAAGGTGATCTTTCTACTGGCAATTACTTCGGCCCGTAGGGTCAGTGAACTGGCAGCCCTGATGGCAGTACCACCATACGCTGTTTTTAAACAAACACAGTGTAATATTACGACCACACCCAGCCTTCATCCCTAAGGTCTGTTCCCAGTTTCATATTAACAAACCTATCGTTCTTCTGGTATTTTTCCCTAAGCCTCATACCTCCGTTCAAGAGACACTACTGCATACCCTCGATGTTCACAGAGCACTAGCCTTGTACATACAGAGGACTCAGTAATTTAGGAAGTCCCAATGCCTTCTGGTATCTCTAGAGGATTGCTGATTGTTGAAGATTCCGATATGCAGTGCTGGGACGATCCCGACACCTACAGTGGAACACCCACGGGGACACACCTCTCGAAGAACCATCGTTACTGCACAATAACTTTGTCTATTTAATGGATTAGAAGCTTGTTAACTAATACGTCTTGCAGTATAATTGTAAATGAGTAATCATCATTGAATGGGTGACATTCTCTTTATCTCTGTCTTAATGATCCTTTATTTAATCCACAATAGAATAGTTTCATCAGCTCAGACTGCAGACTACATACACTTCCCAGGCTATCCCATAGTGGAGTTATCACAACACTCCACTGAAAGAGTGTCTCCCACTTCTTTCTCCCTTTCTGCTCACGAGGAGAACAGTAGTTGGATCTTCCACATCCGAGGCAAGTGCTCTGACCTCTAGGCTATTACGTGGGTGGAGCCACCTCTGCCTAGGTTTTGAATTGGGAGTTGAGTACACCTATCTGATTGGGCCCTGCCAACCAGCAAGGCAGTGCAATAGCCATCTTCCCCCAGTGTGCAGATCGCTCTGGTGCTTGTGCAAGTGTGAGAGAATGCTGAGAGCTAAGAAACTCTTCCAGCAGTCTGGTGACTTAAGCTCTGACTAGTTCCCCAGAAAAGACTTGATTGAGAAATGCAGTAGTTAATTTCCTAAGCAGTCTGGGCTGGAGAGGTAGTTAAAAAGCAGAGGAAGGAAGCACAGAAGGGTGAGAGGGAGATGCTTGCAGAGCTCATGGAACAGGTGTCTCTGGCAGGCATAAGCTCTTCTCTGCCCCTGGAGGTAGGGCTGCCATCTGAAGAATGTTGTTGGTAGAGCTGCTGCGCCAGATTGTGATGGTGCTGGTGATATGAAGAGGTGGGAACAAAAATAACAGTTTGTGTGTGCTCACAGGGCAGGGGTGGAGCCTTCCTGCTACAGCAGGAAACAGGCATGTGGATGCCTACATTGAAGAAACAGCGTGCACATTCATAGGCAGAAATGCAGTCACAAAGGGACTTTTACCCTGACAATTTAGGCATCAAATAAGTTTAGGTGTCTACAGGGTTTAAGCAAGAGATTTGTTTATCCTAGTGGAGTCTAATTGCTAGATTACCTCTTATGATGAAGTAGGGACTTGTGAGGGCTTCCAAGGGGTTGCATGCACTCAGTGTCCCCAGAGGGTTACTGACTTAATGGGGTGAAGGGAGAGGAAGTTTGCTGTTGCAGGGATCAGCATGGAACTGGGGACCCCGGCCAGTTGCTTGGAGAATGGAGACCCCAGCGACTGGTGACTGGGAGACCCAGCTCAGGTGGCACATCCAGTTCTGACCAGTGAGAACAACGAGCTGCAGAGAGAGATCACAGATGACCTCACCATCCGATCCCAGCCACGGGGGAACAAAGGATGGAGGAGAGGAGAGGTGGAGAAAAGAGGGGTCCAGGCAACCCTGTTTACCTGGACAGAAGACAAAGGACAAGGGAGGAGCCACTGGAGGGGAATATTGGAGGCTTGGCTGGAAGGAGGGGTTTTTTTGGGGTGGGCAGAGAGAGATCATGCCACGCAGACCTGGATGCAGGAGAGACTCAGAGGTGCTGTACTGAAGGAGGCCAGGCCTGCAGGTCCTGGGAGTTCCTATGCTATGTTCATATGCTCAATAAACCCTCCTGCTTTATGCTGTCTGAGAGTCACTCCAGACTAGAGACCAGGGCTGCATTATTCCCTTTGTGAGTGGAGGCCCTGGGGGTACAGAGCGAGTGGACTCCATGAGGCGCCCATGGCAGACACAGGTGTGCTGAAGGCTCAGAGAGGTACAGTCCTAGGAGGCAGAAGGGCTAACACTGGGAGAGCGTGGACCCCCGAGAAGGGGCTGTTGCACAGAAGGGGGTTCTTTCCTGGGACTGAGAGTCCCTGACAAGGTGGTAGCAGAGGATGGTTCATGGGGGCATTCTGTAGATGGTTGGCTGTGGGTGCAGGAGCCTTGCAGTGGCTGCCAGTGATAAACAAGACTGTTGAAGGAATCAGCAAAGAAATGGCCTATAACCAGCTCTGTAAGAGCGACCTGGTATGTCTGTGCGGGCGGGGGGTGAGAGAGGGGGGCGGAGTGTGGGGAGGCTCACTAAGGAGTATCTGATGGTTCAGCTTGTAGAGAATGACCAGTCAGGAACAGGCTCCAGATCCCAATGAGGCTCCTGGGATGCCCAGAGAACTGGGGAGTAGCTGCGGGGGCAGTCAGTGTAGCAGCAGAACAGCGGAAGCACAAACTGGATGTGGAGAAGAGGTGGCCAGAAGGGCTGCCCCATGGGTAAGCGGGGACGGGCCCCGAGATGACAGCGCTGTGGGGGAACTAGACTCCAAACTGCTGCCCCACTTTAAGGAGGGGGAGAATATTGATATTGACCTCACAGGCTTTGAGAGGGCTGGTGATTTGCACCAGATAAACCCCACAGACAGGCTTCACTCTCTCACCCCCCTACAGGGCCCAAGGCCACATGGATGGGATTGAGACTGGGGACTGTGGGCTGTTCAAACAGGCCTTGCTGCTGAAGTGTGAGCTGACCCCTGAGGCATACCGGGTGCGGTTCTGGGATGTACGCAAGATCTCAGGTGTCACCTACAAGGAGGTCGCCAACCTGCTGGGGGAATATTTCCACAAGTGGGGGAAAGGGGCTGGGGCCA
This sequence comes from Rafetus swinhoei, assembly GCA_019425775.1. Taxonomy (NCBI): domain Eukaryota; kingdom Metazoa; phylum Chordata; order Testudines; family Trionychidae; genus Rafetus; species Rafetus swinhoei. The sequence goes on from CM033426.1 coordinate 36,206,984, forward strand.
CTGCCGCTGAGGACTTGTGTAACCTGGTGAGGTTGGAGCAGCTGTAGGACATTTGCCCACCAGACCTAGAGGTGTGGTTAGCCAACTAGAATCCCAAAGATCTGTGCAGTGCAGAATCACTGGTAGATGAGTTTGTGGCCAGCAGATCAGGGGGAGGAGAGAAACCCATGTCAGGATTCAGAGGTGGAGTCACACAGAGAGCCCTTGAAGGTGGGACTCTAGGAATCCCAGCACAGGAGTGCCCCTGAATGCTGGAGCAAGTTAAACCCCCCCACCACCTCATGGGACTTTAGGGACCTGAAATGCAATCACTGTGGGCAAGATGGACACAAGGTGGCACAATATCAGAGGATGAAGGAAATTGTGGCTAGGCAGAACCCATGGAGTGTCAACAATACTGCATGTCCTGTGGCTTCCTCCAGGGGCCGGGAGAAAACCTGGGATAAGTATAAAGCAGTATTGGTCTCTTGGAATCCTAAAACTGGAAGGGACCTTGATCTAGACCAGTGTTTCTTAAACTTTTTAAGACCAGGGAACACCAACCAATAATTTTTTTTATGAGGAACACCAAGGATTTTTTGTTGACCAAAAAAAAAAGTCGCCTGCCCCTTTAAGGACGGCCATTTTGAATTCTGCTATAGCTGATGTATTTTGCTGGTTGAAGCTAGCAGGTTTGTCATGTATTGCCACAAATTTTGGAGAACACTTGAATCGATTGGCTGGTGCTTGAAGGTAAACAAAGATGGTCAGTCAGATTAAGATTTGCTGTGTCAGTATGCACTGATATCTGTATGGTGAGCCCTTGTTTGTGCAAGACATTTTACCTGTTGAAGGAAAACCTGTTCTCAATTGTTTGCCTGTTGCAAATAGCAGTGTGCCTAATGACGGAGACTGTAACTCCAGTCCTTTGTGGAGCTGGCAGAAGGTGCCAGTTGTCCCAGAGATGGATCTGAACTTAACTGGAACCCAAGAGTGATGTGTTCCTAAGCTTGTGGGCCATGACCAGCACATTGCCAGTGAAGAGAGCTCCAGGGAGCAATCCTTCTGCAGACCAGAAAAAAGAGGGTTTGTTGCTTAGGAATATTCCTGAAGAGAACAGTTTTCATGGTAGTTTTATAAGCATTTTGCTGCAGCTGATGAGTGTGGAAGTGATTTGATCCAGTGTGGACTGCCTAGAGGAGGTCTCAGCTGGAGTGAAAATTGTTAGGGAGGGTAAACAGCCCTAGTTGCCTAAAGTTGCAGAAGCTGTCAGAAGCCTGTATCCCAAGAAAAGGGAAAAAAATTATAGGCAGGTGTGTTAGACCAAGCTGGATGAGCAAGCATCTCAGAGAGGTGATTAAGAAAAAGCAGAAAGCATATAAGGAGTGGAAGGCAGGAGGGATCAGTAAAGAAAGCTACCTTATTGAGGTTAGAGCATGTAGGGACAAAGTGAGAGAGGCTAAAAGTCAGGTAGAGTTGGACCTTGCAAAGGGAATTAAAACCAATAGTAAAAGGTTTTATAGCCATATAAATAGGAAAAAACAAAAAGAAGAAGTAGGACCGCTAATTACTAAGGATGGAGTGGAGGTTAAGGATAATCTAGGAATGGCCCAATATCTAAACAAATACTTTGCTTCAGTCTTTAATGAGGCTAATGAAGAGCTTAGGGATAATGGTAACATAACAAATGGGACTAAGGATATGGAGGTAGATATTACCATATCCGAGGTAAAAGCCAAACTTGAACAGCTTAATGGGAGTAAATCGGGGGGCCCAGATAATCTTCATCCAAGAATATTAAAGGAACTGGCACATGAAATTGCAGGTCCATTAGCAAAAATTTTTAATAAATCTCTAAACTCAGGGGTTGTACCATTTGACTGGAGAATTGCTAATATAGTTCCTATTTTTAAGAAAGGGAAAAAAAGCGACCCGGGTAACTACAGGCCTGTTAGTTTGACATCTGTAGTATGCAAGATCTTGGAAAAAATTTTGAAGGAGAAAGTAGTTAGAGACATTGAGGCTAATGGCAATTGGGACAAATTACAACATGGTTTTACAAAGGTAGATCGTGCCAAACCAACCTGATCTCCTTTTTGAGAAAGTAACAGATTTTTAGATAAAGGAAATGCAGTCGATCTAATCTACCTCGACTTTAGTAAGGCATTTGATACAGTACCACATGGGGAATTATTGGTTAAATTGGAAAAAATAGGGATTAATATGAAAGTTGAGAGGTGGATAAGCAACTGGTTAAAGGAGACTACAGCGGGTCATATTGAAAGGTGAACTGTCAGGTTGGAGGAAGGTTACTAGCGGAGTTCCTCAGGGATCAGTTTTGGGGCCAATTTTATTTAATCTTTTATTGCTGACCTTGGCACCAAAAGTGGAAGTGTCCTGATAAAATTTGCGGATGACACAAAGTTGGGAGGTATTGCCAATTCAGAAAAGGATCGGGATATTATACAGGAAGATCTGGATGACCTTGTAAATTGGAGTGATAGCAATAGGATGAAATTTAATAGAGAGAAGTGTAAAGTTATGCATTTAGGGATTAATAACAAGAATTTTAGTTATAAGCTAGGGACACATCAGTTGGAAGTAACGGAGGAGGAGAAGGACCTCGGAGTCCTGGTTGATTATAGGATGACTATGAGCCGCCATTGTGACGTGGCCGTGAAAAGGCTAATCACGGTCTTGGGATGTATTAGGCGAGGTATTTCCAGTAGGGATAAGGAGGTGTTAGTGCCGTTATACAAGGCATTGGTGAGACCCCATTTGGAATACTGTGTGCAGTTCTGGTCTCCCATGTTTAAGAAGGATGAATTCAAACTAGAACAGGTACAAAGAAGGGCCACTAGGATGATCCGAGGAATGGAAAACCTGTCTTATGAAAGGAGACTCAAGGAGCTTGGCTTGTTTACCTTAACCAAAAGAAGGCTGAGGGGACATGATTGCACTCTTTAAATATATTAGAGGATAAATACCAGGAGGGAGAGGAATTATTTAAGCTTAATACCAATGTGGACACAAGAACAAATGGATATAAGCTGGCTAGTAGGAAGTTTAGACTTGAGATTAGGCGAAGGTTTCTAACCATTAGAGGAGTGAGGTTCTGGGGCCTTCCTAGGGAAGTAGTGGGGGCAAAAGATCTATCTGGCTTCAAGATTAAACTAGATGGGTTTATGAAGGGGATGGTTTGATGAGATAACATGATCTTGGTAACTAATTGACCATTCATTATCAGTGGTAAATAGGTCAATGGAGGGATGATAGGAGTTACTATAGAGAACTTTCTGGGTGTCTGGCTGGTGAGTCTTGCCCACATGCTCAGGGTTTAGCTGATCGCCATATTTGGGGTCGGGAAGGAATTTTCCTCCAGGGTAGATTGGCAGAGGCCCTGGAGGTTTGCCTTCCTCTGTAGCATGGGGTACAGATCACAGCTGGAGGATTCTCTGCATCTTGGGGTCTTCGAACTATTTGAAGGCTTCAATATCTGAGATATAGGTGAGAGGATTATTCTAGGAGAGGGTGGGTGAGATTCTGTGGCCTGCATTGTGCAGGGGGTCAGACTAGATGATCATAATGGTCCCTTCTGACCTTAAAGTCTATGAGTCTATGAGAACCAAGTGGCTGTGCTTGGCCAGCCTGCTGGGTGACTCTGTTGCTGGAACATGAAAGGCTCCATGATGATTCTTTGAGTGAGCAGCCTGGGCCTCAGGGGCTGAAGAAAGATTGGGTCATTGTTCAGTCTTATAACTGAACCCTCAAGGAGAGCCCCCCCTTCACTGTCATTTGTGCAAAGAAGTTCCCTTAGCTGCAGGTTTGGCATTTTGTTTAGTCTAGCTGAGGTATCACAGCGGGGGGAAAAAGCATCATCAGAAAAAATATCAGTGACTCATCTTTTCTTCAGATCCCCTTTAAAAACAAAACCAGCCTGAGGTACAAAATTTACATCTGTGTCTTGTAGTCTGTTGTTCAGATCAATGTTCATTAAAAGATTCAGCTGATTCTTTTTCCAGTGCTGCTCACATCCATTCCAGTTAGGTGTGTACACCCCAGGCATGATCATCGAAAGGTTTTTCCCCTAATGGTACCTGTCAGGTTGGCTGTGGGAACCCCTGGAGTGGTGCTTTCATGGCGACATACGTAGGTCCCTGCCAACTGCTGCTTCTTCAGTTCCTTCTACTACCAGTGATGGTCACTGGAACACTTTGGTCTCTTGTGTTTGCAAGTGAACTCCATAGTGGACTGTCTTACCTTTTTGTAAATAATAGTATAGTTATATTCTTAAGTTAGCAGGTTTAGCAGAGAGGAGCCATTCCTGTGCTAGACGGTAGTCTGAGACCATCAGCAGGATGTGTCCCACGCCAGGACACCCAGTGACTGACCCATAAATACCAGCACCATGGACTGTGGACTCCTGGGGAGATCCATCAAGTTCAGTGCTGGTGGATTCCCCGGTTAAGGAAGAGTTGGAGGAGGACCTCAATCTCCCCTCCACGCCAGACAGATTTAAGGCAGTGTGGGATCTGATTGACATGATGGCACAATCCCTGGCTCCACAGACCCACATCCCAGTGCTGGCTCCAGCATCAGCTCAGATGGCAGCACTGCCTCCAATCGGGCACAAGGGCAAGCCCACGATGAAGTGGCAGTGTTCCCCATCACCATGTCACTGCTCTCCCACCCCGTTGAGATACTCTGGTTGGGCTCAGACTATTCCTCTGGATCACAGATGGAGTCCTATGCATGCTGAGAAAGCTGGCACTGCTCCTGATTCCGACATCGACCCTGGCACTGCCCCAAGTGAGAGGAAGGGCAGTCAGTACTGCTGGTGTCATAGGCCACCTCAGTGGCAGGCTTCAGTACAGTGGCCCTTCTGCACACCAGTGCCTGAGGCCCAGCTCTAGAGCCATGTTGGTGGCTTCAGCAGCCAATGGACCCCCTTGGTTACCTTGGTTTCCTGTGAAATACTGAATATTTGGAATAAACCTTCAAAGGACAAAGGTCAAGTGCCATTGAGGTCAGACCTGGGCCAACAACATGCCACCCATGGCACCAGCAGGTAGCCAAAGGGACAGGAAGACCTGGTCCCACCTCAGGCATTATCCTCTTCCTTGCCTGATGAGGCTGTGGCAGGGACAGTCACTACTCTTCCTCCAATGCACACCGAGGCCTTTCAGGGACCTTCTCAGGCAGGTGGCCCAAAATCTGAATTTGCAGGTGAAGGAGGTTACAGAGGACTCAGATCCAATGATGGACATCCAGACTCCCGAGGGACCCTGAAGGGTGGTTCTGCCCCTTGTCAAAACAATCCAAAACATTGCTAAGTTGCTTTGGCAAACCCACTGGGGGCGTGGATCACAGATATTTTGTACCACAGAAGGGGTGCAAGCACATCTTTACCCACCGCCAGCCTAGCACCTGCTGGTGGATGTTGTCAACCATAAGGAACAGCAGGGACAAACAGGATCTATGCAGAAGTCCAAAGTTACATTGAAACTGGACCTCTTCAATCAAAAAGTGTCCACTGGGGCTCCAGCTTTGGATAGCAAACCAACACACCGTCCTGACCTGTTATGCCTACAAGTCCTGGGCTTCGCTGTTAAAATTCCAGGAATTGCTCCTGGTGGATTCACACTCCTAGTTCACTGTGCTCCTGAAGGAGGGCAAAGTTGTGGCCAGGACCTCCCTCCAGGCTGCCCTGAGCTTAGCAGACTCAGCCACTCATACCATGTCTACTACCATAACGATGAGGTGAAGTTCATGGTTTCAGGTGTCTGGGCTCCCGACGGAGGTCCAGAATACAAGTTTGACTGTGCTGGATTGTTTGCTTAGCAAACAGACTCAAAGACTTGAGGGCAGAGCTCAAATCTTTAAGGATTCACACTCCAGAATCCCACAAAAATGGTGTTTAATTCCTAGTCTGCTCCTCATTTCTATTCTGGTCCCCCAAAGCAAGAATTTAACGGGGGAGGGAGGGACAGAAACAATGTCCAATCCTCCTAAGGTCAGGCTGGGGTTTGTCCAAACAGCCCTCTGGTTCAAAGCCAAACTTTTGAAGGTGCACCTGAGACAGAACACCAATATTCAATCCAAATCCTACCCTGGCCTTTGTGAACAGTCTCTCCCGCTTCTACCATGCCTAGTCCCAGATTACTTCAGATGCTGGGTCCTGAGCATGGTAGAAGTGGGATATACTCTCCAGTTCTCTTCCCTCTGACCCACCTTCCCCATCCTCATCAGAGACCCTTCTCACAAACAACTTTTGCAAAAGGTGCAATCACTCCTCATGCTCAGGGCAAAAGAGGAGCCTCCTCAGGTGTTCAGGAGCAGAGGGCTCTACTTCTGCTATTTCTTAATTCCCAAAGCCAAGGGTAGGCTTGGACCGATCCTAGATCTGTGAGATCGCAACACATTCATAAGGAAGGTTAAGTTTCTAATGGTCTCCCTGGTCTCCATCATCCCCTCCTTGGATCCAGGAGACTAATGCATGCTTCCGCATCTCCATAGAATCAGAGCTGGAAGAGACCTCAGGAGGTCATCAAGTCCAGCCCCCTGCCCAAGGCAGGACCCATCCCAACTAAATCAACCCAGCCAGGACTTTGTCAAGCTGAGACTTAAAAACCTCTAGGGATGGAGATTCCAACACTTCCCTAGGGAACCCATCCCAGTGCTTCACCACTCTCCTAGGGAAATAGTTTTTCCTAATGTCCAACCTAGACCTCCCCCACTGCAACTTGAGACCATTGCTCCTTGTTCTGCCATCCGTCACTACTGAGAACAGCTTTTCTCCATCTTCTTTGGAACCCCCCTTCCGGAAGTTGAAGGCTGCTATCGAATCCCCCCCTCACTCTTCTCTTCTGCAGACTGAACAGACCCATCATCCTGTCCCACACAGTTTCCACGTTTTGTGGTAAAGCAGCCAACATTTCCAGATTACCATTTTTCCCATTCTGGCTCTCAGCGGCCCCTGGGGTATTGACCAAGTGCATGGCAGTCGTAGTGGCCTTGCTCCACAAATGACAGGTACACATCTCCAAGTACCTAGTCGACTGGCTCATCAAAGGCCAATCCTCGAGCCCAAGTGGAGGAGCATGTGACCCTTGTACGAGCCATCTTCTTCAGGCTGGATCTCATCCCAAATGCTTTCAAGTCAACAGTCCCTGACTCAGAAAATAAACTTCATTGTGGGCAGGTACTGTCCATATCACGTTTCCAAGCCCTAATGGACTTCATCAAAACCTCCCACCAGTTTCCAACAATGACAGCCAGAAATTGCATGAAACTGGTGGGGCTCATGGTGGCTTGCATCTGTGTAGTCAGCATATGAGATTATGACTTTGTCCTCATCAGACGCAGTTGGCACAGTTGTACAGGCCCAGCCACGACTCTCTGGACAGACTAGTCATGCACCTGCCTCAAGTTCTCACATCTCTCCACTGTGGCTGCAGCCACAAGTGGTCTGCATGGGAGAACTATTTGCCAAGCTGCAACCTTCGTTATGGTCACAGATGCGTCGGCATTAGGATGGGGAGTGCCCCGGGTGACCTTAGGACACAGGGCCTGTGGTCCCAGGCAGAACTATACATCAGTGTCAGGCAGCTATGGGCAGTTTGTCTAGCATGCATGATGTTCCAGACCAATCTTCAGGGGGAATGTGTGTCAGTGCTGATGGACTGCACCCTCCTCCCAGGAAACTGCTTGGGAGTCACCTAATTGGAACGGACATAAGCAAGCATTCTAAGAAGTGAAATGGTTACTTGTCCTCTCATGACTGTTGTTCTTTGAGATGTGTTGCTCATGTCCGTTCCAAAACCAACCTGCCTGCCTTCTTTTGGAGTATTTTGGCAAGAAGGAACTGAGCAGGTGTCAGATCAGCTGTGACCTATACATGTCACCATGAAGGCGCCACTCCTGGGGGGGTTACAGCCAACCCACCAGGTACCAGTAAGGGAAAAGCTTTCCAACAGTCCTGCACGCGGCATGCAGACACGTAATTGAAATGGACATGAGCAACACATCTTCGAGAACAACAGTTATGAGATGGTAAGTAACTTTTTTTTCTGTATGACTCCTGCCTAAGCCAACTGCCTTGAACAACAATAGTGAAGATACTCATAGGAGTTAAAACAACACACAATCAAAGGTTTTCTCTATAGAAGATAAGATGAGGCAAGAGTTCTAGGACAATGTTGGGGTACAAAACTGGGTTAGTGCTGTGTTCCCAAGCTCACTCTATGTTGATATAACAATGACTCTGTGATGTTCCTTCACAGTGAGCAGTAGTGACACTGAGTGAAGATTACACCACAGATTTATCTTAAGGGGCTGTGTTAAGATTTCACTACACTGTTTGGACGTTTAAGGTAAATGTAAAATACTTGTGCTTTTTAATATGTCTGAATTTTGTAAGTCCAGTTTGAAAAAAGAGCAATCTGAGTCAATTTCTTTCTGTTTCCAAAATCGCAGCATGAATGTGTGTGAATGGAAATGTGACCAGAGTTGCAGGGTGCCACACTGGAATTACTCAGGGCAAACTACAAAGAATGAGGCAGAGAGTCCCCAACGCCAGTGAATATTTTAATACTTAGTTTTACCAAGCCAGCACAAAACAGCTTCTAGAATCCCTTCCTGGTTTCTCAGAAACCAAAACACTTATAGCAACACAGCCTTGGGCTTCCAGGTCAGATATGTTGACAATTCTGAAACTCTTACTTATCTTATAAGAAAGTTCCTCCAGTCCCAAAGCGTTGGACACATGATCTCCCAGGTCAATGAATGTTTCAGATCTTACCCAAATACATGCTCGCAGCCAATTCTTATGAACTAAAATTGATTAAAAAAGAAAGGAGACAGAGTATTGGTTAAAAGATCAGTATAGATAAAGGCCTGAGTATAGTTCTGAGATCAGATTCATAGTAGAAATGATGAGCTTCGTAGTGGGATTATGTGTTTGGTTGTGTGTGTTCTCCCTGTGTGCGCTGTGTGGCCATCTGGGACAGCAGACCTCAAATGCCCAGTGCACAAGGTCTGTGAAGATATGAAGGTACCGGGTCAGGTTTATTGCCAACGAAGCACAGTGTGGGTATCCCACAGACTCCACAGGACCAGTAACGTGCCTGTAACACTGGATCAGCTCAGTGAAGGATAGACCTTTCTGTTCCTCCCTAGGCTAGACAGAGACTCTCCCCTGAGCTATCTCTTTATACCCTGATACAAACACATTACATATGGCCCAGTGACCTTAGTTACTGCCCTATGATGTGGCTAGTTATTACTCATCGCTTCGTACTTGTTGGTTCAGTTAAAACATCTCTATTCCAAACTGTCATCCTGCATTTATCTTTTAGGAGGAGTCAGTGTGTTCCTGTTATTGTTCTACCACCCTTGAAATCAGAATGTTCTGGTACCACTTGATATCAGGAGTGTTTGCAGGGTTCTCTAGTGCCTAGCACTTCTAGGAATGTGCATTTCTGCAATATCAGCCCTTTTTCTTGCCAGATTCTGTGAGCAGGGCCTGCCTTTTGCTCAGTTTGTTTTAGATCAGTAAAGCTTTTACCACTACTTCAGACCAGGTCTCAGGTCTCATACGAGGGCCTGTGCCTCAGGCTCTAGTCCTACTACATTTAGTTGCAAAGAGTTCTTTCAGAATTAGCCCATAGGTTATAGTCCAGTGTTCCTCTTCAGGGCAGTCCAGATGTGACGGGAGATCTCAGTCTTACGACTCAAGCCTCCCTGCATAAAGCATGAAGCAGCTTTCTACAATTCCAGGCCTTCTCTGGGCAGCATATAGCCCTTATGTGAATAATAGGCAATCACTGAGACTTGGACGCAGACTGGTTTCCTAAGCATCACTAGGAATTAGCTACATGAATTAACATAGGGCAGTTGCCTGTCTTCCACCATTCCCAAGTGATTTTCTATGTCAAAGAGATCAGTACAGTGATATCGCTATATTTACAGATAATTTAAATATTAACATTTCCTTTTTGTCTCTGAATTAGCAGAATACAGCATAGGCAGGAACTGGTTTTTTACATTGTTAAGCTTTAACAATATATATATGTAAACACACAAACTCACAATCATCTACCAATCTGTCCATACAGGTTGAATTTGGTCATTTATCCTGCAATATTTTTAATTCTTTCTGGCCATGTGTCGTAGGAAGCAACTGTAGGGCAGGAGGGGAATGGACACCCTCTAGTACCTTGTCCCCATCAACATCGTCCTCATTTTCCTAGCTCCGACACCATGTCCTTATGTTCTTACATTCACAGAATCATAGAACACAGAAAATGAGGCTAGGAAGAGACCTCAGGAAGCCATCTAATCCAAACCCCTTCTCAAAGCAGGACCAAATCCAACTAAATCATCCCAGCCAGGGATTGGTCAAACCTGGACTTAAAAACCTCTAGGGATGGAGATTTTACCACCTCCCTAGGTGGCTGTCTTAGGGAGCCCTGAGCTCTGGTACTGACCTGGTTATAGACCTTTTGAAGGTGGCAAGGTACACTGAGTATCCCCTTAATTACTTGGGGGAAATTCTCTGGCATCATATATATAGTAGCCCAATGTCTGTGACTCTGTGATGCTGGCTGTTCCCTCTGGGCGGCGCTGTTGCCTCCCGCCGTGGCGATCGGCTGACTTCTGCACCGCTCATCCGGGCCGCCGCGCGGGACCAAGTGGCGCAATCAGCCGTTTGGGGTCCACTCCCCATGAGCACGGGGCCCAAGCGGCTGCTTGCGTCGCTTGCTCCCAGCGGCCCAGCTGGCGCGCAGAAGTCAGCCGAGTGCCACTGGCGGCGCAAGAGCACCGCCCAGAGGGAACAGCCAGGGGCCGGGGCCTGGACGAGCGTGTGTCTCTGACGTCAGGAAAGGGCGCCGGGTTCAAAAGGAGGAAAGCAGCGCGGACACGGAGGAGGGAGAGAGGAGAACGGAGGAGGCAGAGAGGAGGCGGAGGACAATGAGAGAGAGAGTGAGAGACACGCAGCAGGAGGAGGAGAAGAGAAACACAGAATGAGAGGCGGGAGGGGGAGAAGAGAAAGACAGAGAGATGGAGAGAGGCAGGAGGTGGACGAGAGCTGAGAGAGAGAGAGGGCGAGGCAGTAGGAGGAGAAGAGAGAGAGAGGCCGTTTGCGCCGCTTGCTCCTGCGCGGTGGCCCGGCTGAGCAGCACAGAAGTCAGCTGAGCGCCATGGCAGGAGGCGAAGGGGGACGGGGCGGTGACGTACACGCCCAGGGGACGGGGCCTGGACGAGCGTGCATCCCCGATGGAGACAGAGGAGAGTGGAGAGAGAGTGAGAGGCAGGAGGAGAGAGAGAGAGATGGAGCGGAGAGGAAGAAGGTGGAGGAGAGCTGAGAGGGGGGGAGGCAGTAGGAGGAGGAGAGAAGAGAGAGAGACGGAGCGAGAGACCGGAGGCTCAGGAGAGAAAACTGACGTGGAGGAGAGACCTGAAAATCCCGTCTTATGACGGGATAATTGGCTAGTGAGTTATATAAGAGGCCATACTACATGGGTACAAGGGTCCCTTCCAGCCTTGGAATCTTTGAATCTATGAACTTTTATTGTCATACTTTTAACAGCCCTCCAATTTAAACATGACAGGGCTGGTGGCATTCTTGGTGTGGGCCCTGGCCTTGGAACTTGTTTCTCCCTGTTGTCTGATGTAGCCTGAGCTGGAGTATCAGGAGCATGGCTTATCTTCAAAAGCAGAGCAGGTTGAGCAAGGTGGAAATGGGTTAATGGTGATGAGGAAAATGATTAGTCCTGACTAAAGGGTGGATGAGGAGGAATTTGTTACTGAGGGGATCCTGGAGGTTCCGTGAATCCATCACAGAAATCAGCTCTTAACACAGAATTCTGCTACTGAAACAAAACTTCAATTTAAAATAACATTTCTTATGGTTGCAAACAATCTTTGGAGACCACGTATGTACATGAAGCAATGTAGTTTTCCTGGGTCTGCAGGCAGCTTGGAAGAATACCTGAGCTGACTAAGTCCTTGGTTTGTTGGAGTCAGTGAGGCTTATTTTTACAGGAGACATTAGTGCCCACTCAAATGATGAATTTTCTAAGTTAAATGACTAGAGCCATAATGACCAGACCTCAGTGGAATTCTCCTACGTCTATGGCTCAACACATTCTAGATCTCATTGTTATTCTGGGATTGAATGTGGAGGGGGGTAATGGTTGGACATTACCTCCTCTGATATGAGGCTGAGGATCACCTTTGCCCCTGAAAGGGTAGGAGACCTAGAGCATTGATCCACTGCTAGAGATTAATGGCCCCATAGATTTTTCTGAGCTTTTGGAGGGAGAATTTTGTATAGATAGTGGAGCACTCTGTCGATAACTTGGTAGGACAGTATGATTAATTTTGTCCCCAACTATCGACACAGTGGCTCCTAAATACCTCCTCTCTCTGTGTTATCTTCACAGGTCTCCTTGGTATTCAGATGGTCAGCAACACATGAAGCATGAAGGGAGGAGGCTAAAGTGCCAGTGATGGAAGTCACTCTCAAGGTGATCGCTCATCACACACAGACTTTTTGAAGTGTAATGCCATGATTGTGATGGAGATGAAGAAAGTTTTCTTCTTCACCACGCAGGAAGTCTCAATGCAGGCTGTCTGATCTCATGCACAGAGCCTTGCTGTGAGGGCTTGTCTATGTATTTCACTGATTAGGCTCAGACCAGACAACCAGCCTTTGTGGTGGCAGTTCCGTGTCATGCAAACAAATGCAGAGTTTTTCTCTCATTCAGAGTCAGCCAGTTTTGCTCATTGATGTTCTGAAAGTGGTTGGCAAACTTAAAGCTGCAACCTGTGGTTTGGCTCTGATACCTTCTGGTTGCCTTTTATCTGACACTTGGTTTGCTGTTGGTGGAGAGTCGATGCCTGTAATAGAAGTTAGGGTGGCAGCATCTTTAAACAAGCATCTGTCAAGATTTTGGTGACAGAGCCATTATCTCTGATGCAGTTGCTGTTAAGTAGTCTGTCTCCTCTTGGAGCTGAGGGGCTCATTCTCTGCTAGAAGAGACACGCTGTCATTGCACTCATGTACTGAATGCACAAGCAGCTGTAGGAGCCAGCTGCCCCAGTATAGCTACTCCCACTGCTTGCATGGCCATGGCCACATTCTATTTTTGCATGTTAGCTCAACGAGATCCACCATAGGTAAACCCCCCTGTGCTGGGAATCACACCCAAAGCTCAGCATGCCAAACCCAAACTGGCCAGTCTTCAATCTGGCTCCAACCTTCCCATTCAGGGACTGTTACAGGGGAGCGATTTGGGCAGTGCTGAGGATCCCAAGATTCTATGGCCCCTTTCATGCTGGACTTAGACCACGCTACAGTACAAAGCCAGTCCTAGTCTGATTGTCAAATGCAAAGAGGGGTTTTTGGCCAAAACCCATGCAGCACCTTTATATCTTCTTCTGCTTTTGATACCCCTGACCATAGAGCAAGAGTTGTATGTGAGTAGCAAATGTTCTCTGAGGCTATGTCTTCACTAAAGCTTTATTTAGAATTAACTTAATTTGAAATAGTTTTTCTGTATAGATGCGCTATTTCGAAATAGCGTTTTGCTATTTCAAAATAGCGCGTCCACACTGAGTGGACCCTGAACCGAAGTTAAGGCTGGCCGGAACCAGTGCCAGCAGGGCATCAGGTTAGGACTTAGTGTGCGGGGCTGCTGCCTGAGGCTAACTGAGCTCCATGCTTAAAGGGACCCTACCCCAACCCCGGACAGACAGTTCTCAGGGTTCTCTGCTTGCTTGTCTACCTTGATGAGGGACAGCAAAGCAGTCCTGTCTTGGAGTGCCTTGAGTGCCCACACTCGGGACACCGCAGCACTCGGCCACATGGAGCCAGAGCTGCCCCTGGGCACGCCGGTGCATCTCGTGGGGTCGTTGCCATCAGCCCGGCTGCACTTGCTGCAGGCTGCCATCCGGGGGGTCCATTGGGGGGCTGTCAGGATGCAGGAGTCCCTGAGGGAGAGCGTCCACCCCAAGGAGCCCTCGGAGCCACCCCGGTTCTCCCCACCGGGGGCTAGTGTCCCATTCCTCCCTCACGTCCTTCCACTTATCCCTCCCTAGCCCCCCTTCCTGATGTCAAATAAAAGACACGTATGTTCAAAAATAGAAACTGGGTTTATTGAACAAAACTGGTGGGGGGAGGGGGATGAGCCTCTGGGGAGACTGGGAAAAGGAGGTGGGAGAGGGGTGGGGGAAACCTGGGAGGAGGGAGCTGGAAGGGGGGAAGCAAGGGGAAGAAGGGGGAGGAGAAGCTCAGGGTTGGGGGTCTCGCCGGACCAACCTGACTTTCATGCAAACCTGCTCCTGGGTTCGCATGTGGCCTTTGGTGGCCAGACTGGCAGCTATCCTACCATAGACAGCCGTGTTCCTCCGTCTAGGGCTGAGATCATGGAAGTTGGGGGCATCCCCCCCAAACCTGAATAAGGTCCATGATCTCCACCCTGGACCAGGAAGGCGCCCACCTTCTCCAGCCCCTGGAAGGCTCCTGGGAGCTGGCAGACTGATCCTGGGGAGCTGTGGAGGGCTGGCTGCCAGTGGCTTGCTGGCTCATGTTTTGGGACCACTGGGTCAGGGGCCCTGGTGGCCACTGCTGGCTCTGGGCTGGCAGGCTTGGAGCTGGCACAGGCACTGTGGCCATGGTCTACCCCTTTAATGTCTCCGGGCTGAAGGAGAGGAGAGTAAGCTTTCGTGGTTGTGCCCAGAGTGGCCACCAGGGCTCCCTGGGAAGGGCTGGAGGCTCCCTATTTCGAATTAAGTGTCTCAGCACTTAATTGAAATATATTCAATTTGGCATTACTCCTTGTAGAATGAGGTTTACCAAATTGAAATAAGGGCTCCACTATTTCAAATTTATTTGAAATAGCGGTTTGCCTGTGTAGACGCTATTAAAGTTAATTCGAAATAACTGCTGTTATTTCGAATTAACTTTGTAGTGTAGACATACCCTAAGAAAGGACCCAGGAGTTGTGTGTTGTGTGAGTGCTCTCTGCCCTAAGAGCATCTCATGTGGAATCAACAAGGAGTCCGATGACACTTTATGCCTTAATAAATGTGTTAGCCGTTAATGTGGAGTGTCGCATTTATTTCTTCACCTTACTGCTGAGAACCAGAGCAACTGTGGCTAAAAGCCCATTCCAGTTTGATGGCAAAATGAAGGCAACAATGAGAAATAAAAAAGTGACATAACAAATGTAACAAGGGGAAAATGGACACCAATTGGTATGAATTAGAAGTTATGCAGTTCAGAAAATGTCTAAAGTGAACTAAGGACATCAGGTAAAAATCCATGGCTGGCCTAGCTAAGGACAGTAAGAAGGAGTTTTTAAATGTTTATTAGGAACAAAAGAAAGCCTAAGAATGGTATAGGATGGAGACGGTAAAATTGTTGTTAATGATGCAGAAACACCAGCCACGATCAATACAAATGTCTGTTCTGTATTTGAAAAGATGGGTTATATACTTGTATTACACGAGGACGATGTATTTACTAGTCCAGTAATAAGTGAGAAGGATATTAAATAACATTTAGTAGGGATGTGCATTTTTAAATTAACAGGTCCAGATAACTCCCCAAGAGTCTTGAAAGAATTGGCTGAGGAAATCTGGCCGAGTGATGTTAATTTTTAATACATCTTAAAATACTGAGGAAATGCCAGAAGAGTGGAAGAATACTAAAGTTGAGCCTGTGACGTATCAGGGTACAATCCAGACTAATGAACAGCTGCATCACTCCTGCCCTGCAACCTTGGGTGCCTTACAATGCCCATCCTTGGGTGCCTTACAATGCCTAATCCCACTTGGGCTACTCGCAAACAGCTTTCTAGTATGTAAGTCACACTCTGAGGCTACATCTATACTGCACCCCTTCTTCCGCAAAAGCTTATGCAAATGAAGCGTGGAGTAGAATATCGCTGTGCTTCATTTGCATAATTAATTAGGGGCTGTTTTTGCTCAAGATGCTTTTGCACAAAAAGGAGCTGTGTAGATGGCTCCTTTTTGTGCAAACCGCCCCTGTTGCACAAGAGCCGTTCTTCCTCATTTTTTCAGGAAGAACAGCTCTTGTGCAAGAGGGGGTTTTTGCGCAAAAAGGAGCCATCTACACTGCTTGTTTTTGCCCAAAAACGGCTCCTAATTAATTTTGCAAATGAAGTGTGGCGATATTCTACTCCGTGCTTCATTTGCATAAGCTTTTTGCTGAAGAAGGGTGCAGTATAGACATAGCCTGAGTGTTTGTGTGTAACTGCAGCTTCCCAGCCACACTTGTTACACTCTGGGGGTGCATCTAAACTGGCAAGAATACTTGCGCAAGAGGGCCAGTGTAGACAGGCACCTTAATTTCTTGCGCGCAAGAAAGCCTGATGGCTAAAATGGCCATTTGAGCTTTCTTGCGTAAAAGCGCGTCTAGACTGGGCATGGATGCTTTTGCGCAAAAGCATCCGTGCCAATCTAGACGCTCTTTTGCGGAAAAACTTTTCCGTTAAAAGTATTTCCGCAAAATCATGCCAGTCTAGATGCAGCCTGGCTCTCCCCAGCCTTGGTTATATTCCAGGGGGATCCCAATACAGCTCCTGTCCTAGATTTTCCTCCAGAAATGTATGCCCTATACTACTGTATAATACACAAGCTATATAAGGTTTAAATTTCTTTAAAAGGAATAATTTGCACATAGCTTGCCATCCCAAATGGCGTTTCCTAGGCAGTGGATTAGATAAAACAAGTTTATTAACTACAAACAGAGATTTTAAATGATTATAAGTAATGAGGTAAAAAGTCAGAAATTTATTTAAAAAAAACCAATAAAATACATTTCCTGCCTAACTTGGCAAACTGTTAAATTCAAAGCAAAGTTTTCTCACCACTTGCTTTCAGCTGTCTCACTGAAGAAAATGGCTTACATCAGGACTCCTTCTTCTAGAGTCTAATAAATGTGTCTTTATGTGCCATGAATTGATGGGTGGAGGGGGATGTTTGCCCCTCCTTTTCATAGTTTCTGTCCCCAGCTTGAAAAACATTTCCAGTTGAGTACCAGGAGACAAACTGTCTATGTGGAAGGATGTTCCCTGCTCCTTTTATCTCATTGGTTTGAGCATCCTTTCTTTTCTTTCCTGCTCGATAACCCTGTTTGCTGCCTAAATTCATATTGACCAGAGCACACATTCTTCTGTTTGGAACATGTGTTAACATCATATAGTGGAATCTTAAAACTTCACATGCAATGTTGCTGCACATATTCTTTCAGGATGATACTAATCAGCAAATTATGAGTTTTCAAATAATCATGACAGTAGCTTGTAGGGTGTGAATACAGGGGTGTATTCTGTCTCAGTGCCGATATTCAAAATAGGCAAGTGAGATGACTATGCCAGTTAGCCTGACCTCAATCCCAAGCAAAATAATGAAAAATTTGATATGAAATTCAATTGATAAATTACAGTAACTGCAACAAAGTAATCTATTTAGACTTTTGTAAAACATTTCACTTTGTATCACATAACAGGTCTGATTAAAATTAGCTCTTTTCAATATCAATAAAGTTCATGCTAAATGGATTCTGAATTGGCTATCTGTTAAATCTCAGAAAAGTAACAGTCAATGAGGAATCATCATTAAACGGTGGTGGTGTTTCTACTGGGATTCCTCAGGGATCAGGTACAGTGAAATGCAGTATTTTCATCAGTTTTCTGGAAGTAAATATAAAATCACTGCTGATAAAACATTTAAATGGGACAAAGATTGGCAGAGTGGAAAATAATAATGAGGACAGGGCAGTCAAATTGGGTTCTCTTTGTAAATTGGACCACTTCAAACAACATACATTTTAATACAGCCAACTGCAGAATTGCACATCTAGGAACAATGAATGCAGGCCATATCTTCCAGAAGGGGGAAGCAGTGATTCTGAAAAGCATTTAGGGGTCAAACAACTCCAGCTTCTAGTGGAGAAAAAAGTCACATGAATTATTGAAGGAGAAAAAGCTTCACAGTGAGAGTTCTTTAAAGAGCTCAATTTGTTTAGCTTATCAAAATGAAAATTAAGAAAATAAGAAAATGTATTTGATTCCCGAGTCTAAGTATGTTCCTGGGGAGAAAATACTAGCTACTAAAGTTCTCTTTAATCTAGAGGATAATGGCATAACAAGAGCAAGTGGTTGGAAGATGAAGCCATACAAAATAAAGTCAGAAACAAGTCTCAGATTTTTGAACAGGGAAGGTGATTGATCCACTGGACAAATCTACCAATGAAAGACCAGACCTGTGAGGTGGGGGATTCCAGGTGTGGCTTTTCACCCACAATTCCAGCCAGACCTGCGAGGTGGGGGATTCCAGAGCTCGTGCTGCAGACAGAGCCTGCACCACAATTAAACAGCCCCTTAACCTGACATAGCTGGCTGATTGCATTGCAGGCAAACTCTATGTGGCCTTGGAGCAAAACTGCAAAGAGGAGCTAGCCAGAGACTCCAGCCAGTAGGAACAAAGGCAGGGACCTTTTCAGCTTTAGACACTCCAGTCAAATCTGTAGAGCAGGGGCCTGCAGAACCTCAAAGGGTGTTACAAAGAGGAGGGAGAAAAATTGTTCCCCTTAACCTCTCATGATGGGACAAGGAGCCATGGGCCTAAATTGCAGCAAAGGGAGCTTTAGGCTGGACATGAGGAAAAGCTTCCTGACTCTCAGGGGGGTGAAACACGGGAATAAGTTGCCCAGGGAGGCTGTGGAATCCCCATCTCTGGAGATATTTAAGAGCAGGTTGGACAAATACTTGTCAGGGATGGTCTAGATCAAGGGTGGGTAAATACCGGCCCATGGGCCAGATCCAGTTCACCAGGGTTAGCTCCTGGTTGGCCAGCTACACTATATTTACCTGCACCTCCACAGTACAGGCAGTCCTGTCAGCTGCGGATCGCCATTCCCTGCCAGTGGGAGCTCTGGACTGAATCACTTCCCACAGCTCCTCTTAGCTGGGAATGGGGATTTGTGGCCAATGGGAGCTGCAATCGCCCGCAGCTGCAGAGTTGCAGATAAATACAGTGGGGGCGACCCACAAGTACCTAACCCTGGTGAGCTGCCGCCATTCTATTGCCCACTTCGGTCTAGATGGTGCTGGGTCCTGCCACGAGTTCAGGGGACTGGACTTGCTCGCCTTTCGAGGGCCCTTCCAGTCCTAGAATTCTATAGTTCTATGGTTTTGTTTGCTGGGCTTTTCACCCACAATTCCAGCCAGACCACTATCATCCAAGATGTTTGTTTTCAGCCCATTTTTGTCCACAGCTGTGACATACATTGTCATGACAGCATCATCGATATTATTCCCTTATCTGCTGATTCCTCAGCAGAGGAATTTCCCGTGGACACAAACCAAGTTGTTTTGCAAGAACAGATCTTGCCTGCTCATGACCTTAAATCCTTGTTTTCGTGGCCAACATGCAACTCACTCAAGTCAAGCACTCTGCATTCATGCTAGGTCTCCATGGCCCATAGCCTAATATAGCATCTGCTACTTGGTAGAATTGCTGTGTAGACACACCGGCCCACACCCCCCCAGCAGCAGCTGCTAGGTGTGGGGCTGGGAAGGCCAGTCCCTCCATCCAGGTTAGTGTGGTTGTGGTCTAGCCTCCATCACTGGGGTGGCCACTGCAACCTGCCCAGTCAGCAGGGCACACAGACACCACTGTGCACAAAGCCTGGCACTTTGCACTGGTGGGTGCCTGCCGGGGTCTGCAAAAAAGTGAGTGGCTCATATGGCCTGATGGTGCCAACTCCACAGGCAGCAAAACGGGCTGGCACCAGGGAATGCCTTGCTTCCCTAGGGCCGATACTCTTGAAGCAGAAGAGCTAGTTTCTGGCTGTGGGAATCCCCCTCATGCCCAAACACAGACCCTTTATATTCTAAATAATAAAATTATAGCAGAAAATGTATTTTAAAGGGCACCTACCAGTGGTTTACTTGTGACACACTCTCCTACCCAAATAGCTCATTGATTTACAGTCTACAACCCATGGCATGATTATTGGGGCATTGCAGGGCGGACAGGTGGTCATGCGGTGTGTGAAATTCTAACAGTTTTCCTCTCAGCCTGCTTTAGGACAAATCTGGGAGAGGTGCAAAACATTGAAACGACACTAGGAAATCTGCGGGTTAGCCGGATGGTAAAATAGAGAGGAGTCAGTCTGTGCAGCAGTTTTAGGTGTCCTCACCTTCTTAACATTAACGAGCTATAATGAATTCCTCAATGGTAAGAGTCTGTTTTTAAACCCGAGTGTCAGAAAATGGTAACATTAGGACTCCTGTCCCATTCCAGTGGTCACACTGCATACAGTGCCTCTTAAAGCAAGCGGCTCCCACCTTCTCCTGGTGTCTGCTTGGGCCTGGCTGTGAAAATGAGCAAGAGGAGAGAGCGCGCGTAGATAGAGGGAGGGGGATGGAGCGAGCAGGGGCAGGACCTCAGGGAAGGGGTGGTTTTCTGCAGTTGGAAAATTGGCAGCCCTTCCCTATAAAGGGGCAACCTGGCAGGTTTCCTCCCCTGGGAAGGAGCCACCTGCAGTGGGCCCAGGCTCTGTCTACCAAGGGCTGCTGATCTACTTTGCAGGTGGGCTCCCAGGTCACCTGTGCTGAGCCTGCCCCTTTCTGGAGTGCGCCTCTGGGCAGGAAGTCAGCATACCAGCTCCACCTGGCCAGCCTGATCGTCTGCCAGGGCCGGGCCAAACCCAAGGCCAGGTCCACTTGGTAGAGAGCAGAGCTCTCTGGGTAGACCATGCAATTGCTGATCATTCCTGGGGGTGTTACGTGGGCCCACTGCCCGCAGGGGAATAGACAGCATCCCCAGTGTCCAAAGTGGGGGTGGGGCCAGGGGAGGTTTCTTAAAGCTTGTTCTGCTTCTGTGCTGCTGTTACACAGCTAATGCCTCTCACCCCAGTAGGTGTTGGTGTTGCTACTTGCTCCCTTCTTGCTTATCTCCCCGATCCCTCGCATCTGTGAACAGACACTCCAGCACAGTCTCCCTTTCCATTCTCATTATGGCTTCAGTAGCTCTGACTCTTTGCTCGCTGTTCATACCAAAAGCACCGAGCCTCCAGTTCAAGTTGGGTGCAGGTCTCCTGTGGCTGGCAACTGCTGCTTCTCTGCAATGTGCCACTGATGGAACGTGTGTTGCTCAAGGCATGAAACCCACATACCCTGGTGCTGTTTCCAGGGGGCGGTATGTTAGCCGGAGACTCGCTCGCTGACATGGCTTCCCCATCGTGCGGAGGTGCAGTCACTGTGCCCATTGCAGGGCACTCGCCCGTAGGCCTGGCACGTCTTCCCCCAGACGCACTCCAGCAGCTGTGCCAGTGCTGCGCTTCTAGACTAGACTTGCTCTAAGGGATGAGGGAGAGATTTCTGGGGAATTCCTGGGCAGGAATATTGGAGCAAATGGCCTAGGACTAAAATCAGGCCTTGCCACTGTTCACTTGGCTAATCAGTTTTCTTTTCTTTCTTTTAGGTCCACCTGCTGAGCCACTGGAGCCCACCAGACCTTTACCAACTCTTCCTGTGCGCAGGATCCATTCCCCTTCGGAGAGGAAGCATGAGAGACAGCCAAGACCCCCCAGACCTCCTTTAGGTGACAGGCCATCAACACCAGGCATGAAACCCAACATATGTGATGGCAACTTTAACACTGTGGCTCTGTTTAGAGGAGAAATGTTTGTTTTCAAGGTACTAAGAATGCTGTCTCACCAGTGATATATTTTTTAAGCTTTATAGCCTGAAAAAGAATCATTTGCATAAATAATTGTAAATTATCAGCTATTTTATGGTACCACTTTGTGCTGCTGAAAACGGCTCTGTCGTCTGTAGCTGACATATAATCAGTGAGTGTGAGAATTTTGAAAGGAAAGTTTTAGCATATCAGAAAAAAATTAGTAATACTTGGCATAGTGCCTGAAGAGATGGGCATAAAGAAAAAGTGATATTTGTGATATTTACCACCTGGTTTCCCCTTCAGCGTTATCAGTATCCTTCACAAAAAATTAATCGTGTCATGTTTAATAGTTTTAAAGCAAAAAGAGCAGGTAGCAGACTCTTCTAAGCAACCATGCAGCCGGCAGTTGAGAAGCACCCTCTTTACACTAGCTGTGCAATGGAATTCTTCCGACATAGCAAATGGAATTATGAAGCTATATTAACAAATCTGTTTCTTGCATACATTAGCATTTTGGTGTTATCTTACTTTAATGTTACCTGCCTCTCTTGATCAGTAGAGTTGAAAGTGCTTTACAAAAATGGTCAGTTTCATTATACCCAGTTTATACATGGGGAAACGGACACACAAAAAGGTGATATGATTTGCCCAAGGTCACACAGCAGAACAGTGGCAGAGCCAGGGATACAATACTGGTTTCCTGAGTCCCAGTCCAGTACGATATTGACTAGACCACATTCCCTAGCACTGGCCAGAGGAGAATGGAGGGACTCATAAAGCAGGAAAAGATCCTTTCTACAAAACCTGCAGTTTTTGGTCAAGTCAGCTCCCCTGAGCACTGGCTCCTGGCTGTTTCCTCTCCCACCTCTGTAGGAGGCAGCAATGGAGCCGGGGGCAAGTGGGTCTGCGGAGCTGGCATGCTCAGGGAGCTGGCTTAAAAGCCGGCTCCTCACGTGTATCAGCTCCTGCCTACTCCCTTCACTCTCTGCCCTGCTGCCTTTATATCAGAGGCAGCAGCGTTGAGCACAGGAGGCTGAATCAGTGCTCATGGGGACCCTGCTTAAAAGCCGGCTCCCCACAGGCACTGGCTCACCTTTCCCCTCCCCCCTTACTGCTCTGATACAGAGGCAGCAGGGGGCGGGGGAATGCATGTAGGAATTAACAGGATGAAGCGGTAAGTCCAGGCTTATTGGTGAATCATGTAGTTGTCTACAGGTTGACATCCCTAGTGGCCACAGGGCTGCTGAGCACCACCACCACTTCATGCTGTTTGCTTGTGTGCCAGATCAAGGTAATCTACTGAGCAAATAAAATAAACACACAAATTAAGCTTTAATTCACTAAAAGAAACTGGCTACAAATAGTAATTTTCTCCTGTTGGCCTCCTGCAGTGTAGACCCCACAACAGCTCGACTTAAGGCATTTTGCGTAGCTGGATGGCATACCTTAAGCTGACCTTCCTGATCTAGTGTAGACCAGGGCTTGCACACTGGGAAAAGGACAGTGGTGATTAGTACCAGTTCCTACCCTGTTATAGTGCTAAGAGAACATATCTTCGTATAAACGGAGCCCAAACTGGTTGGAATGCAGTCATCTGAACAGAGCTCAAGTGTGCCATTACGGCACCTGGTGGGATTTTGTGGTTGACAGCAGGGTTTAAAAGTTCAGACACTGCAAGAGCCCTTTTTCTTTTCCTAGGATCGCTGGTTTTGGCGTCTGCGCAACAACCGAGTGCAGGAGGGATATCCCATGCAGATTGAACAGTTCTGGAAAGGCCTCCCTGCAAAGATCGATGCTGCCTATGAGAGATCTGATGGGAAATTTGTGTTCTTTAAAGGTAGAGTATGTTTCCAGTGCTAATTTTGCATCACTGTTCTAACATCTCCTGCGGAACACTTTGCCAAACAGGATTTTGGCTTGCTGGTTCCAGCAGTGTATCTGTCGGAAGTGTAGAAATCCCCAAAGAAAGAGAACTGGACTTCTCACGAACCCGAACTACTGATTGCTCAGGGGCAGACGTTTAAAGATGCGCGAGGTCTCTAGTGGGATTTTCACAAGCACTGTGGGCTAGATCCATAAAGCCACTTGGGAACCCACTGCTGCTGCAGGCTCCAGATCCCCAAATCCCTGCTCAGCTGGTGCCTGATGCTGTTGGGGGGTCGCCGCAGTGCCTGAGTCTCTGCCAATGGAAATATGCAAAATTGCCTGAGTGCTGATGTCCAGAGTTGCTTGGGGCCCTAGCTCATGCCCAAGTCCTGGTGGGATTTTTAGAACAGGCATTCTCCGACGGGTGTTCCTGGATCACCGAGTCCAGGTATAAGGAGGTCGGGCCGCAGGGCAGGGGGGGGAGGGGCGCAGCAGGAAGTTCTAGCCCCTGCTGCCAGGCAGTAAGGGGGGGCCGGCAGTGGCTGTAGAGCCTTGGTCATGGCAGCCGCAGCAGCTACGGAGCCCTGGCAGCCCCCGAAGCCATGGAGCCCCAGAAGCTACGGCAGCCACAGAGCCCTGGCAGCCCCAGCAGCCACGGAGCTCCAGCCCCAGCAGCCATGGCCAGGCAGGCAGCCGCGGGGCTTGGCTGGAGTCCTAGCTGGGGGCAGCACGGGCCATGTTGGGAGGGACCTCCCCTCGTTCGGCAAAGCCCCTTGTTCAGAACCAGTCAGGTGCCGAGGTGGGAGGTACAATCTGTACTGCCTTTTGTACAAAGCCTGGTGCAGTAGGCAGAAATCCAGGGGCCAGTGGAGAGGTGGGTGTGTTCAGTGTCCCCAAAGCCCCTGTGTGCAGCACTCCCTGGGAGGTGGGAGCTGTGTCTGGGATTTGAACCCTCGCACTCACCCGCATGGCCTAACACTAGCCTGCTGGCTCTGTTGGGGGCTTCTTGCAGTTGCTTCTGGAAGCTGTTGCACTTTGTGTCAGACTTATCAGCACGTGGCCTTGAACCAGTTGTCATGGACCCTCCTACATGGAGGCGAGTGGTCTGAGTGTGAGGCCAGAGAGGCAGCATCTCACAGAGCCAGTGACTGTTTCATGAGTGATTCAAAGTGGACCAGCTTCCACAGGAGAACGACTCACACCGAGAACCCCCCCGAACTGTGGGTTCAAGCCCCGGGCCTTACAGGTTCAAATCAACAAAGCAGCGTCTGGAGCTGGGACTCCCCCATTCTGCGTGTGCCCTAGAGCTTGGCTCTCAGGGGTGGGACAGTCTGTCTCTCACAGCTGCTAGGACACTGGCTTCCTGACACCTGAGACTCCTCACCAGAGAAAGGTGCCCATCTACCTTTGGGGGGCTGGTCTGTGCCCCAGCATGTAGCTAGTCCCGTGGGAGTGACCCCTTTAAGGGTGCTGGTCCATCCAGTCCCACAGGCCAGGCCCGTGGGCTTCACAACTGGCTGTCAGGTGCCAGACACCTCTGTGGCTTCCTGCGGTGAATCCAGCCAAGTCAGACCTGGTGGGAGGCTAGTTCTGACCCCTTTGCAATGCCAGGCAGCCTTTTCAAACGAGCAGCTTGTGAGTTTCCTGGCCTGCAGGCTGGGAGAGGCGTTAGGTTACCACAGAGAAGCAATGGCTCAGATTGGCCAACACCAGGGCCCCTTGGGCCTTGCTTCCATAAGAACCAATTTTCCTTCCTCTCCCTACATCAGAGGTTCCCGCTGCAGCACGGCAGTCTTGCTAGTACTTACACCAAAGGGAGGGGCTCTCCTCAGTGCAGGTAACCTATCTCCCCAAGAGCCAGTAGACTAGCAGTGTCTACACAGGGACCTAGACTGGCTTAACTGTGCTGCACAGGGGTGAATCTTTTCACATCCCTGCCTGCCATTGTGAAACCTGCCAAAAACCCCAGTGTAGACCAAAGGTTTGTCCCAGTCCCTGCCTTGTCAGTCTCAGGGGAGAGCCCTGTGTGTGTGTGTGTGAGCTCATCTCTGAACACAGTGCCTGACATCTTCCCCCTTTGTTCTCCCACTCTGGGCCATTGCTCTGCTTCCTGGCAGAGAGGCAGGGGGGAAATGGCCTCCTCTTGGTCACCAGCTAGGTGCGAATGCCCTGCTGTTAGGGTTTTCGTGATCTTCATGGGATCCTCCATCCACAGACATAGGTTCTAGTCAGTGTGCTAATGACCCAGGCGGCTACGAGCCAAACATTCTGTGCCTTCCCTTCACGTTGAGTGCACGGAAACACAAAGCCTAGAGGGAAACTGAGGCACACACAGGCATCATAAAAATACCATGAAAATTCCCACATTATTCCTAGACGAACAGGGCTGAGACCACTCTTCTTTTCGGCATCTAGCTTAAATGGCTCAGCATGCTGCCTTCTGAGAATTCCTCACTTCCTACAGTACCATGGGTCCTGGGTGCCTAGAACTTAACCGCTTTGTGGATCTCGCCCCCAGGCACTAACACCACTGCAGTCATGAAGTCAATGACTTAGGCGATTAAGAGCTTTTCACAATTCTAGTGGGCCCCTTTATGCACTTTACAGACTTTTAAAACGCTAGCTCACTCCTTTCACTCCTGCCCTCAGGGAAAACGGGGGAGGGCTTGGGCAGAGGTGACCAGCTCTCGATGAAATGTGATTGCTGAATGGGATTCATTGTAACCCAAACACCCAGCAGTGTCACCAGACCAGCAGACATGCCCCACTGTGTGTTGGGCCTGTGATGGCCTCATGGATCTTCTCTTGAATGTGGAAAGTTCTTCTAGATGGTGCGTGGGGCAGGTGGGAACCACGTAACTGAGGGCAGGGTGAGTTGGAGGCACAGGAGACTGACACGGCTATTCAATCCCAGCTTGTTCACTGCAGGATTCCCTTATGGAATGGAATTCTGGCACCTCCCTCCAAACGCTTACAAGCTCTTTTTGGCTTAAAGCTAGAGGAGCATGTCTGGGAGGGTACGATTCGATGAGTCTACGATTGTAATGCTTGCGACAACACTGAGGATCCAGTTTTCACTTACTGAACGTAGCAAAGGCACGCTTGTTTCCCTCACTCCTTTTGCATGAAAACATCAACATTGTATTTTTTCTATAAAACTCAAGTTTTACCGACTGGGCCTTCATGAGAACCTGAACTTGGGGATGACGCCTGTGCTTTTCAAGTGACTCAGGCTCATATTCCTTCCTGATATAAGGTTACAATGACGTGAAGAAAACTTAAATCTACTTTGAATCTAAGCATTCATTTAAAAAAAAAAATCAGCGATTTTTCTTAGGAGGAGCCTCCACAATGTAAACCAGTGACTAGGGTTATTTGTCACTCTAGCTAGTTAGACTGCTCATCGCAAACCATTTATCCAACCCCTTTATTCCCTTTATCTTGTCACAAATTTTCTGTGAACAAAAGAGGATTTTATGACCCTACCTGTAAATGTGTGTCACATCATATGTGTGCATTAATCACAGTTTATGGACTGTCCATACATTGAGCCACTATATATGTAATCCCTTATTTATTACAAATCATTGGTCACGCAAGTCACATGATATTGTTTTGTGTTTCCTAATTGGATGACTAAGTTTCTATACAAGCGCTTGAAAAGGAATCTTTGGTTCGGAACAAGACAGGAAGGGGCGGGAACAAGAGATAAATGGACTTAAGGAAATCTAGTGATAGAGATGCAGCCGTGTTAGTCTGGTGTAGCTGGAATCACCCCTCACAGCGCAGCCAGGTGGGGACACCGAGTTACAGAGCTGCAGCGCTGAAACACCAGCCCCTCATGGGTGGGTGGACACGCACCACGAAGCCAAGGGGGCAATGTGGCCATGCAGCACCAGTAATGCAGGCCAACGTCCGTCTGCAGAGTAGAGCTACCCAGTGTCTGCCCAGGCAGCACTTCTGTGGAAGCAGGTTCACCGGAGCCTTTAGCGTGACCCTTTGGGTCTATGTTAGTCTTAACACACAGGAATGAATTGCTATTGCCCACAGCCCTGGCAGGCAGGGTGGCAGAAAAAGCCTCCCAGCAGGAGCTGTGGGCATCCATTAGCTCAAGCTAGATTCACGTTAGCTGGAGACAGGAGCTGCCAGCGCTTTCGATTCCTGCTGTTTAAAGGGCTCGCTGCTCCCAGCCTCGCTGCTAGGCTCTTGCCGGGGAGAACGCGAGCCCTTTCGACTGCTTCTATTTAAAGGGCTCGCGTGTTCCCTGTGGAAAGGCTTGTGCAGCTCACGGGCCGCATCAAAGCCCTAGGTGGGGTTGGGGCTGCATCTCAGCACCTCCCTTTTCTGATCCATTCTCCCCCCTCAGACAGAAGGGGAACTGGAAGTGGCGGTCTCCCACACCTCCGGGAACGTGCCCTAACCACTGGCTAAAAAGGACATGGGCGCTCCTTCCCCAGCCTCTGCTCCAAGTCTGCACCCGAGATTGGCCCCAGAGATTTTGGGGTTGGTGTCAGAGGACCAGCTGTCTGTCCAGTGGTTAGGGCACGTTCCCGGAGGTGTGGGAGACCTCTAGTGCAGCTCCCGCCCCGCAATCTCTGGGGCCAAGCTCGGGTGCAGCCGTGGGGTGGCGGGTGGGGAAGGGGCTCCCGTGTCCCTTTTAGCCGGTGGATACATGCTGGCTACGTCCAGGAGCAGCATGGCGCAAGAGTGGGCAGGAAGCCTGCCTGAGGTCTCCAGCGCTGCTGGTAGTGGCCGGGGCAGCAGGGAAGGCCGGCAGATACGCTGGGGGAAGCATGTGGGCAGAGCCTGGGGAGCGACCCAGCCACACACATTAGTGGAGCTGGGCCCCTGGAGCCAGAATATTCCTGGTGCCTGGACACCACAGGCCCATGTAACTCACTGCCCTGGGCTCACAGGCTCTTGGTGGGCTGCCCTGCCCCGTGTTTCCCAAGGGAAGCTGCTGGGGAGTTTTGCCCAACTGCATATTCCCTGTAGGGAGTCAGGCAGCCTTACAATTTACACCTCCCCTGCCATGCAATTGACAAGACAGCTGCTGGATGGGAGGCAGTGTCTGAACAGACACTGTGTCACCCTAGCTACACCGACATAAACCTTATACAGTCATAGCATCCTAGAACACTAGGCCTGGCAGGGTCATCAAGTCCAGTCCCCTGCCCGCATGGCAGGACCAAGCACCATCTCTAGATCAGCCCTGACAGGTGTCTGTCCAACCTGATCTTAAATAGCTCCAGGGATGGTGATGCCACAGCCTCCGTAGGCAGGTTCTGCCGCTCTTGGAGGGGACGTTATTGCATTGGTGTCGGAGATCACCTACATCAGTGGCACAGAGCCGGCGTGTAATAATTAGGGCAATATAAGCTGCTTTATAGCACATAGCCCAGCCCTGAGTAATTTGTTTAGAGCCTGCTCACTTCCCTCCTCTGCCTACACAAGCCTGTATAGCAGTGGGGCCCAAACTTTTCAGCATCACTCCCCCTTTTTGATTGTGGGCCCCAGCCACAATACTGTCACAGCTTCAGGCGCACAGGCCTGGCTTGGTTTACCATGATTGGCTTAACAATTTTTTTATTTACGAAGTACTAATCAGCTTTAACTCAACATAGAAATGTGAGAACAACTGCCTCACACTACAAAACTACCAGTATTAAGAACTTGCATGTTACTATTATTGTCCATTGGTTTTTATTTTTTTTCCTAGGTTGATGGGGACCCTCAGATAACCGGACCGTTTAGATCACCAGACTGCCCTAATCCCCAAGCGTGCTGGATAACATAGGTTTTATTGTAATTAGTTAACTAATTAAACAGGTTTTTACATCCCTACTAGTGACATCAGTTTTTCAGCATCCTCCTGTCCCTTTGGTCAGGGTCCTTTTGCTCTTCATCTGTCTTGTTTCCTTTGCCTCTGTTTCTCTCAGCTGGAAACAAGGCAGAGCGCGAGACGAGATGTCCAACCTGCTGGCTGCAGCCAAGCCACAAATGCTCCTGGGCCACAGTTTGGGGACACTGCTGTAATCAGCCTGGCACGTGACTTGTCTTAAGGCCAGCCCCGGGTGTGTGACTAACCCGAAGTTCAGGCCCAGGCCTTGAGGCCATGTCAGATCCAAGGGGGTCTCAGTAAATGTACTGGTTGCTTTTCCCTTCTCCCCAGGAGATAAATACTGGGTTTTTAAAGAAGTGACAGCGGAGCCAGGGTACCCGCATGGCCTGGTGGAGCTGGGAAGCTGTCTCCCCCGGGAAGGCATCGACACGGCTTTGCGATGGGAGCCAGTAGGCAAAACCTATTTCTTCAAAGGAGACAGGTACTGGCGCTATAACGAGGACAAGAGAGCGACTGACCCTGGCTACCCAAAGCCCATTACTGTGTGGAAGGGAATCCCACAGGCCCCACAAGGAGCTTTTCTCAGCAAAGAAGGCTGTACGTATAACCCATCGTTGCACGCGTTTGTCAGACTAACACTGGGCCCTCACATGGGTGCCGTTTGTTTCAGATTTTACTGCACTGGGCTGTAGGCCCCAGAGCTCACAATGCTGCTCCCACCAGAGGCTGGGCTCTAAGGGCTGACTTCACAGAGACGTGCTGAGAAGCACCACGCTGAACGTCTAGGTGCCTAGCAAACTACTGGGCTTCGCTAAGGCTCTAACAGGCGCCTGAGCCCCATGCACTGAGCGAGGAGAAACAGGCACCTGAGCGGGATTCGGGCACTTGCCTACACGAGCCACTGGGCGGTAGGTACCATGTCCACGGGGGTGCTAAGCTCCTCCCTCCGCTCAGGGTTCTCAGCTGCAACCACCTTCCGGGCATGGTGCCTGTGCTGTGTTAGCAGGCGGGGCAGAGGGAGGAGGGGCTCTAGCCTCAATTAGGGCTCTCCTGTTGGGAGTGAGGGGCCCATGGCTCGTGTCCCCTCTTCCTGAGGCGATGAGACCAGAAACTGCCACCCCTTCAGGCTGGGGCCTATTCTAATGTGGGGGATTCCCGCCAGATCTCGTTTAAGCTCTTCCTCTATTGGCTAATGAAGGAATCATTGGGTGCGAGCGCGAGAGTGGTGGGGGAATAGCAGGCTCCCATCCCCTTGCTCTAATGACATTTTTAAATTACGTATTCATCGTGGAACAGCTTCAATTGGCAAGCCTGAGGGAGCCCCCCCCCCAGAATAACCCCAAACCTGAGGGCTAGACCACTGGCTTGGGAGGGGCAGATCCCTTCTCCCCTGCAATCAATCAGGCGTGGAGAGCTTCACACCAGTTAGGAGGGACCCCTCCCCTATGGAGTCTTATGTAAGTTTGCCTGTAAGGACCCAATTTGGCAGCTGAGCTTTGGGCCAATATACTGGATTGGGCCTCCCAGGCCGGTTAAGTGAAGGCATGTCTTCCCCTGCTTCGTGGAGTGCTCCTGATGACGGGTATGGACTACAGTGCACTTCCTCAGAGGCACAAGCTTCAGCATCTAAGCAACTTTTACGGCAAAAATTTAGGTGCTGAGCAAGTTTAGGTGTCTACAGGATTTGGCTACATCTGAGCAAGGGTCTTGTGAATCTCGCTGTGGCCTGATTCTGGAATTCAGGCACCTCAGGTGGGAGGCAGTCCATCTGTGAATCTAGCCCATTTGCCTTCACCCACTTAAATAAATCCCCTTTTCCATGACTCACTCACGTTCTTGCATTGCAAGCACCTTAGAGCAGGGATTCTCTTGCTGTATTTGCCCAGTGCCCACTCCACGGGCCCCTATGATCAATATTTATTCTCCAGCCTTGGTCGCCATCTACTGCTTGTCTGTCTTCCCATTGGTTTTTCTCCTGCATCCTCCAGCTCTTCGCCAGGCAACTGGGAAAGAGCAGCCTAACCATACCCTCTGCACAGGACACTGGCCCCCCCCCCCCCGCTACTGTGGATTTCTCTTGTGATGTCAGGAATGATCTCCAAGCCCTCACAAAGCAGAAGAGGGGAACTAGCTGGGCAGGAGCCCCAAAAAGGGGGAGCTAATATCGTCACTGCCATTTTCCCACAGACTAAGAAAAGGGGGGGTGGGAAACATCTAGCCAGTGAGAGCTCATTCAGCCAAGGAGCAGCTGAAGGCACCAGCCTTTCAGCAGCAAAGCTGAGCTCCTGCAGGCATTATCTGACCGGGCAGGTGTTCAAAAAGATTTGCTGCAAAGAGCAGCTCCTATCCAGGGTGGGCTCCCTCACCGCCTACTCGGAACCATGTCTATGAAACTAAATATTCTAAACATGCAACCAAATCACTCTCCAAACCAGAGCAAATCAGGACAAACTGGTCCATGCGTGTGGTGCTTGAGTTGACCTTCGTTTGCCCCCAGATTCTTAGTTTAGAATTCCAAATAAACAGCAAATCAGCTTCTTGGTTTTCCCATAAACATTTGCTCTGCAGTCCTCTAAAATCAAGAAATTGCCTCCTGATTTCCAAATTTGCCATGGGATGTAGACAGTTGTTCTTGCCCGCACAACCTCCTACCAGACAGACAAATGATGACCAAGTCAAACTCCTTCCAGTGTCTCCTCACCCGTCCAGTTTCAAATCTTTGAAGGTTATATTAAGTAAGTGCTCTCTCTTTTGTCTCCTAGTTTACACCTACTTCTATAAAGGGAAGGAGTACTGGAAGTTTGATAACCAGAGGCTGAGTGTGGAGCCAGGCTACCCCAGGTCAATCCTCAAAGACTGGATGGGTTGCAACCAAAAGGAAGTTGAACAAAGCAAAGAGAGACGCTTCCCCCATGATGATGTAGATATTATGGTGACAATCAATGACGTGCCTAGCACTGTAAATGCAATTGCAGTCGTGATCCCTTGCATTTTATCTCTGTGTATCCTTGTCTTGGTATATACAATTTTCCAGTTTAAAAACAAAGAAGTGCAGCAAAATGTTACCTATTACAAACGACCTGTCCAAGAATGGGTATGACACTCTCAACTGCACATTTCAGCTCAGAGCTGGCAAAATGAGTTCAGAAGTCCACCACCAAAACCGTGCAAGTGACTTTTTATGAGTTGTGGAAATTCTGGGACTGAACGAAGCCAGAAATACAGAGGTGGTCTTGCAGAGTGAAGCCTCTTTCCTTCTTCCTGCCTCAGTCATGTGTCTGTCTTGCTGTGCCATTCTCCACAGGACCCTTTGTATGCATCAGAGGCTGCAACAGGAATTTTCTTGAAATGTTTTTCAGATGACTTGAGAACCCTTCAGTGCCCTGCCCCATGCTCTCTGTGAAACCCAGCATTCGCCAGTGTAGCTAACCACCTCTAAATGGACCAGGTTTTTTACAGTTGTCTCAAACGAATTATTATTAAATCTATGTAATAGGAACAATTCAGTATCATAAGGAGAAGACACGCTGATGCTGAATCATTCTGAAAGATCTTCCTAGTTTATTACAAGAACCAGGGAATTACCTGGATACAATTTTCCAATACCTGCTGGTCAGATGTTTTGTACCTTCATAATTAATTGATGCTGTCACTTAATACAGTGCACAAGGAGGTAATTCTGTGGAGGCTGAGTTCAAGCAACTCTAACCCAGATAGTGTAACAGCAACTCAACTGGATTAGTTTACAAAAACAAAGACCAAGACACCCCCAAATGTTAACAGCCCTACATGTGTTTGTTTCCAGAATCTCATGTAATTAATATTTAAATGTCATATTACCACTATTTGAAATGCCCAGCAATCACAAACAATAAATTGTTACTAAACTAATGATCTGTATAAGAGCTCGCCTGTATTTTCTCTCAAAATTCTGGAGACTGATGAAGTGGCATGTCTACTCAGATTCTGAACTTTGCATCTCAGGTTCCAAGAGAATGACGATTTCTCTCCAAATAAGCATTTTCAAAGAGTTGAGTAAAGCAGTCTGGGTCAAGTAAGAACTCTGGCTGTGCCTAAAACTTGAAAACATTATCTCACTTTGACCATTATTTTTCATTTTCACTCACCTCTTCACACCCAAGTATCAGGCTAGAACCAAGCCAATTAGGGGGAATGCCAAAATCTGGTGGGAGAGCTTGTTCTCACAGGGTGTCTAGCACAGGTCTGAAGATGTCTTAGCCTCAGATAAGGTTTGGCTAAATACCTGACTTTAGGACTGATCTTTAATAAATCTCCTTCGCATACTTCCATTGTCTGCTCTTCTCTTTCATAAATACAAATGCTTGAGATTGCATCTCCGAGCTGGGAGATGTTGAGAGTCTCTAGGTTAGGCTAAAAGGGGTTAAAAACAAGGGTGATGTCATGCTAGGGGTCTACTACAGGCCACCTACCCAGGTGGAAGAAGTGGATGAGGCTTTTTATAAACAACTAACAATATCATCCAAAGCCCAAGCTTTGGTGGTGATAGGGGACTTCAACTATCCAGATATGTGTTGGGAAAATAACACAGGGGGGCACAGACTATCCAATAAGTTCTTGGACTGCATTGGAGACAACTTTTTATTTCAGAAGGTTGCAAAAGCTACCGGGGGGGAAGCTGTTCTAGATTTGATCCTAACAAATAGGAGGAACTGGTTGAGAATTTGAAAGTGGAAGGCAGCTTGGGTGAAAGTGATCATGAAATCATAGAATTCACAATTCTAAGGGAGGGTAGAAGGGAGAACAGCAAAATAGAGACAATGGATTTCGGGAAGGCAGATTTTGGTAAGCTCAGAGAGCTGATAGGTAAGGTCCCATGGGAATCAAGACTGAGGAGAAAAACAACTGAGGAGAAGTTGGCAGTTTTTCAAAGGGACATTGTTAAGGGCCCAAAAGCAAGCTATTCCGCTGTGTCGGAAAGATAGAAAATATGGCAAAAGACCACCTTGGCTTAACCATGAGATCTTGCATGATCTAAAAATAAAAAAAGGAGTCCTATAAAAAATGGAAACTAGGACAAATTACAAAGGATGAATATAGGCAAACACCACAGGAATGCAGGGGCAAGATTAGAAAGGCAAAGGCACAAAATGAGCTCAAACTAGCTACGGGAATAAAGGGAAACAAGAAGACTTTTTATAACTACATTAGAAGCAAGAGGAAGACCAAGGACAGGGTAGGCCCACTGGTCAGTGAGGAGGGAGAAACAGTAACAGGAAACTTGGAAATGGCAGCGATGCTTAATGACTTCGTTGTTTCGGTCTTCACCGAGAAGTCTGAAGGAATGCCTAACATAGTGAATGCTAGTGGGAAGGAAGGAGGTTTAGAAGATAAAATAAAAAAAGAACAAGTCAAAAATCACCTTAAAAAAGTTAGATGCCTGCAAGTCACCAGGGCCTGATAAAATGCATCCTAGAATACTCAAGGAGCTGATAGAGGAGGTATCTGAGCCTCTAGCTATCATCTTTGGAAAATCATGGGAGACAGGAGAGATTCCAGAAGACTGGAAAAGGGGCAAATATAGTGCCCATTTATAAAAAGGGAAATAAGAACAACCCAGGAAACTACAGACCAGTTAGTTTAACTTCTGTGCCAGGGAAGATAATGGCGCAAGTAATTAAGGAAATCATCTGTAAACACTTGGAAGGTGGCAAGGTGATAGGGAAAGGCCAGCATGGATTTGTAAAGAACAAATCATGTCAGACCAACCTGATAGCTTTCTTTGATAGGATAATGAGTCTTGTGGATAAGGGAGAAGCGGTGGATGTGGTATACCTAGACTTTAGTAAGGCGTTTGATAAGGTCTCGCATGATATTCTTATCAATAAACTAGGCAAATACAACTTAGATGGGGCTACTATAAGTTGGGTGCATAACTGGCAGGATAACCGTACTCAGAGAGTAGTTAACGGTTCACAATCCTGCTGGAAAGGCATAACAAGTGGGGTTCCGCAGGGGTCTGTTTTGGGACCGGCTCTGTTCAATATCTTCATCAACGATTTAGATATTAGCATAGAAATTACGCTTATTAAGTTTGCAGATACCACCAAGCTAGGAGAGGTTGCGACTGCTCTGGAGGATAGGGTCATAATTCAAAATGACCTGGACAAATTGGAGAAATGGTCTGAAGTAAACAGGATGAAGTTTAATAAAGACAAATGTAAAGTGTTCCATTTAGGAAGGAACAATCAGTTTCACACATACAGAATGGGAAGCGACTGTCTGGGAAGGAATACGGCAGAAAGGGATCTAGGGGTTATAGTGGACCACAAGCTGAATGAGTCAGCAGTGTGATGCTGTGGCAAAAAAAGCAAACATGATTCTGGGACGCATTAACAGGTGTGTTGTGAGCAAGACACGAGAAGTCATTCTTCCGCTCTACTCTGCGCTGGTTAGGCCTCAGTTGGAGTACAGTGTCCAGTTCTGGGCACTGCATTTCAAGAAAGATGTGGAGAAATTGGAGAGGGTCCAGAGAAGAGCAACAAGAATGATTAAAGGTCTAGAGAACGTGACCTATGAAGGAAGGCTGAAAGAATTGGGCTTGTTTAGTTTAGAAAAGAGAAGACTGAGGGGGGATATGATAGCAGTTTTCAGGTATCTAAAAGGGTGTCATAAGGAGGAGGGAGAAAACTTGTTTATCTTGGCCTCTGAGGATAGAACAAGAAGCAATGGGCTTAAACTGCAGCAAGGGAGGTTTAGGTTGGACATTAGGAAAAAGTTCCTGTCAGGATGGTCAAACACTGGAATAAATTGCCCAGGGAGGTTGTGGAATCCCCATCTCTGGCGATATTTAAGAGTAGGTTAGATGTCTATCAGAGATGGTCTAGACAGTATTTGGTCCTGCCATGAGGGCAAGGGACTGGACTCGATGACCTCTCGAGGTCCCTTCCAGTCCTAGTATTCTGTGATTCTACTGGTTTTCCATGCTGGTATCCAAGCAATGTTAAATAACTGACCAAAAACGATGGCAGCATGTTAACATTGCAGATGACATTTAGCCTTGCGCAGAGAAGCCCATTCAAGACCAAAGCAACACTTCCACATCACTTGTACCCTGTTTTGAGAGCTTAACTCGGATGTGAGTGGTGCCTACTCCTCTAGAGTGGGCCTGCTGCTTTTGGCAGAGTTTCACTACAGTGTAGCTGATGAAGCAAGAAGCAATGGATACCTGCTTAACATCCAACAATATACAACATGAGTCAGAATGAGTGAGGATTTCAAAGTTTGTTTCACCCATTTCTTTTAGTACATGGGTCACGTTATAAGCATTTATGATGACAAGGGCAGAGCATGAGGA
Source organism: Rafetus swinhoei (assembly GCA_019425775.1). Lineage (NCBI taxonomy): Eukaryota > Metazoa > Chordata > Testudines > Trionychidae > Rafetus > Rafetus swinhoei. The sequence goes on from CM033426.1 coordinate 36,243,730, forward strand.
AGCGAAAGCTTGTTAGTGTGTCATCTACTTTTACAGTCCTGCCTCAGACTCAGACAACAGTGAGAGGTGCTAGAACTTTGTGATGTGTTTCAATTGCACATCGTGTGGTCTTAGATTACTTTGTATTTTATACTTTAAGAAACATGAACGTGCCTTCGACACAATTATAAAATGAATGGAAGAGAACTTGGTCAACGTCACATCTGAATTTTAGGGAAAGACATGGTGGAGTCTCCTTGTGGCTGAAGGGCTACACACAAAGCACCAAATAAGGCCAGACTTAATCACAGGCCACCTCTCCCCAACTCAGTATGTTGCTGTGTACTACACATGTGGTGCTGATATGTACATTAAGTTCCAGCACCATGTGCCACATGCTTTTACCACCAGGCACTTCACTATACCTATGAGCCACTCCATATAGACCCCCATTGAAAATGTGTCTCCCACTTCCCTTTGCAGCACCCTCAGCCACATTACATCCAGCCCCATGGACTTGTGCATGGCCAGTATTTTTAAATAGTTCTTAACCTGCCCTTTCAGCACTGAGTGCTGCCCTCCTCCTCCCCATCCTGTGCTGTCCAGTAGTCTGGGGATACGTCTAGACTATAGGCTTTTGTCGACAGAGGCTTTGTCAACAGATACTGTCGACAAAGCCTCTGTCGAAAAAGAGCGTCTAGACTACAGCCAGTTCTGTCGACAAAGCAAGCCACTTTTTTTGACAGAGTGTCAAGACGCTCTCTTTTGAAGGAGCAGTGTGGATGCACGCCTTTTTTTTACATAACTCTGTCGAAAAAAGGCATTATTCCTTGTAGAATGAGGTTTACCGCCGTTGACAAAACTGCCGAGTTCTGTCGACTTACTGTTGACAGAACTCAGCGGTAGTGTAGACACAGGTATAGTTTTGTCGACAAATGTCCACTTTTGTCGACAAAACCCTGTAGTCTAGACACACCCAGAGTGTCTAGACTACATCCAGTTCTGTCGACAAAGCAAGCCGCTTTGTCGACATGAGAGTGGAGACGCAAAGGACAGTGTAGATGCAATAACACCTTCTGTCGACAGAACTCTGTCGACAAAAGGCATTATTCCTCATAGAATGAGGTTTACCACTGTCGACAAAACTGCTGAGTTCTGTCAACATTATGTCGACAGAACTCAGCACCAGTGTAGACGCAGGTATAGTTTTGTCGACAAAACCCTGTAGTCTAGACACACCCTGGGAGTTGACTTGGTATAAATAGGCAAAGCATTGAGTACTTCAGCTTTTTCCACATCATGTCATTGGGGGTATGTCTACACTACAGATTTTTTTTCGGAAAAACTTCAATTACATCCACACTGCAATTGCGTTCTTTCAAAAGAAAATCAAAAGAACAGAGGGGTTTTTCTGGCATTGGTAATCCTCTTTCTATGAGGAAGAAGCCTTTTTCCAAAAGAGCCCTTTCAGAAAAAGGCATGTGTGGACTGGGAAGAGGGAGTTCTTTTGGAAGAGGAGGAAAGAGGAAAAAGCACAGGTGCCCTGGTGGCCACTCCCTCTGTAGTAATCGCAGTTTAAATGTGAGATAGTGTCCATTCCGTGTGGACGCTCTCTTTCGGAAGAAATTTTTTCGGAAGATTTCTTTGGGAAAAACTTCTTCCAAAAGAAGCCTGCAGTCTAGACGTAGCCTGGGTCACATCCTCCATTCAGTAAGGGTCCTATACTTTCCTGACCACCTTATTGCTAACATACCTGTAGAAACTCTTCTTGTTACCATTGATACCCTTTACTAACTACAACTACAATTGTGCTTTGTTCTTCCTGATTACACCCCTGAATGCTTGAGCAGTATACTGTTCCCTAGTTAGCTGTCCAAGTTTCCACTTTTTATAAGCTTCCTTATTGTGTTTAAGCTCACTGAGGCTTTCCTCTGTTAAGCCAAACAGGTCACTCACCATATTAGTTATTCTTTCTGCACATTGGAATGGTTTGTTCCTGCATCCTCAATAAGGCTTCTTCAAAGTACAGCTAGCTTTCCTGGACTTACTAGCTTATTATCTTATTAGCTTCAGGGGATCCTGCCCATCAACTCCTAGAGGGTGTCAAAGTCTGCTTTCCTCCCAGCGCTTCATTACTACACTGTAGGGCTGGGCCCAATTGCTCTTATGTTAGGAGGACACATGAACCAAACAGCTGGGTGAGAGAGGGTCATTTGATTTCTCCTCTCCAACGTGACTCCCAGAAGCACCTTTTGCTTTCACAACCCCAGCTACCCCCGGGCTCCTTATCACTGCTGGATTCTCTCTTACGTAACAGCTTTGAATCTGCAAGCAAAACTGTCACCTATTTGCCCTTTTCTGCACTCTGAAGGGAGAACTTCAGGATACCATCCAAGGATAGAGAGCAGCTGAGTTCAGAAGACACCAGACACATCCACCATATTTGGTGTTTACAACCTCAGACCTTTTCTGTACAGCTACAACCAGGGCAAAGAAGCCTATGGCTATCTGGCCTAGGAAACACTGTCTAGCAACCGAAGAAGGGAAGCATGAGAGAGTCTTTCACTGAACCATTTTAAGTGTGTTTTTAAATATCGTATTGAGATAAAATATCCATTCTTTTTATATGAGGAAAAAACCTGTGTGTGTGTGAATGTGTTAGCTTAACAAAGAGAGAAGCTGTAATGCTACAGATTCCTCAGTGCTGTGACTATTTAAAGGACAGGAAGATGGCAGCCAGGACACAGAATATCTCACATTTATAACTCGTTCATGCTGTTTGCCAGGTTTTTGTAGCAGGAAGTAATTAACACAACACTAAAATGCTGGTTACGAGGCATCCACCCAGGGCAGGGCCCACAGAAGTGACAGTAGAAGGGCCTGGTGTTGGAGCCCAGAAAGCAGATGAGATGGCAGCCTGGCACTCTGCTTCTCAGTCAGTGCCAGAAGGTCAGAGCAGCACGTCTCATGTCAAACTAGAAAGAAAACAGAAACCAGGTTTAAGAAATGGAGAACAGGTAAAAGCAGCAGGCATCGCCAGCTGTAGGCACATCAACCCCTTCCTTATCAGCTTTCTGCCCTAGTTCCATAAAGCAAGAGAAATACTGAAACTAGTGCACGGGACCAAACAAGAATTCACAGTCAGGTTCACCAGGCCAGCAATAGCAGGGTATATCTCCAGCATTCTTAGCCTTGGCTAGGGAGCCAGGCCAACAGCCTTAGGGGAGCCTCGACCTGCCCTGGTCCAAGACATCTTCAGCCCATTGTTTTAAAATTCTCTCAATTTCTGGTTAATGAAAGTCAATTTTTTCCTTTTCAAAACAAGCAAATGTGCTAGTCCTTGAAGACTATATCCAAACCAAGGTTCGTGATCCAGCCACTGTTATTTTACTATGTCTAAGATGCTATGGTCTGAATGCCTATAATTACTGCATTTTTCACTCATTGTACTAAAAAATGGCTGAAGAGCTTTTGTCAAAATTAAAATTAGTTTTTGGGCTGAAACAACCATGGAAAATTTCAGCCCATGCCCTAAATTTGCTAGAAGATGAGCACATGAAGATTGAGAACAAAGCATGGTAACTAACTACAGTGAGAATTAGTAGGTTCCCAGAATATTAGAGATAAACAGGAGCTTTAAGCTTTGAAAGTCTCTCTCAGAAAAAGCTACAAGGAAGAGCCAAGAAAATAGAATTGGTATCTTTTTTTATTTTAATTTTTGGCAAAGTTAAGACTCTAAAGAAAGCCAGTGGGAGCATAGATGCCTGGGACACAGACCTTGGCTTGCCAGTCTTGCTAACAGGTGTGTAGGTTTAAAGAGGCACAAGCGCAGGATGAGATCTCACCTACCTGTCAATTAAGGAATCTCTCATACTGGTGGCAATGGTACTTGGCTGAGCTTCATTCAGTTTGAAGATGCTCTCGATAACAGAGAGCTCCGTGCTGGTTGTGTCCAGCCCACAGAAGGCACCCCAATCATTCACAACCATCCCCGCAGCAATGACCTCGCTGCCACGATTCACTGTGCCAGCCTGGCAAGAACAGAGAGGAATCAGCCCACCACCACCGTGACAGCAGCACACGCAGCCCACCAGTTATACCTGATCACCTTGCTAGTCCATCCAGGGAAGGCGCCAGCCCGAACTCTCCAGCACAGCTGGGAATTTAAACCCCTGCCACCACACCACTGAGGATAATTTAAGAGGCAAGAGACCATCTTGTTTGAAGATGTTATCTCCCTGCATGGTAAGAAACTGACAGGACAAAGTTTTGGGCTCCATAAGCAAACCTACATGGGTAATACTGGTTCAGCTATTTGCATCTGCTCCACTGGACAATGTACGAGTTGGCTATTTAAAATTATGTCTAAGGGACAGCGGTAACTGGGAGCAGAATCAGTTCCAATGGACGGCACAGAGCTCCTGGGGCAGATCACAGGGTGCCAGGTTAGCCCTCACCCTTCAGGCCATGAGCTGCATTTGGCCCCACACAGTTGTGTACCAAGAGCGGCATTTTGAAGGTTTGTAACGTCTCAGGAGGACTGCCAGCTCCTAGCCAAGGCACCACCCACCCGCCCACCCACCCACACCAACCCTGGGTGCCTGTCCCAAAGTCCTCAGTTGAACAAAGTTCTCCTGTGGTCTGTATGTACAGAACTGCGTTACCAGAGGGTACAAGGAAATGGAAATGGCTGCTTCCCCATTCAAATACGCCTTGGTCTAGGTGGAAGTGTGTTAAGCTGGAATCCAGAAGGCAATGGGTTAAGTCATACTTCTACTGCCTGGTGTTAATAATTCTAACCCTTCCACAAACTCAAAGCAAGGCCTCACATCACTGAAAGGTCAAACTTATAATCATATTTAGTCTTGGAAAACGGCGGCTGGAGGAATATCGTGAAGAGGATGTTGTGAAGGCCAAGACTATAACAAGGTACAATAAAGAACTAGATAAATTCATGGAGGACAGGTCCATCAGTGTTTGTCAGAAGATAGGAATAAGCAACAGGGAATGTATCACTTGACTACCTGTTCTGGAAGACAGGATATTGGGCCAGACCGACCTTTGGTCTGTCCCAGTATTGCTGTTCTTACAGGGGACCTGATAATAGTCAGTTGAGGGCTGTTATAAGAGAAGACTGATCAATTGTTTTCAATGTCCACAGAAGATAGGAAAAGTAATCAGCTTACTTTGCAGCATGACAGATATAGAGTAGATGTTAGGAAAAACTTTCTAGCTATATGGATGGTTAGCTCAGGGATAGACTTCCAAAGGAGACTGTGGAATCCCCACCACTGGAGATCTGCAAGGCTAGTCTAGGTATATTTGCTCCTATTGCCAGGTCTATAGTAGACATGGAAGGTCATCTTAAGGTCCGTAACTCCAGCTACGTAGACTAAGTAGCTGTAGTCGATGTACCTTAAGCTGAGGTTGGTGGTGTCCCATAGCTGGAGGCTGACAAGAACAAACGCTCCCATCGGCTTCTCTTACTCCTTGCGACTGTGAGGGGTATAGGTACTGGCTGGAGTCGCCCTCACCGTTCAATTTTCAGGTCTATACTAGACCCACTAAATCAAACACAGAACGTTGATCTCCGTTTAGATGTCAGGTCTCTAAAATTGCAGAGCAAAGTTTGCTTAGCCACACTTGCATCTCAAAGAATCTGGAAAACGGGTTATATAGGCAGAAGTTGCCACACTGTTTCAGTAATACTAGTGTCCTACAAAATTCATGGCCATAAAAAATGCATTACAAATCCTGAAATCTGACTGTCTTCAGCATAGGGTCACAGCAGTGCTCATGTTGATATTAAATTACATTTATTTCACTGCTCCAACTTTGTTTGCCAGAGACTTCAGCGCTGAAACACACAGCTGCATTTTAGAAACTGGAGAAGTAGGAGATTGTAGCAGCTGAAGCATTTGGTACCAGGAAGACTTGACAGGCTATTTTGGGGATAGGCACAGAGGGATGAGGTAAGGAATGTTACTGAGTGTCTTTTCACAGCAGGAACAGGGTACAGCTTCTTTTCACCTGGGCAGTGGTGAAACTGACAAGTTACAAGAATTAAACTCTACAGCTTGCATGCTAAGAGCTACAAGAGGCAGATAGAGCAGCTATTCGCAGGTGGAAGGCCACAACATGGAGGCTGCAAAGGAGTACAACTGTGAAGATCCAAACCTCGGCAGCAGTTAGGAGAGTCCGGGGTGGGAAGGGAGAGAGAAAGCACACATCTACAAAACCTTACCACAAGTGGGACTTGCAGCAGTGAGGAAAGCTCATCTTGGTCTTCAGTTGAAGTCTTTGGATGCACAAGTCCTCCCTGGTTACTAAAAACGCAGTAACTTCCTACCAGAACCTGGTCTGCAACTGTCTGTCTGAAAACTTCTACTTTGAGTACATCTGCCAAAATCTCTTCGGTCTCCTGTAAATACATAAATTAAGAAGAGTTTGTCCATGGCACGAATCCTACCTCAGAACTCAGAATATGATGCAAAAACCCCAAGTGAGCTGAGCTGGGAACAGCACTATGCTCTGGAGAAAACTTACAAAAGGTGATTTGCAAACACCTATTGTGATTTTCGAGAGCTCAGATTTTCACTTTGTGACTATATTAACTACACCTGCTGCTTGGGCCCATCAACAAGTTCTCCTCCTTGACCTGCCAGTCAGCTTCAACATAGTCAACCATCTTCCTCTTTCTTACCCACCATCTATGACTTGGTCATCTTGGAAGTTCAAACTATGCTGGAAATACAATGCACAGTTTTAATAGTGAGAGGAATGAAGCCTTGGAAATATGTACCCAAGGTGAAGTGGGTTCTTAATCACCGACAAGTTTGAAATCAAGATTGGATATTTTTCTTAAAACCTTCTCTATGAGTTATTTTGGGGAAGGTCTCCAAAACAGATATGATCACAGTGGCTCCTTCTGGCCTTGAAATCTAGGAGTCTTCAACTATCATCCTTATGTTAGGATTCTTCATGGACCCACCTCTTCACTTCAGACTTGTCATCTTCTATTCCATCTAAAACCTCACTGGTGTCTCAGAGCTCCTGGGAAGTGTCCAGCTGTCAACTTGAGCTCAATATGACTAAAACAGAGCTCTTCACTTTCATCACGAGTTCCCACCTTCCTGGTGGGTTACACTATCACCCTTGTCACAGAGGCCTGTCACCTGGGCATCATCTCCATGTGGTCCTCCCTCTAGACTGAGGCACCCATATGTCTGCATGATGCCTCTTTCTCCTACAAAAGATCTAAGCCACCTTCTTCTCCACTCTCACTGCTCAAGCCCTTGTGTCTCGCCATTCCCATTAGCCCCAGGATGCTGAACTAGATTGTAAACTCTACGGGGCAGAGCTTGTCTTTTCACGTGCCCTAGGAATGAAGAGCAGTGAGACACAGAATGAAGGCCATTCTAAGCTGAGCCCTGAGGCAGCCTTTCAACTCTGCCATTCCCTTGGGAGAAGAACAAAAGGCTAGGAAAAGCGGGCTCCTATGCTACAAGGCACTATTAGCATGCAGCCTTGCGTTATGTGGCACAAAGGGAAACGTTCAAAGCAATCCCCAATAACTATGAGATCTCGCTCTAGGACAGGGTTCAATCTGAAGGTTTCCACTTGAATAAAAAAGCCATTTACCCTGTCAAGGTCTGGATGGACAAGTGCTACATAGTCATTGCATGTGGTGACATTGCCCAATGCTGAGAGCCGCTCCTCCACCCTTTGGATTCGTACTGAGTCTGGCAGGCTGTTGCGGATGTGCTGAAGCTCCTGGTCTGTTGTGCTGCTTGGGACTAGCAGTCCATGCCGGTTCCCTACAAGAGAAAAGGAGCTGTTGTTTCACACCACATCAAAAGCATTCACCCACTGAGCTTGTCCACTTCCTAGCCTTCAAACAAGCTGGTCTTTCATCTCCTCACGCTCTCCTAGCATCTCCTCCCATATACAGTCTTCAGCATGGTTAAGGCACAGTTCCCACTAAAAAACAAGCCAGCACCAGGGGTCAGGGTCAGAACAGAAACTGCCTGTTTGAGTACTGGGGGGATTAGAAAAGAGTTCATAAGGGAACAGAACAGGAAATACTTTGAAAACAGTGATATGTTGGTGGTACCACGCTTATTCACTATTGTCAACTGCATCAAAGCCCATTAATGATACAAATATATAATATATGCAGAAGAGGTGCATAGCAGGGAACACTGAGCATGCAGAGGGTAAATTCTGATTTCTGGAACAACCTCCCCACCCCATTTACAAGTTTCACACTATCAATTTGGGCTTGAATAAAGATATTAACTGGTTAATGCACTATAAAGACAATTTCCCCCATCTTTGATATTCACATTTACACATCAAATGCTATGTATGGGTCACATCCAGCCTTACTTAATTAGGTTCATTAAACACTGGTTCTAAAATTGACAGTAACTGCTTTTGATGTTATAGATACTCTGGATTAGGGATGTTATAGTATAATCTATTAATCAATAAACAAAAGCTTATAGGTTAATGCTATAGCTTACACACATCCCACCCCGCCAGTTAATTTTTTAGCAGGCTGGTCAGCAGCCCAGCTCAGTTCTGGCTCACAGCGGTTCCAGGACCTACCCCCACTGTGGCTTTGCATTTAAAGAGTATTGGCAGGCAGGCAGCCCAGCTCAGTTCTGGCTTGCGCTGGGTCCAGGAGCTGAGCCCCCACCCTGGGCAGGGGCTGTATCAGAGACAGTAGCAAGGGGCAGCAGGCAGCTGGTCTGTATGGGGAGCTGGTTTTTAAACTGGCTCCTCTCATGGACCAGCTCCCGCCTGACACCCTGCACTGCTGCCTGATACAGAGGCAGCAGCACAGAGTGCCAGGGTGCTCCTCGGGAGTGGGGCAAGAGCAGACTGGCTGCCAGTCCTGCTCCCAGGGACTATAGAATGGTCGACTAATCGATAAGAATTCATGAGGTTAATCGACTATTCAATTAACTGATATTTAAAATCCCTGTCCACTCCAACTCATCTGATCAAGTGGGTTTTACCAATGATCTAATATATTTGTTAGTCTCTGAAGTGCCACAGGACTGCCTGTTGTTTTTAGAGTTGCAGGCTAACATGGCTATCCCTCTGAGACAACCCCCATTACTGTGATTCCTTTGGAGCAGACCCTCCAGGAGAGGGACCAGTGACCTCCAAGTACCCAGCAAACCTGGGGCTACAAGCTCAAGTTGCTGTCTTGTGCCCAAGCAGTCCTAAAGGCAGTGACACAAAGCACAGACTTTATATGCACCCACTAGTACTCAATGCCAATGTTAAGGCCATGGCAAACCCCTAGGTTCAGTTGCTAACAACTTTCAATCCCCTAGAAACACATAGCAGCTCTACGAGACAGACTAATCGTCCATCTATCCCAGTATCCTGTCTTTCATTAGTGATGTTAATTTTCCCCCCCCCTTGCTGCCTCTATGATATAGAGGAAGGGGTACTTCAAAGTGGCAGCACCGCACAACTGTGGAGCACTGCCGTTTTGAAACCCCAAGGTGGCGTTTCAAAGAGGCAGCCGCTGCACAGTTTATCTGCGGATCAGCTGTGCAGTGGCTGCCCCTTTAAAATGCCACCTCCGCATTTCAAAGGGGCAGCAGTGTGTGGCAATTCCCCAGAACCTGGGATCAGTTGGGGGAGTCCCCAACTGACCCTGGGTTCCTGGGCTCTGCATGGCAGCGGATCACCTGCGAGTCTCCAGCTGCCCCTTTGAAACACCGCTTCTGGTGTTTCAAAGGGGCAGCTGCCTTGGAGCCCTGGGTCAGCTAGACGCTCCCATCTGACCCTGGGCTCCCCGTGGCATTTCCCCAGAAACCGGGATCAGCTAGGGAGTCCCCAGCATGCAGCGTAGCACAGAGCCGAGGGTCAGTGGGGGCTCCATGGCTTTGAAATGCACAAGAGCCCCCATTTCAAAGCAGGACTTCCCACTGGCCCCGGGGCTGTACGCAGAGTTCCGCATTCCTCCTCTGAAATGTACGGAAGTGCCTATAGACTAGTCGATGGAAATTCCATCGACTAGTCAATTAACCGCATTTTAACATCCTTATGGCCAATGCCAGGTTCTTCAGCGGGAATGAACACAACAGACAATCATCAAATTATTCATTCTCTGTCTCCCATTCCCAGTGACATCCAAAGCTTTTTTTGTGCATTATATGCCATATAATGCACAATCTGAAAGGTATTTTGTTTTTTTGCTTTGGGAAGAACAAGAGAACAGATAGGGAAAACTGCCAGTTAATCAACTGAAGTGGCAGTGCATGTCTTAATCTTCACCAAAAGAGCTCTGGCCCTGTACTGTTAAACAGGTACTAACCAGTTTTAAACTATGATTGAAAACCATTTTCTCCTGATTTGTTCATGTTTGTGTCTTGTGAAGCAAAACAACATTAGCTCTCCAATCCGTGGTAAGGTCCTCTATCAAAAATAGCAGACAAGACCTGATTTTGTATATGTAACTTTGAAGAGATTTTATCAACTTGACTAGTGAATTTTAGGAAACATCCCCTGCCATCTGAAGGGAAGGGTGTGTGAGACAAGTACATTTTCCCTTCCCTGTTGCTGTGGAGCTAGCGAATAGGGCAGGGAAATGCTGTCAAATCAGAAATCACTAATCTTTCAGTGCTAAGAATCTCAGGTGTCATGAGAAAAGGAAAACATTTTCAGACTGAAGTGGGCTTACAGTTAATGTCCCTTTAAAACACACCGTTTAGTACGAGTTCTAGCTAAATCCATGGTTGCATGCAATAAGGAGTAGCTGCTGTGCTAAATTTGGGGGTGAGGGGGGAGGAAAAGACTATACAAGTGAGTGAGTGAGCTTGGTGCACAGATGGGGTTGCAGCCCAACGATAACAATGCACAACTGAGCAGGCTACTTGTAAACCACACAAAGACTGCACATTAGGGATGCAAATGAAAAAGCTAACCAGTCAAACAATAGAATAATATTCAGATAACCAAAGGCTAGTGCAGAGTGTAGGGATGTAAAATAACATTTAAAAAGTTAGATGGGAAACGTAACGTCTAACCAGTTAACTGTGATCCTGTGGTTGGGGGTCCTGGCTGTGGCACAGTACAGCAGATCCAGCCACACTGGACCAGCCACCCTCCTGCCACAGGCAAAGGGCTGCTCTAGCCTGGCCAGCCCCGTCACAGACGACTGCTCTGGCCCAGCCGCGCTACATGCACAGTATGATTCGCCCTCTGAAGAGCAGGGCAATTTAAAGATCATCTACAAAGCATTTTCTTGATAAAACGGACCTCTGGGGCAGTGTTTCTCAGCCTTTTTTTTTTTTTATAAAGTACCCCTTTGTTTAAAAAAAAAAAAAAAATTGTAAGTATCCCCAGTACCTACAGTTTTTAGAGAGACAATTTTTTTCTACCATTGCAACACATTTGTTTAAACAACTTAATCATAGCCAGGCAGGTGATGAAATTTTTGGGTGTAAAAAGTACAAAAATAATAAAGCGCTGTAAAATTTAAAACAAAAATTCAGTTTTCTCCAAATTTCAGTTGTGTTGACGTACCTCCCAGACTTCTCTCGAGTACCCCTGAGGTACTCGTACCACTGGTTGAGAAACACTGCTCTGGGGGATACATCTACACAGTGATAAAAAGGCTGCAGTTGGCCCAAGTCAGCTGATTCAGAATCCTCACAGGTTCCCACAGCTCTTGCTCTAGGCGGAGCCCAATCATCTACACAGAAAAGAGTGCGTTGTCGCAGGCCAGCTGTGGTTTTTCTCCTCCCTGTGGAGATATACGCTTAATTGTTGGTGCTTCTTTATGAAGGAGAAAGTCCCTAAGAGGAATGATTTAAGGTCTGCTTTTCTAAGAAGCCCCAATTTCCCCCCTTTAATCAGAAGTGAAATTCTCTCTTCAGATCAGATGTCAGACTACGAACCATCTAACTGGTGTTCTCATATAGGCTCATTTCATTAATCTGAGATAGCCAAAACTCTCAAAAGCTTCTCCAGATGAACTTCTAAGGGACAAAACCTTCTGAATCCTCTCATGAGAATAGAATGTAAAAAACAAGAGCTGTGTTACCTGGCTACAGGGAAGCAAGTGAAAGGAGGAAAGTTGCTTTTGCACGTCTTTCTAATGCACGGGTGGGCAATAATTTCTGGCTGGGGGACACTTCAGACATTTTTTAAATGGCCCTGGGCCACCCCAGAAGGGGCGGGGCCTCAGGCAGAAGGGGCAGGGTCAGGACACTTCCGTGCTTCCCCACCCACAGATCCTGACTGGTCTGGGGTTGGGGGAGCGCACACAGTCTTTGCCCCTCCCCCCCTGCACAGCTGACAGTTCCCTCTAGGCACCTGTGCCCATGGTGGTGGGAGGAGACTTTGCGTGTCCCCGCCCTGCTAGGGAGCGCCGCGCTTAGAGTCAACCGCCAGCTGAGCGGCAGCTGGAGGCTGACTAAGCGCTGAGCCCCTTGCATCATGGGAGACTTCACGTGCTCCCCTGAAGCCCTGATTGGCCTGGGGTTGGGGGAAACATGCAAAGTCTCCTCCCACCCTGCCCCCGTCCTGCAAGGAACATGCAGCACTCAGAAGCACCGTGCCCCTCACAGGGCAGGAGGAGACTTTGCGCGCTCCCCCCAGGCCAATCAGGAGCACGTGGTGGCCCTTTTGCCCACCCCTGCTCCAATGGCTACATGCTGAAGCTGAACCATTAATGCCCACCAAGACAGAGTATTCCCTGCAAATTTATCAGTAAGAGAAACTTACACAAGAAACCCAACTCCCGAAAGCCACAAGTAGAAGCATGTGAAACACCTTGCCCCATGCTGCAGGAGTGGTTATGTGAGTTCGCCCATCATCACAACTGAAGCCAAATGCCCCCCTGCCCCCGCCATGGCATATCCTTGAACCCCCACACCCACTTCCACACACACCCTTGTCTTTACTCACATGGATAGAGTTTTGATTTTGGAAACAAGTCTTCCCAGTCCTATCCTCAGGCCTGGCTCCCCTCAACAACCTCTACTGGGAGGTCAGAAGAGAAGTCCCTTTGGCGTCACAGAACTATGTCTGAAGCCCTCCTACTAATCCCTATTTGTCACAACCAGAACCTCAAACTTTCACCCGTATTCACTAGGGGAACAGGTTTTTAGAGAGATCCAGTTACAGACCCAGAGTCTTCCTTATACTGCAGAATGAGAGGCTAGAATCTTGTGAAATAACCCAATCCTCATTCAGAGCACACCACAAAGTAGTCTGAAGGACCTGACTTACCCACACACATTCTCCCAATGATCCGACATCCCGCGATGGAAGCGTGAACAACAGGGATGGTCTCAGACAGCTCTCCCTCAAAGACACTGCAAAAGACAGACAGGGGAATGATCCACCTATCGAGGAAGGGGAAGAGAATATCTGGATACACGCTGGCTAACCTAGTGAGAAGGGCATTAAACTAGGTTCAATGGGGACAGGTCACCAAAGTCCACAGGTGAATGAAACAAATGGAGATCTGGGAGCCAGGTCAAACTAGAGGGAGGGCGGGCTGTAATAGAAAGGATAAAGAGAAGACAAGACAGAACGGGAGGGAGGGGGCAAAATCAAAACAGTATCTTAGTTGTCTATATACAAATGCAAGAATCATGGGGAATAAACAGGAAGAACTTAAAATGCTAGTAAATGAACACAGCTATGACAGTTGGTATCACAGAGACTTGGTGGTAGGTGTTGCCTTATATCGGGGTTAGCAACCTATGGCTCATTAGGGAGCCAAATATGGCTCTTCTGGAACCCCAACTCAGCCTCCCGCCTCACCCTGCAGCAGGGAGCCAGCGCTGGCACTACTGCAAGATAGCCTGCTTGCATAAGGCAAGATAGCCTTATGGCCTGCTGCAAGATTGGAATGCCAGTGCTGGCTTCCTAGAGGGAGGGGACGGAAGAGAAAGCCCTGAGCCTCCCCACCGAATCCAGTGTGCAGGGAACAAGCGGAGAACATGTGCTGTCTTTTTCCTTCCCCCGGTATGCTGGGAACAAGTAAAACCAAAAATGGCTCTGCGCGCTGCCCTCTTTCTTTCCCCAGGCCACACAAACAGTCAATTTAATTGTGCCAGCAAAGATAATGGAGCAAATAATTAAGGAATCCATCTGCAAACATCTGGAAGATAATAAGGTGATAGGTAACAGCCAGCATGGATCTGTAAAGAAGAAATCATGTCAACCCAACCGGTAGATAAGGTATACCTCAACTTTAGTAAAGCATTTGATACAGTCTCACATGACCTTCTTATCAATAAACTAAATAAACCTAGATGGGGCTACTCTAAGGTGGTGCATAACTAGTTGGATAACCATTCCCAGAGAGTAGTTATCAATGGCTGACAATCATGCTGGAAGGGCATAACAAGTGGAGTTCCACAGGGGTCAGTTTTGGGACTGGTTCTGTTCAATATTTTCATCAATGATTTAGATGATGACACACACAGCAGAGGTGGGGAAACTATGGCCCAGGGGCTGGATGTGGCTCCCAGCTTGCCTGGGTCCAGCCACCAAGGCTCAGCAGCAGAGTTTTCTCTAATCTGCATAGCAGCACAGCTTCACAGGTGATTAATCAGCCCCACCCAGTCAGTCAGCTCTGTGCAAGGAGCCCTGAGCCGCTGATTGGGCAGGGCTGATTAATCACCTATGAAGCTGTGCTGCCCTGAAGCTTAGAGGCAACACTGCTCAGGGCTCCCCTCTTCTCCCCACCCCCAACACTGGGGAGCCCATGCTGGTGCTCCAACCTCTCTGGTGCCCCACTGTGGGACTGAAGCACACAAAATCTACTAGCCTGGGCCCCCCAGGCTCTGGTGTGTAAGGGGAACGTGGGAAGTGCCTTTCTCCTTCTTAAGTCAGAGGACACATCAGTGAGGGTCTGTTTGGGTCATTGGCCCCGACCCAAAAAAGGTTCCCCACTCCTGGCATAGATAGTATTCTTATAAAGTATGCAGATGATACCAAGCTGGGAGGGCTTGCAAGTGCTTTGGAGGATAGGGTCATAATTCAAAATGATCTGGACAAACTGGAGAAATGGTCTGAGGTTAATAGGATGAAATTCAATAAGAATAGATGCAAAGTACTCCACTCTGGGAGAAACAATTATTTTCACATACACAAAATGGAAAATCTAGAAAGGAGTACTGTCGAAGTACATCTAGAAAGGAGTACTGCCCAAAGAGATCTAGGAATCATAGTGGATCACAAACTAACTGAGTCAACAGTGTGACACAGATGCATAAAAAGCAAACATTCTGGGATGCATTAACAGGAGTGTTGTGAGCAAGATACGAGTAGTAATTCTTCCACTCCACTAGATCGAGGTGGCGCTTGATTCTGCTGTGAGGGCAGAGGACTGGACTTGACCTCTTGAGGTCCCTTCCAGTTCTAGTATTCTATGATTCTATGCTGCAAAGCCAAGCGTGATATACATAGAGAATCCCATTCAATCCAGATGGACTCAGATCCAGAGGAAAATTAAGTCAATCCCCACACCTGAGGAGCTCTGATGATCCTGACCTGTTTCATAAAGGTGGGGATCTGCATTTTACAGACGGGAAGACTGAGGGGAGAAAAAGGGCCCAGGTTTACCCAAAGCCTGCCAACAGGTTAATGGCAGAACTGAAATAACTTTCTGATCCCCAATGCAGTGTGCCCTATTCATAAGGCCCACACTGCCGTCCCAACTAAAATGAATAATTTCCTAGTGAAAGGACTACTAGAATTCTTTGAATGTGTCAGTAACATAGTGAATAAAGAACAGGCTTATTTCTTTGGACTTTCTAACAGCCTTTGACAAAGTCCCTCACAGGAAGCTAGCAAGGCTGGGTCTACACTATAGCCTGGGGGTTGGCTTGAGGTAGGCAAGTCCAGATATGTAAATACATAGTTATAGTTAATGTACTTTAAGCCAAGGGGCTGTCTCCACAGCGGAGAGTCGACAACAGAAATGCTCCCATCGACTTCCCTTAGTACTGGCACTAATGGGGTGCCCTCAGCCTTTGATTTAGTGGGTCTTTACTAGACCCACTAAATTGAACCCCAGCATGGATCACCCTGTAAACGGAATCATGGTCTTAGAAAACTAAGCACTTGAGGAATGAGTGGTGAAGTCTAATCATGGGCTAGAAAACAAGAACACCACTTCTAGGGCCTGGGCCCTGTCTTGACCATGATCTGCCGGACAGAGAGGAGAACACCGAGGTGGCACAAACTGGGCTACAGGCGTGTCCCCCAGCACAGCTTTGTACGGAAAGTTTCAGGGGAAGCCGAGTCAGTCTGTACAGGAGAAACGTGAAAACCAACCAACGGTCCCCCGGCAGCACGTGACAGACTCACAAACCCCGTGGGCGGGATCGTGAGCTTTCGGGCACCGCCCACTTCTCTGGATGAGCGGACCCGTTACCTGAAGTGGGCGGTGCCCGAAAGCTCACGATCCCGCCCACGGGGTTTGTGAGTCTGTCACGTGCTGCCGGACCGTTTGGTGGTTTTTAAGTGTAGCGCTGTAAGGGCAAGTTCTGGCCTCCGAGCAACGCGAGGCCGAGGCCGAGGCCGGGCCCGGGAGGGGCCCGGGAGGGGCCGCGGCGGGCGGGGGTCGGGCGCTGACCTGTAGAAGTTCTCCGAGCCGCCGATGGCCACGAGGCAGTAGCAGTTGGTGAGCTTGGCGAAGCAGCCGATCTCGTTGTTGTTCTCGAAGCTGGCGCGCACCGCCATGGCCGAGACACGCGGCGACCACCCGCCGCTTGCGGCGCCGCCTGCTCACTTCCGCTTCCGCCGCAGGGAGCCGGAAGCGCGCGCGGCTACAGCGGCCCCGCCCTCCTCTCTATGGCCCAAGGTGGGACAGCGCGCCGCCGGGCGCCGAGAGCGGGCCGGCCTGGTGACGCGAGCAGTGAGAGGAGGAGGAGCCCTGGCGGGGGTGGGGCCAACCGCCGCCCCGCTGCCCCCCACGGCAGCACGCGGCCCGGGCTGCGCTGAGCCCGCCGGGGCTCAGGGTTCGGCTCTGCGCCTGGGCCAGTCTGGGCCCGCTACAGGAAGGGGGGGCGCACTGGGGGGGCCAGCAGCGGGCGACCACAACGGTTCGGGGCCGGGAGCACGTGACTCAGGCGGAGCGGCTGAGGGAGTTGGGCTGGTTCAGTCTGCGGGGGGGGCCGGCGAGAGGCTGTTCGCAGTGGGGGCGGATGCAGAACAAGGCGCAAGGGGCTCACGCTGCAGGGGGAGGCCTAGGGTGGAGATTAGGAAAAGCGAGTCCCCTGGGCGGGGGGAAGCGCCGGGCTGGGGGCCCTGGGGGGGGTGGAGTCTCCGTCCCCTGGGCGAGAAAGCGGGCTGGGGGCCCTGGGGGGGGTGGAGTCTCCATTCCCCCCCCCCGGGCGGGGGGAAGCACCGGGCTGGGGGCCCTGGGGGGGGTGGAGTCTCCGTCCCCCCCTGGGCGGGAAGCGCCGGGCTGGGGGCCCTGGGGGGGTGGAGTCTCCGTCCCTAGGGCTGTTTCAGTCCCGGCTTGACCAAGCCCGGGCTGGGCTGATGGAGTTGGGGTTGGTCCTGCCTTGGGCAGGGGGCTGGACCTGATGACTCCTGAGGGCTCTGCCAGCTCTATGGTTCTAAATGGCTGGAGCTTGGAGAGCCATCGGTGCTGGGACGTGGGGCTCAGCACTTTGCGTGGCGGTGGCAGTGAGGGTAATGACAAATGTAAAGCCAGGAGTCTGGTTCAGGGTGACGCTAGAGTCAGGGTCAAAGGGACAAGCTGAAGGTCAGACCCCTAAGCCTCAGCTGAGCAGCAAACTGGGGTCTTAGGCATCAGAAGGGAGCAGGAATGCTGAGGTTGGCACAGGGTTGGGAACAAGCCAGGAGCAGGATTTGGTGTGAAGACTGGAGGCAGACTGGAGCAATAGCTGGGTCAGGTAGCGAAAGCAGGGTAAGTGCAGCTGTGTCCATGGTATACATGAGCAGCAGTGTGCTTCTGCAAGGCTGCTGGCTCTGCTGCCCAATCAGGAAGCACAGTCCTTTGGGTCCAGCTGAGCTTGCTGGGTTGCTTCATGACAGCCTCTGTGCCACAGGTTGGACATCCCAGCACTGGATTAATGGAATGTGCAGTGGGGCTACTTGAATTCTGCTAATACAGCAGTATGAAACAGGATGTGTGATAACTATGGGGGCTTCTGTCACGCACAGCATTGCAACATGAGAGATTCTGAAGAACCTGAATGCATATGGTGACATCCCAGGTATAATCTGGACAATTCTCTTCACTCACAACTGGGGTGCTGTTTACTGCTTCACTATGCAACACCACACCTGGCCTGCTCTCACAGCCTCTATCCTCCAAAATCATTCCTAGCAGAATTAGATGAGCACTTCTAGATAGCAATTCCTGACAAGGGTGATGCCTGGGGGAGCATAACAGGCCACAAGCCCCACCCCCAAAGGCTGTAGATGGCAGGGGGCAGCCAGCAGCCGGAGTAGGGACTATGTGGGGGGGAGGGCAGAGCCTGCAGGAGGGGTATGGCCCCCTTGCATTCACCATCAGTGGCAGGGGAAGTGGAGCAAGGTGGCTCTGATGCTTTGGTACCTGCATACTGAAGACCCCCCTGTGGGCACCTCGGGGGCTCAGGGACCATCCAACATTGGACCGAAACAGGAGGATGAAGTGGCACAGTGTGCTGAGAGGGAGAGGGACACAAAGACAGAGGAGAACATTAATAGGCAGTGGGAGGATTACAGAAAGGCTTGGTGCTGTGTGATGCTGCTACCAGCAGAGGGTTAGTCAGATGGCGAACAGAGCGTTGATGCAGTATTTTACATCTTCCAAATCTGCCTGCCAATCTTATTGAAAGTATCATGCAGCTCCTGTGCTACCCTTCTCAAATTAGGTGTCAAAGCAAATGGGGTCTTTGACCCCTGAAGGCTGACATTCCCTCGCCACTGTGCCATCAGCATTGGGGTAGGGACCATCGCTGTGCAAGACAATCCACCTGTAGTCCTGAACGGAACATGCAGTCAAGTAAAAGACTGTCCTTTGCTTCCTTGCTCACCCTAAGCAGTAAAACGTCTTTCAGGATGAAGTATCAGAGGGGTAGCCATGTTAGTCTGGATCTGCAAAAGCAACAAAGAGTCCTGTAGCACCTTATAGACTAACAGATGTCTTGGAGCATACGCTTTCGTGGGCAAAGACCCACTTGGTCAGATGCATGCAGTGGAAATTTCCAGAGGCAGGTATAAATATGCAGGCAAGAATCAGGCTAGAGATAACGAGGTAAATTCAATTGGAGGATGAGGCCCACTTCTAGCAGCTGTTCTGGAGGTGTGAACACCAAGAGAGGAGAAACTGCTTTTGTAATTGGCTAGCCATTCACAGTCTTTGTTTAATCCTGAGCTGATGGTGTCAAATTTGCAGATGAACTGCAGCTCAGCAGTTTCTCTCTGAAGTCTGGTCCTGAAGTTTTTTTGCTGCAGGATGGCTACCTTTAAATCTGCTATTGTGTGTCCAGGGAGATTGAAGTGTTCTCCTACAGGTTTTTGTATATTGCCATTCCTAATATCTGATTTGTGTCCATTTATTCTTTTGCATAGGGACTGTCCAGTTTGGCCAATGTGAGAATATGCTTCAGGTGTGGAAGTAAGGAAACAGATCCAGATGTGTACCCAGAAGCCTCCTGCTGCGGGACAAGGCCAAAGAAGAAACGAACAGAACACCACTGGCCATCACCTACAGTCCTCAGCTAAAACCTCTCCAACACATCATCAGTGATCTACAACCCATCCTGGACAACGATCCCTCACTTTCACAGGCCTTGGGAGGCAGGCCAGTCCTCGCCCACAGACAACCCGCCAACCTGAAGCATATTCTCACCAGCAACTATACACCGCACCACAGTAATTCTAACTCGGGAACCAATCCCTGCAACAAACCTCGGTGCCAACTCTGCCCACATATCTACACCAGCGACACCATCACAGGACCTAACCGGATCAGCCACACCATCACTGGCTTATTCACCTGCACATCTACCAATGTAATATACGCCATCATGTGCCAGCAATGCCCCTCTGCTATATACATTGGCCAAACTGGACAGTCCCTATGCAAAAGAATAAATGGACACAAATCTGTTCCATACCCCCTCCTCTGTCACCACCTTCTTCCCGGGTGCCAGACACAGCACTCCACACCTGCCCACTCAACCTTCACCCAAGCAGATGCTTGCAGGTGATGCACTCAATGCCCATCTGCATGCAATTTAGCTCTGATGAACTGCTGCCCCCCTTGCATAACATATCAGATGGCAGGGCTCCATATTAACTTTGGACATATACAAATCTGTGACATTTTTGGAGCATGCCTCACCTTCTGTCTCCCAACCTCCCCCCTCTGTCTCCCATACCATGACAGTGTTTCATACTTCACTCTTATCCAGTTCTGTATAGTGGTGCTGATCCTGGGCGGAGATCAACCTTCTGCTCCTGCTTTGATGGTATCTGCCTGAGTTGGACCCTGAGTCCCATGTATCAGTGCAGGATTCACTGCATTGATCCTGTTGAGGCAGCAGGGAGCAGCACGTCAGCGAAGGCAAGTGTTGAGCCATCATGGCTGGCTTGCTTCTTGAGGGCGCTTGCTGGCATGGAAAATGGCAACATGGTGTGTCTTAACTCCAGGACTGCTTGAAAAGCTTCAGGCATGCAGAACACAAAGATCTCCCTTGCTGATTCTGGAGACTGGGGTGGAAATTATGTTCTTGGCTCTTGCAGTCTTTCCCCCAAATCAGGCACCGGTGTGGAAGCCTGGTGGCCTGGTTTGGGTCTCACTCTAGGCTTGTCCTTGGTAGGAGACCTCATCTTTCTGGCCTCTTCTGCTGCACCAGTGACAGAGAGATGTTGACTGTATGTGCTGCAAGATGAGCCTGTCAGGACCTGGCAGTACTTAGATGGTGCCTGAATGTGTATGGATGGTGCACTTGTGCACAGAGGAGGAAGTTCTTGGTGCCAAATCCTTTGGCAAGTGGTCTGGCTGCCTCCATTACACCTTCAGGCACTGATCTCTATCTTTAAGTGTGCCAGGCCTGAAGATTTTGCAAACAGGACAACAATCCTTCTGATGACCCTCACCTAAGCATTTCAAGCAAGAAGTGTGGGGTCGCTTCTAGGCATATACTTGCCACAGGATCTGCAGTCTTTGAAGCCTGGAGACCTAGACATGCCCTGGTGCTGAAGCACACAGGAGGAAAACACCTGCCAATTTAAACTTAACCTACGAAAACTCTTATAACAGATAAACTATGTACTACTAACTACTAAACTATAAACTACATGGAACAAGTTGAAACTGCTGCATTTGCAAGCAAGAGCACGGGGAGGTCCAGTTAACCGTTGCTGGCTATTAGAAGGAATGGGGAGGGGAGTCGGCAGGGCACCACTCCAGGGGGTGCCCAGGTGGATCCTAAAGCCAGCTGCTAGGAGAAGAATCTTCCAGCTAATGGGAATGTGCACACACAGAGACCTCATCGGAATGCATGTTAACAAACTCTTGAAGAAGGAGGGATTATTTTTGGCTCAGCTAGGCCTGCTCCACTATACCTACAGTACATACTGTATCTGCTGGAATAATTAAAAGGCAGGAAATTAGCTCACTGGGGGAGTGGAGCAGGAAGCGAGCAGACCTGCAGAGCACAGTAGAGGGAAGCCTAAGACTTTGACACAGCTGCCGAAAGGCACCCTCCCTGAGGGAAGGGAGGACCCACCCCATAGACAACCAGAGAAGAAACTATCCTGTGATCCTAGGACACTGATAACCCTTGGTTGAGTTTCCACACCTGGGAACAGCCTTGGATTAAGCTGACCCCGGCATGGGGGTGGATGGAATGAGAGGAAGAGGTCCAAGGACAGTCTAAGCAGCTTGGTTGCTAGACTACTGGTAGCCCAAAGGCTCCTGGGGTGGAGCCCGGTGGAGTGATTGGTCCCAGGCTGCCCTCCCCACAACCCCCTTGGCTGTCAGGAGTTGTTGCTGCCATGGTCACTCTCCTTAACAGAGGACCGTCACAGAGGGCCATTAACCACATCTTTCTATCACGTTCTACAATGATCTACTTAGCTTTAATAGTCATTTTTATGGGCAGGGGAACCATTCCTTCTACTTGAGTTCACAAGTTCAGAGCAAACATTTGTAGTTATAAAGCAAAATTTACATATTATATTTTAGCGAGGGATGTAGACATTACACACAAGATTAATGCATGCAGCAACTTACAAGCATTTTATAGAGTCTAACACTAAACATACTTTTATGGGGTTTATCAGGTGTGTTAGCGCCATACTCATTCTGGCTGCAGGTTCTAGACAGATTATTGCTATAAATGGCTAAGATGTAATTACCTATTAAAATACCAGCAGGTAGCAAATTCCTGATGCCCACAATGACCTCACCCTTAAAATCCTCCCTCTCAAGTTGGACATTAGCCAGAGGCACAGTCACAAAGAACAGTCAAAGCAAATATTTAAACTCTTGTCAGAGAGTTTGTATCCCTTCTTTGCCAAACTTTCCTTAAAAGTAAAGTAACTTGGGATGCTGTGTCCCTCAAACCCTGATGGGCTGTGCCATTTATCTTAGCGTTAATGAACACTTAGCTGCCATGCCAGACTCTGCCTTAACAGAGTTCACGCTGTCTCCCCCTGTCCTGCCTCTGGGGCAGTGACAATGGCACTGACAATGGGTTTTAGCTGTGGATTGTGGGGTAATTTAGTTTCATGTGGTCAGGAGTCCCGCAGTGATGGCAAACTGCCTGCCTTCCCTCAGGGAGACGGGTTTTAAAACCTGGGACCCCATGCAGCTTTCTATCAAAGTTGAGGTTAGGTATATTTACACACCTGCCTTTTCACCTGGGTGACAAGGGGATTTCCTTTCCCCGGGGATTTGCCCCCTGCATTAGCCCTTGATTCAACATATTCATCAGCAATTTCTGCAGCTTCCAAAACTGGGAGCATTTTTTGTTGCAGATGGCTGTCTTCACCTCCTCGGTAACTGCCCATAACCACTGCTCCTCGGCTATCCAACCAAAGAGTTTTCAGTCACCTTCAGACCCTCCCCCATTAATCATTTTGTCATAAAATTACACCTTGTATGCACATAGCATGAGTGAAAGTGCCAAAAATTGTACAGTTTCTGTACTTCACTTGATAGGACTCAGAGGGAATCTCAAACCCCCTCAATACATTTTCTTTACATTTCTTATACTCCTTAGCACCACCCTCCTCCATATCACTAAAAACTTTTCTCACCTTCCCAGTCATTCTGGCAAGAAGCATCCCCTTATGCTCTAGGATCTTGTGGATCCAATACAGTGTCTCAAAGCTGGACAAAAACTATCCACACATGCAGCTTGTAAAATGGGCAGACTCCCTGGTGCTCAGGGTGGGGGTGTACTTACTGACTGAAGATGTGCTAATACTTCCTTTGGTTCCTGGTAGGCTTCGATCACTACCAGTACAAAGTCCTGCCATTTGGCCTTTCGTCAGCCCCCCAGGGTATTCTCCAAAACACTGGCGGTGGTAGCGGCCTTCCTACATCAACTAGGAATCATCATTTTTCCCTATCGACGACTGCCTTCTCAGAGGCCGATTGTTCGACGATGCCTTAAGTGCCGTCAACACAACAGGACTGCTCTTCAACACCTTGGGGTTTATAATCAATGCTCCAAAGTCATCCCTCATACCACAGCAATGCATAGAGTTTATAGGTGCTCGCCTCGACTCCATCACAGCACGCACCTACCTACCCGGCTCCAGACTTCATACTATCCAGGACCTCGTACAGGATCTCATATCAACCCCACAGTCCCTGTACTTACCTGTCTGCAGTTGATGGGACACATGGCAGCGACAACATATGTCGTAGCACATGCTCGACTACATTTTCAATGCCTTCGGCACGGGATATCTACAGTATACACACCTCACAGACACGATGTACACAGAATGGTCACTGTACCACGCACGGTCAAGCAATCCCTGAAGTGGTGGACTATCCCCCACAACATGTTGGCAGATATACCATTCCACAGACCCCAGCCAACCATCCAGGGCACAACAGATGCATCCCTGCTCAGCTGGGGGGCCCATATGCAGGACAAACAAGCTCAAGGTCCCTGGTCAGCCCAGGAATCTCTCTACCATATAAACCTGCTCGAGTTACGAGCTGTGTACAATGCCTGCAACCACTTTCTCCCCTGGATACGCAACCGGGGAGTGTGAATACTCACAGATAACATGACAACAGTCTATTATATAAACAGACAGGGAGGAGTCCGCTCTCGTACACTGTGCAAGGAAGCCGTGCGTTTATGGAATTGGTGCAACCGACACAATACCATGATTACGGCAGCATACCTCCGTGGGGAGGCCAACACTACAGCAGATACGCTCAGCAGACACTTTGCCCAACAGCTCGAATAGGAACTACATCCCGAGGTCCTACGGAGTATATTCTCCCGCTGGGGTCATCCAGCGGTAGACCTCTTTGCCACACAGTACAGTGCGCTCATTATTGCTTCAGGGCGGGCATCGGCCTCGCATCCAAGGGGGATGCCTTCCTATACAACTGGGGTCAACAACTTCTGTACGCATTCCCCCGTTCCCCTAATGCACAAGTTCCTAGAGAAAGTGGCTGTGGACAGAGCAACATTAATTCTAGTAGCACCGTTCTGGCCGCGCCAGACTTGGTTTCCTTACCTGTTCCACATGTCGCCTCATCCCCCATATCATCTTCCCAATCGGCCCGATCTACTGACACAGGATCACGGGCAACTGCTTCATCCGCAACCAGACTGCCTCGCTCTGTCCGCCTGGCTCCTAACGGGTTCCAACAAGAAGGAATAAGTTGCTTGAAAGCTGTTGACCATATTCTTTTACACAGTAGAAAAGCTTCAACTCATAATACTTACCTTCATAAATGGAGAAGGTTCCGTGAATGGTGTTCACACATGAACTTGAATCCTTATGAAACGCCTCTATATTCCATTCTGGAGTATATTTTGCACCTCAAATACCTCGGACTTTCTCTGTCATCTCTCAAGGTACATTTGGCGGCTATCACAGCTTTCTGCCAGCCAATCGAAGGCTATACTGTCTTCTCGCACCCCACTATGAGAAGATTTCTCAAAGGGCTGACCAACCTTTTTCCCAAACACAAACAACCTCCGGACTCCTGGAACCTAGAACTGGTCCTAGACACCCTGATGCGGCCACCGTCCGAACCTTTGGCCACATGATTTCAACTCTCTCACCATGAAGGTTGTGTTCCTTTTAGCAATCACATCTGCACGCAGGGTAGGAGAACTAGCAGCCCTTTCGGCATCACCTCCCTACACCATTTTCATGCCACAGGGCATCATCCTACGCCCACAACCATCATTTTTACCCAAGGTCAATTCCAGCTTCCATATAAACGAACCTATTATCCTACCTGTATTCTATCCAAAATCACACTCCTCTGAACGCCACCCAAGGCTTCACACGCTCGACGTCCGCAGGGCCTTGGCATTCTATATTGAAAGAACCCACAATATACGAAAATCCCAACACCTATTAATCTCGCTAGCCGACCATTCTAAAGGCCGCCCACTCTCATCACAGTGAATATCGAAAATAATAGTGTCCTGCATCGCAAAATGCTATTTGCTGAGCTGCGACTTGGTCCTCTGACCTTACATTCGCAAACTACTATGCACTACCAAAGGTCATCATCTCCGACACGGCAGTAGCCACTGCAGTCCTTTCCTTAGCAGCAACAAACTGACTTCGCACCCACCGCCATATTCCGGCTACTGCTGTGGAATCACCCACAGTGGAGCACCCACAGGGACACTACCCAAAGAAGAAGAAGAAGTTACTCACCTTGTGCAGTAACGATGGTTCTTCGAGGTGTGAGTCCCTGTGGGTGCGCCACGACCGGCCCTCCTCCCCTCTTTGGAGACTGTTGCTTATATCTTCCAGACCTCGACAATCAGGAGGAACTGGCGGGAGCCGGACCGCGCGACCAGAAACGGCGCGAAGCCGCAAGATGGCTGCCACGTATGCGCAGTCTGGCAGACAACGGCTGAAAGATCTCTGATCTGCGGCGCCGGGACGAGCCCGACACCCACAGTGGAGCACCCACGGGGGGACGCACTTCGAAGAACCATCGTTACTGCACAAGGTGAGTAACTTCTTCTTCTCCTGTCTTGCTCACAACACAGCTGTTAATGCATCCTAGAATCATGTTTGCTTTTTTTGCAACAGCGTCACACTGTTGACTCATATTTAGCTTGTGGTCCACTATAACCCCTAGATTTCTTTCTGCTGTACTCCTTCCAAGACAGTCGCTTCCCATTCTGTATGTGTGAAACTGATTGTTCCTTCCTAAGTGGAGGACTTTGCATTTGTCCTTATTAAACTTCATCCTGTTTACCTCAGATCATTTCTCCAATTTGTCTAGATCATTTTGAATTATGACCCTATCCTCCAACGCAGTTGCAACCCCTCCCAGCTCAGTATCATCTGCAAACTTAATAAGTGTCCTCTCTATGCCGATATCTAAATAGTTGATGAAGATATTGAATAGAACTGGTCCCAAAACAGACCCCTGTGGAACTCCACTTGTTATACCTTTCCAGCATGATTGTAAACCGTTATAACTACTCTCTGAGAACGGTTATCCAGCCAGTTATACACTCACCTTATAATAGCCCCATCTAAGTTGTATTTGCCTAGTTTATTGGTAAGAATATCATGCCAGACCATATCAAATGCCTTACTAAAGTCAAGGTAAACCACATCCACTGCTTCTCCCTTAACCACAAGACTCGTTATCCTATCAAAGAAAGTTATCAGATTGGTCTGACATGATTTGTTCTTTACAAATCCATGCTGGCTGTTACCTATCACCTTATTTTCTCCCAGATATTTGCAGATGAATTCCTTAATTACTTGCTCCATTATCTTTCCTGGCACAGAAGTTAAACTGACTGGTCTGTAGTTTCCTGGGTTGTTCTTATTTCCCTTTTTATAGATGGGCACTATATTTGCCCTTTTTCAGACTTCTGGAATATCTCCTGTCTTCCATTGATTTTGATTTGATTTTCTAAGTGATTTTTAACTTGTTCTTTTTTTATTTTATCTTCTAAATCTATCCTCTTTCCACTAGCATTCACTATGTTAGGCATTCCTTCAGACTTCTTGGTGAAGACCGAAACAACAAAGTCATTAAGCATCTCTGCCATTTCCAAGTTTCCTGTTAGTGTTTCTCCCTCCTCACTGACCAGTGGGCCTACCCTGTCCTTGGTTTTCCTCTTGCTTCTAATGTATTTATAAAAAGTCTTCTTGTTTCCCTTTATTCCCGTAGCTATTTTGTGCCTTTGCCTTTCTAATCTTGCCCCTGCATTCCTGTGTTGTTTGCCTATATTCATCCTATGTAATTTGTCCTAGTTTCCATTTTTTATATGACTCCTTTTTTATTTTTAGATCATGCAAGATCTCCTGGTTAAGCCCAGGCGGTCTTTTGCTATATTTTCTCTTTCCTACACAGCGGAATAGCTTGCTTTTGGGCCCTTAATAATGTCCCTTTGAAAAACTGCCAACTCTCTTCAGTTGTTTTTCCCCTCAGTCTTGCTTCCCATGGGACCTTACCTACCAGCTTTCTAAGCTTACCAAAATCTGCCTTCCTGAAATCCATTGTCTCTAATTTGCTGTTCTCCCTTCTACCATACTTTAGAATCATGAACTCTTATGATTTCATGATCACTTTCACCCAAGCTGCCTTCTACTTTCAAATTCTCAACCAGTTCCTCCCTATTTGTTAGGATCAAATCTAGAACAGCTTCCCCCAGTAGCTTTTTCAACCTTCTGAAATAAAAAGTCATCTTCAATGCAGTCCAAGAACTTACTGGATGGTCTGTGCCCCGCTGTGTTAGTTTTCCAACATATATCTGGATAGTTGAAGTCCCCTGTTTCCACCAAATCCTGCGCTTTGAATGATTTTATTAGTTGTTTAAAAAAAGCCTTATCCACCTTTTTCGCCTGGGTAGGTGCTCTGTAGTAGACCCCTAGCATGACATCACCCTTGTTTTTTACCCCTTTTAGCCTAACCCAGAGACTCTGAACATGTCCGTCTCCTATGTCCATCTCCACCTTAGTCCAAGTGTGTACATCTTCTAAATGTTTCCGAAAGCTTGTTTGTTTGTCCCAAAAGATCTCCGAAACTGTAAGAGCTAGAAACACCAAATTTTGAACGGATACTACTTATTTCCTAATTTAAATAACTGGATTGGTTATATCTCAAAATCGGTTCCCCCGGTTTCCCCAGAGCCCCAATTGGGCCCATTGAGAATTAACTTTTAGTAGTGCCTGATCATAGAAACACAAAATTTTGCACGGATACTACTGATTTCCTAACAAATAACTGCATCGGTTATATATCAAAATCGGTTCCCCCAGAGCCCGAATTGGGCCACTAATTAGCTTTTAGTAGCGCCTGATCATAGGCATTTGCTGGACTCGTCTGTTAAGTGTGTCACAAACTGCAGCTACGAGATCCTTTCCCTATGATAACTGAAAAAGTACTAGCTATGTTAATTTCTTAAAGTAATATATGAGAAAAGTATTTCCAATAAAATATGTTATGTTAATGTCATTGACGTAGTTCATTCATCACTCCTTTTACTATATTTTCCCCAAGCAACACCAGGTATTTCTGCTAGCTTTTAATGTATAAGGCAACACTTCCTCCCTTTTTTCTCTGCCTGTCCTTCCTGAGTAAGCTGTGCCCTTCTATATCAACTAGCCAATTAGCCCGTCATAAGACGGGATTTTCAGGTCTCTCCTCCACGTCGGTCTTCCCTCTCTCTCTCTCTCAGCTCTCCTCCACCTCCTGCCTCTCTCTCTTTTTCACTTCTCCTCCCCCTCCTGCCTCTCACTCGGGACCGCGAGCCCAAATGGCCGTTGGGTTCCCGCACTCCCGTGCTGCATGGGGAGCGCGGAGCCCAAACGGTCGCTTGCGCCGCTGGCTCCCACGCGGCGGCCCGGCTGAGCGGTGCAGAAGTCAGCCGAGCGCCACGGTGGGAGGCGAAGGGGGGTGGGGCGATGATGTTCACGGCCAGGGGGCGGGGCCTGGAGCTGCTGTCACGCCACACGTCACCACCCCGCCCCCCTTCGCCTCCCACCGTGGCACTCGGCTGACTTCTGCACCGCTCAGCTGGGCCACCGCGGGGGAGCAAGTGGCGCAAACGGCCGTTTGGGCCCCGCACTCCCCATGCAGCACGGGCCGCCCAGAGGGAACAGCCAGCATTTCAGGCAACAGCGCCCCCCAGAGGGAACAGCCAGCATTTCGGTGTTACAGACTCTCAGACACTGGGCTACTATATATATGATATTCCAATCGTGTATTATCCCACCAAGTCTCTGCGATGCCAATGATGTCATAGTTGTATTTATTTATTAGCACTGCCAGTTCTTCCTGCTTATTACCCATACTTCTTGCATTTGTATATAGGCATCTTAGATTTGATCTTGCCTCCCAGTTCTGCCTTGTCCCTCCTTCCTCTCTGCTATTATAGCTCACACTCCCTCCCATTTCCGACTCAGGTCTCCATGTTCTTCACTTACCCGTGGGCTTCGGTCACCTGTCCCCATTGAACCTAGTTTAAAGCCCTCCTCACTAGGTTAGATTCTTTTTGGGTGCCAACTAATGCCATCAGGCCAGTTCCCCTGCATTGTCTGGGATAGCAGTGCCCTTGAATGTCTGATCCAGGCTTATGAGCGAAGCTCTCAATTCCTGATCTGAGAGACTCGGTTTACGGGCTATTCCCCTATCTTTATATAACATGTCAAGGTCTTTTGTGTCAAGACCCTCCTAAGAGATGATTCATGATTGAACCACAGTCAAATCCTTAAAAGCTCTTGATGTTAAATGCAAATTAAGTTACGATCTGTGAGCCCAACTGACTTGTGCCATATGAATTCTGCCCAGACTATGCCAATGGTCATGCTGTCTGGAGTGGCTGATAGCTATGAATGCCAATCTCCTGGCACACCGTCAAATAGCAGGACAGATGCCCTAGACTGTAGCAACCCAGCTATTATCTGGGATGTGCAGTCTGCTCAAGCAAAGCTACAGCATTCTTATCAGCAGTATTCAAGGCATGAAGACTTCCAGGAAGTTGAATCATTCTGCAGTCTTCAAAAATGTGTCTCATGATTTATGGCTGCCCACATTGACTCCATCTGATGAAGTGGGCTTTTCCCACAAAAGCTCACAATTCTGTATATTTTGGTTAGTCTCTAAGGTGCTACAGGACAACTCGTATTTAAAACTACAATCTAACATGGCTACCCCTCTGAGATTTTTTTTAACACACATTGTCATTGTGCACTCTCTAAAATGCCACTGAAATTCTGCCACAGCACAAATTTCATGTCTGGAATGAAATTGTCTGATAAGACTCTACTACAGCCGCTCCCTGAGTTACGAACAAGTTACAGACCAACACTTGGTCCGTAACTCCAAGTGTTCGTAACTCGGATCCCATAGAGTTACATGGCGACCGCGCTGTTCGTAAGCGTGAATCGCCGTTCGTAACTCGGATCCGCATTTACGACCGCTTTGGTCGTAAGTGCGGATGGTCATAAGTAGAGGTGGTCGTAACTCGGGGAGCTGCTGTACCTTTGTGGTAAATCAAACCTGCGTTGATAGTGAGCTCAGAGATAAGATAATTGTCACTTTCTCTGTGGACCCTGAAGCTTGCCATGGGTCCTCTATTATAAATCCCTCACCTGATAAACTTATGCACAACAGTCACCATTAGGGCAGATGATCATGTGGTGGATTAAACAAATCTTTAATTAACAGTAGATGTAGCATAGCCAGCTTCATCACAAACTTTGTTATGCTTTCCTTTCTGTAGGCAGAACAATATTGCAGAGAACTGGTAACAAGGGTAGAGTAAATTTAAATATGTCTGAAATAACAGGCCTGGTGGAATTAAGTAGTATAATCAATCATCTTTGTGTAAGATGAGTGAGCCCATACTGAAGTTAGTGCTTCGCCCAGTAAGAGTGCCGAGGCAGAAGTGCCTTGGCGCCCTGGGTGGTTCTAGCTAGCTTTCTGAGCAGGCTGTTGTGTGGTTTGACCTTAGTCACTGTCATAGTACAATGGTCACGATATGCTAGGGTTCTATTCGACGTAACACCTACCCATGCCTTACATGCTGACGAATGAGCACTGTAGCCAGCTTTCTGACCACTTATGCATGATGTAAGTGGAAGACACTCAACACAGTCTTACTTTTAATTGGTACCAGACACCTCCAATGACAATAACTGGCCACAACTGCCATGTCTGCATGCAAAACACTCTCAGGTATGCCAAAGGAGTGTAACCCTGTGCCAAGGCATATGTTATCTGCATAAACAAACATGTGAAACCCAGAACAAGATAGGCCACTCAAACAGAATTTGAATAATGTTGGAGATAATACTGGCCCTTGCCAAAAGCCATTCTTCTGATGCTTCTAAGCACTTGTTCTATCAGCAATCCAGTAACGAATATGAATTCCTGAAACACTACAACATCTTACTATGGAGTGTCCTTGGGCACTACAGACTATCTTGCCACTCAGGAAAGTTAGATTTAGTACCAGTTGGGTCCCATTCACCAAGGATCATGAAAGACTGAGGTTGCCTCCGGTCCGAAGATCAATATGTACTTCAGCTCTCACACCAAAAACAAGACTTACAGCTTACATTAAACTAAGGATTTATCAAATAGGAAAAAGAAATTAGTGTTAGTTACAGGTTAAGTCAGGCAACATACATACACAAATGAGTTGTTGCCTTTTCTTGCAGAAGGCTTTGCTGATATTTGACAGACATTCTCAACATGCCTGGTGCTTAGGTGAGACACACATCCCACAAAAGTGCTCTCTGCAAATGTTTGTGTCAGGAAGGAAAGAGACCTGCATCTTACATTTATACCTATGGAGATGTCTCTGCACCTGGCATCCAATCCCAGCTAGCAGAGTCCCTCTGAACAATGATCTCCAGAGACTTGACCCTGTTCAGAGAGGCTCATTCCTCAAAAAAGATCAAGAGGAAAAGTGTCAACTCTCCCCTTCCCCCCAAAAGTGTCACTGAAAAATAAACTCTTTCCAGAAGCGGTGAAAGTAACTTAACATTTCTTACATGTACTGGTCTATTGCAACCTGGGGCCCTGCCAGCTCTTTAAATAGCTCCCTGCTGGCTTTTGCCACAGCTCAGCCAGCTCTTGCTGGAGCTCCACACCAGGGCACACCCGCGTCCTTTCACCTCTGCTCTCCAGCTCATTCTGTGTCCTCTGTACTGACCACACTACAGCTGAGTGTGAACGAGATACCAGGATCCTCTGAAATTGTGTACCATGAAAACCAATGACCCCAAGCAGGCAGGCTCAGAGGTGAACAAAATCCTACCTCCTCCAATATGATGCCAGTAGAACCAACCAAAGACATGGCACCAAATGTTCCCTGTAGGCTGTGTTGCATAAAAAAGCCTCCGCCTGAGCTTACTTGATTTATATACATGGATTTTCTAAAGCTACACCAAACTGTAAGGTCTAAGGTTTTAAACTGCAACTCATTGTGATCTTTGTCAAACTTTGTAATCTGTGTAACTCTCAGAAACATACTGTAAGCTGCAACTTTGTAATCTTTTTAACTCTCAGCCACCTTGCTTGTAACTTTCCCTAAGCTGCATTCTCCCCTGGGTGAATGGAGAGAGAGTAAGAGTGTGTTTGAAGAAGACTGGGAACAATGGAGCACATTTCAATGAGTCATCACAGTCTGGGCATGCTCCTTGCTGGATAAAGGGAAGTCTGGGCATGCTCCCTGATGACGAGGTGAATGAGTCACAGAAGCCATTCAGACACTATATAAGGAGAGGAAGCACATGTGAGATGCTCTCTTTTTCCTTTCCCTGCTCCTGAGAAGCTTCTCTCCAGTGTCTCTCCTCCTGAGCAGCTTCCCCAGCCATGATGAGCAGACAGACCCTCCAGGATCCACATGCCTTGGCTCCTTCTACAACCCATATGTTGGTGTAAGTGTGTGAGTGCCTGAGGAGGGGGGTGTGCTTGCGTGCGTGCGACAGAGAGTTCTATCTTCTTTAGTTTAAACCTTTGGTGGCTGCTTTCTCCTCTTTAGTTTTACCTAGTGGAAATAATCCCATATACTAGTGTAACCCTGGGTGGTCTCCACTGAGAATATTTTTGGGGTAACAGACTGTGGTACCACCACCTGCTCTGATAGCGCAGAACACTTGAATGTCAGCACCGATGCCCACTGCTGCAACAGCACTGTCATCACCGACCTGTCAGCACCAAAGCCAACAACCCCACGCCATTTCTTGCAGCATAAACATCTTGCATCACCAACACCAGAATCTCCACTCTTTGGTGCTGCTGTATCTCTGGTATGCACAGTACTGCATCAACCCTCTTCACCTCTGGCTCCTCTGATTTTTAGTTAGGAGAAAGATAATGAGGAAGAGGGTTTTTTCATAACACCTCTCCTCTTCCAGCCAAACGACTACACCCGTAGGCTCACCTGTACAGCTAAATCTCATCACAGAATTGACACTCAGACCTGGTATGACACTCATGGATGCTACCACCTATGCCATTTCCCACACAGTAGCCTTATTGGGACCCCTGGGCAGTATACAGGAGACAAGACCCCAGGCAGCAGAGTTTGTGTAGGGAGAGGATTTGATCTCCCACTACACCCTCAGTGGCTGTACCATGAGGAAAGCTTTGAGGAACAGGAGGATCATATCAGGATCAAGAAACAAAATCAGCAGCCAACATTTCCTTCTCTTCCCCAGATGAGGCTATAATGCCTCCACCACCCACAGCTGCTGACAACTTCAAACATTTCCAGCAACTCTTCAAAACACCCGTAGATTTCCTAAAGATCCCTTGAGAGGAGGTCCCAGAGCCCCAACATAAATTATTGGATGTTCTACAAAACTTAGCATTGTCTAAAATAGTGCTTCTAAAAAAAGAAGCACTAATGGAGCAAGCCAAAAACATATGGCAGACTCTGGCAACAATGCTGCCCACTTGCAAAGGTGCAGATAAAAAGTATTATGTCCCCTTTTAATTTTCTTACCCCACATCAAACATGATAATCAACGATATG
The DNA here is from genome assembly GCA_019425775.1 of Rafetus swinhoei. NCBI lineage: Eukaryota > Metazoa > Chordata > Testudines > Trionychidae > Rafetus > Rafetus swinhoei. Next base: position 36,277,908 of record CM033426.1, read on the forward strand.
GTAGACAACACCAATTCGGATCTATCCCATATGTCAAAGAGTAGAAATGACTACATCTTTTTTGGCTGAAAAGCCTAGTCATTGTCTATTCTGCAATTCTGGATTGCCAACTATGCCACATTGATGGCTAAATATGAAAACACAAACTATTTGAAACTCACAGATTTTATTGATTACATCCCTGAAGACCAAAGGGGCCAATTCAAACCAATCAAATCCAAGGGCCATCTTTTACCCAGAATCATCTTCTGTGTCCAGAGGAGTATTAAGATTTATTGGAGCTTTAGGCACAAACAACACTGAGCCCTCCCACACACACTCGTACATGGGGCCCTCACCACTGTTCTTCCCCTCCCCATGGCTCTGCCTCCTGGCCTGGCCAGAAGTCAGGCCATACTAAGAGTTGCCAGGGAGCCTGGGCTTCTGTGGGGAGTCCTGGACCCTCCATCTTGTCCTGGGTGGTGTGCCCTGGGAGGCAAGGACACTGCTGGGGGCTGTTTGGCCTAGGGCAGGTGGAAAGTCTAGGGTCCCCAGAGCTGCTTGGGATCCTTGGGCAGCTCTTACAGCAGTCTAATATGACCGTATGTCCTGTTTTGGCTGGGACAATCCCTTTTTTAAGGCTTGCCTACTTTTTTGGTGAAACTGGACATTTGTCCATCATCAGTTGTCAAGAGCAGCAAGCAGAACAAATGGCCAGTTTGGCCAAAAATGGACTCAGGGTGGGGGCAGTTCTACATGTGGGTGGGTGAGATGGGGATCCCTAGAAAGAAGGTGTGTTTACAAACATAGGGTGCACAGGAGCAGTATGTATGTGTTTAGAAGAGGGGAAATCTTGGCTGCCTAAAAGGTCCATTCCAATAGGGAAGGAATGAAGATGAATGAGGGTGAGAGAGGAGCAGAGAAAATCCTAGATAGCTAATATAGAATGTACTGACTGGAACAGTATTTTCAAAAAAGTATCTATGAGAGAAAACCAGCTATTTATTGAAGGCAACAAAGGAACTGTATACAGTTGCTACATTTAATTTTACTGCCTTTATTGTTTTAAATGAGTTAGAACTGCAATGAGTTTAACAAAGAAAAACATGTAATGATGCAAAATACTTCAATGTTTGCCTTAGATATGAGAAATTTTCCCTTTAAAGTGGTTTGAAAAGCACACGTAGTCAGAGCAACTGGGCACAGGCTGTGGAGCCAGAAAAAATGTGTTATCTTCCTCACTTGTGCTTTCCTCTGGTAGTACTCATAATTTGTATCTCTGCTCTGACTGGCTAATCTAATCGGCTCCATCCTCTCATGTGTTTATTGCTTAACTCTGCATTGGCTGGGATGATTTAGTTGGGGTTGGTCCTGCTTTGAACAGAGGTTTGGACTCGATGGCTTCCTGAGGTCTCTTCCAACCCTGATCTTCTATGATTCTTCTATGATTTTAAGGCAGAGCTACTCCCACACCAGGCCTCCTTGTAGGTGTGTTTGGAAGACCTAGCTAGTCAAGCCACCACGGCTAACAGAGGAAGGGTACCGTGGACTGCTGCCACTTTCTTGTGGGCTGATTCACGAGCTACTGCCACAATACCCATCAGATGCAGATTTGGCCAGTGAGGACTCTCGAGGGCACCTCACAAGGCTGGGCACTGACTGGCTACAGGGAGGACACTTTGTCTCTAGCTCAGGGGTGGGCAATAATCTTTATGAGGGGGCCACACCAAGGTTTTGGTAAGTGGTCAAGGGCCGCACTTCTGTGGAGGGGGCGCGGGGTGTAGAAGGGAGCTTGGGATAGAGGACTGGAGTGCAGGAGGGAGTGTGGAGTCTGAGGGGGAGTTTGGGTGAAGGAGAAGGTTATAATCTGGGGCAGAGGCTTGGGGTGCAGGGTCCAGGAGGAAGTATGGGTGCAGGAGAGGATTCTAGCCTGGGAGAGGGGTGTAGAAGAGGGTGCAGGGGCTGGAAGGAAGTTGTGACCTGGGTGAAGGGGGGGGAAAGGGGTGCAGAGGGTTTGGGTGATGATGTGGGACAGGGGAATGGGATGCAGGGTCAGGGAGGGGTATGTGTGCAGGAAAGAGTTCTGGCCTGGGGAAGGGGTGCAGGGTCTGGGAAGGAATTATGACCTGGAGGAGGTGGGGAGAGGGTTTGGGTGGTGGCCTGGGGCAGGTAGTTGGGGTAAGAGAGAAGGTGGGCTGCTAGAGGCAGGCTCTGGCTTGGAGGCACTTACCTAGGCAGCTCCCACCCAGCAGCTCTGTAGATTCCCTGCCTTTGGGCTGCTTCATGTAGCTTGGCACAAGGACAGAGAGGGGAAGTGAGGAGGCTTCATTTGCTGCCCCTGCCTTCAGCAAAATTTCTCAGTTCCTATTGGCTAGAAATTGGCCAATGGGAGCTAGGGGATTTTGCTAGGTGGCAGGGACAGCGCATGAAGCTTTCTCCTCCCTTCCCAGCTCTCAGAGCAATTAGTAGCCTGCCTTTTAAAGTGGCTGCCCCTGCTCTTTATTAAGGGTGCTGGCAAAGCGGCCGCGGGCTGGATCTGGCCCGCTAGCTGCCTCTTGCCCACCCCTGCTCTAGATGGTCTCAAGTGGATTAGGTCCTGGAAGAACAAGAGAGTTTACTCTTCCATATGGAATGAAACTAAACACTTTGAGCATAGTGACAGCTCAAGTGAGTGGATTCTGGGTGAAGAAGAAGAGAGGTTTTGATGAGCAAGTCTTTAGAGTCCTTCTTACTGAAGGCTGAGATCACCATGAGCATGAGGCCAGAGATGAGCCCAGAGAAAACTCTGGGTGCTGATGAGAAGCCAAATGGAAGAACTACATGCTGAAAATGGTCCTGACCCAGACTGAAGCAGTAGACCCTCTAGAAAACTGGGTGGAAGGCCACAGCAAGCGATTGAGCGAATGGAGCTTTTTGCTCTTGAATGCTTATCAGACCTCTGAGAGCCGAGCCATGGAGGGAATCACTTAGACCATGGTAGCTTTGATAGAAGGGCCAAAGACCTTTTTTTGCCATCATTTTTGGTTTTCTTGTTTTGAGGAACTGTTCCATGCACTTCTTCATCCACGTTCAGAGTCAAGGTGGCATCTTCCATTATAACAATGCTCTTTCTGGTGAGCCTGAATGCAAAAATGGTATTGCAAATATGGGAGTGGGGGTGCGCGTCCTACTGTAGCTTATATATCTGAGAGTAAGGGAGGTGAAGAGATCTCCTACACTCAAGGAAAAAGTCACTTCATATCCTTTATCAGCAGAGAATCCAGGGATGAAAAGGCAAGTTCTTCCCATACCCAGCTCCAGTCCTTGTGCATTCTCTTTTAGTGCTCGTACTTTGTATCTCTGCCCTGTCTGGCTAATCTAATCTGCTCCATCCACTCCTTTTATCACCTATACACCCTCACTGCTGGTTCACTCTGCAATGGCAGAACATGCAGCAGCATTTTCTGAAAGCAGAGAGGGTGTCATGGCCACAGATCTTCCAGTTCCTGTATCCCTGGAAGGTACACATGGACCTTCACACAATAAACCTGTGGCACTCCCATATCTGTTGCCTGGTGGGCACCATGATCTCCGTAGACGCCTCATCCTTATGGCATAGGAAGGGCTCAGGTGAGTGTCCTATGGACTCCACACAGTCGCAGTATCAGAAAGACTGTGATCCCAAACCTGCAGCCCGATAGCACAAAAGGCATGATGGACTCTAGCCTGAAGGCCTAGCATATCTGTGGTATGGCAAGGTCCATGTCCAGTAAGTTTCTATGCTATGGCATAAATGATATAATGTTTTAGTCCTGTGTTCTCGTGGCCTGGGAGACATGACAGGTATGATAGCTGAAGGCTAAAATGACAGAGCATGAAAGGAGTTAACATTTAAATGACTATTTTGTTTATGAATTAATGTAGGTAGTTTTGAGCCAAAATATCTACCATTAATTTTTCCATCTATTCCAGGAGCAGAAAGATACACACAGTAAAGTTTATTTTGGTTCTTGGTATACTTCACTCCCATTAAAAATAAATTAATCAGCAAATTCCTACACAGCTAAGCTTTCTTTAATGTAAATACAACACAGCTGTAATGAATTACAAGGTGTTATTATCTCACACATACTGCATAATACTTCATACAGAAGAGGGTTCTCTCCTTAGCTCAGCTTGCAACAAAAGCATCTTAAATAAACTGAGAGAAAGTTGTTTGGTTTGTAATGTTTTTACAGAAGTGGGATATACCTCACACATATAAGGTTTCTTTATATGACTCATAACATCTTAAACGGAGGAAGTTTGCTTTTTGAAAAACCTAACAAAATTACTTTTCTACACATGCTCACACAGAGAAAAATTTACTAGTAGTTGTTCCTCAAACGAAGGCTAAGAAGCACTTGCCTGTGTTTTGGAGATCATATTCTCATCTCTCTTGGCACCGACAGGAAAGGTGATGACTAACACGGATGCAAATGGCCTAGGAAAAGTGGCATTAAGAGCAGGCAGCTACAGAAGACATCAGACTTACACCAGAAATAAGAACATTTGATATGTGTTAGTGTAATCAGACATTAAAGATGACTTGACTATATCCTGACATGACAGAGCACCAATTTCAGCAAATACATTTCACAGTACACAAAACAAATACAGTTCTATTACTTGGTCAAATGGTTTCCTATGAACATTCTGGACACAAGAGAAATAAACCCAGTTTCAGATATTAAACTATAGAAACCCAATGTTGACTTTCAGCTTGTGCAATAAAGCCCTGATTTCTTTTTATTTGGTACAGGTTTTCATTCCACAATTTTGTTCAGGTAACTGTCACCTGTTTAATTAGAAAAAGTCTTGAACCTCTTCTTTGTGGGTGGAGGATACTTTTATTCCACAGAAAACATGAATAGACCATTGAGATGTACTCTACAGCAGCAACCACTAGAGCATACCTCTAGAAGTATATGGGCATATCAGGAATATACGGCTATTTTGATACAATAAAGACTCTAAAGTGGCTGTTAGCCACAATCCTACCATGGCCCTGTCCCCTGCGTCTCTAGGTGACTAGTACCCAAGGAGGTTAACAAGGTCTGTAGATATGCCAGGTCCTGGCTCCAGCTCCTTGCACTTACCTCTTCTTGTGCAGCTGTGTAAGGGGCCAATCACAGACTGACCCTAAAAGGGGCTTTAATTGAAAACCATTTCAAGATCTTCTCAGGCAATTCCCAACCATTTTAATAGAAAAATTGACAATGTCCCTCCAAACCAGGATAGCTGTATTTCAACATCAAGAACAAACAGAACTCAGCCCTGTGCTTGGCAGCTCTTCATGGTGCAGAGTCATGTCATTGTATCTGTGTGAAGCAGCTCCCCTCTTGCCAACGAGTGGAGAACCCTGTTCTTGAGTTGCCTATCACTTTTGGTAAGATATTTGGTTTTCAAAAGATTAACACTGTCTCTCAGAACCTATCTACAGAGTCAGCATTACACTTCTGCAACAGCCAGGCATTCCTCAAATGAACTAGCAATATTTAATCCTAGACAGAATATTCAAAAGAGTTCTGCTGTCAGGTTTACAAACATGTAAATACATACAAAAAGGCTATTTATTTAAATATATTCTTTCAAAAACAAATATTTATTCCTTCCCTTCTTGGGTACCTCACAGAATGAGAGAACCTCTCTTTTAGGTACAAGCTGATTTAACACATTGTTCATTGACTGATAAAGATCTCAGAGTCCCTCATCATTATAGGCTGGGGAAGTTGGCTTCAGGATGCTTTGGGCATTACGCTCCACAAGAGGGCGCCAAGTCACTTCTCCAGTCAGTAGCAGGTCCTCTCCATTCATAGCATCCAGGTATTGCATCTGAAACGCACAAGGAAATAACTTATCTCTGACTTGAACTCACTAAAGATGATCTCAAGATTTCTCTTGACAATTCCAAACTCATCAAGAGTTCATGCAAGCAGCATGTTTTCAAGCAAGGAAGTAGAAGCATGGGATTCCTTTGAGTCTTTTAGTATTGAGCGGAAGAATACTAGAAGGAAGGGGTAACTGGCTGAAAGTTCTTCAAAAGGGGGCTAGCAGGCAGGGAGCTACAGGAGGACTGTGTCTACACAAGGTTTTCTAAAATAAACTGGTCTCTGAAAATCCTGACAGAGAGGCAAACAAGAGAGCAGGGTGCTGAGGAAGCTTTGACCTGCAACCAGTATATTGGATCAGACCCTCATGCTTGGAAGAATGGAGGGGGGCCGGGGGATATTCGGTTCACTGGTGGCTGAGAGTGTCCTGGTGACTGATATGAATCAATAAGTGAAACAATTAATTTAGACCTTTACAAAACAACCTCTCTCCCAAGTACTAGGTGCTGCTGCCATGTTATGATTGGTATCAGAGCTGAAGTGCCTGAAGACCTGCACACATAGTTGGATAAAGCTCCTGTCCCAAAAGGGTGACATGAAAACACAAGACAAGGTATGGGTGAGAGGGAGGAAGGACTGCCTCTGCTTCACAGTGTCTTGCTCAAGGTCATACAGGCAGTCTGTGGCAGAACCAGGAACTAAACCCAGGTCTCATGAATCCTAGGCTTTGTCACAAGACCAAACTTTGGTCAAGCTAAAAGATCCTCTATGACTCTTCCCCCTCAACCCAAAAAGAGCCAATCAGTGATAACCACAAATCAGTTCTCACCTGGCCCTGCCAAAAGCTGGCTTTACCATCAGACTGGGTAAAAAGATGGAATTGCAGCAGCATGCCCTAAAGGTCATCACATTTGGGCCATTTGGATCAAGGAAGAGGAAGAAGGGGGAGTAAATTCTGAACTTAAGGGCCCCTCATAAAGAAAGCCCTGTCTGCAGCTCCCTCTCTTCTACCAAGGAGGCTCCAACTGAATTACTTTGTCTGCCTACAAGCTGTGGATATACAGCACAGAGAGGGAGTTGCCCCTTCAGTAGGCATGTCTCTGGCTATTTAGAGCTTCTGGTGTAAAACCCCCATCTTACTCTGCACCCAGAAGTCAATGCAGATCTAGGAGCATTGGTGTCATGTTTTTCTGGCGACAGACACTACTTGCTAAGCCATGCAGGCTGTTTCATCTTTAATTTCCACACTAATTTAAAGTGAGGACAATGCAGGGCACATTGCCATCTTGAGGTGACAAAGGAATGGATTAACATAACCCAGTTCACATCCAAAAGAAACAGTCACGGTCTCCTGGCCTGACACAAACTGAGAAAAACTGCTTGGTTACTGCAGCTCTATGGCCATCTCACAGCATCTGGCAATCCAGTAATACACATTTCAGTAACACATGGCAGACATGTCTGATGCAGATGAGGGGTGTACTCCTTACCACATTGCAAAGATTATACAATCAGAAAGGACCATTTTGATAATCTAGTCTGACTTTCTGTGTAACGCAGGCCAGAGATTTTTCTTGAATTAATTCCTGTGTGAATTAGAGCATATCTGACAAACATCAGTGATGGTGATTAGTACAAGAATTGTAAAGTGGGTAAGGAACTAACAAGCAGCAAAGGTCCTTTTGGTGAGGGACCTTGTCAAAGGCTTTCTGGAAATCTAAGTACACTACATCCACTGGATCCCCCTTGTCCGCATGTTTGTTGACCCCTTCAAATAATTCTAGTAGACTGGCGAGGCAGGTTTCCCTTTACACAAACCATGTTGACTTTTCCCCAACAAATGATATTCATACACATAGTCCAAGCAACAGACCAAATCATCAGGTACTTCTACTGCCAAGCTCCCTCCCTCCTGTCTGCTTCCCCTAACATACCAGCTTCCCCTCAGTCTCACCTATTTTGTGCTTCAGACAGATAGCCTCATCTCTGGGTCACATCAACCAGACACTGGATAATGTGTTTAACAGCACTGGCTGGATCAGATGAGATAGTGGATTTTCATAAGCTCAAAGGGAGCCTCACTTCAGTCTTTAGTCATCACCGGAAGTTGATCTCAACTGTTATTATTTGCTGATCATTCCTCCTGGTGTTAGGCAGACATCATGTGCACATGCAAATTCCTACACTGTGAAAGAATTAACAACTTTTGGTGCAATAGACTATGAGGCTCAGCCTACCTCCACTGGAAAAGGTAGCCAGGGCTATGCTTTAGTAATTAATTTTCGTCCTAAACTGCTACTTCATACTAGGTCTCTTAGGTAGATCAGATCAATGGTATTAAATGGCAGAGAGATCCTGGAGCATCAGAATGGATGCATGGACCTTGTCTCTGACAAACATGAGATCATCCAAAAGCATGACCGGTATATTACATATTCAATACTGAAATCTGATTGGAGGCCGTTTCCTAGCTTCCCAATCATCTTGCTTATAAATGGGAGGTCAGACACTGGGAAGTTGTTGCAAAGTCCTTTGCCCTGAGTGAAGGGTTTCTTAAGCATCAACTGGACTACTGTGTTCTTTAGGGTGGCTGGTAAAATCCCTTTCACTTTGATCCCATTTTGTGTGCCCCTTTTGTGACCTTCAAATTATTGACTATTCTGACTTCTTCACTAGCCTATCCATCCTTAGGCCATCTGTTTTACTTTTATTCGGTCCGCTTCATGGTATCTGTCTATGTCCAACATCTCACTAGACACCTTCTCTCTCACGCTCCACTGAGCATGTCAAGAGAAAGTCCAGTTCCTCTGCAGAAGGAGGGCTCCTTCATTTCAGGTTTCTGCCTGCTGTGCTTTCTGTCCTTATGGTTCTCCCTGCTATTAGTGAGAAAAATCTCTCAGCCTACAATCCAACCAATGTGTGGAAACCTGTATTTTGGTGTGCCACACTATAATTAACAGATTATCGTGTCTTAAGTAAAAACCATGTTTTCTCATTATGAGCAGTTGTATGTATAATAAAGCCTGTTCTGTATTTCTGATTTATTGTAAAATGGGTCAAAAAATGTAACAACCTAGTAAGAAATATAAAAGGGATTGTTTTGATTTTGTATTATTCTTTCAGTCTCAATCCATTTTTATCAAACCATCACAAACTAAAATACCAGTTGAGTTTATACCCTAAATTCCATTATTTTGCACTTCTCTAGGTATTTTAGAAACGAAAAATATAAAATTCCTGCCAAACTGAAAAACACTACCTCAACTACGAAGTTGTGAGCAGCTCCAGCATAAGAAAGCAAATCTTCTAGGCACAGACCGAAGGCACCCAGCTCCAGTAGAGGGAAAATGGAACAGGATTTTATGAAACTCCTGGACAACTTCAGGTCTGTAGTCACTGCTGTGCAGTGCTGTTTGCTAAACAAGCTACCCAAAGTTTGACTTTCCTAAGAAGCGTCAAGAGAGACTATGCTCTGAGCCACTGCTCACCTGCTTGCGCACATACTCCACTAGCAGTTCCAGTTGCCTGGGGTCCTCACACCGCTTGCTGAAAAGGTTCCTCCAAAGGGCTGCTGCCAGTACATGGTCATCAGACAAGATTCCCTAAAATAATGAGTGAGAGAAGGATTGGGTACTGTAAACACCAAGCAGAAACCTTGGGTGAGATTTAGCTACCTGTTGTCTGACTAGGTAAGTCTCAGTTTATTACACATCTCTTACAGCCGCCTCCTCAGGGAGCTGCCATCTCTTTTTCATATCTGTACTCAGGGCATTGAGACCAACACAGCTACAACACCACTGTAATATACACCACACATGCTTCAAAGGAACAGATACATGTAAGATACCAAATGGCTACTGAAAATTTTGCAGTATTAATTTTCTTTTTATTTGATTTCATATTAAATAAATAAAGGCATGTACCTTGTTAATTATCCCTTGTTTCAGTATTTTTTCTTCTATAACATTTTATCTATCTATCTACTATCTATCAGATAAAAAAAATTAATTACGCGATTAATTGTGTGCACTGCCCCTTTGAAATGCTGCGGCGGCATTTCCAAGTGGCAGTGCTGGTGGGAGCCCAGGATCAGCTGGAGTGCCCAGCTGACCCCGGGCTCGGTGGCAGCGCTTCAAAGGGGCAGCGCAAGGCGTAGCCTGGGATCAGCTGGGCACTCTAGCTGATCCCAGGCTCCCAATGCACTTCCCCTTTGAGGTGCTAGAGCGGCACTTCAAAGGGGCAGCGCCACATTAACATCTGCAATTAACGCGTTATAAAAATTAACGCAGATCAAATGACAGCCCTAATAATATCTATCTATCTAATGATTTGTTAGTAACTGCTGGGTGTCACAGAGGCACACATGGGCACAAGAGCTCACAACCTCAATATTGGTGCCCGAAACGAAACTCACTCTGCTCATAGATGGAAAATCTTAGCGGGAACACTGATTATAACCATCCCTGTGACATCAGAATGCCTGTCCTCTGATGGGTGCTGCCATCAGGTATGTACTAGGCAAGAATTACCTTCACACATTACAGATCAATATCTGACTTTCTTTTAACAAGACATTTGCCTTTTATTTAAATGTTTTAAAAAAGAGAGACATATACATTTACTTCCCATGGCTACACTTAAAAAGAAATAAAAGGAAAGATCTTGATGAATCCTGCTGTCCAATACTTTGGGGAAACTCACGGTTTATAAGGCAGACAGCTAAATAAAAACCTAAAGTAGATGATGATGTGAATGAACAGCACCTGCAGTGCCATCAGCTCCAGCAAAAGAAATGAGCTTGCCCCTAATGTAGTTCCTTCCATTGCAGAGTCACACAGCCCTTACGCACAGCAGTGCATTTTGACCCATTAGACAGGCTCTATTAATACCATCATCACTCTACAACTGGATCAGGTGACACTGAGGAGGGAGGTGACTTGCTCAAATTTAGACAGCAAGTCTGTGCCAGAGCTAAGAAGAGGAGCTAGACCTGCCACTCATTGGTGCAGCTGCAATGCTGTAAGTGCTCTGTGTAAGCGACCCATCGACACAGATAATTCCCCCTCCCACTCCCCCATGAGCAGCAGTGGCTATGCTGGTGGGAAAAGCTCTCCCGCTGACACAGTGCTGTCCACACCAGCACTTAGGTGTAACTTACATTGCTTAAGGGGGTGGCTTATTCACACCCCAAGCAACATAACTTATACATACATAGTAGTGTAGACATAGCCTAAGGCACACAACTGAGGCTGTGTCTAGACTGCAGGCTTCTTTCGGAAGAAGCTTTTCTGGAAGAGATCTTCGGAAAAAACTTCTTCCGAAAGAGAGCATCTATATGACAAATGCACATCAAAAAAGCGATCTGCTTTTTCGAAAGAGAGCGTCTAAACTGAATGGACACTCTCTCGCATTTCAGTTGTGATTCAGCTGTGCTTTTTCCTCTTCTTTCAAAAGAACTCCCTCTTCCCCATCCACACATGCCTTTTTCCGAAAGAGCTCTTTTGGAAAAAGGTTTCTTTCTTGTAGAAAGAGGTTTACCAATGTCGGAAAAACCCCTCTATTCTTTCGATTTTTTTTCGAAAGAACGCAATTGCAGTGTGGACATAAGTGAAGTTTTTCCGAAAAAACTCCACAGTGTAGACATACCCTCAGGCAGCAGACCAGGCTGATCCTCTCACAAGGGTTTGCATTAGTCAGGTTTCAAAGTACAAACTGATCATAAGAGCTATAGTCTGGAAGAATTCTGTCCCCATTGTGCTATGATGTGTATTGTGGGCATTATATTCCTTTCTCTGAAGCTCCTACCTTTCAGTGCCACTGGACAGAACTGTGCACTAGACAGCCTATTGGTCTAGTCTTGTCAGTAGGGAGGGCTGACGATATCCTCTTACCTCATCATAGCCAAATATAGCTGCATAGAAATTTTCTGTCATGCTTCTCATACTTTCTTTTAGAGTAACAGAATCAATCTGAAAAATAAAACAAATATAATTTGTGAGCAGTGAGAGCAGCATGGTCCGAGGAGAGCTGCGAAGTCTGAGAGGGGTGGAACTGGGGCATGTGCAGTGCGGTTCATGTAGGTTGCAGGGTAGAGGTAAATGAATGATAAGTTGGCACAGACTTTGCAGAAATGAAAACTACCATGTGCCCAGGGGGTAGGAGACTCCCCAGCCTGGGATGCTCTCTCGTCAATTTCACTTTCCTCCCATTTTCTGCCAACTCCTCCCTGGCTCCAGACTGCCTGTCACTGTTGCTTTCATAGATTAGCAAATATTAAAGCCATTAGCAGCATCTAGCCTGATCTCCTGCATAAACACAAATCACAGAATTTTACCAAGTAATCACATCAAAAATCAGTATTGGTTTGTTGGAAAAGTGATATGCTGAATGCCATTAAACTGCTACCATCATTTCATTGATACTGGGCACTTGCATGGAAGCCTTTTTATGACATTGACCAGGATCAATATCTAGCTACCCAGCCAACAGTTTCCTGGGTCACTGCATTTCTCCTTTTAAATAGTACCACAACATTAAATTCCACCACCCCCCTCCAATCCTCCTGGACTTCTCTAGCATTCCAAGAGTTGTTGAATATTAGCATTAAGAGCTCAGAGAGCTACTTGACCAATTTTTTAAAACTCCCGGCTGCGAGTTATCTGGTTGGTCAGTTTCTCTGGCCCTCCTTTTTTGCTTTCTCTCTGCCTCATAGATGTGCCGAATGAATGAGCTGGTTTTGCTACTGTGTGAGACTGTGCAGTCAAACTAAAGCTAATGTATGGGCTCAATTCTACAAGGTGCAAAGACCTTAAGCAGGGGTCTAAAGTTATTGGGGCTACCCACAGGTTAAATTTAACCAGATTCCTAAATGATTGCTAGTTTGGGTATAGGTGCTCATCAGCTTGTGGCATTGAGTCCTGTCTCAGCAGAGCTATGAGCTGCCTAAATGTTCCAGAAGGAGCTAGACTGCCAGACCTCCCGAAGGATAGCTAAATCAGACTCATGCTGCACTACAAAACGCTTCTTTCATCTACATTTTTCCTTTTGTCAACACAAATTGCCCCAAACAGCTTGTAATGAAAACATTTTCTTCTCATAGATGTAGCTGCATTTTAACTGGCAAAGACTTAGGAAAGATTCTTTCCTATATTGGACCCGTATGACAGACTTAAGGGACACTGAGCACTTGTTCTCAGAAGGAGCTCTGACAGGGCCTAGTGGCTTTGTGTGGAAAGACGGACCAAAGGAGCCCCATATGGTCTCTGCTTAGTACATTCCTCAAACCTCAGTCACAAACACCTGAGACTGCTTATGTATGGCTAGTGTTCTAGGATATTCTCTTGTGTTCTGCCTAGTACAGGCAGTTTCCAAATGCTCACATCTAAAAATGTCTAATTTAATTATCTTCAAAACTGTCCAAAATAAATAAACAAAAATGCATGCTCCCCTCATCCCATGTGTGACACTGAAGATGGAAGTGAGGATTGTTTTAAAAAACAAAACAAAACAAAACAAAAAAACTGTTCGGGATCAGTATAGTGTTTTCTATGGAAAATGCATTATTGTTTGGGGCTTGCGATACCGCATCAAATACAGACACTACACAGTACTGGACAATTAGGATTATAGCTATAAAATAATCTTAACATTCTGTAATAGCTGCTCTCTCAAAAATGATTTTATATCATGCCATCAAATCTACAGTTTATACAAATCCTTCATTAAACCACTGTCCTTTTCATAATTCAATTTTTATAAGAATACATATAGTGTAACCACAAAGAAAATGTTCCTTTTATGTCAATTACACATATTTTTCCAATTATATAAGCTATTAAATTCATGCAGATACTTTATAGGCCATCAAGATGTGGTGACCAGCTATTGCTGAATGTTTAATAAAACCTAAACAGAAGAAATCAGAGGGCTAAATGATGACTGAAACTCCTGTAATGACTTAATTAAACTTTTATTGAGTACATAAACTATGATGTCACTTCTAGCCAACCACACTTATACTCTCTATAGATGCCAGGGACTGTGGTTTTTCTCAATAGAACATACTTCTAAATAAGCAGCACTTCTACACTCTAATAGGGGAGCAGGTCTCATGTAACACACTCAATAAATTATCCTTCCATTTTTAAACAAACAAATTCCATGAGTTATAATATATTTGCCATGCACTTTTTATGACATAATAAAAATGTTACCTTAAGGATTACTTAACACATACTACAAATGTTACAGCAGGCATTTGCAAAGGGGTAAAGAAAACAAATAGTCCCATTACAGGGACAAGTCCTGGACTAAACATCCCTAGGGAAGCACTTACTATATTAAAAACAAAAAGCAGCAGCTTTAGGTTAGTAAGAACTGGATTAATGAAGGAGATAAAGTTAAACAAACATGGCAATAAGTACATCTTGGGATATCATGCTATTTTTAAGAAATGTAGCCAACAAGGCATAACTACAAAGAGCTGGAGAAACAGTCTCTCTTATAAAACAAGCGAACCACATTAATAGAAATTAGCACTCTTTGGAAACCATTCCATTCTCGGGAAACAAACAATAAAACCAGATGAGTTCTCCTGGAACATAGCTCCATCACACTCGGGAGTGTCCTACCTCAAACAGTTACCAGAATCAGGACAACCATGCACCAGTGCCTGAAAAAAAAAAAAAGTTACCTGCCTTTTGTAACGTTTGTTCTTCAGGATGTGTTACTTATGTCCATTCCATTCTAAGTGTGTGTGTGCTCATGTGCACAGTTATCAAAGACTCACATGTTAGTATGTTCCTACGCCCTCTCAGTTCCATCTTCTTGGCAACTCCAACAGAGGAGGTAGAAGGACAGGGAATGGAATGGACATGAGCAACACGTTTCAAAGAACAACCATTGCAAAAGGTAGGAAACCATTTTTCCTTTGAGTGCCTGCTTGTGTCGATTTCATTGTGTGTGTCTGTAGCCAGTTTGGCTTCCCGGAGGGCTTCCTCCTCCATCAGGTCAGTGAGCAGCCACTCCGCCCCACTACACTGGCCCTTTAAGCCAAGCCCCAAGTCACTAGTCTTGGGCCTTCCTTCAGGCGGGGCAGCACACAAACAAAGTCAGCTTATATATATAGGCCTGGCCCTAGTTCAGGGCATGGCAACAACCCCAGGCAGTTTCTAGAGCACGTCCAGGCCCTTATTCAGGGCGTGGCCATTACAAACACAATTAGTTCATGACACATGGCCAGGCCCTTGGTTAGGGTTGCCAGATGGTCTCCCCAAAACTATCGGACACCCAGTATTTTTTGGTCGAGCAAAAAAAAAAAAGGAACACAGGATAAGCAGCCACTCCCAGCCACTCCCCCCACCCCTGCCAGGCTTCTGCACAATCACAGGCTCCTAGCACCGATCATGGCCCCAACTTCCATCCGCTCCCCCCGCCCACGCCAGGCTTCTGCGCAATCACAGGCTCCTAGCGCCGATCGTGGCCCCGCCTTCCAGCCGCTCCCCTCACCCACGCCAGGCTTCAGTCTGGTGCGCAGCCGGAAAAATCAGAGAATACTGGACATTGCACAAATACCGGACACCTGGCAACCCTACCCTTGGTTCAGGGCGTGGCAGCAACAAACACAGTTAGTTTAACAATAGGCCAGGCCCTGGTTCAGGGCATGGCAGCAAACAGAGTCAGTTTAAGGATGAGCCAGGCCCTAGTTCAGGGCGTGGCAGCAACACACTCAGGTTTGGGGGCTCCTTGTTCAGGAGGGGTGCAGGCCAATCGCCTACGGTGGTGGCGAGGGGGAGACTGCCACCCAGTAAGTGGTTGGGGTTGGGGGCGCAGGCCCACCCACTCTACTGCGCCCCAGCCCAGGGCCCTAGGAGCAGCAGTGCAGGCTGCTATGGGCTCAGCGGGGGCTCCAGCCCAAAACGCGCCGGCCTTGGGCCCTAACAGCCCCCACTAACTCCTGGGCCACTTCCCTTCTCCCCCTCAGCCGGTACCTGGGTTTCTGGAGGCGTAGGCAGGGAGTCCATGGGGATCTCGTCCCACTGGGGTCCCGGTGGTCCAGTCCAATCCTCCGCTGCCTGCAGGTCCACGGGGCTCAGCCAGCCTCCTGGTGCAGGCTGGGACAGGTGACGGGGCCAGTCCTCAGGGTCAGGCTCAGTCAGGGACTCGGGCCAAGCCTCTGGCTTTGGCAGCAGCCGCAGTCTCTCCCAGTTCCTGGGCATGGGCTGGGGCACGGAATCAGGCTGACCCTCTGGGTCTTCTGCAGGGTCTGATATGGTAGGCGGGTCGGGCCAGGGCTCGGCCTCTCAGGCAGGGAGCAGGTAGTCGGCCTCTGGCTCAGAGAGGATTGGAGGCCCAGGCCCAGGCCCAGGCCAGGCCTCAGCCCCAGCCTCCCAGGCCAGGAGCCCTGAGCAAGCCTCTGGTTCCTCTGCCAGCTCAGCCCTGACTGAGTACACAGGCTGGGCTTTTATAGCCCTAGGCCCATCCCCTGACTTCCTGTCAGGTGTCCGGGCAGGGTCAGGCTCAACCCAACATGGCGGCCAGAGGGGTTCCTCCTCCTCCAGGTCAGTGGGAGGCCACTCCGCCCCACTACAGTGGCTCACAAGCAGTCTCCTCAGAGATGGGCTCAGAGTTCACAGTTTAGTGACTTGTACTATTGTCCTACTGAAGTCAGTATCATCTCAGGCCTTCTGGGTAAGTGCATAGTGGGATGTGAACATATGACTAGATGATCAGGTGGCCGCCCTACAGTAAAGTCCTGCATCCTGGTCGAGTGGGCAGTGACAATCCCCAGAGGTGGCACTTTCACCTGATCGTGGCAGTAGTAAATACAGGTCGTGATTCAAGAAGATATTCTTTGAGCAGACACTGGGCAACCTTTCATCCTACTGGCCACTGTGATGAACAATTGCACCAACTTGCAAAATGGCTTGGTCCTTTTAATGCAATGCCCTATTGAGATGTAGGGAAAAAAAGACAGGTGAGAAAATGTCCTGACTCTCGTGAAACTGAGAGACCATGTTGGGCAGGAAAATCTGGGTGTGGCCTCAGCCCGACCTTATCTTTGTAAAAGTCTGTATGGGGTGGTTCTGAGGTGAGTGCCCTAATTTCAAAGACAAAATGGGCAGATGTTACTGTCACCAGAAATGTGACCTGCCCCCTCAGGAGACAGAAAGCAGGAAGTCAGAGGCTTGAAGGGGGGTCCTGTGACCCATGGCAGCATGAAATTGAGGTCCCATGGAAGAATGGGGTCCTTGATGTGCGAGTAAAAACACTCGAGGCTCTCAAGGAACCTGGCAGTCATGTCCTGGGAGAAAACGGACTTATACTTGAGAGGCAGGTGGGGTGCTGAGGTAGCTGCCAAGTGGAACTTGACAGATGAAAGGGATGGGCCTGGGAGCTTGAGATAAGAGAAGGTAGTCCAGGATCAACTGCAGCGAGGCTCACTCGAGACAGATGCTTTTATCCAAAGTCAAGCAGACAAACCACTTCCATTTGGCCAGGCAGATAGTTCTGGTGGAGGGCTCTCTACTGCCCAACAGGACCTCTTGCATGTCAGCCAAGCACTGCTGCCCCTGCTCATTCAACCATGCAGCAGCCAAGCCGTCAGCTGCAGCACCCTAGGTTCAGATGCAGAAAACTGCCATGGTTTACAGATAGCAGGTCTGACCAGAGCAGCCATTGAGACATCCAGAAATGTGCCGAACTAGTGCTGGTGAGGCCAACCTGGCACTACAAGGATCATTTTCACCCTGTCCTGCTTGATCTTCATGAGGACTCTGTGAATTTACACCACTGGAGGGGAAAGCATAACAAAGCCCCTGACCATTGGGGCAGCAAAGTATCTAATAGGGAGCCGTCAGTCTCCTGAACTGAGCAGAAAACATAACATTTCCTGTTCTGTCTCTATGCAAACAAATGCACCTCTTGTAACCACTTCTGGAAGGAGGGACCACTTGTGGTATGACGAAAAGGCTTTGCTGACGTGGTCTGCCAAAGCATTCCTAGCCTCAGGGAGATGAGCAGCTATGAGATGGATGTTGTAATGCAGAGAAAAGTACAGAGGCTGAGGGCTTCCTGGCAAAAGGCAGATGATCTGGCCCTGCCTTGCTTCTTGATATAGAACACAGTTGCTGTATTGTCCGTCAGGACCTAGACCACCTTGCTTTCTATGTGAGGCAAGAAGGCTTGGCAGGCCAGGTGAATCATTCTGAGCTCCCCGACTGTGATGTGTAGGAAGCAACTGTGACTGGACCAACAAACTTGTGTGCTGAAATTGGCCAGTTGGGCTCCCCACACCAGGTCTGATGAACTGGATACAAGAGTTGCTGATGAGGATGGAGCTGCAAAAAGGACTTTTTCCAGTCCAAAGTTGGAACAGACCAGATCGAGGTGCCATTACATCTGATCCTGGGGCTAGCCCCTTAGTAAACAGGGGTATGTCTAGACTGCATCCCTCTGTCAGCAGAGGGATGCAGATTAGGCAGGTCGACATTGCAAATGAGGCAGGGATTTAAATATCCCGTGCCTAATTTGGATAAAAATGGCTCGCGTTTTGCCGACTCAGCACTTTGTCGGCAAAAAGCGGTAGGCTAGAGGGGGATCTGTCGAGAAAGAAAGCCTCCTGCAAAGCATAAGGGATCTGTCAAAAAAGGATTCTTTCTCGACAGATCCCCTTCTAGACTGCTGCTTTTTGCCAACAAAGTGCTGAGTCGGCAAAATGCGCCATTTTATGCAAATTAGGCACGGGATATTTAAATCCCTGCCTCATTTGCAATGTCGACCAGCCTAATCTGCATCCCTCTGCCGACAGAGGGATGCAGTGTAGACATACCCCAGTTGTCAAGGTACAGGAAAGTTGAACATCCCAACATCAGAGGTGAGCAGCCACTGATGTAATGCACTTTGTGAACACTCTTGGGGCTGACAAGAGAACAAAGGGCATTGGAAATGGCACTGGCCCAGTATAAAATGAAGGAAGTGCCTTTGCCTCAGGAAAATGGAAATATATCCCCTTCAAGTCCAAGGTGATATACCAGTCTCCTGGATACAGAAAGGGGATGATGGAGGTCAGGGAAACCATGAAAAACTTCAACCTCTTAGAATCACAGAATCATAAAGCTGGAAGAGACCTCAGGAGGTCATCAAGTTCAGCCCCCCTGCCCAAAGCAGGACCAATCCCAACTAAATCAACCCAGCCAGGGCTTTGTCAAGCTGAGATTTAAAAACCTCTAGGGATGGAGATTCCACCACCTCCCTCGGTAACCCATTCCAGTGCTTCACCACCCTCCTAGTGAAATAGTTTTTCCTAATATCCAACCTAGAACTCCCCCACTGTAACTTGAGAGACTTGTGGAGATGATACGGGGCCAAGATGGGTCTAAGGCCCCCTTTTGCTTTTGAGATTAGGAAGCAGCAGGCCCTTTGCCTTCATGTCCTGAGGGACCAACTCTATTACACCCAGGTGCACAAGATTTTCAACGTCCTGGACAATCAGTTGCTTGTGAGAAGGGTCCCTGAAATAGGGACAGGGAAAGGGGATGGGTAGGAAGGTTGGCTTTGAATTGCAGGGTGTAGCCCAAATACATTTTGTCAAATACCCAACAGTCTGAAGTTAGCCAAGACCAGGCCAATTGAACGGGTGTGGGGTCCAAGTGACAGGGCTCTGATGTAGGACAAAGTGCAGCATCCATGAGGAGGTCCCTCAAGCAAAAATCCTGCTACTTTTGGGTTCTAAGTCAAAAGTTTTTACAGATTCCACACTTGTCCTTTTTATGGGATTCCCCCAAATGCTTCAAGCAGCTGTCTCAGGGATCAGTGATAGACCCATACAACCAGAAAGAACCTCAAGAGGATTTCAAGTCCAGTCCCCTGCACTCATGGCAGGACCAAGCACCATCTAGACTATTCCTGACAGGTGTTTGTCAATGGGCATCAGCTTGCTGCATGTCTAGCATGGTCTGAAGCTGAGAGAGCGGGGCATGCCCCACTTTGGAACAAAGCCCAGGCAGGACTCTACCTACCATCTAACCTAACACTTATTGGCTAACTAAGTACCTACAAACTATGTAAAAAGACAATAATGTGTCACATTGTAAATACACCCTGTCCCAAGGCAGCGCAGCCCAATGGCCACAATCTGTAACACAGTCCTAGGTTTAGGGCAGCACAGCCTAATGGCTAGAGTCAGTAACAGAGCCCTGGGGTTCAGGGAAGCACAGCCTAACCCTAACGGCTAGTGTCTCAGGGGTTTGGGGCAGCAGCCCCGGTAGGAGGGCCCGGGCCCACTCTACTCTACCAGGCCTCGACCCAGGGCCCTGTCAATGGGGATCTACCACTCTCTCAGTGGGGAATACATACCACATTCCTCACCATGACATGAGAATGCAAAACCTTAACTCCAACTTCGGCAACATTAAAATATACATTGTTAGACATCCAAGCATTGGTAGAGTGTATGATGCATTATTTCCCTAGGGAGAAGTCTAAAGTCAAAGTTAAAGTTTTGCATTCTAATTTGATGGTTAGGAATGTGTGAATGTTCCTGAAAATTGTTTATAGAGGGCCTCAATTTCAAAGTGAAAGCGTATATAATGTGACAAAGAGTCCTGTAGCATCTTATAGACTAACAGATGTCTTGGAGCATAAGCTTTCGTGGGCAAAGACCCACTTCGTCAGATGCATGTAGTGGTGATGGCCAGTGGTGTTCTGTTGGTTTCTTTCCTGGGCTTGTCCCGCAGCAGGAGGCTTCTGGGTACACGTCTGGCTCTGTTGATCTGTTTCCTTACTTCCTCGTGTGGGTATCGTAGTTTCAAGAATGCTTGGTGAAGATCTTGTAGGTGTTGGTCTCTGTCTGAGGGGTTGGAGCAAATGCGGTTGTACCTCAGTGCTTGGTTGTAGACAATGGATCATGTGGTGAGTCCGTGATGGAAGCTGGAGGCATGAAGGTAGGCATAGTGGTCGGTAGGTTTTCGGTATAGGGTGGTGTTTATGTGACCGTCACTTATTTGCACTGTGGTGTCTAGGAAGTGGACCTCCTGTGTAGACTGGTCCAGGCTGAGGTTGATTTTGGGGGTGGAAGCTGTTGAAATCGTGGTGGAATTCTTCCAGAGTTTCCTTCCCATGGGTCCAGATGATGAAGATGTCATCAATGTAGTGTAGGTAGAGAAAGGGCGTGAGTGGACGGGAGCTGAGGAAGCGTTGTTCCAAGTAAGCCATAAAAATGTTGGCATATTGTGGGGCCATGCGGGTGCCCATAGCGGTGCCACTGATCTGGAGGTATATACTGTCACCAACAGAACACCACTGGCCATCACCTACAGTCCTCAGCTAAAACCTCTCCAATGCATCATCAGTGATCTACAACCCATCCTGGACAACGATCCCTCACTTTCACAGGCCTTGGGAGGCAGGCCAGTCCTCGCACACAGACAACCCGCCAACCTGAAGCATATTCTCACCAGCAACTATACACCGCACCATAGTAACTCTAACTCGGGAACCAATCCATGCAACAAACCTCGGTGCCAACTCTGCCCACATATCTACACCAGCGACACCATCACAGGACCTAACTGGATCAGCCACACCATCACTGGCTCATTCACCTGCACATCTACCAATGTAATATACGCCATCATGTGCCAGCAATGCCCTTCTGCTATATACATCGGCCAAACTGGATAGTCCCTACGCAAAAGAATAAATGGACACAAATCAGATATTAGGAATGGCAATATACAAAAACCTGTAGGAGAACACTTCAATCTCCCTGGACACACATTAGCAGATTTAAAGGTAGCCATCCTGCAGCAAAAAAACTTCAGGACCAGACTTCAGAGAGAAACTGCTGAGCTGCAGTTCATCTGCAAATTTGACACCATCAGCTCAGGATTAAACAAAGACTGTGAATGGTTAGCCAATTACAAAAGCAGTTTCTCCTCTCTTGGTGTTCACACCTCCAGATCAGCTGCTAGAAGTGGGCCTCATCCTCCCTGGTTGAATTAACCTAGCCTGATTCTTGCCTGCATATTTATACCTGCCTCTGGAAATTTCCACTACATGCATCTGACGAAGTGGGTCTTTGCCCACAAAAGCTTATGCTCCAAGACATCTGTTAGTCTATAAGGTGTTACAGGACTCTTTGTTGCTTTTGCAGATCCAGACTAACACGGCTACCCCTCTGATACTGTATATAATGTGTGGAAGTTAAAGAGGTACATAAAGAGTCTTTTAACTGGACAGGCCCTTGCTGTTATGAGTTTGTATTAACGGTACTGCCCTTAAGCAACATTACAGATTACAAGAGCTCACCCTACACATCTTAACAAAAAGAAGGTTAAGGAGCGACTTAATTACAATCTTTAAGTATTGGAAGGGGAAACAAATATTTAATATTGGGCACATCAATCTAGCAGAGATCCAATGGCTGGAAGTTGAAATTAAACGAATTCAGAGTGAGAGTAATTATGTACTGGAACAATTTATCAAGGGCTGCCATGGATTACCCACCACCACCAATTTAAAAATCAATATTGCATTTTTTTTTAAATATCTGCTCTAGGAAAATTTTGGGGGGCAAGTCTCTGGACTGAGTCATGTAGGAGGCCAGAGTAGCTGATCGCAACGGTCCCTTTTGGCCTTGTAATCTCTGAACAATAGTGCAAAGCCCTGCGTTACATGGATGAATGAGGGCTGTGAGCCTTCAGTGCATGAGGAGATAACATGTTAGCTAGTCCTTTGAAGTGTTTCCCTTTCCCAAATTGAAACGCTATGGTCTTATCTAGGCTCAGGTTGAGCCAACTGATCTAAGAGTTGATCTCTTGTAGACACGGTAGGGATGTTAAATAGCAGGTTAGTTAGCTAATTGAGTAGTCGATGGAATTTTCATCAACTACTTGATTAGTCGATAAGGGGATTCGCTGCAATTAGTTGATAAGGGGGGGGGGGGGATTAGCCCTCCAGGCTCCCGCTACATTTGAAAAGCAGAGCTGCAGCAGTCTGGGACTGGGTGGTCGCGCCAGGTCCCAGATGCTGCACCTCTGCTTTTTAAACATAGTAAAAGCTACCAGGCAGCAAGGGGGGGGGGAGGGGCGGGGGAAGTGACTAGACTACTCAGTAAGCTTAGACTTATCAGGTAGTCAACTACTCAACTAGTCGCTTACATCCCTAAGCTCTAAGTAGTGGTAGTAACTGTATACTGCTGGCAGCTTTGTTCTCTTCTAGTGGTCTCATGTAGCTATCAGAAAGATGAAGGGATGCTATGGGTCTCTGTGGGATGCTGCAAGTTAGGACCTTCATTACTCATGGCCAACATATGCATCACAACTCTCTGAACTCTGCTGGGAAGGAATGACTGGAGTCACCGTAGTGCTGCATTCTCTCTACCTTCAGTGTCATGTAAGTGGATGAGCAGAACCTTGCTGTTCACTGTTTTACAGGCTGCAGAGAGGTTCAGCAATATGATCATGGAGAATTTACTGCACCGAGGAGATCATCTTTCCGTGTCACGGGAGTCATCTCTGTGCTATGTTTCGGTCTGAACACTGACTGCAGGGCTTCCAGGATGCTGGCTGATCTCACATGTTGGAGCTCACTGATTACTACTTTCTCAGTTATCTTGCCCAGGATTGGGAGACCGGAGACAAGTCATTAGCTGGAGTGTTGTCCAAATGTTGGTTTCTTGACTACTGGAGAAACCTACTGTTATACTTTTCATGGAGCTTGGTAACTTGAGGCTTCTTTATTTAAAATAGGTATCGATTATTTCCATTAATAGTGTACATAGTTGGTCTTCATTGGCTTTCACCGGCGGAGCATGGATTCATAGAATGAGACTAATTTTTTTTAGGGCTTCTTGAGCTTTTCATGGGTGGTGGGACTAAACCCATTCAGGGTATGGTAGGTAATACAATCTACTCAGGAATGGAATATTCTTTCCCATTCACTCTCCAGATCGTCACCTTATCGTGGTGAATGGACTTGTGCGATCCAATGAACCCGAGAGCGATGCCGTTGGGAGTCTTGTACTCCTGGTAGGGTCACCCATGGCAGCAAGGTCAAGGGGGACAGACCAGATGAAGAACGATCCTAAAAGTCCTCAGCGGCAGAACAGGCAGAGGATAGCAAGGGTAATTCTACAAGGGCTGTGAAGGCAGATGAAGGTTAATCCCAATTGTTGTGGATTCCATGCCATTGGACACAGGCCTTCTATCAGTCAAGGATCATGTGGTGGCTGCAGTGCAACAGTCCCCCCATGCTAAAAGAACTGATGCACAAGAGTCTTCCTATTCACTACTCTTCTAAGCTTAAGCCTTACAGCATCTGGCGAATGGCTATGGGAGCAGGATTGTGAAGTCCAGAAGCTTTTATTCATGGACCAGCACATAGGCGGTGGATGTGTGTATCAGTCATTCTGTTTTAAGGACCAAGGTGGTAGAACAGTGCGGCAGCTGCATCCATGACTGAACAGCCCTATTTAGGATCTGCTCTGCTCACGCCGTATGGGGAGGGGGCTAGAAAAGTTGCCCTAAATATAGTCCATCTTAACCTCCCTGATCGGATAACTGGGCCCAGTGGATTCACCTCTATGCAGTCAACATCGAAGGGGTTGGTTTAGAAATAACAAGTTAAAAATCACTTAGAAAAATTAGATGTCTGCAAGTCACCAGGGCCTGACAAAATGCATCCTAGAATATTCAAGGGGCTGATAGAGGAGGTATCTGAGCCTTTAGCTATCATCTTTGAAAAATCATGGAAGTCGGGAGAGATTCCAGAAGACCGGAAAAGGGCTAATATTGTGCCCATCTATAAAAAGGGAAATAAGAGCAACCCAGGAAACTGCAGACCAGTCAATCTAACTTATGTTCCAGGGAAGATAATGGAGCAAGTAATTAAAGAATCCATCTGCAAACATCTGGAAGATAATAAGGTGATAGGGAACAGCCAGCATGGATCTGTAAAGCACAAATCATGTCAAACCAATCTGATAGCTTTCTTTGATAGGATAACAAGTCTTGTGGATAAGGGAGAAGAGGTGGACGTGGTATACCTAGACTTTAGTAAGGCATTTAATACAATCTCACATGATCTTCTTATCATTAAACTAGGCAAATACAACTTAGATGGGGCTACCATAAAGTGGGTGCATAACTGGCTGGATAACCGTTCTCAGAGTAATTATTAACAGTTCACAATCCTGCTGGAAGGGCATAACAAGTGGGGTTCCGCGCAGGGGTCTGTTTTGGGACCAGTTCTGTTCAATATCTTCATCAACAATTTAGATATTGGCATAGAGAGTAGGCTTAGTAAGCCTGCAGAGGATACCAAGCTGGGAGGGGTTGCAACTGCTTTGGAGGAAAGGGTCATAATTCAAAATGAGCTAGACATAATAGAGAAATGGTCTGAGGTAAATAGGATGAAGTTTAATAAGGACAAATGTAAAGCACTCCACTTAGGAATAATCAGTTTCACACATACAGAATGGGAAGCGACTGTCTAGGAACGAGTAATGCAGAAAGGGAACTAGGGATCATAGTGGACCACAAGCTAAATGAGAGTCAGCAGTGTGATGCTGTTGCTAAAAAAGCAAACATGATTCTGGGATGCATGAACAGGAGAGTTGTGAGCAAGACACGAGAAGTCATTCTTCCGCTCTACTCTGTGCTGATTAAGCCTCAATTGGAGTATAGTGTCCAGTTCTGGGCACTACATTTCAAGAAAGTTGTGGAGAAACTGGAGAAGGTCCAGAGAAGAGCAACAAAAATGATTAAAGGTCTAGAGAACATGAGCTATGAGGGAAGACTGAAAGAATTTGGCTTGTTTAGTTTGGAAAAGAGAAGACTAAGAGGGGACATGATAGCGGTTTTCAGGTATCTAAAAGCGTGTCACAAGGAGGAGGGAGAAAAATTGTTCTCCTTGGCTTCTGAGGATAGGACAAGAAACAATGGGTTTAAACTGCAGCAAGGGAGGTTTAGGTTGGACACTAGGAAAAACTTCCTAACTGTTAGGGTGGTTAAACACTGGAATAATATCTGGAGATATTCAAGAACAAGCTAGATAGACATCTATCAGGGATGGTCTAGATGGTATTGGGTCCTGCCATGAGGGCAGGGGACTGGACTTGATGACCTCTCAAGGTCCCTTCCAGTTCTCGTGTTTTATGATTCTATGATTCTAACAGCAACAAGGCAACTGGACTAGACAGAATCCCTGCTGAAGTCTTAAAAGAAGGTGGGCCAGAGCTCCACAAACAACTCCATTTCCTGATTCTCAAGATCTGGAATAGGGAGCAGATACCGTGAGAGTTCAGACACACACTGATTGTCAGTCTCTTCAAGAATGGTGACAAATCGGACTGTGGAAACTATTGCAGCATCTCCCTCCTGGCAACAGTAGGGAAAAATCTTAGTTTGAATCCTTGCTAATTGACTCCTGCCACTCTCAGAAGAAATTCTTCCAGAATCCCAGTGTGGCTTCCGACCATTCTGAGGAACAGTGGACATGATCTTCACCACTCGGCAATTGCAAGAAAAACGTTGCGAACAAAATCAAGCCTTAGACAGGAGTTTCATTGACCTGACCAAAGTGTTCGATTCAATGAATCGTAGTGCCCTGTGGATCATCCTCTCAAAGATCAGTTGCCACAAAAAATTTGTCAGAATCCTGAGACTGCTTCATGACAACATGATTGCCACCATGCTGAGTAACAATGGATCCCAAAGGAACCCTTTGAGGTCAAAACAGGAGTGAAATAAGGCTGTGTCATTGCCCCAGCACTGTTCTGCATCCTCATTGCCATGACCCTCCATCTCATTGACAAGCTTCCAGATGGCATGAAGATTGTCTACAGAACTAATGGGAAGCTTTTTATCCTCACGAGACTGAAGGCCAAAAGCAAGACCTCCACGACTTCGATCATGGAGTTACAGTAGGCAGATGACAATATGGTCGCTGGTCATTCCCCCACAGCGCTTCAGACCATCTTAAGTGCCTTCGCTGAAGCATATGAGAATCTCGGCCTCACACTGAACATCAAAAAGACCAAGGTGCTCCATCAACCCTTGCTGAATGGACAATCTCATGTACCATCTATTCAAGTCAATGGAGACCTGCTGGAAAATATGGAGCATTTCTTGTATCTTGGAAGTCATCTCTCCACCAAAGTCTACATTGACACAGAAATCCAGCGTCGCCTGAGCTGCGCAAGCTCTGCTTTTGCCTGCCTGAGACGAAGTGTCTTTGAGAACTGGGACATCAGTGCTAAGACAAAGCTCCTTGTGTACCACACAGTGGTTGTTCCAGCACTTCTGTACGCATGTGAAACCTGGACAACATATAAGCGTCGAACATAACCAGCACTAAGCTATCATCATCTACCAACAACTTCGCTGGACTGGTCACGTAGTCTGGATGCCTGATCAGCGCCTCAAAACAGATTCTGTTTTCTGAGCTGAAGGAAGGACAGAGGAGCATTGGGGGCCAAAGGAAGCGACTTAAGGACGTGTTGAAGGCAAACATGAAAAAGTGCGGCATCAGTGTCGATACTTGGGTGAACCTTGCCCAGGACCATCCCCAGTGGAGAGCAGTAATCCGTGATGGGGTGGCACAATCTGAGTCCTGCCGCAGCACAAACGAGAAGAGGTGGAGAAGGAGAAAAGAGCAGCAAAAACTGCCCCGCATCCCTCCAATAGCCACCAGCACCTGCCTCTTCTGAGATAAGACCTGCGGCTCCAGAATTGGCTGGTCAGACATCTACGGATCCACAAATAGGAAGGTGACAGAAAGACGTCCTACTTGTTATCGAGTGACCGCTGAGAGAGAGGTTCTTTCCCAGTTACCTCCGTACACTTTCAATTGATCATATCAGTAAAATACACTGATAGCTCTTCACAGCATTGACATTTGGGTCTAGCATCTGGGTGACTAAGACAGCTTTGCTGGCTGTGATTCTGCTGTATTAATTGTAGAGGAGTAAAAGGCTCATTTTGATGCTTTACTGCAGTGGCAAAGTTCTGTAAGGGCTCTTTGTAGTTGATGGATTCAGAATCCCTTTTTGGCATTGTAACTTTCTGCCTTATCTGCTGTTGCTCTTCTATGATCCATGGTGATCTTCTCCAATGGGGGGTGGGGTGGGGGGAGCGGCATAGGACCAAATCATTGTTGGTAATGGATATCAGGTGGCTGTACTGTTATATTAACTCGTCTACAGCTTCTGTTTAGGTGGCTTGTTCTTCTACAGTGAGTTTTAAAGCCAAAAGATACAGGAGTCTTGGAGGAGGACAAGCTTTGGATGTTCATTACTGTGATGTGAAGGAAAGAAGTCTCTGATCTCTGTCAGCTATGAGGTGGTGAGACCAGTAGTATGGGTAATATCTCTGAGGTTGATGCCAGAATCCAGTATATCCTGCATCCACAGACTGTTTGGAAGACTCCCATGATTTCTACGTGGGACATGAAATTAAGTAGTGTTGAATCATTTACGTTGTCTAGGATGGTGAAGGCTGAGGTCCCTGAGAAGAGAGAATCTGGGGGATCTCAGTACTATGTTGGGCGGCAGCTCTATTAGTTCCTCCAGAAAGCTGACCAGGTTCCCAGCAGAGGGTCTTTCCAAGAATCCTAGGAAACTTTCTGTCCTTTGCCACAGAGATCATACAGATGCACTTTAATCCATATTTTGTTTTTGCATCTCAGACTGGCGGGGAACAGGACTGCTACTCTGCCTCCTCTTTCCTTCATTTCTGGTGTATTATGAAGGAGTCTCTCTTGGTTTGTGATACAGAGTATGGTTCGGGAACTAATCATACTGAAATAGAATTGAGGATGGCCTTGAACCATGTCTCAGTGATGTAAGCAAGATTTACTATACTGACATTTTGTGTTCCACCTCTATATGACATAATGGTTATTCCAAATAGCCCCGTACTTCTTACTCTAGTGGAAACAATATATAAACCTCATTGACACATGGCTATTGTCCCCCTGAAACAACCAGACCATGTACAGAGGTTTATGAGATAGCTTCTGTTCCTGAGATAATCATTTTAGTTCTTTAGCTCAAGCAGTAAAGGCCAGTGCTTTGAGAGCCAGATAGCCAAATAATATTCTCACACAGATGATATCTGAGACATTGTCAAGCCACTAGAGAGAGACAATGAACCACTCTGTATTAATGAAGATTGCACACTGTCCCAAGCTTCAGAGTCACAGGAATTAAAATCTCCATACATGTTTGCATAGACCGAACCCAGGACTTGTGAATCTAGGAGCATTAGCCTCGTGTGTTTGAACTAGAAGACTAGGTCCATTGGTTGACCTGCTGCAGCAGACCCATAAACACTGTCTATGGTCTATCTCTCAGAGGGTGACAAAGGTAATTGTGTTAACACAGGTTCCAACTGCATCTCTAGCATCATGACATAGTAAGCAGTAACAGTATGCCATGGGAAAAAAAAACCCCTCAGTCATTGTGCTGACGTAATTACTATTCTGTCATCACAGCTTATGCCATCAGTAACATTGTGTCAATATACCTCTGATGCGGACATCCAAAAATAGTAATTTTTTAAACCTTAATAACTTTTAATAAAAACATGTTGCAACTTTTAACAAATAGTCTTGCCAACTACTCATAGCAAAGAATAACACACATTTAATTTCCTACTTCAGACTGCTCTAACACTTTTTTTAAAAGGAGTCTGAAGAGAATATGAGAAAGTGGAAAAATTATGGTCATGTGATGCTTTTTGAAATAGTTACAGCAAATGTCATTTGCTTCAAAATTCAAGCAGTTCATAAACAAAAATAAGCATTTGAAATTGATACTTTATGTCCAAACAGAATATATAGAATTTGTTTTCACCTCTGTTAAAAAGAAAATGACTGTACAATTTAATGATTCTGGCTCAATCACCCCACTATAATGGTGATAGAAATGTAGCCGTGTTAGTCTGGTGTAGCTGAAACAAAATACAGGACTATGTAGCACTTTAAAGACTAACAAGATGGTTTATTAGATGATGAGCTTTCGTGGGCCAGACCCACTTCCTCAGGTCAAATAGTGGAAGAAAATGGTCACAACCATATATACCAAAGGATACAATTAAAAAAAATGAACACATATGAAAAGGACAAATCACATTTCAGAACAGAAAGGGGATGGGGGGGGAAAAAGGTAAATGTCTGTGAGCTGATGGTATTAGAGGTGGGGAAAGGTAAATGTCTGTGAGCTAATGGTATTAGAGGTGATAATTGGGGAAGCTATCTTTGTAATGGGTAAGATAGTTAGCGTCTTTGTTGACGCTATAATGGTTTGGACAGATCAGCTATTTGGATTCCAAACACAGAACTGAAATATTTTTTGAATACACCTAGATTTTCTGCATCGACAACAATTTTACCACTCATTTATAAGGAACTATACCATTACTAGGATTCCCTTTCATATGCACACAAAAAAATGTCTTTTAATGCTACATAGATATTTCATTGATACCTTTAACTTTATCTCCTTTGTGTCAACTCACAGGGCCAGGGCCAAACAGGATTATAGTTTCTCTTCAACACAGAGTCGATTAGGGATAGTCTTGCTTTATTAGTCTCACTATGTCATTGCTACTACAGAGTTAATGTTACTGAATTGTTGTTATACAGCTAATACAGAGTGCACATCAGCAAGCACTACAGAGCAATGCATATAAGAGTAAAAGGCATTTGGAATGCTTACATCCCTTCTACCGTGGGGAGTCCTGTTCCTGATCCTCGCTTCTAGGGCTGTGGTCGATGTGGCTCCAGCTGGGGGAATCCAGGGCACCTTCCGAGGTCTAGGTCACTGGTGAAACTCACCAGGCATGGGACTCCCTACACTAGTAATACTACAGTTGTTTACCAGGTGTGCACGTACTGGCTCAACCCAATTCTTATCTTACTAGCCAATTAGCCCGTCATAAGACGGGATTTTCAGGTCTCTCCTCCACCTTGGTCTTCTCTCCTGAGCCTCCGGTCTCTCGCGCCGTCTCTCTCTCTCTCTCTCCTTCCTCCTACTGCCTCCCCCTCTCTGTCTCAGCTCTCCTCCGCCTCCTGCCTCTCTCGCCTTCTGCCTCTCTCTCCGTCTTTCTTTCTCTTCTCCCCCTCCTGCCTCTCACTCTCCCTTTCTCTTCTCCTCCTCCTCCTGCCTCTCCCTCCCCTCCATCTCTCCCGGCCCCCCTTCCCCTTCCCCTCCCGCTGTGGCGCTCGGCTGAGTGCGGCCTTGTCAGCCGGGCCGCCGTGAGGGAGGGGGCCGGGGTGGTGAAGTACACGGCCAGGGGGCGGGGCCGTATACATCACCGCCCCACCCCCCCTTCCCCTCCTGCCGCGGGAGAGCCCAAATGGCCCCTTGCGCTGCTGGCTCCCCCACGGCGGCCTGGCTGAGGGGTGCAGCACTCAGCTAAGCGCCACAGCGGGAGGAGAAGGGGGGGAGGTGACGTACACAGCCCTGCCCCCTGGCCGTGTACATCACCGCCCTGCCCCCTTCCCCTCCCTCCGTGGTGGCTCGGCTGAGTGTTGCGCGCTCAGCCGGGCCGCCGCGGGGGAGGAGGGGTGGGTAGGGTTGCCAGGTGTCCAACATTGTACCAGACAGTCCAGTATTTGCGCGTCTGTCTGGTAAAAAAAATCAGAAAATATAGGACATGTCCAATGTCCGGTATTTTCTGATTTTTCCGGCTGCGCACCGGACAGAAGCCTGGCATGGGCGGGGGGAGCGGCTGGGAATCCCAGCTGGGAGCCCTCAGTTGGTTGAGTGTGAGGAGGAGGGGAAGCCTCCTCCTCGCTCGTGCGTTGCCGGGACCCTGTGCAGGACAGGCAGCAAGTGCCCAGGTCAGTCCTGCTCCCCGCCGGCCAATTTGCTTACCCCCCCGCCTTCCTGGCCGGCCGGTTCTCCCCCACTTCCCCTCCTGATCTTCCCCAGCCAGCCCCCCTGCACCCCCTCCCCAGCTCTGCTTCTGGCCGGTCTGTTCCTCTTCCTGCACCTCTCCCGGCCCCCGCCAGCTCTGCTTCCCACTCCCTTCCTCCCGGCCACCCTCGCGGCCCCGACCTCCTCCCCAGCTCTGCTTCCCGCCCCTTACTCCGGCCAGCCCTGCCCCTCCTGGCCAATCCTCCCGATATCCCGTGGCCAGCCCCGTTCTGCCCAACCCCCTCCCCACGACCAGCCCTGCTTCCCGTTGGCCCCCCATCTACCCCGGCAAGCCCCGCTGCTCCCCCGTTAGCTGTTTCCAGGCCCCCCCCTTCCCGGCCAGCACCGCTCCCTTCCTGGCCAGTCCCCCCCCAATGAAGCAGGCGGCCGCGGGGGAGAAGAAGGGGGTGGGGCGCTGACGTACACGGTCAGGGGCGGGGCCGTGCACGTCACCGCCCGGCCCCCCTTTCCCTCCCAAACGCTCCCCCGCGGTGGCCCGGCTGAGTGCGCAGCACTCAGCTGAGCGCCACAGCGGAAGGGGAAGGGGGGCGGGGCAGTGACATACACAGCCAGGGGGCGTGGCCGTGTACATCAGCGTTACAGACTCACAGACACTGGGCTACTATATATATGATGAGCTGAGACCGAGGTCAAACTTGTTTACCGCTTAGAAGTTTCCCAGCTCAAGTGCATGGGTTAAAGCGGATACGGGCCAGCTGCTGTTTGCATTTGCAGGGTACAGGTCTGTACAGGGCTGGGTACAGCAAGGATGGAAACTTCCATCCCAACCTGCTGAGCTGCAGGCCCCGCATATGGCTTCTTATATGACGCCTTGTGTTTCATATCTTAAGTTATATTCATTACCATCTTCCTCCTCTTCTCTCTGCTTGTTACATAATGATTTGTTGTTATTTATTACATCTTTTACATCTGCTCAACCAGATTTATTTTACACACTGAAATAGCTTCTCTCCCCCACCTCCTAAGGAACTGTGGATTTCGGGGCATCAAACAAAATTCTTAAACAACTCTCAATTTTCTTCATGCTTTTCAATTTTATTTTCTCAAAACACATTTTGCTCATAATTATTTTTGGCATGAATATATGGGGCCTGTATTCTGTTTGCACAAAATGAGCTTAACCAGGTATATAGGAAACCACTAATATTTTGTCCAGTAATCAATTTGTCACAGAATCCTAGAACTGGAAGGGACCTCGAGAGATCATCGAGTCCAGTCACCTGCCCACACAGCAAGACCATCCACTATCGATCATCCCTGACAGGTGTCTATCAAACTGCTCTTAAATATCTCCAGTGATAGAGATTCCACAACCCCCTAGGCAATTTATTCCAGTGTTTAACTACCCTGACAGTTAGGAAGTTTTTCCTGATGTCCAACCTAAACCTCCCTTGCTGCAATTTAAGCCCATTGCTTCTTGTCCTATCATCAGAGGCCAAGGAGAACAATTTTTCTCCCTCCTCCTTGTGATGCCCTTTTAGATACTTGAAAACTGCTATCATGTCCCCTCTCAGTTTTCTCTTTTCCAAACTAAACAAGCCCAATTCTTTCAGTTTTCCCTCAGAGCTCATGTTTTCTAGACCTTGAATCATTTTTGTTGCTCTTCTCTGGACTGTCTCCAATTTCTCCACATCTTTCTTGAAATGTGGTGCCCAGAACTGGACACAATACTCCAATTGAAGCCTAATCAGAAAAAATTAGAGTGGAAGAATGACTTCTCATGTCTTGCTCAGAACACTCCTGTTATTGCATCCCAGAATCATGTTTGCTTTTTTTGCAACAGTTTCACAACTGTTGACTCATGTTTAACTTTTGGTCCACTATGACTCCTAAACCCCTTTCTGCAGTACTCTTTTCTAGACGATTACTTCCCATTCTGTATGAGTTCCTTCCTAAGTAGAGTACTTTGCATTTGCCCTTATTAAACTTCATCCTGTTTACCTCAGACCATTTCTCTATTTTGTCTAAATCATTTTGAATGTTGACCCTGTCCTCCAAAGCACTTGCAACCCCTCCCACCTTGATATCATCTGCAAACTTAATAATCACTCTCTCTATGCTAGGGGTGGCCAACCCAAAGCTCTTCAAAGAAAAAATTGCGGCTCCCGCAGCTCTTAAAGGGGCAGCATGGTGAAGCGAAAGCAAGGGTTCTGCGAAGAGCCGACTTCCCTGCCCTCTCTGAAAGAGACAGAGGCAGAGTCGCGGTGTCCCATCCAGACTTCAAAATGGCCACCTTAAAAGGGGAATGCCTGCTGTGCTCTTAAAAGGCCGGGGTTTTTTTTTTTTGCTCAACAGCCTTTTTCCCTAGGCTCTTTGCACTATATCCATCACTATTTTGGTTCTTCGTCTGTAACGGATTAGCCGCCCCTGCTCTATGCCATCATCTAAATCACTGATGAAGATATTGAACAGAATCAGTCCCAGAACAGACCCCTGCAAAACCCCACTTGTTGTGCCCTTCCAGCAGGATTGTGAACTGTTAATAATTACTCTCTGAGAATGGTTATCCAGTCAGTTATGCACCCACCTTATAGTAGCCCCATCTAAGTTGTATTTGCCTAGTTTAATGATAAGAAGATCATGCAAGACCATATCAAATGCCTTACTAAAGTCTAGGTACACCACATCCACCACTTCTCCCTTATCCACAAGACTTGTTATCCTATCAAAGAAAGCTATCAGATTGGTTTGACACGATTTGCACTTTACAGATCCATGCTGGCTGTTCCCTATCAGCTTATTATTATCTTCCAGATGCTTGCAGATGGATTCTTTAATTACTTGCTCCATTATCTTCCCTGGAACACAAGTTAGAGTGACTGGTTTGCAGTTTCCTGGGTTGCTCTTATTTCCCTTTTTATAGATGGGCACAATATTAGCCCTTTTCCGGTCTTCTGGAATCTCTCCCGACTTCCATGATTTTTCAAAGATGATTGCTAAAGGCTCAGATACCTCCTCTATCAGCTCCTTGAGTATTCTAGGATGTATTTCATCAGGCCCTGGTGACTTGCAGACATCTAACTTTTGTAAGTAATTTTTAATTTGTTCTTTCATTTTGACTTCTAAACCTACCCCATTTCAACTAGCATTCACTATGTTATGCATCCTGTCACTATCCATTTTCTTGATGAAAACCGAAACAAAGGTGTCATTAAGCACCTCTGCCATTTCCAAGTTTCCTGTTATTGTTTCTCCTTGTTAACTGATCAATGGGCCCACCCTGTCCTTGGTCTTCCTCTTGCTCCTAATATACTTGTAGAACATCTTCTTGTTATTCTTTATGCCTCTAGCTAGATTTATCTCTTTTTGTGCCTTTGCCTTTCGAATCTGGCCCCTGCATACCTGTGTTGTGTGCTTATATTCATCTTTTGTAATTTGATCTAGTTTCCAGTTTTTATATGACTCCTTTTTGATATTTAGATCATATAAGATCTGCTAGTTGATCCAAGGTAGTCTCCTGCCATACTTTCTATCTCTCCTATGCAGTGGAATAGTTTGCTTTTGGGCCCTTAATAATGTCCCTTTAAAAAATTGCCAACTGTCTTCATTTGTTTTTCCTCTTAGTCTTGCTTCCCATGGGACCTTACCTACCAGCTCTCTGGAGTTCACTAAAATCTGCCTTCCTGAAATCCACTGTCTCTATTTTGCTGTTCTCCCTTCTACCGTACCTTAGAATCATGAACTCTTATGATTTCATGGTCACTTTCACCCAAGCTGCCTTCCGCTTTCAAATTTTCAACCAGTTCCTCCCTCTTTGTTAAAATCAAATCAAAAACAGCTTACCTCTAATAGCTTTGTCTTTATCTGTCATAATGAAATATAATATTAAAACATTTAAACATTACAGGGATATTATAAGTATCCCAAATCAAACATTACAAACCCAAGAAATGCCGTTAAGTGTTAAAAGAAATACAGATATTTTAAGATGTAGAAATACACAATTAAGATACAAAGATATATTTAACTTGGCCCCTCTAGTGATGGCGTACAATAATGATTAAAAGCTTCAGGGAGTAGCCGAGTTAGTCTGTACTGGATAAACTTAAAAAACAACAAATAGTCTGGTAACACTTTAAAGACTAACAAAACATGTCAATGGTATCATAAGCTTTCGTGGGCACAGCCCACTTCTTCAGATGACCAGAGTGTTGGATGTCCAGGACCAAAATAAATAAGGGAGAAGAATAAAGGGGGGGGGGAGGAAAAAATGGGAGGGAGGGAACAAGAAGAGACAGTGGGTAAAAAAATATGTCCAGTTTGTCCAATATATATTGTAGTGGGGCACTGCTGGCATTGGAGCCAATAACATAAGCCACCAAATCAGAGGCTCATTTAACTGCACATCCAGAAATTTAATCTATGCCATCAAATGCCAGCAGTGCCCCACTGCAATATATATTGGACAAACTGGACAGTCCTTACGGGAGAGAATTAATGGACACAAATCAGATATCCGTAAAGGGAACATACAAAAATCTGTTGGGGAACACATTAATCTTCCTGGGCATGCATTACCAGATTTTCAAGTAGCTGTTTTGCTACAGACCAATTCCAGAAGCCAAATACACAGGGAAGGACTGGAACTACAATTCATTCACAAGTTCAATTCTCACACCTATGGTTTGAATAAAGATACTGGATGGCTGGGTCATTATCAACATACCAAACAATGAAGGTGACAGAATGGTTCTTTGTCTATGTAGAATCTCATGATACCATCTACATGTTTTGTTAGTCTTTAAGTGCTACCAGACTATTTGTTGTTTGCTAATTAATGCTTTTTATCTGCCTCTTTTGACTATCCAGTCTTAGGTACTTATAGACTATTTGTTTTTCCTATTACATTCCAGCTCGACTTTCCCCCTTGATATTTTTTACCCACTGCCTCTTCTTGTCGCCCCCTCCTCCCCGATTTTTTCCTCTTCCACCCTCCCTCCCCTATTTATTTTGGTCCTGGACATCCCACACTCTGGTCATCTGAAGAAGTGGGCTATGCCCATGAAAGCTCATGATACCATCTACATGTTTTGTTAGTCTATAA
Organism: Rafetus swinhoei; assembly: GCA_019425775.1. NCBI lineage: Eukaryota > Metazoa > Chordata > Testudines > Trionychidae > Rafetus > Rafetus swinhoei. Next base: position 36,314,722 of record CM033426.1, read on the forward strand.
AGTGCTACCAGACTATTTGTTGTTTTTTTAAGTTTAATAATGATTAAGGAATTTAAAATATGTTTGTGGTCTCAGATTAGATTAAACTCCGTTTCAAAGAAACAGATGTTTCATTTTTTTGCTCTTCCTGCCATTAAGTAAATCCTTTCATCCTTTAAAACTAGAAAGGAATACACAATAATTTCTTAAGCCTCTTTCTATGATGTACACAGTAGCCTGAGAGTACAAGGTGAGCTAGCACTGGGCCTGCAGTGTGAACAGTGTTTCTATGATACAGACCATGATGGATGCCCTATTGGTAATAAAACTGTGGAAGTACTGTTCATTGATGCTCTTTGGATCTACATGAGGCTGAGGTTTTGAGGATTCTCTGTTTCAACTTTATCTCAATGTCCATGAGTAAGGTGTTTATTTAGAATGCTCAATTCTAACTAGTTGTCTGCTGATCTGTCCAGGAACTGACTGATTCCTTCTTTGTACAGTTCTTCTTGTTCTGATACAGGCTAGTGGATGATCTGAAGTAACACAGATCACACTGGTGATTAGACCAGGATAGTCTAATCTGAGTGAAAGAATATGCTGCCCTTGGCAAAATGTATATGTGATTCATGAGCTTCCAAAAAAACCCGGTACCTTCCTCATTGGTAAATGGCAGTACTCCACAGCCATTCAAAAGAAAAAAAATCACCTGTTTTTACCCACAGTTTATAATCAAACGAAATATCAGGTGGACTGGATAGATGAGGTGATACCGGGTAGGAGCAGGAAGTCACCCAAACTGACTGCAAAATCACCATTCAATAGTACAAATCCCAGAGAAGAGAGTTTAATTTATTCAAATCCAGGCAGTAAAAACTGCTAATTGTCATGGAAATTAGTGGGCAAGGGTCTCAAACTCAATTTACCGTAGGGCCAGTGCTCCACAGCAGAGGGCAGGGGTCCCAGCACATTCCCCCTTCACTGGGCAGGCGCTGCAGGGAAGCAGAACTATTAAGCAGCCTGCTCTGCTCCACCAACTCACAAGCCAGCCTGCGCTGGGGCTGGGTGGCTCCATTTCCTGCCGTTGCAGTGAAGCAGAGTAACCAGGCTGGCCTGGGAGATGGCAGCAGAGCAGAGGCTGCTGTGTCGTTCTGCTTCCCTGCAGCTCCCGCTGTTGGTGGTGAGTGTGAGGGGGCTCTACCCCTGTTGCCACCCCATGCCAGGCCCCGGTAATCTCTAAGACCAAGTTCCTTGGGGAAGGAGCTTGAAGTAAGGGGTGTGATGGGGGAGAGGGCAGAGGAGGGGCGGGAAGAGGTGGAGCAAGGGCTGGACTTGGGGGGGGAAGGGTACAGACACACACACACCCAGGACTGCAGGGACTCACATGGAAGCAGTTGTCCATAGGCTGGACTGCAGAACTGCTCAGTCTGCAGATGGTCCACGGGCTGTGAGTTTGAGACCCCTGATAGTGAGTAATCCATGTGCCTGTTTCATGATGGGGATCTCTGCTGCTGCACTAACCTTTATCAGATGGCTGGACAATTCTATGCCATTAAGAACACCTAATTCTGAAAATCATCACTGCAGCTACCACAACCTTTCTACTGTATCTGCACTCAGCCCACTGAGTGTGCCAGCACATATCCTACGATGCCTGCCCAGTCCATGTGTATTTGTGCTATCCTTGAGACTTCATCATCTGAATCATCACACTGATTTCAGCTTCTATACACTGATAATTTGCACTTTTCAGTTTCACTCATACACAGAGAAAGACTTGATTTCCCTAAGCACTCCTCCTCCCCAGAGTACCATACATATGCAAGCCACAGAACAGTTAACAGTTAAATATTTTCTTGCCAGTATTTTAAGAGCGCAGAAGGTTCCAAATTGCTGGTAAAATAAACAATGCCAGACTGTGAAAACTCCTGGCTGCCATGTTCTCTGATGTTAACAAGCGTTTCTTTATAACTCTAACCTTTCTGAAGTGAATAAAAATTATTTCTCTGCCCTAGTTCTGCCCTCAAGGAAAAGGCAGGAGAGAAAAGTGAACTCTGCAGAAAGCTGCACAGCAAGAGCTCCAGAATGGTGGGGATGGCCTGTTTAAACAGTTGCTTTCAAAGACAGTATTTAACGTACTTGTAGAAAATGTTTAAGTTTCCAATATAATTTCTATATTTAATTCAGACTTGGGACTGTGGTGAACAAGCAAACTCCAAAAGCTCCTAAATAAATGAGCAGGGATATAAAGAGTTAAAATCTCTTTACACACAGTTTACTGAAAAGGACCCAAAGACACAGATTATACCTGGATAAGGACAGCATTCCCACCTCCACCCCCCAGCCCAATCATAGAACTAGATGGTCTAACCTACTATGAGATACAAAGGGATATATTTAGGACATTGACATGCACATGTGGCCTTCATGGTCCACAGTAAAGACTCCTCTTGATTTTGGAGGCTCCATAAATAGCTAGGCTAAGTTACGCTTTCAAGTACCCTGTATAAAAAGACAGCTGTTAGCCCTTTTTCATAGAATCATAGAACCATAGAGCTGGAAGAGACCTCAGGAGGTCATCAATCCAGCCCCCTGCTCTAGGCAGGACCAATCCCAACTAAATCAACCCAGCCAGGGCTTTGTCAAGCCGAGACTTAAACACCTCTAGGGATGAAGACTCCACTACTTCCCTAGGTAACCCATTCCAGTGCTTCACCACTCTCCTAGTGAAATAGTTTTTCCTAATATCCAACCTGGACCTCTCCCACCACAACTTGAGACCATTGCTCCTTGTTCTGCCATCTGTCACTACTGAGAACAGCCTTTCTCCAGCCTCTTTGGAACCTCCCTTCAGGAAGTTGAAGGCTGCTATCAAATCCCCCCCCTCACTCTTCGCTTCTGCAGACTAAACAGACCCAACTCCCTCAGCCTCTCCTCATAGGTCATATGCTCCAGCCCCTTAATCATTTTGGTTGCCCTCCGCTGGACCCTCTCCAATGCGTCCACATCCTTTTTGTAGTGGGGGGGCCCAGAACTGGACACAATACTCCAGATGTGGCCTCACCAGAGCCGAATAAAGGGGAATAATCACATCGCTGGATCTGCTGGCAATGCTCCTCTTAATGCAACCTAATATGCCATTAGCCTTCTTGGCTACAAGGGCACACTGTTGACTCATATCCAGCTTCTCATCCACTGTAATCCCCAGGTCCTTTTCTGCAGAACTACTACTTAGCTGGTTGGTCCCCAGCCAGTAACAATACTTGGGATTCTTCTGTCCCAAGTGCAGGACTCTGCACTTGTCCTTGTTGAACCTCATCACCGTCCATTTATCCAATCCACATTCCCTTAACTTGCTGGCAAGAATACTGTGGGAGACTGTATCAAAAGCCTTGCTAAAGTCAAGGTATATCACATCCACTGACTTTCCCATGTCCACAGAGCCAGTTACCTCATCATAGAAGCTAATCAGATTGGTCAGGCACGACTTGCCCTTTGTGAATCCATGCTGACTATTCCCAATCACTTTCCTCTCTTCCAAGTGCCTCAAAATGGATTCCTTAAGGATCCCTTCCATGATTTTTCCAGGAACCAAGGTAAGACTGACCGGCCTATAGATCCCTGGATCGTCCTTCTTCCCTTTTTTGAAGATGGGCACTACATTTGTCTTTTTCCAATCATCCGAGATCTCTCCCGATCGCCACGACTTTTCAAAGATAATGGCGAAAGGCTCCTCAATGACATTTGCCAACTCCCTCAGTAACCTCGGATGCATTAAGTCCGGACCCTTGGATTTGTGTACGTTTAGCTTTTCTAAATAGTTCCTAACCTGTTCTTTACCCACCAACAACAACACATAAACCAATTGCCACTCATTATGATTCCCCCTCAAGCCACTGATTATTCAATATCATCCTTCTGCCACACAGGACTGATCTCTGAAGCCAGGAGGTTGGTTTTCAAGTTTCTGAAAGCCCCCACCCAACCAACGGGGGTGCCATCCCGACTGCTTCCAACAAACCAAGCTTGCAAAAGCCCTGTCTTCTAGTCACACATTAGCTAGCTGCATGCAGCTGAGATGGCTCCTCTGATGAGCAGTCACTGCAGTCTCTAAGGTGAATAGACTAAAAAGTCCCATGATATAAACCCTGTACACTAAAGCCAGACCTTCTCTAAGCAGAAGATCAATGCTGCCGAAATCAATCTTTTAGAGTTTGATTTTAGCGGATCTGGTAAAGACCCGCTAAAATTGAACTCAGCACCCCTGTCATCAGCCAGTACTCCTCCTCCATCAAAGAGTAAAAAGAATGAGCAGCTGCTAAGATACAAAAAGAAAATTTGCATTATCATGAAGAAATTTAATCTAGAAGACAGAGTGTATAGGACTCATACTGCCACAAGTAGAATATCTTTTGGCATTCATACAATTACAGCTGATAATTTTAAAATACACAAAGTAGTGTAACCAACATGGCTTTATTCTATTTTAGACCTTATTCTGATGGATACAATGGGATTGATCATTGAAATAAAAAGTAATGGCTGCCTAGATACAAGTTATCACAACCTAATTACATTCAGAAAATGATTCTGACCAGTAATATGCATACACCACTCATAAACAGTGGTTTAGAATTTTCAATAACCAAAAATCTGGAAATAAATATGAGCAAAATTGATTGTGAGAATACATTTAAACTTAAAATTTTTTTAAATATTTATGAAGAGTATTTTATTAGATATACAAAAAACAAAATATCACAACCACAACAGGAGGCTTCTTTGGTTAAAACGATGCTAATTAGGAAAAGATGCAAAAGTGGGAATAATTTTTTTCTTAAAGCAATATATATCACACACAAAAAAGGAGAAGCTGATCACATTGTCTATATTTCTTAACATATAATTTATAGACAATTGATAAGAGAAACTAAAGATAGAAATTACATTTCTATAACTGCTAGGCTATATTCATTATCACGAACAAAAGAGAATTTATAAATAGGGCTGTGGATTAACACAGTTAACTCATGATTAACTCAAAATTAATCACAAACAATCATGATTAATCATGTTTTCATCACATTGTTAAACAGAATACCACTTGAAACATTACATTTTGGATTTTTCTACATTTTCAAATATATTGATTTCTATTATAAAAGAATACTAAGGGCATTATGCTCAATTATATTATTGTAAAAATGATTAACAACAGTATTTTTCAATTCACCTCCTGCAAGTACTGTAGCGTGAGCTTTTTATTGTGAAAATGCAACTTAGAAATGTAGATTTTTGTACATAACTGCACCCAAACAGTGTGAAACAAGTCTTGTGGATAAGGGAGAAGCAGTGGACATGGTTACTTAGTAAGGCATTTGACACAGTCTTGCATGATCTTCTTCTCAATAAACTAAGGAAATACAACTTAGATGGGGCTACTATCAGGTGGGTGCATAACTGGCTGGATAACCATTATCAGACAATAGCTATTAACAGCACACAATCATGCTGGAAGGGCTTAACAAGTGCGTTCCAAATGGATCTGTTTTGGGGCCGGTTCTGTTCAGTATCTTCATCAATGGTTTAGATGATGACATAGAGAGCATGATTATTAAGTTTGCAGATGATATCAAGGTGAGAGGGGTTGCAAGTACTTTGGAGGATAGGGTCAACATTCAAAATGATCTAGACAAACTAGAGAAATGGTCTGAGGCAAACAGGATGAAGTTTAATAAGGACAAATGCAAAATACTCCACTTAGGAAGGAACAATCAATTTCACATATACAGAATGGGAAGTGATTGTCTAGGAAGGAGTACTGCAGAAAGGGATTTAGAAGTCATAGTGGACCAAAAGTTAAACATGAGTCAATAGCGTGACACTTGCAAAAAAAAGCAAACATGGTTCTGGGACGCATTAACAGGAGTGCTGTGAGCAAGACAAGAGAAGTCATTCTTCCGCTCTACTCTGTGCTGATTAGGCCTGAATTGGAGTATTGTGTCCGGTTCTGGGTACCACATTTCAAGAAAGATGTGGAGAAATTGAAGAAGGTCCAGAGAAGAGCAACAAAACTGATTAAAGGTCTAGAGAGCATGAGCAATGAGGGAAGACTGAAAGAACTGGGCTTGTTTAGTTTGGAAAGGAGAAGACTGAGAGGGGACATGATAGCGGTTTTCAGGAATCTAAAAGGGTGTCACAAGGAGGAGGGAGAAAAATGGTTTTCCTTGGCCTCTGATGATAGGACAAGAAACAATGGGCTTAAATTGCAGCAAGGGAGGTTTAGGTTGGACATCAGGAAAAACTTCCTGTCAAGGTGGTTAAACACTGGAATAAACTGCCTAGTGGGGTGGTGGAATCTCCATCACTGGAGATATTTAAGAGCAGGTTAGACAGACACCTATCAGGGATGATCTAGACAGTGCTTGGTACTGCCGTGAGGGCAGAGGACTGGACTTGATGATTTCTCAAGGTCCCTTCCAGTTCTAGTGTTCTATGATTCTATGAAAACTTTAGATCCTACAAGTCCACTCAGTTCTACTTCTTTTTCAGCCAATCTCTAAGACAAAAACATTTGTTTATATTTACAGAAGTCCGAAAAGTGTAAGTTACAACCTGTTTACAATGGCCCAGTCGTCTGTAGACTGGAATGATTATGAATATCTGAATTACAGATTAAGTCATTCTACTTTATGTCCAATATACAACATTCTCATTTTGTGTGGAAAGCCTTCAGATAACAGTGCTAGGGATGTGAACGACTAACTGACTATCCAATAAGCACATGCTTATCAGATAGTTGACAGATTAGTCGACTATTTGCTTCCCCCCCCCCTTGCTGCCTTTATCAGAAAGAGGCAGCAAGAGGGGGAAGAGGAGGGAGTGCTTCAAAATGGAAGTTGCCGCTTTGAAATACTGCAGGGAGCCCAGCATCAGGGCTACACTTCAAAGGCAGACACGCCCATATTGTCTAATCAAATAGTTGATGCAAATTACATCGACTATTTGATTAGCAAAATAATCGAAATGTTACATCCTAAAATGATCCATGTTTCACAACCATACGGCAGCATGGACACTATACAGCTCAAATAGATTCTGAACTTGGTTGTCATGCTGAAATGATGTTGATTCCATATTTGTTGTAGATGACCCATGACAGATTCTGCAATGTCAATCTTGTGGAGAACTTCTGTATGATAGGTGGAGGAACTGGTGAGTATAGAACCCAAACAGCAAAAAATGGAGACTGCTTTGACAGTTTCATAAATCAAAGATATTGGGGTTGTGGATGTACTCCATAGATTTAGCAGCTTTGTCTTTAACCACAAAACATGGAGGTTAATGTTAACAGATTCCTCCTCAACTTGCTGGAGTACCTTATGAAATCTGTCAGGTCTCTGTACCAAACAACATTCACACAGTCAAGATCTGAGAGTGAGAGATCACCAGTCTTAATGCCTATGGACCATTGGTGACCATATCTATTGCCATGCTCATGGGGAAGAGTTAAAGTTATCTGGCTGTGTTGTGTGGGAAGTATCATCTTGGCTCTTCAATTCCTAATTTACCAACATTAGAGTTTTGGGATTTAAATTCTTGCATTCTCAAAGAGCACAGGGCAGTGCTGAGTGCTAGCAAACTTCACTCCACTGAAACAAGAGAGTTTGTGTATGATTTTTCCTGTGTTTTTTGAGAAAGGGTGGTGAAAGTAGTGGCACTACCTCTTTTCCTCTTGCGCCAATCCACACTGTCTTCCTGCAAAACACTTGTCTTCTATTATGTACTTCTCATCCTGACTTTTATGCTGCCTGCTCTCCTACCCCCATCTCCATTCTAATCATGCTTCTTGACTCCTTTGGCAACCTCATTCATCTTTTTTCCTCTACTAGGAGTAGCTTCTTTTGGAACTGAACTGTTGCAAATTTAAGAAAATGTAATATGGAACATGAATAATCTGAAAAAGAATCACAAACTAGGTTCCAATAGTCAGAATATAGCTAAATAGGACACAGCTGGATTTGTTTTCTTAAAAATAAATTATTTTTCTAACAGTGCAGAACAAGGGAGAAACCTGTGCTCAAAGTTTCTGAGCCAGATTCTGCTGTTAACTGATGTAAATGTGGAGTAATGCCAGTGATTTCAATGGTGCTACATTATATTCACACCAGTATAACTGAGAGCAACTATGGGGCAAATAAACTGCTTTAGCTGAAAGCATAACAAAGGCTGTATTGTGCTATGCAAGGCTGGGGCAATATACAAATTCATAAGACATGCAAAAGGGGGGTTGAGTGGACTGGTAGAAAAGCAAGATGGTGGGATTAAGATAAACTAGATTTTAATTTGGGTTTGCCATATTGGCCTGGACAGTCCCCTCCAGTTCCCATAATCTTTTACAGATTTTCAAACATAAACAGATACAAATCAGGATTTTGTTCTGAAGAAGCAAATCTGATACATTTCAGACATACATTATAACTGCATCATACCAGAAACCTCCTTGTTAAAAAGGAACTTTTCTGAATTAGGAATGTTTATTTCAAATCAGACTCTGACACATATGTTTAGTTAGAATCCAATTTATGTACAGTAACGTTAATGAATTTTAAAGCTGTCAAGGAAGATCTAAGAAAAAAGAGCAGGCATTTTTTCTGACGTCTCCAGTTCTCTAACTTCCATGTATGGAGTCCTAAGAGTCAACTTCACTGCACCCTGATTCAGAAATATGAGAATACACTCAAGAGACTACAAAGCCTTGCTTTTTATAGCTAGGTTTACCAAAACATGATATGCAAGCTAGTCTAATATATTTGTTGCCAAGCTCCTCTGACAGGAACAAAAACACTTGCAATCTATAACACTGATTCTGGCTCCCCCTTGCAAATTGATTAAGTAGCTGCCAAGTTTGGATAATTTAAATCTGCTCCCTGTAAGCCACAAGATGGAGATATTTGGCAGAGCAGGATCGAAAGGAAGTCTTTTACCCAGCCTAATGTTAATAGTAATACTTTCAGCCATTACATCTAGCCAATTTTTATATTTGTTTTTTAAGTTTGGTAAAAATGTCACAAGTGGAAAAATTAAGTAAAGAGCACTGGTTAGCCACAGAACTGGATACACCTGGCTGCAAACCCACCAAAAGAAACTGACTTCATTAGTACTAGGGGCAGCAGAGTAAAATTTATATCTGAAATCTGCCTGCACCAGTAGAACTGCTGAGGCCAAAAGCACTCTGTCTGTTTTTACAGCTGTGCCATGTTTTGATTCCTGACTCTTGCTGACACTCTGGAGCGCTGAAGGAACCCAGGCTACACTGTCCCAAAACTCTGTAGCTGAGATTCAGATTTCAAAGATGTAATTATCTGTTTATGGAATAATACAAACAAACTGGAATTGGAGCTGATATAAATTAAGAGTAAAAATGCAACACGCTGTATTAATGTAATAGCAATGATCCTGTATTTTTAAGAACAGACAGCAAATTCTAAATACACTGATGCCAATTCTGAAACATAAAACTTCATGTTCATTTTCTGCATCAGTTGTACTAACTACATGTTACTAACCATGAAAGGGTGTTGGACCCCTGGAACATTCTATTCTCACTACTTTTACTGATTTTAAATAAAGTGGCTTTTAAAAATGGTCTGACCAAAGGAAGATTTGTATATTTTAATGGATGCACATGCCTGAAAGCCTCTTAACAAAACAATACAGTTAAAAGTGTGCAAGATAAGTTAATGAATTGCTCTGCTTTCTGCTGTCAATTATGTAGCTACATCAATCACCCACCTCAGCCTTTTCTAGCCAACCAAAAACTACCTTAGAAAGACAAAGTTGGTGAAGTAATATCTTTTACCGGAGCAACTTCTGTTGGTGAAAGACACAAGCTTCTGAGCTACTTAGAGTTCTTCTTCAGGTCTGGGAATGGTCCTAAGAATGTCACAACAAATATTTAGTACATACTTTAAGGGTCAATCAGAACCATAGGGCTCTAAGGGAACATAAGGCTTATCTAGGCTCACTCCTAACAAGATTCAGGATTTGCTGAGTCTAAACCAGTGGTTCTCAAACTATGGGTTGAAACCCCAAAGTGGGTTGCGACCCCATTTTAATGGAATCACCAAGGCTGGCTTAGACTTGTTGGGGCCTAGGTCCAAAGGGAAGCCTGAGCTCTACAGGCTAGGACCTCTAGCCAAAGCCCAGACCTCACTGCCAAAGGCCATAACCTGAGGGCTTTGGCCCTGGGTGGTGAGACTCAGATTATAAGCCTCCTGCCTAATACTTTGGCACCTCCACTCAGGGCAGCAGGGCTCAAGCTGCGGTTCATAAGAACATAAGAATGGCCATACTGGGTCAGACCAAAGGTCCATCTAGCCCAGTATCCTGTCTGCCAACAGCGGATACCAGATGCCTCAGAGGGAGGGATCACAACAGGTAATCCCCACGTGATCCTCCCCGTCACCCACTTCCAAAGAAACAGAGGCTAAGGATACCATTCCTACCCATCCTGGCTAATAGCCAGGGCTCGACGAACTGCAGCGAGATCTGCTTGCCAGCCCCGCACCGCGCATGTGTCAGACTGGCACTGCGCATGCGCGCAGCGCCGGTGAACGGGAAAACCAGCTGAAATCTACTTGCCACAAGCGAGTAGATATAGCGATTTGTCAAGCCCTGCTAATAGCCATTGATGGACCTAACCTCCATGAATCTATCTAGCTCTTTTTTGAACCCTATTAAAGTTCTAGCCTTCACCGCATCCTCTGGCAAGGAGTTCCACAGGTTGACTGTGCAATGAATGAAGAAAAACTTCCTTTTGTTTGTTTTAAACCTGCTGCCTATTAATTTCATTTGGTGACCCCTAGTTCTTATATTGTGGGAAAAGTAAATAACTTTTCCTTATTCGCTTTTTCCACACCAGTCATGATTTTATAGATCTCAATCATGCCCCCCCCCCTTAGTCTCCTCTTTTCTAAGCTGAAAAGTCCAAGTCTTTTTAATCTCTCTTCATATGGGACCCGTTCCAAACCCCTCATCATTTTTGTTGCCCTTTTCTGAGCCTTTTCCAGTGCCAATATATCTTTTTTTGAGATGAGGCGACCACATCTATACACAGTATTCAAGATGTGGGCGTACCATGGTTTTATATAGAGGCAATAAGATATTTTCTGTCTAATTCTCTATCCCCTTTTTAATAACTCCTAACATTCTATTTGCTTTTTTCACTAACGCGGAACACTGAGTGGATGTTTTCAGAGAACTATCCACAATGACTCCAAGATCTCTCTCTTGAGTAGTTGTAGCCAAATTAGTCCCCATCATATTGTATATATAGTTGGGATTATGTTTTCCAATGGGCATTACTTTACATTTATCAACATTAAATTTCATTTGCCATTTTGTTGCCTAATCACTTAGTTTGGTGAGATCTTTTTGAAGCTCTTCACAGTCTACTTTGGTCTTAACTATCTTAAGCAGTTTGGTATCATCTGCAAATTTTGACACCTTACTGTTTACCCCTTTCTCCAGATCATTTATAAATAAGTTGAACAGGATGTGTCCCAGGACAGACCCTTGGGGGACCCCACTAGTTACCTCTCTCCACTCAGAAAACTTACCCTTTATTCCTACCCTTTGTTTCCTGTCTTTTAGCCAGTTATCAATCCACGAAAGGACCTTCCCTCTTATCCCATGACAACTTACTTTACTTAAGAGCCTTTGGTGAGGAACCCTGTCAAAGGCTTTCTGGAAATCTAAGTATACCATATCCACTGGATCCCCCATGTCCACATATTTGTTGACCCCCTCAAAGAACTCTAGCAGATTAGTTAGGCATGATTTCCCTTTATAGAAACCATATTGACTTTCTCCCAACAAATTATATTCATCTATGTATCTGACAATTTTATTCTTTACTACGGTTTCAACTAATTTGCCCGGTACTGATGTTAGACTTACCGGTCTGTAATTGCCATGATCACCTCTAGAGCCATTTTTAAATATTGGCGTCACATTAGTCCACTTCCAATCATTAGGTATGGAAGATGATTAAAAGGATAGGTTACAAACCACAGTTAATAGTCCTGCAATTTCCCATTTGAGTTCTTTCAGAACTCTTGGGTGAATGCCATCTGGTCTCGGTGACTTATTATTATTAACTTTATCAATTTCTTCCAAAACGACCTCTAATGACACCTCAATCTGGGACAATTCCTAAGATTTGTCACTGAAAAAGAATAGCTCAGGTTTGGGAATCTCCCCAATATCCTCAGCTGTGAAGACTGAAGCAAAGAATTCATTTAGCTTCTCCACTATGACTTTATCATCTTTGAGGGCTCCTTTAGCATCTCGAGCACTTAAGGGCCCTACTGGTTGTTTAGCTGGCTTCCTGCTTCTGATATACTTAAAAAACACTTTACTATTACTTTTTGAATTTTTGGCTAGCTGTTCTTCAACTCCTTTTTGGCTTTTCTTATTATATTTTACACTTAATTTTACAAAGTTTACGGTACTTTCTATTTTCCACACTAGGATTTGACTTCCACTTTTTAAATTATATCTTTTTATCTGTCACTGCTTCTTTTACTTGGTTAAGCCAAGCCACGGTGGCACATTTCTGTTTCTCTTATTGTGTTTTTTAATTTGAGGTATGCATTTAAGTTGGGTCTTTATTATGGTGTCTTTGAAAAGTTTCTATGCATCTTGTAGAGATTTTACTTTTGTCACTGTACCTTTTAATTTCTGTTTAACTAACATCCTCATTTTTCTGTAGTTCCCCTTTTTGAAATTAAATGCCACAGTGTTGGGCTGCTGAGGTGTTTTTCCCACCACAGGAATATTAAATTTTATTACATTATGGTCCCTATTTCCAAGTGGTCGTTATATTTATCTCTTGAACCAGATCCTGCGCTACACTTAAGACTAAATCAAGAATAGCCTCTCCCCTTGTGGGTTCCAGAACCAGCTGCTCCAAGAAGCAGTCATTTAATGTATCAAGAAATTTTATCTCTGCATCCCGTCCTGAGGTGACGTGTACCCAGTCAATATGGGAATAGTTGAAATCCCCCACTATTATCGAGTTTTTTAATTTGATAGCCTCTCTAATCTCCCTTTGCATTTCATAGTCACAATCACTGTCCTGATCAGGTGGTCGATACTATATCCCTACAGCCAGTGCTTTTTTTGTGATGGTACTGCCCAGTATGCAGTACTGGCATCTCCAGTCAGAGCTTACCTGGAAAGAACAGAGAGTACCGGCACCTCTGTAATGAAAATGGCCGACAGTCGGTTGGGTCTTAAAGAGTACCGGCACCTTTTTTTTTTTATACAAAAAAAGCACTGCCTACAGCTATATTCTTATTATTGGAGCATGCAATTACTATCCATAGAGATTCTATGGAACATTTTGGCTCATTTAAGATTTTTACTTCATCTGATTCTACATTTTCTTTCACGTATAGTGCCACTCCTCGACCAGCATGACCTGTTCTGTCCTTCCAATATATTTTGTACCCTGGTATGATTATGTCCCATTAATTGTCCTCATTCCACCAAGTTTCTGTGATGCCTATTATATCCTCTTTTAAAACTAGGCACTACAGTTCACCCATTTTACTATTTAGACTTCTAGCATTTGTGTATAAGCACTTTAATAATTTGTCACTATTAATCTATCTGCCATTTCCTGATGTATTAACAAAAGAGGGGTTACAGATTGTGGTATGAACAATGCTCCCCACAATGCACCTTTCAAAATCCATGGGTTCTACTCTTGCCTATCACAACTTACGTATACCACACCCAGTGCACTAAATGCCCCAGTAACGGCTATGTGGGTGAAACCAAACAAGAACTACTCTCAAAGGAACTTCCACAGGAAAATGATAACAGACAAAAAAACTATGTCACCTGTGAGTGACCACCTTTCACAAAAGGGTGAGTCTATATCTGGTCAACAGAAACCTGTACAATCCTTTCAAAAGATGAATCTTGAAGCTTACCATTTATAACTTTGCTAGACACTAAAAATCAGGTCTTAATGAGACACTGTCTTATTACATCAATTTGTAATCCCCTGAAACCTTTTTTGTTCTCTCACTGCTGGGGTGTCAATGATCCTCTTCACCCTAAATTGTCCCTTCAAGTATGCATTAACTACTTATGCTAAATTAGCTGGAGCCCCTGATAGAGTTCTAGAGCTCAGACTGCAGCACCAGCCCAAATGTCTACACCACAATTAAACAGCCCCTGAGCCCACGCCAGCTGATACAGGTCAGCTGCAGGTGTTTAATGGTAGTGAAGACATATCCTCCGAGTATGTCCCAGACCCAAAGAAGTGCTCCATGTAGCTCAAAAACTTGCAATTCAATAAAAGAATTTTCAGCATCTCCTCAATAGTTTCTAAGATCAAAACTTCGTCCTTCCAGCTTCTCAAGACTGACTGCATTCTCTTGGAAATACTCCAGAACTTGGCAAACAGAACAAGGCCTAATCTTGTATGCCCTGCAAGAGCAACTCTTAGGGCATGTCTACACTACAGGGCACAAGTCAAATTAAGATATGCAACTTCAGCTACATCAATTGCGTAGATGAAGTTGAAATAGCTAAATTTGGCTTTTGGCGCTATCTATACAACAGGAAGTTGAAGGAAGAACACTCTTCTTTCCCTTACCTCTCGTGAATTGAGGGTTACAGGAGTTGAAGTAAGAAGTCCTCCATCTCGACCAGTTAGGGGAGGTCACATGACTTCCTAAGACCATCCACTGCTACAACTTAAAAACAAAAGCAGCTGTTTACAGGTGATCAAATGATTAGGAGGCTGGAGCACATGACTTACAAGGAGAGGCTGAGAGACTTGGGCTTATTTAGTCTGCAGAAGAGAAGACTGGAGGCGGGGGGTTTGATAGCAGCCTTTAACTACCTGAAAGTGGGGGGGGGGGGGGGGGGTTCCAAAGAGGATGGAGAGAGGCTGTTCTCAGTAGTGACGGATGGCAGAACAAGGAGCAATGGTCTCAAGTTACAGTGTAGGAGGTCTAGGCTGGCTATTAGGAAAAACTATTTCACTAGGAGGGTGGTGAAGCACTGGAATGGGTTACCTAGGGAGGTGGTGGAATCTCCATCCCTAGAGGTTTTTAAGTCCTGACTTGACAAAGCCCCGACTGGGATGATTTAGTTGGGGTAGGTCCTGCTTTGGGCAGGGGGTTGGACTTGATGACCTCCTGAAGGCTCTGCCAACCCTATGATTCTATGATCATCCAGACATTGAGGGAAACACCCTTGCTGGCTTTCATTTGCATATTTAAAACCATAAAGCATTCCATACTCCATATATCTAACTTTACACCCAAGAGTGATACATACACCAAAATAACATATTCAGATCCAGCAGATTATGACATTAAGATTGATAGGTTACATAAGGTATTTTGTCCAGTGCATCTTCAAGTTATGTATATTTGCATCCATCAGTTAATTTCATAAAGCATGGGGAGAGGGACATCATGACATGCACCTAGGGGCATACCTACATGAATAGCCCTGCAGCAACAGAGCTGTGCCACTGCTGCATCTCTGCTGAAGACACTCTATGCTGACAGGAGAGAGCTCTCCCACTCACCACAATAAAACCAAAAATAGTAGAAGCTCTGTCAGTGGGAGAAGCTCACCCACTGACAGTGCTGTTCACACCGGCACTTAGGACAGTGAAACCTATGTCGCTCGGGGGTGGTCTATTTACACCTCTTAGTGACATAAGGTATGCTGACATAAGCTGTACTGTAGACATAGCCTTACTCCAGAGGTTCTCATTGCATGGCCCAATTAGCATGCAGCTGTGGCCCAGCTGTGTGCTAAAGATCACCAGGCTGCATGACACGCTCTGGGTACCTGGCTGCCAGGCCGTCCAGTGCAGCTTGGATCTGGATTTGCCACTTGGCACCCCAGGGTCCATGGAGGCTGGCTGGCCCCATGGAGTTTGGGGTTCTGGGACTGCCCTGTGGGGTCAGGGGACCCTATTGTCCAGCCTCTGCTCAGGGCTCCACTCCTGGCCCCACTCTGTAGAGGCATCTCAGGACCGGAAGTGCTGGGCATATAGGTCTGTGGGGACACTGGTTCTCAACTTGCAGCCTAAGTGACACATTGTAGATAGATAGAGAGATAGAGAGATATGAAGCCCACAATAATAAATAAGTTGAAAACCACTGCCTTAGTCTATCATAGACAAAATATGATAGACTAATCAGAAAAGGACTGGACCACTGGAGAGACAAGATCTGGGAGTCCATTTTGGATCAGCTAACTAGCTGAACAGTGCTATAGAGATAAGCATCAAGCAAGTGTCAAGGCTGTTCCCCACTCTGGCACTTTGAGTGCTGAAGTCTGCAAGAGACCTTAAAATAACCTGCCCCTAAAAGCTTCTATTTAAAAAACAACTCCTCAAGGTCATAGATTCCCTGACCTGACATGAGGGCTTTCATTTCAGAGACTCTCCTTGCTGAGGTAATGGACACAAGAAAAAAAACTTCCATGACAGATGGGAGATGGAGCATGAAGTGTAGAGAGGACCAAGTTGAGGTCCCACTGGAGAACCAGCTCCCTGACTGGCAAATAGAGCCTCTCAGCCGTTTCAGAAAACTGACTGTCATGTTATATGAAAACATTGATCAACCTTGCACTAATGTCTGGACAACTGATACTGCCACCAACTGACCCTGACAGAGGAGAAAGCAAGGCCAGGCTTCCTGGGATAGAGCAGGTAATCCTGGATGGACTGGAGGGACAACCTGCTCAGAGTGATACCTTGTTCTGACGCTCAGCCAGAGAACCTCTTCCATTTGGCCAGATAAGCAGCTCTTGTTGAGGGTTTTCGACTGAAGATGACTGCTGCGCCTGGCTGAAGCAGGCCTGCTCCTCTGAACTTAGCCACTCAGAAGTCAAGCTCTAAGATGAAGTGGAGCAAGGTTTGGGTGCTGGAGCCAACCATGGTTTTGGGAGAGCAGATCTGGGCTTCTTGGGTAATGGCCACAAAGCAGCCACGGCTAAGTCCATGAGCATGCTGAAACAATGCCCACAAGATGAGAAAAGTGTTCAAAACAGCTGCCTTGCCAAGGCTATCCAGGAAGCAAAATTGGTGAAACGTCCTGTTCTGTCTTGTGACAAACAAGTCTATTTGGGGAGTTCCGCATCTTTGGAAAAGCATCTGGGTGATATCGGGATGAAGCTCCCACTTGTAGTAAGAGCAAAGGGATCTACTGAGGCAATCCATCAGCATGTTCAGGATGCCAGGAAGATTCACCTAGAGGTGCTGCATCTCATGGGTGCATGGCTTTCTGACAAAGAACAGATGAGTGTGCTCTCCCTCGTCTGTTCACATAGAAGGAGAAGACCATTGTTAGTCAAGACTCTCACCATCTATCTGGACAGCTGAGGGAGGAAGATCCCGCATGTGAGGTGGATGGCCTTGAGCTCCCTGATGTTTATATGCAGTGCATAATCCTCTGGAGCCAACTTCCCTGGGTCTGTAAGGTTCCGAGATGTGCTCCTCAACCAAGGTCTGAGGCATCCAATATCAAAGACATTACAGGTTACAGACTCATGAACGGCATTCCCTCCAGTACCCACCGTGGTCAATCCATCATTCTAGGGAGTTGAGTACATAACGTGGGATTGCAATGACCTTCTCCAGGTGATTCCTGGACAGGGAGTAGGTTTTGCAAGCCTCATCTGAAGGAAATGCCCTGGCTTTGGTAGAGTTGAGCACTGCTCCAATTGACCCAGTCCAAAGAATAGAGTTCATGTTGATTTTTGTTCATTTATCAACAGGCTTAGAGCCTGGCATGTGGCTTGTAGCATTGCAACACTGTGCTTGATCTGGAGTGGCCTTTCACGAGCCAGTCAACAAGGTCTGGGTAAATCTGGATACCCTGACATCTGAGGTAAGATGCCACCAACAACAAGCACTAGGTGAACACTCTTGGTGCCATTGCTAAGCCTAACAGGACCACTGCAAACTGAGGATGGAGGAGCCAGCAGTGTCCTTTATACTGTAGCATAAGCACACCACTGCAGAGGATGCCAAAACTGGTCACCTATAGATACCACCGAGATAAAAAATTCTAGTACCTGTCCATGTAGTGAGCTCACACACCAAAGTGAATGGATATGAGCAAGCACTCAAAGAACTTACACACACACATACAACTTTAACTTTTGTGCGTACTGACATCATGCAATAACCACACTGAATACATTTTAGTGTTTGCAGTACACGATTAGACAAGACAGATTTCTAAAACTTCTTTTTTAGTCTTAAAGAGGCTCTTTGAAGACCATTGGATAGCCTGATTTACAGGAGACATAGAAACACATGACCCCCTAAATTTAGATCTTTTCCAAAGACTATATCTAACAGGGGAGCTGCCTTGTATAACTTTCTGCTACAAACTTGGTAAAGCACCTGGACAGCAGAATTCTCCAAGTTTCAGGCAACGAAAAACATCAGTTGTCATTGATGGAATGGAAATCCCCCAGAATCAACCCTTCCGTAGACTCTCTGAGCAATGAAGAGTGTAGTGTACACCTCAATAGATACACCCATTGCACAATGAGACAACCAGTATCATTAGCTGTAGCACTGCACATACAGAGAGCTGCCCAAAGAGCTCACAATACAACTGATGCAATTTAGAAACAAGGGAGTGCAGGAAAAAGGAGACAAAAATTACTTCTCATTTTCCCACTTTTGAACGTTACTTGATCCAGCTCCCTAGCTGACCCAACCTTGAATTCTTGTTTGTTTAGTAACTGGGACCATACAGGCCTAACTGGTATATTAACCCTTCCAGATTTTCTATTGTATTTATTTTAATCCTGGACAATGCCTGCCCCCCTCCCTCCCCCAGCAATAGCATAACACCAGTTCCCTCTTTTCCCAACACAAGTCACAACAATCATTGCCTCCCTAACTGTTGCCTAGAGAAGTACTTAAGAGTTCTATGAAGACAAGAACATTCCTTTCTGTGACGGGGGTGCGGACCCCTGCACTATCAGAGCCGCGGAGGCGGCCTGGGGAGGAGACGGACCACCGCCCCGCCGACCCTGTGGCGCCTGCACTGCAGTAGCGCACGAGGGTAGAACCCTGGCAGTGGGAGCTAGGGAGAGGAATAGCCCCGGCCCTGCCACTGGGCGGAGGCGCAACGGGGAAGCGGAGTCATGCCGCGCCATGGACAGGGACATGCACGGACCGAGTGCGCATGCACAGATAAGCCAGGGGGGAAAGAGCGGGCTTTGGGACCCTGTGGAAACTGGAGAGGGCATCGCGGCAGGTGAAACAGCGGAGCGTGCTGACGCCGGGGGAGGGACGGAGATACGTAAGCAGGAGAGGAGATGGATAAGAAGGGAGGGGAGGACGAAGGGGGGAGGAGGTGGTTTGGCTCCTGCCATGTGCCTTTCACTTCACAGGAACCCCCGGAGGAGACAGAGGAAGGAGTCCCGCGTGCTAAGGTCAGCAGGACAGACCAAGGTGAGGAGTCGGACGTGGGAGACTGAGTCGGGTAGTCTCGGCAAGCGGTCCCGAGGACAACGGAACCCTAAGCTCAGCCCAGTGGATGAAGGATCAGGAGGGGGACTCGGGAAACTGCAGGGTACTGCACGGACAGTAGGGGGGAACGGGACGTGGGAGTCCCGAACTCTGATAAACAAAATAAAGATCCCTCACACTTCCCTTCAGAGAACAGTATACTTCAAGGTTTGTGAAGGTCTTCTCCTAGTGCTGCTGCACTCTCTGAGGCCCCATGCCAGTGCTGGGTTGGAGTGCAGCACATGCATTCAAAGATGTTAAGGGAGAAAGGACCACTCTGATAACCTTGGGTGACCTGCATAGTACAGGCCAAAGAACCTCACTCAGTGGTTCCTGCATTTAGCCCTTAACTTGGGACCAAACTGCCATTGAAGCTCTTGCTCCTTTACAAAATCCCTTCTGAGATCAGGATCAGATATCCAGAGAATACAATCTGTAGATTGCTAGTTATAGAATTATCTAGGAACTCTGTCCTCACTCCCTGCTCCCATCCACTGTCCTGGGTGCATGGAATACTGAAATCCCAGCTGAAACCAGGCAGACCAAGTCTTGCCCCACTTTAATCCCGCCCCACTTTAATCCCACAGCCACTGTTCTAATATGTGCCAGGTCACAAAAACATTAAACAGTTTGGGTCATAAAAATAATCCAGGAAGTCAACACCAGACAAAGGGGCAAGATTAGAAAGGCAAAGGCACAAAACAAACTCAAACTAGCTACAGACATAAAGGGAAATAAGAAGATTTTCTATAAGTATATTAGAAGCAAGAGGAAGACCAAGAACAGGGTAGGCCCATTGCTCATTGAGGGCAACAAAAATGATTAGGGGTTTGTAACAGGTCCCATATGAAGAGAGATTAAAGAGACTTGGACTTTTCTGCTTAGAAAAGAGGAGATTAAGGGGGGATATGAGAGAGGTCTATAAAATCATGACTGGTGTGGAAAAAGTGAATAAGAAAAAGTTATTTACTTATTCCCACAATAAAAAAAACTAGGGGTCACCAAATGAAATTAATAGGCAGCATGTTTAAAACAAACAAACGGAAGATTTTCTTTACCCAGTGCACAGTCAACCTGTGAAACTCCTTGACAGAGAATGTGGTGAAGACTAGAACTTTAACAGGGTTCAAAAAAGAGCTGGATAGATTCATGGAGATTAGGTCCATCAATGGCTATTAGCTAGGATGGGTAGGAATGGTGTCCCTAGCCTCTGTTTCTCTGGAGGTAGGTGACAGGGGAGAGATCACATGAGGATTGCCTGTTGTGATCCCTACCTCTGGGGCATCTGGTATTGGTCACTGTGGGCATACAGGATACTGGGCTAGATGAACCTTTGGTCTGACCCACTATGGTCGTTCTTATGTACTTATGTAAACAGTAACAGGAAACTTGGAAATGGCAGAGGTGCTTAATGACTTCTTTGTTTTGGTCTTTACCAAGAAGTCTGATGATGAAGGAATGCCTAACATAGTGAATGCTAGTGGGAATGGGGTAGGTTTAGAAGATAAAATAAAAAAAGGACAAGTTAAAAATCACTTAGAAAAGTTAGACAGCTGCAAGTCACCAGAGCCTGATGAAATGCATCCTAGAATACTCAAGGAGTGATACAGGAGGTATCTGAGCCTTTAGCTATCATCTTTGAAAAATCCTGGAAGACAGGAGAGATTCCAGAAGACTGGAAAAGGGCAAATATAGTTCCCATCTATAAAAAGGGAAATAAGAACAACCCAGGAAACTACAGACCAGTCAGTTTAACTTCTGGGCCAGGAAAGATAATGGAGCAAGTAATTAAGAAATTCATCTGCAAACATCTGGAAGATAATAAGGGGATAGGGAACAGCCAGCATGGATTTGTAAAGAACAATTCATGTCAAACCAATCTGATAGCTTTCTTTGATAGGCTAACGAGTCTTGTGGATGAGGGAGAAGCGGTGGACGTGGTATAGCTAGACTTTAGTAAGGCAATTGATACGGTCTCACGTGATCTTCTTATCAATAAACTAGGCAAATACAACTTAGATGGGGCTACTATAAGGTGGGTGCATAACTGGCTGGACAACTGTTCTCAGAGAGTATTTATTAATGTTTCACAATTGTGCTGGAAGGGCATAACAAGTGGGGTTCCACCGGAGTCTTTTTGGGACCACTTCTGTTCAATATCTTCATCAACGATTTAGACATTGGCATAAAAAGTAGGCTTATTAAGTTTGCAGATGATACCGAGCTGGGAGGGGTTGCAACTGCTTTAGAGGATAGGGTCAAAATTCAAAATGATCTGGACAGACTAGAGAAATGGTCTGAGGTAAACAGGATGAAGTTTAATAAGGAAAAATGCAAAATCCTTCCTCCACTTAGGAAGGAACAATCATTTTCACACATACAGAATGGGAATCAACTGTCTAGGAAGGAGTACTGCAGAAAGGGATCTAAGGGTCATAGTGGACCACAAGCTAAATAGGAGTCAACGGTGTGACGCTGTTGCATGATTCTGGGATGTATTAACAGGAGTGTTGTGAGCAAGACAAGAGAAGTCATTCTTCCGCTCTACTCTGCGCTGATTAGGCCTCAACTGCAGTACTGTGTCCAGTTCTGGGTACCACATTTCAAGAAAGATGTGGAGAAATTGGAGAAGGTCCAGAGAAGAGCAACAAGAATGATTAAAGGTCTAGAGAACATGACCTATGAAGGAAGACTGAAAGAATATATCTGGAGATATTCAAGAGCAGGTTAGATAGACATCTATCAGGGATGGTCTAGATGGTACTGGGTCCTGCCGTTAGGGCAGGGGACTGGACTTGATGACCTCTCGAGGTCCCTTTCAGTTCTAGTGTTCTATGATTCTATGACTTACCCCCATCACCTTACCACGCTGTTCAACATCTTCCCACATTGAGTGAACTATATAGTGACACATGTATTTTCCAGCTCGACCTTCCTGCTTCAGTCGTACCAGACACATCCTGCAAGAGAACAAGCACAAGAGAAGTTGGTTTGTTTTCCAACTGCTTTTCAGACTTTAAAAGAGTAAAAAAACACACTCCTATTTTTAACTTCCTTACAAATCTCACTTCAGCATGGGCATATTTTTACTTTCACAAACTTGCCTTCTATATATTTCAAGCCAAAGCTGCTGGATTTCAGTCTAGTCTACAGTGGGGATATCTACATGAATAGTAAAACGGTTTTCACCAATGGCTGGACCTGCAGAACAGGTGAGGCTACTATGGCTAGAATCATTCTTCGAACTAGAGAAATCCTCAAAAAATCAGGGTAGAAAAATGGCTCTGCCTGTTGGAGCCAATGAAGTTTCAATCAGTTTTAAAAACAGATTGAACTTTAGGGAACATTTCCCAAATGTAGGTAAGACATTAGTGAAAATGCATTTCTATTGCTTTTTCTTCCAATAAGCTGGCAGAGACAATCCAGCTACAGAAGGTGGCACTGGAGTCAGTCCAACTTCACTTCTCAACAATTCCTTAAGAATGTGAAGGTCTTGGGCCTAGTCTACTTCAGGCATTTGAACATGTTGTAATTAAAAATGACTGTACTGAACTGCCTCTGTGTCCTCATTAGCCATGCTGCATCAGGTTAAGAATCACTGCATGTTTGACGCATGTCCACAGTAAGGCTATGTCTATACTACGCACCAGTGGTATGATTCCCAGCTTGTGTAGACACACTCAGGCTAACTCTCATGTGAGCTACAGCACCACAAATAGTAGGACAGCGCCGGTAGAACGGGCAGCAGCCAAATGTGCTGGCTGCGCGACTACATACCCATGGGATTCAGGAAGATTTGTACTCACAGTGGCCCAGGCTATCACCACCACACTGATATTTTTAGCATGTTAGCTTACATGAGAGCTAGTATGGGTATGTCTATGCAACCTAATACTCCTAGTATGTAGTACAGACAAGCCTAAGGACTTCATATGTGGCAATCTGGGGTGCAAATTTACGCCTCAGTAATCAGCTATGTACTACATGTACCCTGTTACAGTACACAAAAAGTTCTCTAGTGTGCTTTGATTCACCTCACTTTGAAATGCACTAGAGAACTTTTAGTTCACAGCAGCAGGGTCTACACATACTCACGGACACTGAGTGTGTAGCAATTACAAATCTTCCCTTGAACCAAATGTTCATGTAGTAGAAAAATTCTAGCACTGACCTAAACCATTTCAGCTGCAATGGCCCACTCCCCAGAGCAGTGCATTCTGGGAAATTTTGAAAAGTTCCAAGTGCACTATGAAACATTCATAGGAGAACTAGGTTAAACTGTATCAGCTTCTCTGCATCAAAACTGACACTGAAACAGCTCAGGCTAACCTGGTGTTTAGACCAGAAAAATCAAATTGTACTCTGTTTGATTAGTAGTGTGCTAGTAAACCACTTGGAGCACTTTCCTGTGTGAATGCAAAGGGAATGGTGCTTAAATGTGTATGTTTCTCTCATGTACACAAGTCCTGTGTCTAGCTATGCACATTGATGGTGCTTACCATATTGTGGGTGCTGCCTCAGCAGAAAGAATAAATTAGCTACAGAATCCTTATTACTGGGGATGACATGCAAAAAGAAAAGGAATCAGTTTATATCTCAGATTTCAGGCAGGCTTCTGACCATTAGAAAAAACAATTTTTTCTTGTAAATGGAGCAAAAATTACTACAGTGGTGAGTTACTGATGCCATGAAAACTAGAGCCCCATGAAGCCACTGGTACCAAAACACTTTTCAGACAAGAGCTACATTTTCCAAACCACTTACATGTGTTTGTTTTAAACTTAGAAATCAGAGATGAAAAACATCTCAAAGACCTAATTTCTAGATGGAGGACATCTGGAAATGGTGAATTTTTATTGGCTGGAGCTGGTTATGCAGCAGTTGGGATAGCAATGGGAAGGTTAGGCAGCTCTTTGTCACACCCTCTGCCTCTGGCCTTCTGCCCTTTTTTCTCTTTCTTGCGTTATTTTGGACTTCTTGTGCTTTCTGATTGAAGCAAACTGGATCTGAAGCTTCAGGCCGTGAGATGCACAGCTGGAAGCTTTGCTGGGTAGCCCAGAGTACATTACAACAAACTTAAAACTAGGGATGTTAAATATCGGTTAACTGAATAGTTGAGTAACCTCATGAATTCTTATTGGTTAGTCGACTATTCTATAGTCCCTGGGAGCGGGGCCGGCAGCCAATGAGCTCCGGCCCCACTCGCAGAGAGCCTCCTGACACTGACTGTATTAGAGGCAGCAGCACAGGGTGCCAGGCGGGAGCTGGTCTGCGAGGGGGGAGCCAGTTTAAAAAACCAGCTCCCCTTGTGGACCAGCTGCCTGTCACCCTGTGCTGCTGCCTCAGATAAAGAGGCAGCAGGGTGGCAGCAGCCCCTGTCCAGGTGGGATCTGAGCTCCCGAACCTGGCGCGAGCCAGAACTGAGCCAGACTGCCTGCCCACTAGGCTCCTCATACACTTTAAATGCAGAGCTGTAGCGGGGATAGGTCCCAGACCCAGCGCGAGCCAGGACTGAGCCAGGCTGCTAAAAAATGAACTGGCAGGGGGAAGAGGGGAAATGTGCGTAGTCTATGCATTAACCTATAAGCTTTTGCTTATTGGTTAATCGGTTAACCGACTATACTATAACATCCCTACTTGAAATCTCATTCTAATATCTGGCAGTAGCGACTAGTGCTGCCATTGGAGAGTTCACTAGCTCAACTAAGCCGCTGAGTGTGGTTCAGGGCATAAGATTAGCACCTTGATTCAGAGCAAGAGGGGGAGAAGTGAGAGTCACAGGAGGAGCAGAGGGAAGAAAGACAGATGGGACAGTGATATAGGAAGGATGGAGGGATGCAGGGACAAAGGCGAAGAGGAGAACAGAGATGGGGCAAAGCAAGAGAGGAAGAGTAGAAGGGATGTATGAAGACAGAAGGAAAGTAAATATAAGGTATAGGGATAAGTGGGGAGGGAATGCAAGAAAGATGGCTAGAAGGACTTGGCGAGAGAAATGCGTAAATGAGGGTGTGAAGATGGGCAAAGTGAGAGAGGCTTGTGGAAGAGAGAGGGATGGGGGGAATTTCCTAAAAAGGTGTCAGGGTTGGTTTTTTTTATGGGAAAATGCTCTGGTGCTGTGTGGTATTCCCAGAGCTCATGTGGTGACTTTCAGTGTAGGTCTGAGGATAGCTGATGATCCCTTCATTGGCTGGCAGTACTGTCCTTCCTTCAGCACTAGCAGGTGGTGGGGAAGAGGGATGGTCACGGAGTGAAGCAGAGTGCATCAGACCCACCCAGAAAGGAACAATAATCCTGCAGTGAAAGCACTGGGCTGGGACTTAGGGGATATAGATCCACTTCCCAGTCCTGCCACAAACTCCTTGTCTGACCTTTGGCTTAACTCAGTTCTACGTATAAAATGAGGCTATTGTACCCTTTTACCCATCATTCGTCTGTCCTGTGTATTCAGATTTCCAAGTCCTGGCCACACAAACACTATGATCAGTGATAATCTTGGAATCCCATTGATTTCCACAAACCCATGGAGAGACAGGGAAAGAGCATGTTTCGGGAGCCCAACTCTAGATGAGAAAAGGAGTTTTACATGTTATGGGCTGGGTAGTCAATCCAAGGAAAAAAGCAAGCAACCCCAGCAAGAGATTCCCTCAATACAAATGCTGCTTCCCATCCAATCTGCAGTATTCCTCAGTAGTGTCAAAGGAGAAGGTAAGAGCGCAATGGACCAATAATCACAATCCATCACTAGAAGTGCAAGAATGGAGTAGTGTTCAGAGTAAACCTTGTCCTTCTTGAAGCCTGAAAAGACGCTGTGTCTTGGATGCATAGTGCTGTCATAGAGCAGTTCAACAGCACCAAGAGTGAGGTCATGGAATTCTGAAGTTTATTTGAAAATTTGGTAGTTTGTTACGACACCTGCCATCTGAGGTTTAAAAGACATGGATTTTCTTAGACTATAAACTTTCTAACTAGATCAACATGGTATGAAATGCTTTACTTTTTCACTACAGAACACATTCTGTAGTCCAGTCAAATACTGAGTCATCTTTGTCACACCAGTAAGGTGAAACTGTTCCACACTCAGATTACTAGTTTTAAAAAGTTATATGCATCATTACTTCAAAACTATGATATTTTGACATTTAAAATATCTTATAAATATTGCTTTTTTATCTGGTTACCTAAAACAATTGCTGTTCTGCACTGGTGATGGAAAAAGCCGGCAGTACCCACACTTAGTTAAAATACTTGCATTTTAACCAGTTACTCTGAAATTGGATCCTTTATGAGGTATGTACATTGAACTCAAATCTAAGCGACAAATTCTGTCTTCATATACATAAGCAGGAGCCCTTTTCAAATCATTGAGTGTTCTACAGGTGGATCCAAGAGAAGACTTTGGCCCACATTTGCTAATAAAACACAATGACCCAACAGTTATTGTTTCCAATGTGATATCCTGAAGTTAGTAATGAGGAAACAAAGCAAAATCATACTGCCTGGCAAGAAAAATTAGATTAACATGATGAAGAAATAATTAAACTGCAAAACTGTTATTACAGCCAAATAATAAACTGGATTAGAACAACCATGCAATTCCAACACAAAAATACATTTAAAATCTTGGTGTTTCGAGCGAATGATATACAGCTAGCTCCTCTGTAACTTTATTAAAAGACATTAACTTTGATTTTATACCTAACTAATCACCATGAAACTACTTGATACAAATTAAATTTCACACATTAAACAGCAATTAAACTAACAGTTTCAAATTACTTATAACCATCAAAGCTTCAGCTCAAGCACTTAGCTGACAAATACATGAGTAGGTTGAAACAAGGCAGCTTACATCAACCTAGCTGTGGATGTGTCTTCACTTAAATGTGACTGAAGCCAATGTAAGTGCCCCACTATACTGACAAAATTTTCTTGTCCATTCCAAAACAAGTAAGATCATCCTTTTAGCACATGGAATAGCACCACTGGGAAGGAAGGAGTAAGCAAGACTAATTCCAATGGCATTTGTCTACTCACCAAATGTGCAGAGCAAACACAATCTTCAGACAAAGCAATAAGTACAAAACAATTTGGCAACACCCCCGCTCAAAACAGTGGCACCTCCAACACTATGTCATTGTAGGAACACAGGATCTAAGAGATGTCCAAATCACCGGTATCATGAGAGGAGCCACGGATTGCTGGACTGATCACCACCTGGTGAAGTCAATCATGTCCATCAAGATTGCACCAAAACATAGAAAGCAATCAAAATCACACAGGCATCAATACAACATCCAAAGACTCCAATCTTTAGTGCACCAAGAAAAGCATTCTTCCAAGCACTCATCAGTAAAAAGCAGACCATACGCACACCTAGAAATGACAACATGAGGGTCAAAGAAGACAGGGAAGCCCTAAAATAGATCATCCATAAGGCATTCAAGGAATGCATTCACTTTGCTACCACCACTATCAGGGCTGCCTTTACAACAACATTGAGATTACAGCCCTTTCACACCAGAAGAGAAAAGCTTTTTGGCAAAACTAACCAATATCCAGAAGCAGAACTCTCTTCATCAGTTCAAATGTGAAGTTCAAAGGAAGATCCAAGAAATCAAAAACAAATGGTGGGAGGACAAAACAAAACAAATCCAAACATTTGCTCACAGACATGATATGAGGAGCTTTTCGTGATACAAAAACTCTGAATGGACCAAGCTCATGTGGCCTCACACTGCTGAGATCTGAAGCGCTAGAAGGATCGCTATCTAAAGCTTCTATGTTAAGAAACAATTGTGACTGCCGACATCAACTCCATCCCACAGCACCCAAACTGGGAAATTCTTGAGAACCCACTGACCTGAGGACAGAGAACACTGCATTATGAGAATCTGAAAGGGCTCCAGTCACTCCTGCATTACTTGTTTCACCCATATCTGAGTTGCATAGTGGGATATCCACTCATGGTGCGCTGCACTCTGCTTTAATACAAACACTCCTGTGAGGATGTGCACATGCATAAGTGATGCATAACTGTGGCAACTTTAGGCTAACGTCATTTAGATCAATATAATTTTGCAAGGTACACATGGGCTAATCAAACTACATGGAGCTCTATTTATCTACTCCAAGAATGCAGGTGTAACATAGCCCTACTTCAACTTGAACTAATAGCATCAGGGTGTCTAGGGATCGCCAAGATGATGTTTAGATCACTAAAGGCTTGTCTATACTTAAAAACACTGCAATGGTGCAGCTGCATCACTGTGGTGCTTCTGTGAAGATGCAACCTAACCTGACTGGAGGGGTTCTCCCATCAATTTTGGTAACCTACCTTCCTAAGAGACAGCAGTTAGGTGAAAAGGAGAATTCTACCATCAACCTAGCGCTGTCTCCACTAGGGGTTAGGTCAGGTTAACTGTGTCACTCAAGTGTGCACATTTCTTACACCAGTGAGATCCAATAACCTAGTAACACCAACCTAATTTCCTAGTGCAGTCCAGAGCTAAAATCTTCACCTCAACAAAAACCTGAAAGCTGCATGTGGGTAATCCTCTCTCAATTTCTTTTAAATCAGTTTTTATCTCTAGAAAGTTTTCTGCCAAATACTCATTCCAGAATACCTGGAAAACCTCCCTTCCACCATCTCCTAAACACCATATAGGACTGTAGATCTAGGAGAAGAAGGAGCTGTTTCTCCTCTTGTATGCAGTATTCATTGCTCCTTCAAGCAGCAACAGGACCCTAACTAATAATACTTCAACAGAGTAATATACTGGCAAAGACCTGTACAATCATTAACTAAACTCTGGTCACACGAAAGCTCGTGATACCATCCACATGTTTTGTTAGTCTATAAAGTTCTACTAGACCATTTGTTGTTTTTTAGTTTATTCTTGTCATGTAGGGCAAATAAAGGTAACTCACCAGCAGCTGTTCTTTGAGAGTCATCTCTGTAGAGTCCCACACACGTTCTTTCTGATGTCAAGTTGTAGCAATATCTTTGTCTACTTTATATAAGGTAATGCACCCTCCAGACCCATTCAGTTCCTTCCACCAAACTACAGAATCCTCATCTTATCCAGAACTCTGAGACAGAGTTGAAGGTGGGCAGGTAGGGTGGGAGTCTGAATGCAGAATCTCAAAGAATAACAGTTGATGGGTAACCTTCCTTTCATCTTCAAGATGAGAGATTAGCAAGCAGTGCTCTCTGAATACAAGATGGGTGAGGATTTCTTTAGCTGAGCATGGACCATAGTACCACACACCAAAATTAGGCGTGACAATACACAAAAGGGTTTGTGACCATATATGTTGACCTT
Source organism: Rafetus swinhoei (assembly GCA_019425775.1). Taxonomy (NCBI): domain Eukaryota; kingdom Metazoa; phylum Chordata; order Testudines; family Trionychidae; genus Rafetus; species Rafetus swinhoei. Next base: position 36,344,602 of record CM033426.1, read on the forward strand.
CACTGTTACTATTTCAAAACTTCATGAAAGTAATGAGGCTCAAACAAGCCACAGATGCTGCAGTGGCTCTAGAGGACTGTATTTTAATTTCTGGGGGACAGTAGTTCTAACTAAAATTTAACATTTTTGTACATCTTTTTATCCACTATTGATGTCTTTGACTAGTAATTGGCATTCTCTAGTATCTTTCCCCATAGGCAACAAATACCCTGAGAAAGAAAGCCACAATTAGAAAGAAAAATCTAGCTACAGGTGCTCTGCTAATCACCTGGATAGCATTTCAATCTCTCCTGAGTGGCTGCACAACTGCCCAGCTCACAGGGAACACTGCTTTGAACATCTAGAGTGTGCAGACTCCTTTGGGTGGGAATGGGGCTTTGGAATGAATACAGGGAGGGAAGTGCATTGGTTGAGATGGAATTCTGACAGTACCTTGGACATGAAGCTAGGGGTGAGACCTTATGATCACCCTGTCTTTATGAATGGCAAAACATGGTGGTAGAAGCATTACTGAAGGTGACGAACTCTCCTTGTGGAGCAGACAGCAGTCATAAGAAAGGCTGCATTCAGCGTTAGATATTCTAAAGTGGCTTCCCTAATAGATTCAAGGGGAAGTCCCAAATGATGAGAACAAGTTTTAATCCCAGGATGAAAGAGGTTCCTTCAAAGGGGAAATGCATTGGTTACGCATTTAGGCACCTAGAAACAAAAGGATGGGAGGATATAGGCCTGTCTTTATTTCTCTGTGGGAGACAGATATGGATGTTAATGGATCTTTAAAAAGGCTGCAGATACTCTTTGAGATTTTAGATTTGATCATCCAGGATTGCAGGGACTTAGGCTCATGATGGGATTGGATACTTTCTACTGGCCCATACAGAGAACAGTGTCCATGTGACGGGAATCCACTTGAAAAAGGATCTTTGCCAAGACTGTGGTAGAATAGCTTGGACTCTAAGCAGAAATGGTCTTTACCATTTAAAAGACTGTTCTCCACACTGTGCAGTGAACTGTCTCTTGACTGGGAGATAAGATGCTTCTTTATTGCTAAAACAGAAGATCTGGGGAGAAAGAGAGGCAGTGGGTAGGATGGAATCTCTGGAGAGGTGAAGAGGGTCTGGGTTCTAGTGTTGTTGAGGCCTGCAGCTGGCATAGGAACCCACAAGGGGAGAGGCAATTCTCGATTTAGTCCTGAGTGGTGCGCAGGATCTGGTCCAAGAGGTAACTATAACAGGACCGCTTGGAAATAGTGACCATAATATAATAACATTTAACATTCCTGTGGTGAGAAGAACACCTCAGCAGCCCAACACTCTGGCATTTAATTTAAAAAAGAGGAACTATGCAAAAATGAGGTTAGTTACACAGAAATTAAAAGGTACCGTGACTAAAGTAAAATCCCTGCAAGCTGCATGGACACTTCTCAAAGACACCATAATAGAGGCCCAACTTAAATGTATACCCCAAATTAAAAAACATAGTAGAAGAACTAAAAAAAGAGCCACCGTGGCTTAACAACCATGTAAAAGAAGCAGTGAGAGATAAAAAGACATCTTTTAAAAAGTGGAAGTCAAATCCTAGTGAGGTAAATAGAAAGGAGCATAAACACTGCCAAATTAAGTGTAAAAATGCAGTAAGAAAAGCCAAAAGGGAGTTTGAAGAACAGCAAGCCAAAAACTCAAAAGGTAATAACAAAATGTTTTTTTAAGTACATCAGAAGCAGGAAGCCTGCAAAACAACCAGTGGGGTCCCTGGATGATCGAGATATAAAAGAAGCACTTAAAGACGATAAAGTCATTGCGGAGAAACTAAATGAATTCTTTGCTTCATTCTTCACGGCTGAGGATGTTAGGGAGATTCCCAAACCTGACCTGTCCTTTATAAGTGACAAATCTGAGTATTTATCACAGAATGAAGTGTCATTAGAGGAAGTTTTGGAATAATTGATAAACTTAACAGTAACAAGTCACCGGGACCAGATGGCATTCACCCAAGAGTTCTGAAAGAACTCAAATGTGAAATTGTGAAACTATTAACTATGGTTTGTAACCTATCCTTTAAATCAGCGTTTCCCAAACTATGGGCCGCGGCCCGGTACCAGGCCACGGGAAAAAAATACCGGGCCTCAGCGTGCCTGGTGGCTGCTGGCAGGGCCGGCCTTAGGCCGATTCGACCAATTCAGTCGAATCGGGCCCCGCACCCCTGAACCCGGAAGTGCCGGCGAGTTACAGAGCCGGGGGCCCTGCTCCACCAATATGTGGAGCTGGGTCTCTCCCCTGGTTCTGCCTGGAGCGGGCCATGGCCCGTCCCTGCCGTGCGTGGCTCCTCCTCGCCGGCTGCTGCTGCCCACGTGCGGCGTTGCACGTGGGCGGGGAGGACGCCCGGGCATGACGTGACGTCATGGCCCTGGATTTTAAAACTCCTTGGAGGCAGACTGCGGGGCTGCCTCCGGGTTCGGCCTCCGGCCCTGCAACGTGGAAGGCAGAAGGCAGGGAACGGGCTTGGGCGGCGGCAGAGGAGGTGGAGGAGAGGAGAGGAGAGGAGAGGAGGAGGAGGAGGAGGAGGCGGAGGCGGAGGCTGCGGGGGAAAGGGAAGGGGCTTGGGGAGGGGAGGGACTTGGGCGGGGAGGGGCGGAAGGAGAAGGGGCTTGGGCGGGGAGGGAAGACACCAAGGGACAGGGTGCAGGAGAGACAAATGCCGGGGCCAAGTGCAGACAATGAGGAAGAGGGCAGGAGGAGGTGTCAGTGGGAGGGGACAGGGTGATGCTGGGAGAGGAGAGGGGAAGGGCACTGGGGGCTAAAGGGGAGGTGCTGGGAGAAGGCTTGAAAGAAAGGGTGGGCATGAGAAAGGTGGGGATGGAGCAAGGCATGTGTGAGGGCACAGAGGGGCAGGAGGGAATGGGGCAGAAAGTGGTGAGGGGTGGGTATCAGGAAAAAGGGGCAGGGGCAATAAGGGAAGGGGAGGCACCAGGAGGGTGCAGGGCTAAGGGAAGGTGCAGGTGCCAGGGATTCTGGGGTGAAGCAGAAGGGCAGACACCTGCAGGGGAGGGACCAACACCAGAGGAGAGAGGCAGGACAGGTGTTAGAAGAAGGGTAGCTCACATGATCAGAGTGGGGCTACTGGAGGAGTGGGCATAGGGGGGAGAGAAGGGCTGGTGGAGGGGGGCAGGTCGCAGGAGGGCTGAGGGCAGTGAGAAGGGAAGGAGTCAGGACAGCAGAGGAGGGTGAGGAGTTGTGGGGCAGCAGGCACCAGGGGAGATGATGGAGCAAGGATGCAGCGGGGCTGGCCAAGGGAGATTGGGAGGAGAAGCAGGGGAGAACTGGCTGCCCGGGAGGGGGTTGTGGGAAGTGGGGCTGGCCAGAGGCACAGCGGAGGAAGCAGGGGAGAGGAATGAATCGGCCTGCGGGGAGTGGGACTGACCCGGCCATATGTAGATCTCGGGGCACTGCCCCCTTCCCCCCCCCCCCAAAGCACAAGTTAGTCCGGCCCAGGGATTCTATTCCCCCACCCCACCCCACACACACGGTAGTTGCGAACTGGCTGGCTGGTAGACACACTCATGCAGCCTGAGCACATTTACCAGCCAGGCAGTTGAAACTACAAACTGATACATCTAGTAATAATAAAACTTACCTAATGAGAAAATACCAGACATGTTATATGTCTGGTATTTTCTCAGTTTGTTTTTTATGTGTTTATATTTTTGGGCTGCAAAAAACAGTACTGAAAAAAAAGGGTTCCAACTAAAGTAAAAAGTTTGGGAAACCCTGGTCTAACCAGCTTTCTGTCGGTCTTACAGTCCATTTATCCAATCCATATTCCTTAACTTGCTGGCAAGAATATTGTGGGTGACCATATCAAAAGCTTTGCTAAAGCTGGCACTGGGGGTTTTGGGAGGACCAGAAACAACTTATTTGAATATTCATCATTTGATTAATGAATATGCAAATATGCAAATGAACATTACCAGTCCTCCAAAAGTTCGTGAATGGATTTACTGGTCCCCGTGTCAAAAAGTTTGGGAACCCCTGCTTTAAATCATCTTCTGTACCCAGTGACTGGAAGATAGCTAATGTAACACCAATATTCAAAAAGGGCTATAGAAGCGATCCTGGCAATTACAGACTGGTAAATCTAACGTCAGTACCAGGCAAATTAGTTGAAACGATAGTAAAGAATAAAATTGTCAGACACATAGAAGAACATAATTTGTTGGGCAAAAGTCGGCATGGTTTCTGTAAAGGGAAATCATGTCTTACTAATCTATTAGAGTTCTCTGAAGGGGTCAACAAACATGTGGACAAGGGGGATCCTGTAGATATAGTGTACTTAGATTTCCAGAAAGTTTTGACAAGGTCCCTCACCAAAGGCTCTTACGTAAATTAAGTTGTCATGGGATAAGAGGGAAGATCCTTTCATGAACTGAGAACTGGTTAAAAGACAGGAAACAAAGGGTAGGAAAAAATGGTAAATTTTCAGAATGGAGAGGGGTAACTAGTGGTGTTCCCAAGGGTAAGTCCTGGGACCAATCCTATTCAACTTATTTATAAATAATCTGGAGAAAGGGGTAAACAGTGAAGTGGCAACATTTGCAGACGATACTAAACTGCTCAACGCAATTTAGACCAAAACAGACTGTGAAGAACTTCAAAAAGATCTCACCAAACTAAGTGACTGGGCAACAAAATGGAAAATGAAATTTAATGTGGATAAATGTAAAGTAATGCACATTGGAAAAAATAACCCCAACTATACATATAATATGATGGGGGCTAATTTAGCTACAACTAATCAGGAAAGAGATCTTGGAAGCATCGTGGATAGTTCTCTGAAGACGTCCACGCAGTATGCAGTGGCAGTCAAAAAAGCAAACAGGATGCTAGGAATCATTAAAAAAGGGATAGAGAATAAGACGGAGAATATCTTATTGCCCTTATATAAATCCATGGTATGCCCACATCTTGAATACTGAGTACAGATGTGGTAGCCTCATCTCAAAAAAGATATACTGGCATTAGAAAAGGCTCAGAAAAGGGCAACTAAAATGATTAGGGGTTTGGAATGGGTCCCATATGAGGAAAGATTAAAGAGACTGGGACTTTTCAGCTTGGGAAAGAGGAGACTAAGGGGGGATGTGATAGAGGTCTATAAAATCATGAGTGGTGTGGAGAAAGTGAATAAGGAACAGTTATTTACTTGTTCCCATAATATAAGAACTAGGGGCCACCAAATGAAACTAATGGGCAGCAAGTTTAAAACAAATAAAAAGGAAGTTCTTCACACAGCGCATAGTCAACCTGTGGAACTCCTTGCCTGAGGAGGTTGTGAAGGCTAGGACTATAACAGGGTTTAAAAGAGAACTAGATAAATTCATGGAGGTTAAGTCCTTTAATGGCTATTAGCCAGGATGGGTAAGGAATGGTGTCCCTAGCCTCTGTTTGTCAGAGGGTGGAGATGGATGGCAGGAGAGTGATCACTTGATCATTACCTGTTCGGTTCACTCCCTCTGGGACACCTGGCATTGGCCACTGTCGACAGACAGGGTACTGGGCTGGATGGACCTTTGGTCTGACCCAGTATGGCCATTCTTATGTTCTTATACAGGATCTATGAGATTTACACTGGCTTTGTCTGCCTTGTTCTGATGACTCAGGAGATCACAGGTAAAGAAAGGAAGGCACAAAGCAGGTGCTAATTCCAATTCAGTAGGAACATCTGAGAGGGAGTGTGAGAGACGATAAACTGCTATAAATTAATCCAAGCATTCTGATATGTCAAAATGGTATCTTTATAAGAAGATCCCAGAAATGTCAGTGCGTGTGTCATTCTGAAGCATATTAAGTCTGATGAGTTAGTGTGAAGCAATGAAGTTGAATTACCACAGGGTTTTGCAGTCTGATGTCCAGTAGTTAAGTTCTCATCAGTTTTGACTTTAGATCTGTTTAGAATGCAGCAACAGTAAAACTTGAATATATGCCAACTGTCCTACACCACGGTGATATCAGAAGTAACAACTAAATTCCAACCCTACTCTACAACTAATCTGCCTGAAACATTTTCACTGGTTGTATGAGAGAGATTGGTTAGATAGTGGATTACTTGACCCGGCTACAAGACCCAAGAGCCCAAATGCCATCCATACAAACTGTTCAGCACAACTCCCTCAGACACAAATCAAAACAACAGAGTTAGCACATACTATAACCCCAGATACACAGACCTCACCGTAGCACACACCTCTCATTTGCCACCCACACAGATCAAACCAACTGTCTGCCAGCACAGCACACACATTCACCCACACTCATTGACACTTACCATAAAATTATAAAGGGAGCAGCAAAACCACAGGACCATCACTAGTGAATATTGTAAGTAATCTGGTCAGTAAGGTAAAGTTACTGTATAATTGAGGAGGATTATTAAAATTTCCTGTTTAATTTCACAGGAGGCAGTAGGAAGGCCAAACAGGAAAACAACACAAGAGCTAGATAAGCAGCCTCAGACACAGGCTTGAAAGACAATGGAACAAACTGTTACAGATAGAACCTCTTTAGTCTGGCACCCTCAGGTCCTGACTGGTGCTGAACCAGAGAACTTGCCAGACCACAGGACATCAATATTGTAGTGAGTGGGTCTCTCTATTTTTATTTCACAGAGGTGAATAAACAGAACGCTTACAATGGGGCTTAGTAATGTCTGTGCTGATGCACTCTATATAAGCCTATGCCTAGCCAAGGCTTACCAGCTCTTTTCATAACAAAGTTTTACACAATTGTACTGTATTGGCACAAGGAAGTAAATAGATAAAGCATAAAAACCACGCTTACACTTAACAGCATTACCAGCTCAGTTTCCTCTAGGGTGCGAGCCTGCGCGGGCACACACAAATAATTCTAATCCCACCCACCTCCTCAGCAGAGCCGTGTAGCAGCACTCCCCTTCCCTGAACGTGGAAGGTAAGCTGCTGCTGGTAGTGAGCTTGGTAGTAGAGTAGGGGGCCAGGGCTGTGGTGGCTTCCCAGCTACTCCTGGGGCAGGGCCGTATAGTGGGCGGCTGCCCCGTGTACTGGGACTGGAGCCAGGTGCTGCCTGCCACATGCCCCACTCTGGGAGCAACTGGATAGCTATCATGTGGCCCTGGCCCCAACTTCAGCCCTTCCCCAGGGCTGGAGCTGCGGCTAGGGCAGGCCACGTCGCGGCTCCAGGAGCTGGAGCCAGGGCCATGGTATGGCTGTTTCTGGCACTAACTGTGTCTCATCAGGATTAGTTTACATTCAAACCCTGCAGTTCTGTTCCCTCTAGGTCAGTGGTCACCAACTAGTAGATCGGGATCTACTGGTAGATCTTGGAACCTCTGATAGGTGATCCTGATTAGTCTGACTAGGAAGCTATCAAGGGCTGGCACTTCAGTTGCCCCTCCACCCACTGTCATGCTGCTCCTGCCTTGTCTACCTTCGACCTGCCCCCCTGGGAGCCTCCTGCTTACTGTACAGGGTGTGGGAAGGTGAAGGGCCGGTACTGATGTCAGGGTGTCCCTCCTCGCACCACTTCTATACCCGGTCTCCACACAGAGAGAAGGGCATGGAGGGAGCTTGACAATGCAAATCTCTGACAGAGACACACACAGTGTGTGAGAGTGACAGTCTCACAAACACACACTGTTCTTCACTCATCTTTGACCCAACACACATGGGGGATGGTTGTTACTTCTTTTACTGCTTGCAAAATGGGTTATTTTTGGTTTTGTACTGGTCTGTACATTTCATAATTTTCATTTCTCTCTTATGCTTAAATTTAATTATTTGAGCAGTGAGTTCTAAAATACTTAACCTGTCCTGGCTGGAGTAATTATCCCTTTGGTAACTGCTGCTCCTGGATGTGGCTGGCATGTCCCTGCAGCCCCTGAGAGAGGCAGAGCAGGGGGTCTCCACATGCTGCCCTTGCCTGCAGACATCACTTCTGCAGCTCCCATTGATCAATAATAGGGAACCATGTCCAGTAGAAGCTGTGAGCTCAGCGTCTGTAGATGAGGGGCAGCACATGGCACCATGGAGCCATTTGCTGTACATGCCAGATGCTTTCAGGAGTGGTGCAGAGTCAGGGCAGAAGTAAGCCTGCCTTAACTGGACTGCTCCACCTGTAAACAGTCTCAGTTAAATGGAGCCCAGACAGAGCCTGCTTCCTAAACTCCTGTCCCAGCCCTGAACCTCCTCCTGCACCCAACCTCCTGCCCCAGACACGAGTCCCTCTGCACTGAAACTCCTTCTCAGAGCTTGCACCCTGAAACCCTTCCTGGACTGCAAGCTCCCACCCTGGGCTAAGCCCGGAGCCCCTCCCACACTCCAAACCCTTGACCCAAGACCAGAGCCTGCACTCCAACCCCCTATCCCAGCCTGGTGAAAGTGAGTGAGGATGGGAGAGGAAGGGTGATGGAGTGAGCAGGGTGAGGCCTCCAAGAAGGGTGGAACAGGGGAAGGTCCTCAAAGAAGGGGCGGGAAGGAAGCGGGACAAGGGTATTGGGGTCTGAGGTAGAGCTTACAATGCACTTAAATTGAAAAAGTGATCCTGTGGTTAAAAAGGTTGGAGACCACTGCTGTAGTCTCCAATGACAATGGCAATCAATGATCAAACACAGCCTTCTTCAAGCAAAGCACTATGTGTTAGAACAAGCATTTAAGAGAAAACAGATCTTAAAAACAAGAGAACAGCCTTTACACATCTGCTTTTCCATAAGACTTACCATTCCTTGGATCTGGGAAAGGCCAGCCTCTTTCGACTCCAGCACAGAGCCTCTCTCTGTGGGTCAATCTGACCCGCGATCACTGCCCACATCTCTTTGCTAAGATATACTTTTAAAATCTCTAGTCTTTTGATCTCTTGGCTCCAAACTCTGGCAAAACAAAGCCGTCAACATGCTGGAGGCAAGCTCTTTGAAACTACAGGTTGAACCTCTATACTCTGGCACTCTCTGGTCTGGCAGCATCCATGGTCTGGCATGATTTTAGACAGCCAGTGGTATGCTTATTGTGGGCATAGACACAGTCAGACATTATTAAGCAGCATTGTAGGTGTTCTGTTTATTTGCCCCTGTGAAATAAAAATAGAGAGACCCATTCACTACAATATTGCTGTCCCGTGGTCCGGCAAGTTCTCTGGTTCAGCACCAGTCAGGACCTGGTCAGATATCAGAAAAACAGGTTTTAAGGAATTAAATCTAATTAAAGTACAATGGAAGGAAGTATTAAAGAAGACTAATGAACAGTGCAAGACACACGTTAAACCAGGCTGAACTCTTCCATTTCTAAAATAATAAGAATATAAGAAGCAGCCAACGTATATTCACAAAACCTCAAGCATCTTAAGATGAAGCAGAACCTGGACTGGAAGTTCAAAGCAGAAGCATGAGACTGGGTGAAGACTCAGAAAGCTGCATGTGTCTGTGGTTAGCTGCAAGTAACAACAGGCTAGCTGGAGCAGGAGCAGCCTTTCCTTTGAAGATAAACACTTTCCAGCACTTTGGCTACCCACACAGAAAACTGCCAGAGATTCTGCTTATGTTGTTAGTGGGAATGAATCTTTCAGTGAAGTAACAGAAGGTAGATTAAGGGAAGGACAAGTGTAAGGATAAGGCCTATTTCTGTAACAATACTGAAAGGCCTAAAGCCTGAGGCCCACATCTGCAGCCAGACAAAGAGCAGCAGCCATTAGCTGAAAAACAGGAAGTTACATACTCACATTCTATCTAAATTCCATTACAATAGTGTAATATGATATGAGGCTGTTAAGAAGGAGAGCCTGTTCTAATGGAACCCACTATCATTAGATAAAGAAATAGATCTTAAGATGGTAAAGAAAACTTAGTTTGACAGCATTCTGTCTTACAAAAAACTACTTATAGTCAGGCTTGTGAAACCCTCATTCCTTTCCTTGTTCCCCCTTCACTATAGTTTGTCTATATGATCTCTGTCTGGTTTTTAATTGTTTCGCTCTGCTGTATAGTTAATTTTGCTAGCTGTAAATCAAAGGTAATAGAGTACAAACATAGCTTTAGGTTGCAAATTTAAACCCAAATAGTCAGAACATTATTAATTAAAGTGTCCACATCAATCCCAACGCTATGACGAAAAAAAGATACAACACAATAAAGTCTTTCATTAAATAATCACAAAACATAATTTATATCTAATTCAAGTTTCAAATGTTACGTTAACAATTTTTTCATTGGAATAGGCTGCCAATAAAGATGAAAAGATTCTAAACACATTTAAGAGTATGAAAGTTAAGGGGGAAAGAAGGGAAATGAGAGAAGTAGAAAAATGAGGGGAACAATCTTGCTGGACTAAGTTTCTGTCCAGCAATTCCTTATGGCCTGTGGATAGCTCCTATAGGTTGCAGTGGTAAACTTAATTCTTCACATGTTAGGCTCCTGAGAGTACTGGCAGTCTGGAACATACTGCATTCCTTTGTGTGTCTCTGCTATGTTCCTCTGACCTTTTCAAACATGTTATGTTAGATGAAAATTTGATATTTTTGGCTTCTTATTTCACAAATGAAGAAAAAACTATTGCTGATGGCATTACATATTTTTACCTGCGCCCAATCTGGCATTCACTTAATTTGCATGCACATATTAGAGGTGCAAGTGTAAATGTCAGTGCTATAATTTGTTAAAGGTTTCTGACAGCCAGCAATTAAAATCACCGCAAATTCTCACAATTTAAACCACTTTTACGTAAATGTAAACTTTTCCTAAAACAGCTAAATCAGAGTTTTCCATTCAGCCTGAGTGGAGCCTTTTGATAAGCTCAGAGCAATGCTCTTTCTTCTACTGAGGATTTTCAAGATTACAAATATTAGTTTCAATTTGGGTCTGTTAGACCTTTAATAAAAATTTGGTAAAATGCACAAGTTAACAAAACAAACTGAATGTTTCTTGTCAATAACTAGAGCCCTGCAAATCTGTGGATATTCCCTTTGCATCCGCAATTGTGGATGCAGATATTCACGGCTCATTTTTGTTGATATAGATGCAGATGCATATACACAATTTTTTATCCACGCAGGGCTCTATCAATAACCACGGAACTGTTTTTTTTTTATGTGGCAGTATTGCTTCAATCTGTATCATGAAAATAAAACAACTTATTATTTTAACTTTCACTTACCAGACATGAAGTTGGGCTACCAGAAACCAAGAGTTCAATGTATCCGGCATATGACACCCTAAGAGAAACAAAACAAAACACAGAAAAACTGAAAGTTTTCCATTTTTACATTTCAAAAGAAATTTTCTTAATTTACATGTTTTTATACATTATTTTATACACTAAACATGTATCAGAAGATCCTGTCCAGATATACTTCCAGAAGTTTGTGTTTTACTGGCACAGAGAAGACTAAAACCACATTTTTTTCACATTTTTTAGACAGCAAACTCCTTGGGAAAGGAATTGTCATTTAATGCATGTTTGGCAGCACCTAGATTGGCTGGCCTCTGAATGCTACCGAACTGTAAAGGTTACACTAATAATAAGGATGCCCCATCTCTCTTTCCAGGTCTAACTCCGCTAGCACAGAAAAGACGCTGTATCCATCCCTCTTAATCTGATCTCACTCCTCACACTTCACACCAGCCAATTCAGAAGCAGCTCACTCTTCATGCTTTAATCTGACTGTTGAGGTCAGATGACACAGGCTTGCTACCAGCTCCTTCTTTTGTGTGTCTACAAATGTCAAGGCCCCTCCTGCTTTGGAACAGACTTCCCTTCTTCCCTGACAGAAGGAGAATATTTTGGCATTCAAGGCACATTGACAGGCTCTACTATTTACCCAAGACAATGTTCAATTCTACAAAAAGGGCTGTACCAAGTCTATGAACTATGGAAGTCAAAGATGCACAGACCTCATGTGGATCTCTGCATAGAGAATTTTACTCAAGTCTTTTCTGGAGGAGTGACAGGACTGGTGTGTGTGTGTACGTGTGTGTGTGTGTGCATGCACATATGTTTTTTACTTTATATTCTCAACTAAAAGACTTACCTGGAGTTGTCCAAGTCCTTCAGTGCAGGGGGGGCTGGTGGTGTGGGAGGTGCAAGAGTCATGGCAGGGCCTTGGGGATTCAGGGGGCTCAGGGCTGTGGGGCCACCAGAGGGTTTCTACTCAGACTATGTGGTGGTGAAACAGAACTGGAGAAGCAGTCAATGTTCCCCACATTTTTTGCCTTAGATGGAAGCATGAGTTACATCAGGATGTATGCACAGACCAATGAACATGGCTTTCAAATTCTCTGACTCCAGGGATATGGTGCACATGAGTAACTCACAGGGAACCAATAGGGACAATCACTCAAAGAAGAACCTAGTGATTCCCCTCTGGCCTTAATTCAATAGAGCTTTCCATATAAAACCTGGCAGGCACAAGCAACTCCTTGTCTTGCTAAACATTAGCTACATTGAATCTGCTTCCCCGCTCCCTAACTTCTTTATAACAGCAGGGATAAGGGGGAAAAGACAATAAGAATTATCTGGGTAATGAAAACATCCTGAACTCTGACTTTTTGGGCCAGGTATCTGCAGGAGACTTTCTCCACACTGTTTGCACATTGGTACACCTTATGGTATCCTGCATGACCGTGAACCAAGCTGAACAAATGAATGTTCAAGGACTGCTTCCTTGGGTGCACACGATCTGTTCCACAAGTTCATCTTAAAGTTCTCATATTATAGGAACATATAGTTTCTAACGGATATGATACTCTCTGACTTGATAAAGAAAGCCCCCATGTGTTTAGCATATTCTTGATACTCCATCTGTTGAGGCATGCCACAGTATTATTATTGTCCATATATACCTAAACATCCTGTTTCAGTCAGAGGGCTAAGGTTTATCAAAGTTAATCTGATGCCTTTCTGTTGATATCAGGGTCTAGAAGACTAATACTATGCACCTTGCACTGCTGAGTGCAGAGAAGATCTTGAAAACTGACTTGCATATGGGAGAGAATTTTCCTATTTGAGGTTGGAAAGTAGGGAGAAGACAAGTCTCCTCAGGTTCCTTAGAGACCTGGAATCTCAATGTGACTAATGAAACTGGGCGTGCCTTCATGCAACAGTATTCTAGAAATAGTAGGGGCTCTGCCTCAGGAAAATGCAGCTTTCATTTTGCCTGTTGTTATTAGGAGAAGAGGAGACAGAAATTTTTCCAAAGCTCAGACACAAACCAAGGGCAAGTCATGCCTGACCAATCTGATTAGCTTCTATGATGAGGTAACTGGCTCTGTCAACATGGAGAAGTCAATGGATGTGATATATCTTGACTTTCGCAAAGCTTTTGATACAGTCTCCCACAATATTCTTGCCAGCAAGTTAAGGAAGTATGGATTGGATACATGGATAGAAAACTGGTTAGACTGTCGGGCCCAACGGGTAGTGATCAACGGCTAGCTGTCAAGTTGGCAGTCGGTTTCAAGTGGAGTGCCCCAAGGATCAGTTCTAGGACTGGTTTTGTTCAACATCTTTATTAATGACCTGGATGAGGTGATGGATTGCACCCTCAGCAAGTTCACAAGATGACACTCAGCTAGGGGGAGAGGTAGATAAGATGGAGGGCAGGGATAAGGTCCAGAGTGACCTAGACAGATTAGAGGATTGGACCAAAAGAAATCTGATGAGGTTCAACAAGGACAAGTGCAGAGTCCTGCCCTTGGGATAGAAGAATCCCAAGTATTGTTACAGGCTGGGGACCAACTGGCTAAGTAGCAGTTCGTCAGAAAAGGACTTGGGGATTACAATGGATGAGAAGCTGGATATGAGTCAACAGTGTGCCCTTGTAGCCAAGAAGGTGAATGGAATATTAGATTTCATTAGGAGGAGCTTTGCCAGCAGATCTAGAGAAATTATTATTCCCCTTTATTCGGCACTGGTGAGGCCACATCTGGAGTATTGCGTCCAGTTCTGGGGCCCCCTCCCATTACAGAAAGGACGTGGACGCATTGGGGAGGGTCCAGTGGAGGGCAATGAAAATAATTAGGGGGTTGGAGCACACGACCTATGAGGAGAGGCTGAGGGATTTGAGCTTATTTAGTCTGCAGAAGAGAAGAGTGAGGGGGGATTTGATAGCAGCCTTCAACTTCCTGAAGGGAGGTTCCAAAGAGGATGGAGAGAGGCTGTTCTCAGTAATGACAGATGGCTGAACAAGGAGCAATGGTCTCAAATTACAGTGGGGGAGGCCTCGGTTAGATATTAGGAAAAACTATTTCACTAGAGGGGTGGTGAAGTACTGGAATGGGTTACCTAGGCAGGTGGTGGAATCTCCATCCCTAGAGGTTTTTAAGTCTCGGCTTGAGAAAGCCCTGGCTGGGATGATTTAGTTGGGATTGGTCCTGCCTAGAGCAGGGGGCTGGACTCGATGACCTCCTGAGGTCTCTTCCAGCCCTGTGCTTCTATGAAATGGGAGACATGCCCTGGCAGTCTCTTCAAAAACTGAACCTTACAGTGCTTTTTGTGGAGCGGGGAGAAGAGGGCTAAGCAAACTGATCTCCTGATGAGCTTCTCACCTGGCCTGAATCTGCTGCAGGGGGAGACAGCTGGGGTAGTCCTCTCCTGCCAAGGTGCCTGCATATTGAACCCACATACTCAGCACCATCCCAGAGCAATGATTTATATGAAAAAAAATTAATTGAGTTAAGGACCTGATCAATGCCGGGTAAATCTTCTAGTAAGAAATAAACATGCACATGATAAGAGACAGAAAAAAGAAAGCTCTGTGGGATGCTGTAAAGTCTGGATGTGGTTATTGTGAGCTGAGCCCTATAAATCAAGTAAAATTATTTTATAGTTCACATTGACAGTCCAGTTCACACAAGCCTGAGAAAGCCCTGGCTGGAATAATTTAGTTGGGGGTTGGATTAGGTGACCTCCTCAGGTCTCCTTCAACCCTAATCTTCTAATTCTATAAGCATTTATTGTGTTATTCTGGTGGGAGCAACAATCTTAGGTACAAAAAACCTAAGGTACAAAAAGCAATCACAAACCTGATGAGTATGCCAAGTGTAATGTTAATAGGCAGAACCAAACCTGGGGCCTTTGGAGCTTAGTGCATGAGCTGCTACAGCTTAAGCTAAAGGCCAGTGGGCTCTCAGCTAAGGCTGTATAGCAGACTCATTCTTTCGCTCTATGGGTACACCTACACTACAGCATTTTTCCAGAATAACTGCCATTATTCAGGAAAAACAATACTTGCATCCACACTACAATAGCATTATTTTGACAAAAAGTTGAAATAACACAGGGCTTTTTCCAGTGACGGTAAACCTCATTCCACAAGGAATAATGCTTTTTCCGGGGGTGAAATAGGTGCCCTGATGGCCGCTTCGTCCACACTCATCACAACTGTATAGTTCCTGTCTCCCAGCAGCTCTTAAAGCGGCAGACACCTGGGACATGTTAGCCCCTGCTCTCCCTGCCATGCCTGATCCCGCTCCAGCCCCCTTTCCCCCCCGCCTATCCCCCTGTTATCCCTGGACCCCCCTCCACCCATGAGGTCACCGAGGTCCCCGGACCTGAGGTGGAACTTCCAGCCACACCATGCACCACTCTCAGCCTCAGCTCTGAGCCTCTCCTCCACCCCTCCAAAGGATCTCAACCCCCTCCTCTGTCCCCATATCCAGGTTCTCAAACCCCCTCCTCCCCAGTTACTTTTATTTTTAAAAAATAATATACAAAGGCTTTTTTTTTTAAACATACAACTGTTTTTTTTTATTGACTGTAACAGGGAAGGGAGGGGTTGTTGTGGGGAAGGTGTAGAGGGGCAAGGCACAGGCCTCTAGTGGGGAGGCCCTGGGGAGAGTTACTAGGGTCCTTCAGAGAAACGCTGCCTCAGGTCCTCCTGGATGCACACGCCCACTTGAGGGGCCTGGCGGATGGCAGCTGTGCGTGGCTGCTCAAAGGCCCTTCCCTCCCGGCTGGCCTCTGCCCCCCCACCTGGGAAGGAAGACCTCCTCCTTCCTCTCCACGATGTTGTGGAGAACACAACATGTGGAAACTACCTGGGGGATGTTGTGCTCCCACACACGGAGGTGGGTCAAGAGGCACCTGAACCGCACCTTCAAGCGCCCAAAGGTGCATTTGGCCTGGATGCGGACCCTGCCCAGGTAGGCATTGAAATGATCCCTGCTTGGGTCCAGGTGGCCGGTGCACAACTTCATCAGCCACAGCATGAAGGGATAGGCCGCGTCCCCCATGATGCACAGTGGCATCTCCACGTTCCCAACCTAGAAGTTGCGCTTGGGGAAGAAAGCACCGGCCTCCAGCTTCTGATAGAGGCTGGAATTTCTGAACATGTGGGCATTGTGCGCCCTCCCCAACAAAAATGTATGTGAACTGTCTGTGGTGGTCGACCAGGGCCTGCAGGACCATAGAAAAATAGCCATTGCAGTTGATGTACTGGGTGGCTCGGTGTTCTGGGGCCCGGATAGCAATGTGCAGGGCTCAACAAATTACACAATCTACTCGCCCGTGGCGAGTAGATTGTAACCCGGAAGAGCTGGATTTGGGCGATCTGCGCGTGCGCAGAACGATCTGCGCATGCGCAGATCGCCGGACAGCGTGGCTGGCGAGCGGGGCTCGCCGCGGTTCGGCGAGCCCTGGCAATGTGGGTTCCATCTATAGCCTCGCTGCAGTTGGGAAAGCCCAGGGCGGCAAATCCGGCTACAATGGAGTCCAGGTCTCCCAGGCAGATGACCCTGAGCAGCAGGATGGAGTTTATGGCCTTCATCACCTGCAGAAGGAGACAAAGGCAGAAAACAGAGAATCAGAGGGGGGTTCCTGAGCCCTTGGGAGGTCCCCAACCATCCTCCCTCCCTCCCACAAACACCCCAGGAACCACCCCCTTTGAAGCCATCCCCACAGGGCTATGTGAGGGTGGGACTGCATAACCCCCCTGGGGACGGGGCTTCCCCCCCCCCCACCTCGAACCCACCCACCGCACTCCCAACCCCCCTTTTCCAGTACTTCTCACCCCCCTCCCCACCAGGGACTGTAGCCCGAGAGTGCCTTACCTCCATGAGGAGGGTCCCAATAGTGGACTTTCCCATGCCGAACAGGTTGCCCACAGACTGGGAACTGTCTGGGATGGCGAGCTTCCAGACGGCGATGGCGACCCACTTCTCCAGGGGGATGGCAGGTTGCATCTGGGTGTCCTGTCCACGGAGGGCAGGGGGTAAACCAGGCACACAGCTCCATGAAGGTCGTCTTCCTCATTCGAAAGTTGTGGAACCACTGGTGGTCGTCCCACCGCTCCATCACCAGCCAGTCCCACCAGTCGGAACTGGTGTCCAGACTTCAGAACCTTCTCTCCACTGTGGGGTGCAGCTGCAAGGGCCTTGCTCCCGCACACAGGCAGAGGGTCTTGATGATGAGCTCCAAGTCAAGCTCATGCAGAACCATGAAGGCAGCCTGCACAAACTGCTGCAGAAACTGCAGCATGGCCATGTGGAGCCATTGCATGCCGAGAGGCAGCTCCAGCTCCATGGTAGGGAGTGCTGTGGTTTTTGCGCAAAAAGGAAACACCCACACTGTATGTTTTTGCGCAAAAACCTCTTGCGCAAAAATGGACCGGAAGAGATTATGCAAATGAAGCACAAGAAAACGTTAACCGCACTTTATTTTGCACGGCCTCTTCCAGCAAAATGCATAGTGTAGACATAACCCAAGTGATCCCTCTCCTGTGATCCATTTCAAGCCTCTGACAAACAGAGGCTAGAGCTGCCATTCCTACCCATCCTGGCTAACAGCTATTGATGGACTTAACCTTCATGAATTTATCTACTTCTTCCTTGAACCTGTTAAAGACCTGGTCTTCACAACTTCATCTGGCAAGGAGTTCCACAGCTTGACTGTGCACTGAGTGAAGAAAAACTTCCATTTATTTGTTTTAAACCTGCTACTTATTAATTTCATTTGGTGACCCCTAGTTCTTATGTGATGGGAACAAGTAAATAATTTTTCCTTATTCACTTTTTCCACACCAGTCATGATTTTATAGACCTCTATCATAACCCCCCCCTTAGTCTCCTCTTTTTTAAGCTGAAAAGTCCCAGTCTTTTTAATCTCTCTTCATATAGCACCCGTTACAAACCCCTCATCATTTTTGTTGCCTTTTTCTAAACCTTTTCCATAGCCAATATATCTTTTTTTGAGATGAGGTGACCACATCTGCACTCAGTATTAAAGATGTGGGCATACCATGGATTTATATAGAGGCAATAAAATAGGGAATAAGACAGATGATTTCTAACATTCTATTTGCTTTTTTGACTGCTGCTCCACATAGAGTGGATGTTTTCAGAGAACTATCCACAATGACTCCAAGATCTCTCTCTTGAATGGTTACAGCTAAAGCAGTCCCCATCATTTTATATGTATAGTTGGGATTATTTTTTCCAATGTGCATTACTTTACATTTATCAACATTAAATTTCATTTGCCATTTTGTTGCCCAATCTCTTAGTTCTGTGAGATCTTTTTGAAGCTCTTCACAGTCTGCTTGGGTCTTAACTATCTTGAACAGTTTGGTATCATCTGCAAATTGTGCCACCTCACTGTTTACCCTTTCTCCAGATCATCTATAAATAGGCTGAATAGGACTGGTCCCAGTATGGACCTTTGGGGGACACCACTAGGTACCTCTCTCCATTCTGAAAGCTTACCATTATTCCTACTCTTTGTTTCCTATCTTTTAACCAGTTATCAAGTCCATGAGAGGACTTTCCCTCTTAGCCCATGACAACTTACTTTATTTAAGAGGTAAGAAACCTTGTGAAAGGCTTTCTGGAAACCTATGCATACTATGTCCACTGGATTTCCCCTTGTCCAAATGCTTGTTGACCCTCTCAAAGAACTCTAGTAGATTAATAAGGCATGATTTCCCTTTACAGAAACCATGTTGACTTTTCCCCAACAAATTATGTTTATCTCGGTGTCTGACAATATTATTTACTATAGTTTCAACTCATTTGCCCGGTACTGACCTCAGACTTACTGGTCTGCAATTGCCAGGATCACCTCTGGAGCCTTTTTTAATATTCTGGGATCAACATGGCCACAATAGCACTGCATATAAAAATAGTGTTTGTGTGTTTTCTTTACATTTAGGGGCATATAAAAGTTTATCTAAAGCCATTGGAGGGCCTTGATTATCCTAGATCACTAAGAGAGAGCAATTTTTTAAAAATTAAGTACATGTCATAGCTGAACCAAATATGCTCCTCCCTGTCCCCTGCAATAAAAGAATTAGAAATAAACTTCATATTCAACATACCACAGTAATATCGTCTTTAAACAAATGAAAGATGAAAACCACAAGATTTTGTTTTAGGATTATTTGTTAGAAATGTTGCAGACTTTAAAAAAATAGAGCTTTTTAAAGTTTTGCTTACATGAATTGGCCAATGTGCAAAAGCAGTCCCAAACCAAAAAAAATGTTCTAAACACCTATTACTTCATACAAAAATACACACAGCCTAACTTAAAATAAAGGCTAGTATAAACTAATATATGTAAGAGTTGATCACACTTTTTACTGGATAGGAATGCTGTTTCTTCCTGACTTAACAAAAAATCTGTTAAAACTTTACTTGCTGTGATTGTTTAATAAATATACTTTTAAGATGAAAAACAGAACATTAATAATGCCTTTGTGGCCATCACATATATGGATTTTGATTTTTAGAAGTGTCTTTTAGAGATATTTTGTAGCAGATGAGTGAAATAAAAAGGACAGTTTTCACAGGCTGTGTGTAAATTATGTGGAGGCAATATCTTTATGATGGCCATTCTTTCCATGTGCTAAAGAACTGTGAAACTGCAGTACAGAAAAGCCATGCATATCTGAATAAACGTGCCCCTCTCTATCCTCTAAACTCTGGAGTACTGGAGATGGAGGGAATAAAAGCTCACTCTAAAAAAATTGAGATGTTAAATAAATTGAGTCAGCATAAAGATGTTTCTTCTAGGGATGATAAAAAATTTCATACAGTGGGGTGTGGCAGTTGTGAGGTCTAAGGCCAGGTCTACACTAGACCTGGCAGCTTGGCTTAAGGTACGCAATTCCAGCTATGTAGACTGCACCTGGAATCGGCTTACCATAAGCTGAACTTGGCAGTGTCCCCACAGTGGGAAGCTGACAGGAGCAAATGTTCCCATCAGCTTCCCTCACTCCTGGCAAGAGCAGGAGTACTGGACGCCAGTGGGGGTGCCCTCTGAGTTCGATTTAGTGAGTCTTAACTAGACTCACTAAATCGAACTTCGGAAGACTTACCCCGGCAGCAGTGATCTTCTGCAGAGGGATGATCTGGCCTAGGGACAGTACCAACAACCGTTCACTCACTAACAAGAGGCAACCTAAAGGATGGAGTATTTTTATGAAAGGCATTGCAGAACTCAACATGCCTACTTGTTCTGGGGCCTGTTACCAAATAGGGAACTTTCAGAACATCTAAAAGGTAGTCCAGATGGCACCTTCTGGGGGCAGATAGGAACAGAGGTTGAAAACAGCATCACCCCTTTCAGAAATTTACCTTCTAAAAACTGGAGGCTGTTGTGTGGATGGTCACATAGTTGTATGTTGATCCATTCATATGACACAAGGCTCTCTGAGGGGGAGCTTCATAAGAAACATTTCACACAGCCATTTTCAATTAATGTTTTATTTACAACACACACTTATTTTTACATCCCTCACTACATTCTAACTTATAGGTCCCCGTCCCCCCCTTAACAGGGTTTTGTAATTTGTTGAACAAAAATGTTCACTATTCCACATTAAACATTTATCTCTCAGTGTGATTATTTTAGCTAACACTCTATCTGGGTCCTCTGCCTCTGTGCCCCTTAAGCTAAATGTTCCCAGTTAAAGAGAGGCACTGCAGTGCATATCCAAATGTGTTATTTTAAACACTCTCCACGCACTCTTTGATTTGATAGTGCACATCATCTACAGTCCAGTTCACACAGTTTTGACTCCTCTAGGAAAGGGGAAATCCACAACAGACACAGGGCAGTGCTTAAATTGCTTGTCTTTCAGATAGTGCTTGATAATTCTCTACACATCAACCTGTCCAACTGCTTGCATAATGGTTTTAGGCTTACAGGCTCCATACCATATTTCTTCTTCAATGTTAGCTAGTAGATGCCTAGATAATAAGCATCCTCATCTCTTTCGACATCCTGTTGAGCATCTTGTTTGGGTCTGCTAAAATCAGTTGGGGCCCAATCCATTTGCTTCTTTGGAGCTCTCAGCATCCAGATTCTCTAAGGCCTCTGAAAAACCAATGCTCAACAACTGAAAAATTTAAACTAAGAAATGTGTGTAAGGTATAATGGTACTTTTTTTTAAGTATACTTTTAAAACATTTTACTTTGTGTCAAGAGACCTTTTTAGTTTGCAGTTTTAAACAGTATGGACTCTGTACAGTCTTAATACAAAAGACTCTAGCCAATTAGGCTACTATGGCCAGATCTCCTCCAACCATCTAAACATTCTTACATGCAACATACCTCCAATTAATCTCTGTATAACCCGCTATTTGAATCACTTGGGGTCTCTTGCTTGGGATCCGGCGTCTCAAACTGAACGTTGGTTCAGTTACACAATACTCTCTTAGCCAATAGTTTAGGGCTAGCACTTCAAAGGTCCATTGGTCTCCCTCGATAAATAAGGAGGAACTTCTATTTAAGGAAATCCTGAGTGACTTCTCTTACAGAATTAAACAAATTGAGTTATGTGATATAGTTTAAAAAGTTTAAGTTTAAAAAGTAGTTAATGATTTAAGTGTGAAAACTGACAGAATTTGCAATTGCACTCTAAAAAGCCTAGAATTACTTCAACTGTGATCTGCATTGTCCTGAAAAGGCAAATATCTGGCCGTATTGTGGCTTTCTAGTGAAGATCAAACAATATGAAAAACTTGATTTCCTTTCTGGACGCTGTGTAATACTGGGATCCAGTGCAGAATTAGTGACCACAAACTCAATGAATCAGGTAACCTTTTTTAACATGTTTGATTAAAATCTATACTAACACTTTATTTCAATTCCCATTTTATTTCACTCTAATCCTGTGATTAAAAAATTATTTCACGCAAAAGACAGCTGTTTTAGGAAAAAAAGGAGGGGATATGTGTCTTAAGACAGGAACAGTCTTTATCTCCCTTCTTCATGCAGTAACAAACTATGGCTTTTCTTTAAAAAAAAAATATTTTTATCTGTAAATGTAAGGGATATCATACTACTCCACAAACTCTTCCTTTTACAAATAATATCCTGTAAATAGATGTTAGAGACATTTTACTTCTCTGATTAAAATTCTCTTGTTGCAACTATTCAATTTTTTTTTAAAGGAGGGTACATTTTTTCAGATATACCACAATACCCCATTACTCAAGTTATACAATTTAGCAAAATGAAAAAGTAGCCCTCACAAAGGCTAATTATCTATATTTACAAAACAAAAGCCCATCTAAAACATCATTTTTATTTCACTAGCCCTCCACAAAATATCCTTAAGACATGGATTTTGGTTATTTTACCTTTAAAAGATTTTGTGTCTGACAGCTACAAAGCTGTTTCACTTACACATAACAATGCTGTTTCCCCTGGCCCAGGTTCCCTTTAGAAGTGCATGCTACAAAGTATTTATCAATGCCCTGCTTTTCATGTTAATCTTAGAATCATAGACTATTAGAAATTGCAGGGATCTTAGGAAGTCATCAAGTCCAGTCTCCTGCCCTCATGGCAGGACCAAGCACCATCTAGAACATCCCTGATAGATATCTATCCAACCTGTTCTTAAATATCTCCAGTGATGGAGATTCCACAACCTTTAAAAAGTGTGTTAAAATTGTACTTTGTGTGATTATATTTAACAGTATTTGGATTTTTGTTAAAGTCAGGAAGAAATCATACTTTACCAGAGATAAAAATGCTATCAATTCTCACAAATCCATTTAAACTAGCCTCTCAAATTAGACTGTGCGTGTTTTGTATACAGTAATAAGTCTTTAGAGTAGTTTTTGGTTGAGGTTGTTTTTGCATACTTGGCAACTATTTAAGCAAAGCTTTTAAAAACACTAGTTTTAAAGTCTTTCTACAAATTATCCCTAACACAAAAACTTGCAGTTTTCATCTCATTCTCTTGTTTAAACAAAATATTACTGAAATATCGCTAATTGGGGCATGATGTTTCAGTTCTAAGTCTAAAATTTAAAAAATTCTTTTATTGCAGGAAAGGGCATGTTGCTTCAGCTATGAAACATCCTTAGGTTAAAACAAAAAAACAAACAAACAAACAAAAAAAAACCCCACCCTTCTGTATACATAGTGATTTAGGAAAATCAAGACACCTGTCACAAGTTCCTAAAAGGCAATGGCTTTAGACAAACTTTTCACTGGTTCAGGAAAACACATTTATTTTGATATTCTATTAAATGTCTATAAAATATCTTCTCACTAGCTCAGTGAAGAGGTGTGATTTGTCTGAGGCTGACTCTCATTCTGCCATGTGACCTGTAACAGGCTAATAGGCTCTTTTTCCTTTCTTGAGGGTTTAAAACTTTCTCATGTGATGCTCCATTTTCTCTTTTTGCCTATTTTTCTTGCCTCACTGTTTAAAATTTTTCCTCTCATTCTGTCTTATTTAATCCCTTTTATTTTCACTCTTTCCACCTTTTGCCTTCTCTGTGTAACTCTCTCTCATTTTCACATGATCCTCAGTTTTGTAAATTATTTTAAAAGGACTGCATGCTTTTTTATGCTACTGGCCTAATTAAAAATACGTTACAATGACACTAAACATAAAAAACTCCGTACAAACATTTAGTCTTAATGCTCTCCCGTTAAAAATTTCAAAATGGTTGCCATGTGAAAATTGTACCCATCCAGAAATGAGACCAGAAGAGGACATGGAGATCTGACAAAATTACATGGTGATGAAAAGTACCGAGGTCTTCACTTATTAATATTGGTTATGTTCTGAATTTTTCTTCTAAATTTTACCCATCATCACTATAAAATTAAGTAAAAGTTCTGCTGAATAGAGATTGTGAGACCCAATTAAAATGAAAAGAAAGGAAAACTTTTGTGTCATGAGCATATATAAAATACCAAAACTAATGAATTTAGCCAAGATAACATTTGCCTAGATTTTCAGAGATAATTGTAAATCTTAGTTCTTAGAAAATGTATATGCAATTTCCATCAGGTTTTTTGACAATTCAAATAAGCATGAAAAAAAACAGTGCAAATACCCTGTCTCCCACACAGACAGACAGCCAGCTCTCATGTGCGTGTCTCCAGAAGCTAGCTGTCCCACCCCCACCACAGTGAAGAAGGGTCATCCCAGTCCAAGCCACAGGGGAGGAACACCTTCAGGTCTTAAGACAGCCTCATGGATGGATCACTCTGGGTTCTGTCTGGCCACATCTTAGAATTCTAACAAACTCTCCCCACAGTGCAGAACGTGTAGGGAGAATGAGATGGAAGCAGCAAATTCAGTTTCTACAGTCTGCTCCAGACTTACAGAAAGGGTGGAGAGGCACCTCTGCTATGGCAGGACAATTAGGGGAGAGGCACAACAGACCCAAGTTCTAGACAGTCCTTTCCCCACTACACAGAGGAATGTGCTTGACCCACCTGTCACAGGCACTGGCTACTCCATGTTCTAGTCAGCCCTGACGTCATTTGGGACACACTCTAGGATTCTAATATCCTAGAGACCAATAACTTACTGTGAAAGAATTCCTCATAGTCAGTTCTCTCCACACAGCAAGTGTACATGCGCAACGCCGCTATTTTAATCTTCTAGAGAGAAAGAGAGAAAACACAATACCTGTAATATTCACCAAAAGGTCACCATGAAGTCTGGAATGATTACACGAGCATACACAGTGCTCTTCCACAATCAAAACTGTGTCCCCAGGTGTTGGACCAGATACTCATTTTAATATCCTTCCTTAAAGCCAACACAAAGCATTTCAAAAATAAATAGATACATATTGACCTGTCTTGTCTTTCAGGATATCCTCCAATACCTCTGACTGTCAATTTATACTATTCTGAGATTAACTTGGCACAAGTCAATTTTTAAAAATTTTAAATAAGAAACCACTGACTCATCAAAATTTCTTTGTGTAGCTTCATTCATAGAACAAGTAAGTTTAATGAGAATCTCAGACAAAGATCTTGCTGATATGGGCTAAGGCTTGGTAGTCTTGTTTACTGCCTTCCAGTGCAACATTAGGCTGTTCATTACATTTTCTAAAAGGTTATATAATCTGAGGTAGAAGAGAATTCCTAACTGCTCTCTTCCACTCACCTTGGAAAGGGACAGTGAAAGGTACAGATTTCACAGCACTCGCCTTCCACCTGCCTTTGGGACTCCTAGGAAACCATGAACCTACTGCACTAGTAGACAGAATGGGCACTCTCTACATTTTAAGAAAACACTTAAATATACTTTTCGGTATTTTGAAATGTGATCTGACTACAAGGAAATAATTTCCAAAAGGAGGAGAACAGCTTTAAGACACAATTGTTCTTTTCATTCAGTAGTCTTGGAGGAGTTCTAGAAAAATGGAAAAATTTGACAACCAAAGCTCTCAATCAGAATTATGCCTAAACTCTTACAACATGCCTCTATAATTACAATTTACAATAGAAAATATAATCCATTTGAGTTCAGATTTTGTGACAACATCAATACAATGAAAGAATATCAATGCAAAATTATTTCAATTAAAATTTACAGAAATTTTGTTCTGCTGTATTGTTACCACTGCATAATGATTTCAACCCATATTGTTAGTAGGGACCCAGTCTCAATTAATTTTCATCCTGGCTTTATAATCCTCTATTCAATATAAAATCCATTTCCCTTTGTTTTATTTAAAGTCTTCTCAATGGCTCTTTTCACCACAGTACCTGAACACGCCACAGACATTAATGATAATATCCTGCCACCATCCCAGTGACAGAGTAGCTTAATCACTTTTTTTTACAGATGGGAAAAATTGGGGCACAAATATTAAGTGACTGGATCCCAGGAGGAGACAGGAAATCTACAGCAGAAATTGCCAGGGTTTGCCATATTAACTGCCAATTATTGGAACTCTCTCATTCTTTGTTAATGCAGTGTGATATCTGGAGAGAACAGAGGAGAACATGTGCACTCTTGAAGAGTAATGGAAAAGAAACAAGCCAAAATGCATCACTTCAAATGCACGTGACACAAATAACCACTTAAGAAAGTCAGATTACCCATATTTAGCTCTTTAAAAGAGGACACAACTGAGTCATTATATACAAGGGAAATTGAGTTACACAAACTTAACCCAGATTTTAAATCAATATCAGACTAGCTCAAGATCTATCATGTGTTGCTTAGCATTAAAATTCTTATTTTCATATTTATTGCTATCATCATAGCATGGAGAGACCCCAACAAGATCAGGGCCCTCAGCACTAAGCATTGTACAAACACAGCAAAAGTCAGTCCATTAAGTGTGTACACGCTAGGCAAGATAATGAAATGTTAGAGGTGGGGAACAGAAAGATTAAGTGATTTACCCAACGGAGTCTGTGGCAAACCCAGGAAATGAATCCAGGTCTCCAGAGTCACAATCTAGATTCATAACCCCAAAACCAATCCCCTCTGAAAGCCCAAATCTCTGGACAAAAGCAACTGGTAACAAAGCAGAGGCAGCGTGGTCAGCCTTTGCTGGGACCAACAGAAAAAGCAACATGTAATGCTCTTCAGCAACACACTCTGTTCACAAGCTCCAAAAAAATTCCTGCCAGCTATGATTGCTAAAAGGTAACTGCAACGTGGGAACTTTGATGGATGAATAAAATGAAGAAATAAGTTTTTGGGAATCCAAGTAGCCTTCAGATTCATTTACACACCAAAACAATAACACACTTTTACTTGTGTCAATGGAAGCCCTGTGCATACATCATGGCAGGTTAAAGCCTTGGGCTATTATTCTTCATCCTGTGTGAGGGGACTTCATATGGATATTATGAATGGGACTGTGCACATGAATACCCCTCCCATGTCACAAAGAATCTAGTTCTCAAAACAGATGTAAAGTAACCAACTACAGGAAAATATTAAGACTATCAAAATAATTGCTTTACCCATTTGTTATATTTAAGTGGTCCTGTGAATCCCATTGCTTCTATTATCTTTGTGAAGGCACTCACTTTCTCTTCAGATGGCTGCAGGGAATCTTTTGCAGCAAGAAGCTGTAATGTAAAATAAGGTAAAAAACTCAAATGAAACACAGAACCACATCCTTATCTCAGCAATTCAATCTGACCATTTTAAACAAATCAATATAATTAACAATTTTAACTTCTGTTGTAAGTTGTCTCTCATAACTAACAGAGTACACAAAACAGACATGCTACTACTCCTAGGAATGCTACATCTATACTCATTAATTTACTTTATTTCAAGTGATAAACTTTGTACACACCTCCAGCCTACCATGGGGGGGATGAACCAATAAAATAAAGTAGAACCATACGGTATTAAAGATTGCTCAAACATAGATACACATTAGAACATTATGGCTGTGTCTACACTGGCATGATTTTCCGGAAATGCTTAAAACGGAACAGTTTTCCGTTATAAGTATTTCCGGAAAAAGAGCGTCTACATTGGCAGGATGCTTTTCGGAAAAGCCCTTTTTCGGAAAAGCGTCTGTAACCAATGTAGCGCTTTCATAAAAGCCCGATCGTCATTTTCGCGATCGGGCTTTTTTTTGCGAAAGACTGCTGGGCTGTCTACACTGGCCCTTTTCGGAACAGTTTTCCGGAAAAGGACTTTACTTGCCCGGGAGCAGCATAGTTTTTCCAGAAAAGCAGCTGATTTCTTACAGTAGATCGTCAGTGCTTTTCCGGAAATTCAAGGGGCCAGTGTAGACAGCTCACAGCTTATTCCGGAAAAGCGGCTGCTTTTCCGGAATAAGTGGCCCAGTGTAGACACAGCCTATAAATTGTGGCTGAGCTACAGTGCATTTTAGAAGGACATCCAATCTTTATTTAAAGACATCAAGTGATGGAGAATCCATCACATATCATGGTAAGATGTTCCAGTGATTAATATCTCTGTTAAAAAAGTTACACCTTTTTAATGTCTATGTCACCATTTCTAATAGGTATAGTGCAGAAATCTGTCTGCACAATCTATATGTGAAAATACAAAATAACTGTTTTTCCTAGCAAAGACTATTGAGTTTCCACTTGTATATCCTCCAACTACAGCATGATCTGTAAATCTTAAGCATGTTACACACACACACACACACAAAGTTTCACATCATTGATAAAAGTATGAAAGCAGAGGTCATTGGCCCTTAGTTAAAATTAAGTTGAGCTTTACATGTTATGACAAGAGGTTGACACCCTACTTGTCTGAAGAATACAGAGTAACCTCCCCAAAACTGCAAACATTTGCTTTTTGGGAAATGAATGAACTTCCTGAAAACTTCCAAGAAACTCTGTGCATAACAAGTTAAAAATAGATTTTTTTAAGTTAGTCCTTTAAGAAAATTAATATTACATGTCAGGCTAATTGTTTGTCCTGAATGATCTAAGGCCAGATCTACATTAGAAAAGGTTTGGTAGGATAACTGTACTACCAGTCCCTCTTAGAGTACTCTCAATTATGACAGCAAAAAAGCAAAATAAATTACATCAGCAAAAATATTTTAAAAAGTGAATAATAATACCACCACTACACTTTTCATCAGTAGATCTCAAATATAACTTCACTAGAAGATTTACCCAGGGTGGCTCAGGTCCTCAGCTCAACTCAATTTTTGTTTTTTGGAAAATGTACATGCTTCATTTAAATCATTGCTCTGAGGTGGGACTGGGGACTAGGGGTTCAGTGTGTAGGCTGGTTCAGCAAGAGAGAACTACCCCAGCCATCTCTCATTGCAGCAGGTTGGGGGCCCAGTGAGAAGCGCCTGTTCCTGGCCGCTGCAGCGGGCACAGCTGGGGGCGGGGTGGCACGCAGACACACAATATATAGTAGATAGCTGTCCTTTTCTCCACTCCAGTTCCCTGCTGGCCCAATGGGGTTATAGTTGTCCCAGTCCCGCATCTCTGGCCCCACTGCTATGGTCATTCAACAGTATAACTCACTTTCTCCTGCTAGACCTCTCCCCTTCCATTTTATGAGAAGCAATCAAATTCAAGTCACATCCCATTATCTTGGTACAAGCAAACCCTTACCTTGCTTTAAGTTATGGCAAGAAAAAGCTGCATACCAAATTTGGTGGTCCTAACTCTTACCGTTCAAGAGTTTTTGAACCAAAGGACTCATGGATGAACAGACAGATGCACATTTCTAAAATATAGGAGGAGGAGACAGGAGAGGGAGAAGGAGACATATCTAAGAATGATTTTATCAATGTAGAACTGTGGGCAGGAGGGAAACAAAACACTCTACAAATTAGCATTTACTAATACTTGGAAAAGTTTCTAGCGCAGATCTGGCCTAAGTAACTGAAAAGACTCTACAAACTTCCCACAAACTTAAGACTCACTAAAATCTAATCCATAGGTAGATATTCCAATATATGTGAAGGCATTTTTTTCTTGTTTTTGTTTTAAGATTAATGGTCATTTTTTGCAGTTATGCTTCACGACTAAGCTTCTTGTTGATTACATCCCTTACAGAATTCCATTATTGATCTCTTTCAAAGTGGGTGACATCTAGGGTTGCCAGGTGTCTGGTTTTCAATGGACGCGGGACATTGGCAGCTCCAGTCAGCACTGTCAACCGTGCTGCTGAAAGTCCAGTCAATAGCACAGTGGAAGCCCAGGGCTAAGCACACTGGAATCCCGACCTGCCTTGGCTCCATGTATTTCCACAGATGGGCCTCAGGCATTTAGTGGCCATTTAGCCAGGCGCTTGGATTCGTCTGAAGACAACAGGAGCAGAATACAGTCTCTGGGTTCTAAGCTCATAAATGAGCCCCCTGGTTATATTGCTGCACCTGAGCCTGCTGTGCTTGCGTCAGATTCCTCAGTGTTTGGAGCTGTTCCCACAACAGCAGTACATGATGGGCCACTCCCTTTGCCCAAATCTCTTGTTTCTGCCATCCCTCCCTGAAGCAGTCAAGGATTTTTCTGGGATTGCCTACCATAGAGGAGTTTGAAGGGAGAGAACCCCACTGACACTTGGGGTGCCTCCCATTTGGTGAATATGAGAGTGGGGAGTAGAGAAGCCCAGAGCAACGGATCTTCCTCTATACATTTCTGCAACATGCTTTTTAGTGTATTATTAAACATTTCCACCAAACTGTCCATTTGGGGATGGTACATGGAGGTTCAGAGGCCTTGGATGTCTAAGAAGTGGTATTAAATGTGAGGTCACATTGCTGCCATGATCAGTTAGGAATCCCCTGAAAAATCCTACCCAAGCAAAACTTTCACAAATTTTCTGTGATTTTAGGAGCTCTGGAAGCCTATAAAAGGGACAGCCTCGAGATATCAGGTTGCAAAATCCACAATAACCAAGATATAGCAATTGTCAGTCATGCTCTTGTACAGTAGACCTACCAAATCAACCCCTACATGCTTGAAAGGTACCCCAATCATGGGCAGAGTGGGGCTTTTGGCACCCCCTTTGACCCTGTCCATTGGCACTCTGACCATGTGACATAATAGTCTCACACCTCCCAGTAGATATCTGGCCAGAAGAACCATATTATACCCTTGGGAGGGTTTTTTTCCCCCTGTACCAAGTGTCCAGCCCAGCATACTTAATGGGCCAGGTGTAAGAGGTCCCTGCACAATCTCCGGGGGACCAACAGCTGTCAGATCATCTCATGGATCTAGGGTTCTTCAACCACTTGATAAAGGCGGTTCCGCTGCCTCCCCTTCTTGGTCCTGAACTATGGCCTGTGCCCAGACTTGATTAAGCGCTGGGTTCTCCAGTTGTTCTTGAAAGAAATCACTATCACACTCAAGTTTGACTTGGGTGTTGTCCGCAGAAGGGCCTGTCTAAGTGGAAGACACAGTTAGGGTTCCCCCCATCATGAGAAGGCCCTACTCCCGGATCCTTGGCTTCAGTGTGACTGAGGAGTTTCTTCAGCGTTATCTCATCACTCTCCCCTGTTGGCAGATGCTGGGCACATTCGTGCACATACTGGACCACGCCCAGTCAAATGCCAGAATAACTGGATAACTAGATAGGCTAATTTAGGGACCATGCCCATCTGTAGGACTGCATGGTGGTGAGAGATCTCTAATGCTACTGAGGAAGTCAGGCAGAAGTATGCATCCTCATGGATGCACTCTAAGGAAATTCAGGATCCTGCTGCTTGAGCTCTGGGATCAGTTCACTCCAGATTAGGGTCTGACTATATTCTAGAATGAATCAGGCCCATCTTGGGTGTCCGATCTACATGCACAAGGACCGCAAGCTTCCCAGCTGCTTTCTTCCAGGCTCATGGGCTAGCTACCACACTTGTCCTTGGTTGCAAACCATATAGGGGCAATTTTATCACCCATGCCCCTCTTAACTGCACTCACAACAGCATTCATGTGTCTCACCAGCCAACAGGTCTTCCTTCATTGATCCCATTCCTGCCTGCAGATCTTCCTCTCAGGACGAGATTTGGATGGTCATCATCCTGAATCAGACCTCTATGGTTGTATGGTCTCCTAGCTTGGTAAGTCACAGCAGGAGGCTGGATAGTAGGGTGCCAGCATCAAACCCCGCTGGGTTGGGGGCCTGATTGCCTTCAGGTCATAATAAAGCCACCATCTGTTGCATGAGACTTTCCTGTTGGGTTCGCTGCTGGGTGATGAGTTCATGCTCCATCTGCTGGTGTCGACTGGCAATTTACTGTTGCTGACATTCCAGAAGCCACTTCTAAACCTTGTCGGATTCCATCTTGAGGTCTGATAATCTTTTGGGCAGTGAAGTGCCACTACGTGTGGAGCGGTGGAGGGCAAACTGCAGCATGCAGGCCACATACAGCTCATCAAGGTAACGTACTCGCAGGCCACCAGACAGGTTGTTTACTTTGCGTCCACAGGTCTGGCCACCTGCAGCTCCCAATGGCTGCAATTTGTAGTTCCTGATGGCTGGGAATAGCAAACCATGGACCATGGGAGTTGCAGACAGCCATTCCTGCAGGCGCAAGGTAAACTACCTGTCTGGCAACCTGCCAGCGGCTTACCGTGGTGAACTGCATACGGCCCAGGGCCACAAGTAGACCACCACTGCTGTAGAGGGTGTGGCAAAGTCTGGGCTAAGCCCTGTGGATCCTGCGCTTCCTGGCGGGTTCTTATGGGCCTCAGAGGCTCGCAGTGTCCCTAATTACTGCCACGAAGGCCAGGGTACCCTGCTACCAAAGCCTCTTTCATCATTTGCCAGTCCAGTGTCCTTCTTCTTCCAGTCCCTGCTGGCCCTTCCAGCCAGAGGGGAGGGTTGGGGGGAACCCAGTCCCACCCACCTACTCCGGGTTCCGGCCCAGGGCCCTATAGTGGAGGGACAGCCCTGAGCAGGCCATGTAGCTTGGCCTTAGCCCTCCGAGCAGCAGCCCCTCCCTGGGCCACTTCCCCAACCCCTCCTGCAGTACCTCATTCCTGGTATTGCAGAGCAAACCTTCACATCAGCTCATTCAGGTGTGTCCTCTTGCTCTGGGCTGCTCCCTTCTCCTTGAGTTCTCCTCTAGTCTGTCCCTTTTCTCCTTCTCCCCTAGCCTTGCCAGGGGGAGTGTTTTTATAGTGCACACATCCACCTTAAGTGGCTGCAGGTGTCCCATAGTCTTTAACAGCCTACTCAGGGAACATAAAGCCACATATCCAGCTCCCTGCATATCTGCCTTCCACTAGGCTTCGGCAGCTCCCTGTTCTCAGGCTGCCACAAGGGGAAAACTAATTTCCTACCAGGGATTTAAGGATGGGCCTCACAGCAAACCTTGAATGCTGCCTGCATTCTTCACCATATGTGATGGGATGGGGGAGCTCTGTCCAGTGTGGGATGAGTTCCCCCCCATCCTTCAAACTCCCCTCAAAGTCATGAGACCCAAGAATGAGAATCCATAAAGATGTCCTGATCTGAAGGGCTTTTAAGTCCAGTGGCCAGAGTCCATGGAATTGCCTTGCTCCATAGGGCAATAAGGTCACATGTCCCACATCTTGGGGCAGCTCTTCTCTGCTGGGCAGGAAGGCCTAGCAGCTACAGTCCACAAGGTTAACTCTTACAAGGCAGTAAGGACTGACGTCTTTGATATACAAGGCAACATCTCCTCTCTTTCTTCCCTGCCTGCCCTTCCTGAGCAAGCTGTACCCCTCTATATTAATATTCTAGTCATGTGTATTATCTATGATGCCAACTGTGTCATAGCTGTGATCATTCTTAAGTACTTTTAGTTCTTCCTGTTTATTCCCATACTTCTTTATGCTCCGTGCCACTATGCAACAACCTTAAATATGCAGAGGCTACCTGGGCTATATTTCAGCACTCAAAGTCAGGTGTATTTGCCAGCCACACCACTGAGCAGATGATGTGACAGTGGAAATAGAAAGCAGACAAAGAAAAAGAGCAACTGATAGCAGAGAACCAGTTCCTGAAGAGGTTACAGCATTCAGCACCATCTCTGGGTTCAGGAGACCAATACAGGCTGGTGGGAAAGAGCTGTGATGACCAGCAGTGTTGAGAACTACTAACTGTGCTAAGTAACCTACCATTTAAATCAGGTTCTGTACCAGACAACTGGAGGGTAGCTAAGGTGATGCCAGTATTTTTAAAAGCTCCAAAGGCAATCCTGGCAATTACAGGCTAGTAAGCCTAACTCCAATACCAGGCAAAACTAATTGAAACTCTATTAAATAACATAATTATCCGATACACAGATAAGCACTATTTGGTCGAAAAGAGTCAACATGGTTCTTGTAAAGGGAAATCATGCCTTGTCAACCTATGGAGCGGGAGAGCAACAACCATCAGCACAATGGTAATCCAATTGATATAGTGTACTTCCTGCATGAAAGGCTCTTAAGCAAAGTAAGCAGTCATGGAACAAGAGAGAAGGCCCTCTCACGGATCAGTAACTGGTTAAAAGAAAAGAAACAAAGAGTAGGAATAAATGGCCAATTTTCAGACTGGAGAGACCCAGTAGCGTTACCCAGAGGTCTGTACTGGGACCAGCGCTGTTCAATGCAGTGCATATTTATAAATGACCTGAAAAGAGGGGTAAACAGTGAAGTGGCAAAATTAACAGACTATACAAAATTATTCAAGATAGTTGCTCCTGTTCTCTGGCTTAACTAACAGGGCAGATTTGCAATGGAGGTCTTCAAGTGAAGGAGGAGTGACCATGTATCCTTTGCTGATGTGTACCTGTTACCCTGTGACTTGACTGACATATAGAATGTGGTCTGCTTGGGGTGGACTGTGCACTGAGCCTAGATCATGCTAGGCAAGGCTGAGCACTTCTTAAAAAGACTTTCATCCCTAAGCCCATTAGCATCCATCCAACATAAACTAGGGAGCACAGCTACTCAGGGAAAACAGGCCTTTAAAAAGTCAGCTCTAAAGCATCCAGAAGAGCTAGCATCCAGGAATAGCTAACAGGAGTTTTGTAAGGAAGTTTAGAGAAGGAACCTGAGAACCAGATTAACATTCTTTAAATTTCAGCCACTCCTCTCCCTCCCAAACCACAAAAAGTTGTGCAAGTAAAAAGAGAGGGAGAAGTCCAGCAGCAGGCCGAAGTCTATCCAGTTTATTGCACTGGGTGTAGCATATATAATGCACGCTTTGTGTGTGGATGGCATACACATGCACTAGGTGCAAGCAGCTAATGGCCTGCAAACCAAGTACAGGCTTTGGACACCAGAGTGGCTGAACTGGAGAAGCTAAGAGAGACAAAGAGGTACACAGACAAGACTTTCCAGGACACAGTAGAACAATCCCATCCCAGTCTCAAGCCTACGTGCCGTTGAGAAGGCTGAAAATCACGGGGAAGGAGACATAAAAAACTAAAGGCCATCAAAGATAAGAGCTCATTGTACTAGGCACGAAACAAAAATAAGAGATGGACTCTGCACCAATTAAGTTACAGTCCAAACAAGAGGTCACAGTAGATGTAATGAACAGCTATAGGGAGAAAAGGAAACAAAACAATACTGGTCAGCAGAAGACACTGTGTTCATAGTGCACCATCTTTGGTTACCACTATTAATATTCAGTATGACAGTATTAAGCATTCAGTGAACTGCAAAATTTGCTATACCTCATATCATTCGCAGACACACAAACCAAGAAGAGAAGTGGGGGCAACACTTCCATCTCCTTTCTCCTGATGGAAACAAGGAAGACTCTGTCCCCTATAATTATTTTTCTTCCTTCTCAGCCCCATCTCCTCGCATGTCCTTTCGTGGGACCTTTCCCAGTAGCTCGCTGTCACCCAGTTGGGGAGAGAGAAAGGAACATGACATTTTCCTTGCTCAGCCTCTGGGGGGTGGGGGGGAGAGAGATATACCTTTCAGCTCTCAAATCATTGTGTTGGTCTACAATAACGTCTATCCTATAATATTTAATGTTCAGGTTGAGTATCTCTCAATCTCCTGGACTGTTTAAAGAAATCATCACAAAGAAACATATAAATGAGGAGATGGAAAAGGGCCTTAAGTCATCAAGTTCAGCATCCTGCTCTGAGGCAGAACCAAGTAAACCTAGACCATTTTTGATCGGTGTTTGTCCAAACTGTTCTTAATAACCTCCAAATGATGGGGTTCCACAATCTCCTTGGAAAGCCTATTCCAGAGCTTAAACTAGCTTTATAATTGTGATTTTTTTCCCTACTATCTAACCTAAATGTCCCTTGCTGCCAATTAAAGCCCACCATTTCTTGTCCTACCTTCAGTGAACATGGAGAACAGTTGATCAATGTCCTTTTTATAACAGCTCTTAACATATTTGAAGACTGCTATGGTGTCCCTCTTCATTCTTCTTTTCTCAAGACTAAACATGTCCAGTTTTTTTTTAATCTTTCCTCATAGGATAGGTTTTCTAAACCTTTTATCACCTTTGCTTTTCTCTTCTGGACTCCAATATTTCCTAAAATGTGGCACCCAGAATTGGACATAGTACTCTAACGAAAGCCTCTCCAGTGCTGAGTAAAGCAGGACAATTATGTGCCACATATTACGTTGGTAACTACTCCGAGTATGGTCTTTCAACTATGCATCCACCTTACAGTAATTTCATCCACAGCACATTTCCTTAGTTTGCTTATGAGAATGTCAGGTGGTAATGTGTTAAATGCCTTACTTAAATCAAGGTGTAGCACATGTACTGCTTCTCCCCATCCACCAGTAATGTACTCAAAGTAATCCTGTCACAAGTTAAAAGTGCCTGTACAGTGATTAGTACAAAAGAGCCGCTAACAATAATAATAAACTATTCTAACCTGAATAGTGCCGTGAAGCATTCTTTTTTGCTGTGTTACTGCACCACTGGTTGGTATCGATCCACCACATATTTTGTTCAACTGCGGTCGGCAAGTCTCATGCCTCTGGTAAAAGTGACAAAATCAAAGTGAGATTAGCATTGAGGAATAAACACTAAAACGGTGTTACATTAAAATATTCACTAATTTACATTCTTAGGCCATCTATAAATTCTGTTAGGTCATCAAACCAATTCCCTGGGCCTAGTGTGGGTTTGTTCCCTACAGTACATTCACTAATATTTTAAATATTTTATAGAATAGGCTGGCAGTCCCATGGATCTTAATGTCGCCAAATTTGTCCTGAAATTTAGTCTAGATTTTCTCTCACATATTTGTTCCATTAATCCTACTTATACAACAGTACACAATTCTTCTCCCTCTTTGGTATGAACATCCTTCCAATGCCAAATCTATTGTATATTGGTTGGTGATTTGATACTAATGCTGTTGGAGTGTCATAAAAATGATACACAATGTTAGATACTCAAGTCACCTCCGCTCTTAAACCAGTCTTGCCTTGCTAACCTCCACATATTTAGCTTTTATGATTAACACCATTAGCACACAAGCATAGGTTGTGTGTTTTCATGGCCTGTGTGAAAAATGTAATTCTCCATCTAATCTAACTGAAGTGGTTCAGACTTTTATTCAGTGTCTAACAGGCATGGGCTTGAACAGAAATGATGACTGTGTGTTGGGGAAACAGAACTGTACAAGGTTATTTCAGCTCCCTTAATTGGGAAAGAGTAGCTATCATTTCAGTTTTACAAGATCCCTTTTTCTAGATGCCCAGGTAGCAGCTCTGGCAAGGACTGTCCCCTCCATTCATGTGTTAGAAGACTATATTATTTTATTTCACACGTGCGGATCCAGGCAAATCCCCAATTCTTACACACCTTAGAATAATGAAATATCTTACCAGAAGAGTGCCAAAGAGCATTCTGTCCCACTTTGCTTGGGGCAAAGTTGACTTAATTGATCCACTGCATACTGTAATCCATTGGGGCACTCCAATCTGGAATTTCTAGAATAGAGAGATCAACATGCACATAGTAACCAGCAGTGAAGGGGAACATCCCAGGATTCACATATATTACCTGAAACCAGGGAAAAGGGAAGACTACTAGAACTTCCAGCTACATTATTACTATCCATTGTGGGCATCCAAAAAAACCAAAACAATGAGAAGGCAGATATTCCTATGAACTTGATGGTCATTCATAACAGATTCACTCAGGAATATCCTGTGCTGTTCTGAAGTCACACTGATCTCAGAACCTCATAATGCCAACAGGTAAGAAGGTTACAGAAATTATGATGATTCAGGTGTGTACATTCTGGATCACCAACAAATGTCATGCGAAGTCTCATATGAAAGCCAATATCAAACTGGTCATTAATATTATTATTTAATGGATGTGCAGATACTATTGAAGAAGTTTTATATATACACTGAAAATGTTTTTAAGTCTGTATCAAAGTGATGGACACCAGCAGAAGTGAAAAACAGGTTTTCCTTCAGACAGAAGAATCTCTCTCTCTGTGGGAATGTAAATTAAACATTGTAAACTAACACAATGTATGCTTATTTACATACAAAGTGAAATGTTAACAAAGAAATGTGAAGTCAACCAGAAAGCAGCAAACAGGAAAAACAAGCCATCAATATTAATATGATATATGCTATCAAGTGCCAGCAATACCCCTCTGCCATGTATACTAGTTAAACCTGACAGTCTCTGCAACAAAGGATAAATGGACACAAATCAGACATCAGGAACGGTAACTTACATAAACCTATAGGGAATATTTTAACCTCCATGGACATTTCAATAATGGATTTAAAAGTAGCCATTCTTCTACAAAAGAATTTTATCATCAATTATAGAGGGAGACATCTGAATTGGAGTTCACTTACAAGTTCAACACTATCAATTTAAGCTTGAATAAAGATCTTAACTCGTTAATGCACTACAAAACTTCCCTTCCTTTGATATTTGCATTTCCAAATCACATGCTATGAATCACATCCAGGCTCACTTAATTAGCTTCTTTATCACTGGTCCTACAATTGACAGGGAATTTCTTTAGTTGTTATATATACCCTGGATTCTGTAATTTCTACTCAATCTCATCTGATGAAGTGAGTTTTGCCCCTGAAAGATCATGACTTAATAAAGCTATTGGCTGTTATCCTATCTCTTTGAACAGACAATGCACTTTGGGGATATAGGTAGCAGGCAAAGAACCAAGGAAATAAATGGGCAATGCATTTGCGTTCATGAAAACGGGATGTCAACCAACCTTGCATGATAATGCTACAGTTGATTTTGGGTGAGAAACTGCTTTAGAGATTAACTTGTTTATTAAATGTAGTCCCTATAAAGCACGTTATGATTTTGTTTTATACATAGAAACTTTTCTAATATGCTTACTCCCTATATCCTCAATCTCTAGTCCGCTATTCTTCTTTTCACTATAAATATGTGTCAGTGGTGCTGTGGTGTTACACAACATCCTAGTCCTGAGAAGAATCTTACAAGTTGGTGTGTATGTTGTTCCTTTGGGGACAGCAGACCTGGTATTTCTGTGTGTGTTCAGTGTATAAGGGGCACTACTAGGGTTTTAAAAGCTTATCCTGTTAAACCAGTGGTCACCAATGAGTAGATCGGGATTTAATGGTAGATCTTGGAGCCTGACAGGTGATTCTAACTGGTCTGGCCAAAAGGCTATCAAGCACAGCACTTCAGCTGCCCTGCCCCCTGCCTCCTCCCACCCTCCCCCGGCCGACTGCTACGCATCTCCTGCCCTTTGCCTTGGAGCTGTCCCCTCAGGAGCCTCCTGCTCTCTGTGCAGGGCAGGGAAAGGAGAGGAGGGGTCCTGATGTCAAGGTGCCCCCTCTCCCACCCTGTATCCCATCTCCACAGAGCAAAGTTAGGGTACAACCGGACTTGGGATAGAGTTTGCTGGCTGCTTTTGGGAGTGGTGCAGAGCCTGCCTTTGCCCCACTGTATCACCAACCAGGAGCCACCAGAGATAAGCAGGGCCCTGCTGGGTACCCACATCCTGAAAACCTACCCCAACCTACCCCTCCTGCACCCCAAGCACCCCAGCATCCAAATGCCCTCCCAGAACCTGCACCTAGAACCCCCTCTGCCTGCCCCAAGCTCAGCTAAGAGCCCCTTCCACACTCCAAATCCTTTAATCCAAGACCAGAGCCTGCACCCCAACTCTCTGCCCCTGCCTGGTGAAAGTGAAGGATGGTGCGGGAGGGACGGAGGATGGAGTGAGCAGGGGCAGGGCCTCAGCCTCAGAGAAGGGTCACAAAGGAGGTGGGGAAGGGTATTTGGGTTTGAGGTAGATCTTTGATTGCATTTAAATTCAAAAAGTGATCTTGTGCTTAAAAAGGCTGGAGACCACAGTGTTAATGGATTACCTGGTAAGCAGTAGCCTTACTGGCATGCTTACCTGTAACCGGTTAACAACAGGTAGGACCCTGGCTGGCTGGCGGATCCCAGTTAAACAATTAAAATTATGATTTAATCGGTTAACTTTTTGAAGGGGTATTTACATCCCTAGACAACACAAGGGAATACCTGGGACTCAGGGACTGGGTGCACTTACTGTTAACCTCCAAAGCAAGGTTCCCTGTTTGATTTGGTGGTAAGGAGTCTGTTACCAGTACTCCTTCCTGCACTTTGTTAGTTAGCACATGAATACATATGGATCAAAGTTCCTGTGGGTCTTGGTCACTGATAAGTTTAAACCAGATGATGTCTTTAATGTAGAGTGCCAACCCTGCTTCTTTCACCTATTCTTGTCTTCCTAGACAGGTATTAACAAGTGACTTAACATTGCAACCATGCAAATTTCTTTTCAGTGAGAAATTTCTTCACAACTATGAAAAATTTCCAATTCCCTATGTTTGTTACTCAGAATATTAACAAAGTTATATAAGCCATTGAAAAAATTCTTTCAACTGAACCAATTCATTTGTGACATTCCAAGTTTCAGTTTATACCAGACTTGCCTACTTACCACCCTCCCCATTGCATTGGTAATTTAACAGCCTTCTGGCTAATTCAGCTAGTATCCAACAGAGAACATTAGCATCCACCTACTCCAGGGAGATGTTAGCTGTCCCAGTCATACAGCCTCCTCTCCCACTGGAGTGCATAATCAAAGCTCCACATAACCAAAGCCTAAAGTTTTATACCAGACAAGCAGCCAATATTTCATCTCCAGTATTTTCTGGCTTCTACTACTTAATGTTTATGCACCATTGTGCTGTGTACTGTACAATATTTAGCTGGCCCCTAGGTGCTACTATCTACTATATATTTGAGAGAGTATGTCTGTTCATTCAAAAGCTAGGACCACCAAATTTGGTATACTGTTTCCTCTTGTAAAACTTAAAGCAAGGAAAGAATTTGGTTGTGCCAGGAAAACAGGATGTGCCTGCAATCGGTTTGCTTTTCATAAAACCAAACAGAAAAGAGAGACACTCACCAAATCAAGTATAGTTATCAAAATGGTCATAACTGAGCTAATGTTGAAAGAGGGCTCAGGGTGGGATCATAGAGTGCCACTTCTGCCAGCGTACCCCATCTCCCACACCAGCACAGTCCTGCTGCAGCAGTTCCGTTCTGGGCAGCCGGAAAACCATGCTTCTTCCCGAGCTGTGGAAGCTCTATGCTGGGACCATGAGAAGGGATACCTCACCTCCTCCCACTCCAGCCATATTTGCTCCATGCTGGAGCCAGAGGAAGGGGCCACCTCCCCCTCTGGCCATGATACCTAACCCAAATGTGCCCCAAAGCTACTGCCAGGATATAGGTGGTCCTTTCGTGTCCCCTACGAAGCCTAACCTGGACCTGTCCCCACCAGAAGACATGCATCCCTCCTGGCTGTGCCCACTGAAGCAGCCGTGGAGAGGTGCTTCTCACCTGACCCCAGGCTGTTGCGGACAGAGAGAGCTGGGATAGTCCTTTCTCCCCAGGTCAGTCTGCATACTAAACCCTTCATCCCCTGCCCAACCCAAAGCAAGGATTCAAGTGAAGCATGTAGACTTTCATTTTATTTTCCAACAAACAAAAATGAATTGAGCAATGCAAGCTAAATCTTCTAACAGCAAATATTATCAATAAGAGCAAAGACTCAGGCATTTATTTTCACTATTGCCTAAAGTACTTGTGAGTTATGATGAAAGAGCTATGGCTTCTCTAAATATCAAAGTGTTAAAGATCAGTTTTTTTGTGCTAATGGGGGCAAACCGCAAAAAATGATTTGCAAATGTCTGAATGAATAAAAGCTTTAACATTCAGATAATTAACTCAGCAGGTCACAGAGGACTGCAAACAGTAATTCTTGAAATGTCCTGACATACAGCTTCCAACAAGTGAGGAGATCTGAAATAAAACCCAGCGACTTCTATGGAGAGTGACTAAAGAAGGCTCTAAGATGTCTGATGTGAGACTTGTCTGATGCTCACGAATCGAGGCCGAGGAAACACGGTTCAAGTGTAAGGTGATCAGTATTTTGGAAAGGTGGGGAAAAGGTGCTTGGCTCTGAGCCGAAGGCATCCAAGCTGTATCAGACACTGCAGCCCAGCTCCCTTCCCCGAGCCACACGCCGACGGGCACAGCGGGCGCCCAGCCGGGCCTGCCAGACCTGCCGCTTCACCCGCCGGTCCAGAGTACCGGACCGGGTACCGCTCCCAGGGCCGTGGCACCCGCTGCATTGGCGGGCGGCTACCGGCTCCAGCCGCGCAGCAGGGGAGGCTCCGCAGCCGCCAGACCACGAGCGAAGAGACAAGCTGCGGCTCCGACCCAGCCTTTCACTCACCGCAGCTCTCACCAAGGCCGCCATGACAGTCCGGAGCACTTCCGGAACATGGTAACTACTTCCGCTTCTGACGGGGGGGGTGCTGCGGGTTGAATTCTAAACTACGCGTGCGCATACACTTCCTAGCCTCCCCGCCCTCCCTCAAGTCCCAAGCGCCGCTGGGGTGGAGACGGCTCCGCGTATGGTCATGG
Source organism: Rafetus swinhoei (assembly GCA_019425775.1). NCBI lineage: Eukaryota > Metazoa > Chordata > Testudines > Trionychidae > Rafetus > Rafetus swinhoei. The sequence goes on from CM033426.1 coordinate 36,387,174, forward strand.
GTGGAGCGAGCGCCAGTGGCCTGCTTGGTCACTCAGCAGCCTCCCCACTCACGGCCTGCGTTGCCAGGCGCCTGCGCGGGGCGCCACTGCCGGGGGGGCTGGGAGCTGTCGCAGGGAGACCGGAAGTAGTGGGCAGACACGAAGACGTGGGGCAGGCTTGGGAGCGGGCGGAGCGAGCCGCCTCCTTGCGAAGATGGCGGCACTTCCTGTGACGCGGAGAGGGGCAAGCGACGGGCTGGACGGCAGGAAGGCGCTGCGGCCGGGGCCGGGGATGGAGGGGAAGCCGTGGGCGGTTGCCTGGAGACAGGGTCACTAACGGCTGTGGCCGGCCAGTCAGGGACCGCGAGCTGCGTGTAGCCTGGGGCTGGGGGAGCACGAGGCGGGAGGAAGCGGGACTGGCCCGAAAGAGGCAAATTGGGGAAGGGGAGTTGATGGGTGGAGGCAGAGCCTTTGGTATTTACAATAAAATACCAGACATCCAGGTTTTGAGCTCTGGTTGGTGAGAGGCCGGGGAGACTGGAGCTATTTGAGCTAGGGTTGCCAGATGGTTTAACCAGTAATACCGACCCCCCCCCCCCAAACAAAACACCGGGGAAAAAATCTGTTGCGAAAAAAAGGGGAGAGACCAAAGTTGTTGAGCAAAAAAAAAAAAAAAAGGACCCTGCCCACCATCTTGCCTCCCTGTGTCAGACCAGACAGCTCCCCAGTGGAACCCTGTAAGCACCCCATATTTTCGCCTCCTGGCTGGGAAAAAATCTGAAAATACCGGACATTTTAGGTGTCGGGTATTTTCTGAATTTTTTTACCAGACAGTAGGTGAAAATACCAGACTGTCCAGTTCAATACTGGACACCTGGCAACCCTAATTTGAGAGAGATGGAGGGGGCTGAAAAGGCTCTGCAGTGGAGCTGGAGGGCACAGGTCGTAGGCAGCAAGCTAGACAGTTTTGGAGGTAGGAGGAGAAGGGAACAAATACAGACTAGGGATGTAAGCAACTAATCAACTATCCGATAGTCAACACACTAGTCACTTCCCAAGTGGCAGCAAGAGGGGGAAAAGAAAAGAGGGTGCTGGAGGGAGCCAGCTTAAAAGCCATTTCACCTCCAGCTCCATGGGAGGGGGCAGGGGTGCAGCGCCCAACTTTGAAATGTACAGGAGTCCCTGCTGGAGCTAATGTACATTTCAGAGAGGAAGCACAGCAAGGAGCCTGGGCCAGTGGGGGACACCCTGCTGCCACCGGGCTCCATGCGGCTTGCCAGCTTTGAAATGTACAAGACTCCCAAGCGGGGGCTCTTGTGCATTTCAAAGCAGAAGTGGCCCCCGGGCTCCATGCAGCATTTCAATCTTTGAAATGCACAAGAGCCCCTACTGGGGCTTTTGTACATTTCAAAGGTGGAACACACCAGTTCTTATTGACTAGTTGAATAGTCGATGGAAGTCCCATCGACTATTTGATTAGTTAATTATTCAAAATTTAACATCCCTAATACAGACCTGGGCTGAAATGTTTTTGGTGGGCTTTTTTATGATGGAATTGACAAGAGTATATTTAAAGAGATGGAACCTGAGAAACATGGGAAACTGAGGACGAGGGAGAAAATGAGAGTGGAGGCAACAGTCACGGGAGCAAAGGGAAGCATTAGTGGAGATCAGTGACACACAAGTGTTGGTGACTGCGTTTAAGAAAGAGCATGAAACGGGATAATATCTGATTTTATTCATCTTTAAAAAATAAGGAAATTTTTTCCTGCAGGGTGTTGGGAGGAAGGTGTTAAAAAGGAGTTAGAGGTGCCAAGAGGTCAGGATACTAAGTGTAAAATCAATGAGGGTGAAAAAGGTATGCTGCTTGTTCTACCGTTTTCCAGGTCTGAAAGGGGAGTGAACAAATGTGTGGTGGAATAATTCTGTGCAAGCTTCATCTGGCTTGTCTATAACCTCTCACTGGTGGAGTGGGCTTTAGCACCACTACAACCCCCAAGTTTCACTTCATTTAAACTAGGGATGTAAAATCCTGTTTAATTGGTTAACCAGTTAAATGTGATGTTTAACCAGTTAACTGATTAAAGAGGCAGGTGGGCAGGGTAGCTGCTCCAGAGGGACCCACCACAGACGGAGGCTGCTCCATTTGGGCTGGATTGCCCCAGGTCCTGTGGGGCTGGAGCAGTCCCCTGCCTGTGACAGGTGGGAAATTGCTACAGCCTCTATTGGTTATCCAGAACTGGTAAGCATCACCTGTTTAGGGTGATGCTTGTGAGATAACCATTCACATCCCTAATTTAAACTACCTTCTTACAAAATCAGACATACAAATACAAAAGCATCACAGCACACTATGGCTGAACGATTGGTTACTTTCTTATTTTTACCATAAAACTATAAACTAAATTTAACTAGTATGTGGAGCAATACAAACATGTAATTGTATGAAATTTTAGTTTGTACTGCCTTTGCTACTGATTTTTATGTAGCCTGTTATAAAACTAAGCTAATGTCTAGATCAGCGGTTCCCAACCTTTTCCAGATGGGGACCCATTTTGACAATTCAGGAAGATTTGGTGACCCAAGGCAATTCAAAAACGGGGGGAGGAGAGAGGGCAGAGCCACCTGGGGAGACACTTGGTGACCCTTTTGAAATGTAATGGTGACCCATAGGTTGGGAAACCCTGATCTAGATTAATCGATTTCCCTCCTGTGTTGAGAACCACTGTTGTAGATCTTACAGCAAAGACAGTGTTGGTAGCCAGTTCTGTAGTAAACTAACTAAAGGTTTATTAGCTAAGAAAAGGAAATGACTTAAGGCACATCTGCACAGCAGGGCAAAACTCGAATTAGGCTATGCAACTTCAGCTACGTCAACTGCGTAGCTGAAGTTGAAATAACTTAATTTGGCTTTTGGCGCTGTCTTGCTAGCAGGAAATCAAAGAAAGAACACTCTTCCTTCGACTTCCCTTACTCCTTATGAAATGAGGGTTACAGGAGTTGGAGTAAGTCCTCCAGCTCGCCATTATTTCTAAATAATGGCTTGCTGTGTAAAAGCGCTCTTCACTTCAGAATAACATCAGTTGTTCTGAAATAACGCCGCTGTGTAGACATAGCCTTAGAGAGGTTAAAAATGTAAAATATATGCACAGATGAGTCACTGTTTGTAATTCCAAATGGTGGCAATGATGTAATAAACTACCAGTTTCCTAAAAGTCTTTTCAAGCTACCCAGCTTGTCTCTGGAGGTCTCCAACTTTGCATCTGGTACACTTCCCTCTAAGGATCCAAACAGTTCAGAGCTCCAGGATCTTTCCTTGAATCCATATTTATAGCTTCTTATAGAAAACCAGTTAAAAGTGTCATTACCCATGTGGGCTTTTCCAGTGGTGACAGGAATGCAAACTGAGTCTTTGACCTCTGATCAGTACACGGGCGCTAGGTCTACACTGCCTCTTTTTGGCAGAAGAGGCAATGCAAATGAAGCGCTCATTAGCAACTTCTCGCACTTCATTTGCATATTCTCTTCCAATGCTTTTTGCAGAAGAGGTTTTTGCACAAAGAAAAAGCAGTGTAGACAGGTCCGTTTGGCGCAAAAGGGTATTTTTGTGCAAAATGGACCCATCTACACTGCTTTTTTTTGGAACAAACCTCTTCCGATGCTTTTTGTGGAAGAGAATATGCTAATGAAGTGCAAGAAGTTGCTAATGAGCGCTTCATTTGCATTGCCTCTTCTGCCAAAAATGTGAGCATTTGCTTTGAAATTAGCTTTTTTTCTATTAGCAGTCTTCATTTGTATTATACTCAGCTTCTGGTTAGATAGACATCTATCAGGGATGGTCTAGATCAGTGGCACGCAACCTGTGGGTTGTGACCCCCAAGGGGGTCGTGGCTGTCTTCCGGGGCGGGGGGAGGAGGAGGGGGTCGTAGCGCTGGGCTGGCTGCCATTTTTTTCCCGGCACAGCGTACACATGGTGAGGGTGGGGGGAGTGGCAGGTTAGCAGAGCGGCATTTTTTTTTTCCCCTCAACCAAAATTTTCCTGGGGGTTACACTGGGAAAAAGGTTGTGCACCACTGGTCTAGATCAGGGCTCCTCAACTTTGGAAGCCCCGGGGGCCACAGTGATACTCACAGCACATGCCGAGGGCTGCAACTTAAGTGGGGTTGCATATACATGCAAATAGCTTCTTTCACACTGACGGGCATGAATACAAAGCACTTCCCACAATGTCCCGGTGCTCCCGGCACCTTCTCCGTGGGGGGCTAGAAACGCTGACACCCTTTAGTGGTCTGTTTCAGCCAGCCCATCCACTTGCGTCTTTCAGTGCTCACCCCGCCTGGGAGACACCTCGCCCTTTATTCACGTTACTGGATTTTAAGGGGATCAGACAGGTCACTGCTGCACCCATGGAGAGGGGGTGCCCCAAAGGATGTACAAAGGGGGCCATGTGACGTGTCAAATGAAAGCTTGTGTTTTACTGATTCTGTATATGCTGTTGATTTACTTGTCTGGTATCTGTATGTGGAGTTATAAATATGTAATCTGTGCTTATGCTGAATGATTCTCTGTCTGAGACAGAGCAATGAGCAAAGAATGTTCAGCTAGTGACTATGCTAATTTGCAAGGTTCCAGGGACAATGGCCAAATACACACCTGAGGAATGTGTCTGGGACATGCAAACCAGCCAGTATCTGATGACCGCAGACATGGGACACAAGGCTAGGTCACTGGGCCATGTGACCTGCTCTGGCCAGGAAGATGCCAGCTGGTCTTAAATTCTGCTCCTGATCCCAGCTACAGCCTTGCAAGGGGCAGAGAGCCGGGAAGAATCGTAGACCGATCATGACATAGGATGTACACCAGAGACTTTTAAGATAGCTGTTTATAACATCTCTGCTAGGAGCCTGTATCGAGAACCTGGTGATTTGATGCGTGTAATGTATTATCCTTAAACAACATTACTCTCATGCTTTTCTTTCATTTACTAATAAATCTAAAGGTTTATAGATTCTAAAGGATTGGCTCAGCGTGCTCTTGTGGGAAAGATCCAAAGTGTAAATTGACTGGGAACTGTGTCTGGTCTTTTGGGACCCGGAGAACCCGCTCCGGGTAGGTGAGATTGGTTTCTATAATCCCTCACCTGTGTGTTAGGCCTGGGGCTGATTGGGGCACAGGGAGAGCTGGAGTGTCTGAGGGGTTTTGCTCGGTGTGACTGGTTTGTGACCTGTTTGGGAAGGGCTCCGGTCAGGGGCTGTAAGGAGCCCTGAGTTTGAGCAATTCTCCCTGAGCAGATGCCCTCAGCTGTACCCACACCTAGCCCGGTTCGTCACGCCGCGCCCAGGAGACGCCTCGCCCTTGTGGAGCGTGTTCCCAGTGGAGGCCATGTTCAAAGGATCCCACCCACAGGCTGCATGTTGAGCCCCGCATAAACCCAAACTGCCCCGTAGGTGGCCAACAAATGGGCAATGTGCCGAGTAGCCCTGGTCTAGATGGTAGTGGGTCCTACCATGAAGGCAGGGGACTGGACTCTATGACCTCTTAAGATCCCTTCCAGTTCTAGCGTTCTATGAGTCTCTCCTTTGACGGGTTATTTATTTACAGGGATATATACACAATCTAAGTGTTTGTTACTACATTATAACAGCATACAATAAGTGAAAACAATATAAATTACATGACATTGTTTTCATGACACTTGAACACCAAATACACTCATATACATTTAACAGTCATTTTAATCTATATTAATACACAAATGAATTGGCCTAGGGCTCTGGCCTGAGCTGACAGCTGGTCTGCTACCCTCACACCTATTGCCCACTATGATTTGGATACATAGCAGGCAATGTCTAAATTTGAGGCCAGGAGCCCCCAGCAAGGAGGTCAGGGCACTTGCAGACAAGGGAGCCTCCATGGCCAGGCTAGCACTGCAGGAGGCTTCTGATGTGACACGTTTGGCAGCACGAGCCATGGCATCTGCAGTCTCGAGTGGAGAGCAGCATGGTTACTCCTCTTGGGGTTGTCTCTGGAAGCTCAGCATTCCCATCCAAGACCTTCCATTTGCTGAAGCTGTCCTACTTGCAGAACAGACGGACACCAAATTACATGGGCTCAATGACTCCTGTACATCCTAACAACCTTGCAGTTGTATATTTCGGGGCTGGAGAGGAAAACATTGAAGCCCCATCTGCCCCAGCCAGAAGAGCCCTACTCCCAACAAGAACCTCAGGGATGTTCAAAGCCCTCCTGAAGAAGGCAGAGCCATCACTCCCAGCCCTCTTCCAGCCAGGCTTGCACACCTTTACAGGGCACACCTGAGGGCAACAGTTTTTACACTGGATCCTCCTTATTTATTTGCATCCCATCTTCACTTCTAGCCTGGAGGGACATTGCCACAGACCATTGGGTCCTAGCCACTATATAGCATGGCTATACTCTCCAGCTGTCCTCTACCCCACCTTACCACTCACTCTTCCTGTCTCTCTTCAGGGACCTTTCTTACAAAGAACTACTTGAGCTGGAGGTTTTGGAGTTGCTTTGGGCAGGGGCAGCGGAGAGGGTACCACCCCATTTCAGAAACCAGGGCTTTTTTTTAAGACTAAAACACAAAAGCCAGAGAGAGCCTTTGTCCTATCCTGGACCTGTGAGGCCTGAACCATCACCTGGTCCACCTCAAATTTTGCATGGTCTCCCTGGCTTTGATTATTCCTGACCTGGATCCAAGGGACTGGTATGCTACCCTCAACCTCAAAGATGCATATTCCCATAAAGCAATCTTGAGGGACACAGACGATTTCTTTGATTCATGGTAGGTCTGAACCATTACTAGTTTGCAGTAAGGATGTTAAATTTAGATTAATTGGTTAATTGAATAGTTGATAAGGACGCCTCTGCCTTTGAAGTGTAGCACCAGCCCCAGGGCTGTTGCCACACTGTAAAAGCGAAAGCGCTGCAGGCCAGTGGGGGGTCTCCCACTGGCCCCATGTTCCTTGCGGCATTTCAAAGTGGCAGTGCTGCATGAAACCCAGGGTCAGTGGGGGAGTGGGCTTCACATGGCACTGCTGCTTTGAAATGCTGCATGGAGCCTGGGGACATCTGGGGCTGTATGCAGCATTTCAAAGCTGCAGCGCTGCATGGAGCCAAGGGTCTGGCTCCAGGCAGTTCTGCCACTTTGAAGCTCCCTCACCTCCCCTACTGCCTCTTTCTGATAGAGGCAGCAAGGGCAGGCAGGCAGTGACTAGTGTGTCGACTGTCCGATAAGCATTTGCTTATCGGATAGTCAACTAGTCGTTCACATCTTTAGTTTGCAGTACTGCCCATTGAGCTGGCCATACTCCTCAGGGTTTTCACAAGATGTATGTCAGTGGCAGCAGCTTACCTGAGGCTATTATGCAGCAGGCCAGAGATGATCCGATGTTTGGCAGAGCTGAGTTGTGGTCTGCATGTAGAAAGCACTCAAAGAACACTGTTACCTGTTTTCATAACTGATGTTCTTTGAGATGTGTTGCTTATGTCCATTCAACTTCCTGACTTTCTTCACTGTTGGAGTTTCTGGCAAGAAGGAATTGAGAAGGGAGGGGCCCGGTGGCACCTTATATATTGCAGCATGTGCATGCCACTCCAGAGGGTGCTGGAGTCAGTACCCTATGGATACTGCTGAGGGAAAAATCTTCTGGCACCAGTGAATGTGGCAAGCACACACACACCTATGTTGAATGGACATAAGTAACACATTTCAAAAAACTCCAGTTATGGAAACAGGAAACTGTCTTCTCTAGGCTTCTGCCAGTTCTTATAGGCTGCTCCTTGGATTTCTTGCTGCCTGTCTAGTTCTGTAACCTGCCTTCTTTCATGTATGTCTGTCTCTCTTCCCCAAATCCCTCAGCAAAAAGCCCTCTACCTCCACAATCCAGAACTCCTGGGTGGGTTCAACAACCTCCTTTTAGCAACCCATATCAAGGTTTATTCAGTTCATAACAGCGCTGAAGAGCTGTGTCATTCACATAGTGATGATACTAGAGTCTACCTTCTCTCACTAGGTCCTGTTGCATCCTCACACATGGAAGGGGTGAAGGTCACTTCTGAACCCCACAAGGGCAAATGTGCACTTTCTTAGTTAGTGCTCAGCAACACATCTGCTTCTGATAGTCAGACTCTGCCCCCACACTTGATGATCTCGTTTGCACACATATACGTACTTGGTATAAAACAGGTCAGGAAGGTTGAAGCACCATATATGAGAAAACATTTTCCAGATTTCAGCTTCCTCCAAAGTAATATGCAAGTGTAATTAAAACAGAACCTGGAAATACAGAATACAGTGCCCCATTCAAAGTGTGTTGTAGGAGCTGAACTCCCTTCATTGATAGTTTTCCAAAACACACAGCTGCAAAAATCTTTATCCAGGAGCAGGGAATAAATTAAGTCTAAACACCTCCTGTACATATAGTGCTTTTCAGTGTCAAGTGCTGTGCCCAGTCTAACCTCTTATTCAGCAAGAGGCACAAATGGAAAACCTTTCTGACCAGCAAACATGTTCTTCAAAAACACACAAATGAGAAGAAAAGCTCATAAAGGTAAAGGCGCGGCTGAATTACTGTAGCGTCTTTTTCCTCTAGCTGTCTGCTTCAGTTTGCCAGGCTCCCAACTAGGCCTTGTGCCAAAGTACATTCAGAAGTGGGCATGGGGGGGAGGGGGGTGCAGGGGCAACATGGGGAGCAGGCAGTGGCAAATGGAACAATCATAGATGTCTAGCTAAAGATAAACAAATGAACTTGTTTACCATTGGACTGGATGGGTGCATCTATACAGCAGGGCTTATCTCGAAATAAGCATGAGGGCAGGGGCCTGGACTCAATCTCTCGAGGCCCCTTCCAGTTCCAGTGTTCTATGAAGCTGTGCAAATTGAGTTCTATTATTTAGAAATGGGGAGCATCTACACAGCATTTATTCTGAAATAGAGCACTCCTCCTCCAACTTCCCTTACTCCTCGTACAATAAGGGTTACAAGAGTCAGAGCAAGAAGTCCTCCAACTTGACAGTATTTCAACATTTCAAAATAACTGCCTGCCATGTAGATGCAGACTAAGTTATTTTGAAATAATGTTGCTGTGTAGACATACCCGACAGGAGCAGAACCTGCCAAGAGATATAAGGATGGGTCCCAATTTCCAGTCTAGCCTGGTGTTTTTCACTTTCTCCTACAGCATTCATTTCAGGGTTAAAGCTTTGTAGACATGCCTGTGGGAACCCTGCTTTGATTGGTTGGAAATGAGCATGGCATAATCTAAACAGAATAAAACCCATTTTTGCTTCATCCCAAAGTGAAGAGCTTGGAAGGGGCACAAGAGAGGAGTGGACCGGGGAGTCGAGCCATCTCTAGCTAGAAGTCCAGTTGATAGAGTTAATCATACCATTTCAGAAAGTAAGCGTGCTCTCAAAGTCCTTATAAATAATACTCCAATTTATGTTTTGAGGCTTTTTTTATTTAGAAACTTCCAGCTCAGGAAGCTGGCAGTATAGAGTACAGAACTCACACACAGGGCTGTCCCTATCAATGCTAGTGCCCTATGCAGCCCAGAACCTGCACCCCCTTGGAGGTGAGCTGCTCTGTAGTGGCCTGCCCCCACAGGGAGGGGCATGATGCAGGGGCAGAAGCTGTGGAGTGCAGGAGGATTGGAGGGCAAGGATGCTCACCTGCAACCTTGGGAATAGGCAGGTGGCATGGGCAGCAGTGAGAGGTGTGAGCCTGCGGGCTGAAGGAGCAGCAGGTGGCTGCACCACTGGCTAGAGAGAAGCAGTGGTTTTCCCTTCTGCTGTGGAAGGGAAAAGTGCTGCTGCTTTCTCATTGGGGGATGGATCTGGCAGCAGGAGTTGGTGCTGAATTCGCAGGGAGCAAGGGGGGTGGGTAGGGGATGGGACTGATCACTGGAGCTGATATACACCACCCTGATTGTAGGGCACCACAAAATTTGGGGCAGTTTGGTGCCCATATTTTGTGGTGCCCCATGCAGCTGCAAAGTTTGCATATTGGTAGGGACAATACTGCTCACACAGGCACTGTAGTTTGATTATACAATACCATGGAGAGACAGTAGCCTCTTTCAATAGTTAACAGTACACCAAGCTCCCATTAAATGTCTGAATTTATCCCTTCTGTAAGTCTGCCTTAAAGTTAGTTTGCCCTGAACATTGCCAGGTTTACTCTGCAGGCCACTTTCTGCTAAGTGGGAAGAAAATTTGGGATCATCTTAGGAATGTTAAAGACTAATCAACTATCAGATAAGCATCTATGAGATAGAGGCAGCAACGGGGCAGGCAGCACAAAACAGCTTCTGGATTACCTTATTGAAGTCCAAACAATGCAGTTCCCTTAAAGTACCCAGCCTCAGGCTTCCACCTAAACACCCCAGTCAAATAAGGTTGTACCAATCCAATGGATCAGACACATTATCTTCCAGGTAATGAATATTTTAGATCTTATGCCAAATACATGCTTTTAACTAGCCTAAAATTTATTAAAGGAAACAGAGAGAGTGAATTGGTTAAAATATATATACAGACATGAGATCAATTATTGAGGTTCAGAAACATAATAAGGATGGTGATATTGTAGTTGCAGATGGATCTTTTCAGATCAGTCCAGTTATTAAATCAGTGTTCATAATAATGGAACCAGGAAATTCTTTTCCATCCCAATGTAACAGCCCAACTATCATTTACACTTCTTCCCAACAAGTTTTTAAAGGACAACTCTGAATCAGTTAACCCTTCCTGGCCATGGGCCACAGTTTAATCAACTGTCTAATATTTCAGTCATATAATAGCACATCCATTCAAAGTCAATTGGATTTAGACAGTGAACCTGGTCAGGCACTTTGAAAGTCCTATGAGGCACGTAACTTCATATGTAGGTGCCTAACACCTTTGAAAACCTTTCCTCCCAGTCCAGACACTTCAGTGATAACCTACCTTAAAAAAAAAAAAAAACCTCCAGAAAGAGGCGGATTCAGTTTCTTTGAAACTCACTGGATGGCTCTGCTCGAAGAAAATAGTAAAGCAAATGTGTTAGCTCTTTTGGTTAAGGTTAGTTATGGGCCTGACCCTACTCTCACTAATGTCAATAGGATTTCTAGCGTGAGCAGGATCAAGAAGTATGTGTAGGAGAGCACTTGTGGCTCTCTGTTGGGCAGCTGCTGCTTAGAAAGAATGCTAGGGGGCTGCACCCCCTGCTTGCTATGCTCCCCAATCCCCTTCTTTCTGGAGGTAGGCAGCTTCAGCTCTCCCCACCAGCTGCCGGGAAGTTGGGCCAGGCTGAGGTGTGGTACTCTGTCCAGCCTCGGCTCTCTCCCCCTGGCCGCTGGGGCATTGGGACAGGCCAGGCCAAGGCCTCTCTGCGGCAGGCCTGGCTCGCTCTCTCTCTCTCTCTCTCTCTGGCTGCCAGGGGGTTGGACTGGGCCAAGGCCTCACCATGGAAGGCCTGGCTCTCTTTCCCCGGCTACCAGAGGATTGGGCCAGGCTGAGGCCGAGGCCGCTCCTCAGGAGGCCTGGCTAGAGGCCATGCAGCTACCTTCCCGGTGCATGGGGTAGCGGTATGGTCTCATGGCTCCCTGGTGCACAAGGGAGTGGGAAGGCCATGCTGCTGAGGGCGGGGGGGAGACGATGCAGAGTGATATATGAAGTCACTCTGTCTTCCCTCAGGAAGTTGTTTTTAAAATATATAGAGAGAGATTAGTAGGTTTTTAAAAGGTGGATCCTGTCAGAGATCTACCTTAAGTTGAGCTTTTGAGAAAGAAGGATCAGCATTTCTGTCCCTGGCTGCACATGGGGTTGGCTTTGTTATGTAAAGGGGTTGCCCAAGTATCACTAAGGCTGGGACCACAATTTAGGCTGATTTTGGTTCCTCTTGTACCTTGAAAAGGGAAAGAGAAAGAAGGATCCATACCCACACTTTCAACCTTTAGCTACCACATCTCCTGGCACTAGCATATTTCCCAAAGTTAATTATACCGAGTAGGTGCTGCTGAAATTAAACCCCCTTAAAAAAAATGGTCTGTTTCTGGCTATGCTGCTATTTGGAGTGGGCTAGGGCAAGCGGAGCCAACAGGAGTACATCTGACCCAGTGTGAGTTTCTTGGACAACTATGCAAGTAAACATAGTGACATATTTTACAAAAGGGTTTAAATTTCAAAAGTACTGACTCTGGTTAATCAAGCCTGAGCTGCCGTTCTTGCTAACTTGCCTAAGTGGCTGATTTTGCTATGCTCTCTCAAGCCAGACTAGCAAAGGGTACATGTGTGCAAGCTGGAAATCACACTTCCAGCTTTAAGTGTGGCCCTAACCCAAGTTAGATTTTGGTATTATCCTGTGTAAATAGGAGTGTAAGGGCAGGAGCATTTCAGACACTCAATTTGAAAGACAGACAATTCCCTGTCAACCAAGGAAATGGAGAAATCCCAGAGAAGTGTCACTTTCTAACCCAGCCAGTGAGAAATGAAAAACCCAACCTACCTTAAAGGCACAGTGGCAGTGGAAAACAAAACATCAGGATCAGGCCCTCATTTCTCTCAGAGAAGCTCCTGCCTCAGTCAGCTCTTTCCTCGGCCTGAAGGCTTGTTCTCATCTTTGCTCAGTTCACCGTTGAGCTGTTCAACTTCTCTTACAACTCCTGCATGCTTTGCAGGTGTGGCAGGGCAGGGCTGACTAAGCTCAGAGCAGCCCCTTCACTCCTTGATCTCCAATATGGGGTTTGTAGACCTCCTGACTCAGGCTTCCTCACAAGCATATTTGTGAGCTTTTCCCACTCCATGCTGAATTTGAAAGGAATATGGCAGAAGGGGAAGATACCGATGGATAAGCTGGGCGTTCATATCCTTCTTGACACTTACTTATGATTAAGTGAGGGGGGTATGATTAGTGAGGGGCTCGAATGGATTTCCCAGGCAGTAATATTGAAGAGACTGTCAAAGGTCTCCCTTTTCTATCATGGAATATGTCTGCTCCTGAGAGAACCCTTTGTGGCTCAGATAGATTATACATGTTCCTTGCATGTGTTTCCTAGGGCAATACTGAGCCTAGTACATGTCAGAGGCATTGGTTTGCAAAATGAACACTTTGAGAAATTAGAACTGGACAGGACAGTTCTTTTAACAAGTGTCTTTCAATTTCTAAAAGGACTTTTTGCAGGCCTCAGACCAATGACCCATCTTGGGGCTATTGTTCTTAGTTTAGTCTGTGAGGAGGGACTGTCATCACCCAAAACCCTGGCACAAATTGGAAGCAGTCATTTTGGAATCAAAAAAACCTTTGAACTTGTTTCTTCGTGGTTGGAAGAGAGCAGGTGTTGAGGGCGTTTGTGAGGCAAACTCAGCCAAACCAGAACTGCTAGTTCAGCTGCTGTGATGAGTCAAGGCTGGTGGGGGGGGGTCATCTCAGGGACCCAGTCAGAGGGCATCTGGAAAGTTGTGGACCCGGCTCCTAGGGTGCTGCAGGACAAGCTGTGCTGCTTTCTGAACAACACTCATATCTTCAGGGGGAAGTTTTGGTGGAGGACACACAGTTGTACCCCTCTGTGGTGAGCCACTCCCACCTGGCCCTCCTGCAGGACCTCTTAAGTCCAAGGCCCTCCAGCCTGAGTCTGAAACATAGTTTAAGTCTGGCCCTTTAAAGCAAGGCCAAAGCCCTCCGGCCCAAGTCCAAAACACCGTTCAGGGTTGTAGCGGGGACCCAGGCCCACCCTACTCCACCAGGTCCTGGCCCAGGGCCCTGTGAGTGACCAGCTAGCATGTCACTCCCTCAGCGGGGCAATCCGTCCAAAACGCACCGAGGTTCTCGGGGTAGGAGAGGCGGTTCCTGCTCCTGCCCTGGGCCACTTCCTACCTGGTTCACTGGGGTTCCTTCCCACGTACTCGTCCAGCTTGCTGCGCCCTCTGGGCTGGCGTCTCCTTGGCAGGCAGCCTCTGGGATGCACCAGCTCACCTCCACGTCCCCACCGGCCTCTTCTGGAGTCTCTGGTAACAGCTGTGCAGGAGCTCCCTTCACAAGTCCTTCTCCTCCAGCTGCCACCCCTAACTGAGTCCTTCCCCAGGCATTTATAATGGAGCTACAGCCCGGGCATGCTTGGTAGGGCTGTGGGGGAGGGGCATCTGCAGCCAGGTAAGCTTGGCTGGGCCCTGCAGGCTCAGTGCGGGGCTGCCTCGCCCTGTCACACCCTCCTACTTGGATAACATCTATTTTGCTTCCACTTCTGGTGGGCTCCATTCTCAGACCACCATCTAGTGGCCATGATGGCCTTTCATCTTGCAGAGATGGGGGCATGGCTCATTGGCATTTCAACAACACCTTGATGGAGTACTTGGTCTTCAAGCCATCCTTCCGGAAGTTCTGACTGGCCAAATAGGGCAGAGGCATGCCTTTCCCTCAGTGCAGCAGTGGTAGGACATGGGGAAGGCCTACACCTGGCTCTTCTGCCATGACTACATCTAGGGGACCATCTGGAGGAGGGATGCAATGATAGAGCACAACATTTTATAGAATCATGGAATTATAGGGTTTGAAGAGACCTCAAGAGTTCATCTAGCCCAAAACCCTGCTCAAAGCAGAATTAACCCCAACTAAATCATCCCAGCAAGTGCTTTGTCAAGCCTGGCCTTAAAAATCTCTAAGCATGGAGATTCCACCACCTCCCTATGTACCACATTCCAGTGCTTCCCCATCCTCCTAGTGAAATACTGTTTCTTAATATCCAGCCTAGACCTTCCCCACAGCAACTTGAGACCATTGCTCCTCGTTCTGTCATCTGTCATCAATGAGAACAGCCTTGTTCCACCCTCTTTAGAGTTGGAGGATGCTTCAAGTAGTTGAAGGATGCTATCAAAGTCCCCATCACTCTTCTGCAGAGTAAATAAGCCCAGTCAGTCAACCTCTCCAGGGATACACTGTAGAAAAACCGTCTCACCAGAGGCTTCAGGGTTTGGGATAAAATCACTGTGAAGCAGGGTCTGCCCACAACTGGAACCCATCAGGCCCATTAGCTCAGTTCTATTTATCTGAACAGGGGTTCAAGTACAGGCATGGTTTTCTGTCAGCCATACTTGTCCATAATGACGGTGGTACTGATGACCTCGGTGTCCAAATGAAAATCCTCCACTGCAGGCTGGTCCCAAGTCTAGTGTCTAAGGTAGCCCATCCCTATGTGGCTGTCTGCTCCAACACCCTAACTTTCCAATGGAGGAGCCTACGTGGGTTTCAGGGGCTTGTGTCTGGTCTGGGGGCTGAAAGGTAGGGATTTTACAAAGATTTTACAAAATAAGGGGCTTGTGTCTGGTCTGGGCCCCTTGCAAGCTTGTGCCTCAGCGACTCCCCTGTCGGACTGCCAAATCCCATGGCTAGTCCCTCCCTTGGTCTCAGGCAGTTGCTTAAATAATGTTGCCAGAGCAGTTTCTGCAGCTAAGTAATTTTCCACCAGCTAGAGACTCTGGGTGAGCATCCAGTCCCTCCCTGCAGCATGAAGTATGGGAGAGAACTACCTCACCATGATGAGCTCAGCCGCTCAACTCCAGTCCAAGTCTCCAACTTTAACCACGTCTGGCATAGGCCTCTTAATTTCTGGGAGACCAAGCAGGGCTCAGCTCCCAAGGTTATTTCTCTCCACAGGATGTTTGTCAGAAGGTCAGCTGCTACCTGTAGTCCACAGTATGCAGCCTATGCTGGTCCTGTCAGGCAAGGTACCAACTGAGTGGCCACTTGACTGTCTCCATTCACTTAGATGTTATCAGGAAGGTCTCCAGGTTGTCTTTAGGCCAACCTTTGAGTTTTACTGACACAGTCGGAACCACTGAGCCAGGTTACAGTTCCTGGAGGAGCAACCCCCAGGAGACCCTGAAGCTACCTCAGTGCTATTACCTGCTGGACCAGCCTTTGCTGCTGTTGTGCCTCTAAGTGCCAGATGGGCTGCAGCTGCAGCAGCTGCTGCTACTACTCATGATCCCCTTGAAAAGACACCCGAGGTCCATGTCCTCTGATTTACCAACCCTTGCCTATTGATCTAGGGCAGTGTTTCCCAAATGGTGTTCCGCTGAACCTTGGGGTTCCGCGAAGTGAAAATAAGGGTTCCTCGAGAAAATTCCATGACAATAACATTTTAAGATTACAAATAATCGTTAATATTTAAGCATTTATGAATTTTATTGAAAACAATTTTCATTTGTGTTTGCCACGATACGTGTCCCTGTGTAATGCCAGCTTAGCCAGAGAGTGGGGACGATGATGTCGCTACTACTTGTTCAGCTCCATATATATGACTGTTATTAGGGGTTCCACAAACTTCTTTTGAGTTTAAAAGGGTTCTGTGGCCAAATACAATTGGGAAACACTGATCTAGAGTACCAGACCCCCGGGTCAGTTTTTCCTTCCTTTCTCCCCCCTCTCCCTCCATCTCCACCAGTTGTGAAAGGGCTGACTCACTGCTGGTGCCTCCTTGTGGCCAGGTATGGTATGGCAGCTCTGTCTTCCTTGGGACTGTGACCACTGGATTCTCTGTCTCTTCAGCTGCCTGCCTCATCCTGCGCTTTGGCCTTCCGGACATGTCACTGGGCCAGCCCCTAAACCGAAACCAAAGGGAAGTAACAAAAGTAAATAGGGTTAGTAAAAGAGAGAGTGGAATGTCTCCCTCTCAGGGTGCATCCGGGTCTGGCCCTCCCATTCTTCAGGGAGGGATCTTCAGACCATGCTTATCAGAGCTCTTGTCTTCAATCAGCCATTTACTAAGAAACTGAGGTTTGAAGGCTGTTCAAGGTCTGCCCACCAATGAGCTGTTCTGCTCCTCTTTTAAACTACTCTTCCCTTCTGTATACATCTTGCAGGTGTGGTGTCCCAGAGCAGCTTTTTAACCTCTTGATGTCCAGTGTGGAGTTTAATTACTACATCATAGCCATAGATGAGCAAATTTACTGTCCTTGATACATGAGTGTTATCATCACAGATGCTGTTCTTTCGTTGATTCATAGATGTTAAGGCCAGTAAGACATTTTTAAAATCAGAAGATAACTTGCAGGTACAGATGACTTGCATCTAAGAGTTTTTAAAGAGCTAGCTAAGGAGATTGGTGGACTACTAATGTTGATTTTCAATAATTATTGGAACACTGGCAAAGTTCTAGAATACTAGAAGCAAGCTAATGTTGTGCTAATTTTTAAAAGTCCTGTAATTACCTGAATCATTCTATAAGCCTGTCAATCTGACATCCATTCCAGGCAAGATAACAGCATGGCTGATATAAGGATTTAATTCGTAAAGGATTAAAAGAGGTTTCTGTAATCAATGCAAACCAGTTTAGGTTTGTGGAAAATAGATCTTGTTAAACTAATTTGATTTTTTTATGTGATTACAAATTTGGTTTATGAAGGTAATAGTTTTGATGTAACATACTTAGACTTCTGAAAGACATTTGAGTTGGTACCACACAACATTTTGATTAAAAACCTGTCTTCATAACTTATTTGGGTCTTTAGGAATTCAGTTTATTATTGACTGGAGTATTTAGGGCACATTTCACAGCCTTGTTAACCAGATGTTACACACATTACTGGTCTTTGCACATGCTTATATTGATGATATTGCTGTCTTTAGGAACAAGTCCACAAAAATCATGTGGGTATTGTGTTGCCAAGTGTGAAAGATGCTGTTTGATGGTTAATGGGTCAAAATGCAAAATGGGAGTGAATGGAATGTACAAACCCCATACTGGGGAGGTAAGGGTTAAGGAGCAGCTCTGGACCCAGGAAGCTCTCCCCAGCAACTCCTGCTGGGTGTGCTCACAGTGAAAGCTGAGCTCAAAAGAAAGCAGCTCAGTTCAGTCAGGACTGATAGATCCAAGGAGCAGTGGTGTGGTGGGGCTTCTGCTGAGAAGCCACCAAGGTCCATGTTGCTAGGCCAGTCCTCACCACCAAGCCACCACAGGCCTTTTGGTTGTGAAGATCAGCAACGATGAGCTGTGACCGCATGAGAATGATCCTGCAGAGTATGGACGGAGAGGCCTCCCGGAGGGCCTGAGGAGTGAACACTGGTGCCAGAACTGAAGTACTCTGGGCCCTGGCCCAAAAAGCCCCTCACATGTGATATAGACTGAGGAACCAGGAGTAGAGGCTTGGGAGAAGCAGGGCGACCCCAGAACCAATGTTTCTGTGTAAGTTGTCTGGAACTAGTCAGCATGAGCAGATTGCAGTGGCCGTGGGGGGTATATGTGTGGCTGCAAACAAAGGGGCAAGTTCACCAGATGAACGCAAGCAGCCCTCTGCTTCCAGTTCCGTGGACTCAGATGGGCAGGGGACACCTGGGTGTTTTGGGGACTGTCCCTTTCCTCAGTATTGGGGTGTCAGAGGAGTGGAAGAAGTGGAGCTGGGAGTCAGGACTCCTGGGTGGATTCTTTCCCTGGCTCTGGGAAGGGAGTGGGACTAGTGGTTAGACCAGTGGGACTGGGAGCCAAGACTCCTGGATTCTCTCCTGGCTCTGGGAGGGGGCTGGGGCTGGTGGATAAAGCAGTGGGGCTGGGAATCACAGCTCCTGAACATTATTCCTGGCTCAGAGAGGAGAATGGTGTTTTGTGGTTTGAGAGGGTTGGCTGAGAGCTAGGTTCTAGCCCTGAACCTTGGCTCTGGGAGGGGAATGGGGGCTAGTGGGTTACAATTGGGGGGAGGGGCTGAAAGTCAGGACTGTTAAGATATGTAAAATGAATAGGGGTCTGGGATGGTGGTAAGGAGTTCAGCCACAGTAGGCATTCCCCTTGAACATGCTCTTTCCCTTCATTTTTGCAGCCTAGAAAAATAGATAAGCATGCAGCTGATCTTTGTTGTGTCTTTTGCTTATCCTCATTGCTGCTATATACAATATCTTCAGGGAGAAATTTCTTGTAATCTCTGTAACCTGCTGATTTAGAAAGTTTGTACTGTAGAACGTGTTGATTCAATTAGAAATTCTGTAAATAGTAATTAGGGGTAGGTATAATTGTATTCATTATTTGTTTATTAATATTCATTTTATGGGAGTTCACATTACTAAATAAGGTTTTAGGAAAAGTAGTGACAGTTGTGTGAATTAGCATACTAAAATAGATAAAAGGGTGCGATTGGCAGCAGGTTGTTACCACTCGGACGTTGCGTTGAACGTCCGAGGTAAACGTGTGTGGGCAATAAAGCAGTTCCATTTACCCCCATCTGCTCCTGGGTCGCCTGTTTCTTCTCTATCAAGGACCTCTGGGTTCTATTCCCAGCTCTTTGGCAGACTTGCTGTGTGACTGAAGTTAGTGTCTTATGAAGAGAATTATGGGTAACTGGTGGGGCAGGGAGAGTGCCACAGTTGCTGGGCGTGGGGGAGGATTGAGCCAGGGGCAGGACCTTGGAGGAGGGAGAGGCACAGGGAGTGGGGCCTCAGCGGGACAGGGCAGAGCAGGGGGTGTCCACTTCTCAGAAGTTGGAAAGTTGGTAACCCTAGCATGCTGCCAATGTCACCAGCTCCTCTAGACAGCAGCTTCATGAGGGCACCAGAGCCAGCAGGTCTTGCAAAACTTGGGATATGACATTTTGTGTCATATGGAAAGAGACATCTGGACAGGCCTGACAAACAAGGACATTTTCAAGTTCCTAGAGACAGGTCACATTATTATTATTGCTGATCATTTTGCGAGACAGCTTAGTCACAGTAAAGTGAATTGTTTCTGTTAGCACTTTGCAGCAATAGACTACAACAAATTATTTTCTCTCCTAACACAATCTGCTGTCTTCATCTTCTCTAGGGTTGCCAGATGGTTTAACCAAAATACTGAACAACCCCCCCCCAAAAAAAAAAACCACCGGGAAAAAAATTCTGTTGAGGAAAAAAAAAGAGGGAGACTAAAGTTGTTGAGGAAAGAGGGGGAAAAAGGGACCCTGAGAGTTATTAAGAAAAAAAACCAAAACAGCATGGCCCCTTTAAGAAATGCTTTTGAAGCTTTTTGGCCCTAACAGGTTTCTGGCGGCCGTCTGCCATCTTGTCTTCCTGCTCTGGGCCAGACAGCTCTCCTGCGGAACTAGGTAAGGAGCCAGTATTTTTGCCTCCTGGCTGGGAAAAAAAATCAGAAAATACCAGATATTTTAGGTGTCCGGTATTTTCTGAATTTTTTTTACCGGACAGGAGCGAAAATACCAGACTGTCCGGGTCAATACCGGACACCTGGCAACCCTAATCTTCTCTTTTCTGGGTAGCTCTTTAGTCAAAGACTGTATTCTGTCTGAGTCCAGAGTCTGGGAGCTTTTGTCTTGAACAGGTCACCCCTTATTACTGCAGTTAGTATGATTCCTATATAAAGTTTCAGGGGCTGAGGGGATAATTACCAGACAAAATGGTAAATGGATAAATGAATGTTAGATAAATTCCAGAAATAGACTGTTCTAATACCCAACAAAGGGCATTTACTATCAATAAGTTATTCCAAAAATAAATTCAGATTTCCCTTTTTCTTAGAAGATGCTGAGAAGCAGTGAAATCTGGTGTCATTTTGTTTCTGTCTTTTGAAAATACCATTTTACTACCCAATAGCAATAGTGATTCATAAAATAACATGTGATTGACCATACCTATAGGGTAAAAATTTTTTATTTGGTTTGTACATTCTTATTAGGGTTGGCTAAGATGTTGTAAAAGCAGTATCTTTTAACACCTTTTATTATACAAGGGTCAAGGGGTTTTATGTTTCTTAAGGACAGCTTCAAATAGCCCACAGAGCGGGTTCCTGCATCTTTCATATGGCTGCTGTATAAACAAGCATATTTTACACAGGAAATGACATAACCATGTAAAAGTGTACATGGAGTATAGGCACATTTTCAAACTCTAATGGGAATGCATTGTTTTAAATGGCATACTTTTATGTTTACCTATTAGCTTAGTGCCCATATTTTAGCCAAATACAACAAAAATTAGCTGTACATACCTGTCTTAGAGTGTTCTGTTTATTTGAAATTTGGACCTTTACAAAGACTCTCAAGGGACAGATAATGGCTCTAAAAAGAAAATACAAATGAGGCATTCTTAGTGAAAGTGAAACCTGCCGACATAAATGTGGAAAGTTGAATTTTTAACCTCTGTCATTTTATCACCCATGTTTCTGCACACTTTGCCACTGAGCTGTGAGCGCCAGTTCAGCCTGTAGAAGTAGGACAGTTGGCAGTTGCAGTAATTAGGGGTGCCACCCTTTGTACAGTGTATTAGGGTTACCAGTAGAAAAAAGTGTGGAGTTGTGACTCCAAAGGCCTCTGCTTTCCTCCATCCCCCACCTTTTCCAATGTGTGTTATTCTCCCTATGGTGCCCTAGACCTGACCCTCTGCATTCAGAAAGGAAGTTGGCTGAACGATATATTTTTGAGTTTTTCTGTGATTATTATTATTTGTAATAGTTAGAGAGAGGGCCTCTGTTAACAGTACTTTTGAGCTTGTAATGTGTCTGTTTCTGTGCTAGCTCCAAATATCTCAAACTGCACATTTTTATAAGAAACCCTGGCAAGATTTACAAATGTGAATAGAAATATACTAAAAGTGTTGTGAAAATAGAAAAATGATGTAATGGGCACCCCACCTCACTTTAGAAGTGTCTCTCAGAGCTTTAACTATATAAGGAACACAGGGATGATTTTCAGAAATTCAGATGAAGAAGATGATCCCTCCAATACTGCAGACTTCAATGATCCATAACCTTCTGACTGCAAATATCTGATAATCAGTGATGGAGATTTAGGTCTACTCCAGATGCCCCATTCTGGCAGATATGGTATATCAACAAATATATTAACAACAACAAACAAATATATTCTAGTGGGTATTCTATACCACCAATGAGGCCACTTTAACAGTCAACAGTGTATTCCCAAATAAAAAATAAGGCTGAGTCATTTAAGGATAAAACCATTATAAGGTTATTCTCCTTATTCCCCAAAACAGGACTGCAAACCAAACAAGTTCAGAGTTGAAGTTAAATTTAAAAGAAAACAACATTAGCTCTATCCTTTGGTGATACCATGCAATAAATATCCAATTATAATAAATGCATTTTAGCATTTGTAGCTCCAGATTAGATTAAACTGATTTTTAAATACATGGTTGGGAGTTTCTTTCTTTATGGTTCTTTTATGGCTGAGTTATGATTTTTTGGATGCCTAAAATGACTTTTCTATACCTTAAATACCATATTTTTATCTCTTTCATCTTTAACCTTAACTCTGAATTCCCTAGGTTTGTAATGCTTGGTTTTGGTATAATTACAGTACAACATTCCTGTAATGATTTTACCATTAAAATACTGATATGTACTCTCAACCTTAAGTCCCGTTTAGAGTAGCTTTTTTCTGTATGTTTTTAAATTATGTTCCTTGTACATTTTTTTAAAGTATTGAAAATTTCATATATGAAATGAAAAATCCAAAGAAGTTACCTTATATATTTTATATTAACTTTTAAGACCAGATACATGAGTACATTCAGGCTGTTTTGCACCTCTATGGAACAGCACAAAGCAGCCAGAAATTTTGGCCAAATTTCCAGGTTCTAGAGCTCTTAATAAAGGGGAGAAAGGATACAGTCTACTAATAACTAAGGCTATATCTAGACTGCAAAGAAAAGTCTCTGCTTTTTTTTCGGAAGAGGCTTTTCCAAAATTTGGTCCGTCTACACAAGTTTCGGAAAAACCTCCTCTTTCGGAATATCCCTTCTTCCTCATGCAATGAGGAATACATGGATGCCAAAAGAATGCGTCTGCTTTTTTGGAAACAGTTTCGGATGCGTTCCTTGGATGTGGTATCCCGGAAAAGCTCTGCAGTGTAGACATGGCCTAAGGTGCCCTCTTCCAAAATAGCCTCCACCTTGCTATTGGAGTGAAACCAATCTACCCTTAGGGAAAAAAGTGGTTGACTATGCTGCTAGGTACTACCATTTCCCCTGTAAGGTTGCCAGGTATCCAGTATTGACCCGGACAGTCCGGTATTTTTGCCTCCTGTCTGGTAAAAAAATTCAGAAAATACCGGATGCCTAAAATGTCTGATATTTTCTGATTTTTTTCCCAGCCAGGAGGCAAAAATACTGGGTGCTTACCAGGAAAACAAGATGGCAGACAGCCACTGGTTGCCTGTTAGGGCCAAAAAGTCTCAAAAGCATTTCTTAAAGGGCCCCCTTTTTTTTCTCAACAGAATTTTTTCCCCGGTGTTTTTGTTTTTGGGGATGTTCGGTATTTCTGGTTAAACCATCTGGCAACCCTATTCCCCTGAGGGTAGTTTGGCATCATTCCCATTTGGAAATAAATTGGACACAGTGGCCATTTTGAAGAGGGCATTTTTGCTATATGCATATTGAAAATAATGACATTTTGAAAGAGGATAATCTTCATGGAATTCTATGTAGAACACTAATCTTCACAAGAAGAAACTTTTGCATATGAAGAACTAGAAGTTTTACCTGATGTTGCTCAGGTCCTTAACTCAATTAATTTTTGTTTTTGGAAAATAAAATTAAAATATACATTGGGGCCAAACTCCTGGCTCCCAAACCAATCACGGCTGAAGCAATTGTGCAATCAGGCTCAGGACTCCCGGTAGGCCAGGGGGGGCCCTGTCTGTTACTGGCCCCCAAGCTCTACCCCTTCCCACCCTCTTCCCCCATTGCACACCTCGAGCATGCAGCTTTGGGGATCACTGGTGCCATGTGGTACCAGTGTTCATGCTCCCCACACTCCATGCAGCAGCAAGAGCCATGGAGGAAGCGGAGTGCACTGGGTGGGCACACTCGCTCCACTTGCTTGCAGCAGCAGTAGCTGCAGGAAGTGCAGGTGGGAGCAGCAGGTGCAACTGCTGCCACCACATGGCACCCCAAAGTCATGTGCTCAGGGCATGGGGTGCTATGGTGGGGAAAAGGTGAAGCAATGGTGGGAAGGGGCAGGGCTTGCACAATTGCTGTGGCTGGCACTGACCCACGGATCAGGGAGTTTGTAACCCTGACGTACATGCGTCATTTGAATCATTGCTCTGGGGTGGGGCTGGGCATGAGGGGTTCAAGATGCAGGCTGCCTCAGGGAGAGAGGACAACTCCAGCCCTCTCTCACCCCAGCAGCTTGGGGTCAGGTGAGAAGTGCCTGTCCATTGCCACTGAAGCTCCAGCAGGCACAGCCAGGGAGTGGTGCACATCCCCTGGCTGGGACGGGTCCAGATTTGTCTGCCCCCTGCACTCCTCAGCCAGTATGAGGAATGCGGCAAACGCTGCACTTTCCCCTCACTCCCTGACAAAGGGGAACAGCCAGCAATGTTCCCATACGAATTGGGGAAGGGGGGAAGGGGAGTTTCAGCCCCCCTGCCTTTCACCTGCCTGGTGCTTCTGTCTCTTTTTCATATGGTTTTATAAGAAGCAATCCCATTTTGGGCACATCCAATTTTCCTGGCACAACCAAACCTTTACCTTGGTTTGAGCTATAATAAGAGGAAGCAGTATACTGAATTTGGTAGTCCTAGCTTTTACCATGTAGGAGGTGTTCTTGAGCAAACAGACAGAGGGTATGTCTAGACTGCAGAGTTTTTCCGAGATACCTCCCGGTATCCCAGAAAAGCTCTACCGCGTCCAAAGAATGTGTCTACTTTTCCGAAAAAAAATTCAGAAAAGCAGACACGTTTTTTCAGCATCCCTGTAAACCTCATTCTACAAGGAAGAAGGGATAATCCAAAAGAGGGTTTTTTTTTCTGATATTTGGCCCAGTGTAGATGAGCCAATTGTTGGAAACGCCTCTTTTGGAAGAAAAGCGAAAAAAGATACGCAAATTGTGGTTCACAATTTGCGGTATCTTTTTTCAAATAGAACTTTGTAGTCTAGACGCAGACAGACAGACTCTCTAAAATATATAGTAGATAATGGCAAAAATGACTATTAATCCTAACATATTATTGTCCCTTTTTGACTTGAGTAGCTACTGAAAGTTTCAGGGCCCTGGTGGTGTTCTGGCTGGAAGCAGAAATTGATGGAGGCTGGTATTTAATTTGATGCAGTTTTGTTTATTTAAACAGAATGTACAAATCCTGAGTCACTGAATGCAGAAGGAATCAATAGCAGGAAGCAGCTTCTTTTGTTCACAGCACCAGGAGCAGTCTTTTCAGCTGTTCCTCCCAGGCAAAAACTCTCCTCAGGTTTCTTCCAGGGTCAGCTGCCTCTGTGCTTTCAGCTGCTGCTTTAGGTTCTCTTTTTCTCTGTCTTCCCCAGTTTTTCTGTTCTGCCTCTCCATCCCCCAACATCCACCCTAAACAATATTCAGCCATAAGCTTGATGGTAGATTCACACAATTTTGTTTTAAGTGGGGGTTTAAGTGGGGGTTTAACCTATTTCATAACAACATTCCACTCAACTCACAATAACAGCCCCACCTCAAATTTGCTCAACATCCTGACAAAACTTAACATGGTGACAGCCACTAACCCAACACAGACAGAAAGAAAAAAAACAAATTAAAGTGATAACAAGGTTAACTATTGACATATATACAATGTCTTTCTGTTAGGGTATGTCTACACTACAGTGTTAATTTGAGATATCTTAATTCGAAATAGTTAATTCGAATGATCTTATTTCGAATTAACGCGTCTACACAGAAAATGCATTTCGAAATAGCGTTTTGCTAATTCGAAATACCGTGTCCACACTGATTGGATGCTGAATTGCATTTAAGGCCAGCTGAAAGCGGTTTCGGCAGGGCATCAGGTCAGTAGTTGCTTTGTGTGTCTGCTGCCTGAGGCTATCTGAGGCTCGTGCTTAAAGGGACCCCCCCCCCGGACAGCTGTTACTCAGCTTTCCCTGCTTGCTTGCTACCTGGTTGAGGGACAGCAAAGCATTTTCTTCTCTGCTTGCTTTGGTTGCCTCGACCCGGGACACCACAGCACTCTGCACCATAGAGCCAGAGCTGCCCCTGAGCACTCTAGTACCCAATTTGGAATTCTTGCTGCAAGCCTGGCAGCAATTGCAGGAGACTGCCTGGCAGCAGCTGCTGCAGCCCGACCCCCTGGGCCCTCTTCCGGACCCTGCAGGGGCCTGAGGAGAAGCAGCAGCAGCTCCTGGACGCCAGCTTGTCCCACTGCAACTGGTGTCTGGACACCAGCAGCGACTGGTGGGACCACATCGTCCTGGAGCGCTGGGGAGACCAACAATGGACCCAGAACTTCAGGATGAAGAAGGACACCTTCCTCGAGGTCTGTGAGTGGCTCGCCCCTGTTCTGCGGCGACGGGACACACACATGAGGCCCGCCATTCCTCTCCACAAGTGGGTGGCCATTGCCCTATGGAAGCTCTCCACGCTGGATAGCTACCGATCTGTGGGGAACCAGTTCGGCATAGGGAGAGCCACCATTGGAGCAGTGCTCATGCAGGTATGGCAGTCTCCAACCACTGGGCCAGGAGGGAGGGGGGAGGAGGAGATGGGCTGCCCCAGGGAAAAGGGAGGGAGGTGGTGCAAGTCCCCTCCACGGGAGGATTTGTTCTGTCCCAGCCACACTACGGACTGCCTGCGGTGGCCAGGATTGCAGGGGGTTTGTTCCTGGGGAGTGGGAGTGCGGGGCAGTGGCGGGGAAGGAACACTGTCGGCTACCCTGGCACCCCAGTGACTCTCAGTTTTGTGTGTCTCTCTGCAGGTGGTCAAGGCCATCAATAGAGTGCTGCTCCACAGAGTCGTCCGCCTCACGGATTTGGACGCGGTCATCGAGGGGTTTGGTGCACTGGGCTTCCGCAACTGCGATGTGATGGAGGGGGCCTTAGGCCGGCTGAAGGCCCGATTTTGATGCCTCCTCACCCGCCTCGACCTCTCTGAGAGGAATATTCTGCGTGTGGTGGCAGCGTGTTGCGTGCTGTACAATTTGTGTGAAAGGAAGGGGGGAGGCTTTCGTGCCAGGCTGGATGGCAGAGGCCGACCACTTGGCTGGCCTGTACGCGCAGCCCTGCACGGCTGCCATCTGGGAGGCCCATCGCGGGGCTGTCCATATCCGGGAGGCCGTGGGAGAGCTTCCACACGGAACAGGACTGAAGTCTCCCCTGGGATGCCCCACTGGGGTCTTGTGCCTTATTCCACCCTCACATCCTTCCACTTACCCCTCCCTAGCCCCCGCTTCCTGATGTCAAATAAAATACACGTATTTTCAAAAATATAAACTCTGTTTATTTAACAAAACTGGGGCGGGGGATATGAAACTCTGGGGAGACTGGGGAAAGGAGGCGGGAGAGGGGAGGGGTGAGGGTGGGAGAGCGGAGGGGAGGAGGGAGCTGGAAGGGGGAAGCAAGGGGAAGAAGGGGAGGGGAAGCTCAGGACTCAGGGGTGGGGTCTCGCTGGCCAACTGTCTCCCAGCACGGCAGTTGCAGGGGCCTCGGTGTCCCGGGGACGGGGAGGAGGTGTGGAGGTTGAGGAGGGAGAGGCGGGAGGGGGAGAAGGAGTGGGAGGAGGAGCGGGAGCTGGGGAGGCAGCAGGCACTGGAGTGGCACGAGGGAGCACGCTCTGCACCAGAGTCTGCAGATGGGCACAGATGGCATGACCCTGGGCAAGCAGCTCCCGCCGGAGCTCCCGTTCGTCCTGCACCCACTGCTCCATGGTGCGGTGCAGGGCTTGCAGGGCCCCCAGGTGCTGGTCTCGGTACCCCTGCAGTGTTGCGGTGGACCTGCTGAGCCCTCGGGTGCGGGAGGATGTCCCGGGCGAGGTGGTGCGCCCTGCAAGCGCAGCTGATGCGGCTGTGGAGAAAGAAGAGAAGTGGTCAGTTCTCCCTGGGGACACAGTGGGTGAAGCCCCGCCCACCTCTGCGAGGTGAGGATGACCGTGCCCTGCACCATCAGAGCCGCTGTGCTTGCACAAAGGCCATGGTCGGAATGTCCGGCTATCCCCGGGAGTGGGAGCTGCCCCGAGACCACACCCATGCCCCTGTGCTGTGTATAGTGCGGCCGAGGTGGTGGGGAGATGTCCCCTGCCTCTGTGTAAAGCGGGCTTGTGAAGGGAGGGCGACCTGTTGTATACCACCCCGGGGTCAGGAGCATGTCAGGTCTCATCACACACACGTGTGGCTATCAGGCCATGGCCCCTGTGTGGCACGCAGCTGGAGCCACCTGCCCAGGGGTGGCATGACACGTGCTTGCACGTGCACAGGTTGCTGCGTGATCTGTGGTAAGCAAGGCCCACGCGCGTGGTCCCTGGTCTCCCTTCCCACTCCCAGGAAGGGGACAGTGATGGCACTTACATGGTGTGGCCTCCCTGGAAGACCCTGGTGACTCTGCTGCTGGGACAGCTTGGGGGTCCAGCTGGTGCGGCACCCTCTGTGGTGGCTCCTCCTCTGCGCCCTGGTCAGGGCCCTCTGGTCCCGGATCGCTGCCCCCCGGGGTGGCACGGACCGTCCCGTCTCCCCCATGATGTGGTCCGGGGCGTCGAAGTAGGGGCAGGTGTCTGCCCCTGCTGAGGAGCTGCCCTGAGTGGCCCTGGCATATGCCTGTCTCAGCTCCTTGATCTTCATGCGCACCTATCCTTGTGTGCGCATGTGGCCTTTGGTGACCATGGTGCCAGCTATGTGTCCGTAGACGGCGGTGTTCTTCTGTCTAGTGCGGAGCTCATGGACATTGGAGGCCTCCCCCCAAACCTCAATGAGGTCCATGATCTCTGCACTAGTCCAGGAGGGTGCCCGCCGTCTCCAGCCCCTGACTGGCTCCTGGGCGCTGGGGGACTGGGCGGGGGACAGCTGGCTGGCACTGGCTGCCCGGCTCATTCTCTGGCCACAGGGTGAGGGGCAGCGACTGCTGGCAGGCCTGGCTCTGGCATACAGTGTGGCCAGAGTCTATCCCTTTAAGGGCTCTGGGCCTGGGGGAGAGGAGAAGAGTTTTCCTGGTTTGGCCCAGAGTGGCCACCAGGGGAAACTGGGCAGGGCTGGAGGCCCCCTATTTTGGAATAAGCGTTTACACAGCGCTTATTTTGAATTAGCTATTTCAAATTTGGCATTATTCCTCGTGGAATGAGGTTTACCAAATTCGAAATAAGCGCCCCGCTATTTCAATTTTATTTCGAAATAGCGGTTTGGCTGTGTTGACGCTAGGAAAGTTAATTCGAAATAACGGCTGTTATTTCAAATTAACTTTGCCGTGTAGACATACCCTTAGAGGTTTTCATATCACCAATGCAAAATAGCTTTATTTCTGCCCAACTCCCATTAGGATTTTTTCCTCTCTGGATTTCCATTCTGTGTGCTGCTGAGATGCATCCATTGTTCCTGTGGGATTTGCTGGCTGAGTAAGAGCTTACCTATTTTGTTCTCCTGGGGAATATATGTCTGTACCAACTTTTACAGCCTCAGCTTCTGCAGATACACTCTCAGGCCATGTCAACATACACCAATGCTGCTGCACCACTGCAGCATGTCTGGTGAACATGCTGTATGTCAACAGGAAAGAACGCACCCCTCAAGTGACAGAGCCTATGCTGGCAGGAGAAGCTCTCCCATTGACAGTGCTGTGCACACTAGTGTTTATGTCAGTGTAACTATGTTGCTCAGGATGTGGTTTTTCACCCCCCGAGTGACATACGTTTTGCTGTCACTGGGGAGTAGTGTGGGTGTAGCCTCAGATTCAGAGGGCAGCCACACTGACATTCTTTCCCCCGGTAACTGCACAGATGGTCCTGCTGGGTTTAGAGCTGGGACCCCAGCGTATCCTCGCCTTCAGTTCTTTGTCTCAGTGCTGCATAGGGTCCCTCCCAAGGTTTATCCAGTTTAGGGCTCCTACCCTCTTTCAGCTAAAATTGTGCAACAAGGCCAGATGTCTTCTTTAAAGGTTTCCCCACATGACCATACAGACTTTTCATTTTGTCAGAGTCTGGCCTCAGCATTGCTTTTGGTTCAGTTTCTGCCATTGACAGCCCATATGAGGGCCTGTCTGCCTCAGTTTCCCTCTTTCAGAATCTCCAGGAATAGCCCACAGCCTTTCTTAGGGCAAACAGTACAGGTGATGTTAGTTTATTTACAAGACTCCCATGCACATAAATATCACAAAAATTCCACCACTATTGTAAAGAACAAATCATGTCAAACCAATCTGATAGCTTTCTTTGATAGGATAATGAGTCTTGTGGATAAGGGAGAAGCGGTGGATGTGGTATACCTAGACTTTAGTAAGGCGTTGATACGGTCTCGCATGATATTCTTATCAATAAACTAGGTAAATATAACTTAGATGGGGCTACTATAAGGTGGGTGCATAACTGGCTGGATAACCGTACTCAGAGAGTAGTTATTAATGGTTCACAATCCTGCTGGAAAGGCATAACAAGTGGGGTTCCGTGAGGGGTCTGTTTTGGGACCGGCTCTGTTCAATATCTTCATCAACAATTTAGATATTGGTATAGAAAGTACGCTTATTAAGTTTGCAGATGATACCAAGCTGGGAGGGGTTGCGACTAATCTGGAGGATAGGGTAAGAATTCAAAATGACCTGTACAAATTGGAGAAATGGTCTGAGGTAAATAAGATGAAGTTTAATAAAGACAAATGCAAAGTGCTCCACTTAAGAAGGAACAATCAGTTTCATACATACAGAATGGGAAGCGACTGTCTGGGAAGGAGTACGGCAGAAAGGGATCTAGGCGTTATAGTGTACCACAAGTTGAATATGAGTCAGCAGTGTGATGCTGTTGCAAAGAAAGCAAACATGATTCTGGGATGCATTAACAGGTGTGTTGTGAGCAAGACACGAGAAGTCATTCTTCCGCTCTACTCTGCGCTGGTTAGGCCTCAGTTGGAGTATTGTGTCCAGTTCTGGGCACCGCATTTCAAGAAAGATGTGGAGAGGGTCCAGAGAAGAGCAATGAGAATGATTAAAGGTCTAGAGAACATGACCTATGAGGGAAGACTGAAGGAATTGGGTTTGTTTAGTTTAGAAAAGAGAAGATTGAGGGGGACATGATAGCAGTTTTAGATATCTAAAAGGGTGTCATAAGGAGGAGGAGAAAACTTGTTCATCTTGGCCTCTGGGGATAGAACAAGAAGCAATGGGCTTAAACTGCAGCAAGGGAGGTTTAGGTTGGACATTAGGAAAAAGTTCCTAACTGTCAGGGTAGTCAGACACTGGAATAAATTGCCCAGGGAGGTTGTGGAATCTCCATCTCTGGAGATATTTAAGAGTGGGTTAGATAACTGTCTATCAGGGATGGTCTAGTCAGTATTTGGTCCTGCCATGGGGGCAGGGGACTGGACTCGATGACCTCTCGAGGTCCCTTCCAGTCCTAGTATTCTATGATTCTATGATTCTATTGTCTAAAACCCCTCAGTCTAATCACACAAATCCACACAAGATGCATCCTTGATGTCCCTCGACACATTCCATCGCAGTATTGGCTTCCCTCCCTCCTGTGCTGGCTCTGCCATACGGTCCTCGCCTGTCCTTTTACCAGCACAGCTTCTTTGCTCTTCCAGGCGGAATGCAAGGGGAACCTCCACAGGGGACCCTCCACAGCCTCTCTGCTGGAGCCATCTTTGCCAGGGGAGCAAGCTTCACTCCCTTTGGCCCTCTCACAAATCCATGGGTCCAGCTACCCGGCCCTGGAGATGTCAGGTCAGCTCTTCCACGGCTCCCCTGTCTTCAGCCCTTGGTTCCACCTCTCTAGTTTTGCACCAGCAGGCAGCTCCCTCTAGATGCTCTCCTGCCTTCAGCCTTCTTCTAGGTCCCATGCATACAGTCTGCTAGCCATTCGTCTCCCTAAGTAGGGCCTGCACATAGTCTTCTGCTCTCTCCAGCTTTCCCCCGAGGCCCTCACCAGTCTCCTGATTGACTTTTACCAGGACTCTCTGAGTCTCCCTTTTACTGGGGCCCACTTCTCTCTGGAGCCCAGGTGCCTTGATCTTTGGGTATGTCTACACAGCAAGAATAATAAGAAGGACCCAGCTAGCCCAGCATCCTGTCGTCTAACAGTAGCCAGCGCTAGGTTCTTCAAATGGACAGAACAAGCCATGATTAAATGATCTATCCCCTATCATCCAGTCCCAGCTTCTGGCAGTGAAAGAGTTAAGGATACCCAGAGCATGGGGTTACATCCCTGACCACATTGGCTAATAGCCAGGGATAAGTCTGTTCTCTATGAATTCATCTAGCTCTTTTTTGAACCCAATGATAGTTTTGGCCTTCACAACATCCCCTGTCAATGAGTTTCACAGGTTGACAGAGCATTACTTGAAGAAATACTTCCTTTTGTTTGTTTTAAATCTGCTGCCTAGTTCACTGGGTGACCCCCCCCATAGTTTTTGTTATGTGAAAATAAATTACACTTCCTTATTCACTTTTCTCTGCACCATTCAGGATTTTATAGACTTTTACCATATCCCCCCTTAGTCATCACTTTTCCAAGCTGAGCAGTCCCAGTCTTTTTAAACTCTACTCATTTGGAAACTGTTCCATGACCTTAATTTTTTTGCCCATTTCTGCACCTTTCTCAATTCTAATATATCTATTTTGAGATTTGGTAACCGGATCTGGTGGGGAAAGAACAAGTTAGGAACTATTTAGAAAAGCTAAACATACACAAATCCATGGGCCCAGATTTAATGCATCCAAGGGTATTGAGGGAGTTGGCAAATGTCATTGCGGAGCCTTTGGCCATTATCTTTGAAAACTCATGGAGATTGGGAGGGAGCCTGGATGACTGGAAAAAGGCAAATATAGTGCCCATCTTTAAAAAAGGGAAGAAGGACAATCCAGGGAACTACAGACCAGTCAGCCTTACCTCAGTCCCCGGAAAAATCATGGCGGGGATCCTCAAGGAATCCATTTTTGAGGCACTTGGAAGAGGGGCAAGTGATCAGGAATAGTCAACACGGATTCACGAAGGGCAAGTCATGCCTCACCAATCTGATTAGCTTCTATGATGAGGTAACTGGCTCTGTGGACATGGGAAAGTCAGTGGATGTGATATGCCTTGACTTTAGCAAAGCTTTTGACACCGTCTCCCACAATATTCTTGCCAGCAAGTTAAGGGAGTATGGATTGGATAAATGGACTGTAAGATGGATAGAAAGCTGGCTAGACTGTCGGGCCCAACGGGTAGTGATCAACGACTTGATGTCAGGTTGGCAGTCGGTTTCTAGCGGAGTACTCCAAGGATCTTTTCTAGGACTGGTTTTGTTCAACATTTTTATTAATGAGCTGGATGAGGGGCTGCAGATTACACTAAGCTGGGGGGGAGGTAGATATGCAGGAGGGCAGGGATAGGGTCCAGAGTGACCTAGACAGAGTAGAGAATTGGGCCAAAAGAAATCTGATGAGGTTCAACAAGGACAAGTGTAGAGTCCTGCACTTGGGATGGAAGAATCCCAAGCATTGTTACAGGCTGGGGACTGAATGGCTAAGTAGCAGTTCTGCAGGAAAGGACCTGGGGATTACAGTGGATGAGAAGCTGGCTATGAGTCAACAATGTGCCCTTGTAGCCAAGAAGGCTAATGGCATATTAGGAGGAGCATTGCCAGCAGATCTAGATAAGTGATTATTTCCCTTTATTCGGCTCTGGTGAGGCCACATCTGGAGTATTGTGTCCAGTTCTGGGCCCCCCAATATAGAAAGGATGTGGACGCATTGGAGAGGGTCCAGCGGAGGACAACCAAAATGATTAGGGGGCTGGAGCACAAGACCTATGAGGAGAGACTGAGAGATTTGGGTTTGTTTAGTCTGCAGAAGAGAAGAGTGAGGGGGGATTTGATAGCAGCCTTCAACTTCCTGAAGGGAAGTTCCAAAGAGGACGGAGAGAGGCTGTTCACAGTAGTGACGGATGGAAGAACAAGGAGCAATGGTCTCAAGTTACAGTGGGAGAGGTCTAGGTTGGATATTAGGAAAAACTATTTCACTAGGAGGGTGGTGAAGCACTGGAATGGGTTACCTAGGGAGGTGGTGGAATCTCCGTCCCTAGAGGTTTTTAATTCTCGGCTTGACAAAGCCGTGGCTGGGTTGATTTAGTTGGGATTGGTCCTGCTTTGGGCAGGGGGCTGGACTTGATGACCTCCTGAGGTCTCTTCCAACTCTATGATTCTATGATTCTGTTCAAGGTGTGGGTGTACCCTGGTTTTATATTGTGACAGTATGATGTTTTCTGTCTTGTTATCTGTCCTTTTCCTAATGGGTAGCAGGTTTAAAACTAATAAGCGAAAGTTCTTCACACAGCGCATAGTAAACCTGTGGAACTTCTTGCCAGAGGAGGCTGTGAAGGCTAGAACTATAACAGAGTTTAAAGAGAAGCTCGATAAATTCATGGAGGTTAGGTCCATAAAAGGCTAATAGCCAGGGGGTAGGAATGGTGTCCCTGGCCTCTGTTTGTCAGAGGCTGGAGATGGATGGCACGAGACAAATCGCTTGATCATTGTCTTCGGTCCACCCCCTCCGGGGCACTTAGCACTGGCCACTGTCGGCAGACAGGCTACTGGGCTAGGTGGACCTTTGGTCTGACCCAGTACAGACATTCTTATGTTCTTATTATGTTCTAATGGTTCCCAACGTCCTGTTTGCTTTTTTATCTGCCGCTGCACATTGAGATGTTTTCAGAAACTATTAACAATGGCTCCAAGATCTTTCCTGACTGGTACTAGCTAATTGAGATCCCATCCATTTGTGTGTATAACAAGATTGGGATAGTGGTTGTGGTTTCTTTTATACTAGCATTTACCAGAACCATTGGTTCACATTTCACAACCAAACAGACCCTTTTTTGACAGTTTGCTCTTTGTCAGAAACATTCAGCAAACAAATAGGGATCAATTCTTGTTTCATTTCTACAAGATCTTTAGCAATATCTCTACACTGCTTCTGAAAGCCCACAGCTGACCTCTGCCAGCTGACATGGTTTTGCACAGTTTGGGTTAAGGGGTCATTTAACTTAGGTGTAGACATTCTGGCTTGGGATGCAGCCTGAGCTCTGGGACCCTCCCACCCCTCAGAGTCTCCAGCCCAATCCTGAACATCTGCACTACAATTAAACAGCCCCTTAGCCCAAGCCCCACAAGCCCGAGTGAGCGGGCATGGGCCAGCTGTGCGTTTTAACTACAGTGTAGACACACTCTCAGGGTACGTCTAGAATACAAAGCCTCTGTCGAAAAAGAGCATCTAGACTACAGCCAGTTCTGTCGACAAAGCAAGTCACTTTTTCGACAGAGAGTCTAGACACTCTCTTTAGAAAAAGCACGGTGTGGATGCAATAGTGCCTTTTTTTTACATAACTGTTGAAAAAAGGTTTTCTTCCTCGTAGAATGAGGTTTACCACTGTCAACAAAACTGCCACGTTCTGTCGACTTACTGTCGACAGAACTTGGCGCTAGTGTAGACACAGGTATAGTTTTGTTGACTATAGTGGCTGCTTTTGCGCAAAAACTTGCCAGCTGTCTACACTGGCCGCTTGAATTTGCGCAAGAGCACTGACTTTGTACTGTACAAAATCAGTGCTTCTTGCGCAAATACTATGATGCTCCCGCTCAGGGATAAGCCCTCTTGTGCAAGAATACTTGTGCAAGAGGGCCAGTGTAGATAGGGAAGGAATTTTTTTTATAAGAGTTCTATGCACAAAATGGCGATCGGGCTTTCTTATAAAAATCGCGTCTAGACTGGCCACGGATGCTTTTGCGCAAAAGCACGTTTTGCACACGGGCACCCGTGCCAATCTAGACGCTCTTTTGTGGAAATACTTTTAACGGAAAAACTTTTCCGTTAAAAGCATTTCCACAAAATCATGCCAGTCTAGACGCAGCCATAGTCTGGTAGCACTTTATAGACTAACAAAACATGTAGATAGTATCATGAGCTTTCGTGGGCACAGCCCACTTCTTCAGATGACTGGAGTTTTGAGTTTAGGATGTGCAGACCCAAAATAAATAGGGGAGGAGAGAAAGGGGGGAAGGAAAAAAAAGAAGGGGGCAGGAAACAAGGAGCAGAGGGTATGAAAATATCAAAGGGAAAAACAAGTAGGCAGAGCTGGTAATCTATAATCACCTAAAAATTGGATAGTTAAAAGAAGCAGATAAGGATCATAGAATAGAAATTAGATAGGAAGGGTACTAATGCAAGAATCTACATATTTATATCTGAGTTTATGTCAATTACCCCTATACACAGCACAGGTCCTATTATACACACTCACAATAGTCAAACACTCATTATTTTTGTTTAACTGCCAGATTTAAATATAAATTGGGGGCTCATCTTGGTACCCCTAAGCTTTGCCCCTTCAGATACATGTCTTTCCATTTTCTCAGAAGCTTTCACTAGGCAATTGCTACCAAGTCTCCTGGCCTGCCTCAAATTTATAACAACCCTTCTTTTTGTGGCAAATGTTGTCACAGAACCAGCATTTTATTTTATTATTATTAGACAATCTTTTTAGACAAACTTTCTATCAAGCTGTCACCATTATTGTCTCTCTGTCATGGGATTTTCAACTTGCCCCTCCTGCGCACGCAGCAGCCGTCACCTCCAGCTCCTGCAGGCGTGCTCTGCTGCCTGGCTCCCACTGTGGCAGGCCGTCCCCGCCAGCTCCGGCTCCTGGCCCTGCCCGCCCCCCAGCAGGCCACCGACAAGGCAGGCCACCCCTGCCAGCTTTGGCTCGAGGCCCCCCCGGCAGGCTGCTCCTGCCAGCTGCGGCTCCCCCAGCAGGCTGCTGATGAGGCAGGCCGCCCCTGCCAGCTCCAGCTCTGACTCCCGGCCCCCCCAGCAGGCTGTCCCCGCCAGCTTCCCCCCGCCCCCCAGTTCTGGCTCGGGTGGCAGGCCGATGACGAGGCAGGCCGTCCCTGCCAGTTCTGGCTCGGCTGGCAGGCTGCCAACGAGGCAGGCCACTCCTGCCACCTCTGGCTTCCCCAGCAGGCCACCGACAAGGCAGGCTGCCTCCACCAGCTCCGGCTTCCCCAGCAGGCCACCGACAAGGCAGGACATCCCTGCCAACTCCTGGCACCCCCCGCCAGCCCGCCCCTGCCAGCTCCTCCAGGCAGTCTACCTGCCTTTGTGCCTTTGAGCAATGTCTCCTGCTCCCCCCCCCACCAGCAGCAGCCCAAGACCAAGGGAGGGCAGCAGCCCCAGAGCCAGGAGGGCAACAGCCCTACAGCTGGGGGGAGGGCAGCATCCCCAGAGTGTGTGTGAGTGTGAGGGGGGAGCCAGCAATTCCACAGTGTGTGTGGAGGGGAAAGTAAGGTGACCAGAATTTGAAAATGTGCGAGGAGGACACCTGAGTTGACAAAAAAAAACATACTTGTATATGTATATAAATAATCATATAAATAAATGATCACGATATTAGTCATCTTATAAGACAAACAGACTTAACAAAAACAATGATATAACATTAAAAACATCAATATTTGACGCTCTTTTAAGAAATTAAAAATCTCGATCCATTTTTTATTAATTTTGCATTCAGTCCATTCATTGTCTTTTATTATGCTATTCCAGGAAGGATTGCTGGGCAGAGATGGCGTTCACCTTTCAAGGAGGGGGAAGACCCTATTTGGACACAGACTGGCTAACCTAGTGAGGAGGGCTTTAAACTAGGTTCGACGGGGAGAGGTAAGCAAAGCCCACAGGTAAGTGGAGAACATGGAGACCTGGGAGATGGGTCGGAAATGGGAGGAAGCGTGGGCTATAATGGCAGAGAGAACGGAGAGTCAGGGCAAAACTGGGAGACAAGGTCAAATCAGTATCTTAGATGCCTATATACAAATGCGAGAAGTATGGGTAATAAGCAGGAAGAACTGGAAGTGCTAATAAATAAGTACAATTATGACATTGTTGGCATCACAGAAACTTGGTGGGATAATATACGTGATTGGAATGTTTGTATGGAAGGGTACAGCTTGCTCAGGAAGGATAGACAGGGAAAAAAGGGAGGAGGTGTTGCCTTATATATTAAAAATGAACACACTTGGAGTGAGGTGGAGATGGACATAGGAGACGGAAGTGTTGAGAGTCTCTGGGCTAAAAGGGTTAAAAACAAGGTGATGTCATGCTAGGAGTCTACTACAGGCCACCTACCCAGGTGGAAGACGTGGATGAGGCTTTTTTTAAACAACTAACTATCATCCAAAGCCAAAGATTTGGTGATAATGGGGGACTTCAACTATCCAGATAAATGTTGGGAAAATAACACAGCGGGGCACAGACTATCCAATAAGTTCTTGGACTGCATTGGAGACAACTTTTTATTTCAGAAGGTTGAAAAAGTTACTAGGGGGGAAGCTGTTCTAGATTTGATCCTAACAAATAGGGAGGAACTGGTTGAGAATTTGAAAGTAGAAGGCAGCTTGGGTGAAAGTGATCATAAAGTCATAGAGTTCACAATTCTCAGGAAGGGTAGAAGGGAGAACAGCAAAATAGAGACAATGGATTTCGGGAAGGCGGATTTTGGTAAGCTCAGAGAGCTGATAGGTAAGGTCCCATGGGAATCAAGACTGAGGGGAAAAACAACTGAGGAGAGTTGGCAGTTTTCAAAGGGACATTGTTAAGGGCCCAAAAGCAAGCTATTCCAAGGCCGGAAAGCTAGAAAATATGGCAAAAGACCGCCTTGGCTTAACTAATGAGATCTTGCATGATCTAAAAATAAAAAGGAGTCATATAAAAATGGAAAGTAGGACAAATTACAAAGAATGAATATAGGCAAACTACACAGGAATGCAGGGCAAGATTAGAAAGGCAAAGGCACAAAATGAGCTCAAACTAGGTACGGGAATAAAGGGAAACAAGAAGACTTTTTATAAATACATTAGAAGCAAGAGGAAGACCAAGGACAGGGTAGGCTCACTGGTCAGTGAGGAGGGATAAACAGTAACAGGAAACTTG
The DNA here is from genome assembly GCA_019425775.1 of Rafetus swinhoei. NCBI lineage: Eukaryota > Metazoa > Chordata > Testudines > Trionychidae > Rafetus > Rafetus swinhoei. The sequence goes on from CM033426.1 coordinate 36,426,007, forward strand.
GAAATGGCAGAGATGCTCAATGACTTCATTGTTTCGGTCTTCACCGAGAAGTCTGAAGGAATGCCTAACATAGTGAATGCTAGTGGGAAGGGGGGAGGTTTAGAAGATAAAATAAAAAAAGAACAAGTTAAAAATCACCTAGAAAAGTTAGATGCCTGCAAGTCACCAGGGCCTGATGAAATGCATCCTAGAATACTCAAGGAGCTGATAGAGGAGGTATCTGAGCCTCTAGCTATCATCTTGGAAAATCATGGGAGACAGGAGAGATTCCAGAAGACTGGAAAGGGCAAATATAGTGCCCATTTATAAAAAGGGAAATAAGAACAACCCAGGAAACTACAGACCAGTTAGTTTAACTTCTGTGCCAGGGAAGATAATGGAGCAAGTAATTAAGGAAATCATCTGTAAACACTTGGAAGGTGGCAAGGTGATAGGAACAGCCAGCATGGATTTGTAAAGAATAAATCGTGTCAAACCAATCTGATAGCTTTCTTTGATAGGATAACGAGTCTTGTGGATAAGGGAGAAGCGGTGGATGTGGTATACCTAGACTTTAGTAAGGCATTTGATACGATCTATGATATTCTTATCAATAAACTAGGCAAATAGAACTTAGATGGGGCTACTATAAGGTGGGTGCATAACTGGCTGGATAACCGTACTCAGAGAGTAGTTATTAATGGTTCACAATCCTGCTGGAAAGGTATAACAAGTGGGGTTCCGAGGGGTCTGTTTTGGGACTGCTCTGTTCAATATCTTCATCAACGATTTAGATATTGGCATAGAAAGTAAGCTTATTAAGTTTGCAGATGATACCAAGCTGGAAGGGGTTGCAACTGCTCTGGAGGATAGAGTCATAATTCAAAATGATCTGGACAAATTGGAGAAATGGTCTGATGTAAACAGGATGAAGTTTAATAAAGACAAATGTAAAGTGCTCCACGTAGGAAGGAACAATCAGTTTCACACATACAGAATGGGAAGCGACTGTCTAGGAAGGAGTACGGCAGAAAGGGATCTAGGGGTTATAGTGGACCACAAGCTGAATATGAGTCCGCAGTGTGATGCTGTTTGCAAAAAAGGCAAACATGATTCTGGGCTGCATTATCAGGTGTGTTGTGAGCAAGACACGAGAAGTCATTCTTCCGCTCTACTCTGCGCTGGTTAGGCCTCAGTTGGAGTATTGTGTCCAGTTCTGGGCACCGCATTTCAAGAAAGATGTGGAGAAATTGGAGAGGGTCCAGAGAAGAGCAACGAGAATGATTAAAGGTCTAAAGAACATGACCTATGAAGGAAGGCTGAAATAATTGGGTTTGTTTAGTTTAGAAAAGAGAAGACATGATAGCTGTTTTCAGGTATCTAAAAGGGTGTCATAAGGAGGAGGGAGAAAACTTGTTCATCTTGGCCTCTGAGGATAGAACAAGAAGCAATGGGCTTAAACTGCAGCAAGGGAGGTTTAGGTTGGACATTAGGAAAAAGTTCCTACCTGTCAGGGTAGTTAAACACTGGAATAAATTGCCCAGGGAGGTTGTGGAATCCCCATCTCTGGAGATATTTAAGAGTAGGGTAGATAACTGTCTATCAGGGATGGTCTAGACAGTATTTGGTCCTGCCATGGGGGCAGGGGACTGGACTCAATGACCTCTCGAGGTCCCTTCCAGTCCTAGTATTTTATGATTATATTGTTAATTCTTCGTACTTCGTCGAACAATAAATTGTCATTTATTGTGATGCTAAATTTTTCTTTAACGAATAAAACTGTTTCAAGGATTTTATTCCATTGAATTTGTTCATTCAGCAGAATCCAATCAAACACGTACACTGGTTCGTCATGGTTAGTCCAATTTTCTAGATATTCAAGAGCATTTTTATAAAAGCTCATTGCCTCCCTCGTAAATTCTTTCTTCATTCCCGGATTGCTCTCTCGTAATTTGTTTAAATTAGTAATTACAACCAATGGAAGGAAGTTGGACTCAAGATGTGATTGCAGTTGTTCCTTTAATTGTTTAATATGCAATCCCACTTCTGTAGAAGTTATATGCTCTTTTTCAATACTTTTTATAACTGATTGGAACAAAGTTGCTTGATTGTGAACAAAATACAGAGTTACTTCAGCAGATTCATTCTTAAAAAAGTTTTTCAAGATCAGTGGACATTTTTCCAAACTTAAAAAATATTATTTTAAAGGCTCGAACAATTGCAGCACTCGTTCAATGGCTGGCATTAAAGCTAACCATCTTGTTTTCGAATATCCCAACAGTTTTTTATATTCAACTGAGGCGTCTTCGCAAAAAGTCTTTAATGATGTAACTCTTACAGTGAATCGTTCAAAATGTAAATAAATTTGAGGTATCACAACTTCAACATCGATCGACATTAAGCTTGATGCTGTATTGATAGCATTAGATACAATATGGGCATTGCAACCGATTCCAATAATCGTTTTCCCAAGTAAATGCATCATTTTCTTATGAACATTTTTATCGCCTTTGTGATTTACACTGCCAAAATTAGTATTTGTGTTATCGGCACACATCGCAATAACTTTATCATTCAAATTATGATTATCCACTAATTTTTTGATATGATTGGATATTATTTCAGATGTCTCACCATCAATTGCTTTCAAATTCAAAACTTTGATTTGAATACCATTTTCAAAACTGAAGTAACGAACTAACACCGGATACAACTTTGTATCTTTGTGGTTTGAAGCATCCGAAAGAAGTGTAACAAATTTAGCTTCATGTAAATCTTTCTTCAAATTCTTTTGTGCGTAAGTTTGAAAAACGTTGCGAATAATAGCCTCTCCTTTAGTTCTGGCACAATGGAATTTTTTTATTATAAAGTACTCTATTCAGTTTTGACGTACAATCCATGCTCCGAAAACTTTGATTGTACATCACAGTGTGGTATGCAGTCAGACCTTCAGCAGCTGCTAAATTCTTTTAGTCTTCTCCAAATGATGTACTTCCTAAGAAGTCTGTAACTTTCTGGGACATTGATGCCTATGTTAAAGAATTTTGATGTTTGTTTGATGAAACGTGCTTCGTTAGGCTGGATCGGCCACCTACTGCCACACTGAATTCCACCGAACAGACAGTACACTTCACTAATGAATCATCTCTTGTTTCATCCACAATTCTGATGAAAGGAAATTCCTTTTTTAAATTCTCGTTGAAATGGCATTTTCTTTTCTTCGACATTTTTAGGGTTAATTGTGTGAGCTAAAAAATCACATTGACATTAAATTAAAATGGCTCAAAATAAACAATAACATTTCATAAATACCCTCTAAGTGTACTTTTACTGTATATTAAGCCTTTTAACAGGGGTTCAATCGGTTTTGTAACTTACTGGCTTTTCTGACAAGTGACAAGTGCGCACGTCCAGCACTTCGACGGATGCGCGGATTGGCCAACTTTGCAGCGATGCTACTAGATTGCAGTATAATGATACTTTAAAAAACAGCAGGATATATTTTTTTGGCAAAGTAGGACAAGAAGGACAATTTTTTTCAAAGGAGGACAAAAGGAGGACATAATTATTGGGGAGGACAAGCCCCTCAAAAGGAGGACTGTCCTCCTCAAAGGAGGACATCTGGTCACCTTAGGGGAAAGACCAAAAAGACAAAATGTATATATATATAATATATATATATATATAAAAACACTTTTTAAAAAGACAGTCTTTCTAAAAGCGCATCAAAAGAGTAAAAATAAAATTTTCAGCTACCAATTTAGGAGAAAGATTGGATGGCTGACAGTTAGCAACTACCTTGAATCGTACTTAGCCATCCAATCTTTCTCCTAAATTGGTAGATGAAAACTTTATTTTTACTCTTTTGGCACGCTTTTAGAAAGATTGTCTTTTTAAAAGGTTTTTTTAATATATATATATATAGTCTTTGTGGTCTTTTACCTCCACACACACTGTAGGAATACAGTGTGGACATAAGTGAAGTTTTTTTGGAAAAATGGCCGTTTTTTGTAGTGTAGTGTAGAAACAGTCTGGGAATCCTTTATATGCTGCTTTATGAAGTTCCTTTGTGAAGCTTTTGGGCACGTCTAGACTACATGGCTCCGTCGACGGAGCCATGTAGATTAGGGTTGTAGGCAAAGGGAAATGAAGCGGTGATTTAAATAATCGCCGCTTAATTTAAATTAAAATGGCTGCTGTGTTGTGCTGATCAGCTGTTTGGCGGCACAGCGCTGTAGTGTGGACGCTCCACGGTCGACATCAAAGGCATTTGTCGACCTCCCCGTTATGCCTCGTGGGATGAGGTTTACCAGGGAGGTCGATAAATGCCTTTGATGTCGACCGCGGAGAGTCCAGACTACAGCGCTGTGCTGCCAAACAGCTGATCTGCACAGCACGGCAGCCATTTTAATTTAAATGAAGCAGCGATTATTTAAATTGCCGCTTCATTTCCCTTTGCCGAGTAAACAAATCTACATGGCTCCGTCGATGGAGCCATGTAGTCTAGACGTGCCCTTTGAGTCCTGTTTTAAGTCTTCTTTTAATTCCTGTGGCCCTCTTTGAGCTCTGCAAACATTGTTATCATTGCTTCATCTTGGTTCAACCGAAGTTTTAGCTCTCCTTGCAAACTGGATCCCAATACTTGGGGCACCAATGTTCCTCTTTTCTGACTCCCGCAGCTATTAAATTTTTGGGGCCTTGGTGATATTCCAGTTGAAGAAGTAGAAATTGATCAGGTGTGGTATTTTCTTTCATGTCATTTTATTTACAACAAACTTACAAAGTCCCATGTCTCTGCATGCAGAAGGCATCAAAGAGCAGGAACCAGCTTCTTTTGTTCACAGCACCAGATCTCTTTTCAGCATGCTTACCTCACATAATAACCTCTCCTCAGTTGCTTCCAGGTTCAGTCTCTATGCTTTCAGCTGCTCCTTTAGGCTCTGCTGTCTTTGTCTTTCCCAGTTTTTCTGTTCTGCCTTCCTCCCTACACACACAACTATCAAAATAATACTCAGCCAAAAGTTCAGGGAAGGTTCACACGCTCCTTTTGTGTTAGGTGGGGATTTTAACTCAACCCAAACAAAGTTCTATCCAGTTCTTAACAATATTTCTTCAAAAGTAGCCTACTCACAAGATTTCACTGAATTTTAACTATGTGGGAAGTCTGAAAAATCTGCAATTAAATTGCCATTGTCTGGAACAGAGAAAAGGTTGAACAGTGGGTGCTAAATTTGTCAAAGAGCTCAATATCAATTAACTTTAACTTGTGAAATAACTACTGGATATACTCGTAAATTCTCAGAAAACTTATTCTGTTTCCAAATAGTAATTGTTGTAAATTTGGGGAGAATTGCTTTAACTGCAAAATTCATCTCAGTCTTTACTATGGAACCTCACCTGATGCCTCCTTATTACCAGCAAGTCCAGTAGATATTGTTTGTGAGCTTACAGCCTTCTCAGCAGCACTTGGCAGTAGAAGAGAGATACGGTAACAAGAGGTGTGGCAGCAAGAAATCCTAGAACCATAGAAGTGTAGAACGGGAAGGGGCCTCAATGGGTAATCTAGTCTAGGCATCTGGGGGATGTAAAGCGTTGGTAGTTACAGCACTGCTCATGGAGCGCAGCAGCAAAAATGCTATCGGATGTCCACACTGTCGGCCGCCAGCACAGTAGTGTGACCACACTTGTGGCACTTGCAGCACTTTTTAGAGTGGTGCAGCTATCCCACCAAGAACCTCTTCCTCTTCTGCTGCAGAGATTTGTGGGGAGTAGCAGGGTATCCTGGGTCCTATCCCAATGCCCCATAGTGCATCGCATTGCATCCCAGCAACTCCTGTGCTTCTGTCCACATTTGACACCATCTTTCAATGGCTTCTATACTGTGCACTCTGCATCATTGGTGTGCAGGACTGGATTCCCAGCTGTTGATGAAAATGCTGATAGGTCTCACTAGCTTGTCATGCATGGCAGTCAAGTTATTTCTGAAGCTGCAAAGTGACAATGAAGAGTCCATGCAGTATTCGTACAACACGAGATTTCTTGTGGCATTCACAGAAGTGCTGATCACAGTAGAACACTGCTTCTTCTTCGAGTAGTTGTAACCACCATCAGGCAGATTTGAACCTGGGACCTCTGAAGCGGAGTATAGGAGCCTCTACCCTCTGAACTAAAAGCCAGCTGGTGCCCAGCCCCATGCTGTAGAGGTCTCTTGATCTTAACTGTTGCTGTGATCTAGGTACCACTTGCATTGCTCAGTAACCACACTAGGTGTGTGGGTTACATAGTGTCCCTGTGGAGCTCCACAGTAGGTGTTGGGCTCAACCCAGCGCTGCAAATCGGAGACTTTCAATAGCTGTAGTCAGCCGGACCGCGCATGCGCCGGCAGCGTCTCACACTGTTCGCACCCTTTGCCTGTTGCGCGCAGTCCGGCTCCCGCCAGATCCTCTCAACCAGCCCCGGTCGTAGACGGAGCTCCTTACTTCTCTTCATTCCAGTCAGAAGTTATTCCTGTGAATAGTTAGAATAGTAAAATAGTTGATAGTTTAGTAGTTAGTTGTATGTTTGTTACCATTTCTAGTTAGTTTAAAAACAAACAAAAAAACCCCCACCTTCATTAGACTGTTTGTATCCGCTTCTAGCCACCTTTAAAAAAAAAGAAAAAAGAAAAAAGAGAGAGAGAAGGAGACACATTTCATTCGGTCTCCACAATGCCTTGATCACCAGGTTTTAAAAAGTGCAGTCTTGGACTGCCACGTGGCCTGAATCTGGTGTCTGGGTGAGGCACATGTGCCGCAAACATGTGCCCACTGCTCCACGCTCATGGCCAGGGTGCACAGAGATAGAGAAATGTGCCTCCAAATGATCTTTTTTGATAAGGTGCTTCAAATTTCGGACACTACGCCAACAACGAGGCTGGAGTCTCCCGTGCCTCAGAAACACAGTGCGTCGTCTCCAGGGATGGCCCCAGCACAAACTATAAGGGCATCCCCAATGCACTCTCTGCCTGCTGCTCCGGCTAGCAGAATCAGTACGGGGGATAAATGGGGCACATCTGGCACTGTCCCTATAACTTCTAAGGCATCTACGAGCGCCAAACTTTAAAAAATGGTAACCCTGGCACCGACCACTAAGGAACCACCGGCACTGAGATCAGCATTAGCACTGGATATTCTGGCAGGCAGGACTCCCATTCTGCCACTGGCACTGCCAGTGCCGCTACCACCACAGGCGCTTCTTGCATTGTTGGCACCGGTACATCTGGCACCGTCAGCACGAGCATGTCTGGTGCCGTCGGCTCCGGCACCACAGGCACCATCAATACCTGCAGGAGGCGGCACCGATTCGGCACTGAAGAAAGCCTCTGAAAAGACATGCGTTCTCTGGAGTCCTATATCTCCCTCTCCGACCTTTTCCCCGGCACCCTCTCACTTGCCTCTGGCACGAGTGTCCCCCATGTCGAACGTGCATCACCGCTATCGCAGGGATCTCTCATATTCTCCTCGGTGCAGTCCTTTATCCCCGTATCGGGAACCACAGCAGGAAGATGCGAGGTATTATGAGAGACATCATTCTATTTCTCCACCACCTTTCTCAAGGATCTCTCCGCACTTCCCTCATTCGCCAACACGCTCTCCTCGCTCACTTTACTACAGACGGGACACCAGTATAATCTCTTCCAGGCAGTCATCACTGGCATGGTCTGATTGTTATTATGGACATTATCACAGACTGTATTAATCTTCACACCACCATTACTGCTCGCACTCATATAGGCGGTCCCTGTGCTGTTGCCGTTCAGCTAGTTACCAGCTGGTTGCCACTGAGCCACATCAACAACATCCGCCTACTCCATCCCCATGAAGTCCTATCACTCAGGCTCAACAATCTGAGCCAGAGGAGGGTCAGTTATCCAAAGTGGTGGACCAGCAGCCAGATGCTTCACCTATGGACTAGTCCTCATCCTCCCCTGACAAGGCATTTTTTCTGGGGGTATATGTCTCTGCCTGATGACCTGAAGCAATTTCAGGTGTTGTTTAAGCGGGTTGCGGAAAGCCAAGAGGTCCAGTTAACGGACGTACAGAGCACGCAATATCACCTGTTGAAAAACCTAGAGCCTCAACACCAGTCTAAGAATGCGCTTCCTATCGATGAGGCTATCATGGAGGCCATGGAGGAAATTTGGCAGACACCAGCCTCCACACCGCCAACAAGCAAGCGGGCTGATAAAAAGTATTTTGTGCCCATAAAAGGGCTGGAGTTTTTATTTAATCATCCACAGAGCGGCCCAGCACAGGCCCAAAGCTCCGCAATACAGGAATATCCTCGCTGATAAGGACAGTGAAAAATTAGATATTTTTGGCAGGAAGGTCTATTGATCAGCCACTCTACTGCTTCGCATTGCTTTCGAATCACAATTTCAACAATTATACGAAATTGACAGAACTTGTCCAATACCTCCCAGACTCCAAGAGACCACTCTTGAAAGCTGTGGTACAAGAGGGCTATACATCGACAAGAGCTGGGCTGTGTGACGTAGTGGAGGTACCTGGCTGGTTTCTATGCTGGCTCTGTGGTAACCCCCACTGGCTGCCATCGGTACCACAGCCCAGAAGGACTGGAGATGAGTCATTATGCAAAGAGGGTCTCTCAACCTGTCTGACCAGCTACCCCCCAAGGAGAGAGACAAAGGAAGGGGAAATGCTGCCCTGGCTGGGGGCAGGGCTGGAAGAGAGTGGGTTAGTTTTCTGTCTGGGATCATGGAGGAACCAGCCTAAGCCAGGGGCTGGGATTTAGGGGCCCAATCTCCCCCATCGCAAGGGGGGCTGAGGCATCCTAGACCTGCCCTGTAACCAGATTACATCGGTGCTGTGCTGTGTTGTGCTGTATCCTGGAGAAGGAATAAACTCTCCATTCTACGGGCTGGTGGAGTCTGTTCGTGCCATTACGGGGTGCAGGAGTCAGGGGACCCCAACGCGCGTCACACTGGTGTCAGGAGTGGATGCACTGCACCCGTGGATGGAGCATCCAGCGCGAGTGACTAGGCGCAGTAGAAGCAAGAGCCATGGAACCAGGCGTGCTGGAAACAGAGCGGCGGTTCCTGAGAATCGCGCAGCAGCACTAGACTGGTGAGTCTGCACCGAGGGGACCAGCGGGAGATGGCCTATACCCAACTGCTGAAGGCAGAGCTGGTGAAGCTGTGCAGAGAGAGGGGCTTGCCTGTGTGGAGCGCAACCAAGGCCCAGCTGATTGCCCGGCTGGAAGAGAATGACCAGCCACAGGGCTGGGATCCTGTCCCGTGGGAACAGCCAGACCCCACTGGGAGCGTGTCAGGCTTGGAGAGGAGCGGAGCGCTGGAGGCCGCCGAAGAGACCGGACTGCCTCCCAGGGGAGCACTGCAAGCCGTAGTCCACCCAGGGGGGGGTCCAACCCCTCGGAGCTGCGGCGGCTAGAAATCCAGCTGCAGATGAAGGAATTGGAAGTCCAGGACCGTGAGAGCAGCGACAGCATGAGCTGGCCATGGCCGAGCGGAGAAGCGGCAGGGCCCCAACTGCGCCGAGTGCAGATGAGCCCCAAAGGCCCGGGCAGCCAGATGCTTGGAGAAGCTCGTGGTGGCCCAATTGAAGGACATGGGCGACATAGACGGGTTCCTCAGCTCCTTTGAGAGGGCCTGTGGACTGCAACGGGTCCCCAGCTGACTGGCTGCAGGAGCTCATCCCTGCACTGAACCAGGAGGCCACCGGGTGCTCAATCAGCTGGAAGACCTACAGCCAGGGGATTACAACCGAGTCAAGGAGGCCCTGCTGCACAAGTTTGGGCTGACCCCGAGATGTACAGGAAGAAGTTCCGGGCGTGCAGAGGAGCCACGGAGACCTATGTGGATCTGGCCTCCCGCCTGGCGCAATACTGCCGCAAGTGGGTGTCTGGGGTTGGAGCCCAGACGCAGAGGAACTGCTCAAGCTGATTATGATGGAGCAGTTCTATAAAGCGTGCACACCCAGCCTGAGGCTGTGGCTCAAAGACCCAAAGTCCGGAGAACCCCCAGGAAGCGGGAGGCTGGCGGATGAGTTCACAGAGAGCCGGTCCAGGTGTGAACGGGAATCCCGGAGGGAAAGGGAATCGCGCAGAGACCGGTTCTCGGCTGAGCGGCGGAGAGAGGCACCTCCGAGGCGAGCCCCAGGGACCAGGACCACTCATCGGTGCCCCAGGAAACCAGCCAGGTACCTCCACTACGTCACAGGCTGCAGATCACCTTAGACGTTGCAGACATGGACACACGTTCCACAGCTACAGCGATTGCTATGAGGAGATCCTCCTGGTTCTTGTCAGCTGGAGTTCCAAAAGAACTTCAGAGTAAGGTAGAGGATCTCCTGTTCGAGAATCAAAAGCTTTTTGCTGACAAAACGGATGAGATTCTCCACTCAGGAAAAGACTTGTGTACTAACCTCCGTACTCTTGGAATGTACATGCCTCTGTATATGTGCCAGTGATACAACACATACCAGAGGAGGTACAATTATCCATACCACAAACAGCAGCACTGCCCCTATGACCAGTCTCGTTCAAAGCAATGCCCGCAGCGGAGGCGAACTCAGCTAGCTCGCACATCCAATCAGCCAGCTGCAAAACAGCAAATTTGACTCCTTGGTCGAGGGCGCGCAGATATCTCACGTTGTCAATCCGGAACATCAGGTCTCTTTCCTCTTCCATCACCAGCTAAGGCCACTCTATTGCCAATGGGCCAACATCACATTGGACTGTTGGCTCTTGGAAATTGTGGCACCCGGCTTCACGATCCCATTCCTTTCTATACCCCCCACTACCCAACCGCACCGTCCCTCTTCAGGGACCCTTCTCATGAGGATCTGCTAAAGCAAGAGGTCCATCATCTCCTCTATATTGGAGCCATAGAGAGGGTCCCCGGGGAATTCAGGGGAAAAGGGTTTTATTCCCATTACTTCTTCACCCAGAAGAAAACGGGAGGGTGGAGACTCATTCTCGACCTTCGGAAGCTGAATTGGCACCTCCGAAAACAACGATTCAAAATGGTGACCCTAACCACCATTATACCATCACTAGACAATGGAGGTTGGTTTGCGGCCCTCGACCTTCAGGATGCTTATTTCCACATTGCCTACCATCCATCCAGCACACAGGCGATTCCTTCGCTTTGTTGTCAGCCAGGAACATTTCCAATATTGGATTCTACCATTTGGCCTTGCATCCGCTCCCAGGATTTTTTTGAAAACTCTCGCTGTAGTGGCAGCGCATTTGCATTGCAGAGACGTCATGATATTCCCTTACCTCAACGATTTCCTCATAAAAGGCCGATTGCGCAAAGAGACATGCCATATGGTCACATTAGCCAGCCAGACCTTCAACTCCCTTGGTCTCATCATCAACGAACAGAAATCCACGGTGGAACCAACTCAAACTCTAAACTTCGTAGGGGCGCAACTCGATTCGATCTCAGCATGAGTGTACTTACCTGTCAAGCAATTCTGGGCAATCCAAGATTTAATAATCATTCTAACTCACACCCCTACTGTCTCAGTACTCACTTGTCTGCAGCTGATGGGTCATATGCTGCTACCACATTCGTGGTTCAGCATGCAAGATTACACTTCAGCTGCCTTCAACATTGGCTGGCATCAGTGTATATCCCAACAACACACAGTATTCCTGTCGAAGGTAGTCCTTCCTGTCGAAGGTAGGGGCCCAGGCAGAGACAGGTGCATTCTGGAGGTGAATGCCTGGCTGCGAGGATGGTGTCGCCAGGAGGGCTTTGGCTTCCTCGACCATGGGATGCTATTCCAGAAAGGACTGCTAAGCAGGGATGGCGTCCACCTTACGAGGAGGGGGAAGACCCTGTTTGCATACAGAATGGCTAACCTAGTGAGGAGGGCTTTAAACTAGGTTCGACGGGGACAGGTGAGCAAAGCCTACAGGTAAGTGGAGAACATGGAGACCTAGGAGATGGGTCGGAAATGGGAGGGAGCGTGGGCTACAATGGCAGAGAGAAAGGAGGGTCAGGGCAAAACTGGGAGGCAAGGTCAAATCAGGATCTTAGATGCCTATATACAAATGCAAGAAGTATGGGAAATAAGCAGGAAGAACTGAAAGTGCTAATAAATAAGTACAATTATGACATTGTTGGCATCACAGAAACTTGGTGGGATAATACACACGATTGGAATGTTTGTATGGAAGGGTACAGCTTCCTCAGGAAGGATAGACAGGGAAAAAAGGGAGGAGGTGTTGCCTTATACATTAAAAATGAACACACTTGGAGTGAGGTGGAGATGGACATAGGAGACGGAAGTGTTGAGAGTCTCTGGGTTAGGCTAAAAGGGATTAAAAACAAAGGTGATGTCATGCTAGGAGTTTACTACAGGCCACCTACCCAGGTGGAAAAGTGGATGAGGCTTTTTTCAAACAACTAACAAAATCATCCAAAGCCCAAGATTTGGTGGTGATGGGGGACTTTAACTATCCAGATATATGTTGGGAAAATAACACTGCAGGGCACAGACTATCCAATAAGTTCTTAGACTGCATTGGAGACAACTTTTTATTTCAGAAGGTTGAAAAAGCTACCGGGGGGAAGCTGTTCTAGATTTGATCCTAACAAATAGGGAGGAACTGGTTGAGAATTTGAAAGTAGAAGGCAGCTTGGGTGAAAGTGATCATGAAATCATAGAGTTCACAATTCTAAGGAAGGGTAGAAGGGAGAACAGCAAAATAGAGACAATGGATTTCAGGAAGGCGGATTTTGGTAAGCTCAGAGAGCCGATAGGTAAGGTCCCATGGGAATCGAGACTGAGGGGAAAAACAACTGAGGAGAGTTGGCAGTTTTTCAAAGGGACATTGTTAAGGGCCCAAAAGCAAGCTATTCCGATGTGTTGGAAAGATATAAAATATGGCAAAAGACCGCCTTGGCTTAACCACGAGATCTTGCATGATCTAAAAATAAAAAAGGAGTCATATAAAAAATGGAAAGTAGGACAAATTACAAAGGATGAATATAGGCAAACAGCACAGGAATGCAGGGGCAAGATTAGAAAGGCAAAGGCACAGAATGAGCTCAAACTAGCTACGGGAATGAAGGGAAACAAGAAGACTTTTTATAAATACATTAGAAGCAAGAGGAAGACCAAGGACAGGGTAGGCCCACTGGTCAGTGAGGAGGGAGAAACAGTAACAGGAAACTTGGAAATGGCAGAGATGCTCAATGACTTTTTTCGGTCTTCACCGAGAAGTCTGTAGGAATGCCTAACATAGTGAATGCTAGTGGGAAGGAGGTAGTTTTAGAAGGTAAAATAAAAAAGAACAAGTCAAAAATCACCTAGAAAAGTTAGATGCCTGCAAGTCACCAGGGCCTGATGAAATGCATCCTAGAATACTCAAGGAGCTGATAGAGGAGGTATCTGAGCCTCTAGCTATCATCTTTGGAAAATCATGGGAGACAGGAGAGATTCCAGAAGACTGGAAAAGGGCAAATATAGTGCCCATTTATAAAAAGGGAAATAAGAGCAAACCAGGAAACTACAGACCAGTTAGTTTAACTTCTGTGCCAGGGAAGATAATGGAGCAAGTAATTAAGGAACTCATCTGTAAACACTTGGAATGTGGCAAGGTGATAGGGAACAGCCAGCATGGATTTGTAAAGAACAAATCATGTCAAACCAATCTGATAGCTTTCTTTAATAGGATAACGAGTCTTGTGGATAAGGGAGAAGCGGTGGATGTGGTATACCTAGACTTTAGTAAGGCGTTTGATACGGTCTTGCATGATATTCTTATCAATAAACTAGGTAAATACAACTTAGATGGGGCTACTATAAGGTGGGTGCATAACTGGCTGGATAACCGTACTCAGAGAGTAGTTATTAATGGTTCACAATCCTGCTGGAAAGGCATAACAAGTGGGGTTCCGAGGGGTCTGTTTTGGGACCGGCTCTGTTCAATATCTTCATCAACAATTTAGATATTGGTATAGAAAGTACGCTTATTAAGTTTGCAGATGATACCAAGCTGGGAGGGGTTGCGACTAATCTGGAGGATAGGGTAATAATTCAAAATGACCTGGACAAATTGGAGAAATGGTCTGAGGTACGTAGGATGAAGTTTAATAAAGACAAATGCAAAGTGCTCCACTTAGGAAGGAACAATCAGTTTCATACATACAGAATGGGAAGCGACTGTCTGGGAAGGAGTACGGCAGAAAGGGATCTAGGCGTTATAGTGTACCACAAGTTGAATATGAGTCAGCAGTGTGATGCTGTTGCAAAGAAAGCAAACATGATTCCGGGATGCATTAACAGGTGTGTTGTGAGCAAGACACGAGAAGTCATTCTTCCGCTCTACTCTGCGCTGGTTAGGCCTCAGTTGGAGTATTGTGTCCAGTTCTGGGCACCGCATTTCAAGAAAGATGTGGAGAAATTGGAGAGGGTCCAGAGAAGAGCAACGAGAATGATTAAAGGTCTAGAGAACATGACCTATGAAGGAAAGCTGAAGGAATTGGGTTTGTTTAGTTTAGAAAAGAGAAGATTGAGGGGGGGACATGATAGCAGTTTTCAGATATCTAAAAGGGTGTCATAAGGAGGAGGGAGAAAACTTGTTCATCTTGGCCTCTGAGGATAGAACAAGAAGCAATGGGCTTAAACTGCAGCAAGGGAGGTTTAGGTTGAACATTAGGAAAAAGTTCCTAACTGTCAGGGTAGTCAGACACTGGAATAAATTGCCCAGGGAGGTTGTGGAATGTCCATCTCTGGAGATATTTAAGAGTAGGTTAGATAAATGTATATCAGGGATGGTCTAGATAGTATTTGGTCCTGCCATGAGGGCAGGGGACTGGACGCGCGATGACCTCTCGAGGTCCCTTCCAGTCCTAATATTCTATGATTCTATGATTCTATGATTCACAAGACAGTAGTTCCTCCAGTCCACGTTTGCAGATCCCTACTGTGGTGGACCAAACCAAGCAATCTCATGGCAGGCATGCCATTCCATCGGCCCCAGCCATTGAACCAGATAACTACAGGTGCCTCCCTCACTGGCTGGCGCGCCCATATGGACGGCATGACAGTGCAGGGCCAATAGTCAACAATAGAGACAACTCTTCATATGAACCTTCTTGAGCTCAGAGCAGTCTTCTACTCATGCAGACACTTCTGAGCCAACATATCTGGTACGACCACCAGAATACTTAACAACAACGTCGCAACAATGTATTATGTAAATCGGCAGGGTGGAGCACGGTTTCAGTCTCTCTGTGACGAGGCAGTCCAGTTATGAAACTGGTGTATTTGAAACAACACCACCTTAATAGCATCCTACTTACTTGGCACCAGCAATGCTGTTGCTGACTTGCTGAGCAGGCACTTTCCTCACGACCACGAGTGGGAGATTCGTACGGACATCCTTCGCCACATCTTCCATTAATGGGAGTCCCCACGAACAGACCTATTCGCCACCTACAACAATGCGAAATGTCGTTATTATTGCTCCAGAGTGGGCATTGGGCGGGGATTACTGGGAGACACGTTTCTGATCCGCTGGGGAACTTCTCTACTCTATGCATTTTCCCCCAACCGTGCTTATACCCAGAGTCCTAGAGAAGGTCAACACAGACTCAGCTGGATTAATCCTCATAGCCCGTGCCTGGGCATGACAACCATGGTTTCTATTCCTTCACCAGAAGTCCTTACAACCACCTTACCCTCTTCCCCTCCACCGGACCTACTCCCCCAGAATTACAGCTCTCTACTTCATCCGAACCCCAAGACCCTGCACTTAACAGCCTGGCTCCTAGCTGGTTCAAAGTGTCAGAAGATCTCTGCTTGCAGCAAGTTAAACCTGTTTTGATGCACAGTAGAAGGGAATCTACCCGAACGACTTACCTGGCGAAGTGGCACATATATTCCACTTCTGGCACCAGACCACCTAGTCGCTGTGTACATAAATTGCAAGGGGTATTTCTCCGTGGTTCTGCAGGCACTTGTGGATCACTGTGGGCGTTTCATGGGTATTAACACAGGCTGTTAGGAAAGGTGCATGACTCATGCATCTTTCTGAACATTGGCCTGTTTAGAAAGCTATAAGCAGGGACTTTCTTCCTGGAGCAGAAGATCACTGTGGAGGAAGTGGAAATGCCTCTTGTGATCCGTGGAGACCCTGCCAATCCCTTAATGCTGTGGCTCAAGAAACCACACATGGTGAGCCTTAACAGCAACAAGGAGCAGTTCAATAAGAGGCTGAGTAGGTGCAGAATGACTGTGGAGTGTGCTTTTGGTTGTTTGAAGGTATGCTGGTGATGTTTATACAGGAAGCTGGACCTGGCCAATGATACCATTCCTATGATGATCACTGCATGCTGTACCCTCCATAATATTTGTGAAGGGACGGATGAAAGCTTCACTCAGGGCTGAACTGCTGAGATACAGCACCTGGAGGCCTAAGACCAGGGCTATTAGAGGAGCACAGCATGGAGACGTAAAGATCAGGGATGCTTTGAATCAGCAATTTGATGTTGAAAGTCAGTAAAACTTGTTGCCAGGCATGGGAGTGCAATGGCTGTATTGCTAGGTGGTTAGTGATTGGTCTGTGCATTGCGCTTAGTGCTACAGTGACCATAGCTTTTCTGGGGTGTGCTTGCTTTCTTGTTTGTTTTCATGTAATGGAATAAAGATTTCTTTGGAACGCATGAATTTTATTTATTACACATTAAGTAAACATAGGACACCCGTGAAACATCAAACAAACATCTGCACTATGGGAGATGGGGGGGCAGTAGTTGAGGCAAACCCGAGAGTTTCACAGATTTGTGTATGTCCACAGTTCATATGCAGCCCTGCTAGCTGATGTGTTGTACAAGGGGGGCTCCAGTTCATCAGGGCTTAACTGCATGTGGATGAGTGTTGAGTGCATTGGAAGCCTGCGGGAGTCTGCATGGATGTATGTGAGGCAGGCAGGTGTGGAGTGTGGTGGGTGGCAGCCAGGGACATAATGGTGCCCAAATTGCATTTGCAGGGATGGAGGGGGTGTATTGGAAAAAGTTTTGGGACACCAGTTGTGGAGGGAAGGGGGTTGGTTGTGGAAATGCTCCATGTGCAGTGCTAGCAGCACCTCCATCATGTTCCCTTGCTGCTCCATAATGCTTAGGAGCCACTGTGTGCTCCCCTTCCACTCTCTCCTGTGGCTGTCCTTCCACTCCTTCAATTCCTTGTGTTTGGCATCAGTGTGGCTCAGGAGATCTTGCAAAAACTCCTTTCTAGCCTTTCTTGGGTGCCTCTATGCCTGTCTCAGATGCTCTGCAGGATTTTGAACTTTCTGAGACTGGCATTCCAAGGCCTGCTCTAGCACGGCCAAAATTGCAACACATTACAAAAGGCCCATTATTAACATTAGACACAACTCTTGTGAAACACTTGTGTACTCCTTGCCGCAGAATCTCTTGCTGCAGCTGGGCAGGGTGCCAGGGAGCAGAGGGCTTCATTTGCACATGACTGTACTGTGTTCTGGGCAGGTGTGATGTGGGGAGATCACTGTGGTGGGCAGGGGGAGCAAAAGTCCCAGTAATGGCTATTCATATCCACAGACTGTGTTCATCCTGGAACACATTTAGCTGCTTAGAGCGAGCAGAGAAGCAAAGGAGGGTCTTTGACTGCGGGTTCTGTCCAGGACTATATTATCTTTGCGCAGCGATGGCTCCCCCCATGCTGATGGCATAGTGGTGAGGGAATGTCAGCCTTCAGGAGTGAAATACCATGTTTACTTTGACAGCTAATTTGAGGCGAAGGGCAGCACAACAGCTGCATGACATTTTCAATGAGAACTATGAGGTAGATTAGTAAGATATTGCATCAACGCTCTGTTCTCCATCTGACTGACCCTCTGCTGGTAGCAGCATCACACAGAATCAAACCTTCTTTCTGTAACCCTCTGACTCCCTGCATTAATGTCCTCCTGTGGCTCTGTGTTCCTCTCCCCCTCAGCACACTCTGCCACATCTTCCTCCTCCTGTTTCAGTCCAATGGCAGATGGGCCCGGAGCTCCTGAGGTGTCCACGGGGGTCTTCAGAGTGGAGGTGTGGGGGGGCCACTTCCAAATATATCATCCAGCTCTTTGTAGAGCCTGTAGTTCAGTGGTCACCAACTAGTAGATTGGGATCTACCGGTAGATCTTGGAGCCTCTGACAGGAGATCCTGATGGGTCTGGCCAGGAAGCTACCAAGGGCTGGCACTTCAGCTGCTCCTCCTCCCACTGTCATGCTGCTCCTGCCTTGTCTACCTTCGACCTGCCCCCCTGGGAGCCTCCTGCTTGCTGTGCAGGGTGCGGGAAGGTGAAGGGGGGGGGTGCTGATGTCAGGGTGTCCCTCCTTGCCCCACTTCTATACCCGGTCTCCACACAGAGAGGAGGGCATGGAGGGAGCTTGACAATGCAAATCGCTGACAGAGACACACACAGTGTGTGAGAGTGACAGTCTCACAAACACACACTGTCTTTCACTCTCATCTTTGACCCAACACACATGGGGGATGGTTGTTACATCTTTTACTGCTTGCAAAGTGGGTTATTTTTGGTTTTGTACTGGTCTGTACATTTCATAATTTTCATTTCTCTCTTATGCTTAAATTTAATTCTTTGAGCAGTGAGTTCTAAAATACCTAACCTGTCCTGGCTGGAGTAATTATCCCTTTGGTAACTACTGCTCTTGGACGTGGCTGGCATGTCCCTGCAGCCTCCGAGAGAGGCAGAGCAGGGGGTCTCCACATGCTGTCCTTGCCTGCAGACATCATTCCTGCAGCTCCCATTGATCAATAATAGGGAACCATGTCCAGTAGAAGCTGTGGGCTCAGTGCCTGTAGATGAGGGGCAGCACATGGCACCATGGAGCCATTGCTGTACGTGCCAGCTGTTTTCAGAAGTGGTGCAGGGTCAGGGCAGGAGTAAGCCTGCCTTAACTGGACTGCTTCACTTGGAAACAGTCTCAGTTAAATGGAGCCCAGACAGAGCCTGCTTCCTAAACTCCTGTCCCAGCCCTGAACCTCCTCTTGCACCCAACCTCCTGCCCTAGACATGACTCCTCCTGCACCCAAACTCCTTCTCAGAGCTTGCACCCTGAAGCTCTTCCTGGACTCCAAGCCCCCACCCTGGGCTAAGCCCGGAGCCCCTCCCACACTCCAAACTGTTGACCCAAGACCAGAGCCTGCACCCCAACCCGCTACCCCAGCCTGGTGAAAGTGAGTGAGGATGGGAGAGGAAAGGGGATGGAGTGAGCAGGGTGAGGCCTTGGAGCAGGATGGAGCAAGGGCAGGGCCTCAGTGAAGGGGCAGGAAGGAAGTGGGACAAGGGTAGTTGGGTTTGGGGTAGATCCTATATTGCATTTAAATTGAAAAAGTGATCTGGTAGTTAAAAAGGTTGGAGACCACTGCTGTAGGTCATAGGTGCAGCACCGGAGTGGCAGTTTGCTTCTTGCAGCTTGTGGTAGGTGTTTCACAGCTCATTCACTTTGACCCTGCACTGTAGTGCATCCTGGTCACGGCCTCTTTCGGTCATGCATCTTGATATGTACCCTTAAGTATCATAATTCCTAAGGCTGAAGCGCAGCTGGAACTGGACGGTCTCCTCTTCCCAAAAGCTGATGAGGTCCAGCATCTCAGCATAACTCCAAGCTGGAGATCTCCTGGTGCGTGGACCAGGCATAGTTGGCTGGAGAGATGCACCAAGAACACACCATGCATCATTAGTCAAATAGGAAGGGGACTTTCAAATTTAAAAAAGAACACAAGGGTGGGTCTTGGTTACCTGAGCAAGGCAGAAGAGTTCGAACACATGACCAGAGAGGCCAGAACAGATATTGTGGGAAGGCTGCCGGAGGCCAGTCAGGATGCAGTACTACATCACAGTGTCCATTCTGGCTCCCAGTACTGTCTCCAGAACACAGCAAGCTCTACGGTTCTCGCCGAGGTGGTTTGCCTAGAGCACAACAACTGCGGAGCAAGTACACACCAAGTGCCTTGCCAGTGTGGACACCTTGGAAGTTACAGTGCTGGGGGCTGATTTACTGTGCAGTAACTTGCCAGTGTAGATTTGGCCTTGGTCTTGAAAACCTCTAGTAATAGAGATTCCACAACCTTCTTAGTCAGTTTGTTCCAGGGCTAAATACTCTGATAGGAAGTTTTTCCTAATGTCCAACCTGAACTTCCCTTGCTGCAATTTAAGCCCATTGTTTTTAATCATCTCCTATGAGGTTAAGGAGATTTCTTTTGTCCACCATTGAACTGGTAACCTTTTATGCGCTTAAAACTGTTATGTTCCTTTTTAGTCTTCTCTTCTCCAGACTAAACAGACCTGTTTTTATCAGCCTTTCCTCATAGGTCATTTTTTCTAAACCATTAATTATGTTTGTTGCTCTTCTCTGAAATTTCTACAATTTGCCCATAGGTTTCCTGAAATCTTTCTCAGAACTGGTCACACTACTCAACGGCTATGTCCACATAGCAGCATTATTTTGGAATAACTAATATTATTCTGAAATAACAAAGAGTGGCTGTGTCTAGACTGGCATGATTTTCCGGAAATGCTTTTAACGGAAAAGTTTTCCGTTAAAAGCATTTTCGGAACAGAGCGTCTAGATTGGCATGGACGCTTTTCCGCTTTGCGGAAAAGCATCCGTGGCCAATCTAGAAGCAGCTTTCATAAAAAGCCCGATCGCCATTTTGCGATCGGGGCTTTTTATGAAAACAAATCTCAGCTGTCTACACTGGCCCTTTTGCGCAAAGTTTTGCGCAAAGGGACTTTTGCCGAACGGGAGCAGCATAGTATTTCGCAAAAGCACTGATTTCTTACGGTAGGAAGTCAGTGCTTTTATGAGAATTGCCGCCAGTGTAGACAGCTGGCCAGTTTTTCCGGAAAAGCGGCTGATTTTCCGGAAAAACTGGCCAGTCTAGACACAGCCAGTGTGTTTACATTGCAAGCCATTATTTTGAAATAATGGCAAGCTGGAGGACTTTTTTACTCTGACTTCTGTAACCCTCATTTTACTAGGAGTAAGAGAAGTCGAAGGAAGAATGTTCTTCCTTCAACTTCTTGTTGTATAGACAGCGCCAAAAGCCAAAATAAGCTATTTCGACTTAAGCTAGGCAATTGACATAGCTCAAGTTGCGTAGCTTAATTCGACTTTTGCCTTGCTGTGTAGACATGCCCTTTTTGAGGTCATATCAGCGTGGAATAGAGCAGAAGAATTACTTCTTATGTCTTGCTTACAACACTCCTACTAAAATATCCCAGAACAGTGTTTACTTTTTTTGCAACAGTCTTACACAATTGACTCATATTTAACTGGTGATCCACCATGATCCCTAGATCCCTTTCTGCAAGACTCATTCCTAGCCAGTTATTTCCCATTTTATATGTGTGAAACTGATTGTTCCTCCCTAAGTGGAGTACTTTGTCTTTATCGAATTTCATCCTATTTACCTTTCTCCAGTTTCTCCAGGTCATTATGAGTTATAATCCTATCCTGCAAAGCACTTGCAATCCCGACCAACTTGGTGTGTTTCCTGACTGTATGTGTTCTTTATGCCATTACCTGTCATGTGCAGAATGGTGGCAGGATGCAGAACAGTTGCAAGAGGCCTGACAGGAGAATGCTGCAGCAGAAGGCACAACATGAGGAAGTATGGCAGTAAAAACAACAGCAGGTGGAATGGCAAAAAGAGATGGAATCAGGAAGAATTGTAGTATGCCTATAGCATCACCAACATACAATCCATGTCTTATTCTTATCATGCTTCCAGCCATTATGTCTCCTTCTGCTATGCTCCCTGGTACAATGTTTCTTCTCCTTGCCTTCTTCTCACGCAGCATGTGTGACAGAAGTACAAAGGTTTGTGGCAGTGTGCAATCAGGGACAAAGCAAGATGGATAGGTGCTTGTAACTGGACTTGTGAGCAAGAGCCTGAAATCTGTGGTCCTTGGAACTCTTGGCAAATCTCTTTGTAATGTAACCTAAAAATTCCAGCTTTGCAGTGAAAGGTAGCAATGGGTATAACTCATAGGTTTGGTGTGAAGAAGCTCTCAGCAGTTGCTTATCGAAATTATTTGAATTAGAAGCTGTGAGATGAAATTAAGAAAGGGGAGAATTAAGCTGCATTCTCCCTACAAATGAGTGCCGAGATCAATCATGCACTGGCTGGGAAGATAAGCTGGTGTTGCTAATGTCTAAAGTACACGATTCTGTGATTCTTTGAGGTACATAATAAGGCTGCAAATCTCCTATGCATGGTTTTTGCTGTAGTACTGAGCTTCTTCTGCTTTCTGCCCTGTCTCAAGTTGCAAGCTCTACCAACAGCCTCCACCAGACAGAATAAGAAACTTCACCAAATTTTTCTGACTTCCGGAAATATTATATTGGTTTCAGTCAGAGGGATGGGAAATGTCTGGATTTTTTAAGACAAACCCATTTGCCCATTAGAACAGGACAATGACATTTTTCCTTTTCTAATAGCTACTTGAATATGTAGCACTTACAATGGGTTATAGCCAGGAAGCAGAACTATGGGATACACTATAGAGCTGTGCCTCATCTGCTAACTGATCCCTCTCTCCAGGACTGAGTCTACTATTACAAAGTCCTGGGCCACTGTGGGCAGTCATCACTTAACAATGGCTATCAACATGCTCTTGAGTGAGGTTTCCCTCTTTAGTCCCCAGTTGTAGAAGTCTCATCTCCCCCAGCCCTGTAAAAGTCAGACTTGTCCCAGGCAGGTCATACCCTATCCTGCAGGTAGAAGCAGGAGCTTTATATCATTGCAATGTGCTCATTCATTGGGAAATTATCTGCAATCTTTTTTTCCTCTTCAGATTCTCCATTATGATCAGGCCACTTTGAATTGGAGCTGGAATCTTGGTGTATTTCACCAGAGGGGCGGCATGCATCTGGCATGAAGCCAGAATCTGTGCCATCTGCCCTACCCCAATGTAGCACATGGGGCAAGGTGGACAGAGTAAGATTCTTCTTCACTCCATTGAGCCACACACCAAAAGGAGGGATATAAAAAATAGTTCCAAGACAAATTCATGCCTTAAAATATTTCTAAAATGGATGTGGCATGTACAAAATACAATGCAGTAAATGTTAATGGCTCTTATTTGCAATCATCAGTCTCATCCCAAACTCAAGCCTAATGAGTCCTTTCCCCGACACCCTGCCAACATGCATTCTCTCAGTAAATATTTCTTCTGATATTTCCATAGTGAACAAATGCAACTGGAGGCACTCAAAGGTGTACACACAAACATACCTTTAGCACCCGGCCTTACTGAAAGCTCCTTTTCCATTACATATATTGTACAACAATATTCAAAACAATTGATGTTAGTTAAATTATAATGGGGTAGATTAGGACAGCTAGCAACACCACAGTATCAATAATTTATTACTGTTTATGCTGATAGAGTAATTTTACTACGAGCACTTGAGAACAGCTTGAACCTTATACAGAGTAATACAACTTGCAACATACCAGTGGATAGGGTGGATACTTAAGAAAGAAATGAAGCTTGGAACAAAGCATACATTGAAACAAATATGCTTCTGCATTTATCTAGCTTCATGTACAATTTAATACTAAATCAACATATTATATTTAATGATTTTTTCATATACACATAATGTTAAGAGCTAATCAGAAAAGTTCATATTACAGTGTAACTATGTACACCAAGCTCTGAGTGTTTAGGGATATTCCTTTCACTTACACACATTAGTACGCTCTTCAAAAATTCCCTACTAGACATGGGGAGGAAGATATTGGAATATGGACTCAGACTTGTCTTAAGAACAATGTTCAAAGGAACAGTAAACATTTTGTAGAGGTGTATATGCTGCTTGTTGGCCTTACATTTAACAATATTCATAGGGATTACAACTACAGGTTTTTTTGTGGTATGGAATTTTAATTTTCTTGGAAATGATCTTTAGTAAGAACAGTTTTCTTGTGATTATGGTATTCTTTACTTAAAGCCCCATTTTAGGCTAAATTTGGAATGTGTCAGTATTGAACTACTGCTAAAGTGTATATATAGCTAAGAGACATACAGACACATTGAGATTTTAGAGGATTCTTTCCTGTTACTATTGTTGTACTTGTGCCAGGGCTAAGAGGATTAGTTACTCTTTTCTGAGAAGTTCTTGTCAATTTCTATAATTACCTTTGTTAATGTAGTAATGGGTGGGATTGTGCTGCTACCTACAACCACACGACTCCACTACCATGTCTTCATATTGTTTGTAGACCACATTATTTGCAGAGTCTATAAAGAGAATGCTAATAGGACTCAGTCTGGTTGGAACACAGCATGTTGGAGGAGTAGATTCAGGGTCCATTGAGTTCATTAATGTTTGGATTACTGCATGATTGGTAGGTTCTAAATGAGATCGAAGAGGAAATTCACAAAGCCCTTCACAGTGATAAGCTTCATATTCCAGAGGGGCTATAATCCAGTCATCCCAGCCCATATCCTTAAAATTCACATGGAGAGCCTTTTTACTACACCTTGCCTTCAGGTTCTTGTTGGGCCTCTTCCCTTGCCTTGTTGCTAGGGGAGCCCTTCTCTTCCTCCGCTGATTGAATAAGTATTCATAAACAGTTTTGTCATCTTGGCCTGATCTTGCCTTGATTTCATTGAAGAACAGGTCCCTTTTTTTGGTCCTCCCAAATACCAAGAAGAGAGCCTTTTCATTGACTTGCCTTCCTGTTCTGTTCAATCCCATACTCCTTAAATCAACAGCTCTTCCCTTATCAAAAGCTTCAAGTTCAAAACACAAGTTAATCAAGTTTTTAAAATTCCTAAAAAGTTTCCAAATGTCAAATACTTCCCACTTTGGCGTATCTGCAATGCTGACAGTGCGAGAGTCCAGTAGAGTTCCTGCTTGTCTGTTTGTGGGGCAGCTGTACAATTTTACTTGAGAAGTTTTCCCAGGAGAATGAGGCTTCCAAGTCTCAGAGGGCTTTTTCCTTAATATCCGCAGCTCTGCCCCCAACAAACCATCTTTTTCTAAAGCACTGATGTCAAAAATATATTTTTGTTTTCTTATGGCTGGAGCTCTGTCATCTAAAAAAAGACAAACAAAAACAACCATACATATTTTTAAGTTTATTGTAAAAAAGAATGAGTATTAGCTCTAAAATTCCTCCCTTTACTTCTAACATTTGCCCATAAACTCACAAATTCACTTGCTATTAGCTCACAATCTTGGAAGTAATACAGCTGCTCCCCGAGTTGCGAACGGTTGAGTTACGACTGTTCGCACTTACGATCAAAGCTCCCATGGAGCGGTCGTAAAGGCGGTCCCCGAGTTACGAAAGTGACCCGCGCTTACGAACAGTGCGGTCGCGTGTAACTCAGTGGGGTCCAAGTTATGAACTGATCGAGTTACGGCCAAGTGTTTGGTCCGTAACTCATTCGTAACTCGGGGAGAGGCTGTAATAAAGAGCCTTTTCAGAAATCTGAACTGAGATTCAGAGGAGCTTAATGATTCAGTAGTGAAATGGATTCTGAACTCTTCTTGTTTCAGCCAAAGAAATGTCATCTTCTCACCTGTGGGGCTGTGTCTACACTGGCGCGATCTTGCGCAAAAGCGGCTGCTCTTGTACAAAAACTTGCTGCCTGTCTACACTGGCCGCGTGTTCTTGCGCAAGTAAACTGACATTCTAATGTATGAAATCAGGGCTTCTTGCGCCAGAACTCCGACGCTCCCACTCAGGAATAAGCCCTTTTGCGCAACTGTTCTTGCGCAAGAGGCCAGTGTAGACAGGCAACATGAATATCTTGCGCAAGAAAGCCCTATGGTTAAAATGGCCATCAGAGCTTTCTTGCGCAAGAGAGCGTCTACACTGGCAAGGATGCTCTTGTGCAAAAGCACATGCCAGTGTAGACACTCTCTTGCACAACTACTTTAACGCAAGAACTCTTGCGCTAAAGAGTTTTTGCGCAAGATCACGCCAGTGTAGACGTAGCCTGGGTGTTTTCTGGCCCCAAAGTATCAATTAGCCAACCGGCAGAATTCCTCCTTCAGGTGTGAGCCCTCACAATGAATGCCACCACTTGCATTCTTGAAATAGGACTGAAGTGGGGTTTAGGTGGTGCCTGGGCCTCATGCTGTTCCCTGCACAGTGGTGAATTTCACAAAGAGATATTGCAATGGTTTGTCCCTTCAAACCCAAATCCTCCAGGAACTGCCAGACACCAGGGTAACTGTTTTATTAAGGCTAGCAACTTATTCTGACAGTAAAAAAAATATAACGCCACTGAAAAATTGTTGTTCCATTTGCCTGGTAAGGTTCATAAGAAGCACTATTAAGAAACATGGTTATTTAAACTCACCATGTTACATTAACATGGCCTTCCAAAGGAGAATCAAGTATTTCATCTGGACTGCAGCTGTGCTGAGCAGCATCCCGTTTCACTATAGCAGCAAAATTGTGATAATTAAATCTCTTCTGAGTGTCCATTCCAGAGGAGATTGTCAGTGACAACCTCAACATTGCGCCCTCCTCCATCGCACTCCCAGGAGCTGCTCTTTATGGGCACCATCCATGCTCCCTTCAATCCCAGAAAAAAACTCATCCTGACATGGAGGAGAGCAGCACTGGGCTCAGATTACCCTACTAGAAGTGTCAGGTGAATACCTGATCTGTGACACTGTCCATCTCACCAATCAGAAGAGCTAAATGATGATCAGGAAATGAAGCCTGTTCGTTTATTGGAGGAAGAGGTGCCCAAATCTATCTCAATTTTCTCACATTTTTCCACAATCAGAAACTCATGCCACAGCGTCTCAGGTCTCTCCTTGGAGAGGCCAGCATTTTAACAAAGAGCCTCTTTGTTTGGCTCCTGGAAAAGCACAGAAATAGCACTGTCTTTGTGGCACCATGTGCCTGTAGACATATGGCTCGCAAGAAAGAAAAAGATATTTTACCAACTACTGTAGCTGAAGTATGAAAAGCCCCAGAGTTAGATTTTCAAAGGTGTTTAGGCACCTAAACATGCCAGTAGGCAGTCAGTGGGTTTTCAAACCACCTGGGCATCTAACACCCATTAATATGAGGTAGGTGCCTCTGTGCTTTTGAAAATTCCATTAGGCATCTGCCTGCATCTTTGGGCATCAAAAGCCTTTGAAAACCTGTCCCTAAAGGTTTTGCTTCACAAGCATATAAATACTATAGCCTGCTGCCAGAAGAATCTTCTAAACTTTAACTGAAAAGAGAAAAATTGCCTTTGAGTTATGTGATTCTGATTACATTTGAATCAATCAAGCTGTTTTCTTTTAGTAATGATTATTTTTCAGGTAACAATATATACAGACATGCACCACATACATACTGACGTGACATGCACACTCAAATGTGGTAGCACCTTTCTTACCTTGTCCTTTATCTATAAAGCTTGTTATTGTGTTGGCAAGTCCAGTCTCCAGTTTTACACTTCCATTAATGCCTTTTCTTTCTGCATCCGAGAGAGTCCTGTAGAGGGAGAGCATGTATTCATGTGGCGTTATAGGGGGGTGTTTGAAAGTCCCTTTAGGTTCCCTTTGTGTTACTGGCTCGTTAGCCTTTTTGGTTTTATAAGAACTGGTACCAGTATTACTTGTGCTACTTTTTCTGAGTGAAGCTTTGATGCCACGGTTCAGAGCTTTTGGGGTCACTGTCCTTACTCCAGATTGTCTGTATGGGGACTGCCCTACCTTTGTGTCTGTGGTCCCTTCTCTAGAGAGACTCTTCTTTGGTTCATTATTCTTTGCCAAGAGAGCTCCAGCTTGAACAGTATTGCTTTTAGCTCTAGCCTTTAAGGTCCCAGCACTATATCCATGGTTTCCAGTCCTAAAGGTACCTGCCCTTGGTGAGGGATTTGTCTGTTTTCCTTCTGCTTTTAACAATCCTAACTTGGATCCTGGGTTACTCTGACCTGCTACAGAATTACTAAACAATACAGAAACTAGAACCAGATAGAACCAAGTCATATGCCAAAGCAGTAAAGTGAGAAAGTGCAAGATTTTCATCCTCTGGTCTTCCTTTGAATGCCACTAAAGAAAAAATCAGAAAAGG
Source organism: Rafetus swinhoei (assembly GCA_019425775.1). Lineage (NCBI taxonomy): Eukaryota > Metazoa > Chordata > Testudines > Trionychidae > Rafetus > Rafetus swinhoei. The sequence goes on from CM033426.1 coordinate 36,454,098, forward strand.
TTCCTCCAGTTTGGCATAAAAAAACATGAAAGAAATTAAAAACTGAAGTCAGCAGAAATAGATTTCTTTTAAGCTTAAAACATTTTAAATCTGTTTGTTTAACATTTGTATCCAGTCCCATAGTGGAAATGCTCATTTATTCCAATCCAATCTTCTCCTGTCCTCAGTTAGCAGCTAAAAAGAACTTGTTCTTGAAAAGAGAAGGTTTACCACCCCCTTTTCTTCTGTAAAACTGACTGAAAGCTTGAAGGAGACTTGTTTAAATCTGAGTGGGTTGTGTTTTTTTTTTTCCAAGAAGGAAGAATGGCGTAATGCTGCCTCTGTGTTACAAGTTTCTTTTTCTTTTTTTCTTTTTAAGTTTTGAATCCCTTCCAGTGAAAATATTTCACACACACAGACCTGCAGGTGCTTAGAATTTTTTTTGCAAACCTGAACTCAGGAATTGGAAACGGAATTCCAACAAAAACCTATTTAATTACTCTCTGATGTCATGCTGTCTAAACTAATTTAACTGCGATATATTTCTTTAAAAAAATCCTCTTTACTCTTTGCATTAGCATGAGTCATACTCTGCTTCATGTGAAACAACTCTGTAGGATCAAAACTCCAGAGGATGCCATTTAAAGTGGTCATACAACCTTTACATTAGCCTTAGATGAACTTCATATTCAAATAGAACAAATTAACAGCATTAATACTGTATAGAATCTGTTAGAATAAACATATTCAAGTGTCTTATGATTCATAAGACATTTCATATAGTTCTGGATTTGGAATCTTTTCCTTATAACTGCAACAGTGAAGTCACTTTGTCATTTGGTAACTGAAGGACTTTGCTAACAAAGCAAGTTTTTAACAAGGACAAAGTTTAATGTCTTGTATATCTACTCACACAATTAACATATTTTGAAGGCATTAATTGTTATACATTTAGAAAATAAAGTTAATTTCAGTTTGATGCAAACACTTGAACAAATGAACTGAAGCATCATGAAATACACAGGGATTGGTTCCCCGTTTTGTAGACAGCATTTCATTTCTCTTCAGATTTCTCCATTTCTGTAATATGTTCCTTGAAGTAAAACTTACCTACAAGTTCTGTTTCTGTCCAGAATTAAGCAGCAGTGTCCCCTGCAGGAAAATAGAGTTTCTGTCAACCTAAGGCACTGGGGGAGCCAGAAAGATAGGATTCTAAAACTACTATTCACAGGCTTGGTCTATGCTAGCAACTGATGTGGGTGTAACTACATTGTTGTCCTGTTGTTGTAGGCAGCATCTGCATTATGCGCTGCAGCACTGTTTTATTGTAGACAAGCCCTCGTTCTTTTAATGGCTTCATGTCAATATAATCCTTTACTAAATAGTGAAATGCGCAACTTTAATGATCCATTCTGAAACCTCCACGGAAATAGCATATAATCAGCGTGTTGGGACTTAGCAATGGGAACTGTCCGATGTGTCAAACTAAACCAGTTTGTATTCTGATTTAAAAGATACTGCAGAACAAACAAATCTGTAATGTGAGTTATAGAAAATGGATTTCTAAATGAGACCTTAGGATGGAAGAACTGTCTGAGATCAAATAAGATTGAACTCAATCCCTTGCCCCAGAGTGAAACTGAACTCAGTCCCAGCAATCTGAACTTCAACTATTTCTGAGGCTGAGTAGTGCCACCATTTTTGGTATGCTTCTTTGTTTTCATTTTCACAAATCCCTGTGTGTCATGCTTTGAACCAGGTCAAGAAGCAGAAATTCCAAAATATTACAGCAACTAACTCATGAAATGGAATCCTACAGCTCTGTCTAGTGCGGGTCTCCAAATACTTTACTAAGACGGGTAAGTAACTAAGGATGTTAAATTGCGGTTAATTGACTAGTCGAGTAGTTGATGGAATTTCCATCGACTACTCGACTAGTCCATAGGCCCCCACTTGAGCTCTTCTACATGTCAAAGGAGGAATGCGGAACTCCACGTAAAGCCCAGGGCCAGTGAGAAGTCCCTCTAACTCCGGGCTGCACATGGGTGCCTGCTTTGAAATGTACAAGAGTCCCCAGCGGCTGCATGCACGTGGAGCCTGGGGTCAGCTGGGACTTCCCAGCTGACCCCAGGTTCTGGGGAAATGCTGCGCGGAGCCCGGGATCAGCTGGGGAGTCCCCAGCTGACCCCAGGATCCACGGTTGCCCCTTTGAAATGCGGAGGGAGGGCTTCAAAGGGGCAGCCGCCACACAGCTGATCCGGGGCTCAGCTGTGCAGCGCTGCCCCCTTTAAATGCCAAGGCGGCGTTTTAAAGGGGCAGCGCCGCACAGCTGAGCCTCGGATCAGCTGTGAGGCAGCTGCCCCTTTGAAACCCTGCCTCCGCGTTTCAAAGCGGTAGCGCCACACAGCTGATCCCTGGCTCAGCTATGTGGTGCTGCCACTTTGAAGTACCCTTCCCCCCTTTTGCTGCCTGTGACAGCCCCCTTTGGGCGCGAGCACCCCGCTCGAGTCTGGGACGAGGGCCCTGCAAGCCCGACTGCCGACTTGTGACAGCTCCCCTGGGCGCGAGCACCCCTCCCGACTCCGGGACGAGGGCCCTGTGAGCCCGACTGCCGACTGCTGTTTGCGTGTGAAGGTCCCTTGGGCACGAGCCCCCCGCCCGAGTCCGGTTTGAGGGCCTGGCGAGCCCGCCTGTCCACTGTTTTTCCCCTTTCGGTGATCTGTGCCGGGGTCCGTTCCCGGTGACCCGAGGTCTTCATGCTCCCTCCCGGGTTTTGCCTTGCCTCCCCCTTACAGGGGTGGGGCTGAAGGGGGACCCGGGCCCTCCCTCTCCACCGGGTCCCAGCCCGGGGCCCTAAGTGCAGGGTCGACGTTTCCCTGCACGGCTGACGGGGTACGTTCCCAAAACGTGTCAGCCCACGGGCGCCACAAGGACCCCGCCCTGGGCTGCTTCATAGCAAGGACCCGCGAGCCCCAGGGTGTTCGTCTCCAGCTCCCCACTGCCTACCGTGGTTCCTGATGCCTGGTCCTCGGTCTGTCCCCCAGCGCTTCTTCTGGGGCCTTGCTCTCCCGCGGTGTTGCTTGGTTGGGGCTCTCCGTCCCCCGTCTGTGGACGCCCCACCATTCCCCTACTCCGACGCCGGAAAGCCCTTTTAAAATGGCCCTCCGGCCGTGACACGGTACAGCGGCCCTGCCCCTTCCATGGCGTGGGGTCCTCCCCCGTCATTTCCGGACAGCTGCCCGCCGCCTTGGCTCCAGCCGGCTGTACGCCGGGTGCGGGGCTTGTGTCCTGGCCTCGGCCCAGGAAGGAATGAGGGCTCCCGCCGCGTCTTGGCTCGGCGGCGGTGGCCCGCCCCTCGGGCTTGCTGCTCCTGGCGCGGCTCCCTGCTCCCCTCTCCCAGCCGGCCTGTGTGCGGGCTGTCGGTGGCCCGTTACACAGCTTCTATCTCATAGAGGCAGCAAGGGGGGGAATATCGACTATCCGACTATTGGATAGTTGACTAATCCTTAACATCCTTATAAGTAACACTTTATTAAGTGTGTAAGTGGGTAAGAGCTGTTATCTCCATTTTATAGATGGGGAAATAGAGGCACAGAAATGTTCAGCGACTTGACCAAGATCATATAGCCAGAAGAGAATTTCAAAAAGCACTTGGCATTGAACTAACTTGGCTACCAAATGCTAAGATCAAGTGTTGACGTCCAAAGGATTAGAATATGCCACTTCTGAGTACTTAAATCAACATTAATGGAAGGACCTGAAGCAGAGCTCAAGGGACCATGCTAATAGCCAGACACACAGAGCATGGATACCCAACCAAAAGTAGAGAGCTCTGGAAGTCAGAGCAGAAATACTAGTTTTGCAAGATTTCAGATAAAAAGGGCTAAGAGAAGAATCTTTATACTTTGGTTGGGTATGCTGCTAAAATTGTAACAGAATAAAGGATGGATCACATGCAAGGACAATATTCACAGCTATGTTTCAATAATTTGAAAGTATAATCTTGATATCTGGGTATATTATACAAACTTTGAGAGAAAACCAAAACTGCCATGAACTGGTAACAAGCCAAATTAGGCTTTTCTGCCCGAAACAGCCCTGGCCTACCAGGGAGGTGCTCACTTATTGAGGGGTCATATGGGCCAAATGGAGAGAGGAGGCAAAGGATGCTCAGGAAAAATATCCAGGGGCCAGCAGAGAGAAAAGGCCCCCATGCAGATTCTTTAGGGGTACTTCCATTTAGCCAGCTTGGTGAATCCAGGCCCTTAGGCCTCTATGTCCTTGAGTCCCTGGATAGAACTCCTTCTCTGGCATGTTGTGTCTGTTGGTCCCTTGCATGGAACTCTTAGGCACTTGTGTCTAATGGGCCTTGGATGGGGACCCTGGCCACAAAGCCATTGGATTAAAGCCTTACAGCTATTCAGTGCTGAGCATTCTGACTCACTCTGTGACCCAATTAATATTTAATTTTTATATCAACTGGAACAGCTTCAGTTGGAGAGGTTGAGAGGGTTCCCACAAAGTACCACATGGGTCCAACCACAAGGTAGAAAGGCCTGATTTGGTAGCTGCTGAAGCCCTACACAGACAGCTGTGTTTGTTACTTTTTGCATTTTTGTTTCTTGTTTTAACATTGCTGCCTCTTTCGGTCCTCCACCCTTTAGAGGCCCTGCTGGTAAGGTCCAGAAATGCTGCCGTGGCAGTACTTTGATGTTGCTGCCCCAAAAGGGGCAGAGAAACACTGCCACGGTAGCACTGCCGGACTCTAAGGCTGGGCCGCTGATGGGGGTAGTAAAAGGGGGTGCTGCCCCAGGACCTGGTGATTGAAAAGAGCCCAGGACTCCCGGCCACCACAGAAGCAGCTGGGAGCCCCAAACCCTTCAAATTGCTGCTGAAGCCCTGGGGCACAAAGGGATGTCTGGAGGAGCCTGCCCCTTCTGCCCAATGCCCTACCCTTCTGGGGCCCCAGAGCTGCCCAGGACCCCGGCGCCAGGTGCACCAATAAGTCCTCCTTTTACTTTCACCCCCTGCAACAACACAGGCTCCAGGTTTTTTGCACTTGTTGGCGTAAATCAGAGGTTTTCTATCTGATGGAAACTGTGAAGCTGGTAACCTTTCAACAGTTCAGCCAGCTCATCTGAGCAAGGGGTGGGTCCATCACCAGCAGGCTATGTGTGCGGAAGAGGCAGTCCACCTCTCAGAATATTTTCTGGAAGCAAAATTAGATTGTGAGTTGCCAGGAAAGCCCAAGAAGCCCATCTCTGCTACATTGGAGTCCATGAGAGGATGGTTACAGCTTGCAACAGCCCCTTTGGACACAACTTCAACAGGCAAGGGGACACATTGGCAGTCTCCCCAGGGATGGCCTTGGGGCTGAATAATATGCTAAGGATCACAATTGAAGGAATGAAAAGAAGGGAGGGGGTCCCATAATTTGCATTACTTGTGGGCAGGAGACAGCCACGGGTAAAAAGATTGACCTCAAATGCAATGTGACTGTTCCCAGGCCTGTACCTCACAAACCCAGTTAGAAGCTTTTCAGCTCAACGGATAACATTATTCCAGTCACAATAGATGGAAACACAATGCTGGGCCTGGTTTAGGAGAGACCAGAGGTGAAAATAGGCTGGTATAGGCTGGGATAGGGTACTGGTAAGAAAGTGGCTGAAGTAGCTTTAAGGCTCTGTCTACACAGCCAACTTTAATGCACTGCTGCAGCAGTGCTTTATTGTAGCTGAGTAGTCACAGCTCCAGCACTGAGAGAGCTCTCCCAGTGCTGTAATAAAACCATCTCCATGAGGGGAGTGACTCCCATTGCTGAAGCAATGTCTACACTGCCACTTTACAGTGCTGAAACTTGCATTGCTCACGGGTGGGGGAGGACACTGAGTGGTGAGGAGCCCCAGAGAGCCGGAAGGCGAGTAGCAGTGGCCATGTCAGCACCCTGGGAGCCACCTCCGAAGGGTTGTCTGTGACCACACCCCATCACATGGTGAATTAAAGTCATGCAAAGGGAACCAGGAAGCTAAATGTGTAGAAGTGGAGGTGGGAAAGTGGGTTGCAACACGACTGTACAGGTGAGAAATGTAGCACTTACTCAGCCCTCTTCTTTAAATCTTACACACCCTGTTGACTCATATCCACCTTCTCACCTACTGTAATCTCCAGGTTCTTTTTTGCAAAACTGCTGCTTAGCCAGTTGATTGCCAGTTGATCCATTGTAGCAGTGCATGGGATACTTCTGTCCTAAGTGCAGTATTCTGCTCTGTCCTTGTTGAATCTCATCAGATTTCTTTTGGCCCAATTCAGTTTATCATTCTAGGCCACTCTGGATCCTATTCTTACCCTCCAGCATATCTACCTCTCCCCCCTGCTTAGTGTTATCCACGAACTTGCTGAGGGTGCAAACCAAGCCATCACCCAGATCATCAATGAAAATTAGGGATGTGAATGAGTAGTCGAGTAGATGATTAACCCATAAGGCTAGGCTTATCATTTAATCTGTTGACTACTCGCATTCCCCTCCTTACTGCCTCTGTAACAGAAGCAGCAAGGGGTGGAGGCAGGAGTCAGTGCCGCCTGCCCTCCCTCCATGCTGCTGCCTCTATCAGGCAAGGGAAGCTGCTGAGAAGCAGCCTTTGCTGGGGTGGGCCCTGGCTCGCCGTGGGCAGAGGCTACTTTGCAGCAGCAGCCCCTGCCCATGGTGGGCCCAGGTTCCCGGCAGACAGAGGTTGCTGCAGGAGCAGCTTCTGTCTGCAGCGAGTCTGGGCCTGCCGTGGACTGAGGCTGCTTTGCGGCGGCAGCTCACGTCCACAGGGGGTCCAAGCTCCCTGCAGACAGAGCAACCTCTGTCTATGAGGAGCTCCTACCCAGGGGCTGCTGCTGGAGCAGCTTCTGTCTGTGGCCAGCCTGAGCCACTGTGGACAGAGACTGTTTCACAGCAGCCTTCCCTGCCTTCTCTCCCCACGCCCCAGTAGCCTCTCTCTGTGGGGAGCTCAGACCTCCTGCTGATAGGGGCTGCTGTCACCCCACACTGATAGGGGCTGTTGTCACCCCCGGGGCAGCAAGAAGCTGGTCCATGGAGGTAGCTGGTTTTTAAATTGGCTCCCCTTGCCGATTGGCTCCCACCTGACGCAGAGTGGAAGATTGCACTGGCTGCTGTCCCCGTCCCCAGGGACTATAGAATAGTCGACTAACAGCTAAGAATTCATGCGGTTAGTCGACTATTCTGTTACCCGCTATCTAACATCCCAAATGAAAATATTGAATAAAACTGGCCCACTGATCCCTGTATACATATTCTAGATCTGATGATAGCATGAACTGTAAGTAGGCACACATCTGTGCTCACATGGGTCCTCACTTCAGAATCAAGGTATAAATTACCCTAGTAGGAGAGATGGGGAAGAACATAGAGAGCAGATTAGTTAGTTGACAGAATACATTAGCTTGGTGGGCTGTAAAGATGAGGATTGTACATCTCTTTTTTACAGAAAAGCTACTTCCAAAAAAGTGCTTTTAGCTATTTAAGTTTATTCAGAGGAATTTTTCCTGTATTTCAACATGTAAATTCCCTCTGCTTATTCACACACCATCACAGATGTTACGTGTGATGCTAAATTTGAATAGGTTTCATCTCTTTAGTTACACCCCTGCTGGATAATAAGAAAAGATTAAACAACATGACTTACTAATATTTACAAAGAGACAAAAGATCAAAGTTAGTAGTTCTAACATTTTATTTTCCCTCAAAATCCTTCTTATCTGATGCTGTAAAAATCAGAAGGCCCAACACAATATCTACAAAGGACATCAAAGATTGGTAACTCCTTTGTAAGTCATTGAGAACATTCCAAAATTCAGAAATTGAAGTAAAGTTTTTGGTGCTATGTGCTTCTTGGCAACTTAACATCTGCATAGTCAAAATTGGTGCCTGTTGAGCCATAGTGATCTGCAATTATTTTTAATTTCTCAATATCAAGAAATGTTTCACTCTTTGGGTCACAAGAACTTAGTGCAGAAAGGAAACTGGAATCAATGGCAATTAATCTGTCAAAGCTCATCAAGAATTCAGTCCAAAACTGGATAGTAGAAATCAGGTTTTATAGATTCTTGTGTTCTTGGGAACTTCATGTGTAGGTGACTGACCCAGTGTACTAGAAACAAAAAACAAGGCAAACCTGGAGGATATTTTGCTGGGTGGTCTTGCTTTTTCTGTTGTGACTGAATATCTATTTCAAGTTCCTTGGCAATGATTTCAGCTTCATCACATAACTCCTTCCATTTTCTTTCAGACATTCCCATTTCTTGAAAAGCAGCAATATTACTTGCTACTAATCCTTGGCACTTGATACAATTTGGCTACATCTACACTGGTGGCTTAATGCGCAAGAACAGCTGTTCTTGTGCAAAAACTTGCCGGGTGTCTACACTGCACGCGTGTTCTTGCGCAAGTAAATTTACAGTCTAGCGTTGGAAAACAAGGCTTCTTCCGGAAGAGTTATTCCTCTCCACATGAGGAATAAGCCCTCTTGCGCAAGAGCTCTTGCACAAGAGGGCAGTGTAGACAGGCAACATGAATTTCTTGTGCAAGAAACCCCTATGGCTAAAATGGCCATCAGAGCTTTCTTGCGCAAGAGAGCGTCCACACTGCCATGGACGCTCTTGTGCAAAAGCACATGCCAGTGTAGACGTGCTCTTGTGGAAGACTTTTTGAGCAAGAACTCTTCCACAAAACAGTTCTTGCGCAAGAAGCTGCCAGTGTAGACGTAGCCTTCAGGTTTTCATTTTGCAGTTCTTCTAAAGCACTATTCAAAATCTTTAGTTCTTCTAAAATCAAGATCCTCACAACAAAGGAATAACTTTTTAGCCTTGGCTTCAATAGTTTCTAATAAACTAGAAAAGCTGACTTGAAACAGGAGTAAAACTGACACTTTTAAGTCATTTTAATTTCTATTTAAAGCTATTTACTTCCCAGAAGACTCTTAAAGGCAATGCTACAGTGAGAGATTTACCTGAGTCTTGGATAGGCACTGCAAACAGACCTCCAATACAAAACTTTGGAGGGGACAAGTGCCCCCTACTCCCTAAATCCCCATGGCTTCTCCACAGCTGCTTGTGTGAGCCTCATACCTAAAATAAGGCAGGTACAGCAACAAGGGCGTGGGGCTACCTCTCAGTGAGGAGTACAGACCACTGGCAGCACAAAGTTATAGGATCACCCTGCATTCCTCTGGGACACAGTGAGGCTTCACCCAGTCCAGACATAGCACAAAAAATGGGGCTGCTCTAGAAACATCCCAAGGCCATGGCCCTCCGGTCTGGGCGCACTGTAATAGTGAGCAAGCCAGATTCTCAAACACGAGACCCTACTCTAACCTACCAAACCTACTCAGACCCTACGCCACCAGCACTCCCAGCTATCTCCGTGATACCACCGATTTCCTGAGAAAACTACAATGCATTGGTGATCTTCCAGAAAACACCATCCTAGCCACCATGGTTGTAGAAGCTCTCTACACAAACATCCCACACATAGATGGAATACAGGCTGTCAGGAACATTATCCGAGATCATGCCACAGCACAACTGGTGGCTGAACTCTGTGACTTTATCCTCACACACAACTATAACAGATTCGGTGACAATATATACCTCCAAACCAGCGGCACCGCTATGGGCACCCGCATGGCCCCAAAATATGCCAACATTTTTATGGCTGACCTGGAACAACACTTCCTCAGCTCTCGTCCACTAACGCCCCTTTTCTACCTAAGCTACATTGATGACATCTTCATCATCTGGACCCATGGGAAGGAGACTCTGGAAGAATTCCACCACGATTTCAACAGCTTCCACCCCACCATTAACCTCAGCCTGGACCAGTCTACACAAGAGATCCACTTCCTGGATACCATGGTGCAAATAAGTGACAGTCACATAAACACCACCCTATACCGAAAACCTACCAACCGCTATGCCTACCTTCATGCCTCCAGCTTCCATCCTGGACACACCACACAATCTATTGTCTACAGCCAAGCACTAAGGTACAACCGCATTTGCTCCAGCCCCTCAGACAGAGACCAACACCTACAAGATCTTCACCAAGCATTCTTGAAACTATGATACCCGCACGAGGAAGTGAGGAAACAGATTAACAGAGCCAGACATGTACCCAGAAGCCTCCTACTACAAGACAAGCCCAAGAAAGAAACCAACAGAACACCACTGGCCATCACCTACAGTCTTCAGCTAAAACCTTTCCAATGCATCATCAGTGATCTACAACCCATCCTGGACAATGATCCCTCATTTCACAGGCCCTGGGAGGCAGGCCAGTCCTCGCCCACAGACTACCCGCCAACCTGAAGCAAATTCTCACCAGCAACTATACACCGCACCATAGTAACTCTAACTCGGGAACCAATCCATGCAACAAACCTCGGTGCCAACTCTGCCCACATATCTACACCAGCGACACCATCACAGGACCTAACCAGATCAGCCGCACCATCACTGGTTCATTCACCTGCACATCTACCAATGTAATATACGCCATCATGTGCCAGCAATGCCCCTCTGCTATATACTTCGGCCAAACTGGACAGTCCCTACGAAAAGAATAAATGGACACAAATCAGATATTAGGAATGGCAATATACAAAAACCTGTAGGAGAACACTTCAATCTCCCTGGACACACAGTAGCAGATTTAAAGGTAGCCATCCTGAAGCAAAAAAACGTCAAGACCAGACTTCAAAGAGAAACTGCTGAGCTACAGTTCATCTGCAAATTTGACATAATCAATTTAGGATTAAACAAAGATTGTGAATGGCTAGCCAACTACAAAAGCAGTTTCTCCTCTCTTGGTGTTCACACCTCTAGATCAGCTGCTAGAAGTGGGCCTTACCCTCCCTGACTGAATTAACCTCCTTATCTCTAGCCTTGTTCTGGCCTGCATAGTTATAGCTGCCTCTGGAAATTTCCACTACATGCATCTGATGAAGTGGGTCTTTGCTCATGAAAGCTTATGCTCCAACACATCTGTTAGTCTATAAGGTGCCACAGGACTCCTTGTCGCTCAAACACATGCTCACTCTCACCCTCCACCCCCACCGAGATGGTGACTTGTCTCTCCCAGCTGCTTCTGATGCCCAAACTAATGCACCTGTTCAGGACTGCTGCCTCAGAGGGGCATATTACCTCTTTTGTGGTTTCCCTTTGCCTCTCTGTCAGAATAAATTATTCTATTCTTTAGGGAGAAAAATCCATGGGGGCATTAATTCTGCACTTGCACAGTGGTGCATAATTCCTCCAGGAGCAATCCTGATTCTTCCTCTGCAAGAGAGCAGATTTTGCCTGCCATGAACTTGTGGATCCAGGCAGGTGGAGTGGTTCCCCCCCTACCATCAAGAACAACTATCAAAACTAAGGTGGCAATGTAGCATGTTTGGGCTCAGGCAGGAGCCCAGGCTCTGGGACTTCTGCACTTTCTGGTTGTCACACTGTCTGGAGTGGTCCACAACTGTGAGTGCCAACCTCAGGGCAGCCTGTCAAAAAGCAGGGTATACACTCCAAATAGGTTGTATGTTTCATAATTAGATATCATCAGTGCAGTAACAAATGTGAAGTCCTGAAGCACCAGTAATCAGAAACACATTCAAATTGCTTCCAGTGCCAAGAAATCAGTCACTTCCCCCAATCTCACCCAAAAGACAATGCTTGTAGTTTACTATAGAATTGGCTAAGGATTTATTAACTAGGAAAAAGAAATGAGAGTCATTTACAGGTTAAAATAGGCAACATAAATACACAAATGAGTTACAGTGTATGATTCCAAAAGATGACAGTGTTGTAGTAATCTGTTGGCATTTAATGGCTTCTAAGGCTAATCCAGGTTGAGCCTGGGGATCTCTGCTTTTGTTTTCCAGCTCCAGTCTTATGAAACTTCGCTTAGCAAAGATGAAAGGTTTTATGCCAGCCATTTTTATTTCTTCTTCCAGAATTCAGGCTTGTGGACAAGCTTTCTTGCACATAACACCTTCATGGTTTCAAAAGTTCGGCGTCACAAGTAAGATTAATTCACGCAGCAACTTTGTCAGAGGCTGGGAATGGGTGACAGAGTTGGGATCACTTCTGTTCATTCTGTTAATTCTGTTCATTCCCTTTGGGGGCCTCTAGCATTGGCTATTGTTGAAAGACAGGATACTGGGCTATGTGGACCTTTGGTCTGACCAACTGTGGCCATTCTTATATTCTAACTTGCAAGCTGTGTGCTGTGGGAACACTATAGAGTGCAAACACATCATGCACTATAGAGCACTATAGAGTGCTGACACATTACAAAGACAGCCTCCCCACCTTTGGATTCGTTACTGTGTAAATTGTTTACTTCTTCATTGTATCCCTCTGTTATATAATGGTCATGCCAATTCACTTTCAGAATATGGTCTGAAGAAGTGGGTCTGCCCCACGAAAGCTCATCACCTAATAAACCATCATGTTAGTCTTTAAAGTGCTACATGACTGCTTTTTTTTGTTTTTCGAAGATCAGACTAACACGGCTACCTCTCTGTTACCCCTCTGATTGGTGCTGCAGGGACACTGTGTTTGTCCATTGTGGAGTATGTAGTATTGGGAGGAAAAGGTTAATCTTCTGTTGCTTCCTCCGTAGATGAATTGCTATCCTAGTTGTCTGGGCTATAGTCAGCTCATTTCTTCGTGTTTATGTCCGCCAACTGTGCCCTGGGTTTGTTGGCTTCTGTAGGGCGCCCATGGGTCCCAGTAGGGCCACTGTGGTGGAAATGGTGGAGGTATCCATTGTGTCATCCGCCAGCTCTGGGATTGCTGTTGTTGTGTTGCAGCATATTGGAGGGCTATGCACTGGCCCCTTATTTCCTCCTCCTCCTCATTGCTAAATCTCTCTGATATTAGTGATGCTGGTGTCGACGCCCCTGGACCTTCGTGTGCCATCAGTACTAAAGAGCAGTGAGCATGGTACTGAGGCTACTGCATGGTACATCCTCTACCTGCAGGACACAGGACTATCAATTAGTTCCATCGATGTACATTTGTCAGGTATATCAGTGCTACACCCACCAATTCAAGGGTATTCCGTTTTTTCCCACCCGTGTGTTAAGAGATTTATGAAAGGGATACGAAACCTATGTCCACCACATAAAGAACCAGTGCCATCATGGGACTTGAACCTTGTGCTGGACTCAATCATGAGATGACCTTTCAAGCCGCTCACAACTTGCCCGCCACTCCACGTATCAATGAAAGTAGCCTTTCTTGTAACGATAACATCAGCCAGGAGAGTGGGAGAGACAGCGGCTCTCATGGTGGACCCGCAGTACACAGTGTTCCAGAAAGACAAGGTTGTCCCCAGAACCGGTCTGAAATTCCTTCCCAAGGTACCTACCTCATTCCATTGTAATGAACTGAACTGATATACCTACCTGTGTTCTTCCCAAAACCACATGAAGACAACAACCAGGCAGCGCTACACACGCTGGGTATATGCAGGGCATTAGCCTTCTACCTGGACCGCACAAAAGACTTCCGACGAACACCCAGGCTATTCGTGTTGTGTATGGATAGGTCCAGAGATCAACCAGTTTCCAAACTGCGAATATCCAAGTGGATCTCTGCAGGCATATAGCTGGCTTACTCCCAGAAACACAGATAGCCACCAAAGTCACATGAGCGCATTCCACAAGATTAGTATCTACCACGACCGCTTTCCTTAAGGGTCTACCCATAGACATTACCTGCAGAGTGGCAACATGGGCTTCGGCCAATACTTTTGCACAACATCACACAATTCAGATCTTTGAGGACTCAAGACACTAGATTTGGATGTACGGTCCTGTCCAGCATCCAATCCTGCATCATGGAGCGCCCACCGCCAAGCAGGAACACTGCTGCATAGTCACCTAAGTGGAGCACCCACGGGGACCCTTGAAGAAGGGAAGGTTACTCACCTTGTGCAGTAACTGGAGTTCTTCGAGATATGTCCCGGTGAGTGCTGCACACCCGCCTTCCTCTCCTCTGCTCCAGGATAGGAGAGTCCAGTGTAGAGAAGGAACGGAGGGAACGGCCGCCGGTGTGTGTGCAACTGTCATTCTGAGCGATTGCGCAATACTGCAGCATGCGCTGGCAGCCGGGGAGGAATGCTAGTAAGAATCTCCAGGCCTTGTGCCCAGTGGTGCTGACACATCTAAGTGGAGCACCAACAGGGACACATCTCGAAGAACTCCAGTTACTCCAGTTACTCCAGTAACCTTCCCTTCTTCTACCCTCATGTCTGTGCCGTGAACTTACATGAAAACACCTCTGGACTCTAGTGATCAACCATAACAACTGTGAATGGGGTGTGGTGGAGGGGAAGAGTGCTGGGCACGTTCAAGGAACATTTATTTATTGACTCTGTTTTAGTGACTTTACTCCAGAATGCTGGATTTGTGACTGGGAATCTTATAATAAATAGATGTTTCCTAGTAGGCCAAGATTTTAAAATGCATTATTTTCCAAGATTGTTATTTCACATCGTTGCTATCTTGAGAGGTTATTATCTTGGGGAGTTTCTGTATTCAACATCTTTATTACAATTAATTTTTTACAATCAGAATGGCCATACTGGGTCAGAGCAAAGGTCCATCTAGCCCAGTATCTTGTCTTTCAACAGTGGTCATTGCCAGGTGCTTCAGAAGACCAGCTTCTGATGGTCTCTAGGGACACTCAGGCTATGTCTACACTACACTGTAGTTCAAAATAAGATACACAATTTGAGCTACATAAATTGCGTATATTATTTCAATCTTATTTCAAAATAGCTTATTTTGTAGTTTGGCACTGTCTATACAGCACCAAATTTTGAAATAACCTGCTATTCTGAAACGTCCCTTACTCCTCATGGAATAAGGTTTACAGTGACATCGGAATAGTGAGCCCGAAAAAATGAGCTTGCTGTTAAGACGCAGGATAGCTATTTCAGGATACTCTGGTATCCCGCAATCAGGGCCGACTTATCCATTAGGCACAGTAGGCACAGTGCCTAGGGCCCACGATACTTTTAGGGGCCCACGAAAATGTTTTAATTTCTTTTAAAATCAGAAGAAAAAAAATGAACTTTTAGGGTCTAAGAAAATGTTTTAATTTTTTTCTCACATCAGAAAAAAATGAAACTTTTAGGGCCACGAAAATCTATTAAATTTTGCCTAAAACAGAAAAAAAAATGTTGAAGTATTTAAAGTTATATCAAAAATAATTTTTAATATTTTTTTTTATGGAGGAAGGGGCCCACAAAAGTCATAATGCGGCCCTGCCCGCAATAGCATTGCAGTGTAGACCTAGTCTTAGAGCATGGTGCTACATCCCTGCCCATCCTAGTTAATAGCCACTGATGGACTATCATCAGTGCCCACGAAAACTCACGATCCCATCTACGTTTTGTGAGTCTATAAAGTGCTACCAGACCATTTGTTGGTTTTTAAGTTTATCCTGTACAGACTAACTCGGCTCCCCCCTTGAAGCATCCATCATCCAGGAATTTAGCTAGTTTGTTTGACTCGTTACAGTTTTGGCCTTCGAAGCATCCCTGGCAGAGTTCCACAGGGTGACTGTATGTTGTATGAAGAACTATTTCCTGTTGAGTTTTAGATCTGCTGCTGATTAATTTAACTGTGTGACCCTTAGTTCTCGTGCAGTTTCTTCACACCAGTCAAGATTTCATAGCCCTCTCTCATGCCCCCCTTCCACGTCTCTTCCCGGCTGAGCCGTCCCAGTCACTTCACTCTCCTCCGGTGTGGTACCGGGTGAGCCGCGCTGTGAGCGCAGCACATTTACCCAGCGGCTTCCACGCCGTCTGGATCCCGGGCCGGTTCCCGAGGGGCGCACACACGGAGCCCTGGGTTCACAGAGCCCCCTTCCCCAGCGCTGGCGCGGCCTGGGCAGGGGCTGAGGCGCGGCCGGGCTAGGAGCGCCGCCACGGCCTAGCGCGAAGACAAGCGCGGGCCCGGCCCGGCCGCGCGCAGAGCGTGCTCGAGGCGGGAGCGCGCATCGCTTGCGCGCTGGTGCCGTAGGGCGGGAAGGGCCGGAGGCTCAGCGCCGGGACCAGCCGCTCTGAGGCGGGGCGGGGCCTCGCCTCCCCGAGCCGAGCCTGGGCTCGCAGCGCCCAGGGCTGAGGGTAAGGGGCGGGAGACGCGCCGGGAGAGCGGGAAGTTGGCGGGAGGGGACAGGGGGCGGGAGACGTGCTGGGCTGGGCGTAGGGATGTTAAAATGTGAACTGTAACGGGGCTTGTTGCTGTAGAGCCGCAAAGGCAGCTCTGGGCGAGGGCGGCAGAGCTGGGTGGAGCGAGAAGGCTCTGGCTCCTGCCATTGTGGTGAGTGCGGGGGGTGACCTCTGGTGCTGCCTTGCACCAGGCCCCCAGTAATCCCATGGTTTGCATCACATGGGGGGAGGGACTAGGGGGTGGAGCTGGCGCTCGGCTTGCCAAAGGGTTAAAAGGTCGGGGCCTGGGGAGGGGTTGTCCTGGACCCTGTGCCTTGTGGAAGCGGCGAGGAGTCCTGTGGCACCTTATAGACTAACCGAAGTGTTGGAGCATACGCTTTCGTGGGCAAAGACCCACTTTGTCAGATGCATGTCATGACGCTTTGCCCACGAAAGCGTATGCTCCAACACTTCGGTTAGTCTATAAGGTGCCACAGGACTCCTCACCGCTTTTGCAGATTCAGACTAACACGGCTACCCCTCTGATACTTGTGCCTCGTGGGTTACTCCCTAGTCACATCCCTGCTGGCACAGCTGGTGGCCACTGGAGTTCACAACCAAGGACTGGTAAACCGGTTAACTGGTTTCTGTTAACATACCTAGTTGGGTGGGAGGCAGAGATGGGACTGGGAGATATGTTTGCAAACCTGATCACTTCCTCTTCTCACACAGAAAGATCTGATAGCTTTCTTTCTTTTCTTTCTTTCTTTCTTTCTTTCTTTCTTTTCTTTCTTTTCTTTTCTTTCTTTTCTTTTTTCTCTCCTCCTCTTTTCCGACTTTATCACAGAAAGGATCTGGATAGCTTTATTTGACAGGGTTATAAGACTTGTGGATAAGGGGGAAGCAGTGGATGTGGTATGTCTAGACTTTAGTAAGGTGATTGATACTGTCTCCCATGACCTACTCATTAACAAACTATGGAAATACAACCTAGGTGATGCTACTATAACTGGTTGGATAATCATGCTAAGAGAGTAATTACCAATGGTTCACAGTAATGCTGAAAGGACATAGCAAACGGGGTTCTGCAGGGATCCATTCTGGATCTGGTTTTGTTCAATATCTTCAGTTATTTAAATAATGACATAGAGAGTACACTTACAAAGCTCATGGATGGTACATAAGAACATAAGAACGGCCGTACCGGGTCAGACCAAAGGTCCATCTAGCCCAGTATCCTGTCTGCCGACAGTGGCCAGCACCAGGTGCCCCAGAGGGGGTGGACCGAAGACAATGATCAAGCGATTTGTCTCCTGCCATCCCTCTCCAGCCTCTGACAAACAGAGGCCAAGGACACCATTTTATCCCCTGGCTAATAGCCTTTTATGGACCTAACCTCCATGAAATTATCTAGCTTCTCTTTAAACTCTGTTATAGTCCTAGCCTTCACAGCCTCCTCTGGCAAGGAGTTCCACAGGCTGACTACACGCTGTGTGAAGAAGAACTTTCTTTTATTAAACCTGCTACCCATTAATTTCATTTGGTGTCCTCTAGTTCTTCTATTTAGGAACTAATAAATAACTTTTCTTTATCCGCCCTCTCCACACCACTCATGATTTTATACACCTCTATCATATCCCCCCTCAGTCTCCTCTTTTCTAAACTGAAAAGTCCCAGTCGCTTTAACCTCTCCTCATATGGGACCCGTTCCAAACCCCTAATCATTTTAGTTGCCCTTTTCTGAACCCTTTCCAAGGCCAAAATATCTTTTTTGAGGTACCAAGTTGGAAGGGGTCGCAAGTGCTTTGTATACTTCAAAATGACCTGGACAAATTGGAGAATGATAGAAGGGAGAACAGCAAAATAAAGACAATGGATTTCAGGAAGGCAAGACTTCAGTAAACTCAGAGAGCTGGTAGGTAAGGTCCCATAGGAAGCAGGACTAAGAGGAAAAACAACTGAAGACAGTTGGCAGTTTTTCAAAGGGACATTATTAAGGGCCCAAAAGCAAACTATTCCACTGTGTAGATGTGTCAAGGGACCACCTTAGCCTAACCAGGAGATCGTATATGATCTAAAAATAAAAAAAGAGTTGTATAAAAAGTGGAAACTAGGTCAAATTACAAAGAATGAATATAAGCAAATAAGTATGTAGGGGCAAGATTAGAAAGGCGAAGGCATAAAATGAGCTGTCTAGCCAGGGACATAAAGGGTAACAAGAAAACATTCTCTAAATACTGAAGAAGCAAGAAGAAGACCAAGCACAGGATAAGTCCATTGATCAGTGTGGAGAGGGAAGACAATAACAGAAAACCTGGAAATGGCAGAAGTGGTTAACGACTTCTTTGTTTTAGTTTTCACCAAAAAGATTGATGGTGACTGGATTCCTAGTATTCATTATGTTAGTGGCAATGGGGTAGGTTTAGAACTTAAAGTAGGAAAAGAACAAGTTAAAATTACTTAGAAAAGTTAGAGGTCTTCATGTCACTAGAGTCTGATGAAATGCATCCTAGAATACTCAAGGAGCTAATAGAGGAGGTATCTGAGCCATTAACTACCCTCTTTGAAAAGTCACGGAAGTGGGGAGATAGTCCAGAAGACTGGAAAAGGGCAAATGTAGTGCCAGTTAAGGATGTTAAGGACTAGTCGGCTACCCGATAAGCAAATGCTTATTGGATAGTTGAGTCGACTAGTCGCTTCTCTCCTCCGGCCCGCCCCCCCCTTGCTTCCTCTATCAGATAAAGGCAGCAAAGGGTGGGGGAAGAGAGGGTACTTCAAAGAGGCAGCGCCACACTGAGCCCGGGGCAAGCTCCACACAGCTGATCCCGGGCCCCTTTGAAATGCTGCGGTGGCGTTACAAAATGGCATCACCGCATGGCGCTGACCCTGGGCTCCGTATGACTGTCCCTTTGAAACACCATGGCGGCATTTCGAAGGGGCAGCACTGCATGAAGCCTGCGGTCAGCTGGGGACTCCGTCTGATCCCAGGCTCCATCTGGCACTTCCCCTTTGAAATGCCGCAGTGGTGTCACCCTATCGACTAATTGAATAGTTGATGCAAAAATGCATCCGCTATTTGATAAGTGAATTACACTAAACTTAACATCCTTAGTGCCAATCTATAAAAAGGGAAATAAGAACAACCCAGGAAACTGTAGACCAGTCAGCTTAACTTTTGTGCCAGGAAAGATAATGGAGTGAATAATTAAGGAATTCATCTGCAAAAACCTTTTACCTTATTATCTTCCAGATAAACGCCAGCATGGCTTTGTTAAATCATGACTGGTGTGAAAAAAGTGAATAAGGAAAAGTTATTTGCTTGTTCTCATAACATAAGAACTAGGGGTCACCAAATAAAATTAATAGGTAGCAGGTTTAAAACAAACAAAAGGAAGGGTTTTTTTGCACCTCACACAGTCAACCTGTGGAACTCCTTGCCAGAAGATGTTGTGAAGACCAGGACTTTAAGGGTATATCTACACTACGGGATAAGGTTGAATTAAGGTACACAACTTCAGCTACATTAATTGCATAGTTGAAGTACCTTAACTCGACTTTTGGTGCTGTCCACACTGCAGGAAGTCGAAGGGAGAGTGTTCTCCATTTGACTTCCCTTAATCCTCATGGAAGCCGGACTACCGGCATTGACTGGAGTGGCCCTCTCAGTTCCAGTTAGCATGTCTTCATTAGACTGGCTAATTCAAACTCTGGAAGATAGACAGTAGTAGCTTCGATCTTCTCTGTAGTGTAGACATCCCCTAATGGGGTTCAAAAAAGAACTAGATAAATCTGTGAAGGCTAGGTCCATCAATGACTATTAGCCAGGATGGGTAGGAATGGTGTTCCTAACCTCTGCTTGTCAGAGGCTGGAAATGGGTGACAGGAGAGGGATCACTTGATGATTACCTGTTCACTCCCTCTGGGGCATCTGGCATTGACCACTGTTGGAAGATAGGATACTGGGCTATCTGGACCTTTGGTCTGACCCATTGTGGCTGTTCTTAAAGAACAAATCATGTCAAACCAATATGATAGCTTTCTTTGATAGGATAACGAGTCTTGTGGATAAGGGAGAAGCGGTGGACGTAGTATACCTACACTTTAGTAAGGCATGATCTTCTTATCAATAAACTAGGCAAATACAACTTAGATGGGGCAACTATAAGGTGGGTACATAACTGGTTGGATAACTGCTCTCAGAGAGTAGTTATTAACGGTTCACAGTCCTGCTGGAAGGGCATAGCAAGTGGGGTTTCTTAGGGGTCATTTATGGGACTGCTTCTATTCAATATCCTCAACAATGATTTAGATATTGGCACAGAAAGTACTCTTACTAAGTTTGCAGATGATACCAAGCTGGGAGGGGTTTCAAGTGCTTTGGAGGATAGGGTCATAATTCAAAATGATCTGGACAAACTGGAGAAATGGTCTGAGGTAAATAGGATGAAGTTTAATAAGGACAAATGCAAAGTACTCTACTTAGGAAGGAACAATCATTTTCACACATACAGAATGGGAAATGACTGTCTAAGAAGGAATACTTCAGAAAGGGATCTAGGGGTCATAGTGAACCACAAGCTAAACATGAGTCGACAGTGTGGCACTGTTGCCAAAAAGCAAACATGATTCTGGGATGCAGTAACTGGAGTGTTGTGAGTAAAACACAAGAAGTAATTGTTCCATTGTATGCCTCAACTGGAGTGTTGTGTTCTGTTCTGGGCACTACATTTCAAGAAAGATGTAGAGAAATTGGAGAAGGTCCAGAGAAGAGTAACAAAAATGATGAAAGGGCTAGAAAATGTGACCTATGAGGGAAAACTGAAAGAAATGGATTTGGTTAGTTTAGAAAAGAGACGACTGAGAGGGGACATGATAGCAGTTTTCAAGTACCTAAAAGGGTGTTACAAGGAGGAAGGAGAAAAGTTGTTTTCCTTGGCCTTTGATGATAGGACAAGAAACAACGGGCTTAAATTGCAGCAAGGGAAGTTTAGGTTGGACATTAGAAAAAACTTCCTAGCTGTCAGAGTGGTTAAAGCTCTGGAATAAATTACCTATGGAAGTTGTGGAATCTCTAACCCTGGAGATATTTAAGAGCAGGTTGGATAGACATCTGTCAGGGATGAGCTAGATGGTACTTGGTCCTGCCGTGAGGGCAGAGGACTGGACTTGATCTCTCAAGGTTCCTTCCAGTTCTAATATTCTATGATTCTGTGCTGCTTGCATACCATAGGTATCCCGGAAAAACTCTGCCACGTCCAAGGAACGCGTCTGCTCTTCCAAAATTTTTTTTGGAAGAGCAGATGTGTCTCTTAGTGATAGAAATGTAGCCTGGCATCCCTGTAAACCTTGTTTTATGAGGAAGAAGGGATGTTCCGAAAAAAGGTTTTTTCCTGACATTTGGCCCTGTGTAGATGGGCCAAATGTTGGAAAAGCCTCTTCTGAAAAAAAGAAGCTGAAAAAGCTATGCAAATTGTGGTATCTTTTTCCGGAAGAACTGTGTATCTAGATACAGCCTAAAGCTTGCTTCGTTCAGCTTATTCCAGTGTGGGAACCTCCTGATTGGATACTGGGGCTATTTTGCTAGTATTGCAGCCAGAGTCGATAGGCAGGCAAAGCTAATTAGTGTTAGGCTTCTTCATTATTTTCCCTGCTTCCACTAATAGCTGAGGCTTCTGACTTACTGCAGGGCAATTATCCTTTTCCTGAATTATCTGTATAACGTTCTTTGATCCTCAGATGGAGGCAGGAGACCGGGAGATGGGCAGCATGAAACTGCAGACATTACAGTTACTACCCGATGAGCAAGTAGTGACACTACGTCAGGAGATGGTGGAAAGCCAGGCAGCCTATCAACGCAAGCTGCAGAGCTCCCAGGAGGCACAACATAGGCAGGCAGTGCTTGTGCAGAAACTACAAGGAAAGGTAAAGCAAAAGCATAGCCATGAGCATCCCAACAGGGAAGCAGTGGGTCAGGAGTGAAGGGCTTTGGTAGACCTGTGGGAACATCAGGAGTGGAAGAGAAAGAGGTGTTGTGCATCAGGAGGGAAGTTCACCACTGAAACTGATAGCTAGTTTTCTTCTGGAGTCTCTTTACATGTGGAGAGGCCAAAAAGGAGAAAAAGTAAGGGTAGAAAGCGCAAACATGGCAGAAAAGGGATAAAGGGGGAAGAAATTAAAACAAAATCACTAACAAGGTGAATGAGATGTCAACAGTGCTGATGGACTGGATTTAAATCAAGTTTCCCACTACTACTTCACATTTCTTCAATCAGTGATGCAAGTCTGATAACCAAAACGTGTTAATTTACAGCTCAGTACAGCATTTTGTAACATCTAAGAAGGCATACTTTATGTAATTTTGTTGTATAATTTGATTTTTTTATTAATTTAGTAAATAACACATAATACTTATTACCTGTATCAAGCTGCAGATGCAGCAGCAGTACCTTAGTAATGGTAAAAACTAAATCATACACACAAACACAATAGCACGTATATTTTATTAAACTGCATTTCTGAGGTGGGGAGGCTATTCTGCAGGCTACTCTGTTCCCCCGGCCCTCCTGGAGGTCAGGGGGGATGCAGCCAGAAGGAGTGGGGGTCACCAGGAGACTCTGTCCCCCACCTTCATCCCTCACTGAAGATGCTTCGGAGATGCTTTGCAAGTTCTTTGGAAATGCTTTGGAGTGCTTTATGGTGGATGAGGACCTGGCTGTGACTCAACAATGTGCCTTTTGTTGCCAAGAAGGCTAATGGCATATTGGACTGCATTAGTAGAAAATGGCAGGAAGTGATTATTCCCCTCTATTTGGCACTGGTGAGGCCACGTTTGGAGTACTGTGTCCAGTTTTGGGCCTCCCATACCAGAAAGGATGTGGACAAATTGGAGAGTGTCTAGTGGAGGGTAACAGAAATGGTAGGGAGTTGGGTGACACATGATTTATGAGGAGAGGCTGATGGAGCTGGACCTATTTAGTCTACAGAAGGGGAGCGTGAGATGGGATTTGATAGTATCCTTAAGTATCTGAAGGAGGGTTCCAAAAAGGATGGAGTGAGGCTGTTTTCAGTGGTGGCGGATGACAGAATAAGGAGCAATCGTCTCAAGTTGCAGTGGGAGAGGTCTGGGTTGGATGTTAGGAAAAACTATTACAGTAGTAGGCAGGGCTGGATTAAAGGGGGGGGCTAGCTGGGCAGCTGCCCGGGGTGCCAACCTATGGGGGGTGTCTGATTGAAGTGGTAAAGGGCGCCGCATCAGACGCCCCCCATAGGTTGCCTCCCAGGGGCCTGATGCGGCGCCCCCGTGCATGTCAATCAGGTGCCCTGGGGGCGTGGCGCCCCGTACACATCAATTTGGTGCTGCGCGCCCGGGGCGGGGCCGCGCATGCGCCGCACGCCCGCTGCCTGGGGCGCATGAATGGCTCGGGCCAGCCCTGGTAGGAGGGTGGTGACGCACTTGAATGGGTTATCTGGGGAGGTGATGGAATCTCTGTCCTTAGAGGTTTTTTAAAGCCAGGGTTGACAAAGCCCTGGCTGGGATGATTTAGCTGAAGTTGGTCCTGCTTTGAGCAGGGGGTTGGTTTAACTAACCTTCCGAGGTCTCTTCCAACCCTAATTTTCTATGCTTTGAGGATAGGTTTGTAATTTAAAATGATATGGCCAAATTGATGAAATGGTCTGAAGAAAATAGGATGAAATTCAATAAAGACAAATGCAAAGTACTCCACTTAGGAAGGAACAGTCAATTGTACATTTACAAAATGGGAAATGACTGCCTAGGAAGGAGTATGGCAGAAAGGGATCTGGGGGTTACAGTGGATCACATGCTAAATATGAGTCAACAATGTAGGACTGTTGCAAAAAAAGCAAATGTAATTCTGGGATGTATTAGTAGTGGCTCATACTCATTCTCCTTGTCTATCCAGGTGTTACAGTACCGGAGTTGGTGTCGGGAGCTGCAACAGAGGCTGGAAATAGAAAGAGGGGTGAGTTGTGCAGGTAGCTGCCTGAGAAAGGCGGCGCAGAGGCAGTTAATATTGATATAAGACCCAAAAAGCAAAAACAGAAGGAAATATGTTTCTACTGGCATTAAAGTTTAAAAGACATTGTATCTTTTTCCTTTGGTACTTTTTCAATCTCTGCCACCAGAGTAGCTTCTTGTATCATTTCCAAAGTCCTACTAAGCAGAGTGTTAATTTTATAAAGGAACAGTTGAATTATGATGTTTTGGGTCCCCCTCCCTCCATAGCCTGGTGTGGGCAGAACTGGTTATCTAGCTCTACTGTCTCAGAACAGGAGTGGTCACATCCTAGGGCTTTTGATGAGTATGACATTTAGATCTTCAACATGTGGCTTGTTCTGGCTACTTTTGCTTAATGGCAAAGAGGGAGTGCACATTCGTGGGTCCCAAGCCTAATTAGCTTTCCTCCCCAATAGCACTATCTGCCCCTGCTCTGGCTGGCTAGTTGTATGCTGCACAAATAAACAGGAACTGTAAGGAACGTGGAACCACACATCAGTTGTGTCCCATTCTGTTCTGTCATGGCATTCTTGAGGTAGGAGCCCCAAAATCTGTGGTGCTGAGAGAGGATAGGGGAAAAAATGGGTGTTTAACTGGGGAGAAGAAGGAACTAAAAAGGCTGAGCTGGTTTGATAAAGTACTCTGTCTCTTTCTCTAAGGGGGTCCTTTCATACAGGTCAGAAGCCAAGGAGGAGCATAGCCTGGAGAGGGCACTGGTCCAGTTGGAGGAGGAGCAGCAGAGGTGAGAGTTAAAACCATATTATTCTGGATTTTCATAATGACGTGTGAAGAGATGGGGACAATCCGAGCAGTACTGTTTGCTTAACCTGGGGATGGTGCAGAGGAGGATGGCAGTGAGACTGAGTAGATAACCCTGAAATGAGAAATATTATGACTCTATTATGTGGTGCCATTATGTGAACAGCATAGTGTGGCAAGGTAATGGACAGTGCCAAATGAATAACAGATTACTACTTCAAACTGAAAATTAAGCTTATTATATTGAGTGCTTTTTGGAATGAATGTGGTTTCTGTTCTATTCAGGTTCCTATGTTGTGTCCAGCACTGTGTTGTCTGGGTTAGGGATGTAATAGTGTGGTCGATTAACTGATAAGCAAAAACTTATAGGTTAATGCCATAGACTACATGCATTTTCCTCCCCCTGCCCTTTGCTAGTAAATTTTTTAGCAGCCTGGCTCAGTCTCGGCTTGCACCGGGCCCGGGACGTATCCCTGCTGTGGCTCTGAATTTAAAGTGTATTAGGAGCCAGCCAGGCAGGCAGGCAGGCAGCCTGGCTCAGTCCTGGCTTATGCTGGGTCCAGGAGCTCAGACTCCCTCCCTGGACAGGGGCTGCTGCCACCCCACGCTGCTGCCTCTCATATATAAATAGGGAGATAATTGCTGCGGTGGTCAGCATTTATGAAACATTGGAATATTTTTTTCGGTTCTCATTAGGGATGTTAAATATCAGTTAATTGAATAGTCAATTAACCTCATGAATTCTTATTGGTTACTTGACTATTCTGTAGTCCCTAAGTGAGGCCGACAGCCAGTGCACTCCAGCCCTACTCCTGAGGAGCCCCCCTGCCACTCTGCACTGCTATCTCTGTATCAGAGGCAGCAGCACAGGGCGATAGGCAGCTGGTCTGCGAAGGGAGCTGGTTTTTAAACTGGCTCCCCTTGCGCACCAGCTCCCATGCTGACCCCCTCTGAAAACCAGCTTCCCTTGTGGACACGCCGCCTGTTGCCCTGTGCTGCTGCCTCTGTATCAGAGGTAGCAACACAGAGTGGCAGGGAGGCTCCTCAGGAGTGGGGCTGGAGAGCACTGGCTGCTGGCCTCACCCCCCCGGGAACTATAGAATAGTTGAGTAACTGATAAGAATTTATAAGGTTAATCAACTATTCAGTTAACCAATATTTAACATCCCGAGTCTGGGTGTCTTCCAGTAGTGTGTTTGGCAGTGTGACTAGTCTCTGTTACATTTTCTTCTTTCCTTTGTCTTGTCCTCTCCCCAAGAAAAACATGGTACTTGGATTTAAAAAAACCAAACCCTCATATTTGTATGTTTTCAGAGTAAGTGGAAGAAGTGTGCCTGACACACTTGGGCTATGTCTACACTGTAGCCTTCTTCTGGAAAAGCTTACGCAAATGAAGCACGGAGTGGAATAGTGCCGTGCTTCATTTGCATAATTAATTAGCAGCCGTTTTTGCACAAGAGACTTTTGTGTAAAAAGGAGCTGTGTAGATGGCCCCTTTTTGTGCAAAAACTCCCTCTTGCGCAAGAGCCATTCTTCCTGAAAAAATGAGGAAGAACGGCTCTTGTGCAGGAGGGTTTTTTTGCGCAAAAAGGAGCCGTCTACATAGCTCTTTTGTGCAAAAGCCTCTTGTGCAAAATGGCTGCTAATTAATTATTCAAATGAAGCGCAACGATATTCCAATCCGTGCATCATTTGCAAAAGCTTTTCTGGAAGAAGGCTACAGTGTAGACGTAGCCTTGGAGTGGAAAGGGATGATGCTTATGGTGATTTTTGGATCCTATGGGAGTTCATACTACAATCTTAAACTGAGCTCCAAGAAAGCTCTCTGGCTCGCTCTCTCTCTCTCTGTTCTTTACCCTGCTATTGAATAATTACATGCATTGGAGGGGATGAGTTGTAGACTGTAGTCCTCATCTTGGTTTGGAGCACAAGGATAGTGGCTGTAGGAGGAGAAGAGGGCAGGGCGATAGAAAGTTTTTTGGGAGCAAAGAAACATAAACTTCATACAGAAGAAGCCACTGCAGAGATACAAAGGTGGAGTGAATGGTCAGTGGGAAGACAGAAAGGTGTTCATGGCAGCAGGATTTTATAGCAACTGAATTGTGGAGTGTGAAGATTGGTGTAAGCTAAGAGAAGAAGGCTTCAATCATTGAGAGCATGGATTTGTATCTTGGCAGTGGGGGTGGAGAGCATAATATGGTGAAGGACAGGATGCGTGGGGCAAGGAGAGGGAAGTCAACAATGGCAGGAGATTCAGAGATCTTGGAGGAAGGTCATCCCATCTTTCACTCTGGTGAGAAGGTCATGCTGGTGTGACTCAGGGGTCTTGGTGGTGGTGGAGGAGGAATCCAAGAGTGTAGCCCAGAGATGTTACACTCTGATCCCAAGGTGATTTCATAGTTGCAACTCTGGTGCAACTCAGGTGTGCTCATCACTGTTCTCTCTACTCCCCAGATGTGAGAACCTAGCTGAAGTGAACACCCTGCTACGGGAGCACCTGACCAAGGCAAATGAGGTGAATACAGCTCTTAGAGAGGATGTGCGAAAACTAACAGCTGATTGGACAAGGGCCCGGG
Source organism: Rafetus swinhoei (assembly GCA_019425775.1). Classification (NCBI taxonomy): domain Eukaryota; kingdom Metazoa; phylum Chordata; order Testudines; family Trionychidae; genus Rafetus; species Rafetus swinhoei. The sequence continues at coordinate 36,481,645 of CM033426.1, forward strand.
ATGAACTGGAGCTCAAGGAGAGTGAATGGCGTATGGAACGAGAGGTAGGGTTGGGGTGAGGAGCAACAAGATGCAAGACAGGAAAGATAAACACTAAATTCTCTCTTCCTCCAATCAGGACCATTTATGGAAGTTATTGCAGTTTGGGATAGGGTTGTAATAGTGTAGCCGATTAACTGATAAGCAAAAGCTTATAGGTTAATGCTATAGACTACATGCATTTCCTTCCCCTCCCTCCTTGCACCTGGCTCAGTCCTGGCTCACATTGGGTCCAGGACCTACCCCCGCTGCAGCTCTGCATTTAAAGTGTATTAGGAACAGGGCGGGCAGGCAGCCAGGCTCAGTTCCGGCTTGCACCGGGTCAAGGAGCTCAGACCCTCCCTAGACGGGCTGCTGCCACCCTGTGCTGCTGCCTCTTTATCAGAGGCAGCAGCACTGGGCGCCAGGCAGCCAGTCCACGAGGGGAGCTGATTTTTAAACTGGCTCCCCTCATGGACCAGCTCCTGCCTGACACCCTGCGCTGCAGCCTCTGATACAGTAGCTGCTGACACCACAGCTGGGGACTATAGAATAGTCAACTAACCAATAAGAATTCATGAGGTTACTCAGTTGTTCAATTAACCAATATTTAACATCCCTAGTTTGGGGTATGTATTGATGTTAGCTGGAAGAGTGGAGGGGATAAGATTATATTGGTAGAAGATGCTGATGAGGCAATGCTGTGCTGCTGGGTGGGGGCAGATATTAGCAAGCTCATTATGGATGCTGAGATTTGGGGGGAGAGACACTGGGAGCTGAGCCCTGTCTTTGCTAGACCCTGACTCTTGGTTATTGCCTTGTTGGAGTTAGTTTTGCATTTACACTCGTAAAAGGTGCTAGATCAGTAGTTTTACAGACTGAAGAACTATGCATCTCCAGAACTGTTAGAACTCTGGTAGCAGTGTTTTCCTCCTGCCTGTGTGCCTCACTCCTGATTCTGAAAGACTTGTGCCTGTCCTATGTCCTGTTGATAAATTGCATAGTCAGTTGTTTGACCACACTTTGGTTCATTATTTTATTATGAAATATACTTGAGGGCAATGTCAGTCGGATTTATTAATATGGTATAAAAAAAGGTTCTACATAGTACCAGTCTCCAAAGAGCAGTTTGGTGCAATGATGTTACATTCACTTTACGCAGAAGGTGTGCTTCCCAAGTTACATATTTCAGCTGTTATTTATATGATTTTTACAATTACATACCCCTTTAAAGATCACTAAAATCCATTTAGTCAGTTTGTCTCAGTTCCTGACTTCTTGTTCTGTTTCTTCCGTATCTTTGTTTTGGATGCTAGTGATCCATGAAGGTACTTCCCTCACTTACATTCATTCTATGTCTTAGTATATCTTTATTTTGACAAGTTTTGTGTCTGCTTATGTAAAATGTTTACTTCAGCAAATGGAAGGATGGTCCAGTTTTGGCTGTATCACTTGTTACGATATTGGTGCTTCATGCATACTAAAATATATCTATATGGTGTGGATAATACCTATGATTAATATTATATAAATATATATGCTAATCAGCATATAATCATCAACACCCCTCAAGACTTGCTTTGGGACATCTCTATAGGGTTGTTAAGTGATTATTTTGGTAATCTCCAAGCTGGCTGAGGTTTGGGCCTACTGTTAGTTGCGCTCTGGTGGTGGCCCTAGGAAGGCTACTCGCAGTAGGTGGCCCATTCAGTCTTTGGCCTTTCTGCTGGGACTGCTGTCAGAGAAGTTCTCTCTCCTGGGAGAAAAGGGCACTTCATATGGCATGAGCGGTATGCAGTGGATCAGCATCATGTGGCTGAACTGCTATTGACTTTTGTTTCTGCACATTTAGTTCTTTGACGGGTACTTGAGGTGTGAACATGATCGACTTCTCAGCCTGTGGCGGCAGGTGGTAACCTTCCGCCGTCACTTCCTGGAGATGAAGACTGCGACTGACAGGTGAGCAGAAGTGGAACCTTAAGCTATTGAGGAAAAATGGGTGTATCTCTTCACACCTTGTTCTGAGCCCTGGTGGCACTGGGCTTACAGTTAAAGTATGCATTGTTCCCTCTGATAGCTGGAAATGAATGTTCTGGCACTCTTCTTGGAAGACCTGGATTGCTTTAGGAATCTTATTCTCTGGTTTGGCAGGTATGGGGTCCCACACAGAGATAGTGATGGGGATGGGTTAAGTTTGCTAGAGTACTGTGAAGGGTCCCTGTAAGAATGAATTGCCTCATTAAAAAGTCACGCTGCCCAACAAAATGCCTGAAGCGCACACCAGCTGTTCAATAAGAATGGAAAGTTCTGGCCTGGATTTTTCGAAACTTCCTCAATGAGTTAAGCAGCCAAGTCCCAGGGACAGTCAGTGGGAGATAGGCATCTGATGCTCGTAGGCATTCCAGCAGATGGGTTTGATTTGTGCCACTCCATTTCCTTTTCCACTTCCTCGGTGTTGCTCCTCATCCTTCCCCTGTTATTTTAATAAAATCATGAAGGTTAGAGATGGGAATGATGCGATTGATTAATCTAGTCCTAGGCAGACTTGTTCATCTCCATGTGTATTTATAGTACTCTCTGTTTTATAGCTGTAAATATCTGAGTTGGCTTCCACAGCATCTCTTGGGAGACTATACTAAAGCTGAGGACTAGATCCTCTTAAACTTATTTGAGCCAAATGCTAGGTTTGAGCATCCTAGAGCAGGATAATGGAAGCATGCTGAGGACACTGCAGTTACATTAACTCAATAATCCTTTTTTATCATCAGTCCTTTTTTGCTGTGAACAAGAAGGCTGAGGAAAACAGGTTTTTTTTTTTTTATAGTTATAGGGTTTCTTCCATGATATCTAGAAGGATTTCCTGATAATGTTAATTTTATGTCATTCTAGTTTTTTAATTAAAATGTTGCACAGTACCAAGTCAGATGCCATAGGGAAGCTTATCTTTTCAACATTATTTCCTTCATCAACCAAACTTTGTAATCTCATTTAAAAAAAGAATATGAAGTTAATTTGACAGGATCTGTTTTCCATAAACACATTGATTTGCAGTAATTGCATTAACCAGCTTCAATTCTTTGAGTTCTGTTATCAGCTGTTCCATTTATCGTTGTTAAGGACTAGTCGACTATGTGATAAGCAAATGCTTATTGGATAGTCGACAGGATAGTCGACTAGTCGCTCCCCCCCTTGCTGCCTCTATAAGGTAGAGGCAACAAGGGGAGGGGGGATGACCCAGGCTCCATGTGGTGCCGCTCCTTTGAAACGCAGCTGTGTCATTTCAAAGGGGCAGTGCCACGCAGAGTCTGGGATCAGCTGTGCGGCGCTGCCCCTTTGAAATGCTAAGGCAGCATTTCAAAGGGGCAGCGCCACCCTATCAACTAATCGAATAGTCAATGCAAAAATGCATTGATTACTCAATTAGTCAATTACACGATACTTAACATCCTTAGTTCCATTTTCTTGCACAGGATCCATGTCAGGTTGACAGACCTATAATTACTGATGTTATTGGGACAACACTAGCTTTCTTCAGTCTTCTAGAACTTTCCCAGTGCTCCACAACTTACTGAAAATCAATATTAATGGTCTGGCAAGGTCTTCAGTTCTCAGGCTGAGAACTCTTGGATCAATTATCTGCACCTGCTGATTTAAAAATGTTTAACTTTAATACTGTCTAATATCCTCTAGAGATAACAGAGGAATGGCAAGAGTGTTGTTATACTATATGATGAGACTTCATCATCTGTTTTTCCTCAAATACCACATAGAAACTGTTGGGAGCTACATATAAGTGAGAAAATTCCCCTCGCTGACCTGCCCCTACTGGGAAGCAGAAAAAAAAGAGACCCTGGTCTCTCTCATGGAACTCAGGGTGCCTGCTCCCTCATGCTCCAGCCCTCCCAGGGAGGGAGCACAGAGGCCCAGGGCATCCCCTCAGGGCCAGATTAATTCTTCTGAAAGCCTCGGGCTAGTAGATTTTGTGATGCTCTGGGGTGGGGCCAGAAATGAAGGGTTCCGTGTGTGTGGGGGCTGGGAGCAGGGGTGCAGAAGTGGGCTGAGGGTGGGGATTCAGGGTCTGGGCAGGCAGTAGCGTGTAGGAGTGGTGTTGAAACGCAGGGTTTAGGAGGGTACGGGGATTGCGGTGCTTACCTGGCCCAGTTACCATTTGTCAGGAGAAAATAGGTGGCTCTGTGGGATCCTGTGCTTGTAGGCACCATCTCCCACTGTTCCCATTGGCCAGGATTCCCAGCCAATGGGAGTGAAGGAGTTGGAGTCTGCAGGAGAGCACAGGAACAGTGTGCTAGTTTTCTTCCACTGCCATTCTTCCAGCTGCGGGGAAGGGGGAATGACAGCGTGCAGAGCTGTTTCCTCTCCCCTTTCAGGTACTGTTGGCACTCATGCTTCAGCCACATGGGAGGGTGCCGAGGCTTGGAGACTCACCGAGACGCTGGAGGGCCAGTGCTGGTTTGCCTCTCTGCGGGAGGAAGGCCTGAACCTTGCTACGGGCCGGATTAAGGCAAACCAGAGGCCAGATCTAGTCCATTGGCCATAGGTTCCCCATGCCTGCCTTAGATACTTATCTGGCCCTTTACAGCACTCCTGTGAAGCAGAGAAGTGATGTTATTCCCATTTTGCAAATGGGGACCTGAGACACAGGAAATCTGTGGCTCATCTGGGAATGAAAGATGGGTCTCTTAGACTAGCTAGTCCTAGACAGCACACTGTAACCACTGAACCATCTTTCTTCCTTAGTGGATTAAAAAACAGATCACTGATCCTCATAAGCGAGGTATTGTACGTAACTGGCAAGTTACTGTGCTGTACCTTTCTCACTCATGGGTCTGAACCTCCCACTCCCTGAACTCAGCAAGTTACAGAGCCGTAAAGCACCATTGTAAACAAGCTCCCAGTGCAATTAGCGATACCCCTTGTGCAGGTGGTTTACCTAGAGCACAGGGAGAACTCTCTCTCAGCACTCTCTTGTTGTTACACGCTGCCTCGGCAGTGCTTTAAACTTGAGCATATAGGCAAAGTTTGAGATGGCTGAATATCTTTGGAAAATGTGAATACTGATCCTCTACAAAGGGTTGTAATTGTCATGTGTGACATGTTTAAAAGGTGATTTTGCAGATATTCTTGAGGGTCTATTTTATTGTTTTATTCTACTTCAGGGACTTGTCAGCAATGAAGGCAGACCAGATAAGACTTTCTGGATCAATACTTGTCAGCTGCTTCCATCTAAGTTCTGGTACACAGCACTGGGAATCTAACATTTTGGAAAGATCTGCCCTGAGGGATCAGACACAGCAGCTTTGTGCCAGAGCTCAGGAGATGGAGAAGGAAGTATACTTGAAAACCCAAGAAGTGATGCGCTTGCAGGTCAAAGGGGATATAGAGAAAGAGGAGCTTCAGGGCAGGTAAATTTGTCTTAAAAAAACACACACCTTTGGGGAATGTTTCTCATCACTTATCACAGAGGCCTTTGGATTCAATCTGCATTATCCTTCAAAGCATAGCCACATTGTATCAAGCTCGTTTTTTCGAAAGGGTATCTATTGTCGGCTTTAAAAATATAGGCATTGATTACTCGATTACTCGGAGAGGAGCCTGAATGTAAAAAAATGGGCTGAGTGAAATGAAGCTATGAGTAATGATGTGTGTGTAATGGGGTTTTCTTAGAGTGTAGGAGGCAGAGCTGGGTTTAGACTTACAATAGAACCTCAGAGTTACAAACACCTGAGTTACAAACTGACTGCTCAAGCACTTGCCTCATTTGGAGCTTGGAGTAGACAATCAAGCAGCAGCAGAGATCCCCTGCACCAAAAGGCAAATACAGTACAGAACTGTGTTAAGCTATTGGGGGGAAAAAGGAAACTGTTAAAAAAAAAAAAAAAGACTTGACAAAGTAAAAAAGCTGTTTCTGTGCTTGCTTCATTTAAACGTAGATGGTTAAAAGCAGCATTTTTATTTTGCATATTAGTTTCAAAACTACGTTAAGTCCACTGACTTCAATTGTAAACTTTTGAAAGAACAACCCTAATATTTTGTTTAGAATTATGAACAACCTCCAATCCTGAGGTGTTTGTAACTCTGAGGTTCTACTGTAGTTTAAGTAGTTGGAGAGAAATGTTGAGTTTTATAAAAGGACTGGTTCTGTCCTCTATGCCGGTGGACTGTTATATGAGCCAGACCTATGCCACAAGGGGCTGATATGAGAATCTACACAGAGCAGATGCTGCATGGGGCTTCCACTTGTTCGGACCCCTTGCAGGCTCAGGTGCAGAGGGTCATGTTAGGGGTACTTACACAGTGCTCAACGTTACAGGGTTCCTGGACTGTGATACAGCCTGTAATCAGCATTCTATGGGGCTGGTGTAACTTACTATTCCAGCCCACAGAGACTCAGAATTCTTAAGGCCCAAAGGTGGCTTAAAGCCATCTTTGTCCTCTCCCTCTGGGCTGAGTATGTGGTGTATCTCATGGAGTTGCTGCACATATCTTATATAGCTGATGGTGAGCTAAGTTTTTGGAATATTGCCCAGACTTTTTTCTTCTCAGGGTGATGGAGCTCTCAGCCTTGCTGGCACAGTCCCAGAAGCAGAATGAGGAGAAAGAAAAGACTGTGAAGACACTTAGTGACACGATGGAGATTCTGGTGTGTGAGAAATTTGTGGATAAGCAACCTAACATCTATTGGGTTTGAGCTGCTTTTTCCCCCCAGCCACAAGTTGTTGTGGCTTTCTCCATATATGGGATCCTAAGGCATTTGGCCTAAATATGTGTTATATGTTTGGCAACTGTCAGCTGAAGGCTGGGCAGTAGCAGGGGAACTGTGTGTACATCTAATACAGCATCAGAGAGTTTGTAATGGAACATTCCATCTCAGGCACTTGTAATCCTGTTAGGTCACCAGGGACCACAAGCTGTCAGCATGTGACGGCTTCTCTATTTATCCAGAATGAGTTTCTGGCTTCTCTCATTCAGAGTTATCATATGTTCACGTTGAACTTGGTGTCCTTGTTAGTTTCTGCAGAGAAGATTTGGATTTGGATTGAATGGCCATGAAGAATAATCATAGAATAGAATATGAGAACTGGAAGGGACCTTGAGAGGTCATCAAGTCCAGTCCTCTGCCCTCACGGCTAGACCATGCCTGATAGATGTCTGTTTAACCTGCTCTTAAATATCTCCAGAGATGGAGATTCCACAACCTCTCTAGGCAATTTATTCCAGTGTTTAACCACCCTGACAGGAATTTTTCCTAATGTCCAACCTAAACCTTCCTTGCTGCAGTTTAAGCCCATTGTTTCCTGTCCTATCATCAGAGGCAGATTTTAAACAAAGAGAACCATTTTTCTCCCTCCTCCTTGTAACACCTTTTTAGATACCGTGAATGAGGTGTCAAAGTTTGATGCATACCCCATGCCGTGAATAGATGAGCTCATTGATCAGCTGGGAATGGCTCGGTTTTTGTCCACCCTTCGCCTGACCAAGGGGGACTGGCAAATTCCCTTGGCCAGGGAAGCTAGAGAGTAGACAGCCTTTGCCGCCCCCGAGGGCCTATGTCAGTACACCATCCTCCCATTTGGACTACATGGGGCCCCTGCAACTTTCCAGTGACTTATGGACAAACTACTGCGCCCTCACCGCGCATATGCGGCTACTTATCTTGATTATGTCATCATCCACACCCCGGACTGGGACAAATATTTGGAGAAGGTGGTGGCCATATGGGATACCTTAAGGGAAGCTGGCCTAACCGCAAACCCGGCCAAATGTGCTAGTCCTGTTGGATTAGCAGAGGCCAAATACCTGGGGTACGTAGTAGGGAGGGGCTTAGTGAAGCCCCAGTTGAATAAAGTGGCTGCAGTACAGAACTGGCCCCAGCCTGTATGAAAGAAACAGGTCTGGGCATTCTTGGGACTAGTGGGATATTACTGGAGGTTTATCCCCCACTTTGCTTCCCGGGCATGCCCCTGACAGACTTAATGAGAGCCAGGGGCCCGGATGTGGTGAAATAGACCCCAGCAGCAGAGGATGCATTTAACGACTTAAAATCAGCCCTGTGCAGTGACCCAGTGCTCATAGCCCCAGATTTTGAGAGGGAGTTCTTACTACAGACCGACGTCTCTGAAGTCGGGTTGGGTGCAGTATTGTCCCAAATGGTCAGGGAAGAAGAGCATCCTGTACTATACCTAAGCCGGAAGCTCCTCCCAAGGGAAACTATGCCATCGTGGAGAAGGAGTGCCTTGCAGTGAAGTGGGCCATGGAGAGCCTATGATACTACCTGCTCGGACAACAATTCACCCTCGTCACAGACCACGCGCCCCTACAGTGGATGCACCGGAATAAAGACAGGAATGTAAGAGTAACGCGGTGGTTCCTGTCCCTACAACCATTCCACTTCCAAGTAAAGCATAGGGCCGGAACCAAGCACGGCAACACCGATGGCCTATCAAGGGTGCACTGCCTGCCGTCCAAGTAGCCCAACCCCATAGTGTTGAGCAGGGGAGGGGGATATGTGACAGAGCAGGTGGGTTACAGCAGGTTAAAGGACTTGGTGGAAGGGGAGAGAGGCAGCTCTTTCAGAAAGAGGCAGCAATCCTGGCTAATTAGGGGCAGCTGAGACAGGGCGGCTGCAACTCAATTAAGGTCCAGGTGAAGCTGATTGGGGCTGCCACGAGGCCTCTTTTAAAAACCCTCCCTGCAGGTGGAGGGGAAAGAGTGTTGAGAAGGAGTTTGGAGAGTGAAGGAGAGGTTTGGAGTGTGGAGAAAGACAACAGATAAGGAGACCAGAGGAACCAAGTAGAGCAGCAGCAGCCCTGATAAAGCCTGCAGGGAGACACCAAACACCAAAACAAGGCGAGTGAATCTTATACTGCGACTCCTAAATTGTGGGACAGTGGCCTGACCAGGGGCTAGGAGCCCAGGAGTGGGATTGACTCTGCCATAATACTTGAAAACCACTATCATGTCCCCTCTCAGTCTTCTCTTTCTCAAACTAAACAAGCTTTAGTTTGGAAAAGAGAAGGCCGAGAAGGGGACTGTAGTGAGTCAGCATGGCCTCCTGTGACCTGGAAACTTCCCCCAAGGATCCCTTGGTGGGCAGTGCCAGAACCACCTAGCCCTGCCCACAGGAAACAGGAAGGTGGGGCTGGAGGTATAAAAAGAGGAGCTCCAAGCTCAGTTAGAGCTTGGCTGACAAGCAGGCCAGAGGCTTTATCCCAGCCCCAGAGGAGAAAGGCTTTGCTATGCTGCCCTCAGAGGGAATACTGGGTTGGGCTGCCCGGGCCATTGCTGGGTCCTGATAATTGGACCAGTCTGGAGTCTGCTGCCCAGGCCTGCAATTTCCTCTGGACCCCCCTGACCCTTGCCAGGCTCAGACAAGTGGGCTGGACTGCCAGGACCTAGAACTGATGGACACGCTGCCGGCATCTCCGTCCCCAGCTGACCCTGAGGAGCCGCGTCTGAGCCAGGGCCCCCAAGGGAAATGGGGAAGTGGCCCAGGGACAGCCAACCCCAAGGTGGCTGAGGAAATGGAGGTCAGCTGGGCAGTGTGTTGTGGCTTGGATCCCCAGTGACCCAGTGCCTGCTGCACTGCCACTGCTAGTGCCCTGGGCTGGGATGGTGTGGAGCGGGTGGGCCTGCGTTCCCCCCCCGCCATCCCTTCCCTTGGGTGGCAAGTTCCCCCCTATAGGGAGAAAAACCCCTGTGCGAGTCAGCTTTCCGCCAGCAAGGAGATGCAACCCCTGGTTCAGCCTGTTGATAGGTCTGCGCCTTTGAACCTTTTGGACTACTTACCTGTTTAACTGTTTGTTTGTTGATCTGCCCTGAGCTCATAAACTGCTGTGCAGCCTAGCAGACTATGGTTTACCAGTTTGTTGCCCTGCCCTGACCCAGGGCCTGCCCTCATAAACTACTGATAAGCTTACTCAGCCCCGAACAAGGGCAAAGCCTCTAGAACTGATATTCAGCCTGCAGTCAGGCCTGAGGCCCCGAACTCTGGTGGCTTGTAGTGCATCAGTGTGGCCTTGCGCTGGCACGAACTACTACAGGGACATAATAGTGGTTTTCAAGTATTTAAAAGGGTGTCTGACACGAGGAGGGAGAAAAATTGTTGTTCTTGGTCTCTGAGGATAGGACAAGAAGCAATGGGCTTAAATTGCAGCAAGGGAGGTTTAGGTTGGACACTAGGAAAAACTTCCTAACTGTCAGAGTGGTTAAACACTGGAATAAATTGCCTAGGGATGTTGTGGAATCTCCATTACTGGAGATATTTAAGAGCAGGTTGGATAGACATCTATCAGGGATGTTATAGACAGTGCTTGATCCTGCCATGAGGACAGGGGACTGGACTTAATGATCTTTCAAGGTTCCTTCCAGTTTAGTAGTCTATGATTCTATTATTCTTTAAAAAGTTTCCTCCTAGGTAAGGAACGGGGTAGCAAAGAGCGAAGGACTGGAAGGAGGAAGGACAGGGTAGAAGAGCTGTGTGGGTGTGAGCTGAGGCTTGACTAGCAGGTGCCAAAGGAAAGGTGCTGGGAGGGATCGTTTGGGGAGGTGGCCCAGTGAAGTGGCCAGATTGGGAGTGGCAGTAGCCCTGCCTGTTTCCACTGCCTTAGGGTCCCTGGGCTGGAACCGAAGTAGAGGGTGGGCCCGGGTCCTCCCAAACCTCCCCACAACATCACAAAATCTACCCGTGAGAAGGGAGATCAGGGCTCCAGAGGGGTCTTCCCCCCCAAAAAAACTATGCACTAGCTTGTGATGAGTACGGCTCAGTAGGCTGTGGCTCCTGTTTCAAGTAAAGAGAATTAGGATGTGTGGAGGGGCACAGCGAGCCTCTGAGGCTAGCATTATCTGCCAGTAGCACAAGACTCACAGGGGGTGGCCAGAGCTTTGCCATTGTACCCTTTCATCATTAGAGCTGGCCCTTCAGTTTGGTGCTGAGATGCAGTGGCAAATGGGGAGATGGGAATGCTCCAACTCATCCTTTTTTTATTCTCTTTCTAGGAGGCCAGTCGATTGGCAGTAGAATATAAAGCTTCACTGATCAGGGATGCCAAAGAAGAGACCATTTCCCTTCATCAGGTGATAAAAGACATAACTCAGGTATATCTGTTCTGATGTGTAATGGGGTCAGGCCAGATAGCTACAGAAGAGTGGTAGAAAACAGGTACTTTACCCCCAGATTAAACAGGTCTCTTTTCCCTGGGTAAGCTAATGGGCTACTCCAGAGTAATCAAGTCACCTGGAGCCAATCAAGAACTTGCTAGAGGCAGTTAAGACAGGCAGGCTAATCAGGACACCCAGTATTGATTAAAAAAACTTTCTTTCACTTAGTTCAGAGCATGAAAGGAGCTTGGGTCTAAGAAGGTGTGCTGTAGAGGACCTGGCAGAACAAATACTAAGGTCCCAGGAAGGTGATCCTGCAGTGAGGATAAAGAAGGTACTGGGGAAGAGCAGTAGGGAAATGGCCCAGGGAATCATTGCTATCACATAGCCTAGGGGCAGCCTAGACTGTGGGAATTGTTCTTCCTTTTTCATGCTGACTAATGGTGAGGACAGCTGAATGAACAGTATATTTGTGCCACTGTTGAAAGCGACTAAACTGAGGGCTGCCGTGAGCTTGTGAGTTGAGCAATCCATCCAAAATTGGAGGACCCGCTTAGGCAGAGGAGGAGCTTTCACAGGCAGTGTGGCCATTCTGCTACAGAAATATCTGGGAAAGGAATAGGGAAGTGCATAATGTATATGTACATGTCCAAAGGACAGCAGTCTGGGAAGAGACCTTGACTTGGAAATCTAACTTCCTCTCATGTCTCACTTGCCTGTAAATTGCCCTTACTGTGGGCTAGATCCTGTAAACTTTGCTTAGATTTCACTCAAAAATATTGAAGTCACTGGGCATTTTGCTTGAGAAGGAATGTAGGGATCATGTCTTTTGGAATACTACCAGTACTTTTTTATCCTTATCCTGGCTTTGCTGAAATTCTTGCTCAACAGTCCAACTTAATTTCCTGGATAACAGGATAAAAGAAAACTAGTATTTTCCACACAGAAGCAGTCTATTAAGTCTAACATGATGCATCCAGACATGGCTAAAACCTGATGTTTCTGACTGGATACTATGCCCCACTCACATAATGTATTGGAGGAGTGACATGTATCCTTAACTTTGTATTTCCTGGTTTTCAGATGTTTATGTTTAGCTTCTCTTCATATTTTTGAAGGGCACAAAAGTAACCTTACTTCTTTGTTAATGATGTTTTTGGACAGTTAATTACCTTAGTTAAAAAAAATTCTTAGCATCTCTATGTTCCACTGCTTCTGACTACTTGGCAACAATTACCCCTACCCCAGAATGCACTGGCTGCATGTTAGTTACATTACTGCTCCTGCATTGTTATCTTATCTCTTTGCCTGTCCAGTCCAGTCCAATCTTCCCTTCTCAATGTGCTAGTCATTGAACTGTTTTTCAAAAACAGAGTTTGGATGGGCCCCTTCACATTGCTCCAACATTCCCTCCTGTTCATCCATTCTTCTGACCATCCTCGCCACACCTCACTGCCCTGAGGCTGCCAGCTCCTACTAACTGCACTCTCCTTCTTGACACTACATATCCCTGGAAAGTTTGGAGGTGCCTCAGAGAGGAGGGCAGATAGTGGGATCTGAGAAGTGCATGTATTAGCTGAGTGGGTCCTATCAATGGCTATTAGCCAGGATGGGCAGGGATGGTTTCTCTAGTCTCTGTTTGCCAGAAGCTGGAAAGGGTGACAGGAGAGGGATCACTTGATGATTCCCTGTTTTGTTCATTCCCTTTGGGGCACCAGGCATTGGTGGCTGTTGGAAGACAGGACACTGGGTTAAATGAATCTTTGGTTTGACTCAGTCTCGACCTCCTTATGAGACAAGGTGCAGGTGTGGTGAGTGGAGATCCAGAATACTTATCCCAGATCTCTGCACAGTGTGTGGGGATGAGTCTTTACATACATTAATGCCCCAGAGGAGCCTCAGAGTTGTGACATGTCCCATTAATCTCAATGAAATATTTTCATTTAGATAAGAGCACCCAATGGAGATAATACAGTTTCAGTATTTGTGCTGTACATGAACCATGTCAATTCTGAGCTCCAATCCTGGTCTTACCACCTTGCACTGAGCATGTCCATTCTCAGCACCTGACTCTGGAGCAAGCACTGTGCAATATTGCCATCTAGTGGGAGAGATTCCAAATCACCTGGGTAGAGGATTTGAACTCATTGTGCTTACATTCTAGGGAAAGTACTTTTCCCCTTTAACTCAAGTGAGTGCAAGGGAGATTAAAGAGACTATAAAAATAAAAAAATCCAGTAATGCTGGGGGGATTTCAACTGGTCCCATATTGACTGGGTACATATCACCTCAGGATGGGATGCAGAGAGAGTTTTTTGATACTTAAATGACTGCTTCTTCTTCAAGTAGTGTCTCTGTGGGTGCTCCACTGTAGGTGTTGGGCTGGTCCTGGCGCTGCAGATTGGAGATTTGTTAGCAGTAGTCCACTGGACTGCGCATGCGTGTCTGCCGTCTCATGCTGTTTGCGCCATTTCTGAGAGCGCAGTCCGGCTCCCGCCAGTTCCTCCTAACCACCCTTGGTTGCAGACGGAGTGTGCTCCCTCTCCTCAGGAAACCTGACAGGAATTGAAGACATTGTTGTAGGTAGGTAGGTAGTTATAGTATTGTCTTACAGTTCGTTTAGTAGTGGTAGTTGTACTTTGTTTGCGTTAAGAAAAAAAAAAAGAAAAAAAAAAAAAAGAAAGCAAGTGACGTGAGTAAACTGCACCACTTCAAGTATGCCAGGATTCCCTCAGGTTAAAAAAGTGTGGTTCATGCTGAGAGCCTATAACCACCTCAGATGGGCACTCCCATTGCATTTGGTGCCTTGGTGAGGGGCATATTTCCCAGAAATCTCCAGAGTCTGACAGGCAGCTCACACAAGGAAAGGGCCCTCGCCATCCTGCTCATTACCACCACTGCGGGTCAGCACGGGAGAGAAGCCGGGCACCTAAAGTGCGGTTCCTACCCACCGTCCTGAAAAGCAGAAGACGAGCCGAAGCACATCAGCACCGAGCCTGGCCCTGCCCAGGGAATCGGCACCGGTAGCTTCTAAGGCACCTAGAGCAGCACCGATTCCTGTCTCGGCACTGACGACTCAAGCAGCGCCGTCTGCACCGCGGGCAACTGAAGCGCCGGCACCGACCGATCCAGCACTGGCACCATGCAGGGCGCTGGCACCGTGCCCAACACGGGCACCGTGCCCGGCACTGACACCGGCTCTGCAAGCTACAGCAGCCGAAGTGCCACGTAATGGTAATGCCATTAGTGCTACGTAATGGCACGTAATGGTGGATAACGGAGCCTTTGGCCATTATCTTTGAAAAGTCGTAGAGATCGGGAGAAATCCCAGATGATTGGAAAAAGGCAAATGTAGTGCCCATCTTCAAAAAAGGGAAGAATGACGATCCAGGGAACTATAGGCCGGTCAGTCTTACCTCGGTTCCTGGAAAAATCATGGAAGGGATCCTTAAGGAATCCATTTTGAGGCACTTGGAAGAGAGGAAAGTGATTAGGAATAGTCAGCATGGATTCACAAAGGGCAAGTCGTGCCTGACCAATCTGATTAGCTTCTATGATGAGGTAAGTGGCTCTGTGGACGTGGGAAAGTCAGTGGATGTGATATACCTTGACTTTAGCAAGGCTTTTGATACGGTCTCCCACAATATTCTTGCCAGCAAGTTAAGGGAATGCGGATTGGATAAATGGACAGTAAGATGGATAGAAAGCTGGCTAGAAGGCCGGGCCCAGCGGGTATTGATCAACGGCTCGATTTCAGGTTGGCGGTCGGTTTCTAGCAGAGTGCCCCAAGGTTCGGTTCTAGGACCGGTTTTGTTCAATATCTTTATTAATGACCTGGATGAGGGGATGGATTGCACCCTCAGCAAGTTTGCGGATGACACTAAGCTAGGGGGAGAGGTAGATACGCCTGAGGGCAGAGATAGGGTCCAGAGTGACTTAGACAAATTGGAGGATTGGGCCACAAGAAATCTGATGAAGTTCAACAAGGACAAGTGCATAGTCCTGCACTTGGGACGGAAGAATCCCAAGCACAGTTACAAGCTGGGGACCAACCAGTTAAGTAGTAGTTCTGCAGAAAAGGACCTGGGGTTACAGTGGATGAGAAGCTGGATATGAGTCAACAGTGTGCCCTTGTAGCCAAGAAGGCTAATGGCATATTAGGTTGCATTAAGAGGAGCATTACCAGCAGATCCAGAGATGTCATTATTCCCCTTTATTCGGCTTTGGTGAGGCCACATTTGGAGTATTGTGTCCAGTTCTGGGCCCCCCACTACAAAAAGGATGTGGACGCATTGGAGAGGGTCCAGCGGAGGGCAACCAAAATGATTAGGGGGCTGGAGCATATGACTTATGAGGAGAGGCTGAGGGAGTTGGGTCTGTTTAGTCTGCAGAAGCGAAGAGTGAGGGGGGATTTGAAAGCAGCCTTCAACTTCCTGAAGGGAGGTTCCAAAGAGGATGCAGAGAGGCTGTTCTCAGTAGTGACGGATGGCAGAACAAGGAGCAATGGTCTCAAGTTGTGGTGGGAGAGGTCCAGGTTGGATATTAGGAAAAACTATTTCACTAGGAGGGTAGTGAAGCACTGGAATGGGTTACCTAGGGAAGTAGTGGAGTCTCCATCCCTGGAGGTGTTTAAGTCTCGGCTTGACCAAGCCCTGGCTGGGTTGATTTAGTTGGGATTGGTCCTGCCTAGAGCAGGGGGCTGGACTTGATGACCTTCTGGGGTCTCTTCCAGCTCTGTTTCTATGATTCTATGAACCAATCCCCGGTGCCAACTAAATCTAGACAAAAGTCTTGGAGACCGCTTACTCCCTCTCCAAGCCCTAAGCATATTGCTTTTTACCCGGAGCCGCCTTCACTGTCGTCGGTTCGCTCTGTTCGGTCCGGAGACATGTCGAGGTTTCATTCTCCGAGATTACATCATTACCCAGCCACACGTGCCTCCCCTACTCCTCATTATTATTATCGACATCGGCAGGTATCATTGTCTCCTGTGCATCCAAGGGGAAGATCAGTCCCCAAGATCTCCCACGCTCTCATCTTACTCCCGATACCATTATGCACACTGAAGTAGATACTCGCCTAAATAGTCTCCATGCTATGAATGTCACTATGGTCATACCTACTACGACTGCCATCACTCCTACTCCAGGGAACGCGTTCGACAAAGGTCACCGTGTTGCCATCGATCGTATGTTGAAGCTGGAAAGAGCAATTCTTCGAGTGGTTGCTCAAGTCCATTCGAATGAGGTGTGCACGCACCGCGTGCACAGTTCTCCGGAGCGTTTTTCCCCAGTGGTACCCATAGCGCCAGCAGGTCGCCCCCTGGAGTGGCGCCCCTATAGCGGAGCATAAGTACCCCTGCTGGCGCTCCCCCTCCTCAGTTCCTTCTTACCGCCTGTGACAGATAGCTTAGTGTTGTTCGCCAGTTGGCTTTCTTGTGTAAATAGTTCTTGTGTAAATAGTTCGCATTAATTAGGTACTTAGTGTTAAGGTTTGTTTTGTTCTCTCCCCCCTTACGGGGGTGGGGAATGCCAGGGCCGTGGGGTTTTAAGACTTGTGCGTCCTGTGCGAAATTTATGCCCAAGGTGACCCCCACGATGACTTCTTAAAGTGTCTTGGGGAGACCCACCTGGCAGACGCCTGTAAGATCTGTAGGGCATTCAAGCCGCGCACTAAAAAAGAGAGAGATTCTTGTTTAAAACTTTTATTAATGGAAGCAGCGCTTCAACCGGCACCGATTCCTCAGGCCATGGTACGCAGTGCACTGGCGTCGATGCGCGGCGCTCCGGCATGGGATAAGGCATCGGTACCCGAAGCCACCGCTCGCATTCCCTGGCACCGAAGAAGGCTAAAGCTTCGAGGGGCAGATTGCAGAGCTGTAAGTCCCATGTGGGCCGGCACCACCGGCAGCGGCCATCCGACTGGAGCCCTCCTGGCACCGCTGCCTCAGGAACCCAGGAAAAAGGCCGCTGACCACCCCAGTAGCCCATGCATGATGCCGCTGCACCGACCATCCACGCCGGAGACCTTCGAGGCGGCCCAGGAGTTGATCCACCTCACAGCCTCTCCACAGTCTTTGTTGGGCTTGGATGGGTCGCACCCACCGACACTGGGGGCCACGTTGGCACCAGTTGCCCCCCTGGAGTGGGTGCCATGGTCAGCACTGGGGCCTTCAACCGCTCCACAGGCAACGCCAGTATTGCTGCCCATGCCTCCATCTCTACTGGCACCAACAGTAGAAGCAGAGTGGGCGCCAGCCTCAGCCTCATCGAGGTCATTGCTGCCGCTTCCTGGACCGATTCCTGGACCAATCGGCACCGCTCCCTATGCCTGCACCGCCTTGACATCTGACGGTGTACCGACCGGTACTGCACCATGTAGTGGCACTAGCCCGGCCTTCCTCGACGGCGTCGGTGCTGACTGTGGTACCGGCACCGATAGGCGCACCATGCCCGGCACTGGCACCGCCTTTGGCACCGCCACTGGGAACTTTACCAACACTGGCACCGATGAGAGTACCGTACCATCAACTGGCACTGGCATATACGTCAGCTCCATCTACGACAACATTGCTGCCAGCATGGGTTCTGGGGCAGGCACCGGCGCCTATGCCGATGCCTGTGGTTATGGCATCACAGCAGACTCCCAGCACTAGGGTTTCAGCACCGGCACCGTTGCGGCTTCCTCCACTAGCCCATGCTGGTAAGCCGCAGTCCATGGCCAGGTTTAAACCCACCGTGGCTCTGGGACAGCCTAACCCAGCACCGCCTTGGTCTGCCTCTGACTATTCGTTGGACTCCGATGTCGAGTCGCTCCGCTCAGTGGCTTCGTCCAGGTCTTTATCCAGGTACCGCTCCCGGCACCGGACGGAACAGCACAGTTTCCAGCAGACCTGGCCTCCACAGACACAGCCTCCCTGGCCCTTCCGGACGCCCTGGGCATATCACCAGTGGCAGGGGCCTATGCTGCCTTCACGGGCTTCCAGCTCCTCTCAGTGACGCACCCCCATCAGCATCGCTCTCCAGACCCCCTTCACCATCAGCGGAGGAAGCTTCCCATATGTAGGACTTGGGTCACCTACCTTTGAAGGTCGTGCCACCTCAGCTGTGTCCACAGCTTCCCCAGGTGCCTATTCCACCAGAGGTGCTCCCAGCTCCAGAGCCTTTTAGAGAGTCCTCATCATCCTCATCCCCAGATGAGGCTCTTGCTGACCCTGCTCCGTCCATGCCAGCAATGGACTCCAGGTCCCATCAGGAGCTCTTAAGTCACCTGGCTTCCAATTTGGGTGTGCCGGTGGAACCAGTGCCAGAGGAGTCAGATCCAATGGTGGACATCCTCTCGAAAGATACTCCTGCCAAATTGGCTTTGCCGCTCAAGACGGTAGCCAAAATTACGAACATGCTTTGGCAGCCTCTGGCTTCATGGGCCCCTACCCTTAAAGGTGTCAAGAGACGTTATTATGTCCCGCAATCAGGGCATGAGCATTTGTACTCCCACTCTGTCCCGGGCTCCCTGGTAGTCCAGGCTGCGGCGCAAAAAGAAAAGCTGCCACAACCAGGGCCGACCCCCAAAGGCCAGAGAACCCAAGCGCCTAGGCCTGTTGGGGCGTAAGGTATATGCTACGGGGTGTGTTCAGCTTCGCATTGCGAATCAACAGGCAATGCTTAGCCGCTATGCCTATAACACCTGGCAGGCGATGGACAAATTCAGAGACAAACTTCCCCCCGACGTGCGGCAAGAGTTTGCCCTCCATGGCCATGGCGGCGGGACAATCGCTCGTACTGCCTTGCAGGCCTCCCTGGACGCGGTGGACTCAGCCGCCAGGACCATGGCCTCTGGTGTGGTTATGCACTGCAGTGCCTGGCTGCAGGTATCTGGCATACTGCCAGATGTGCAGTCTACAATTCAGGACCTCCCTTTCAAGGGAAAGGCCCTCTTCTCGGAGCGCATAGACTCCAGGCTGCACACTTTGAAGGACACTAGGTCCACACTCTGGTCGTTGGGGATCCACACACCGGCCCCTCAGAGGCAGCACCTCCCCTATAGACAGCTGGGCAGAGCGCAATTCCAGCCTTCCGGTGGGGATTACTGGAGGCGTCGGCCTCGGCCTCGGGTTCCTAGTGGGGGTGCGGCGGCAACATCTACTTCAGCCTCCAATCGCGCAAGGCGTGACATCTCACCAGGTATTCGTCTCAATGATTGATCGCTCTAAGGGCCAGCCTCTCTCAGTGCAACGTATATCAAAACTCATAGTTGCATGCATTGTCCAGAGTTATTCCTTGCAGAACAAACTACTTCCATGTACCCTGCGAGCCCATTCTACTAGGGCGATGGCCACCTCCACCACCTTTCTCCAGGGAGTTTCCCTCAGGGACATCTGCTGTGCAGTCATGTGGTTGTCCGGCCCCACCTTTACCAAATATTATGCTCTTACTAATATTGTCATACATGACTCAGCAGTTGCCTCTGCGGTACTTTCTATCACTACAAGGTCTTAACTCCAAATCCCGCCACCTTACTACAGGCTACTGCTGCGAAGTCACCTACAGTGGAGCATCCACGGGGACACTCCTCGAAGAAGAAGAGGGAGTTACTCAACTCGGTGCAGTAACGATGGTTCTTTGAGATGTGTGTCCCCGTGAGTGCTCCACGACCCGCCCTCCTCCCCGCTTCGGAGTTTCTGTCTTATTGTGTCTTTCAGATAATTGGCAATTAGGAGGAACTGGTGGGAGCCGGACCGCGCTCTTAGAAACGGTGCAAACAGCACAAGATGGCAGGAGCGCATGCGTGGTCTGGCAGACCACTGCTAACAAATCTCCGATCTGCGGTGCTGGGACCAGCCCGATACCTACAGTGGATCACCCATGGGGACACAAATCTCGAAGAACCATCATTACTGCACCAAGGTGAGTAACTTCCTCTTCTTGGAGCAGCTGGTTCTAGAACCTACAAGAGAAGAGACAATTCTTGATTTAGTTCTAAGTGGCGCACAGGATCTCGCCCAAAAAGTGACTATAGCTGGACTGCTTGGAAATAGTGACCATAATATAATTTTAACATCCTTGTAGTGGGAAAAACACCAAAGCAGCCCAACAGTGTGGCATTTAATTTTAGAAAGGAGAATGACACAAAAATGAGGAGGTTAATTACACAGAAATTAAAAAGTACAGTGCCAAAAGTAAAATCCCTGCAATCTGCATGAAAACGTTTCAAAGACACCATAATAGAGGCTCAGCTTACTCTATTTTTTTAATTTGGGGTATAGATTTAAGAGAAATTAAAATAAAAAGAGCCATAGTGGCTTAACAACCAAGTAAAAGAAGCAGACACAGATAAAAAGGCATTGTTTAAAAAGTAGAAGTTAAATCCAGGCCTCACAGCTGAGGTTGTAAGGGAAATTACCACATCTGAGTCATTCTTTTTAGGTGACAAATCAGAGGAATTGTACCAGATTGAGGTGTCATTAGAAGAACAAATTGATAAACTAAACAGTAACGAGTCACCAGGACCAGGTGACATTTTCCCAAGAGTTCTGAAACAACTCAATTGAAATTGTGGAACTATGGTTTGCAACCTGTCCTTTTAAATCATCTTCTCTACCAAATGTCTGGAAGATAGCTAATGTGATACCAAATTTTAAAAAGGGTTCTGTAAGTGATCCTGGCAACCACAGACTGGTAAGTCTACTGTCAGTACTAGGCAAAGTATTTGAAACTATAGTAACGAATAAAATTGTCAGACACATAGATGAACCAAATTTGTTGGGGGGGAAAAGTCAACATGGTTTCAGTAAAGGGAAATCATGCCTTACTAACCTACTAGAGTTCATTGAGGGGGTCAGCAAACGTGGACAAGGGGGATATAGTGTAGATAAGGTCTCTTACCAAAGGCTCTTAAGTAAAGTAACATGTCATAGGATAAGAGGGAAGGTCTTTTTGTGTATTGATAACTGGTTAAAAGACAGGAAACACAGGGCAGAAATAAATGGTCAGTTTTCAGCATGGAGAGAGGTAACTAGTGGTGTCTCCCAAGGGTCCATACTGGGACCAATCCTATTCAACATAGTTATAAATGATCTGGAGAAAGCTGCAGACAGTGAGGTGGCAAAATTTGCAGATGATCCTAAACTGGTCAAGATAATTAGGAACAAAGCAGACTATGAAGAGCTTCAAAAGGATCTCACAAAATTAGGTGATTAGGCAACAAAATGGCAAATGAATTGAAATGTTGATAAATGCAAAGTAATGTGCATTGCAAAAAATAATCCCAGCTATACATACAAAATGGGGACTAATTTAGCTATAACCACTCGAGAGAGATCTTGAAGTCATTATGGATAGTTCTCTGAAAACATCCACTCAATGTGGAGCAGCAGTCAAAAAAGCAAATAGAATGTTGGGAATCATTGAAAAAGGATAGGGAATAAGACAGAGAATATCTTATTTCCTCTCTAAATACATGGTATGACCACACCTTGAATGCTGCATACAGATGTTGTGCCTCATCTCAAAAAAGATACATAGGTATTGAAAAAAGTTCAGGAAAGGACAATAAAAATGGTTGGGTTTAGAACGGGTCCCATATTGAGAGATTAAAAAGACTGGGATTTTTCAGCTTAAAAAAGATGTGACTGTGGGGGGAGTGAATATGATAGAAGTCTATTAGTTTAAGGAAAAGTTATTTGTTTGTTCCCATCACATAAGAACTAAGGGTCACCAAATGAAATTAATATGCATCAGGGTGAAAACAAACAAAAGGAAGTATTTCTTCACGCAGTGCTCTGTCAAACTGAGGAACTCTTAGCCAAGGGATGTTGTGAAGACCAGAACTTTAACAGGGTTCAAAAAAGAACTAGATAAATTCATGGAAGTTAGGTCCATCAATACTTATTAGCCCATATGGGTACAGGTTGTATCTCCCTTAACCAGGACAACCTGTTCCAGCAACATCTGTGGTCCAGCATGGACCACGGATGTTCCTGGACCGCACAGCCCAGGAAGAAGGAGGTCTGGTGGCGGGGCAGAAGCATTGTAAGGGGCACTGGCAATTCAGCCGGGATCCCAGAGTGGGGTGGGGGGAGGACGGACGGCACGGCGGGGAGTTCTGGCCCCAGCGGAGCTCCTTGGCCCTAGCGGCTAGGGAGCTCTAGCCTGGCCGCGGGCCTTGGACCTTTGGCCCTGGCCAGGGAGCTCCGATCCCAGCAGCAGCCAGGGAGCTCTGGCACCATCCCCTGTCACAGAGCTCCAGCTGCATTCTGGCTCCAGAGGCCAGCGAACTCCTGTCCCAGCCCCAGCAGCAGCCAGGGAGCTGTGGCCCGGGCCGTGGAGCTCTGTCTCTGTTCTTTGGCCCCGGCCACAGAGCTCTGGCCTCAGCCACGGAGCCAAAGAGCTGTGGAGCTCTGCCCCAGCTGCGCAGCTCTGGCTGTGGCACTCTGGCCCTGACAGTAGTGGGGCCAGGGAGAGCCCCGGGGGGCTGTGGCAGCAGTAGGGGCAGGCTGGAGCCCTAGCTTGGTGGCAGCACAGCCACAATGGGAGGGACCTTCCTTGGTCCGGTAAATCTCCTTGTTCAGTACCAGTCAGGTCCTGAGGGTGCCAGACCAGCGAGGTCCAACCTGTAGGAATGGTGTCCCTGGCCTCTGTCAGAGTCTGGAAATGTATGACAGTAGAGGGATCACTTGATGATTACCTGTTCTGTTTACACCCTCTGGGATATCTGGCATTGGCCTCAGTTGGAAGGCAGGATACTGGGCTAGATGGACCTTTGGTCTGACCCAGTATGGCCATTCTTCTGTGCTTATGTTCAGCTCCAGCTGGTCCCTAACTGGCTGTATCTGCCTCAGCTGTGGGCTCCACCCTCTGAGCCCTCTCCTAGGGCTAGGCTTTAACCCTTATAGGGCCAGTAAACACACCCTCCTTAAGATCACCATCCCATGGGTTTTGTTGCTTCTGACACAGCATCCTTTGCAGCTGGGCCTGCAGTTGGTTCCTGTCTTCCTGTACACCTTGCAAGAGAAAGCCGGTGTTTTCTCTCTCCTCTCGGGTACTTTGGACTTGGTCTTTCTGAAATTCCACACACACCTCTGCTAGGTGCAGGGCCTTCTCCATGGCAGGTAAGCTTTCCCTGCAAGTCTTGCACCTGTTCCTCGAGGTCCCTAGACCCATTGTCCCTGTCCACCAGGGCAGAAGCCTCCTGCATCCCTAGGTCTATCCACATCTTTTCCTGGGTCCTTTCTGTCCCAGTCCCTCTATTTCTCTCACCACCACCACCTATTGGGCGGGGAGATCTCTTTCAGACAAGCCCTGGTCTCTATTGGGCCATTCTCATGACTTGGCTTTCGTCCTAGCCCCTTCTTTCTTAGCTCTTTCTTCTTTTAAGAGGGCATTGACTCTTTAGGTGGCCTGCCTTCTGGGCACCTTTTGCTCTTTCCCAGTTGGGGGCCTTACTGTGTCCCCTCTTTTCCTTAGGTTCCTCTGGGCTAAGCCTTTGTAATATACCACGTTATCTGGTGGCACTACTGTGTGTGTCAAATCAGGCGAATTGCTCAGAACCAGGGCTACTTACAGCCCGATTGGGGTTCTCTTCTATAAGGCACCAAACCAGTCTCACAGAGCACTTGAGCTGCCACACTAGCCAGCAAGAAGTCTCACAAGCAAAACCTCCTAGACGCCCCAGTGTTCCCTGTGCCACAACCAGAACCGCTCCTTATGCAGATGAGAGGTTCTAAAACCAATCTCACCAATTCTAAACAGGTTCTCCCCATCCCAAAGGACCAGCCACAGTCCCAGGTCAGTTTATACCTTGGATCTTACCCAAAAGACCATGCTGCACCAATCCTTTAGAATCTAAGGCTGTGTCTACACTCACGGCTTCTTGTGCAAGAACATCTTGTGCAAGAAAACGGCCACACTGCCATGTGCGAGCTGTGCTTTTGCAAGAAAGCTCTGATGGCCATTTTAGCCATAGGGCTTTCTTGCGCAAGAAATCCCTGCCGAATGTCCATACTGCCCTCTTGCGCAAGAGCTCCTGCACAAGAGGGCTTACACCTGTTAAAAAAGAGTGTAGCTCTTGCGCAAGAAGCCCTCTTTTACCACACCGTACTGTAAATTTCCTTGCGCAAGAGCGGGCGGGCAGTGTGGACGCTCTGCAGATTCTTGCGCAAGAACGGCCATACTTGCGCAAGAAGCCGCGAGTGTAGACATAGCCTAAAGATTTATTAATAACAAATAAAAGGTTGCGTGTGAGATTTTGCAGAGATGTAACAGAGCCTGCATCAAAACTTGATGATTGATGTATGTAATGTATTCTCTTTAACAAACTGCAAACTTGAAAGTCTCTTGTGTACATCCTATGTCAGGATGGGTGGGCAAATCCTTGTGGGCCCTCTGTCCTTACCAGTGGTGCTTCTGGAGTGGAGGGCAGGAGTGAAGACAAAATGGAGGCACCCTCATGATACTTTTATAATCTTGCCCATGTGGAGGGAAAACCCATTCTTCTCCCAGGTGCCCATTCTCCAAAATGGGCTGATCACATGACCCACAAACTAGTTTCTGCTTTTTTTTTTTTTTTTTTTTTTTTAGGCAAGGAGCCATGGAGTCCCCAGGTGTGTCCTTCTCAGGCAACGGGCCATTGTGTGCTCCTCCGGTATCAATTGACAACCTTTAAGAGCCATTGTCCATGCAGCATTGAGTAACTGCTCCTTCCAGTATAAAACATTTAAAATATGAATCATAGAGCTGGAAGAGACCACAGGAGGTCATCAAGTCCAGCTCCCTGCCCAAGGCAGGACCAGTACCAACTATATCAACCCAGCCAGGGCTTTGTCAAGCTGAGGCTTAAAAACCTCTAGGGATGGAGATTCCACCACCTCCCTAGGTAACCCATTCCAGTATTTCACCACCCTCCTAGTGAAATAGTTTTTCCTAATATCCAACCTAGACCTCTCCCCCTGTAACTTGAGCAAATTGCTCCTTGTTCTGCCATCCGTCACTACTGCGAACAGCCTTTCTCCATCCTCTTTGGAACCTCCTTTCAGGAAATTGAAAGCTGCTATCAAATCCCCCCTCACTCTTCTCTTCTGCAGACTAAACAAACCCAAATCCCTCAGTCTCTCCTCATAGGTCATGCACTCCAGCCCCCTAATCATTTTGGTTGCCTTCTGCTGGACCGTCTCCAATGCATCCACATCCTTTTTGTAGTGGGGGGGCCCAGAACTGGACAGGATACTTCAGATGTTGGCCTTACCAGAGCTGAATAAAGGGGAATAATCACTTCTCTAGATCTGCTGGCAGTGCTCCTGCTTCAGGGGGTAGCCGAGTTAGTCTGTACAGGAAAAAACAACAAATGGTCTGATAGCACTTTATAGACTAACAAAATATGTAGATGGTATCATGAGCTTTTGTGGGCACAGCCCACTTCTTCAGATGACCCCGGTTATCTGAAGAAGTAGGCTGTGCCCACGAAAGCTCATGATACAATTAATAAAGATGTTGGACAAAACCAGTCCTAGAACCGATCCTTGGGACACTCCTCTAGAAACCGACCGCCAACCTGAAATCAAGCCGTTGATCGCTACCCGTTGGGCTCGACATTCTAGCCAGCTTTCTATCCATCTTACAGTCCATTTATCCAATCCATACTCCCTTAACTTGCTGGCAAGAATATTGTGGGAGACTGTATGAAAAGCTTTGCTAAAGTCAAGGTATATCACATCCACTGACTTTCCCGTATCCACAGAGCCAGTTACCTCATCATAGAAGCTAATCAGATTGGTGAGGCTTGACTTTCGCTTCGTGAATCCATGTTGACTATTCCTGATCACTTCCCCTCTAAGTGCTTCAAAATGGATTCCTTGAGGATCCCCTCCATGATTTTTCCGGGGACTGAGGTAAGGCTGACTGGTCTGTAGTTCCCTGGATTGTCCTTCTTCCCTCTTTTAAAGATGGACACTACATTTACCTTTTTCCAATCCTCCAGGATCTCTCCTGATCTCCACGAGTTTTCAAAGATAATGGCCAAAGGCTCTGCAGTGACATTTGCCAACTCCCTCGGTACCCTCGAATGCATTAAATCCGGACCCATGGATTTGTGTATGTTTAGCTTTTCTAAATAGTTCGTAACCTGTTCTTTCCCCACCAAGGGCTGTCCACCTCCTTCCCATACTGCGTTGCCTAGTGCATTAGTCTGAGAGCTGACCTTGTCTATGAAGACATGGGCTTTCTTTGCCTCTGTTCATAATTTTACACACACAGATTGTACAAGTACAAGAATAGCCTAGACAGAGTCAACACAGCATAAGCTTTCGTTTGACACCTCACATGGCCCACTTTGTACCGAATTTGGGGCAGACACACACTAGTGGATGCAACAATGATCTGTCTACTCACATTAAAACCCAATAATGTGACAGCCTGTCTCATCTGCTTCTGTCTGGGCACTGCCTCTTCAAGTGCCCCTGTCACCTACAGGCCCAACACACGCATCCTCAACCTATTTTCCTCACAGGGGGCGTTCTCTTAGACTTCCTCTTCTCCTCCTGATCGGGGCATTCACTCCTCACTGTTCTTGATTGCCCAGAGGTATAGCATGGTATGTTCATCACTACCTGGCGCCTTGCCTTGCCTTCTCCCATTATACCTGCCTCTTCCCCCAGATCTCCTCTTTCAGCAGCTGGAGTATCACTAGCTGCTGTTGTGCCACCTGGGCCATATAGGTCCACAGGTACTCCTGGGCCTTGCACTACCACTGTTGGGCTCTCAGTAATTGCCCAAGCAGTGTCCACAGTCCTTCTTTCTGCAGAGGCTTCTTCTCTGGTGTCCATCTTAGGAGAGTACATGAGCCCTCTACAAAGTAGACTCTCATACCTGGGGTCCATTGTTTCAGCCCTCCACAATTTCAGTATCTCTGCTGCTACAGTTTGCCCAGGCCCCCTTGTATTGGGGTGAACTGCAACTGCCCACGTTTTCCACCATGTGTCACAGGGCAAACACTCACCACTGTGGCGCCTCCTGCTGGTCACTCAAGGAATCAGCCTGCTGCCTCCGAATGCACTCTGGTGGTTGGTGTCCCAGCCCCTGTTGCAGGTCTTCTGCTGGTTCAACCCGGTGTCCCTTCCTGCTCTCGGTGTGCTTTCCTCATGGTATTGCCCTATGTCAGTGCCCCTGCATTCTGGGGTCCTCTCCCTCAGGGAATCCCACAAACCCCTATAACCACCTTGTTTAAATGACCCACTGCTGTTTGTCATCTAGCCCATTAAAGCAGGGGCAAACTGCAGTCTGGCATGGCTACACATCATTGGCAAGGTGGTGTGGACCATCTGCCCTGGCTGTCTCCCTGCAACCATGGTACCCTCAGGCCTTGCCTCAGGCCCTGCAGCCTTGGAGTGAGGTTAGGCCAGCGCTCCCCAGCTCTGCCTGCCTTTTCCCAGCACTGCTCTGTCTCAGGAGGTCTCCAGCTTCCCTGATAGCCAGGTCCATCCTGCTCCATAGCTAGAGGAAGAGTGAGTGAGTCTCTTGTCCCCTCCAAGAGTCCTCATTTATACATCCCTCAGCTGGGTCATAATTGGCTGATAAATGCCACAGCTACTTGCTCTACAGCCCTCTCCCAGGGCTGGATTTAACCCTTCTTAGGCCAGTGTGGGGCAGATGCCCTGACAACAATATTCATAAATGATCTGGAGAAAGGGGTAAATAATGAGCTGGCAAAATTTGCAGCTATTAAACTGCTTAAGATAGGTTTAAAAAAAAGAAGACTGTGAAGAGCTTCAAAAGAATCTCAATACTAGATGACTGGGCAACAAAATGACATTTGAATTTTAATGTTGTTAAATGCAAAGTAATTCATATTGGAAAACATAATCCCAAATATATGTTCAAAATGATGGGGACTACATTAGCTATTATCACTCGAGAGAGAGATCTTGGAGTCATTGTGGACAATTCTGTGAAAACATTCACTCAATGTGCAGCAGCAGTCAAAAAAGCAAATAGAATGTTAGGAATCGTTAAAAAGGGATAGAGAATAACTTATTACCTCTGTATAAATCCATGGTATGCTCACATCTTAAGCTAGGTACACCATTTCTACTCAGCCTGGCTAATAAGCATCTGATGAAATGGTTTTTTCCCCAAGAAAACTTATGCCCAAATAAATGTGTTTTTTAAGGTGCCACATGAGACCTCATTTTTCTTTCATAATGCCATTTGCAAACTTTGGTTGACTGGCTGTTCCTCTTAAGTTGCCTTCCCTTCTGTTTTTCCAGCACACAAATTTGAACCTCAGATCTTTGCATAGACCAGAGCTGAGCAATAATTTTTTGGTGAGGGGAAGTGCCATGATTTTGGAAAATGGTCAAGGGCCTCACTTTTCTCTGGGGGCTCATCTAGACTACGCTAGTGTTGAAAGAGGATATGCAAATTCTGTGGGAATTTGCATATCTTCTTCCGATCTCACTTTCAAAAGTGAAGCTTTCAAAAGTGAAAGTAGTCTAGACATGTATTTTTTTCTGCAAACCTCCCCCCCCCCCCCTTTTCAAAAAGCTGCGTAAACTTCATTTTTTGAGGAAAAGTGGCTTTTCGAAAAAAGGGAAGGGGGGTTGCCAAAAAAAGCGTCTACACAACTTTCACTTT
Organism: Rafetus swinhoei; assembly: GCA_019425775.1. NCBI lineage: Eukaryota > Metazoa > Chordata > Testudines > Trionychidae > Rafetus > Rafetus swinhoei. The sequence goes on from CM033426.1 coordinate 36,510,402, forward strand.
CGAAAGGTCTGCTTTTGAAAGTGAGATTGGGAAGAATGGCTAAGTAGCAGTTCTGCAGAAAAGGACCTGGAAATTACAGTGGATGAGAACCTGGCTATGAGTCAACAGTGTGCCCTTGTAGCCAAGAGGGCTAATGGCATATTAGGGTGCATTAGGAGGAGCATTGCCAGCAGATCCAGAGAAGTGATTAGTCCTCTTTATTCAGCTTTGGTGAGGCCACATCTGGAGTATTGTGTCCAGTTCTGGGCTCCCCACTATAGAAAGGATGTAGACGCATTGGAGAAGGTCCAGCGGAGGGTGACCAAAATGATTAGGGGGTTGGAGTGCATGACCTATGAGGAGAGACTGAGGGATTTGGGTTTGTTTAGTCTGCAGAAGAGAAGAGCAAGGGTGGATTTGATAGCAGCCTTCAACTTCCTGAAGGGAGGTTTCAAAGAGGATGGATACAGGCTGTTCACAGTAGTGACGGATGGAAGAACAAGGAGCACTGGTCTCAAGTTACAGTGGGAGAGGTCTAGTTTGGATATTAGGAAAAACTATTTCACTAGGAAGGTGGTGAAGCACTGGAATGGGTTACCTAGGGAGGTGGTGGAATCTCCATCCCTAGAGGTTTTTAAGTCTTGGCTTGACAAAGCCCTGGCTGGGTTGATTTAGTTGGGATTGGTCCTGCCTTAGGCAGGGGGCTGGACTTGATGACCTCCTGAGATCTCTTCCAGCTCTATGATTCTATGAAGAAGATATGCAAATTCCCATGGAATTTGCATATCCTCCTTCGACGCTTTAGTGTAGTCTGGATGAGCCCTGGAGGAGATGCAGGGTCTAGGATGGAGGTTGGGTGCATGGTGTAAGGGACTGGGGTGCAGGAGACAGTATGAGATCTGAGAGGGAGTTTGGTGAAGGAGGGGGTTGACATTGGTCAGGGGATTGGGGTGTAGTGTCAGGGAGTGAGTATGGGTGCAAGAGAGGATTCTGGCCTGGGGAAGGGGTGCAAAATCTGTGAGGGAATTGTGACGTGGGAGAAGGGGAAAAGGATGTAGACTGCAGAGGGCTTGGGTTTTGGCCTGGGGCAAGAGAATGGGGTGCAGTCTGGGAGGATGTTTGCGTGCAGGAGAGGATTCTAACCTAGGGAAGGGGAGTAGGTGGGGGTACAGGATCTGGGAGGGAGTTGTGACCTGGGTCAAAGGGGTTCAGAGGGTTTGGATGGTGACCTGGGGGAGAGAGTTGGGGTACAGGAGGGGCTGGGGTGCCAGAGGCAGGCTCTGGCTGGAAGGTGCTTATCTAAGCGTCTCCTGGCCAGTATCCCTGCAGCACCCCCAAGGCAGGGTGGACTCCCTGCCTGCTGCAGCCCCAAACTGCTTAAAAATGCAGGCTGCTCCCTCCATGTGGCGCGCTCAGTTCCAGGAAGGGGAAGAGACTTGCATTGCCCCAATCCCCAGGCCAATCTCTTAGCTCCTGTTGGCTGGAAACAACCAGCCAATAGGAGCTGAGAGATTGGCTAGGATCAGTTCCTACTGGCTGATTGTTTCCAGCCAATAGGAGCTGAGGATTGGGCTGAGGGTGGGGAGATCACACAGCCTCCTTCTGCCTGCATAGCAGGGAGCCCATGGATTATGCTTTAAACCGTGGAAGCTGCGTGCCTGAGTGGTCCCAGTATGATGGTCTCTAAGCTGGATCTAGTGGCTTGGTAGGCCGGATCCAGTCCCTGGGGCGTGTTTTGCCCAGCCCTGACACAGACTGTCATGAAGCTTCTTGGGCAATTCTTACGCCTTTCATACTACTGTTTCAGAGTAATTATGTTAACTTGCTCTTCAATTACTATATACTCCAGAATTCATCAATTGCTTTCTCCTCTAGGGAGAGTTAATACTATTTTTCATAGCTATTGGTCACTAGAGGCCTGATTTTTACATTAAAGGTCTTTGTACCATTTTTTCTGCATAAAGAAACCTTAAAGGAGGCAGAAACGGTACCTGCAAATCACAAGAAGCTGAGCACTGGGTAAAGTAAGCCCCCAGACGGCCTACAGTATAGGGAATACAAACATAACATCCATTCCTGCCCCTGCTTTATCACTTATTCTGGAATCACTCATATCTGAAATGCAGGAGGTCATGGCCACCAGAGCCAATCTTCCCTGTTGTCTTAAGTCATTTAGCCTATACCTTCTGACTAAAGGTTGGTGTGGAGGAGGAGGGAGAACTGGATGAATGTGAGAGAGATTCAGGAGGGAAGAAGTAACAGCTTGCTCTGGGGTTTCAGGCAGTGTTAAATGATACTGACAATGCAGTCAGCATTTCATGGGCTGAGAGCTCCCAGCATCCTGAATCCAGCAACCTCTCCTTATTGCTGAGCTCCAATGACATGGAAAGGGCTGTCGTTCTGGTGCATGAAGCATTGTCCAGGAGGTGCCAGGCAGTACAGGTGAGAGGGATCTGGTGCAAAACTCTCTTGACACTAGTAGCACTGCCAGCCTACTCTGTCAAATGCCTATGCCTCATTCAGCATTTCTCCCTCCACTAATTCCTGTTTTCTAGCCATTCTTCACTCTACATCAGTGTTTCTTTAGCTTTTTTAAGACTGAACACCAAACAATTTTTTTTTATGGGAAACACCAAGGATTTTTTGTTGAGAGGGAAAAAACAATAAGGTTGGAAGGGGAGGGGGGGAAGGGTCGGGGAAAGTTTGAGAAAATAAAAGGTTGCCTGTCCCTTTAAGGGTGGCCATTTTGAATTCTGTTCTCCACGGCACACCTCCGACTGCCTCACGGCACACCGGGTGTACTGCGGGACACAGTTTAAGAAACACTGCTCTACACTGAGACTGCCTTTTCTTTGCCCATGCTCCTTCTGTAATTCTCCCTCCCACACTGGATGTCAGCTTTTGCCCTCATGTGATCTGTTTCTCTCCTAGCTGATTGTGTTTGAACTATCTCCTTGTTCTCCTCAGCGGCTGTTGCCCTCACGCATAATTGTTGACCACCTCCCAGCTGGTCCGCCTGGGTCTATCTTATTAGTCCCTTCCTGCTCACATACTCATTCCGCCTCTTCCCCTGGCAGGCCCTAAAGGAGCAACTTTCAGCCAGCCAGGACTCTGTGCATTCTCTGCTACATCAGCAAAGACAGCAGGAAGAAGAAAGCAAGATGCTGAGGCAGAGGTTTCAGCATCTGGAAGAGAACAACAAGACACTCAACAGCCAGACGCAGCACCTCCAGTCTCTAGTGGAAACTCTCAGCAGGTCAGCCTTGTGTCCTTCCACATCCTAAAGGAAATCTGTTAGCTGCTTTGGGACGTCAATAATAGAAAGTTCTTAGCCCAAATACTGAGACAGACTCAGCCCAGGTGCCACTTGGCACTGGGGTACTTCTGAGCCCTCCAGATCCACCAGCCTGGGGGTTTCTTTTAACACTGTACTGCTGTGACAAGTTGCAAAGCTCTCTCTAACCTGCCCCTTCACCAGCATACATCCAGGTAGGGACACAACCAGTGGCAGCACATTTAGGCAGGTTCTTTATCCAGCTTCTGTATAGGAAAGCTTCAGCTAGGCACTTCCCAGTTCCTAAGGCACACAACCTCTCTGGAGTCTTAAACCCGAAATTATACAGTCTTGTGCTGCATAGGGAACTGTACACTGCAGGATCATGAAATTCACTCCTTCCCTTAATGTGGAGAAGAATATGCAGCAGCTTTCTCCCCCTATGTTGTGATTCCCATACAGTGGATTTAGATAAAACAAAAACAAGTTTATAACTACAAAAGATAGATCTTAAGTTACTGATAAGGGATAGTGAACAGGTCAAAGCAGATTACCAAGCAAAAAAGGCAAACTAAGCTTAATATACCAAATAGATATATAGGGTGAGGATCTGCTGTTCATATCCAAAGTGATGCTGCATACTACAGATTATTAAGGGGCAAACTGCACTTGCTTACAACTTGGAATTGCTAGGGTGTTCCATTCACAGATTAGATATCCCTTTAGCCTGGATCCAGTACTTCTCCCAGTGCAGTCTTTTTTCCCTCCTCAGGTGTTTCCAAGAGTTGGCTTGGATAGGGAATCTGTGAAGAACCAAGTTGATGTCAGTCCCTGGCCTTATATCTTTTGCATGTGTTGGGAATGCTTAGTCTCAAAGCTTGGTTCCCACATCAGTCAATGGTGAACCACTGGTACCCCAAGATTGAGTCCAGCACCATGTGACCTGGTCACATGTCCCTGTAAGTGTCACAGCAGCCATTATTCAGAGGCTGTTTTGTAGTAGTATTACCATTTAAACAGAAAAAGGATAAGCATGAGTTTATTGGTTACTGTAATGGTAACACACGGGCTCCCAGCCCTGCTCCTGCGGAGCCAGCAGCCACCTTGTGTTGCTGCTTCTGTATCAGAGGTAGTAGTGGGATAGCAACCGGCTCCTAGGTAGCTGGCTGCTGCCCTACGTTGCAGGCTCTGAAGTATAAATCTTATACTGGAGAGCTCGTAGTGCAGCCGGCTCTCTAGGTGTGGGGCCGAGAGCCAGCTCTTGGCCTGCACTGGCTGCTGGCTTCACTCTTGGTGGCGGGGAAGGGGCTGGCTTCACTGCGGGCTCTGCAATATAAGCTTTATACTGCAGAGCTCACAGCATGTAACTCTTAACTGCTGAGATTTTCAGCAGTTACACGGTTACTTAACTGCTTTTTAACATTCCTAGTTTGTAGTGTTCTCAGGAAGGCTCCCCAGCTTCAGGAAGATAAGCTTCTTCTAAGCCTTGTTGTTCTCTCTAATGGCTCATTGCCTTGAATGGGCCCTTCCCAGCCGACTAGACTGAGTGTATTATTTGTAATACATAGTCAATATTCCTAACTTCATATAAAATGATACGTGCATATAAATAGGATAATCCTGTTCAGAAAATCAATATGTTTTATTGCAAGATATTGAAAAGATTATGATTACATAATCCTATCATAATAATATCAATGTGAAGAATATAAGGTGTAGCATCACTCTCTTCAGTCCCATAGTGTGTCTGTCTTTGCTTGTCAGGTTAGTCTTTCCCCGTTACTGGCAATTCATGCTTATAGCCATGACCCCTTGCTCTTGGTGCCTGAGGGAATTGGAGAGCTGCCCAAGTACAGTGTGTGTGTCCAGTCCAACCTCTGCCACTCCTTAACTAAGCTCCCCAGGTGGATCCTGCATCCCCAGATTGCACAGAAGCCCTCTGTTGAGCACTGCTTCCCACTGAGTGAGAGCTACAGCCTCTCCAGACCCTTTCCCCCACACCTCAGCTGCCAGGAGAGGAAAAGAGTTTTCACGTGCAGCAAGTACATCTAATTCCATCCTAACTGTTGCGGATGGGATCTGCTTATACCAGATTCTCCTTGTCCTGCTGACTGGGTCCTGCCTTTTTCAGTGACCGTGTGAACCTGGAGAAGTCCAGGGAAGAGCTGCAGCAACATCTGGAGGCATCTGAGGAGGAGGCTTGGCGTTTGCGCCGAAGCAATACTGAGCTACAACTGAAGGAAGATTTGGCTCAAGGGGAGAAGGAAGAGCAGCAGCTGGAGATGGAGAGGATCCTTCGGGAGAGGGAGCACCTGTGAGCTGTGATCCCTCCACAGGGCAAGGGGGGTTACTGTGGGAGCATGCTGGCAATGGTGGCTGACAGCTGGAAATGCTAGAGATGGGTGGCTGCACAGGCATGGGCGTGAAAGCTAGGAGCTGAAGGGAAGCACCAGGGAAGGGAACATGGAGTTGAGTTGGGATGGCTACTACAATTGGTGGCTTTCATTTCGATAATAATAGATAATTGCTAATCTTCCTTGTAGCTGTATTCCTTCCTCCCTTCTTTTCACAGTTGGTCCTTGGAGGGCAGGATTTTTATTCGATCATCCCTGTTGGCCTGACACTTTTCAGTTTTTGCTTACATGAAAATGGTTCTTCCCTCCAGAGATTACTCCTCATTTGTTCTCTCTTTTCCCTGGGCTCACCCATTTTAGTGAGCCTGTACTGGGTAAAAATGCACTAAAAGCAGTGGTTGCTGCAGCTCTGGGCTTTTGGGACAACTTGTGAGAACCTGCTGAACCCTGTTCTCTTCTTTCACTCCAGTGTAAATCAAGAGTAACTGCCCAAAAGACAGTGGTGTTACACCCATGAAGCAATGGGAGAATCAGTTCCTTTGTGTCTTGCTGTCCTTGGCTTTGTACAAGTAGTGACACTACCAGTAGTTAATCAGACCTGCATGGATGAGGAGTGTGACTCAGTACAAAGGAATGGATTGAAAAAAGCCTTTTGTTCTGGATTTTAATGCTACACTAGAAGATCACTGGAACAGGCACTATATGATATCCAGATCAGTAGACCTAGCTTATATCTGGCTCAGTTGTAGCAGTCCAAATGGCAGAGTGACACATGTAGTGTAACTCCAAGTGGTTCAGCCACTTCTCCTTGTTAAATACCATAATTCATGATTTTACTTTGCTGAGATCACTCTGTGCAAGGGTCCCCATACATCCCATCATATGGGGTAGGTGAACAGGAAGTTACTTTGTATATAAACCATGCATTTACAGGAAACTAGGATGTACCTGAGTATTAGTATTTTTGAGATCCCTGAAACCCCACTACAGCTTCATAGAATCATAGAAGATTAGGGTTGGAAGAGACCTCAGGTGGTAATCAAGTTCAACCCTCTGCTCAAAGAAGGACCAACTCCAACTAAATCATCCCAGCCAGCGCTTTGTCAAGCCTGACCTTAAAAACCTCTAAGAATGGAGATCCTATCACCTTGTAAGGAAACAAGGCTTCACCACCCTCTTAGTGAAATAGTTTTTCTTCTTTGAGTGGTGTCCCCGTGGTCACTCCATTGTAGGTGACGGGTCATTCCCGGAGCCACAGATCAGAGCTTTTCAGTGCAGCTATCAGCTGAGCTGCGCATGGGCCTCACGTGTGCATGCTGCTCCCCCCTTCAGTTCTTTGTTTACTGCCCTCGGTCACGGATGGAGCTCCTCTCTTGCCTCCGGCATTTCTTCTCAGATTATTTTTCTTCGAATTTAGTAGTTTTGTTAGGTCTAGTGTTGTTTTCTAACTATATACGTTTATTGCTCTGTTTTAAAAAAAAAAAAAAAAAAAAGGGCTTGCCAGGGTTTAAGAAATGTGAGGCACGAGGGTATCCCATGCATATGCTGCTTGGGCGAGGCTCATTTACCACAAAAGTGTGAGCACGGTCTCAGTCTTACCGCGAGAGCCAGAAAGGACAGAGAGCTTCAGCTCTGCATGATTCTATTTGAAAAGGCTACGCAGCCCTCAGAAGAGCCGAACCAGCCCGACCTCCCAGGGAGGCTAATGAGAAAATGGCTGCTTCTCCACTGCAAAAGCGCCCAAGGAAGAGAACCTTCCCTGCAAGGTCCCTTTCATCTATCCCGTCTCTGAGGGTTAGCAAGGGAGATGAACCCGGCATCTGTGGGTACAGTGGCACCGAGACTTCCCTCCAGCACCGCCTCCATTGCTGCACGATTCGCTCATCATCAGCACCAGAGAGACCTCAAAGGCAATCCCCAGCACCGGCACTAGCATGTGACCTGGTGCTTATTAAGAGTTCGGCACAGATGCCTAAGCTCACACTTTGCAAACCACTAGTGCCGGCTCTCACAGAGCCAACACCTGACACAATGCTCCCCCTATCCAGAGTCTCAGCATGGGTCGAGGACGTGTTACATGACTGCCAATCGCCACTGCCTGAACTCCCTTACATCCCACTGGCACGGTGTAGGGACAGAGAGTGACAGGCCTCCCTCCCTCCCTCCATATGACTCACCAAGATTATTGAGCGCTGCTGGGCTGTCAGAGCGCATGGGATTTAGAGAAGATTATAGGAGGAGTGTTTTCTCTCCACAACTCTCCTCTCAGACTGCATCTAGGCATTACTACTATCACAGTGATAAACATCACTCCACATGTTACTCGGACTGAACATCCTTGCCCCACCACACATTCCCAACCGTGATTGATTCGGAGAAGGAAGATGAGCAGACTGAAGTACAAACCCCTGCGTGTTCACCTAATGACAACTCATCTTCGCTACCCGATGAAGTGGTTATTCCAGAGGATACATATTCCTCAGACAATTCCAAGAACTTTTTTAAGAGAGTGGCTGCCACCCAGGAGGTATAACTACAGGGAGGTTAAGGAAAAACAGCACTGCCTCCTTAAACGTATCTGGCCCACCTCTCAAGGAAAAGTCACACTTCCTATAGATGAGGCTATTATGGATGAGATGAGTATCAGATGAGATGTGGCAGACTCCCGGCTTCTATCCAAACAACCTGTAAAAGAGCAGATAAAAAGTACTTCATACCTCCTAAAGATCTTGATTTCCTTTTCTCTCATCTGCAGCCCAACTTGCTAATGGACGCCGCCAGTAACCGATCCAGAATTTCACAATTTAAATCCACATTTGTTGATAAAGAACATAAGAGTTGGAGCTGCTTGGCAGGAAAGTCTATTCCTCTACACTACAGCTTAGAATCACAAACTATTCATCACTCCTAGCGAATCACGACTTCAATAACTACTCTAAGCTAGTTGAGTTAATAGAACACCTCCTGGACTCCAAGAGACCTGTACTTAAGGCAATCATTTCATGAAGGCCATACCATCACCCGCACAGCTCTTTAGTCCTCATTCAATGTGGTGGACACAGCTGCTAGAGCGACAGCTATGGCAGTCATCATGAGACGGGGCTTCATGGCTCCAGGCAGTGGGAGTGCCCAAAGAACTGCAGTCCAAGGTGGAGGACCTCTCCTTTGATAAACAGAAGCTCTTTGCAGCCAAGACAAATGATGTCCTACAAAGCAGCAAAGATTCCAGAACTACTTTAAGGACGCTAGGCATGTACACCCCCGCCATATTGCAGGAAGCACTACACACCTTATAATAGAAACAAGGACAGCTTTTCAGCCGTTCACAGCAGAAACCCTATGACTTCAACTGAAACAGACAGTGCCCCCAGAGGAAGCGTCCTCCCCAGTCTCGTGCCTCCCCAAGCTCTCCGATGGAGTGGACAAAGTCCGACATCCCCGCTGGAGGCCTTTCAGCATCCTGCCAGCAACAGGAGCAGTAGAGGGGTCCTCCGGGCAGAGTAGAATGGAAGCCTTCACTGAAGCCAATCAAGGTGCAGCAGGCTGCTATAAAAGGAGCTGCTAGGTAAGGCTTGTCAGTTGCTTCCTGGAGCTCGACCCAGGCAGACCTCAGAGCTGACTGGGGAAAACCAGCACACTGGACGGCTTCGAGTGGGGGCTGGGCATCGTACCTGATCAGAGCCAGATCCTGTAGCTAAAGGCTAGCAAAAAAGCCAAAGACAACCCTGCAGAACCCCAAACAAGGGGAACGTAGCCACAATGCCCTAGAGAAGGGCTGATGGAATAGCATCCCAGGGAAGTGGCCCAGGGACATGACATAACTAAGTACGAGGAAACTCAGCAGGTAACTGCTACTCACAGGGTCCTTGGGCCGGGACCCAGAGGAGTGGGTGGGTTTGGTTCGTTCCCCCCCCCCCCAACCTCCCTGCAAACCACACCCAGGAGGGGTAAAAGAAGAGGCCTGATCTCTGGCCACTGACTGGACATTGACTCGCCTGCAGGCAGGCGAGTAAATACTGAGACCTCCCTCAGCCACCAAGGGGCGCTCGCATGAAGGGTGGAACCTTGTTACAGGCTCCCAGGCTGCCAAGCAGCAGATTTGAGAATTTGGTTGAGGGTCTGCCCAACCTCCCCACTCACTCAGTGCCAACAAGTCAGTGCCATCTTTTCACCCGCAGGCTATGTCCCTTCCTCTATCACTGGGACTCTATAACATCAGACCAGTGGGTGTTGCAGATCATTTGTACAAAATACACTATCCCCTTCATTTCACTACCCCTCACACTTCTCCCTACCCTGTCCCTCTTCAGGGACCCCTCTCATGAGACTCCTCTCAGGCAAGAAATCGATCATCTCCTCCATCTAGGAGCAAATAGAGAGGGTCCCAGACATGTTCAGGGGAAGGGGTTTCTACTCCAAATACTTCCTCACTGAGAAACGCACAGGGGGTTGGAGACTGATTCTGGATCTCTGAATCCTGAACACGTTCCTGAGAAAACAATCGTTCAAGATGGTCACATTGGCTTCTACAATCCCAGCACTGGACAAGGGGAGCTGGTTTGTAGCCCACGAACTACAGGATGCATATTTTCATGTGGCAATACATCCTTCCCACATACGCTTCTTCAGATTCACTGTGGACAAAGGCCACTTCTAATACAAGGTCCTCCCCCTTCAGACTTTCTTCGGCTCCTCAGGTCTTTTCAAAGGTCCTGGTGGTGCTAGCTGCTTACCTCAGACAGAAAAGTGTGATCATCTTCCCGTACCTGGACGACTGATAAAAGGAAAAGCCCATGCAGACGCCATCAATATGGTCTTCAGGACCCCACACCTTTTTCAGCATCTAGGCCTACTCATAAACTAACACAAGTCCACCTTACAGCACATTCAAGACATAGAATTTGTTGGGGCCCACCTTGATTCCTTGTCAGCTTGAGCTTATCTTCCACATCACTGTTTCGATGCACTGCAGGATCTGGTATCCATTCTTTCCACGAACCCCTCTACTACCATACTTACCTGCCTCAGACACATGAGCCACATTGCCACCACTACTTATGTTGTACAGCATGTGAGGCTCCACTTTCGTGCCTTACAACATTGGCTAACGGTATACAAGCCGTCCCACCATCCACTGCCTTATGATACCTCCTTTTGAACCTATGGCAACCTGTACTCTTCCATTCCTATTGATGAAGGTGTTCCTAATTGCCATCACCTCTGCAAGGAGAGTTAGCAAGATTGGGGCACTGGTGGTGGGACCACCCTACACCATCTTCATGAAGGACAAAGCAACCCTGTTCCCACACCCCTCCTTCCTGCCCAAAGTCTGCACCTCTTTCCACATCAGTGAACCGATAGTGTTACCCATGTTTTTTCCTAAACCCCATACATCACCTAGAGACTGTATGCTACATAACCTTGACATCAGGTGCTCATTGGCCTTCTACATTTACAGAACCGAACTCTTCCGTAAAACGACACGCCTCTTTGTCTATCGTAGAGCGCTCGTGAGGCACACCAATCTCAATTAAGCGTATTTCTAGATGGATATCATCTTGCATAGTAAGATGTCACTCTATCTGCAGTAGGCCTTTATCAGCTCCACCAAGAGCACACACTACTCGTGCTGCGATATCGTCTATGACCTTTTTAAAGAACGTGCCCCTTAAAGACATCTACTGGGCAGTGATCTGGTTGTCCAATCATACTTTCGCTAGGTACTATGCCACAGCTTGCTGAAGATACAGCGGTGGTTATGGCAGTGTTATCTACAGCTGCCAAACAGTGACTCTGAACCCTACCATCCTGGTGGAGTACTGCTTTGTAGTCCCCTAAAGTGGAGCACCCACAGGGACACTATTCGAAGAAGAAAAGGAAGTTTATCTGTGCAGTAGCTGCTGTTTCGAGATGTGTGTCCCCGTGAGTGCTCCACTATCCTCTCTTCCTCCCCACTGCTTGGAGTTTGCTTTACTTGGGTGTACGCAAGGAACTGAACGGGGCGGGAGGGGTGTGGGCAGTGCTGAAGAGCGAACAGTGTGAGACGCCTGTCACGCATGCACAGCCCAGCTGATAACTGCTCTGAAAAGCTCCGATGTGTGGCTCCGGAGATGACCTGTCACCTACAGCGGAGCACCCATGGGGACACACATCTCAAAGAACAGTCGTTACTGCACAGGTGAGAAACTTCCTTTTCCTAATAGCCAACCTCAGTCTTCCCCCCCACACATGCAACTTGAGACCACTGCTCCTTGTTCTGTCCTCTGCCACCACTGAGGACAACCTAGCTCCATCCTGTTTGAAATCCCACTTCTGTCAGTTGAAGGGTACTCTCAAATCCCCTCCCCATTCTTCTGTAGACTAAACGAGTCCAGTTCCCTTAGCTTCTCCTCATAAGTCATGTGCCCCAGCCCCCTATTCATTTACACTGCCCTCTTTTGGACTCGCTACAATTTGTCCATATCCTTTCTGTAGTTGGGGAAAGGGGGACTAGATGCAATACTCCAGATGTGGCCTCACTAGTGCTGAATAAAGGGGAATAATCACTTCCTTCTGCTGACAGTGTTCCTACCAATGCAGCCTAATATGTTGTTAGCCTTCTTGGCAACATGGTTGACTCATATCCAGCTTCTTGTCTACTGTAAAACCTAGATCCTCTTCTGCACAACTGTTGTTAGCTAGTTGGTTCCCAGCCTGTAGCAATGCTTGGGATTCTTCTGTGTCCTAAGTGGAGGACTCTTTACTTGTCCTAGATGAACCTCATCAGATTTCTTTTGACCCAACCCTCCAATTTGTCTAGGCCACTCTGGATCCTATCCTTATCCTCCACCATACACAAGCCTCTCCCAGCAGCTTAGTGTCATCTGTGAACTTGCTGACCATGCTATGTAACCCATCATCAGATCATTAATGAAACAGAGGGAGTTTGCCTGCGGGGAGTTCCCACAGAGGTGTGATTTTTTTTTTTTCCCACACCTTTTTCAGGCTTTTATGAGCAGTAAATATGTCTGAAGAAGCTCTTAGAAGGAAGACATTATGGATAGTGAGTGATCAGCTATTTTGACCTGCAAAAGATGTGCCATGTTTGTCTTTCTCCCAGAGGATAGAAGTAAGTGCAAGCTGGTCTCAACTGCTGGAAGAGACGGTTGAAGGACAAGAGGCCTAGTATCTACCTCACGTTCCATCAGAGAAAATGAAGACTTCCTGGATAGAAGTCAATGTTTGGTACTGCAGGCACAGCATGCCGAAGTATCAGAGAGGGCAGTGCAGAGTGGGGAAGAAAATTGTTAGCATGAGTTCTCCTCTTTCTTCTTCTGGAGGTCACATGTACCGCCGATACAGCTACAAGTAAACAACCATTTTCAGGCTCTCTACATGGGCATTACAGCTGAGAATGGTTTGGAAAATTTATCTCAAGAAACAGATTGGAAGGAGACACCATCGACCGGAAGGCATGGAATGCATTGTTGTTGGTCTGGGGATTCCACACAACCACCTCCAAGAGGAGAGGAGTGGTGGTGGCTGGAGACTCCCTCCTAAGGGGGACAAAGTCATCCATCTGCCATCTAGACCAAAAAGCTCGAGAACTGTGCAGCTTGCTTGGAGCTAGAATTCAGGCCTTGATGTCTGCTGAGACTGATAAAGCCATTGGATCACTACCTCTTCCTACTTCTCCATGTGGGCATCAATTATACTGTCAAGAATGACCTTGAAGGGGTCAGTGCAGTTTACATGGCTCTGGAAAAATAAAGGGATTTGCGGCACAAGCCGTGTTCTCATCCATCATCCCTGTTGAAGGAAAAGGCCCAGATAGGGGCCGTGGAATTGTGGAGGAAAAATGCGTGGTTGCACAGGTGGTGTTGGAGAGGGGACTTTGGATTCTTTGGCCACGGAATGTTGCTCCAGAAAGAAGAGTTGTTAGGAAGAGATGAGCTCTGCCTAAAAAGAGAGGGAAGAGCATCTTTGCAGGCAGCCTTGCTAACTTATTGAGGAGGGGTTTAAATTAGGTTCTCTAGGGGATGATGATCTAAACTCTGAGTTAAGTGGGATACCGGGAGGAAACATAAGGAGAAGGATGCCACAGGGAAGGCCTTCTGATCCCTACCAAGAAAGTAGGGCAATTGGCTAGTTATCTTAGGTGTTGGGCTTAGTGGGAGTGATCAGCAGCTTTCTATCTAGTAAGCAACCGGTGTCAAGCAGAGTGGCCCAGAGGCCGGTCTTAGAGCTGGTTTTGTTCAGTATTTTCATAAATGATCTGGATGATGGGATGGATTGTGCCCTCTGCAAATTTGCAAATGACTCTAAGGGGGGGGTGGGGAGAAAGAGAGGATAAAGCTGGTAGGATAGGATCCAGAGTAGGAAGCGTGATAGGATCCAGAGTGACCTAGAGAAATTAGAGGATTGGTTAAAAGAAATCTGATGAAGTTCAACAAGGACAAGTGCAGAGTCCTCCACTTAGCACAGAAGAATCCTATGCATTTCTACAGGCTGGGGACTGACTGGCTAAGTGGCAGTTCTGCAGAAAGTTCTGTCCCCCAGAGTACACTAAATAACCCCTCTCATTCTGCCACATCAGCACTCTGCAAACATTTACAGAAGACTCTTGTTCTCCTCACCTACACACACAAACTCATAGTCTATGGGCACGTAGACAGGCTTTCCTTGTTAAAAGAGCTGAATATTTCCTCATTAATCAATCCCTCCCACTCATCTCCTCCATTGGTCAGTGAATGAAAGCCCATAAGTGGGAGCAGTGTTCCTGGTGGAAGAGCAGAAGCATTGGGAGGAGCCACCCCTGCTTTGGGATGTTATGACTGGGTATACAGCCTGTAGTTCAGGGGCCCCTTGCTTAATGGTTATAGTACAAGCCAATGGCGGCCTCTCCAAGAGACAAGTTTTCAAACTTATGCAGAACTCTTGTTTTATCTTCACAATTGACTTTCATTGAACCCCTTTTGCATTATTTCACTGTCCATGATGGTATTAAAAACTCTGTCCATTGGAGTCAGCTGTAACTTCATTGACGTCTCTATGACCTCTTTCCCAGCCCATTTATTTAAACAAGGCTGGTTTCACCGTTGGCAACAGATGCCAAATGCTTTTGCTGAGTAAAACACCCCTCTTTCTAGGTGTGGTGTTTATATCAGCCTGTTAGTAGAACAAACTAAATAAAACCCATAAGAGCTGCCTAGACCCATTTTTTTGTGGTCTTTGATAGCAGCAGTTATAATACACGTACAGAAAACTGTCCATTTTTCTTCAGGTGATTGCTCATGTCCATTCAATGTAGGTGTGTGTGGTTGCCATGTGCACTGGTGCCAGCAGATTTTCCCCTAGCAGTACCTACTCATCTTAGTGTTAGCTGTTGCGCATTTCCCTAGTTGAACTTTGTTTTCCCTGTAAATTTTTTTTGTTACTCAGTTTACTGTTCTAAGTAAAAAGTTTCAGAGGGTTAGCCATTTAACTATAAAAATAACAAGCAGTCCTAGGTGGCACAGGACTCCTTGCTAGCGATGTTAAAAATTCAGGTAATTGGCTAACTGTGTAACCTCTGATTCTTCTTTGGTGGTGTCCCTGTGGGTGCTCCACTTGAGGTGTCGGGCTCATCCCGTGGGGCGCATGCTGCTCGTGCCGATTACTAGCTTGCGCTCAGTCCGGCTTCCTGCTAGTTCCTCCTTACCGTTCAACGGTCGCAGGCGGAGCAACTCCCTTCTCTTCATCTGTTAAGAAAGATTTGTGTAAATAGTTAGTCAGCCAATAGTTATTAGTTACTAAGTTAGTTAGTGTTTGTTCAATAGTTATCTTTAAAAACCAAAAAAACACACATTTTTCCTCAGTTCATAATGCTGGCTTCAAAAAGTGCTCTGTGCCATGACGCTATGCCAGCTATGTAAAGTGTTTGGGCGAGGGGCATGTACCCCACAAATGCCCACACTGTCTGAAATTGACCGGCCGAGTGAGACGGGACTGTGAGATGCGGCTGAAGCTGCTCCTATACAGCAAAGCGCTTCAGCTGCAGGATACTCAAGCGCAGGGGCAGTCAGCTCAAAATACCCCGGCAGCAGTGAAAACCCCGACCTTCTCTGCAAAAAGCAGGGGTCAAAAACCGACCGAGCTACTGCAGCAGGGCGAGTGGCAGGGAAAGAGCCACAGTATTTCAGAGCCCAGCCCCACCTCTAGCAGGGGGGCAGATCGGGCAATGGCTGTGCCTCCCAGACCGGAATCTGCATCGGCTCTGGGTCACAGGCACTCTTACACACCCGCGGCTGCGGGTGCCTCAGCCCTAGCGGCTCCGACATCGACCCCGGCATCAGTGGCACCGACCCTGCTAACATCGGCTCCAATTATTTCTGCGCTGGCGCCTACGGCGCCAACCCTGCCCATGCTGGCTCCAACTGCCTCCGCTCTGGCAACTGCGGCACCAGCCATCTCAGCACCGACCACCTCGGTACCGGCTACTACGGCACTGAGCACGCCACCGGCTGTCTCGGTGCGGGATCAATACCGCTTCTCCCCGGCACTATCACTGGCACTGAGCTCCCTATCACCAGGCTCTTCGCCGGCACCGGCTTCACCATTTGAAATTGACCATTCAAAGGGCACAAGGTTTCATTCTTCACCAAGCCCCGAACAACTAGCTCTCTACTCGCAGCCCAGATCACCTTCCTCTCGCTTCTCTGAGCCACATAGACATGAAGCTCATGTTACCACTATCTCAAGAAGACACTCTCAACGATACTCACCATCACCTCGTCGTTATCGCAGATATTCTCGATCACCTTCATACACCAGACGCAGATCTCGCTCACCTAGATCGCCTACGCGCTCATCTTCTTCTTGATATCGTCACGATTACAGACGACGGTACTCACCTGCATATTCATCTTCTCGTTACTATCATGATCATCATCGCTGCCGTAGTGACTATCATAATGAGTGCTGCTACTCTTCTGGACGTTCTTCTTCCTGATCTCCACGATGCTACCGGTATCGCTCTCGTGACAGCTCCAGGGTTCCCACGCCACCAGCCGCTTCCATTCGACCCTCTACACCATCTGCAAATGTGCCTTTTCCTCAAGCACACTCAGAACCAGTGCAGCTAGTGACACTGGAACAGCCACAACCGCAGGAGCACTCCTCAGTGGACCACTCTGCTGCTTCTTCCTCTCCAGATGATGCGGTGTTCCCTGGCGATTCTTCTCCAGTAGATGACGCTCATCAATTTCAGGAGCTCTTTAAAAGAGTGGCAGAATCACAGGACCTGCATGTAGTGGAGGTTCAACAAAAGCAACGTAAGCTGTTGAAGAACCTTCAAAAATCCAAAATGACATTACCCTTTGATGAGGTAATCCTAGAAATTGCTGATGATATATGGCAAACACCAGTGTCCTCTCTGCCACTCATAAGAGGGCAGACAAGAAATATTTTGTTCCCCCAAAGGGATGGAATTTCTGTTTATGCACCCTCAACCGAACTCGCTAGTTGTGGATGCGGCTCAGCAAAAATCCGAGACGCCACAACGTAGGAATGCTGCTGCTGATAAAGAATCTAAACGCTTAGACCTTTTCAGACGAAAAGTTTATTCTTTCGCCACACTTATACTGAGAATGGCAAACTATATTGCTCATCTGTCTAACCATAGCTTTGATAATTATTCAACGATGGTACCAGTTTTAGAGAACTTGCCCGACGACAAACGGCAGCTCTTAAAATCAGTTATCCAGGAAGGCTATGTGGCCTCAACAATGGCCTTGCAAATTTCCCTGGATATTGCCGATGCAGCAGCACGGGCCATGGCTACGTCAGTGGTTATGAGGCGGTCTTCGTGGTTACAGATGGTATCCATACCTAAGGATTTACAATCTAAGGTAGAAGACCTGCCCTTTGACAGACAGTCTATTTGCAGAGAAAACGGACCAAGTTTTGCACTCTGGGAAGGATTCTAGAACTACCCTGAAAACGTTAGGGATGTATACACCTCCATATCGTCGCAAACGGTATATACCCTATTCCCGACAGAGGCCCTTCTTGTATGGAGCGCCCAGATTCAGACAACAGGACCATCCACAACTGCAACAACGTCCCAGACCACGTCAACAAAAGTGAAGACCGCAAACCGGACGAAATCCTAATTCCCAGAACAACAGACAGCAAGTTTAATGGTCCGATCAAGGGATTGAGAACCATTCCACTAATGTACGAGCCGGGAACACAGAAGTTATTCCATCACCGACTAAGACCGTACCAGCACAGATGGTTTGCCATCACCACAGACCGCTGGGTACGGGAGTTAATAGCATCAGGATACTCCATCCCTCTTCTTTCCCGTCCCCCCCACCTTCCCTCTGTCCCCGTCACTTTTCAGGGACCCATCTCACGAGAATCTCCTAATGCAAGAGGTTCTCCGTCTCATAGAGATTGGTGCGGTGGAGGCAGTGCCCAATCAATTTTGGGGCAAGGGATTTTACTCCCGCTATTTTCTGACTGAGAAGAAATCAGGAGGATGGAGACCCATTCTGGACCTTCGCAATCTCAATCAGTACCTCAGGATGGTAACGCTAACTTCTATATTCCCAGCATTGAACAAAGGCGATTGGTTCACATCCCTCTATCTGCAAGATGCGTATTTCCACATGACAATACACCCAGCGCACAGACGTTTTCTGAAGTTCGTGGTAGGCACACAGCACTTTCAGTACAAAGTCCTCCCGTTTGGCCTTTCCTCCACACCCAGAGTTTTCTCAAAGACCCTCGCAGTGGTGGCAGTGTATCTTCATCGTCAAGGCATAATGATCGTCCCATATCTAGACGATTGCTTGATCAAGGCTCATTCGTTTGAAAGTGCACTGTTGGCCACTCAAGTCACAAGAGACTTATTCACGGATCTGGGCCTTGTATTGAATGTCCCGAAGTCCTCGCTTGTACCACAAAGATCCCTCGTGTTCATTGGGGCATGGTTAGATTCTACGACGGCCAAGGCCTATCTTCCTACAGAAAGGTTTTACAAAATACAGAACCTCACACAAACCTACACATATGTAGTACAGCATGCCACACTACGCCTCAGGTGCCTGCAACATTGGCTGGTGTCCATATATCGCCCGGGCAATTGCGATCTACACAAGCTGGTAACACTGCCATCAACGGTGAAATGATCCCTCACGTGCTGGATTTCTCCAGCCAACATGCTCTCCGGGGTTCCTTTCCACCGTCCACATCCCATTGTCCAAGTTACTTCGGACGCCTCTCTCATAGGATGGGGAGCCCACTGCGAGGGTGAATTTGCTCAAGACCAATGGAATGCTCAGGAAGCCCTGCAATACATCAATTTTCTAGAACTCAGGGCGCTGTTCAATGCATGCAAGACATCCTTCCCAGGATTGGCGGTCAGATGGTTCAGGTCTTCTCCGACAACACCACCACGGTGTACTACATCAACCGACAGGGAGGAGCCCGATCAAGATCCCTGTGTGCAGAAGCCACGAAGCTATGGAATTACTTCGGTGTCTAGTCTCCCCCTCAGAGGTCCAGACCACAATCCAGGACCTCCCTTTTAACTGTGCAGGTCTGTTCTCTAGAAAGACAGATTCAAGGCTACACAGCCTTAAGGACTCCCAGGTGACTCTTAAGTCCCTTGGCTTGCCTAAGCCCCTGGTGTGTGGATGCCATTTAGACTTCCACCGCCCTTGCACTTCTTCTAGGACCACTCCCACAGGCGAGGCAGAAATAATAGCCATAGGTGGCCTTCTCACTCCTCCTTGGGTCAGGGCCAGGGCCACTCTATACCACTTCCCGGCTAAGTCTTTGGAGGTTGTGTCCAATGACAGACTACCAGTCCAGTACCCAGATCTCTCCCCGCTGTTTGGCACTCCTCTGTCCTACTTCTACCATACTTGGGCTAGTATTACTTTAGACCATGGGTCCCCAAACAGGAGGGCAGGGGGTGTGAAGAAATTCCAGGGGGGGCACGAGGGGACCCAGACATCCCACCCCCAAGTTTTGCTGCTATTTTTTTGGGAGGGGGTGTGTGAGGGTTTCTCAAAAATCAAAAAGGGGGCGTGATGCCAAAAAGTTTGGGAACCACTGCTTTAGACCTTTGGGTCCTCAGTATCCAGTTCTCTACCTTCTCCTCCTTCCCATCCCTCTTCAGGGACCCTTCTCATGAACAATTCCTTAATGAGGAGGTTTGCTCCCTTGTAGAGTTAGGGGTGATAGAGAAGGTTCCTCAGGAGTTTGGAGGCAGGGGTTTCTATGCCCAGCATTTCCTTATCCCCAAGGCCAAGGATGGGCTCAGGTCCACTATACAACTTTGAAATCTGAACTTGTTCATAAAAAATTTCAAGTTCCGTATGGTTTCCCTTGCCACTATGATCCCCTCCCTAGATCTGGCAAACTGGCATGCCATCCTCGATATTAACAGGTGTGTTGTGAGCAAGACACGAGAAGTCATTCTTCCACTCTACTCTGCGCTGGTTAGGCCTCAGTTGGAGTATTGTGTCCAGTTCTGGGCCCCGCATTTCAAGAAAGATGTGGAGAAACTGGATAGGGTCCAGAGAAGAGCAACAAGAATGATTAAAGGTCTAGAGAACATGACCGATGAAGGAAGGCTGAAAGAATTGGGTTTGTTTAGTTTAGAAAAGAGAAGATTGAGGGGGGACATGATAGCCGTTTTCAGGTATCTAAAAGGGTGCCATGAGGAAGAGGAGGGAGAAAACTTCATCTTGGCCTCTGAGGATAGAACAAGAAGTAATTGGCTTAAACTGCAGCAAGGGCGGTTTAGGTTGGACATTAGGAAAAAGTTCCTAACTGTCAGGGCAGTCAAACACTGGAATAAATTGCCCAGGGAGGTTGTGGAATCTCCCTCTCTGGAGATATTTAAGAGTAGGTTAGATAAGTGTCTATCAGGGATGGTCTAGACAGTATTTGGTCCTGCCATGGGGGCAGGGGACTGGACTCGATGACCTCTCGAGGTCCCTTCCAGTCCTAGTATTCTATGAAGGATACACACTTCCATATTTCCATTATTCCCACACACAGGAGCTTTCTCAGGTTCATGGGCAGCAGCCACCATTACAAATTCACAGTCCTTCCGTTCAGTCTCTCTAGCGAATCGAGGGTGTTTAAAAGTGCACGACAGTGGTGGCGATCTTTCTCCACCTTGATGATTAGCTGATCAAGGGCAGGTACCAAGATCAGGGCCGCCAGTGTATGGAACTGGCATAAACGACCTTTGCCATGCTAGATCTCATTCTCAAAGTTCCTAGGTCCCAACTGGTCCCAGCTCAGCAAATAGAGTTCGTTTGGAGCCTTTCTAGATTCTACCTGAGAGAGAAACTTTCTATCTGAGTTCCACTTTCAGATGTTTATGGACATTATTTACACCCTGCAACGAGACTCCTGGCCACGTGGCAGCCTGCACATTCATGGTATGGCATGCAAAACTCCACCTCCAGACCCTCCAGACCTTGTTCTTCATGGTCCACGGACCTAACAGGGATCCATTAGACAGTCTCGTCACTCTGCCCATGTCAGTTCTCTACTCCTTGAAGTGGTAGTTGCAGCTCCTAGAGGTGCACGCGGGGATTCCCTTTGCCAGCCTACAGCCCTCTGTCACTGGTCACAGATGCAGCGGAGGCGGGTTGGGAAGTACACATGGGCAAACTCAGTACTCAGGGGCTGTGGTCTCAGAAGGAACTCTCCCTGTACATCAGCCCTGGACCTGTGGGACTTTTACATTGAATCCATGTGCAAGCCTCCCACTTGCTGGTGGCCCAGAACACCCTGGACAACCACCTTAGTGCTCTTTCAACACCCATGAGTGGTCCTTCAGGATGGATATTGTCCTCCCCAGATGGATGACTTAGCCACAAGGAGCATCAGGGAGTGCCACAGGTTCTGCTCCTTCAGAACCACAGCTGTGGCTTTAGTGCAGACATATTCCACATTCCGTGGTCAAGCCACCTGCTGTATGCCCTCCCTTTCCCCGGTGCACAAAATCCTTCTAAAAATTCAACAGGACAGAGTGGATGTGATACTCATCGCCCTGGCATGGTCCCAGCAACATTGGTTCACAGTGCTGCTCAGCCTCTCAGTAGACACATCCATAGCTCTGGAGCTTCAGGGGTTAGCCGAGTTAGTCTGTTACAGAAAAAACCAGCAAGCATATGGTCTGGTAGCACTTTATAGATTAAGAAAACATGTAGATGGTATCATGAGCTTTCGTGGGCACAGCCCATTTCTTCAGATGACCCAATATGACTAGTGGCTAAGAAAACTCAAAATAAAAAATTGTTATTTCGAGATTTCTTATCCACTAGTCATAACTCCGGTCATCTGAAGAAGTGGGCTGTGCCTCCGAAAGCTCATGATACCATCTACATGTTTTCTTAATCTATAAAGTGCTACCAGACCATTTGCTTGCTGTTTTTATCCATAGCTCTGCCACTCTTCCCCAACATCATCCAGAGCCACGGTCGGTTGCAGCACCCCAACCTTCAGTCTCTCCATCTCATGTTGTGGAAACTGCATTGCTAAACTCTCAAGTAGGGATGTTAAATATCGACTAATTGACTAATCAAATAGTCCATGCATAATGCATCGACTATTCGATTAGTCGATAGGGTGCCTCCACCTTTGAAGTATAGCAATAGCCCGGACTCCCCTGCTGACTGCGGGCTCTGTGTGGTGCTGCTGCTTTGAAACACTATGAGGAGCCTGATGCCCCAGCTGGTCTAGTGCTGCATGTGGCATTTCAAAGTGGTAGTGCTGTGTGGAGCCCAGGGTCTGGCCCCAGGCTCCAAGTGGCAGTGCTGCTTTGAAGTACCCCCTCCACTTCCCCCCTTGCTGCCTCTTTCTGATAGAGGCAGCAAGGGAGGGAAGCGGCTAGTCCTTCACATCCCTACTCTCAAGAGCATCAGTGCTCACTCAGTTAAGGAGGTCCTCCTGCTATCTAGGAAGCCATCCACTAGGGTCACATGCATAGGTTAGTGGAAGAAATTTTTGCTTTGGTCTCTCCAGAAGGGGATTCAGCCTCAGGAGGCCATTATACCCTTGGTCCTTGATTAGGGTCCATGGACCCTCAACCTGATCCTCTCCCAGCTCACGGGCCTCCCTTTTGGCCTATGGCTACCTGTCCTCTGTCCTATCTTTCATGGAAGGTCACTTTCCTTGTGGCCATAATTTCAGCGAGGAGAGTTTCAGAGCTCTGGTCCCTAACTGCTGTATCCCCATATATGGTATTTTATAAGGACACGGTGAAGCTCTGTCCCTGCCTGGCCTTCCTGCCCAGAGTGGTCTCCTATTTCCATGTGAACCAGGACATTTTATGCCTTTGTTCTTCCCCAAACTACATGCCACTTCTAGAGAGCTAATCCTGCACTCCTTAGCTGTCAGGAGAGCATTGTCCTTTTACATTGAATGCTCTACCCCTTTTAGTAAATCCCCACAACTCTTTATTGCAATTGTAGCATGAATGAGGGGGCTGCCCATCTCATCCCAGTGTCTTTCTTCCTGGACCACGTCATGTATCAGGACGTGCTATGACCTGGCCTAGGTCTAGCCCTGATGTCTTATTCCACAAGGGTGAATGCTTCCTCAGTGGCATTCCTTGCACAGGTCCCTATTCAGGACGTCTGCAGGGTGGCGATGTGGTCCTCCATCCTCATGTTCATGACACACTATGCCATCACCCAGCAGGCCTGGGATGCTGCAGAATTTGGCAGGGTGGTACTCCAGACAGCTGCGTAGTGATCTCTGAACCCTCCTCCAGGTAAACTGCTTGCATGTCACCTATAGGAATGCACATGAGCAATCACTCGAAGAAGAACAAAAGGTTACTTACCTTCTGTAGCTGTTCTTTGAGATTGTTGCTTGTGTCCATTCTAAATCCCATCCATATCTTATATGTTGGAAAGCCAGCAAGAAGGAACTGAGTTGGTGGAGGGCCACCCTGGGCTGGTGCCATTCTGCCAAGCTCCATAGCTGGCCTGACGGGTACTGCCTGGGGAAAAACCTTCCAATGATAATGCACATAGCTTGTTTATACCTGTTGGAATGGATATGAGCAACACATCTTGAAGATCAACAGTTTTTTTTCCTGTGATGCGTCCAGTGGTCTAATCCAGTGTTTCCCAACCAGTGGTACAAGTACCCTTTGGGGTACTTGAGAGAAGTCTGGGGGGTACATCAACACAACTGAAATTTGGAGAAAACTGAATTTTTGTTATAAGTTTTACAGCGCTTTATTATTTTTGTACTTTTTACACTCAATTTCATCGCCCGCCCAGCTTCGATTAAGTTGTTTAAACAAACGTGTTGCAATGGTAGAAAAAAATTGTGTGTGTCTGAAAACTGTAGGTACTGGGGGTACTTATAGTATGTGTTGTGTGTGGGTTTTTTTTAAAGGGGTACTTTATAAAAGAAGGTTGAGAAACACTGTCCACTTTGGAAATCCTTTTCTTTCCTTTCCATCTGCTGTGCTATATACAACAGCCAATTCCCTATATTTGTTTTAGACTCAGTTAATTTATACTTCATAAAGTTGGATTGGGACAAGACCACAGGTTCATCCTCTTTCACACTGGATTGCAAACTCATTCAAAATGTTGGGAAAATAAATTTGGAATGAAGAAATACAAGTATTAGCAGCAAGAAGCATTCTTTCTTCACTCACGCTGGGGATTTATGTGTTAGAAAGTTAGGAAGAAATTTCCAAGGAACAGTTAAGAGGGATCCCAAAAGTTACAAAGTGAGAGTACACAAAGGCCAATATTTCCAGAAGTGGCCTCTGGTTTTGAGATGTTGCTTTTTTGGCTACTTAAGGTCTTGAGGCATAGTGACCCCTTTTGTAAACATTGTCCTAATTGTATTCTTTTTACCTCAATAAAAGCACTTAACTTCAGGACCTCTCCCCCACAACAGAGACAAAAGATGAGTGGCTTAAGCCAACAATGTGCTGGGACGCTCAGGCCTAGAATAGGTAATGGAATTGGCTGAAATGGGGTCTGCGGCAGGAGTCACTTGGACATGTCTTTTGTTGCCTTGGATTTTGAAATGATAATGTCTTTAAGTCTAAACGCCTCTCTCCTCCCTCCCCCATCTTCCACCATTGTGTGTATGTGTCTGTTTCCCTTCCTCCCCTCTTGTCCTCTCAGTCAGAAGGCTTTAGCTTCGCTGGAAGCAAAGCATTCGTTGATAAGAAGTGAATTGGTTGCCATGAGGGAGACGCTGCAGAAATCTCACCTTGATGGGGAGCTGATGAAGCAAGAGAAACATGAGCTTGCCATGGCACTGGAGAGGGTATGGGCTCATCTGGTATTCCTAGGCAGCATCAAACCCAGCTTGTTATTTCAAAAGCTTCAGAGGGATAACCGAGTTAATCTGTACAGAATAAACTTAAAAAACAACAAATAGTCTGGTAGCACTTTAAAGACTAACAAAACATGTAGATGGTATCATGAGCTTTCGTGGGCACAGCCCACTTCTTCAGATGACTGGAGTTATTTCAAGGGAATTCAAATAGCAGGCTTACCATACACTGCTCATTGCAATATAAAAATGATAGGTAGTGTTATCTCCCACGAGAAGACACAAGAATGATGTCAGGAAACAATCTTTGGGGAGTTCAGCCTGCATGTGCATGGAGGGATGGCTGAGCGAGAATTGGGACACTAACTATATGGAAATAGGAATTGTTAGAGATTAGAGGTGTGTATGGTAAGAGGGATGCATTTTGGGTATGAGAGAGGGAGGACTCTTGGACACAGCTTTTGTCAGGGGTTTGGTATGGCAATGGGTATCCTTGGGTTAAAGCAAAGGAAGCTTTTCAGAAGTTTTGTTTTCATTTTTTTTCTTCTTTGCCCTGCTAGGCAGAACAGTCAAATGCTGAGTTGACAGGAGTTCAGAATAAACTGAAAGCCGAAATCGCTGATCTGCATGATGTGGCTGAAAAGATGAGTTGCATTAATGAGGCTCTAGCTTTGGACAAAGTGCAGTTGAATCAACTTGTCCTGCAGGTGAGTAGAGGTATCCATGGGAATTAGTAGAAGGGATTACTTTGGTGAGGTCTCCTTCAGGCTTCTCCAGGGAATACTAGGGCTGATTGAGAGAGGACATGGCACAGTCTTCTCTGCCCAGGACAGGAGCCCGTTATGACAGACTGCTGGCTAAGCCAGAGCTCTACCATGACTGCCCGGCTGAAAAGGCTATTGCAACCAGCTGAGCAAGCCCAATCCTGAAGGGCTAATGCAAGCGGCTGTGGGCCTCATTAGCCAGAGGGTTACATAAGGCACCCAGAGGGGAAATGAAAGGGGAGAAGCAAGGAGCCAAGGTGTGGCTGAGGTGCTCCCAAGCCAGAAGGAGAGGCTGGCTGAGGTTGCTGTGAACAAAAGCTCTGTAAATAGAAGGTGGTGGGAAATTGGCACTGACAAGAAAAGACACGGGTCGCTGCACCAGAAAGGGTCTCTGGTTGATTTGTGACTCGAGGAGGGGTCCCAAGACAGGGGGCCTGGGCACCATAAAAGGTTATGTCTTTGTTCTCTGCTCCTTTATTTCTTCTCTGTTCTTTCCTTGACTGTAGTTGGAGCAGGAGAATCAGGCTTTGTCAAGCAAAGTGGAGGACATGAAAAGAGCAGCAACTTCTGTTCAGGAGGAGCTGAGCCTGTTACAAAGAGCAAATGAGGAGCTCTGTACAGAGAAAACTAATCTCGAACAGTTGCTGCAGAATGCTGATGTGGCACAAGAGTTGCTGCAGGCAGAGTTGAATGTGCTGAGAGATGAGAGAAAAGAGACTCAGGAAGTGATGAGTCAGGTGAGAGCAGACTCCAGTTGTCCTCCATAGGAATCTGGCAGCACTCACACTGGTGCTGAGGCTGGGCTTGGTGCTGTTGGGTTTTAGAAAATCCTCAGTTTTAAGACATCCCGTGCTGTTGGTAACAAAACAGGAACAGACTTCACATGACTCTTGCTGGGCGTATCTCAGATGGGTGGTGAAGGGTGGGTTTTGCAATGCCTCTTCATGTTCTCTTGAGAGTTGAATTGTCCAGTGGAGAATGTAATGAAAAAGGTCACTTTCCACCCCAGGAACCCAAAGTGCTTTCAAATATTAATGAGTTCAGCCTCACAACCTCCATGAGGGGGAGGAACACTAGCCACATGTTACAGATGAAGAATATGAGGCTTAAAATTGCACACATGGCAGAGCATGGAGTAGGACCAGTCTTGCCCAGAAACAACAGAAGCATTCTTTTAACACTGCCGCTGCACCTGTCATTGCTCCAAGGACAGCTCACTTGGAAGCTCTCTATATTGCAATAGCGGCGAGGAGTCCTGTGGCACCTTATAGACTAACCGAAGTGTTGGAGCATAAGCTTTTGTGGGCAAAGACCCACTTCATCAGGTGCCACAGGACTCCTCGCCGCTTTTGCAGATTCAGACTAACACAGCTACCCCTCTGATATATTGCAATAGTGACCCATTTCATCCCTGCATCCAGCAAATCTGCTTTTTCTGAAAAATACGTTGTTGAAACATTCCCAAACAGTTCTTATTAGGGGATTCCTCAGGGGTTGGCTTGAGCAGCTTTGCAGTCTTATACTAGGATAGCAGCATGTAATGCAAGGTTCTGTATTAGGTCCAAAATGTCAGCAAGCATACAGAATGGAATGCAGAATATGGTAAATGTAATGCCCTTGTAAAAATTAGCAGCCTTGTCTCCAGTGAATCCTGTGTGCAGTATTGGTCTCGTTACAAAAAAATATTGCAAGATTAGAGGGGCTCCGAGGTGGGTGTGGATGAGAACAATTAGGGGCCTGGAAAAACTCTTAAGAAAAGAGGTTGAGAAGATTGGCATTGTTTACATTAGAAAGGAGACATCATAAGAATATAAAAAATAATTAATGGTCTAGAGCAGTGGTCACCAACCAGTAGATCAGGATCTACTGGTAGATCCTGGAACCTCTGACGGGATCCTAACTGGTTTGGCCAAGAGGTTATCAAGCCCAGCACTTCAGCTGCCCCCCACAGACTGCTGCACATCTCCTGCCCTTTGCTTTGGAGCTGTCCCCTCAGGAGTGTCTGCTTTCTGTGCAGGGCAGGGGAGGGGTGCTGATATCAAGATGTCCCCTCTCCCACCCTGTCCCCTATCTCCCCAGAGCAGAGAGGGGGCACAGCAGGACTTGGGATAGAGTTTGCTGGCTGCTTTTGGGAGATGGTGCATGGTCAGGACAGGGGTGAGCCTGCCTTGCCCCACTGCACCACCACCCAAGAGCTACCTGAGGTAAGTAGGATCCAGCTGGTGCCCACATCCTGAAACCCTACCCTAGTCATGAACCCCCTTCTACACCCCAAGTCTCTGTCCTAGCCCCGAGCACCCCTGCATCCAAATGCCCTCCCAGAGCCTGCACTTAGAACCCCCTCTGGTACTCCAACTGCCTGCCCCAAGCTCAGGTCAGAGCCCCTATCACACTGCAAATCCCTTAATTCAAGACCAGAGCCTGCACCCCAACCCTCTGCCCCAGACTGGTGAAAATGAGGACAGAATGAGCAGGGATGGGGCCTCAGCAAAGGGGCACAAAGGAGGCGGGGCAAGGGTATTTGGGTTTGAGGTAGATCTTGGATTGCACTTAAATTCAAAAAGTGATCTCATGTTTAAAAAGGTTGGAGACCACTGGTCTAGAGAAGGGAGATTTAGTTATTCTGACTCATAACACAAGGACAAGGGCAGATTCAATGAAATGAGACCAGTGGTAAATTTAATAAAAAAGAAAAGCTTTTTCATACAGCATATAGTTAGAGTATGGAACTCCGTTACGACAGGATACCACCACTGAGGCCAAGTATTTTGCAGGATATAGAGTGGAATTGAACATTTATACAGGTGACCAGAATATTGAGTGTTACAATAGTAACTACTAAGGATATCTTCTTGTATTGGGATTGAAGCTAATCTCTCACAGTTCTGGGTTTGGAGGAGACTACCCCAGGGGGATTATCCTATAGTGTGGGTTCCTGTGCTTTTCTTTGGCGTGTCTTGCACCTTTCCCTGAAGCAACTTGTATTGGTCACTATCAGAGAGAGGACAGTGGCCTGGATGGACCATTTGTCTATTCCACTCTGGCAGTTTTTGTGTTCCTACAGATTATTTTGGCCCTGGGAATCCCATGGGCCTTTGCTCCTCACTATCGCTGTCTGTAGCTCCTAGTAATGATTTATAAATGCCTGTGCTTTCTAGAAGAGCTTCCATGACAAGGGCAGCTGGCTTTAAGCAGTCTTTGTTACTTACTCCAAGCTGATGAGGATGCTGCTGCCGTATTACTAGGAGCTGTCTTGATAATTAATTCCTTCGAGGGACCCTGCCTTGATTACTTGTCATAACTGAGTGCTTATTTCAGTGCCTGTTATAAATAACTTGTCATTTTAACATTTTCTCCTCTGTCTGTGCTTGCCACTGTCCAGCCACTACCAGGCTTTCTTTACTCATCTTGTGGATCCATTCCTTCCTCTTCATCACCTGGTTCTCCCCTTCCCAACTTCACTCTCACAAATCTTATTATTGTCTTGTCCTGTCTTCAGCAACCTGTCTCCTAGATCATGCCTTCCTCCCACCCCATCATCACCCTCAGCCCACTGGCTGCAAGATGGGCCATCTCATTTCTTTGAGTTGCCATCATCCAATCCAGATCTAGTACTAGGTGGATTTGCTCATTGCTGGTTTAAAGCTGCAGCTCCTTGCCTTGTAAGAGCTGGTTAGCTGTTCAGTGCTCTCCCTTTATTTTTTCACTGCTGTCTGGGAGTAGTGGCTGCTTTCCATCTTTGACACATTTTTAGGGTACATATTGCTAGCTGTTCCAGATGAATTGTACTTTTATTGTTTGCTGATTTGCTGCACCTTCCAGTTATCCTGGAGTCTAGCCTGATTTAGAGGGTTGCTATTAGCTTTTCCTCCATGCACTCAGGCACAGCCAAACTCTGTTTGGAGCACTGAGGATTAGTTGTTAAAAAGCAATGCTGGCTTTATATTTCCAAAATACCACTGGAATGACAATTATTGAGTTCTCCCGTGGGACGCCATCTTGGCTGTCAATCCTATTGAAGTAGCAAATGTCTTTTTTAAAAAGTCTTGTCAAATGCTCACCAGCAGGGAAACATTATAGTGACAGCTTGGAAATCATACCCATAGCGTTGTAGTGGTTTGTTACACTAGAATAGTATTTAGTGGTTGGAGAGTGGCTCATCTGTCTTGGTAGACAATGTCCATGTTCAGTTTCTGTTGATGGTGAGTGGATTTTAGCTTTCTATCCAAATCAGCTCCTATATTCCTCCTCTAGATCACATCCCTCCTTGTGGGCCTGTTTCACTATCACCACAGCTCTGCCAGCCCCTTAGTTGAAGAGCAGCTTTTGCTCTCGTTTCAGAAAGCTCCAGCCTTGGGGGCTAGTTATTTGGCTGTCAAATTGAAACCCTCCCAGGTTCTCTTTCTCAAGGCTACTTTCTTCACTCTTCCACAAACCCTCAAGTTCCCAGGGTCTGAGTCTTGAGGGAAACTCCTCCTGCTCATTGTACTTTATCTAGGTGTCTGTGGGGCCTCCTCCTAGGATCTTTCACAGGCTTCTTCTAAGGCCTCTTGCAGGTCTTTTGCCTGGAAAGGCCTCAAGCTTCTCCTTGACTATCTCCTCCTTCTATCCATGACTAAAGAGAAATCCATGGCAAATCTTACTCCCTTCCTGATCATTTCTTTACTGAGGTGAGGGAGCCTTTAAAGGGCCAGCAGCATACCCATATAGAGGTGGAAATGGAGCAATGGATGTGTTGTTTTCAAAACTAATCAATCAACTTGATTGGTAGCACATCTTGGATTGTATGGGAGACCTTTCTCAAGCCCTGAGGAAGAAGAAAATATAGAAATTAATGGAGACAACTGACACTGGACTAATTTCATTTTAGTACATTAAAAAGAAAATTTGAGTATTGTGTCATTGGAGTAGAATGAGGAATTTGCCTTCATTTGTATGTTTGTTTCATGATCTGCTATACTAGTTTTAGATATATTATAGGAGAGGTTTGTTCAACGCTGCCCACAGGTCTGGCCCCAGAGATCCTCATCCCTGGAGACCCCCAGGTACGGGCCGAGCTGCCCCTGCCCCCCTGCCCCCTTCCCCTTAGCCAGACCCCCACGCCAGCACCGTGACCACTGGCCAGACCCCCCACCAGCATCCTGCTTCTGCCCCCACCTCTTAGCCAGACACCTACCCCCAGCTTGCTCCTGTACCCTATTTTCCACCTAGATTCTCTACCCCTATCCCATTCACTGGCAGCCCTGTCCCTCACACTGGATCCCTCATATTTGGCCCCACCTCAGAGTGTAGAGGGGCCCACAAAATCCACTAATGCTGGAACCCCAGAAGAGTTAATCTGGCCTGAGGCCTTGAACCTCAGTCCTGCCTACCCTACCCATGGGGCTGGAGTGCCAGGGGAGTGAGGTGTCTCAGTTGGGGCCACATCAGTGAGGCTTGGGGGGTTTTCATAGATTCATAGAATCATAGAACACTAGAACTGGAAGGGACCTTGAGAGGATATCAAGTCCAGTCCCCTGCCCTCACAGCAGGACCCAGTACCATCTAGAGTAGACCATCCCTGATAGATGTCTGTCTAACCTGCTCTTAAATATCTCCAGAGAAGGAGATTCCACAACCTCCCTAGGCAACTTATTCCAGTTTAACCACTCTGACAGTAAGGAATTTTTTCCTAATGTTCAACCTAAACCTCCCTTGCTGCAATTTAAGCCCATTGCTTCTTGTTCTATCATCAGAGGCCAAGAACAACAATTTTTCTCCCTCCTCTTTGTGACACCCTTTTATATATCTGAAGACCGTTATCATGTTCTCTCTGTCTTCTCCTTTCCAAACTAAACAAGCCCAATTCTTTCAGTCTTCCTTCATAGGTCATGTTTTCTAAACCTTTGCTCATTCTTGTTGCTCTTCTCTGGACCTTCTCCAGTTTCTCCACATCTTTTTTGAAATGTAGTGCCCAGAACTGGACACAATTGAGGCCTAATCAGTGCAGAGTAGAACGGAAGAATGACTTCTCATGTCTTGCTCACAACATTCCTATTAATGCATCCCAGAATCAGGTTTGCCTTTTTTGCAACAGCATCACACTGTTGGCTCATATTTAGCTTGTGGTCCACTATGACCCCTAGGTCCCTTTCTGCAGTACTCCTTCCTAGACAGTCGCTTCCCATTCTGTATGTGTGAAACTGATTGTTCTTTCCTACAAGGAGTACTTTGCATTTGTCCTTATTAAACTTCATCCTATTTATTTCAGACCATTTCTCTAGTTTGTCCAGATCATTTTGAGTTATAACCCTATCCTCCAAAGCAGTTGCAACCCCTCCCAGCTTGGTATCATCTGTGAACTTAATAAGCGTACTCTCTATGCCAATATCTACACCATTGATTAAGATATTGAACAGAACCGGTCCCGAAACAGACCCCTGTGCAACCCCACTTGTTTTGGAGGGGTTGTTTTTTTGCATCTCACTTGTGTGGTTCTCAACTGATTTTTTTTCTGTGGTTCAGTGGTCCCTGGTCCAAAACAGGTTCCCGGCCCCTCCCATAAATAAAGATAATGCTGAAACTTTTTGTGTTGGACATAATATTGTATTTAAAAATGAAGCCTAGCAAACAAGTCCCCAATTGGGGCCAAGCCCCCATCTAGCTGCAGCATCATAACACTCCTGCACTTCCCACAGACCCCAACCAGGACTCTATCATAACCTGAACCCCCTGCCCTGATCCCTTCACATCCCCAAGCTCCTGCACCCCCATATCCCCAATTTTCTGCAACATCACTGCTGTACCATCCACAAATCTGTGTGCTGAGCCCATCATACTCCCTACCCTGCTGCCCAGAGCCCCTCATATACCCCAACCCAAACTCCTACACCCCCACATCGACAAACCTGTGGCTTGCTCAGCACCCCAACCCTCCACCTGATCCCAAAACTCTCCAGCCTGGAGCCCCTTCCCTGAGCCAGCATACCCTTCTTCACCTCCTCCTGCACCCAAATTCCCTCCCAGAGCTTGCATCTCTCACCCCTTCCCATACCCAAATCCCTCATTCCCACCCCAGAGCCTGCACCACCTGTTTCAACCCAGTGAGAGTGAGTAAGGGCTGGGGACAGCAAATGTTGGAGAGGAGAGGAATGGAGAGGGAGGGGCCTAGAGGAAGGGATGGGGTCTTGCGAACGGGATGGGGTAGATCTTGGATTGCCCTGACATTTAAAAAGTGATTTTGGGTGTAAAAAGGTTGGAGACCACTGGCAAACTGTCTTTGCTCAGACTTTTAAAAAAACCACCTTGAGGGACACTTTGACCAGGATTTTTAAAAGATTTCATTTTGAAAAGTGAAAACTTTAGAAAGTTTAATACAGGATTTTTTGCATGGAAACATGTAGGTAACCTTAGCCATATATGTTGGTAGTGCAGGAGCTAATGTTAGAATTATTTAATACTCAGGTTAAGGAAAGCGTTTTTGTGCCTCTGGATATAGTGCTTAAATTATCTAAAAATATAAAGTTTGGTTTAAAAGTAATAAAATACATATAATACACAATCTGCAATATCTCAAATTAGGGTTAATAAATTCAGTGATACAGTTAAAATTATTAGCATCCGAATATTCAGACACATCATTCATAAGAGGATATTCTAAAAGTAGTTTATGGAAAGTTAATGTAGCAATGAGTATAGATTGTCCCTCAGTATTTACTTTAATTACTTTGCTTCTGAATGGCATTTCAGCTCATCTCTTCTAATATTGCTGATGTCTGGCAGTGTTTTCTAAATAGATATCCCTTGATAACCTGGTAGCGGCCAATACCATGAGTTGCTGCATCAGCCAAACATAGTGCTGTCCAATTTTGCATTCCTGCAACACTTGCTCGTTACTGGGGTCCCATGTACCCAGAGATCAAAACTATAGTACTATCCCAAGCAACTCAATATGGGCATGGACAACATTTCCAATTGCCTTTTTCTGGCCTGTTTGTCTCTGGTGGATCAGTGCACAGTGACATCATTAAGGCAGATTATTTCAGTTCTTCAGCTTGTGACATGGTAGCACCCTCCTCTGGTTCACTCAAAAGTGAAGCTGATGAGTTCTGGAGAGTACCTTGGTTAGTAGCAGGAGCTCATTTCCTCTTTTTTCCACCATTTTCAGATGTGTCGTCAGGAGGAGTCCTCCACCACTGACTTGGAGCAAATACGCCTGGAGTCAAGTTGCCGTGGAGAAGCACTGGCTAAAGTATCCAGAGAAAAGGAAGCCCTGGTGCGTGAGAAAGCAGCACTGGAGGTGCGAATAGGGGCTGTGGAACGGGACAGACAGGGCCTTTCAGAACAGCTGGCAGAGCTCAGGTGAGGTGGGGGTAAAAGGACCTTTTGCAGCACACAGATATATTTGAATGTAGTTGTAATGACACTTGGCACCGAGAGAGTGCTTTTCATCTGAGGATCACTATATATTCTTCTTCGAGTGACGTCCCTATGGGTGCTCCAGTGTAGGCTGGGCTTGTCCTGGCGCCGCAAATCGGAGACGTTTCCATAGCGGTATTCGGCTGGACTGCGCATGCGCGGACGCTTTTTTGCACATGTGCGCAGTCTGGCTCCCACCAGTTCCTCTCAACCGCCTCAGGCTGCAGATGGAGTGAACCGGGTCTCCTCACATTTTCCTCCTCATGAGAGTGTTCTAATTTTTGTTAATAGTTCATAGCGTAATAGTTGAATATTTTACTTAGTTAATACCTCCGTGGTGGTGTTCATTTAAAAAAAAAAATCCCTTTTCTTTGTTACGTCGTAGATAGTTATAGAAGACTTCTATATAGATAAATACCTTCGTTCTTTCAAAACAGAGAACTTTAAATTAAAAAAAAAAAACAACCCAAAGACAACAAGAACAACATTAAAATGCCCGGCTCCCCAGGGTTTAAAAAGTGTGACACGTGTCGCGAAGCCATGCCTGCCTCTGACGGGTACTCGGCCTGTATTCATTGCCTTGCAAGAGTCATGTCCCACAGAAGTGCCCTCATTGCAGCAAGCTAACTGTGCGAGGGCCTGCAGGCATAGGGAGATGAGGCTGCAAATTATCCTCTTTGATAAGGCTCTCCAGCCGACAAGATCAGACTTTACAGACTCTTCAGACCAGCCAGCTCAAAACCGGAGAGCTTCATCGCCTACCGCTGTTCCGCCCAAGAAAGTCAGGGCGTTGCCTACGAGATCTCTGCCTGCTACTTCACAGAGCAAATTGAGCACTGGGGACAAGCCTGGTACGTCCAGCATTGCCTTTACCCATTCTAGGGCAGTCTCAGCCTCCAAAACAAAAAAGTCGGTGACTACAGTGCTGACTCCACGTGCGCCGGCACAACCTCGGGCAACCTTGGCACCGGCAGCTTCCTCAACCAAACCTTCAGCACTGGTGGTCACATCCATGCCGCATCCATTATCGGCACTGCTGGTGCCGACACCACGTGTGCCTTCGGAGCCCGACCAGCGGACAGACAATACAGCACCAAGGAAGTTGGCATCGAAAACACCTTGGCACCGAAGTCCTACACTGCACTCTCCTTCGCCTACTTTCTCTCCAGCACCGTCACCTTCACCACCGGCACCGAGGTCGCCAACGCTGAGATCCCACTCCACGAAATGGCGCATCTCTCTTCACAGTCTGCACAGGAGACTACCATCCCTCTTTCTCAGGGCACCAAGAGATCACACCCACTACTCCCACCGGCATTTTTCTGTCTCCCCATTGCCTTCTTCCAGAATGTCATACACCTGCTTCTATTCACAATGATCACTGTGGGCGACACATTGGGAAGACTATAGATGTCCGCACTCCGAGAGATAGTCACCTCCTGGCAGGCCATATTACCACCATGACTACTACTGCCACTATTCACCTCATCGCTATTCCTACCGCTATAGATCTAGGTCCAGGGGACGGTCGCTATGCGAATGCACATCCTCTAGGCATTCACCTGTCCTAGCCCCTCCCCACCCCAGTATGGCACCCTACATCACCTCAGCTACAACAGTCAGAACCGGAGAAGGGGCAAGTTTCTGACACAGAAGGACAATTGCCCGACATCTCTCCAATGGACCAATCCTCCTTCTCACCCAATGAGGCCATTATTCCGGGCCTCCTCCCGATGACCTCAAACTATTTCAAG
This sequence comes from Rafetus swinhoei, assembly GCA_019425775.1. Classification (NCBI taxonomy): domain Eukaryota; kingdom Metazoa; phylum Chordata; order Testudines; family Trionychidae; genus Rafetus; species Rafetus swinhoei. The sequence continues at coordinate 36,546,229 of CM033426.1, forward strand.
ACTTGTTTAAGAGGGTGGCAGTGAGCCAGGAAGTGCAGCTGGCAGAAATACAGGAGAAACAACACCATCTCCTTAAAAAATCTCCAGCCAGCCCATAGCTCCAAGATAGCCATTCCGTTAGACGAGGCTATACTCGAAGAAGCAGACGAGATATGGCAAACTCGGGCATCTGCTCCGCCCACCAGTAAAAAAGCGGACAAGAAATACTTTGTGCCACCTAAGGGGATGGAATTTTTATTCACCCACCCCAACCCAACTCCCTGGTGTCGATGCTGCACAACAGAGATTGAAAACACCACAATACAAAAACTCTACAGCCAATAGAGATAGCAAAAAGGCTAGATTTATTTGGCAGGAAAGTAGATACATCGGCAACACTTCTGCTTAGGATAGCAAATTATGCCATGCATTTATTGAATCGCAACTTTGATGACGACACCAAATTAACATCGCTCATGGATCACCTCCCTGAATCAAAAAGGCCCATTTTAAAATCTGTCATACAAGAGGGGTACGCCTCCACCAGAGCAGGGTTACAAATAGCGATGGACATAGCGGACACAGCCGCTCGGTCGACTGCCATGGCGGTGATAATGAGACGGGCCTCTTATCTTCAAACAGCAGGGGTCCCTAGAGACCTGCAAAACAAAGTGGAGGACTTACCATTTGACAAGATCAAACTATTTGCCAAGAAGACAGACAGTGTGCTTCACTCCAGTAAGGACTCACTGACCACCTTACACACCCTGGGGATGTACTCCTCCCCCCGGCGTACAGGAGATGATGTTATACCCCTTATCAGAGGCGTTATGACTATGGTTATAACAGGCAATACTGGCAACATCAGCAACGTGGCTTTGACCAATCCCGCACGCGACAAAGGCCTCAGAAACGCCACAACCAAAATAACTGTGGGCAACCTCAACCAGCCAACAAACAACAGGTTTGACTGCTTGGTCGAGGGCATCCAAACAGTCACACAGACCAATCAGAACCACCATACGACCCACATGTTTTACCATTGACTGTGGCCCTTTTACCAACAATGGGCCTCCATTACCACTGACAAGTGGGTCTTGGAGAGAATACAGTCCGGCTACACAATACCCTTTCTCTCCATCCCCCTTCCCCCACTACCCCACCTACCCTGTCCCTTTTCAGGGACCCTTCTCATGAGAATTTGCTGTGCAACGAGGTCAACCACCTCCTTTCCATAGGAGCTGTGGAAAGAGTTCCAGACAAGCTCAAAGGAAGAGGTTCTACTCTTATTATTTCCTCACACAAAAGAAGACAGGTGGATGGAGACCAATACTAGATCTCTGGAAGCTAAACCAACATCTCCAAAAACAACAGTTCAAAATGGTGACTCTTGCGTCTATAATACCTGCACTAGATCACAATGACTGGTTTGCTGCCCTCCACCTCCAGGACGTGTATTTTCGTATCACGATCCATCCTACACACAGGAGATTCCACCGGTTTACAGTCAATATAGATCGTTTCCAATACCAAGTTCTACCCTTCGGCCTGTCCACTGCCCCCAGGATATTCTCGAAGACCCTGGCAGTAGTCGCACTGTATCTATGTCAAAAAGGGGTTATAATTTTTCCTTATCTCGACGACTGTCTGCTAAAGGGCCGTTCATCAACTGAGATATCCGTTATGGTAGATACCACCAGACAAACTTTTGACCTCCTTGGGTTACTAGTCAACGAACAGAAGTCAACACTCCATCCTACTCAGGACTTGAAATTTATCGGCGCCTGATTTGATGCCACCACGGCAAGGGCTTATTTGCACGTTCAAAGATTCCAAGCTATTCAGAGCTTGAGAGACATTCTACTGTACAGCCCTACCATTCAGATAATTATTTGTCTAAAACTGATGGGCCACATGGCGGCTACAACATATGTAGTCCGTTATGCGAGATTACATTTCCACAGCCTTGGCTAGCTTCCATTTACAACTACACGAAGCATGACGTTCAGAGATTAGTGACACCTCCGACACAGGTTCTAGATTCCCTCAAGTGGTGGACAGACCAGAAAAATCTTCTGTCTGGTGTCCCCTTTCGTCAACAACAACCGTACGCCATATCACCACAGATGCCTCCCTCCTAGGTTGGGGAGCGCACATGGACACTATGTCGGTCCAAGGTCGGTGGTCGCCTCAGGAGATATTCCTCCATAAAAACCTTTTTGAATTCGGAGAAGTCTTCAATGCTTGCAAGCACTTCCACAGATATATTCGCAATATTACAGTCAAAATTCTCACAGACAATATCGCGACAATGTATTACATCAGTTGTCAGGGCGTAGCATGTTCCTGCTCCCTATGTGTAGAAGCAATCCGACTCTGGAACGGGTGCATTTGGAATAACATCACGCTTGTGGCATCTTACTTACCTGGCATCAGCAACGTTGCTGCAGATTCCCTGAGCAGACACTTCACACCAGATCACGAGTGGGAGTTCCACGACAGGGTCCTTCATCTTCTGTTCCAACGTTGGGGAATTCTCCTCATCGACCTCTTTGCCTCCTACCACAAGAAGTGCCGTTATTACTGCTCCAGAGCAGGAGTGGGCCGAGGATCCCTGGGCATTCCTCCTCAAATGGAACAGGCCTCTACTTTACACCTTTCCACCCACAGTCCTCATCCCCAGAGTCCTGGAGAAAGTCAAGGCAGACAAAGCCACCATGATACTAGTGGCACCTGCGTGGGCATGCCAACATTGGTTCCCCTTCTTCCAGCGAATGTTGCCACGCACTCCTTACCCCCTCCCGGTTCTTCCGAACCTCCTGACTCAGAACCGAGGATCCCTGCTTCACCCCCAAATACACACCCTACAACTCATGGCATGGCTCCTAATTGGCTCAGTGCATCTGAAGATCTCTGTTTGACACAGGTCAAAGAGATTCTGATTCACAGCAGTAGGCAGAATACTCAAACCATTTACCTTTCCAAATGGCATAGGTTTGCTTCCTTGTGCTCCATATATCACATGGAGCTGCATGCAGTTCCTCTCCACATCATCCTCGACTATACCCTACACCTGAAACAGACAGGTTTGGCCTTAGCTTCCCTGAAAGTGCATCTCGTGGCGATCGCGGCCTTCAGACAACCCATTGATGGCACTTCAGTGTTTGCCCATCCCACTACCAAGAGGTTCATCAAAGGGCTTACGAATTTGAACCCTCCTCGAAGACCCGTCCCTCCACCGTGGAACCTGGACATAGTATTTGGCACTCTAACTGCACCACCGTTTGAACCACTGGCTACTATTCCCTTGCAAATGATGACTATGAAAGTGGTCTTTCTCCTCACCATCACATCGGCCTGTAGAGTCAGTGAGATATCAGCTCTGATGGCAGTGACTCCATATACAATCTTCAATAAAGATGGAGTAGTTTTAAGACACCTCCCAGCTTTCATTCCCAAGATCTGCTCTGATTTCCATGTGAATGAGCCAATTATCCTACCCTCCTTTTATCTGAAACCACATACCTCACTACATGAAGCATCACTCCACACCCTCAATGTTTGTAGGCGCTTGCCTTTTATATAGAAAGGACCAAACCATTCCGAAAGACTGACTGCCTGATAGTCTCACTTGCGGAGCGATCCAAAGCTGAGCCAATATCATCTCAACAAGTAGCAAAAATCATAACTTCATGCATAGTCGAATGCTATTCTGCGCGTACCATACCACTCCCAGCGCAACCCAGAGCTCACTTCACAAGAGTGGTGGCAACATCAACAGCTTTTCTCAAGGGCGTCCCCTTCAGAGACATTTGCAGAGCAGCCACTTCGTCATCTCATGACACATTCATGAAGCACTATGCAATCCAAAGCCGATGGCTTGCAGATACTTCGTTGGCATCGGCAGTACTTTCAGCAATGACCAAATATGGACTCCGAGTCCCGCCTTCCTGTCATCTCAGGGTACTGCTATTCAGTGACCCATGGGGACATCACTCGAAGAAGGAAGTGAAGTTACTCACCTTGGTGCAGTAACTGTCATTCTTCGAGATGTGTGTCCCTGTGGGTGCTTCACTGCCTGCCCTCCTCCCCGCTTCGGAGTCTTTCTTATATCTTTCAGATTCCAAGGTGGGTTCAAGGAACTGGCAGGAGCTGGACCGTGCACGTGTGCAAAAGTGTGTCCTCGCATGCGCGGTCCAGCCGAATACTGCTATGGAAAAGTCTCTGATCTGCGGTGTCGGGATGAGCCCAGCCTACAGTGGAGCACCCATGGGGACACACTTCTCAAAGAATGACAATTACTGCATCAAGGTGAGTAACTTTGCTTTTTCTAAATAGCCTCACCACCTCAGAGAATTAAGGCTGTTTTAGTAACCATGGGCCAGGGTTTACTCAGCTGGACAGCAACTCAGCAAGAGTCACAAGAGAAAACCTGAAGTCCCAGTGAAGGTTTATTTTTGGTGCAAACTTAAATAAACTGAAGCAGAAGTGTCTGCCCCCATGTCCCTTTCCTGCAAACTAGCACTCTATAAATTCCCAAAAAATTCAATATAATTCTCTGATATCTGGTTCCTCAGTTCTGACAGAGTGAGCTGCTACTGAGCCATCCTGTTTGGCGCAAGCTGTTTGCTTGGATGAAAGTGCTTATCAGGATTGTAGAATGGACCCTATGGCTTCAGAAGTTGTGTTTTCTTTGAGCTGTACTCTGCTGCTGATTGAGCAGACATCATTCCCTGATTATGACACCATGGATTTTGGAGCAGGCACTTCTGGATTTAAGGCATTGATCTGAGGACTGTCAGTCAGTCTCACAGCTGTTGCCGTAGAAGAGTATGATTCTTCTTAAGAATCTGTGCTACCAGAATACTCCAGGGAGTAGAGAGCCTATTTTATGAGCGGGGACTAAAAGAGCTTAGTTTGTTTAGCCTAGTGAAATGAAGGCTGAAAGGGGATCTGATTGTTCCCTGTAAATAAACTGTTTTAACTAAAGGATAATGTTGTCACAGGAGAAATGGATAGAAACTGGCTATGAATAGATTTAGGCTGGAAATTACAAGAAAGTTTCTAGCCATCAGAGGAATGAGGTTCTGGAGAAGTCTTTCAAAAGGAGTAGTGGGGACAAGATACCCAGTTAATTTTAAGATTGTTCTTGACTGTGATTAGGTGTTGTTTACCTTCGATAATACAGGACTGGACTTGATGACTGGGGGTGGGGTGGGGGCGCTCCCTACTAGTAAGGAAAAGGAACAGGAGAATCATAGACTGCAAGGCCAGATGGGACCATTTTGATCATCTAGTACAACCTCTTTTGTTAAATAGGTCATAGAACTTTCCCAGAGCAATCCCTAGAATCTATTTGTAGAAAACAAGAGATAATTACTTGGGGACATAGAGAACAAGCTATTCATTCTTCTGCCTCCTTTGTGAAGTGCTTGCCCTGGCCCCAAGTGCTGTGTCATCTGTGCACAGTGCACTTGCACCATCAACGCATGAGCCGGTGCTAAGGATGGACTCAGTAGAGACCATTGGCACTGCTTCGGCTCTGCCCACACACAGACATCTGTGGGGCACCGCACTCATTCCCAAGTACCTCATAAAAGGAAAAAGGCTATTGAGAGTGCTTTCTAGCATGGTCTAAGGTCCACCTAACTACCAAGGCCCTATCCAGTATTCAGTCTGCTGGAATACTGTTACTTTTTACCCCAGGAGGCATCCAGTTGTGCCTGGACTTGCATCACTTTCTGGCGTGCTGCTGTGAGGATATTCAACCCCTCTCCATGCTGGAGGAGATGCTCAAGGCTGCAGTGGACTTCTTGGTGCTCACGGCACAGCCCTCATCTCCTAGGAGGGGAGAGGTTGCCAGCATTGGTTCCGGGCCTAGTAAACTATAGGCAAACTGGCAATTATGTCACCCATCAGGCCATCTCTGTTGCACGGACCTTTGGCACCAGGGATCATTGTGGGGGAGCTGCTCTGCTCCCTGGTACCGATCCTTGGCACTGAAAGGCTCCGCTCCTCTGTGGTCATCACAATATTACACCTGTGAGTTGGAAGCGGAGTCCTCACATTCTAGCAGGATCAGAAAATCATGCTCCCACTGAGATCCTCACCTCTACCCAACTCTGTGGCTGGGCCAGTAGCAGGTGCCTCAGTGGCCCTTCTGAACATCCTGGGCCTATCACCAAAGCAAAGATTCCAGATCAGCATTGGTGGCCTCAATCTTGGTTGCCCATGGGAGCGGAGGACAGTGAGCAGACCCTACTGTATCATTCTCTTTACATTATTCTTATTATCTCACTCTCATTCACAGAGTACCAGCCTAGAAATACACTGACAGACTCAGCAGTGCTCCTTAGCTCCTTCATGTTTACATGATTATCTCCATTAAAACCAAGTTTTTTCTCTCCCATTATTGATATGGTAGGTAGTTAGTTACTTCGTTTAAAAAAACCTAGATTAGTATAAGGTTTTTTCCCCCCAGTTAACCCTTTCCTGCAGTTACTGACTGCTTTCACAGTCATGCCTGGCTCACCGGGGTTTAAATGCTGCACCTGATGTAAAGAGCCTATCCCCATATCAGATGGCCATTCACAGTGCATCTGCTGCCTTGGAGAGCAGCATATCTCCCAAAAATGACCTCATTGTGCAAAGCTGAAATCCCGGGCATGGAAAGACAGAGACCTCTGCCTTAAGCTATTTTTACTTGAAAATTCTCTAAGACCAGCTTCAGACGCGGGCCAACAACCTGAGGAACACAAACAACGGGGAACCAAAAAGCCCGCCAAAAAGCGAGCCTACTCATCACCTCAGGGGGCTACAGCACCAAAACAGCCGTCTCCCTCACTGCCGGTGCTGAGAGCAGCAGCGGCACTCGCCTCGGCGCATATGATGCTCTGGGCATCTCTGGAGTCACCAGCGCAGATAACGAACAGGCATGCGCTAAACCACTTCAAGTTGCCTGCCTTGTTAGTTGCAGCACCATCCGGCACTGATACAGTCTCACCAGCGCAGCATAAGAGTGTGGCGCTGACCATATCAACACATATCTACCACAGAGACACCTAATGTGGCGCTAATTTCCTCGGCACCAAGGCATGATTCAGTGCCTCAAATAGTGTCCATGCATCCCACAATGGCACCAACACCACCAGCTTGACACTACACTCAACACAGAGACTTGTTAGTCTCATCTACTTTTAAGTCACCATTTTTAGACCCTGATCTCTCTCCTGCTGTGTTAACATCATAGAGATCACTTTCTCAGGAAAGATTTTTCATCCAAATCTGAAGATGAATTTTCTAGGGGCTTTTCCCCAGAAAAGTCTCCTTACACAGATCAGACAATTTACTCTTCCAGATTTGGGACTATGGCTTCATATTATGGCAATCCCTAGGTGCCTCCACCTGCACCATACCTCCACTGGTAATATTGGGACAAATGGCAATATTATCAAAAACACCAGCATGGCTGGAAACAACACAGAGTGCAATATTCCCCTTCTAAACAAATACACAAAGGGGACCAACCCACACAAGAGGGGGAGCCTCTCTGGACCAGAATTCCCCCTCCCCCAGTAGAGGGTGGGTCTGCCCCCAGCTCCAGCTGCCTCAGCAGATGATGTTGCACATTTCTAAGACCTTTTAAACGTGTAGTTGCTGAATTAAACATTCCTCTTCAGGAGGTTGTGGAGACACATCATGAGTTAACTGACATATTGCACTCAGTAACATCATCAAAAATAGCACTGCCAATTAATCCAGCAATAATGGAACCAGCAAAAATGGTGTGGCAAACTCTGGCATCAATCTCTTCTACCACAAAGAGAACAGATAAGTATTATGTCCCACCCAAGGGATCTGAATTCCTTTTTACTCACCCAGTACCTAATTACTTCATGGTGAAGGCTGCACAAGAAAAATCCAAGCAGCAACAATGGCAGTCCACTCCATTATATTGCGATAGCAAAAGACTTGACTCATTTGGATGCAAAATATAAGTCTTCCCCTTTTAATTCCACATTTCCAACTATGCAGCTTTATTAAGCAAATACGACTACAGAAATTACACCAAACTTGACGACTTATCACAGATATTCCTGAGGCTAAAAGACACCAGTGCAAAGCACTGGAATCTGAAGGTCATACGATTGCTAGAACAGCATTGCAAGCTGCATTAGATGCTGCTGACACAGCTGCACAATCCACAGCAACAGCAGTAGTAGTGAGAAGAGTGTCATGGTTTAATGCCACTCCATTCCCCAGAGAGATTCAATCTACAGTGGAAGATCTTCCTTCTGACAGTCAGAAATTGTTTGCAGCTAACACCAACAAAATTCTCCCCTCCATGAAAGACTCCAGAGTAATGCTTCGGTCCTTGGAGATCCACAGCTAGGCACCTAGAAGAAGGCAATATAGGTATCAGTCCTACGTGAGACCTCAATACCCTCCATATGCACAACATTACAACAGGCAAGACCAACACCAACAGAGCAGAGGCAGAAGCCTTCCTCCACCAACTCCCAACAGTCCAATAAGCAAATTTGAATATCAGGTCAAGGGTCTTGAGAGCCTCTCACCCATTTCAATGCCATCGTCGCAAGCAAACTTCTTCCATCATCGACTGCTACCCTTCTTTAACAACTGGCAATGTATAACCTCTGACACATGGGTCATCGAGATAATTGAAAAAGGCTACCTTATTCCCTTCCCGTCTCTAACCCCTTCCCGTCCCCCTTCCCGGTCCCTCTTCAGGAACCACTCTCACGAGATTCTACTTCAACAAGAGGTAGAGCACCTTTTCCACACAGATGTAATTGAATCAGGCCCCACACAATTTAGTGTCAAGGGGTTGTACTCCCTTTACTTCTTGACAGACAAACGATCATGAGAGTGGAGACCCATCTTAAAGCTTTGGGTCCTCAATAAATTCATTCAGAAACAAAAATTCAAGATGGTAACGCTTGCCACTATATTACCGGCATTGGAACAGGATGATTGGTTCTCGTCCCTCGACTTGCAAGGTACATACTTTCACATTGTGATCCACCCTGCTCACAGATGTTTTCTTTGTTTTGTTGTAGATTCTCTACCAATACAAGGTGCTTCCATTCGGACTCTCTATGGCCCGAAGGGTCTTTTCAAAGGTTCTAGCAGTGGTCACAGCATATCTGAGAAAACAGTTATATTTCCTTACCTGGACGACTGCCTTCTCAAGGTGCACTCACACAACGATTCCTGCCGTTCTCTGTCAATCACAAGATACCTATTCTGACACCTCAGCCTGCAGGTCAACGAAGCCAAATTGATGCTGTCTCCTACACAAAAGATACAATTTATAGGCGCATGCATCGACTCAACAAGGGTCACCGCATCTCTCCCTATGGACTGTTTCCAAAAAATTGTGGCCTTGGTAAACACCTTACAATCCAGCCCTCGCACAACGACACTTGAATGCCTTAGGTTGTTGGGGCACATAGCAGCATGCACTTTTGTCATCAACAAGACCTGCCTTCACAAAGGTGGGAGGGATAGCTCATTGATTTGAGCATTGGCCTGCTAAACCCAGGGTTGTGAGTTCAATCCTTGAGGGGACCATTTAGGGATCTGGGGCAAATCTGTCAGGAATGGTACTTGGTCCTGCTGTGAGGGCAGGGGACTGGACTCGATGACCTCTCAAGGTCCCTTCCAGTTCTATGAGATAGGTATATCTCCACATGAGATGTTTACGGGGCTTGTTGGGACAGGTTTAAAGACCCAATGTCCATCCACTATCCAAATCCCTAACCCTCCCAATGATAGTAAAGGAATCCTCACACTGGTGGCTAACCCTACAAAATATTTGTTCTGGAGTCCCCTTCCACCCACCAGAACCGTCCATCTCCATGAGAACAGACGCATATCATACAGGATGGGGTGCCCACCTACAACATCATACTTGCCAGGGTCTGTGGTCCAGCAGCGACAAGAACTTACAGATAAACATCCTGGAACTCGGTGCAGTCAGGAATGCACGTGTCAAATTCCTCCCATTCATCACCAACAGTCATGTCAGACTGTACATGGAGAATGTTGCAGCAGTGTTTTATATAAATCATCAGGGCGGAGCCAAATCTCAAGCGCCTTGCACAGGGGCCATAGCACTTTGGAACTGGTGCCTGAAGTACAACATAAATATTACTGCAGTGCACCTTCCGGGTGCCCAAACGCAATGGCAGACACACTCAGCAGAGCCCTTCCAACCGAACACAAGTGGCAAATGAATCCGCACATATTGGCGGTCATCTTCCGACAGTGGGGTCACCCCACCATAGATCTGTTTGCCATGCAATCCAACAAAGAATGTCCCCCTATTCTGTTCCAGGGCAGGCATCAGCAAGGGATCAATGGGAGATGCCTTCCTCATCAGCTGGACATCCCGCCAAATGTATGTGTTTCCTTCCATACCCCTGTTGAACAGGGTAGTCCACAAGATAAGGAGAGACAAAGCCCACCTAATACTTATAGCTCCAGCGTGGCCATGTCAACCATGGATCCCTTTTTTAATGGCAATGTCCCGCGCGCCACTGATCCACTCACCTTACAGTGAGGATCTCCTTCTTCAGCCAGGCCCACATGCCACCCAACCAAAGCTCCACTCACTACACCTGAAGGTATGACTCCTGGATGGTTCTCTGAGCTAGAGTTAACTTGCTCACAACAAGTGCATATGGTCCTACATAGTAGGGCGCAGAGCACCTGTAAGACTTACCTTCAGAAATGGAAAAGATTTTCAGTGTGGTGTGTACGCCACCAGGTAGCTCCTCCAACCTCCTTCTTACCTACAATCGACTATCTTCTGCACCTTAAACAAACAGGCCTTGCAATAAACTCCATTAGAGTTCATCTTGCTGCTGTTGCTACCATCCACTCTCAGATAGATGACTCGTTCATGTTTGCACATCCACTTACCAAGAGGTTTTTAAAGGGTCTTCAGGCACTCTATTCAATATCAATCCACCAACGCAACCGTGGGATCTGCATTTAGTATTGAATGCTTTAACTCGGCCACCTTTTGAATCAGTGGCCACCATCTCATTATTACACTTATCCGTGAAAACTGTTCTCCTCATAGCCATTATCTAGGCAAGACGCGTGGGAGAGATTACGGCCCTAATGGGGTTTTTTAAAGACTACCTTTTTTAAAGACAAAGTCACTTTACGCACCCATCCCAAATTCCTCCCCAAAGTACACTCATCCTTTCACCTCCATCAGACAATACACCTTCTTCCCCAAACCAGACGCCAACTCCTTCGAGATGAAAATGCACACGCTTCACCTGTGCAGAGCACTCTTTTTACCTGCAATGAACTAAACCTTTTCAAGCATCTCTGAGACTATTTATGTCGATAGCAAACCACAATAAGGGCCAGGCCATCTCATCAGAAACTCTCTCACTGGATCTTGGATTGTATCAAGCTCTGTTACTCGCAATCACACGTGCCCCCAACCCCCAATAGCATAAGGGCACACTCAACTGGAGCCATGGCTACCTCTATAGCATTCCTCTGCAAAGTACCTGTAAGAGACATTTGTGCAGTTGCCACATTGTCCTCCGACCACACGTTTGGAAAGCACTATGCACTTACACAGGGACCTCTTTCCAACCTGAAACTAGCTAAGGCAGTTCTTTCCACCGCTTTTCTGCCAGATCCGAAGTCCCTACCTCCCTAAATGGAAATAGCTTTGTAGTCACCCAATGTGGAGCACCCACGGGGACATCTCTCTCTCGAAGAGGAGGTTAATCACCTTGATAGTAACTGACGTTCTTTGAGATGAGTGTCCCCGTGGGTGCTCCACAATCCTATCTTCCTCCCCTCTACTTAGGGATTCTGGCCTTCTCATGGCATCATTCCAGGGTACAGAAGGAACTGAGGAGCGGGGGTGGAGGGAGGGCTTGCACATGTGCGATGTCTGCAACATAAGAGTGCGTGGAAGCAGGTGCGTGCATACATGTCCCCAGAGACACTGCTCTGAAATCTCCAATCTAGGGCTCGGCGGCAGCGCAACGACCTAATGTGGAGCACCCATGGGGACACTCATCTCGAAGAAAGTCAGTTACTATCAAGGTGAGTAACCTCCTCTTTTTCTTTGAGTGCTTTTTCATGTTGATTCTAATTATGTGTGCATGCACAGTGTGCATGGATTTTGAAAACTTTTTCCTCGGCAGCGTCTGCCCTAGGTGGCATGCGATTCCAAAAGCCCAGGGGCTTTAAAGCTTGCCGTTCCTGCTGTAAACCCATGGCTTACAGTGACTCTTGTCTCTGCTGTCTGGGGGAAGCCCATCTGGTTGATCGTTGCAGAATTTGCAAGTTGTTTAAGCCAAGAACAAAGGAGAGAGATTTCACTTGAGACAGTTGCTAATGGAGCCAGCTTTGAAGCCAACAGGACCTGGCCATCCAGGCCTGAGTTCATCGGTGCACAATGCTCCGGCATCAGTGCACAATACAGTGCAAGATAATGATTCTGCCAAAGAGCACTGGCACTAAAAATCCCTAGCACCACAATGAGAAACCCAGCCATAGCACCATTCAATCTCCTCAGCCTCTAAGCAAGACAAGAGGAGTGATAATGTTCCCCTCTTAGATCTGCTAAGCCCCTTTCGGTCATAGGTCCTTGAAGCAAAGAGAAGTGGTACTGCCTACTCTGGTAACCCAGACACCGTTGAGTCAGGCACCAGGCAGCTCTCTCTGTAACCGCAAAGACATGGAGCTGGTTGATTCTTTGACTCCTGACACCTTTGAGGCTGCTAGAGACCTGATTGAGTTTTAAGACTTCATCCAGCTCCCATATACCTTCCCACCTGGCTAGATATGCTATCATAGAACCAGGGATGAATATCGCATCCAGACATGTCACTGTGTTTGAAGACACTAGATGTTGGCTGGTTGAACAGGATGGGCAAAGATAGCTCCCTCCAGATATAGAATATCTTGTTACAGAGTTAGTAATCCTCTGTCAGGAAGATGTTTTCCTCTGAGTGAGCCTTACTGGTGCACCTATTGACGTCGACGGTTCAACTGTGCCCGGCACTGGCACCGCTACAGGCACCGGCACCACTTCAGGCACCGGCACCGGCTGTCTCGGTGCAGCAACAGGCACCGCTTCAGGCATCGGGACCTGTTGTCTCGGTGCCGCAACACGCACCGCTCCAGGCATCGGGTCTTGTTCTCCCGGTGCCGCAGCAGGCACTACAGCCAGCAACAGGACGGGCACCGGGACCGGTTCTCCCGGTGCCGCAGCCAGCTCCGCCCCAGGTGTCGGGGCCGGTCTTCCCGACGCCGCAACAGGCGCCGCCGCCGGGGTCAGTGCCGGCACCGGGACCGGTTTTCCCGGTGCCGGCACGTACTCATCGGCATGCGGGCAAGCCCGAGTCTATGGCCAGTTTTGCTCCCCGGTCAGTATCATCGGCGCCTCCTTGGCCGGACTCAGTATTCGTCGGACTCGGATGCAACATCGTTCAGATCGGGGTCCTCGGATGAGTCCCAGGCTCATAGATCCCGTTCCCGACACCGGCGTCATCGTTCGTGGGTGCAACAGACCTGGCCACCCCAACCACAATGGCCTTTCTGGGCCCCGTGGGCTTACCACCAATGGCAGGGGCCTGTGCCCCCCTCTGCGGCATCTGGCACATCGGGACATCGAGCACCACCGTCCGCTACGCTGTCTCGTCCACCCCCCTCCCCGCAGAGGTCATCTGATACGGGGGTCTCCGGGGAGCCACAGCCCCCGGTACAGGACCTGCCTCCGCAGCCGGTGCCACCTCCCCCGCCGGTGCCCCAACCCGTGCCTGCGCTGCCTCCGGCACCGATCCGGGAGTCATCATTGTCGTCGTCCCCGGATGAAGCCCTGGTGGATCCTGCACCAGCTTTACCTACCATGGATGCCCGTACACACCAGGATCTGCTTAGGCGCCTGGCCTCCAATCTGGGTGTCCCAGTGGAGCTAGTGGTGGAGGATACGGACCCCATGGTTGACGTCCTTTCGGGTGATGCGCCAGCCCGTTTGGCTTTGCCACTCAACAAAACAGTGGCCAAAATTACCAATGCCCTGTGGCAGACCCCGGCGACCTTGACCCCTACCTTAAAAGGAGTCGAGAGGCGCTATCACGTTCCCCAGCTGGGGCACAAACATCTATACTCCCAACCTACCCCGGGGTCCTTGGTCGTACAGGCTGCGGCCCAAAAGGAAAGGCTTCTCCAGCCGGGGCCGTCTCCAAAAGCAAGGGAGCCCAAGCGCCTTGACCTGATGGGCCGTAAGGTGTATGCCACCAGTGGGGTCCAACTCCGCATTGCTAATCAGCAGGCAATGCTGAGCCGCTATGCTTTTAACACCTGGCAGGCCGTGGATAAATTTAAGGACAGGCTGCCTACCGAGGACCGTCAGGAATTTGCGGCCATGACCTCGGAAGGCAGAATCATTGCTCGAACGGCCCTCCAGGCTTCCCTGGACGCCGTCGACTTTGCAGCCCGCACCATGGCGTCAGGTATCATTATGCGCCGTGGTGCCTGGCTGCAGGTCTCGGGGATACCCCCGGACATCCAGACCACCATCCAGGACTTGCCCTTTGACGGGAAAGCCTTGTTCTCGGAGCACACGGACTCCAGGCTCCATACGCTAAAGGACACGAGGTCTACCCTTCGGTCTTTGGGGATTCACACGCCTGCCCCTCAGCGTTGCCAGCTGCCCTATAGGCAGCAGGGGAAAACGCAGTCCCAGGTCCCCCATGGGGACTACTGGAGACACCGCTCTCAGGCCCCTTGGGGGGGTTCGGGAGCGGCTGCGGCTCCCCCTGCTGCAAGGGGTCGCCGTCGCCGCCACGAGGGGAAAATCACCGGGCAGTGGCCCAAGGGCCCTCTCAGCAGCCCAAACACCAATTTTGACAGGCAGCTGATGAGTTGCGTATCAGTCTCCCACCCTGGCCCCCTGTTTGGGGCCAGGTTGTCCCGTTTTGCCCACGCCTGGGCACAAATCACGACCGATGCCTGGGTCCTAAACATAGTCAGGGGTGGCTATACCATTCCCCCCCTTCCCCGTCCCCTTTCAGGGACACCTCTCACGAAGACACTCTGTGCCAGGAAGTGTCGGCGCTCCTCGCAATGGGAGCTGTAGAGAGGGTCCCATCCCATCTGCAGGGCAGGGGATTCTACTCCCGGTACTTCATTGTGCCAAAGCCAAAGGGCGGGGTCCGTCCCATCTTAGATCTCGGGGACCTCAACAAGGCGGTCGTAAAAACCAAGTTCAGAATGGTAACCCTGGTCTCTATCATTCCGGTGTTACAACTAGGAGACTGGTACGCAACTCTCGATCTCAAGGATGCTTACTTCCATGTGGCAATAAGACCCAGCCACAGGAGGTTTCTCAGGTTTATTGTTTCCCAGTGCCATTTTCAGTTTACGGTGCTCCCCTTTGGCCTCTCAACAGCACCCAGGGTTTTCACCAAGTGCATGGCAGTCGTAGCGGCGTTCCTCCGCAGGAAAGGGGGTACACGTTTTTCCGTACCTCAACGACTGGCTAATTCGTGGCCACTCCTACGAGCAAGTAGAGTCCCACGTGTCCCTCACAAGGGCTCTCTTCGTAAGGCTGGGACTCATGCTAAACGAGGGAAAGTCATCGTTGACTCCCTCGCAGCATCTCGACTTCGTGGGTGCCCTCCTGGACGCCAGGGTGGCAAGAGTATTCCTCCCCAGAGCCAGGTTTCTGTCCATAGTGGAGCTGGTATCTGAGCTAACCCGGTTCCCCATTGCGACAGCCCGGGTCTGCTCGAGGCTGCTGGGACACATGGTGGCGTGTACGTACGTGCTGCGCCATGCTCGAATGAGGCTCAGACCTCTGCAAGCTTGGTTGGCAAGGGCGTTCAACCAGTCCCGGGGGCTATGGGACACGGTTCTCACAGTACCTCCCCTCCGGAGGTCATAGCCTCCTTACAGTGGTGGACCCAGGAGGCGGTGGTGTGCAGCGGGGTTCCGTTCGCTGTACCTTCCCCCTCGCTTACACTGGTCACAGATGCTTCCGACCTGGGTTGGGGAGCGCACCTGGGGTGCCACAGGACCCAGGGCTTATGGTCCCCAGCAGAGCGAGCTCTTCACATAAATGTACGAGAGCTCAGAGCAGTCAGGAGAGCCTGCGAGACCTTCTTCTCGAAGCTCTCTCACCGCTCGGTTCTGGCCCGCCTGCACAACACGACAGCTGTTTTTTACCTTCAACAGGCAGGGGGGAGCCCGGTCGCCTACCCTCTGCCGCGAGGCCCTGAACCTCTGGGACCTGTGTGTGGAGCACGATGTGGTGCTACAGGCGGAGTACCTGCCAGGGTGCAAATATTTACTGGCCGATGCTCTGAGCAGGTCCTTTGGAGCCCACGAGTGGTCTCTCAAGGACTCGACCCTTCGTCGGGTCTTCCACAGGTGGGGTTGTCCCCGAATAGACCTGTTTGCCTCAGCACGCAATACCAAGTGTCAGAGTTACTGCTCCCTGTTGGGGCTGAGGGAACACTCCAGAGGGGATGCCATGACCGTACCGTGGCCGGCGGGCATTCTCTATGCTTTCCCTCCCTTTCCCCTCATCTCTAGGGTTCTGACAGGGGTCAAGACCTTCAGGTCCACGGTCATCCTGATAGCCTCGCGGTGGCCCAGACAGTTCTGGTTCCCCATTCTGGTGGACATGCTCACCGAGGACCCTATGGCGCTCCCGCCGGTTCGGGATCTCCTGACCCAACCTTGGGGGGGGGGGGAGGGACTATGGTTCACCCGAATCTCAGCTCTTTCCACCTAATGGCCTGGTTTATCTGTGGTTGACCCAACCAGAAAGGGAGTGTTCCCAGGAGGTACAGATGGTGCTCCTAAGTAGTAGGAAACCATCTACCAGGAGGTCGTACGCAGCCAAGTGGCGGCGCTTCTCGTCTTGGGCGTCCAGAAGGGGAGTGCACCCGTCTTGTGCACCTATCCCGTCCATTCTGGACTACCTTTGTGAACTTAGGACCAGTGGCCTCTCTACCTCCTCTATCAAAGTCCATGTGGCATCTCTCTCCGCCTTCCATGTTGGTTCGGCAGGAGTCTCTCTTTTTTCTGACCCTGTGGTCAAATGTTTCCTTAAGGGGTTGGATAAGCTGTATCCCTCGGTTAGACCCCTTCTCCCCGCTTGGGACCTCAACCTCGTGTTATCTAGACTAGTGTCGCCCCCCTTTGAGCCGCTGGCCACCTGTTCTTTGAAGCACCTCTCCATGAAGGTTGCGTTCATTGTGGCCATTACATCGGCTTGCAGGGTCTCTGAGCTGAGGGCATTAACGGTAGATCCGCCCTACCTAGTGTTCTCTGATAATAATGTGAGGCTCCGCCCTCACCCAGCTTTTCTCCCTAAGGTGGTGTCACCGTTTCATTTGTCTCAGGAAATATACCTCCCGGTGTTCTTCCCAAAGCCCCACACTTCCCCTAAGGAGCAGGTGCTCCATTCCCTGGATGCTAGGCGTGCGCTTGCTTTTTATATCGATAGGACTAAACCCTTTCGCAAATCCACACAATTGTTTATTGCTGTCGCTGACAGAATGAAAGGACTTCCCATATCGACCTAGAGGTTGTCCAATTGGGTCGCGGGATGTATCAGGGAGTGTTATGCCTTGGCCGGGAAGGTCCCGCCTCGGATTACAGCACATTCCACTAGGGCGCAGGCGTCCTCTGTGGCTTTTGGGGCACAGGTTCCAATTTCTGAAATCTGCAGGGCAGCCACGTGGTCGTCACTCCATACCTTTACGGCGCATTACGCCCTCACACAGCAGGCTAGGGAGGATGCATGCTTGGGCGCTGCAGTCCTCAGCTCTGTTTGTAAATAGGTTATTTATATGTACCGTTTGCACTTTCTATGTTTTTTGCTGTTTTTTGCTGTTTGCTTAGTTGAATAAATTTGTTGGATTGTTCAACCCTTGTGGACATCTCTCTCTCACTGCTCCGACCCCTCCTCCTGAGTGGGGTTGGCTTGGAAGTCACCTGATTCGAATGGACATGAGCAACCACTCGAAGAAGAAAAGAACGGTTACTTACCTGTAATTGTTGTTCTTCGAGATGTGTTGCTCATGTCCATTCGATTCTCCCCCACCTCCCCTTCGTCGGAGCGTCCGGCAAGAGGGAACTGAGGTGGGGGAGCGCTGGCTGGGGTACTTATGCCCCGCCATGGCGGCGCCACTCCAGGGTGCGCCCTGCCGGCGCTACGGGTACCACTAGGGAAAACGCTCCGGAAGACGCGGTGCACACGGTGCGCACCTGATTCGAATGGACATGAGCAACAAATCTCGAAGAACAACAGTTATAGGTAAGTAACCGTTCTTTTATCTCTGTCTCAGCTAATGTTGAAAGTGGTGTTGAGCCAGTGCACGCACACCTGGTAAACAACTGTAGTATAACTAGTGTAGGGAGTCTCGTGCCCAGTGAGTCTCACCTCGGAGGGTGTCCTTGATTCCCCCAGCTGGAGCCACGTCTACTGCGGCCTGGTGCGAGGTGACAGGAACGGGACTCCCCGCAGAGTGAAGGGGCGTAAGCATTTATAAGTGCCTGTTACTCTCTTATGCATTGCTCTGTCTGTGCTTATTGATGTCACTTTGCAGTAGCTGTGTAACCATTTGTCAGTATTAAGCCTGTAATAGTAGTGACGAGGTGAGATTAATAAAAGCAACTATCCCTAATCGACTCTGTTGTGAAGCGAATCCACAGTCCTTTTTGGCCATGGCCCTATGAGTTGACACCATGCGGAGCCCAGGATCAGCTGGGGAGTCCCCAGCTGCTCCTAGGTTCCGTGGAAATGCTGCGCGGAGCCTGGGCTCTGTGTGGAATGTCAAAGCAGCAGCGCTGCATAGAGCCCGGGATCAGTTGAGGACTCCCCAGCTGACTCCGGGTTCCATGGAAATGCTGCATGGAACCCGGGTTTAGCTAGGGAGTCCCCAGCTGAACTTGGGCTCCATGCACTGCCGCTTTGAAACGCCGCCGTGCCGTTTCAAAGGGGCAGCACTGCCAGGAGTTCGGGGTCAGCTCCATGTGGCGCTGCCACTTTGAAATGCCACGGTGGTGTTTCAAAGTGACAGCGCCACATGGAGCCCATACACTGGGCTCCGTGCAGCGCTGTGGCTTTGAAGTACCCCGTTTCTCCCCACGCCTCCCCCCGCCTCTATCTGGTAGAGGCAGCAACAGGGGGAAGTGACTAGTCAACTTGACTAGCTGATAAACATTTGCTTATTGGAAAGTTGACTAGTCGACTAATCCTTAACATCCTTAATTAGTACTACAGCATTTGGTATTTCAGGTATTTTCTAAAGATAGGCCTCACTTTAGACCTTAGTCCATCGTGTGCTTTACAGCACATTGGGTTACTCACATCATCCGTGCTTGCTTATCAGCTGCTATGTGACCTAAGACCTCCTATTTCAAATCACATTTTTCTATGTCATTGATAAACATATACTTCCAAGTCATCCGAGGTCTGCCCCTCTTTCTTGTTGGATTTTCTGGATTTCAGCTGAGAGCTATAATCAGTAGTTGGTTACAATCCATTTGTAATACATGCCCTAACCGCTGATGTAATCTCGTAAAATTAGTTATGATAGAGATCTCGCTTTAACCATTTTTCTGACCTCATTGTTAGTTTTTTTTCCCTTAAAGCTTACTCCTAATAGTGTCTATAAGCATGATGAAATGGCTTTAACTTCTGAACATCTGTTTTCTTAAGTTGCAAGGGGGGGCATGCAGCAAATGACATGGCAGTGTAACCTATCTTTTTATTTTGTGGGGAAAATAGAAAGGAAGATAAACTGTAGCAAGTCAACTGTAAAAATACAAATGTGCCGAAAAAAGAAATTGAAGAGCAATGAGCAAAACCCACAAAAACTAACAGCAGAAATTCTGTAAATACATCAGAAAGTAGGAAGGCTGCATTCAAGGATGATGTCTGTTGTGGATAAGCTAACTGAATTTTTTGCATTAGTCTTCATTGCCGAGGATGTGAAGGAAATTTCCATTCCTGGGCCATTCTTTTTTAGGTGACACATCTGAGGAACTATTCCCAATTGAGGTGCCATTAGAGGATGTTTGGAACAAAGTAATAAATTATACAAATTGAAGTTACCAAGACCAGATGGTATTCACCCAAGAGAGCTGAGGGAACTCAGAAATGAAATAGTAATTCTGCAAACTGTGTTATGTAACCTATAAGGGTATGTCTACACTAGACCCCTAGTTCGAACTAGGGAGGCTAATGTATTCGGTTGTAATGAAGCCGGATTTAAATATCCCGGGCTTTATTTGCATCTTTCGTCGGCGCCATTTTTAATCCTCTAGTTCGAACTAACTGCCGCAGCTACACGCCGGCAGTCAACGTTAACTCGAACTAAGTCCTTAGTTCGAGTTAACTGTTGCACCTCGTGGAATGAGGTGTAACAGTTAACTCAACCAAGGACTTAGTTCGAGTTAACGTTTGACTGCCGCATGTAGCCGCGGGCAGTTAGTTCAGACTAGGGGGATTTAAAAATGGCGCCCGGACGGGAAGATGCAAATAAAGCCCGGGATATTTAAATCCCGGGCTTCATTTGCAACTTCGAATGCCTACATTAGCCTCCCTAGTTTGAACTAGGGGGCTAGTGTAGACATACCCCAACTTAGCCAATGTGACACCAATTTTTAAAAAAGGCTTTAGAGGCAATCCTGGCATTTACAGGCTGGTAAGCCTAATGTCACTACCAGGCAAATTGGTTGAAACTATAGTAAAGAATAGAATGATCAGACACCGAGATGAACATGATTTGTTGGGAAAGGGGCAAGATGGCTTTTGTAACAGAATATCGTGCCTCACCAATCTATTATAATTCTTTGAGAGGGTCTACAATCATGTGGGCAAGGGTGATCCAGAGGATATAATTTATTTGAAATTTCAGACAGCTCTTGACGAGGTCATCACCAAAGGCTCTTCTGCAGTATAAGCATCATGGGTAAGATAGAAAGTCCTGTCACATGACTTGGTAACAGTTATAAGACAAGAAATGAAGTGTAGGAATAAATGAAAAGTTTTTAGAATGAAGACAGGTAAAGAACAGTGTCTCCAAGGGATCTGTTCTGGAACAATCTGCACTGTTCAACAAATTCATATATGATCTGGAAAAGAGTAAATGACAAAATTATGCAGAAAAATGAAGTCCAAATCCAACTGTGAGGAGTTACAAATGGATCTCACAAAACTGGGTGTATTGGCATTAATGGCAGATAAAATTCATTGTTGATAAATACACATTGGAAAACATAATCCCAGTATAGTAGTCAGGATTCACTGGTGGGTCCTGACAGGTCTCCTGCTTCTTCGGTGATGATTACTGTTCAGCCACATGCATTCATGCGTTTGCTCCCGTTTACTATGTTGACCCTGTGCAATGAGTCAGTATAGCAGACCTGAGGAAGCCCTCAAAGACCACTGTACATTGGACAAACGTCTCAGACACTTCGCCAAAGAATCAATGCACACAAAACAGATATTAGACAGGATCACAAAGAAAAAACAGTTTCTTGCCATTTCAACCAGAAAGGGCATTGTCTCAATGACTTGATTACCTGCATCCTGCTTCAAAGACATTTTAACACCA
The DNA here is from genome assembly GCA_019425775.1 of Rafetus swinhoei. Taxonomy (NCBI): domain Eukaryota; kingdom Metazoa; phylum Chordata; order Testudines; family Trionychidae; genus Rafetus; species Rafetus swinhoei. Next base: position 36,567,852 of record CM033426.1, read on the forward strand.
GACTTGAAAGAGAATCCTCTGAACTGTCATTCATGCTTAAATTTGTCACTTTACGCAGATGTCTCAACAAAGATGCTAATTATCTTACCCATTACAAAGATAGCTTCCCCAATTATCACCTCTAATATCATTTACCTCCCCTCCTCATTCCCCCTCTGTTCTGAAATTTGATTTGTCCTTTTCATATGTGTTCACTTTTTTTGATTGTATCCCTTTGGTATGTATGGTCATGCCAATTTTCTTCCACAGTTTGATCTGAGGAAGTGGGTCTGGCCCATGAAAACTCATCACCTAATAAACCATCTTGTTAGTCTTTAAAGTGCTACATAGTCCTGTTTTTTGTATCTGTTATGGTGTCAGTTTAGACCTGTTCCTGAACCTGTTATTTGTGGGGAGGAGGTCTGTACCGAGATGTTTCTTAATGAGGTGTTCTGTTATGACCCCTCTGAAATGTGCTTACAACCTGTGCCTAGTACCTCTTAGGTATGAGTGTTTCTGTAATATCAGCCTTGTTCTTGCCATCTTCTGTGAGCTGGACCTGCCTCTTGCTCACAGCTTCTCTTTGCTTTATATTAGCAAAGTCTTGACCATCGTACTGACGGAGAATTTTAATCCGAGGGTTCGGATGGGGGCCCAAAACCCCTACCAAATCAATTCCAGACACCCTTCTTAAGCAACCAGCTTTATTCAGGAATGCATTCCAGGGCAAAAATCTCCAGGATACTCTCAGGAAAAGTTTCTGCAACTTCCCAAACAAAAGGCAAGGCCTTTGTACTACCTTACATGGTAATTACCTTTTCTCACTGACCACTTACAGTTGCATGCATATACAGGTCATGCCCCTTTGCACCAAATTCCTCCAGTCATTATCTGTCCCCTCACAGTCCCTTTGCAGGCCTTACAACAAGTTCAAACCAGTTTTACCTACCCCCTTTGCTCACCTGAGTTCAAGCACGCACCTCTTTACAAAGACCAGACTTAACATCCAGGTCACACAGAGGTCATACTGACAACAAATTAAGTTTATCCTTCATTCCCTTTGATCCACTTGTGGATCACAATTAATCTTAAGCATCCTTTCCCGTTCATCCTCAAACGTGCAAGTGTCTTTGTAGTCTTTCTTGGGAGGGTTCTGTACATTTAGCAGAAGCATCTGTTGTACCTTGTTTTCTGCTACATTCTCTATCTTTTGTAAGCACCCTTTAATACAGCATAAGGCTAGCTGTATCATTATGTATATAGAGCATATTAAGACAAGGAACTTCAATATTCCTGCCACCACCTTCTTCATGAGTTCGCTTAACCCTATTCCCAACCAATTTAAAGGATTCCAGTCTTGCAACTGCTCTCTAAATGTTTTTGTCTTGACAGACAATGTTTGGATTTCTTTTATCCTTGTGGTTAGGTTTGAACTCACATCAGAAACTTTAACACAACATTCTGGGCCTATTAATCCACATACCCTCCCTGAGCTGCTAGTAGATAGTCAAGAGCCAGTCTGTTTTGCTGCAAAGATTCGCAATTCATTTAAATTTCCTTGTACCACACCTAGTGCCCCCTCTGTGGTATTCATGAATTTCTCCATAAGCAGGGACATTGTTTTCAAATCATGATTGGTTTTTGCCTGCCCTACCCATGGAATGGTAGTTTCAGCTACTGCAAGGGCAGTTTGTTCTATCCAGTTCCATGCCTTTTCCCAAGACCCATCCCGCTTGTTCCTGATATGCCCTGGTGGCAAAGTGTCAACAATTCTCATAGCTGGTGCCACGAGACCGAGGTAACAAAACCCTGATGCATTTTATGGAAGCCTTTATAGGCAAATTTACCGCATATCCACCAATAATTGTACATGTTCCACGAGTCAGACTGATAGATCATCATGGCTCGGTTTGCAAAGGTGGTGTTACCTTCCTTGCAAAGGTCTGTACTAGTGGTCCTCCCCATATGGTTGTTATTTCTGGTTTGAATAGAGTACTCCAAAGGTTTGTGGTAGACATAGTGGAACCATTATGCCATACATGTGTCCCATCCACCTTTGTTATAATGTGTGTACAGCTTGATTTCCTACAAAGGTGGTACCTGTAAGATTCCTACATAGGGACTTGTACCACTAAATGATAATTGGATGCACCCAGTCTGGTTGAACCACACAGTTTGGTCATTTTGTTCCAGTAATGCATCACTTACTAGTCCAGTTTTGTTTAACGGAAGGGCACCTATTGGGTATCCACTGTGCGCGCTTTGGTGCCCAGGCACACACCCAACAGTTAGTTTTGTTTATGCTCGTGCCATACCTTCTGCCAGCTGCAGAAAGGTATTAGTCCTAATACCATTCCCCTTTGGGGCCAAATAAGGCCTATACAAAGGAGGAACAAGAGTTTAGCCATTGTGCAGAGATTGTAATCCTTTCAGAGCTTATGCCGGACGGAGGTTATAAGGAAGTGTGGAGGAAGGAAAACAGCTTTCAGAAAACCCACCGCCCTCTGACAAAGTGCCGGTAGGGTCAATGGCAAGGTTGGGTGTAGATTCGTGAAATGTCAACGTGACTAGTAGGACCAGAAGGATCTGGCCTGTAGTGAGAGCGTAGTGAACGAGGTCCCGGTCTCTGATTTCCGATGATGTATATCCCTTGTCCAGGAGAAGTGATTCAATTTCTCTCAGAAAGCGGTAGAAAGTCGCTTTCTTCTGGCTCTGGGCTGACAGGTTCAGTAGGAGGCGATATGTCGGGAGAGGCAAGTTCACACAACTTATGAGGGTCAATGGTGCGCGCACATGGCTTGCGTGTATCCAAGAATCTCGCCGCTACCTTCACAGCCGTGTTGGTAGTCTGCAGGACCTGGAAGGGACCATTCCACCTTGGAGATAGGCAGTCTTTCCTCCGAATTCTTTTATCAGGACCCAATTTCCTGGCTGCACGTCATGGCAAGGCACATCAGTTGGGACAGGTAAGGCTTCTGCAACCTGAGAGGAGAGACTGAAAGCAATTTTAGACAGATGTATACAGTATTGAAGTAGTTCGTCATAACATTCAGACAAGTGGGAAGGATTAATTTTTCCAGGAGGCTCAAATCCAAGTAAAATCGGTCTCCCAAATAGAATTTCATGAGGGGTGAGACCATGTTTGCGGTTCGGGGTATTTCGGATATGCATGAGGGCAAGGGGCAATGCCTGTGGCCACTTTAATCCAGTGTCAGAGATAATCTTGCTTAACTTCCTTTTGATATCGAGGTGTTTTCTTTCAACATGCCCTGAACTTTGGGGATGATATGGGGTATGGAACCGTTGTTCTATGTGGAGGGCTCTACACAGATCTTGCAGGATTTTGGCCGTGAAATGGGTTCCTTTATCCGAGTCAATTTTTAAAGGGATTCCAAATCTGGGAACCACCTCAGTAACTAATTTCTTTACCACAGTAGTGGCGTCCGCTCGACGGCAAGGGAAAGCTTTCCACCCAACCACTGAACACACATACAATAACCAGACAATACTTAAACCCACAGGAAAGGGTTAACTCTATAAAATTGATCTGCAAATATTGGAAGGGTCCATAGGCCCAAGTATGAGCACTCAGAGTAGTCTTTTCTCCACCCTGGGTAGAGAACTTTTGGCAAGTAGCACAATTGCTGGTGATTTTAGCAGCAGCTTGGTGAATCCTAGGCGCATACCAATGCTTCAGAATCTGGTCCGCTACCCCCCTTTTGTTCATATGTCCTAATCCATGGGTAATGGTAGCCAATTGGGACACCAAAGTAGAAGGAGCCACAGGTCGTCCATCTGGTGAAAGCCAAATGTTATTATCTTGAATACGACACCCAGCTTTGTACCAATTGTGTTGTTCCTTCTCAGGTGCCCTAGATTGCAACAGGGATAAATCATTTAGAGTCAGGGGAATAGAAACAGCGACCAGGATTTGAAACGGAGCTGGCGGTTAACAGGCAGCTGCATTCCTGGCTGCAAAACGTCTGTTTCCTACTGATACAGTATCAGTTTTATCAGTATGAGCACTGCAATGCATAATAGAAATAGCAAAAGGTAATTGAATAGCAAGCAAGAGGTCATTAACAAGGGATCCATTAGAAATGGCACTTCCCGAGGACGTTAAGAATCCTCGATGTTTCCAAATCTGACCTACAGAATGACAGACATTAAAAGCATACATTGAGTCAGTATAAATGTTAACAGATTGATCAGTAGCTAAAATACAGGCACGAGTGAGAGCAATAAGTGCTTTACATGCTTCCCGATCAGGTGAGGCTATCAATAAATCATCAACATACTGAACAAGGGTAGACTCTTTTGGCAAAGAAATTGAATCAAGGTCCTTTAACAATTGTGAGAAAAGGGTAGGACTTTCAGTATATCCTTGAGGAAGTCTGGTCCAAGTCAGCTGCTCCCTTTATAGGAAAAAGCAAACAAAAACTGTGAATCCTTATCAATGGGAATGGAGAAGAAAGCTGAACATAAATCTATGACAGAGAAAACATTTAGCACCTGCAGGATAGAGGACAATACTGCTGGATTAGGAACCACAGGAAATCTGAGGATAACAAACTGATTTACAGCTCTTAGGTCCTGCACAAATCTATATATCTGTCTCCTTGATCATCAAATTTCCCTCCTTTTTGACTGGAAGTATTGGAGTATTACACACAGACTGTGTTCTTATGAGCACTCCTTGTTCCAACAGGAGGAGATTACAGGCGCTATGCCCTCCTCCGCTTCCTGGGACAAGGGGTACTGAGACACTCGAGGGTAAGGTCGGCCGTGTTTATACCTGATCTTTACAGGCTCTGCTGTTAACAGTTTCCCAACTTCATTGGAGTGAGAAGCCCACAAAGACGTTGGTACCTGATCCAGCTCCACACTCTCCAGTTTGGAGTCTGGGTCTATACCTTGTCCGTCTGTTGTTAACATCATGAGGAAATTTGTTGCCTGATTATGGGGTATATCAACAAAGACCCTTCAGGGAACAATAAATTGTAGCATTCAATTTACACAGCAGATCTCTACCCATCAAGTTTACAGGTGTACTGGGGATAAATAAAAAGGCATGTTCCTCTGTCAAAGGCCCAATGGTTAAGGAACATGGTTCACTCATTGCATGGGGTATAGTTACTCCCCACCCCTACAGCATTTACTATTTCTCCAGTTCTGGCCGGATTGGGAGCTTCATCCTCTCAGACATTGTGCAAAGAGAGGCACCAGTATCAATTAGAAATTCATGTTTGTTTCCATTAACGGAAAATGAAACTAAGGCATCAGGTGTAGCAGAAAGAGAGACAGAAGGTACCAGAGAGCATTGCAATGTTTTATCAATAACCTCTTGGCATAGTCAGTAAGGATTACCTTTGTCGATCCTCCGGAGGGTAGCCTCTGTTGGGTGCACCTGCTGAAAAGGGGTTAGTATTGGGCCACCTCTGTCCTTGTGACGATGGTCCGGACTGTCTGTTGGGGCCCTGGTTAAATCTATTTTGTCGTTGTCTTTGCGACATTCAATTTTCCAATGGCCAAACCCACCACAGTAATTACACACATCATTAGGTTGGGCACTACTGGGTCTGTTTGGACCTTCCTCTGACCTTGTGGTTGCCCGTGGCCTTGTAAATCTTGTATTTGGAGTGCCATTAGGTATTTTTAAGTTCCTTTTCTTTTGTTTTTCTACTTGCAAGTTTTCAAAAACTGAGTTGCAGCTTCCAAAATTTTCTCAGTAGTTTCCATTTTCCATCCAATCATATTATTAATAATCTGTCCCCAATTTCTGGTCTTAAATTCTGCACAAAGGTGGTTACTACCATAGTATATTGGCATCATTTGGGTTAAAGGTGCTATACTTCGATGGCTGCAAAGAGCCTTGCCTGAAAATCAATAGGGCTTTCATCTGGCTTCTGTTTGCAGTTATATACTTTAGACCAATCGGTTTGCACTGGAACCATTTCGTAATTGCATTCAGGAGACCTGTACGGTCATTTGCTAGCACGGCACGCTCTGCAGCAGTAGTAGGAATTCCTGGCAAATCTTGGGGCCATTGCTCACCCAGGTGGGCAGGAGTATCCCCAGGACCTCGCCTTGCTTGGGTGTAAAGAGCTTGCTTCTCATGGGGTTCCATTATTCCCGAGAGTAGCATGTCAATGTCTCTCTGGGTAGGCTGATAAACTTCAAAAATCTGACACAACTCCCTTTGCAAGCCCACAGGATCTTCTCTTATTTTTGGGAGAGTAAGTCTAAAATTCATGATGTCATTAGGTGTCCAGGGGACATGGACATCGGGCGCCCTGCTGGATTAGGAAATTGTCTTAGTGGGAGAAGTTTAATATTCTCTTTAAACAGTCCAGGAAAACTTTTAGGTCCAACTTCAATAATCACATCCTTGTTTACGTCATTACCTATAGTCACTGAGTTATTTTCGGATCTATTTTAGTTATAACAAACCCCAGGTCCTTTAAGTCTTTAGCCAATGTTCGCTGCAACATTTGTGTGGGGACTTCTGACAGCTTTAGAATTACTGGACTCTGAGTATGCTCAGAATCCAAGTTTTATTGGCCAGGTTGGCATTCCCTACCGCCTTCAGAACTGTGAGTATGTGCGGGGGATTCAAATTGGGCTGGTGCAGCTGAATGATCGGTAAGCAATATTTGCTGATGCTGGGGCAGGTTGGTGGGAAGGGGAGCTGGGAAATTGGGGACCCACAGGTTCAATAAATCTTCAGATGGGTCTGGCAGCGGAGTTGGTGGTTTCAAGATGGATGGGTAGATTCCGCTGGGCGCTTGGTGTAGGAACGTGGTTGTACGGAGGGGGACAAACTTTAGAGGAGTCAGATTTCTCCTTTATTTCTGCCAATTGTTTTTTCAGTTTTTCATTTGAGTCCTTTAGGCTAGCCATTATGGATTTATCTCTTAATTTAGAGGCCTGATCATCCCAGAGGTGCCAATAATTCATCTGGGAGGGGTGACTGGACTCTAAGACACCCTTTAAATAATTTAATTTGTCTAATTGAAAGGTACCTTGAACTGGGAATTGTAATTCTGATTCTACATAAGTATATTCATTCCACGCGTGAGCTTTACCAGCCTCCTGAGTTTAAGACCTGCTGGCAATTTCCCTGGCTGACTATAAATCTGCAGCATTTTACCCAATGGGGTTTTTTGGATCTATCTTAGATCCCTTATTCCCCATAATCCCTGTCCTATTACCTATAAGACAGTTCCAATCCGGCACTAACCTGCCTTCCTCTCAGCTTCAAGCCTGAGCTGACCCTGTTTCAGTGTCTTCCCACTGTTCCCTCTTAACAAACTTATTCAAAAAAAAATAAAAAGAAAAAGAGAAGGGAAAAAGACTTACAGTTGCTTGGGAAGGATGTTCTTAATGTAGGGTGGACGCTTACCGCCAGTGAAAGCAGCCGTTCAGGACAAGGAGAGAGGAACGGAACAGTGAGATTTTGTAACACGGCTCTCTTACCGATTTGTATGGCGCCTTTCTGTTCAGTCTCTCCGGTCCGGCCCATCTCAATCACCTGGTGTCCCGATCCATCCCACTTCTGACACCATAAATGACGGAGAATTTTAATCCGAGGGTTCGGATGGGGGCCCAAAACCCCTACCAAATCAATTCCAGACACCCTTCTTAAGCAACCAGCTTTATTCAGGAATGCATTCCAGGGCAAAAATCTCCAGGATACTCTCAGGAAAAGTTTCTGCAATCTTCCCAAACAAAAGGCAAGGCCTTTTGTACTACCTTACATGGTAATTACCTTTTCTCACTGACCACTTACAGTTGCATGCATATACAGGTCATGCCCCTTTGCACCAAATTCCTCCAGTCATTATCTGTCCCCTCACAGTCCCTTTGCAGGCCTTACAACAAGTTCAAACCAGTTTTACCTACCCCCTTTGCTCACCTGAGTTCAAGCACGTACCTCTTTACAAAGACCAGACTTAACATCCAGGTCACACAGAGGTCATACTGACAACAAATTAAGTTTATCCTTCAGTGCCTACATTTCACACCAGGCCTGTAATACATGGGCTTATGCCTAGGCCCTCAATTTCCTACACCCAACTATACATGCAAAATGATGGGGTCTAAATTATCTGTTACCACCCAAGAAAGAGATCTTGGAGTTGTTATTGCTAGTTCTTCGGAAAAAATTAATAGAATGTTAGGAACCATTAGGAAAGGGAGAGATAAGAACATAGAAAATATCATAATACCACAATATAAATCTATGGTACATCCACACTATGAAAGCTATCTGCATTTCTGGTTGTCCCATCTCTGGGGGAAAAAAGATCTATTAGAATTGGAAAAGGTATAGAGAGAGACAACAAAACAATTAGGGGAATGTAACAGCTTCTATGAGGAGACTTTAAAATGTGTGGGTCTGTTCAGTTTGGAAAAGAGATGACTAAGGGAGGATATTATAGAAGTCTATAAAATCACAAATGATGTGGAGAAAATGAATAAGGAAGTGTTATTTACTCCATTCACATAATATTCAAATCAAAGGTCATGCAATGAAATTAATAGTATTTCTGACAGAATTCACATGACCCACATATTTTTGTCCCCCTCTCTCCTGCGCAAAAGAAATCTGCAGGGGGACACACCTCTTCATTAGCAGCCCAGGCAGTGGGCTTGTTTTGGCATAGCTGGAGCAGCCTCTCAGGCAGAGTGAGAGAGGCTGGGCATGCATGCTTACCAACAAGAGAGAGAGAGAGACTCTGTCCCTCTTGATTGCTGCTGTGGGTCTTGTGGTTGGGGAGCAGACCAGAGAGATCTGTAGAGGCATATGGGTTTTTTTATTATGATCAGGTAGGAAGATCTATGTGTTTCTCTTCTTTCCTGTGCCCAAGCAGGACAATGGGTGTAGCTCAGGATTAATTTTGCTTATCACCCATTTTAAAAAAAGATTTTGAGGGCAAATTAAACATTTAGCAATCAATAAAATATTAGGACAGTCAGAAGCAAGCACTTTCCCAAGTACCAGTCAGTGCTAGGGCAATGTTTAGCAAAAGTATATGACTTTCATGTATGCACAGTTTAAATGACATTTTATGTATGTATGTATGTATGTATTTATTTATTTATGCTATTTGTTCAGCAATGTAATTTACAACTGGAATGCAGGGTATGAGTTACCAAGTGTTTGTAACTTAATTTTCATATGTTAAGGAAATGCTGAATAGTTATTGTGACTTTTTTCCTGTATTGTAGTTTAAATAAATTACCAAAACAACTGAAACTGGTGTGACTGTATTGCATTATTTTGACAAATAAAATATGCAGAATTTTTAATTTTTTCATGCAGAATCCTGCCAGGAGTATAATAGGCAAGTAGGTTTAAAACAAACAAAAGGAAGTACTTCTTCACACAACACAGTCAACCCTTAGAATTTGTTGTCAAGGGGTGTTGTGACAGCCAAAAGTAAAAATGGGTTAAAAAAAGAATTGGATAAGTTCATGGAGGGTAGGTTCATCAATTGCTATTAGCCAAGGTGGATGCAACCCCATGCTCTGGGTGTCCCTAAGCATCTGACTGCCAGATGAAGGGGAAGGATCACTTGTTGTTGCCCTTTCTTCCTTATTCCCTCCGAAGTGCATGGTCCCAGTCACTGTCTGAAGACAGGATACTAGGCTAGATGGACCATTAGTCTGATCCAGTATAGCTGTTCCTTTGTTAATGTCATCATTAAAAGCCATTAGTCTAGCTAGCCAGGGAAGCACATGTTTTTTGTCAGCCTACATAGCTGAGTTGTACTGTTAAGGGTGGTGGTCTCTAAGCATTGAAATGATTTTGCTTATTAATACAGATATTGTTGGTCCAACTACCTGTACTTGCACATGTTTTACTAGCGGCCCATTAACTTCATGTAAAATGGTCCTGTGAAATGTGTTAACGGCTTATGCTAAACAATGTGTTCCACCATTTATATAGCTATGTATGAAATCCATGACTTGAAGAAACACTTAGTGTAAGTTCAAAAGTTTGTTTCTCTCACCATCAGAAATTGGTTCAATAAAAGATGTTACCTCACCCACCTTCTTTCTCCAATATCCAGGGACCAACATGACTACAACTACACTGCAAATGCAAGAGATTCATTATTGCTCTGCATTTATATCCTGTAGATCAGCAAAGGAGATCCTGGAATCCTGCCTGTTTGAGGCTCATCAGCAGGTATCTCAGCTGGAGGTAACTAGGAGTCAGCTGGAAGTCAACATTCAGACTGTCACCCAAGCCAAAGAGGTGATACAAGGTAAGAGGCTGGGCAGCACAGTCAACCAAAAATATCCCTTCTGTGGATGGGGCAGAAGGGCTTTTATGGAGTAAAAGATGGAGATGGTCCACTACCTTTCTGGGACAGAGAAAGCTTTGGCATGTTGAGTCTTTAATAGCTCAAGGAAGGGAGAGGGTTTAATCGCTTGCCATGTCTTCTCTTTTGCAGGAGAAGTGAAGTGCCTTCGTTGTGAGCTGGAAACAGAGAGAACCACAACTGAGCAAGAGCGGGAGAAGATGGCACAACAGCTCTCACGGACAGAGCAGCAATATCAAGATACCCTTAGCCTTCGGCAAGCTGTGTATGAGGAGGAAATGAACAAACTCTTGCAACACCTGGTAGGTGGAAGGATGATGGCCATCATCAAAGGGCAAAGTCAATGGGTTTGGATGGTTAAGGCCAGCCCAGCCCCTCGTCCCATTTTGATGTTTTCACGTAAATGAATGTTGTTCTTCGAGAGGTCCCCATGGATGCTCCACGCTTGGTCTTGATGCTGTCCTGGTGCCTGGATCGGAGATTTTGCAGCAGTCCCTACCGGGCGGTGCACACACAGCACCAACCAGCGCGCACAGTGCTAGTCGGCCCTGCGCATGCGCGGCTCACACCTCCAGTTCCTTCTCTACTGCCCTCGGCCTGAGATGGACTTCTGCAGTTCTCTGACTTGTTCATACCTTTCATCGTTCGTTAGCTATTAATTCTTAGTTTTAGTTAGTTAGTGTTGTTAACAGTTTTGATAGTTAGTAGTAGTTACCCCCCCAAAAAAATGTGTCATGTCTGGCTCTCCGGGCTTCAAACACTGCTCCTCCTGTAGAGACGCAATGCTTATTTCAGACAGACAATCGCAATGTGTAAGATGTCTATGAGAACATCTTTCCTCTCAAGATTGTCCCCACTGCGCGCCAAACTTAGGGCCAGAACTCGTAGGGACAGGAATCTTCGCCTCAAACTCGTCCTTTTGAAAAAGAAGGTACACCCAGCTTTGGACCCGGGAAGACAGCCTAGGGAGGTACGTTCACCCCCAGGCTCACCTCAGGGTAAGAAGGCATCCAAAAAAGAGGAGTTCCTCTGTGCCCCATTATCAGCCCTCCTCGAGAAAACAGTCTCCTCCCAAACCATCAGTGCAGAGGCCTCGTGTCAGCACTTACAGTGTGCCAGGCACCTCAGGTGTCCAGGCACCGACTGCAGAGGGCTCAACCATCGCCTTAAGACTGTACTGGCACGGACCTCAGTACTGTCATCCACATCGGTACCCGCTCAGGCACCACTGGTACCAACGACTACAGCAGCAGCGCCATTATCGGTACCGGGCTCTACGGCACTGACCGTTTCCACTGCACTGGCGGTACCTTTCGTTGGCACTGTCGGCACCATTGTCACCGATCTGATCATCGGTACCACTCATATACTTGGTACCGCTGACATACCAGTGATCTCTGCCATCCGTACCGAACACTCCATCTGCACCGTTCAGGCACACATTACAAACCCCAGCACCAATCCTCCTGGCACCATTGCCGTACATGCGAAGTGCTGACTTGGCAGTCACATCTGCCCCTCAATCACCACTCTTCGGCACCGATGCGTCGCCGATACCAATGACATCACGGGCTTTATCCCCGGTGCAGTCACAGTTCTCTAGCGATGATGAAGAGGAGGTACAGGCCTCCTTCTCTCTGCACCGCAGCCCTCCGATGCAATATTACAAGCCCAAATATGATTCAAGAGTGATTCCTCCTTGGTATGGACACGGCTGGACGCCTCCTCCAGTACCGTATCTGGCATAATGGCCTTATTGGAGTCCTTGGGGCTCATATAGGAGACACCACAGCCTGCATGTGAGCCCTTATAAACACGCTGCCTCTCTTACACCTCGAGCATCCACATCGATGCAACAATCAGAGGCGCCACAAGCAACAGAGGAGTCCCCCCCCCCCCCCCCCCGATTCGTCACCGCCCACCAACTGTTCATCACCGGACAAGGCAATCATGCTGCCGCCACCAGCGGATGACTTCCAACACTTGAATGATATTTTTAAGAGAGTTGCGGCTGACCTCAAAATCACCCCGGAGGAGCTGGTGCAACCCCAGCATGAGCTTACTGATATACTCCAGGCAGCTCCATCCTACAGAATTGCCCTCCCCATCAATCCTGACATTTTAGATCTGGCCAACACAATTTGGCAAACGCCTGCATCGATTCCACCCATGTGCAAGCGTGCGGACAAAAAATATTATGTATCCACCAATACCTTGCAATTCCTCTTCACTCATCCCACACTGAATTCACTAGTGGTGGAAGGGGCATACCAGTGGAGAAAACAGCATCGCTTCCATACCATTCATCTGGACAAGGACACAAAGAGGCTCGATCTATTTGGGTGTAAGACTTATACTTCTGCAACTTTACAGTTCAGAATCTCAAACTACTCTGCTTTGTTAGTGAAATACGACTTTTGCAATTACTCCGAACTCATGGACTTCGTCACTGATATCCCTGAGGCAAAAAGACCTAAATTTTCTGCCTTACTTTCAGAGGGACACGCCATTTCTAGAGCTGCCCTCCAGGCGGCACTTGATGCAGCCTATACTGCTGCTAGAACCATGACCCTCTACCTCGCCGCTCGCACCACAGCCAGAGTTTGCCTACAGCTTCTTGGCCACATGGTGGCCGCAACATTCTTAGTATCGCATGCTCGACTTCACATGCGTTGCCTACAAATTTGGTTTTCCAGAGCTTACAAACCTTGGAAACATGCCATGTCGCTCTCACTCACAATACCGCACAAGGTCAAAACATCACTCATTTGGTGGACAGAATCAGCCAACCTTTGCACAGGCGTCCCATTCCTCCAGGCTTCTGCCTTGTGCACTATTACAACCAATGCCTCCCTCATCAGATGGGGTGCTCATTTTCGAGATCAGACTGCCCAAGGCCTCTGGTCAACCCCAGAGATGTCCTTACACATAAATCTCCTAGAATTGCACGCCATACACAATGCTTGCTGGCATTTCCTGCCTTCTCTCCATGTCCTCACGACAACATTACCTGTGTTTTCTATATCAACAGGCAGGGAGGAGCCAGATCCCCTTCCCTTTGCACTGAAACCATAAAATTGTGGAACTGCTGTATCAGACACAATATCCACCTCTCCTCGATCCACATACCAGGCGTCTTCAACATTACAGCCAACACTCTCAGCAGGCATTTCCCCCAACATCATGAATGGGTGCTCAACTGCTCGATAGCACGCTCCCTTTTTCACAGGTGGGACCGACTATCAATAGATCTGTTTGCAACATCGCACAACACTAAATACACTCAATTCTGCTTGAGAGCAGGCATTGGGACAGGATCTCTGAGGGATGCCTTCCTCACCCAGTGCGATCAGGACCTCGCCTATGCTTTTCCCCCTATACCACTTCTGGCCAGGGTTGTTCAGAAGATCAGTACGAATGGCTCCACAGTCATCCTGATAGCCTCCGCCTTGCCTAGACAACTGTGGTATCCCTTTCTCCTCAAAATGTTGATTTGCACACCCATCAATCTCCCCCTCCAACATAATTTGATCACTCTGGGGCAGACAGGGTAAACTTACCCAGCTCTGCGCAAGCTACATCTAACAGCATGGCTCCTCCGTGGCTCTCCCAGGGAGAACTAGCCTTTCCAGGATAGATCCAAGCAATCCTCCTTTTTTGCCTCGTCTTTACAGACAAGGTCATCCCTCTGATTGTTACACTGGGTAGTACAGTGTGAGGAGAAAGAGGAGAGCAGCCCTCAGTTGTAAAAGAAGAGGTTAAGGACTATTTAGAAAAGCTGAACATGCACAAGTCCATGGGGCTGTTTGCAGTGTATCCAAGGGTGCTGAGGGAGGTGGCTGTTGTGAATGCATTACCAATGGTCATTATCTTTGAAAACTGATGGTGATCATGGATAATTGGAAAAAGGTAGTGCCCATCTTTAATAAAGGAAAGAAAGAGAATCCGTTTCACCTCGGGCCTGGAATAATCATGGAGCAGGTCTTCAAGAAATCCACTTTGAAAGACTTGAGGATAGGAAGGTGATTGGGAAGAGTCAACATGCCAAAGTCCCAGAGCTTCAAATCCTGCAGGTCTTGCCTCAGATCTATGCCTTTGAGCAAGCCCCATGACTCATGCCTCTGGTACCTGAGGGAAGCTCATCAGGCAGATAGGTGCAAGATCTGCAAGGCCTTCAAACCACACATCAGAAAGGAGCAGGACTTTTGCCTTAAGCAGCTCCATATGGAATTTGCTTATCAGCTTCAAAGATAGGACCCGGTATTGAGTGCCTTGGTGCATAGCTTACTCCCTTTGGTCCTGGGTTGACACCAAAGAAAAACTCTTCCTATCATTGGCACTCTTTGAAGGCCTCCATTCTGTACTGATCTTATTCCCCAACGCTCTTCTCCAGAATGGTAAAAGTCCTCTTTGTTGGCATCAGTAGCACCCCTGCTTTGCCCATGCCAGCCGCATCTGAAGGCCCTATCACTGCGCATTTGCTGTGCTGGTCTTGTATTCCAAGCCCTATCTTCATGGGCTCTCCAAGAATGGTGGTGGTCGGCCCATCTTTCACACTAGACACATTCAGGGCTGCTCAGGTCCCCATTGACAGGCCACCTGCTTGCTGGCACTCTTAACGAGGGAAGCCAGTCATGCTGGGCCCACCTGCTCTTTTTCCAGTGTCTCCCCAGTTCGAGTCTTGGCACAGCTCAGAGTCCTGGCACCACTGGAAAGAGTGGTCTGACTTGTGGCACCACTCTCGCAGCCAGACCTCTGAGCCATTCCCATTGGAGTGCATCTATTGTGAGCAGATACTGGTCTGGCTTGGAGTGATCATAGCAGTCCAGCCATCCTTGCAGCACATGGCACCGAAGCACTTCATGGCATCAGAGATCCTGGCACTGTTCGAGCTTATGCTCTTATGAGCACCATCAGCATGCTCAGAGCCTCAGCACTGCCCTTCTTGGCACTGCTCTTCAGAGTGTGCAGTCCTGCCTCGGCCCCATTCTTTTGAGCCTCACTTCACCGCCACTCTTTGGAGCATGATAGTCTGTCTTTGCATTGACCCAGCACCGGTCTTGATCCTGACACTGTTCACTCTCTGGACAATGTTTGTAATCATTGCACCTGTTCTGGTCCCGTGAGTAGTCCAGGTCACGTCACTTGGCAAGCTGTGGGCAATGAGAACCAGCACCGGATTCTCCCTCAGTCCTGACTGGTCCTGCTCTGCCGTGGTCCTCCTATTTGGGCTCTCTTGTCACCTTTGAGGGAAGTCTCTGGTGGGTTGATGCCAGCGGGCTTTCCTAGGCACCTGGCAGCCCTTCAGTAGCTGCTGCAGTGGCTATATTGGACACTGTGGGCGTTCTGCCAACCCCAGGGCACTTTGCTTGTTGGACCTTTGTCAGTCTCCTACAAGTTGTGAGTTTCCAAGGTGATGTCTGGCTGCCTTCCACCACAAGATCTAGGGCCACCTGCGACACAACTTCCCATGGCCAAAGGAGACACCCTACCCAAGGACTGGACCCAGACTGGGATGTGGCCTCTCTGCTGGCCTCTTCATCTTCCTCCCCAGATGAGGTGGTAGAGGACACATCCATCACAGGCCTTTCTCCCATGGAATACAGTGCTTTATAGGATCTCCTTTGTAAGGTGGCCCTTGGCCTCAACCTCCAGGTGTAGGAGAGAATTGAGCATGTCAACCCCATGGTTGATATCCTGGCTCCTGAAGGTCCCTTAATGGTGGTCCACTCCATCCTGACCTTGGCCAAAACTAATGGGCAGATTCATGCCTCCAGCCCTCCCCTGGCAAAAGGGGTGGAGAGAAAATATTTTGTCCCTGTCAAGGGCTTTGTATACTTGTACTTTGTATACCTTCTGCCATGCTTTCTAGTGGTGGAGGCAGTGAATGAGAAAGGAGAGACGGGGCCACCAAGCCCCAGTGCCAGAATAAAAAGAAAGTCAAGCGCTTTGATCTATTCAGCCACAAGGTTTAATTCATGGTGGGCCTGCCATTCAGGATGGTGAACCAGCAGGCTAGGCCTGTTGCTTAAACCCAGGAAGTCAACCCTCATGCTCACACAAAGGATTGAGTTCATTGGGACAATACTAGATGCCACCAGGGCTTAGGCATTCCTGCTAGAGCAGCATTTTGTGGTGTTAACCCAGCTGTTGTGGTCACTTGCTGACTTTCCAGTCACCACAGCCAGGATATGCCTCCATCTTCTGGGCAAATGGTGGCTTGCTCATATGTTGTCTCATTTGCCAGGCTTCACCTTTGGCTTGTCCAGTCTTGGTTATCATTGATGTATCGTCCGGGATGTGACAGCATTGACATGGTGAGCACTGTTTCCTGTCACATGATTCATGCCCTCTGATGGTGGCTGGACCCCAAGTCAGTAATGGTTGGGGTTCTTTTTCATGCTTCACAAATCATGGTGTCTCTGGTCACAGACATGTCTGCTTTGGGCTGGGGGCTTACCTTGCGGACCTCACTATTCAGGCAATGTGGACAGAGGCGGAGTTATCTCTCCACATCAGTGTCTCCGAGCTCTGGGCCATCCACCTCACGTGTCTTGCATTTCTACCCCATGTTCAGGGGCAGTGCACTGCAGTCACATCAGACAAAATGATTGCCATGTACTACATCAAGGAACGATGGAACCTGGTCATCGCTACTTTTTTCAGAAGCCCTTCATTTGTGGGACTTTTGCATAGCCCACTCTATTCACCTGGAGACGTATCTCCCAGGGATACAGAACTATTTGGTGGATTGCTTCAGCTGACGTTTCTTCACCCATGAATGGTTGATCTGGTCAGACATCCTCCATGCCATTTTCCAGAATTGGGGGTTTCCTCATATAGTCCTCTTCACCACCTAGGACAACCAGAATTGCCTGCACTTCTGCTTGTTCTGGAGCCTCAGTCCAGGATCCCTAGCAGACATGTTCTTGATCCCATGGCAGACTGGTCTACTGTGCTCATTCCCTCCATTCATGTTGGTCCACAAGGTGCTTCTCAAGCTCCGCATGGACAGGGCAAGCATTATCCTGATAGCTCTGGCCTGGGCATGTCAGCATTGGTATTCTGCTCTGCTGGAGCTATCTGTGCAACCTCCCATTATGTTTCTACTGCTCCCAGACCTCATCATGCAAGATTACTGTCCTCTCCGCCACCCGGACATTTGCTCCCTTTATGGTGTGGTGGCTTTGTGGCTTCATGACAGGTCTACCATGTCCTCCTTAGGAGCAGAAAGCCCTCACCTAAACTCACCTGTTTGGCTAAATGGAAGTTGTCAAGGCTGTTCCCCACTCTGGCACGACGAATGCAGAAGTGGGGGCCCGCAAGAGCACTCCAAAACCTTGCCTGTACAGGCTCTGGTACAAAAACTTCCCCCAAAATCCTAATACCCAGATTTTGGGGGATTCACTGTCACCATCAAGTGCTTTTGAATCCACAAGCAGGGGTGGGATTGAAACCAACCCCAGGGATACCCCAAGCTCTTTCCCCAAAAGAGCTTGAAAAAAGAAAAGAGAAAAACAAGCTGCAGTCTTTGGTAGTTGACCCCTCAGTCAGGCATGCAGACACACACACACACAGACCTTTCAGGACACACAAATCAACCAATACCGGTTAATTAGAAAAAGAAACAATAATTTATTATCAGAACCAAACTACAGTTGCAAGCATAGTAAAGTGGCTGTATGGGAAGAGCCACCAATTGATCTAGATACTTAGGGGAAGCCTCTGGGCTGAAAGCTTAGTTACAAAAGAGAGAAAATACAATTAACAGCTCAGACATTATTTCCAAATTCCCAAACCAGGAAAACAACAAATCCGGACGGACTATCTAAACTTTTCCCTACTTACACATTGTAAGAAGTCTGTTTTTGGAGAGAGAAGTGTCTCACATCTCCCTCAGTCTTGGAAGAAACTGCTCTGCCTCTCAAACCCAGAAGAGAGAGAGAAAAAAGCCTCTCTTCCAGTTTGAAATTCCTACCTGGATTGTTATTGGCTGACCTGGCTAGGTACAGGAGGCATTAGTGAACCCCTTAGTCACCAGGTGCTGGTCATCACTCCTGATTATGACATTTTTCATATTTGGTGTCTGCAACATAACCTGGCCCCCTTTTCTGCCTCTATTCCCAAAAGTGCTGGAGTACCTGGTGTGTCTAAAGCAACAAGGCTTGGCGACTTCATTGCTGAAAGATGGTGGCCATCTCTGCTTTCCAGAAGCCTCTGTCTTCACAAGCTCTTTGATGGGGTGCTTTGTCAAGGGTATGGACAGACTCCATCATCTGGCCCAGCATCCTGTCCCTACATGGGATCTCAGCCTGGTACTTATGGTATTCATGGGTCCCCTCCTCCCTTTGAGTCTTTGGCTGTCTTCTTTACCTCTCGTGGAAGGTGGCCTTTCTGGTTGCCATCATCTCTGCTTGGTGGTTGTTGGAGTGCTGCTCCCTGACATCAGAACCCCTATATGTAGCTTTCCATAAAGACAAAGTCCAACTTCATCCTCACCCAGCTTTTCTTCTGAAAGTGTTCTCAAGCTTCCATACTGGCCAGGACATTTTCCTCCACATGTTTTATCCTAAGCCCCACCAGCATTTACTGGAACAAAGAGTGCACTCCTTTAATGTCAGCCGGGTGCTTGCCTTCTACGTTGACCGGACTTTCTCAAGTCTTCACAGTTGTCTGTGGCCATGGCAGATGACATGAAGGAGCTGCCAGTCTTTTTGGAGCACATTTTCTCGTGAATTATGGCATGTATCTGCACGTGCTATAATTTTTCTAAGGTTCCCCCCCACTGCTTCTCACAGCATGTAGGCGCAGGTCTCCCTTGGCTGCTTTCCTGGCTCATGTACCTCTTTAGGAGATCTGTAGAGCAGCAATGTGGTTTTCAGTGCATACTGTCATGTTGCATTATGCCATTGCGCAATAGTCCAAACAGGACACAACCGTACTCAAGGCAGCAACTCATTGATTCCAACCCCTCCTCTTGGGTAAGGCTTGTGAATCACCTAATTGGAGTTGATATGAACAGGCACTCAAAGAAGAAAAAATGGTTACTCACCTTTGTAACCATTGTCCTTCAAGATGTTGCTCATATCTATTCCATGCCCACCCTCCTTCCCCTTTGTTGGAGTAGCCAGCAAGAAGGAACTGAGGGGCGATTGGGTCAGCAGGGTCAATGCATTGGCACCACTTGAGGGGGCTCCACAGCTAACCTGATGGGTAGCAGCTAGGGAAAAACTTTCCAACAGCTGTGTATGTGATGCGTGCACACACCTAACTGGAATAGATAAAAGCAATGTGTATCAAAGAACAACAGTTACAAAGGTAACTAACTGTTTTTTCTCAGTAGTGGCCAATGACAGAACAAGGAGCAATGGTTTCAAATTGCAGTGGGGAAAATCTAGGTTGGATATTAAAAAAAACTATTTCCCTATGAGGGTGGTGAAGCACTGGAATGGGTTGCTTTGGGAGATGGTGGACTCTCCATCCCTAGAGTTTTTTAAGGCTCAGCTTGACAAAGCCCGGGCTGGAATGATTTAGTTGGGGTTGGTCCTGCTTGGAGCAGAGGGTTGGACAGAATGGCCATCTGAAGTCTTTTCCACCCCTTTGATTTGATTGTACAAAGCATCCACCTGAGGCTCTGGCACACTTCAGCGAGTTGCCCAGGGAGTGTTATAGTGTGGAAGTCGGGAGGAGTCTCAGAAGAGCTGCCGGAAGCTTTGTTCTGTTCCAGCTGGACTTTGGCTGAGGTAGGCTATGGAGTGGGTCCATACTGTCTGGCCTAGCCTGAATGATGTGGGGTGTCATTCTGTACAAATATTGTGCATTAATCAAAATGTTGAATTAAGATATAGCATCACAGGAGATAGAAACAGATGCTGTGGTGCAAGGAATCCTACAGGATGGGAGACAATCCTCACAGGAGGAAGGGGCAGCAGGTGGAGGGGAGGTGGGGCACAATTTCCCCTCAAAGGAGTTCTCGTGGAAAATAACTGCTTCTATCCCAATCTACAGCAGTGTCAGGAACGTTGTAAGCTGTTGATGCTTCATTTTGGTGGAGGTAATGCTGACCCAAGCCTTTGGCTGGCGCCACATCATCTACTTGTGATATGAAGAGGTGGATTAAGTCTGAAGCACCCTAATACCTTCTTCTAATTGTTAGGAGAATGAGCAGGAACGGCACTGTGCAGAACTACAAGAGCTGTTGGAGCACTCAGCCCAAGAGAAAGCAGAGGCAGAAGGTGCTTATGAGAAAAAGATGTTGGAGCTGAGGCAGGAGGTAGCTACTCTGCAATCTAAGGAAGAAGAGGAGAGAACAAGGGCTGAAAATGCCCGGCAAGAGGTAAAGCATTTGGGAGGGAAACTTGTACATTTAAACAGCAGACATCTTTTGTCTCATGACTGGTGAAGCTTCCAATTACACTGGTGTCTAGGAAGAAGTAAAAGGCCTATTGAAGGTGATAAAATACCTTGTCTTTTAATAGGAATGCAGGATTAATAAATGAGAGAGGCCATTGCCCACAAAAGGCTGTGACCTAACTCTGATAGCGATGGCTGTTTGATACTGCAAAGAAGCTGAAATGCCTACATCTGGGCCATTGTGCAGTGCATAGTAGGGTATGGGGGAAATCTTTTCTGAACTGCTTATGTCCAAAGGAGCACATGTGAGTGCCTTTACATTTATCTTTGCTAAATGCGATAATAATAAATGAGGGGTTTGTATTTCACTTACCTTTATTCTGTTTTAGGGTGAAGACTCCTGGCTTTGAGCTGTCTGATAAGAAAGGGTTAGCTCAGGTGTATGGGGAGAGGAGGTGTCAACGGTTTTTGTATCTTCACTGTACAAAAGGAACCTGATATTAGATGACCCATTGTAACATGAAGCAATTAATTCACCAGGCTTTTAACTGCTATGTGCTTATGAGAAAAAGACAGCAGAGCTGTCACCATCTCCTCTCATGTCCTTCTCATCACCAGTGATGGTTGTTGGAATCATTCCAGACTTCTTGATTTAAGAGCTTTTCTCACTTGCATACAGTTATAAATAGTAATTGTTAGTGTTGGATAGTTAGTTTATATAGAAATTAGTGATATAGACTTCTAGACTTTAAGGTCAGAAGGGACCATTATGATCATCTAGTCTGACCCCCTGAACAATGCAGGCCACAGAATCTCACCCACCCTCTCCTAGAATAATCCTCTTACCTATTTCTCAGATATTGAAGTCCTCAAATGGTTTAAGAACCCCAAGATGCAGAGAATCCTCCAGGAAGTGATCCATGCCCCATGCTACAGAGGAAGGCGAAAAACCTCCAGGGCCTCTGCCAATCTACCCTGGAGGAAAATTCCTTCCCGACCCCAAATATGGCGATCAGCTGAAGCCTGATATGCTTAATAGAATCATAGAATACCGGAACTGGAAGGAATCTTGAGAGGTCATCAAGTCCAGTCCCCTGCCCTCATGGCAGGGCTAAGCATTTCTGGTTTGGCATCCTTTTTGGACCATTTTTTCTCTTTCAGTACTGTTATCAGAAGGTTATGTCTCCATCTTCAGCATCAGTACCAAGGCGAGACACATGCAGGGATTCCACTAAGCAAATATCAAGAGAAAGCTGCCTCAGAGGCATCACCTCCTAAGAAGGGTCATTGCCTCCAGACCCTGTGCCAGGTCCATCAAGTCTGTCCCAAGAGACATTTAAGGAGTCAATAAATAATGCCTGTCCCATCCACTCCAGAGGCATGTGTTACTATGAGAGACTTGCTTAGCTTCTTGGTACCAGTTTCATCAACATTGACTCTGGGAATTGTGGAAGAGTCTCTGTGTGATGAAGCCTAATAGTCCTGATCTCAGTCTGACAGGACAGTGAGGTTCTGTATAGACTTCAGATGGGTCAATGCTATCTCTTGCTTTGATGCCTATCCAGTAACAAGGGTGGACGACTTGCTGGAATGGCTGGAAAATGCAAAGTTTATACCAACTCTTAGCTAAACTAAGGAGTACTGGCAGATACCCCGCCCTCAGCATCCTACAAGAAGAAAGCCTTCCCAATGCAATCCCGCTTGTATCACTTGGTCACCATGCCTTTTGACTTGCATGGGGCCACAGCTGTATTCCAGCAGCTGATTACACAACTCTTACAACTCCATTGGCAATACTTAGTTGTGCACATTGATGATATTGCAGTTTTCAGTCCAGTTGCAAGTAGTACACACAAACATCTCATCACAGTGCATCAAACCTTGAGAGAAGTTGGACTGCTAAGGGCCATCTCAGATGACAGGAGGTAACTTTCTTGGAATACATAGGTGGACACCTCTGACCCCTGGTGGGCAGGGCGCAGGCCCTGAGAAATTATACAAAGAAAGAGGTAAGACAATTTCTGCGGTTGGCAGGGGTTGGCGTTGCATGGTGCACTTCTCTACAGTTGCAGCGCCCCTCCTCAACCTTACAAAGAATTGTAAGGAGATGCAAAGTCCAGTGGTTATAAGACTATGAGAGCCTTCCAGAATCTGAAGGCATGATTAACCCAACAGCCAGTCCTATATAAGCCATATTTTTCAAAACCATTCATTGTACAGAAGGATGCCTCAGAAGTGGGCCTGGAGGCTGTACTGTTGCAGGAGCAATATGGGGAAGAACACCCTGTCCTTTATGAGCCAGAAACTGTTTCTTGGGGAAGGGAGGTATTCCACCATTGAGGAGGAATCTTTAGCAGTGGAGTGGGGAAGTAAGGCCCTAAGATGTTACCTTTTGCCTCATGATATATCAGGCACCTCCAAGGTGGATCAACAACATGAAATATTTGAATGCACAGATTCTGCAGTGGTACCTAACTTTATTAAATTATACAATATTAGGGTTTGAAGGGACCTCAGGAGGTCATTTAGCCGCCATCCCCCCACCCCCGCTCAAATCAGGAACAACCCCAACTAAATCATCATGAAAAGTCATAGAAGTCGGGAGAGATACCAGAAGACTGGAAAAGGGCAAATATAGTGCCAGGGAAGATAATGGAGCAAGTAAATGAGGAATTCATCTGCAAACATCTGGAAGAAAATAAGGTGATGGGAAACAGCCACCATGGATTTATAAAGAACAAATCATGTCAAACCAATCTGATAGCTTTCTTTGCTAGGATATCAAGTCTGGTGGATGTGGTATACCTAGACTTTAGTAAAGCATTTGATACGGTCTTGCATGACCTTCTTATCAATAAACCAGGGAAATAAAATCTAGATGGGGCTACTGTAAGGTGGGTGCGTAATTGGCTGGATAACCATTCTCACAGAGTAGTTATTAACGGTTCACAATCATGCTGGAAGGGCATAACAAGTGGGGTACTGCAGGGGTCTGTTTTGGGACCAGTTCTGTTCAATATCTTCATCAACTATTTAGATGATGGAGGATTATTAAGTTCACAGATGATACCAAGCTGGGAGGGGTTGCAAGTGCTTTGGAGGATAGGGTAATAATTCAAAATGATCTGGACAAACTAGAGAAATGGTCTGAGGTAAATAGGATGAAATTTAATAAGGACAAATGCAAAGTACTCCATGTAGGAAGGAACCACCAGTTTCATGCATACAGACTGGGAAGTGATTGTCTAGGAAGGAGTAATGCAGAAAGGGATCTAGAGGTCATAGTGGACCACAAGATAAATACGAGTCAACAATGTGACGCTGTTGCAAAAAAAGCAAACCTGATTCTGGGATGCATTAACAGGAGTGTTGTGAGCAAGACATGAGAAGTCATTCTTCTGCTGTACTCTGCACTGATTAGCCCTCAGTTGAAGTATGTGTCCAGTTCTGGGCACCACATTCCAAGAAAGATGTGGAAAAATTGGAGAAGATGCAGACAAGAGCAACAGAAATGATTAAAGAGGGAATGGTCCTGCCTAGAGCAGGGGGCTGGACTTGATGACCTTCTGAGGTCTCTTCCAGCTCTATGGTTCTATGATTCTATGAAAGGCCTAGAGAACATGAGCTATGAGGGAAGACTGAATTGGGCTTGTTTAGTTTAGAAAAGAGAAGACTGAGAGGGGACATGATAGCAGTTTTTAAGTATCTAAAAGGGTGTTACAAGGAGGAGGGAGAAAAATTGTTCTCCTTAGCCTCTGAGGATAGGACAAGAAGCAGTGGGCTTAAATTGTAGCAAGGGAGGTTTAGGTTGGACATTAGGAAAAACTTCCTAACTGGGTGGTTAAACCCAGGGTGGTTAAACCCTGGAGTAAATTGGCTAGGAAGATTGTGGAATCTCCATCACTGGAGATATTTAAGAGCAGGTTAGATAGACGTCTATCAGGGATGATCTAGATGGTGCTTGGTCCTGCCGTGAGGGAAGAGGACTGGATTTGAGGTCCCTTCATGTTCTATCATTCTATGATTCTATCCCAGCCTGGGCTTTGTCAAACCAGGCCATAAAAACCTCTAAGGATGGAGATTCCATCACCTCCCTTGGTAACCGATTCCAGTTTTTCGCCACCTTACTAGTGAAATAGTTTTTCCTAATATCCACCCTAAACCACCCCCACTGCAAGTTGAGACCATTGCTGCTTGTTCTGTTATCTACCACCACTGAGAACATCCTAGCTCCATCCTCTTTGGGACCCCCCTTCAGGTAGTTGAAGGCTGCTATCAAATTCCCCCTCACTCTTCTGCAGACTAAATAAGTTCAGTTCCATCAGCCTCTGCTCACAAGTCATGTGCCCCAGCCCCCAATCATTTTCACTGCCCTCTGCTGGACTCTTTCCAATTTATCCGCATAGTTTCTGTATTGGGGTGCCCAAAACTGGACGCAGTACTCCAGATGTGGCCTCACCTGTGCCAAATAGAGGGGAATTATCACTTCCCTCCATCTGTAGGCAATCCTACTAATGAAGCCCAGTATTATTCTGTTAGCCGTCTTGACTCATCCAGCTTCTTTTCCACTGTAATCCCCAGGTCCCATTTTATACAACTGCTGCTTAGTCAGTAGGTCCCCAGCCTATAGCAGTGCTTTGGTGTCTTCTGTCCTATGTGCAGGACTCTGCATTTCTCCTTGTTGAAACTCATCAGATTTCAGTTCTCCCAATCCTTCAATTTCTCTGGGTCACTCTGGACCCTATCCCTACTCTCCAGCATATGTATCTCTCCCCCCAGCTTAGTATCATCTGCAAACTTGTTGAGGGTGCAATCCAACCCATCATCCAGATCCTTACTTAAGATGTTGAAAAAAACAGCCGCAGGACCGATCCCTGGGGCAATCTGCTTGATATCTGCTGCCAACTAGACAGTGAACTGTTGACTCCTACCTGTTAAGCCAGACGATGTAGCCAGCTTTCTATCCACCTTACAGTCTATTAATAGAAGCCATATTTCTTGAATTTGCTAGCCAGAATACTGTGGGAGGACATATCAAAAGCTTTGCTAAAGTCAAGGCATATCACATCCACTGCTTTTCCCATATCCACACAGTCATCTCAACATAGAATGAGATTAGTTTGGTCAGGTCTGACTTGCCTTTGGTGAATCTGTGTTGACTGTTCCCAATCATCTTCCTTTCTTTTAAGAGTTTCAAAATGGATTCCTTGATGATCTAGTCCATGATTTTTCCAGGGATTCAGGTGAGGCTGATCAGTCTGTACTTCGTGGATTCTCCTTTTTCCCTTTTTTAAAGATGGACACTACATTTGGCTTTTTCCAGTTGTTGGGGTACCACCCAAGTTGCCACAAAATTTCAAAGATAATAGTCATTGGCTCTGCAATCACATGCATTAGATCTGGCCCCATGGTTTTGTGCATGTACGGCTATTCTAAATAGTCCTTAACCTGTTCTTTTACCATGGAGGGCTGCCCACTGTCTCCCCATAGTGTGCTGCCTGATGCAGCAGTCTGGGAGTTGACCTTGTCTGTGAAGACCAAGGCAAAAAAAGCATCAATTACTTCAGTTTTTTCCACATCATCTGTTGCTAGGTTGCCTTCTCCATTCAGTAAGGATCCCACACTTTGCCTGACTACCTTCTTGTTGCTAACATATACCTGTAGAAACCCTTCTTTTAATTGTTCACATCCTTTACTAGCTGCCACTCCAGATGCACTTTGGCCTTCCTAATTACAAACTTGCATGTTTGAGCAATGTCTTTATACTCTTAACCAGTCATCTAAGTTCCCACTTCTTGTAAGGCTTCTTTAAAATACAGCTAGTGCTCCTGGATTCTTTTTCCTTATGAGAATCCCAGGGGATCCTGCCCATCAGTTCCCTGAAAGAGTCCAAGTCTGCTCAGCACTCTTAAAGGGATGGAGAGCAGCCAACGCGCAAAGACGCTAACTCAGTCTCTGTTCCCCTGCTGGGTCTCAGGACAACCCTTCCCCGCGCTGCCAATCTGCATTCTTTAAGGGACTGAGCAGCCGGTCCCCAGGGGTCTCCGCACAAGCCCCCCCACCGCCTGCATCCCCCGCTGCCACTCTGCTTTCTTAAAGGGATAGAACAGCCAGTCCCAGGGGTCTCAGCACAAGCCTCTCCCCTGTGCTCTGCATTATTAGGGACAGGGGAGCCTGTGTGCAAAGACGCTGGCTCAGTCCTGATTGCCCACCTGTAGCATCCCAGCCTGACCGCCAAGGGAAGTACCTGCTGCTACACCGGCAGAGGAACATTCCATTCCATACAGCCCCAGCTGGGCTGGTTGGGGTGGGGCGGGGCGGGGTGGGGGGGCAGAACTGGGAGAGACTGGAAGAGAGCTGTAGCTGTGCTAAGGTAGCAGGTAACAGGTCCACTTCCTGGACACTACAGTACAATTAAATAATGGACAAATTTCCACTACCCTATACCGGAAGCCCACCAACCGCTACACTTACCTTCATGCCTCCAGCTTCCATCCCAGACACATTTCTCAAATCTATTGTATACAGCCAAGCCCTAAGATACAACTGGATTTGCTCCGATCCCACGGACAGAGACAAGCACCTACAGGATCTTTATAGAGAATTCCTAAAACTGAAATACCCAGCTGGAGAAGTGAAAAAACAGATTGACAGAGCCAAAAAAGTACCCAGACATGAGTGACTTGAAGACAGATGCAAAAGAGAAAATAACAGTATTCCACTTTTCACTACCTACAGTCCACAACTCAACCCCCTCCAATGCATTATACACAATCTACAACCCATCCTGGAAAATGATCCCTAACTCTCAGAGACCTTTGGGGAAAAGCCCGTTCTTGTTTACAGACAACTCCCCAACCTGAAACAAATTCTTTCTGGTAACCATGCTACAAACCACATCGTAAGCATCCAGGAACCCAGCCCTGCAAGCAGCTACAGTGCCAACTCTGCCCACATATCTACACAAGCGAATTCATCACTGGAGCCAACAACATAAGCTACCAAATCAGAGGATCGTAAAACTGCACATCCAGTAATTTGATCCATGCCATCAAATGCCAGCAATGCCCCACTGTTTTTTTTATATATATATAATATTGGACAAACTGGACAGTGCCTACGGGAAAGAATCAATGGACACAAATCAGATATACGTAGAGGGAACATACAGAAACCTGTTGGAGAACACTTCAATCTACCTAATCACTCTTTAAAAGATCTGTCTTGTCACAAACCAGTTCTACAAGTCAAATACACAGAGAGGAGTTGGAATTACAATTCATCCACAAATTCAGTTCTCACACTGATGGCCTCAGTCGAGATAATGGATGGCTGGGACATTATCAACCTAACATTCAATGAAGGTGCCGACTGCTCTTTCTCTGTGTAGATTCTTGCATTAGTATCCTTCCTATCTAATTGCTATCCTATGATCCTTATCTGCTTCTTTTAACTATCCAATCTTCAGGTGTTTATAGATCCCGGTTCTGCCTACTTGTTTTTCTCTTTGATATTTTCATACCCTCTGCTCCTTGTTTCTCACCCCCTTCTTTTTTTTTCCTTCCCCCCTTTCACTTCTCCCCTATTTATTTTGGGTCTGCACATCCTAAACGCTAAACTCCAGTCATCTGAAGAAGTGGGCTATGCCCATGAAAGCTCATGATACCATCTGGAAAGGGATGGCAGGAGACAAATCGCTTGATCATTGTCTTCGGTCCACCCCCTCTGGGGCACCTGGTGCTGGCCACTGTCGGCAGACAGGATACTGGGCTAGATGGACCTTTGGTCTGACCCGGTACGGCCGTTCTTATGTTCTTATGTTCTTATCTACATGTTTTGTGAGTCTATTTGTTGTTTTTTAAGTTTATCCTGTACAGACTAACTCGGCTACCCACTAAAGCAGGTAGAGGATAATCCACTTCCGTTTCAGCGGGAGGGGGATTGGGAGAGACAGAAAGTCTGATCTCCAGCTGCACTGGGCAGCCTGAGAAGGGAGTGGGATTCCCTTTGAGCCTCAGAGGACTGGGGGGAAGAGGCTGGGAGAAGAAAGGCAAGTTCTGGCTGGACAAGAACTCCAGTAACCAGAGTGTCTTTTTTAAAAGGAATCAAAGTATTTGTAACCTGACATGCCTGACTCTGAGCCCAAACTCAGGGGCTGCAGTGACACTGTGACTAGGAGAGTTGCCTGTTCCCAAATAATTTCTATGGATTCCAGACAAGTGACTGCCATTAGGTTTTACAATTTGCTTGGGGACAGGGCCAGACTTTGAAAGTCATTAAGGGTGGATGCCAGGTCTTTGTTTTTTAGTGTAGTTTCTTGGTTCCTCAGAGTGCCTCAGTGACTTATAAATGAAGAAAAGTAACAAGCACAACTGGGATTAGCATTTGCAGGATGTAGACCTTATTTACATTACAAGGTCTTTCAAGACAGGAAGCAATCTCCACATCAATGTGTTAAAGTGATCTGTTTCCTTTGGGGGAAGGGAAAGGTTACCTAGTAAGCCTACTGTGTCTGTCTTTGTGAAATACAGTGAAACCTCTGGTCTGCGGCATTTGCAGTATGTGGGTCCAGCACACGGAACCAGCATGCTCTCGCTGCTGGTTCCTCTGTCCCTAATAATGCAGAGTGGCAGCAGGGAGAGGCACGGGGGGCTTGTACAGAGACCCCTGGGACCGGCTGCTCTGTCCCTTTCAGAATGCAGTGTGGTAACGGGGGTGGGGGGCTTTTGCTGAGACCCATTAGACCAGCTGCTCTGTCTCTTTAAGAAAGCAGAAGAAAGCACATCTGAAGAAGTGGGTTTTGCCCACGAAAGCTCATGATACCATCTACATGTTTTGTTAGTCTTTAAAGTGCTACCAGACTATTTGTTGTTTTTTAAGTTTTTTCCAAGTGATCCAGATCACTCTTCATTATTTACCACTTTCCCAGTCTGCATCATCTGCAAACTTCATCAGTCCTATTTTTGTTTTCTTCGATGTAATTGATATCATGTAAAAGAGCTAAGGCCCAAGAACCTTTCTAGGCAGGACCCCACTAGAAACACAGCCACTTGATGATGTTCTCCATGAACAATTACATTCTGATACTGTCTGTTGTAAATCCATTTAATATGTACCGTGTTGATTTTGTACCATTCCAATTTCTCAATCAAAATATCATTCATTACCTTACACAAGTCAAATACCTTACACCAGGACATTATATGAGTGCTGTTTACTTTTTGTGATGGTTTTTGGGATACACAAGGCTGCGAGTCAACTTCTTAACCCATGCCTCGAAAGTGGGGAAATCTTGCCTGTGCTTAGTTAAGTGTCAGCTCTCTGACACCACCACCAACCCATCCACTCAAGCATTCTCTTCTGAGCTATGCCAGTCCTGCATTTGCCTTGTACGTTAACAGTAGATGTGCCGTACTCCCCATGTCTCTTGGAAGCATTCTCCTGTGATACCCAGTCCCATCACTGCTTCCACACAGAAATTGCAGATTCTCTGCTCCCAAAGGTGCAATGTATCCCAGTTTTACCTTAAATCACTGCTTCTGTAAACCACCCAGCACTTGTAATGAAACAGAAGACAGTTTATTTAACAAAGGATAGAGATTCTACTGGAAACAAGGAGTGAGGTAAGTGGTTGTAGTACAAAACGTAATCATAAGACGTGAACCTGACTCTTCGCTGTTTAGTAGAACTTTCTGGTCTCATAAAGTAGGTTTTCCTCAAAGTTCAGTCTGTTGGAGAGAGCTGTTCCTCAAAGTTCATTCTGTTGCAAAGTTCAGTCTGTTGGCTCATTTTTTGAGGTTTACGCGGCTTTTCGACAAGGGAGGGGGAGGATCGCCGAAAAAGCCACATCTAAACTACTTTCACTTTCGAAAGTTCTGCTTTCAAAAGTGCGATTGGAAAAAGATATGCAAATTCCTGCTGAATTTGCATATCCTCTTTCGACCGTTCCGCCGCATAGTCTAGAGATGGCCAGAGTGACTGTACCAGATCTCAGGGATAGAAATATGCTCATGACACCTTAGAGATTTTCCAAAGCTCTACTGGATACTTTCATTTAACCACCTACTCTTCTCAAGGGAGCCAAAGATTCCTGTCCTCTTTGGGCCATGGCATTCTGCTACTGCAACTCAGTGTGCAAGAGCTCTGACTTGCTCTGTTCCTGGCTGTGTGGGAAGAACTAAGCAGCATAGCTGCACCTGTGGATGCCTCACTAAAGATGGTCCAGCAGAGTAAGCAAGATGTTTGTGTTGACCTACGGCAATTGGGAGGTGCCATGTGGTTTGGCACTATGTAAGAGGCGATGCCCATCAACACTGGATTTCTCTCACTGGTAGTCTCACCATAAAACCTAGGTCTTTGGTAAAGTGGAGACAAGTAGCCAGTTTATATGGGAGTACTAGTCTCTAAGACTCAGCAAACACATTACATCTGTGAATGCTTTCCCCTTTCCTCTCTGTGCAGATGTTACTAGAGAAAGAGAGAGAAAAGAAATCCTTGCTGGAGGCACTGCTCCAAACACAGGGAGAGCTGACAGATGCCTGTCAGCAGCTGGAGTATCTCCGCCAGGAGGTGAAGAAGCAACAGAAGGAGCAGGTAGGTTTGACCAATAGAGAGCAGCGGAGAGGAAGGAACAGGCTGTTAGAAAGCAACACAAAGGACAGAAATAAATGGAGGAGAAAGGGGATGGAGGCAGGGACCAAGGGCAGTGCAGAGCTGGGAGAGGAGGAATGGGGCAGAAAGGTCTGCACCTTGTCAGAGGCCTTGTAAGCCAGAGAGCTCAGTAGAAGGAAAGGGAACTTAGAGGCAAAGATGGCAGCCGTGTGGGGTTTTGTGCAGGTAGAACAAAGGCAGGAAGATGTGGTTGAAGAGAGGGACTCTGGGACACAGGGTTTAATATTTCACAGCTTTCAGAGATTCACTTTTTGGCCTGGTTACAGGTCACTGTGGAGGTACTGCAAACTGAGCTCCAGGAATCTCGGAATAAAATGGAGGCAGTGGAGAGCAAGCATCTAGAGGAGGTCAAAGCCCTGAAACAGGAAATAGACATTCTACTTCAGCAGCAAGACACCTTGCGAAACCAGGTGACTGCCCCCAGCAAAAGGCAATGGAGATTGCACCCAGAAGGGTGGAAGTCCCCATGCCTGTCACTCACCCTCAGTTTGACCCTCACCTTCCTACTCATCCCAGATCCTGGCTGGGCAGGGTTGCTCTGCACTTTTTCTGTTGCTCACAGTGCGCTGGAAACATTCCTTCTCCCTGCCGCTGTGCTTCTCACCCTGATTGTACCCTAATCTTGGCTGGCAAGCACAGGCTCTCTGCCTATCACCTTGCTGTTCTCACCTGATCCCAGCTGCACGGTGGCATATCTCCATCTGTCATGCTGCTGGTGATTTTACATCTAAGGGTGTGGAGGATTCAGGGACCAAACTCTTCTACTTAGATATCCAAATATATAAGCAACATCTAATCTGAACTTGGCACTCTGAAGATCAGGCGATACTTTAACTTGCTTGTTTGCTTTCCCCATAGAATACAGGAATGCTGTGGCATGTTTTAACCTCTGGCTTCTCAACTATTTTGTCCTATTTCAGATACAAGACCTAGTGGTCACCAAGGATTCCTGGCAACAGATTGGCCTGGAGACTCAGCGGAAACTGAATGAGGTGCAAGAATTATCCAACCAGAAGGTACTGGAGGCTGCTCACATCCAGAAGGTGCTACATAGGGAGAAGAGCCATCGGGAGGAGGTGGAGTGTCAGAACGCAGAGCTCCAGGCCAAGCTCGGAACCCTAAAGGGGGAGAGGAGCCGTCGGGAGCAGGTGGAGCATCAGAACGCAGAGCTCCAGGCCAAGCTTGGAACCCTAAAGGGGGAGAGGAGCCGTTGGGAGGAGGTGGAGCATCAGAACGCAGCGCTCCAGGCCAAGCTTGGAACCCTAAAGGGGGAGAGGAGCCGTCGGGAGGAGGTGGAGCATCAGAACGCAGAGCTCCAGGTCAAGCTCGGAACCCTAAACGGAGAGAGGAGCCGTCGGGAGGAGGTGGAGCATCAGAATGCAGAGCTCCAGGCCAAGCTCGGATCCCTAAAGGGGGAGAAGAGCCGTCGGGAGGAGGCAGAGCGTCAGAATGCAGAGCTCCAAGTCATGCTCGGGGTCCTGGAGGGGGAGAGGAGCCGGCGGGAGGAGGCAGAGCATAAAAACGCAGAGCTCCAGGCTGCACTCGGAGTCCTGGAGCAGGAGAGGAGCCATCGGGAGGAGGCGGAATGTCAGATCGCAGAGCTCCAAGCCACGCTCAGAACTCTGGAGGAGGAGAGGAGCCGTTTAGAGGAGATGGAATGTCAGAACACAGAGCTCCAGGCCTTGCTCAGAACTCTGGAGGGGGAGAGGAGCCTTCGGGAGGAGGCGGAGCATCAGAATGCAGAGCTCCAGGCCACGCTCAGAACCCTGGAGGGAGAGAAGAGCCGTCGGGAGGAGGCAGAGCGTCAGATCGCAGAGCTCCAAGCCACGCTCAGAACTCTGGAGGAGGAGAGGAGCCGTCTAGAGGAGATGGAATGTCAGAACACAGAGCTCCAGGCCACGCTCAGAACTCTGGAGGGGGAGAGGAGCCGTCTGGAGGAGATGGAGCATCAGAACACAGAGCTCCAGGCCACGCTCAGAACTCTGGAGGGGGAGAGGAGCCGTCTGGAGGAGGCGGAGCGTCAGAATGCAGAGCTCCAGGCCACGCTCAGAACCCTGGAGGGAGAGAAGAGCCGTCGGGAGGAGGCGGAGCGTCAGAATGCAGAGCTCCAGGCCACTCTCAGAACCCTGGAGGGAGAGAGGAGCCGTCGGGAGGAGGCAGAGCATGAGATCGCAGAGCTCCAGGCTACACTTGGAGCCCTGGAGGGAGAGAGGAGCCGTCGGGAGGAGGCAGAGCATGAGATCACAGAGCTCCAGGCTACACTTGGAGCCCTGGAGGGAGAGAGGAGCCGTTGGGAGGAGGCAGAGCATCAGATCACAGAGCTCCAGGCCACTCTCGGAACCCTGGAGGGTGAAAGAGCCAGGTAGGTCTTGGAGGTCATGTATTTCTTTCCCCTTTTAATTGATTTCTTCACTCAGGTCTGCTCACATGCACGCTGGTCTGGAAGCGTCTTCCAAACATCTGAGGTATTGGCACAATTAGGGGCCTGCTCTTATGTTTTCCTACTGGGGTGCCTGTGAATTGTCAGTTTCCTTCTGACAGCAGTCGGCAGGACGCTCCTTAGAGACACAACTATAGTTGTACTGACTTTGCTCTGGTGTGCCCGCTGGAGATTGCTAGATTTCTCACAGTTCAGCATGATTAGCCAGTTGCTTTACCTAACTGTTTGCTTTTAATGGCATTCAAATGTCTGAGTGTATTGACA
Source organism: Rafetus swinhoei (assembly GCA_019425775.1). Lineage (NCBI taxonomy): Eukaryota > Metazoa > Chordata > Testudines > Trionychidae > Rafetus > Rafetus swinhoei. The sequence continues at coordinate 36,601,890 of CM033426.1, forward strand.
TTCATGAAGGTCCTGGCTGCTGTTGAAGTTTTGGAGCCTCAGACTTTGTTGGTGCTCCCAAGACTTGATCCCCTACTTTCCAACATCCTGCTGCAGCTAAGTCAATCTTCCTGAATCTGAATAGCTGGCACAGCTGAAATGTATGAGTTCTTACCTGTTTCAAGCTCTGAATCAATGAGGCATTTGGCCGCTCTCCTTAGTACACAGGAACTTTATTCCAACATACTGTGTAATTGAGGTTGTAGGTCTCAGGTGGTTGACCCCATCCAAGCACTAAGCTGTGGCTTTCAGCCTGATTTATCTGTTCTGGCTCCTTTCCAGCTTCAGTTAATGCTGCTTTTGTGTTATATTTGTTCTTAGTTGCCTCTTCTTGTGCACTTGGAGAATGGGATACATAGCAGGGTTTCAAGAACAGTACCCGTCACAGGCACAGACATGGGTATCTTATGCACTGGAAGGACTGTGATTGACTTAGCTGCAGGATGTTTATCTCACACTCTCAGAACCTGTAGAGAGTACCCAAAAGTTCTCCTTGGTCATCTCAGTGTTTTCAGTAATCCACCTCACAGTCCTAGAAAACCTTGACAGTTTTAGCCTCGAGAGACTCAAAGTGGTGAATTCTCTTTGACTAGCATGACTGGATCAGAATTACCCAGGATTGTGGGCATTCAAGATCAGTTACTCATTTTTTTTCTTTTTAATTGCCAAGTGTATCCCAGTATGTCAGATAACCTGCCACTGTGTTGCTATTGAAGCCAGTCCTGAAGCCTTGTGCTGAATGCAGTCTCAGCTGGTCCCCAAAGCACTCCCCCTTGCTGATCAGGGTGTGAAAGAGTGAAAGACACCTGGACAGGCTTCAACTCCTGACCAAGAGGTTGCCAGAGTTAAAGCCTGTCCGGGTGGCTTTCACTCTTTCACTCCCTGATCAGCAGACTAATCTTCAGGACCTATGAGGAATGGACAAGGAGTAATCTGCATGAAGGATAACGATAATTCCTTATAGAAGGATCAAGCTTTACTGAAAGAATAACTAAGGCCATTCCTTTTCCTTTGACTCCTGAACATAAGAATGGTCATACTGGGTCAGACCAAAAGTCCATCTAGCCGAGTATCCAACTTCCGACAGTGGCCAATGCCAGATGCCCCAAAGGTAGTGAACAGAACAGGGAATCATCAAATGGTCTCTCTTCTGTCATCCATTTCCAGTCCCTGACAAACAGAAGGCAGGGACATCATTCCTACCCATTCTGGCTAATAAATATTGATGGACCTAACCTCCATGAATTTATCTAGGTGTTTTTTTAATCATGTTAAAGTCCTGGTGTTCACAGCATCCTCTGGCAATGAGTTCCATAGGCTGACTGCATTGTGTGAAGAAAAACGTCCTTTTGTTTGTTTTAAACCAGCTATCTATTAATTTCATTAGGTGATCCTTAGTTGTTATGTTATGGGAACAAGTAAATAACGTTGCTTTATTCAGTTTCTCCATACCTGTCATGATTTTATAGATCTCTATCATATTCCCCTGTAGTCTCCTCTTTTCTAAACTGAAAAGTCCCAGTCTTTTTAATCTCTTTTCATATGGGACCCTCACCAAACCCCTAATCATTTTTGTTGCCCCTTTCTGAGCCTTTTCCAATGCCAATATATCTTTTTTGAGATGGTTTCCTTTGTTGCTTTCCTTTTCATGGGAAATCACAGTTTCCACTTAACACTTGGAACAAGGCCTTATGTCGTTCCATCCTCTCCTCTACCAGTTAATGAAGAAGGTACAAGAAAATTGTCATTCCATTTGAGCTACTACCAGAAAACACTCCTGAAATCCAGATTCTGATGCTTAATCTGTAAAGACAGGGTCTCCCAAGTAAATTGAGTGAGGACAGCAAATGGCCTTTACTGGGCATCAGGAGGAGGATCACCAACACCAGCAGTGATCTGGGAGTTTTGTCTTGAGGCAGCTGAGGTCTATGACTGCTTCCAAACAATCTGAATTTCAAACTCTTACTCCCAGTTTTGTATCAAATGGAATGAATGTTCTTGCAAAGCCAGTGCAGAGTAAGAGAAGAGTTAGCCCCAAGCTAAGAGAGTATTAACAATGTCAGAAAAAAAAAAGAGTAGGAAAGAGTTTTGCTGAAGGAAGAAAGTCTGATTGTTTTAGCAGTGTTGAGGAAAAAAAGTGTTCCATAAATATACAACAGCTGTCTAGGGGTGAAACATGGAGAAGCAAAGGGCAAGAGAGATTGTTGTCCATTTGTCACGGTTTTTATATTGAGTTCATCTCTGTAGTATCTGGCATGGGATGAATGGTCAGATCAAAGGCATGAGAACTGAGAGTGATGCATGTAGTCCCTTCAAAAAGCGTCAATCATAGAGTATGCAGGATCATGAAATCCCAATAGGACCATCCCAATAGCTCAGAGGAACTTGCTTAGTGTTAGCTAATTTTCACTCTTACTTCCTAGAGATTTTAGAACTGATGAACACAAGCAGTAGAACAGGGTTGGGGAACCTTTTTTCAGTCAGGGGCCACTGACGTACAGAAAAATCAGTCAGGGGCCACACACAAGTGGGAGACAGGAAAAAACCCCTCATAGATATGGCCCCACAGAGAGTGGAAATGGGGCAGGGGGAGGCCCTGAGGCTCAGGGCTTGCCCCAAGGACCAGATTAATTCTTGCGGGTCAGGGGCTACTACGTTTTGTGGGGCCTAAAAATAAGAGGTTCAGTGTGGAGAAGGGTGCTGCTATGGAGCGGGCTGGGTATGGATGTGGGGGGTCAGGCAGGATGTAGGTGCAGGTGAGGGTGCAGAGTCAGGGAGGGATGCATGTGTGGGCTGGGAATGTGGGATTTTGGCAGGCGGTGGGGTGCAGATGCGGGGTCTGGGTGGGAGGGAGTGTGTGGGGATGCCGGGGCAAGGTTTGGGTACAGGGTCTGGATGGGAGGGGTGCAGGAGCAGGATGGGATGGAGGATGCAAGAGCAGAATGGGGATGGGTATGCAGGTCTGGAAGGTAGGAGTCCAGGAGCAGGGTGGGGCTCAGGGTGGGTCTGGTCAGGAGGTAAGGTGCAGGAGCAGGCTAGCAGGTGGGGGTGCAGGGTCTGGGCAGTTGGGGCACTTACCTGGTGTAGCTCCTGGTGGGGACAGAAGTGACTCTGCTCGGCTCTGCTCTACAAGGAACCGTTTCCCCCCTCTCCCCCCCAGCACCGTCCCCTACCACTCACAATGGACAGGAATCACACCCAATGGCAGCATAGAATCATAGAATCATAGAGCTGGAAGAGACCTTAGAAGGTCATCAAGTCCAGCCCCCTGCTCTAGGCAGGACCAATCCCAACTAAATCAACCCGGCCAGGGCCTTGTCAAGCCGAGACTTAAACACCTCTAGGGATGGAGACTCCACTACTTCCCTAGGTAACCCATTCCAGTGCTTCACTACCCTCCTAGTGAAATAGTTTTTCCTAATATCCAACCTGGACCTCTCCCACCACAACTTGAGACCATTGCTCCTTGTTCTGCCATCTGTCACTACTGAGAACAGCCTTTCTCCATCCTCTTTGGAACCTCCCTTCAGGAAGTTGAAGGCTGCTATCAAATCCCCTCTCACTCTTCGCTTCTGCAGACTAAACAGACCCAACTCCCTCAGTCTCTCCTCATAGGTCACATGCTCCAGCCCCCTAATCATTTTGGTTGCCCTCCACTGGACCCTCTCCAATGCGTCCACATCCTTTTTGTAGTGGGGGGCCCAGAACTGGACACAATACTCCAGATGTGGCCTCGCTAGAGCCGAATAAAGGGGAATAATGACATCTCTGGATCTGCTGGCAGTGCTCTTCTTAATGCAGCCTAATATGCCATTAGCCTTCTTGGCTACAGGGGCACACTGTTGACTCATATCCAGCTTCTCATCCCCTGTAACTCCCAGGTCCTTTTCTACTACTACTTAGCAGAACTACTACTTAGCTGGTTGGTCCCCAGTCTATAACTATGCTTGCGATCCTTCCGTCCCAAGTGCGGGACTCTGAACTTGTCCTTGTTAAACCTCATCAGATTTCTTGTGGCCCAATCCTCCAATTTGTCTAAGTCACTCTTGACCCTATCTCTGCCCTCAGGCGTATCTACCTCTCCCTCTAGCTTAGTATCATCCGCAAACTTGCTGAGGGTGCAATCCATCCCCTCATCCAGATCATTAATAAAGATATTGAACAAAACCGGTCCTAGAACCGAACCTAGGGGCACTCTGCTAGAAACCGACCGCCATCCTGACATCGAGCCGTTGATCACTACCCGCTGGGCCCGGCCTTCTAGCCAGCTTTCTATCCATCTTACCGTCCATTTATCCAATCCACATTCCCTTAACTTGCTGGCAAGAATATTGTGGAGACCGTATCAAAAGCCTTGCTAAAGTCAAGGTATATCATATCCACTGACTTTCCCACGTCCACAGAGCCAGTTACCTCATCATAGAAGCTAATCAGATTGGTCAGGCACGACTTGCCCTTTGTGAATCCATGCTGACTATTCCTAATCACTTCCTCTCTTCCAAGTGCCTCAAAATGGATTCCTTAAGGATCCCTTCCATGATTTTTCCAGGAACCGAGGTAAGACTGACCGGCCTATAGTTCCCTGGATCGTCCTCCTTCCCTTTTTTGAAGATGGGCACTACATTTGCCCTTTTCCAATCATCTGGGATTTCTCCCGATCTCCACGAGTTTTCAAAGATAATGGCCAAAGGCTCCTCAATGACATTTGCCAACTCCCTGAGTACCCTCGGATGCATTAAGTCCGGACCCATGGATTTGCGTACGTTTAGCTTTTCTAAATAGTTCCTAACCTGTTCTTTATCCACCAAGGGCTGTCTATCTTCATCCCATCTTGCGTCACGTAGCGCATTAGTCCAGGAGCCCACCTTGTCCATGAATACAGAGGCAAAGAAAACATTGAGTTCTTCAGCTTTCCCCACATCATCTGTCACTAGGTTACCTCCTTCATCCAGTAGGGGCCGCACACCCTCTCTGATCACCTTCTTGTTATTAACATGCCTGTAGAAACCTTTCTTGTTATCCTTCACATCCTTAGCCAGTCGCAATTCCATTTGCGCTTTCGCCTTCCTGATAACCCCCCGGCATTCTCGAGCTATACATTTAAACTCCTCCCTGGTCATTTTTCCAAGTTTCCACTTTTTGTAAGCTTCCTTTTTGTGCTTAAGTTCACCAAGAATTTCCCTGGTAAGCCAATCCGGTCTCCAACCATGTTTGCCTCTCTTACTATGCATCGGGATGGTTTCTTTCTGTGCCTTCAATAAGGCTTCTTTAAAATACTGCCAGCTGTCCTGGATTCCTTTCCCCTTCATGTTAGCATCCCAGGGGATTCTGCCCATCAGATCTCTGAGGGAGTCAAAATCTGCTTTTTGAAGTCCAAGGTGTGTATTTTACTAGTCTCTTTTCTTCCTTTGGTCAGGATCCTGAAATCTACCATCTCATGATCACTGCTTCCCAGGTTGTCACCCACCTCTACTTCCCTATTAGTTCCTCCCTGTTTGTGAGCAGGAGGTCAAGCTGCGACGGCCCCTGGTCGGATCCTTCAGCACTTGTACCAAGAAGTTATCCTCAACATTCTCCAAAAACTTCCTGGATTGCCTGTGTACTGCCGTATTGGTTTCCCAACAGATGTCAGGGTGATTAAAGTCCCCCACGAGAACCAGGGGCTGCGATCTGGAAGCTTCTCTCAGTTGTCCGAAGAAAGCCTCATCTACCTAATCCACCTGATTCGGTGGCCTGTAGCAGACACCAACCACAACATCACTGTTGTTGTTTGCTCCTTTAAACTTAACCCATAGACTCTCAACAGGTTTTTCTCCCTCTTTATACTGGAGTTCAGAGCAATCATAGTGCTCTCTTACATATAGTGCAACTCCTCCTCCTTTTCTCCCCTGCCTGTTCTTCCTGAACAGTCTATACCCTTCCATGACAGTGCTGCAGTCATGCGAGTCATCCCACCAAGTCTCTGTTTTCCCAATTAAATCATATTTCTCGGACTGGGCCAGGGCCTCCAGTTCTTCCTGTTTGTTGCCCAGGCTTCTCGCATTAGTGTACAAACACCTCAGGTAACTAGTTGATCGCCCTATCTTCTCCATTCGAATCAGGGGTCCTCCTTTGTTGCTCGTTCCTCTTTGCATTTCTTTCCGGTATCCAACTTTCCCACTCCTCAGGGTTGTGGTCACCGTCCCAGACGAACCTAGTTTAAAGCCCTCCTCACTAGGCTTTGCAAGCCTGCCCGCGAAGATGCTCCTTCCTCTCTTGGTTACGTGGATCCCATCTCTTCCTAACAATCCTTGTGCCCGAACAGAGTCCCATGGTCGAAGAAACCAAAGCCCTCTCTGCGACACCACCTGCGCAACCACGCATTGACTTCCTCAATTCGACGATCCCTGCCCAGTCCTTTCCCTTCAACAGGGAGGATGGACGAGAACACCACTTGCGCTCCGATTTCTTGGATCCTTCTTCCCAGCGCTACATAATCCGCAGTAACCCGCTCAAGGTCATTCTTGGCCGTATCGTTAGTTCCCACGTGGAGAAGCAGGAAGGGGTAGCGATCCGAAGGTTTGATCAGTTTGGTAAGCCTCTCAGTCACATCCTGAATGCGAGCTCCTGGTAAGCAGCACACCTCTCGAGATTCCAGGTCCAGTCGACAGATGGATGGCTCAGTCCCTCTTAGGAGTGAGTCCCCGACCACCACCACCCGTCGTTTTCTTTTGGGGGTGGTGGCCGTGGAAACCTCATCCCTAGAACTACTCATCCCATGCCTTCCAGTAGGTGGTGTTCCCTTCTGGTTTCTGCCTTTTGAGGTCCCGTCCAAACCATTCAACACTGCAGAGCCTGCGGAGAGAGCCTGAAAGCGATTGCTTACCTCTATAGCACTGGGGGATTCCCGTGCTGGCCTTTTTCCCCTTCTAGAGGTTACATGCTGCCAGTTCTCTTCCTGGTCACGTACTGCCCTCTCTGGCTCTTCCACCTGCTGTGCTTGAAGGATTAAACGCTGCCTTCTATCGAGGAAGTCTTCGTCCTCTCTGATCGAGCGCAGGGTCGACACTTGGGCCTCCAGCCCTCTAATTTTTTCTTCCAAAATGGCGATCATCTTGCACTTCATGCAGAAGAAATCCGTTCTTTCTTCCAGGAGGAAGACAAACATGGCACACTCTGTGCAGGTAACAACAGAAGACCTATCACCATCCATGGCTGCTGTCCTGGAGAAGGGATTTAAAAAGAAGGCAAGAGAACCTCACCCCCTTCCCAACTCCCTCTCTAAACTCCCTGTTAGCACTCACCTGGTCGCAGTGGGAGGGGTGCCTATAGGGAGCACTTCTGTGCAGCACACAGAGCCGCTTCCTCCCCCCTTCCAGGCAGAATCCGTGGGCCAGATCCAGTGTACATCTTGTCTTGATCACACCCACAAGACTCGGGGCTTCCCTCCCATTGTGGGGAGCCAGCGTTAGCACTCCAGCCACAGTGTTCCCCCCACCCCACCCCAGTGTGGTTGGAGTGCCAGTGCCAGCTTGCCCCGTTGCGAGGGTAAGGCTCTCCCCGAACCTCACAGGCTGATCAAGGCAAGCTGCGGTAGTTCCCCACTCCTGCGGTAGAATGATTAGTATCATATTAATCAAAATGAGTAGTCTAGGATGTCAGAACTGCTGATTACTAACAACAAACCTCAGCTTTCAAATGTGGAGTTTCAGGAATTCACTAAGAATTACCAGTCTGATCACATTGTCTCTTCCCCAGACAGTGAATAATGTGCTCAAGAAAGCTAAAGAGGATAATAAAGATCCATATTTAATCCAGTAACATCTTAGAAGGATTCCTGGCATGAAAACCAGTGGAAAGATGGACATGGACTTTACTTCCCACAATACCTCAGTTACTAGGAAGAAGTGGGTTGTGCCCACGAAAGCTCATGATGCTATTAATACACTAGCTAATTAGCCCGTCATAAGATGGGATTTTCAGGTCTCTCCTCCACGTCGGTCTTCTCTCCTGAGCCTCCGGTCTCTCGCTCCATGTCTCTCTCTCTCTCTCTCCTCCTCCTCCTACTGCCTCCCCCCACCCCTCAGCTCTCCTCTGCCTCCTGCCTCTCTCTCCGTCTCTCTCTTTCTCTTCTCCTCCCCCTCCTGCCTCTCACTCGGGGAACCGCGAAGCCCTAACGGCTGTTTGGGCTTCACACTCCCCATGCTGCATGGGGACCGCTGCACCCAAACGGCCGCTTGCGCTGCTTGCTCCCCTGTGGCGGCCCGGCTGAGCGTGCAGAAGTCAGCCGAGCACCATGGCGGGAGGCAAAGGACGTGACTCAGGCAACCGCGCCGCCCAGAGGGAACAGCCAGGGAGGCAACAGCGCCACCCAGAGGGAACAGCCAGCATTTCAGCGTTACAGAGTCACAGACATTGGGCTATTGTTGTTTTTAAGGAGTTTTTTTTCAGTTACAAGGAATACAATTTAGCAGACACATAGATGAATACAATATGTTAGGGAAGAGACAACATGGCTTTTGTAAAGATAAATTATGGCTCATCAATCTTCAGAATTCAACAAACATGGATGTGGGTGATCCAGACTTTCAGAAAGCCTTTGGCAAAGTCTGTCACCAAAGGCACTTATGCAGTCATTTCATAAGAGGGAAAGTCCTCTGGGTAAAACGTAGGGGGGGAAAGGATAGGAATAAATGACTAATTTTCGCAACGGAGAGAGATAAATAGCTAGATCCTCCAAGGATCTGTACCAGGACCAGTCTTTTCAACATAGTCATAAATGCTCTGGACACGGGTAAACAGTAAGGTGGTAAAATTTGCAGATGATACAAAATTATTCAAGATAGTTAAATCCAAAAGTTACTGTGAAAGGTTACAGAAGGATCTCACTAAGGGTATGTCTACACAGCAAAGTAATTTCGAAATAACAGCTGTTATTTCGAAATAACTTTACTAGCGTCTACACAGCCAAACCGGTATTTTGAAATTAATTCGAAATAGCGGAGCACTTATTTCGAATTTGGTAAACCTAATTCCATGAGGAACAACGCCAAATTCGAAATAGCTATTTCGAAATAAGTGCTGTGTAGACACTTATTTCGAAATAGGGGGCCTCCAGCCTTCCCAGGGTGCCCTGGTGGCCACTCCAGCCTCAACCAAGAACACTCCTCTCCTTCCCCCCCCTCCCTGGAGCCCTTAAAGGGTCTGCCTCTGGCCACAGTGCCTATGCCAGCTCCAAGCCTGCCTACCCAGAGCCAGCGGTCACTGCCCCGACCCAGTGGCCCCAAAACATGAGCCAGCAAGCCACTGGCAGCCAGCCCTCCACCGCTCCTCAGGAGCAGTCTGCCAGCTACCAGGAGCCTGCCAGGGTCCAGAGAAGGCGGGCACCTTCCTGGTCCCGGGTGGAGGTCGTGGACCTTATTCAGGTTTGGGGGGGATGCCCTCAACATCCATGATCTCTGCACTAGATGGAGGAACGTGGCCGTCTATGGCAGGATAGCTGCCAGCCTGGCCACCAAAGGCCACATGCGAACCCAGGAGCAGGTTCGCATGAAAATCAAGTTGGTCCGGCGAGACCCTGAGGTTCCCCTCCCCCTTTTTCCCTTTGCTTCCCCCTTCCAGCTCCCTCCTCCCAGGTTTCCCCCTCCCCTCTCCCACCCTCTCTTCTCCCCTCTCCCGCCGCCTTTCCCCAGTCTCACCAGAGTTTCATCCCTCCCCCCCCCATTTTGTTAAATAAAGAGAGTTTGTGTTCATGAAAATACGTGTATTTTATCTGACATCAGGAAGGGGGGTTAGGGAGGGGTAAGTGGAAGGACGTGAGGGAGGAATGAGGCACAGGCCCCCAATGGGGCAGAGCAAAGAGGCTCTTAGTGCTCCTCAGGGTAGAAGCTCTCCCACAGGGCCTCCTGTATACTGACAGTCTCCTGGATGGACCTCCCAGACGGCAGCCTGCAGAAAGTGCAGCCAGGCTCACAGCAACACGTCCACGAGAAGCACCAGACTGCCCAGGGGCAGCTCTGGCTCCATGTTGCAGAGTGCTGTGGTGTCCCGAGTGATGCTTTGCTATCCCTCATCGAGGTAGGCAAGCAAGCAGGGAAACCTGAGAATCACCTGTCTGGGGGTGGGGTCCCTTTAAGCACAGACCTCAGTTAGCTTCAGGCAGCAGCCCCACACAGTAAGTCCTGACCTGGTGCCCTGCCGGACCTGGTTCCGGCCGGCCTTAAATGTGATTCAGAGTCCACTCAGTGTGGACGTGGTGTTTTGAAATAGCAAAATGCTATTTCAAAATGCATTTTGTGTGTAGACGTGTTATTTTGAATTAACTATTTCGAAACAAAATATTTCGAAATAACGCTGTAGTGTAGACATACTGTAACTGAGTGACTGACAACACAATGGCAAATGAAATTCAGTGTTAATAAGTACAAAGCAATGCAGGTTGGAAAACATAATCCCAACTACATAAATACAAAATGGAGTCTAAATTACCTATTACTACTCAGGAAAGAGATCTTTCTGTCATTGTGGATAATCTCTGAAAACATCTGCTCAATGTGCAAGAGCAGTCAAAAAAGCTAATAGAATATTAGCAACGATTAGGAAAGGGATAGATAATAAGACGGTAAATATGATAATGAGAAGTCCTGTGGCACCTTGTAGACTAACAGATTTGTTGGAGCATAAGCTTTCGTGGGCAAAGACCCACTTCGTCAGAAGCATGTATATGCATCTAATGAAGTGGGTCTTTGCCCACAAAAGCTTATCATAGAATCATAGAATACTAGGACTGGAAGGGACCTCGAGAGGTCATCGAGTCCAGTCCCCTGCCCTCATGGCAGGACCCAGTACTGTCTAGACCATCCCTGATAGACATTTATCTAACCTGCTCTTAAATATCTCCAGAGATGGAGATTCCACAACCTCCCTAGGCAATTTATTCCAGTGTTTAACCACCCTGACAGTTAGGAACTTTTTCCTAATGTCCAACCTAAACCTCCCTTGCTGCAGTTTAAGCCCATTGTTTCTTGTTCTATCCTCAGGAAGAACAAGTTTTCTCCCTCCTTGTGACACCCTTTTAGATACCTGAAAACCTCTATCATGTCCCCTCTCAATCTTTTCTTTTCCAATCTAAATAAGCCCAATTCTTTCAGTCTTCCTTCATAGGTCATGCTCTCTAGACCTTTAATCATTCTTGTTGCTCTTCTCTGAACCTTCTCCAATTTCTATGCTCCAACAAATCTGTTAGTCTATAAGGTGCCACAGGATTTCTTGTTGTTTTTGCATATTCAGACTAACATGGCCACCCCTCTGATAAATATGATAATGGCATTATGTAAATCAGTTGTGGTCACCCCATCTCTAAAAAGAATATTAGAGTTGAAAAAGGTACTGAGAAGGGCAACAAAGTATTAGGTTTATGGAACAGATTCCTTACGAGGAGAGATTTAAATGACTGGGGCTGTTTTAAAAGATTTAAAGGCATAGACAAGAGATAATTAAGGGACATATAATAGTGGTCTACAACATCATGAATAAAGTGAATAGGGAACTGTTCTTTACCTCTTCATACAATGCATGTATCAGGAATTATCTGATTAAAATAATGGGCAGCAGGTATAAAGCAAACAAAAGAAAGTACTTCACACAGCACACAGTCAACCTATGGAACTTGTTGCCAGGGGATGTTGTGAAGGCCAGAAGCATAACTGAGTTCAAAGAAGAATTAGGTAAGTTCTTGGTAGCCAAGATGGTCAGGGACACAACCCCATGATCTGTGTGTCCATAAAACTTTGAGTGCTAGAAGTTGAGATTGGATGATAGGGATCTATCACCTGGTAATTTTCCATTTGTTCATTCCATCTGAAGCATGTGGCACTGGCTCCTGCCATCACACAGGATCCTGGGCTAGATGGATGATTGGTCTGAACCAGCATGGTCATTCTTATGAGATCATTTCTCCCCCTTTAAAAACAGCAGATATTTTGGGACTGCTAATAAGGAGACAAGGCTGCAGTGCTAACATGAGACAGAATGAACAGAGTGTTCGTGGAATTAAGAATGGGCTGGGCTTTCTCTCCTGTCATATTTGACTCGGGAGAGCTTGTTAAATATTATACCAAATGACACAAAGCCCTGTTTACAGAGATCCCTCCTCTTCCCCTCCAGTGGCAATATTACTGAGTTCATGGACCTTCCCTATTGTGTGCTGCCAGGCTGAGAGAGAGTTTCCCCACCTTTATTACAGAGCTGCCAGGATCACAGGGGTCCCCCCCTCCTCCATATCACATTACTATCAGCATGTCACCTCTCCTCACTCCAGGCACTGAGCTGCCAGGATCATGGAACCTATTTTTCTCTTTCAGCCTGTCTTTAGCCCTGAAGGAAAAGGAGCTGAAACTTAGGACCCTCCAAGAGAGAGACATTGCTCAGCAGAGTGAGATCATCAGCCTGCGTGCAGCCATTCGCCAGGCTCAGCAGCTCCATTCTGAGCACAGGGGAGAGATTCAGGAGCTCAACACCCAGGTATTCCTTTCTGCATCCACACATCAGGCTTTCCCAGGGCCAGCCTCACTCTGCCCACCTCCCACAGAGTGCACAGTGGTCTCTGTCCTACTGCTTCCACTCCTGTAACACTGTCTCCTCTCCCTTCACCTGCTCACAGCCCTGTAGCTGTGGTGTCAAAGCCTGGATCTGCTCTGTCCTCCCTATGTCACTTGCCCCACTAGCAGACCCTGAGCCCTAAGAGGAGAACATTAGACTCTTCTAGCACATCTCAGTGCCTCTAATGCAACTGCTGAGTCCAGGTGGCTGTGCCTAGCCCTACAAAGCACTAACTTCTCTCTCTCTTCCTGCCTCTGTTTTTACTGGGTAGTGCCCCTACACTGTGGCATAACTGGCTCCCCCTCAGGAGCCTCTTTCACCCTTGGTGTTTCTTTCTGATGGTGCGGCGGGAACAGTAATCGGCATTTTCCTGTGGGTGGCAAGCTCTTTGCTCCTGAAGATTCCAGTGCTTATTTCCAGCCTCACCTCTGCTCCTCCTTGGTTTTGGTTATAGGAAGAATAGTCATTCTGAGCTTCCAAGAGTCTGTGTTTCTCTTTGCTGCAGGTCCTCACACTCAGGCAGGCTCTGCTAGAGAAAGAGGCTGGCTTACTGGCCCACGAGAAGCAGTTGTCGCAAGATCTGGAAGAATCACGGGCAGGCGAGCGGCATTTGAGGAATTTGCTGCAGACGCTAGAGACTAAGGTGTCACAGCTGCACCTTAGTCTTCGCAGCACAGAGAGCCGGGCAGAGGCACTGGCTGTGGAGTACCGCCTCGCCAGCTGTGCCCGCTGTGAAGCAGAGTCCCAGCTGGTTAGGCTGTACGCTGTTCTACAGCATGCACTGTGTGGCAGCACTCTGGCTAGTGGAGACCTTGTCACATGGTGTGCAGGTGAGTGTGGCTGGTGTTTATGACAGTGTGTGCTGGAGGCTTATCTCCAGAAGCCATGTGGATTTGTCCCTAGGCTGAGAAGGCTTTACAGCCTAGCATTCAACTCCCAGTCTGTTTTCCTGGCCCATGTTGTTTCTCAGTGCCCTTGCTCTGGTTGGGGAAGTCTAGGAACAGACTTTATTCTTTTTCAACAAATTTTCCTGTGGATGCTCACTCCAGGTATCAGAGCACCCCTGTGCCTTCACTTAGAGAGCTCTACAGCAGTACTCATACTAGTCCGGCACACCAGAGCCATCTGTTGTATTTTAATAGCACCTCAGTTCCTTTTCTACCATCTCCAGTCTGAGACAGAGATCAGTAGACTGGTCTGAGACACTTTTGTCTTCATCCATTTTAGGTAAGTTTTTTCCTTAGTTTTACCCTCTCCTTAGTTAGGTAAGTTCTATCCTTTTTTTTTTTAAATCCCTCAAAAACCTCACAAGTGGTTTTTCTCCTTTCCGGTTTTACTTGCCATCTAGCCAACAATGCTTACTATGCCTGGTTCCCTAGGTTTTAAGTTCTGCACTACATGCATGCACGCTATCCCGATAATGGATTGTCACTCGCAATATATTAAATGTTTGGGGAGTCCCACATCCCCCCAAAATGTGCCCATTGCATCGTTAAAAGCCAGGGCGGGCACACAAGGACAGAAAGCTCCAGCTTAAACTGCTATTAATGCAGAAGTTCCTTGGACCTGTCTCTCACCCAGGTGCAGGCTTTTCATCAAAACACAGCCCTACTGCCTTGAACCTGTACTAGCAGTGTTGTGAGCCTAACTAAATGATTTCATTAACAACAAATAGTATAATAGCACTTTAAAGACTAACAAAACATGTAGATGGTATCATGAGCTTTCGTGGGCACAGCCCACTTCTTCAGATGATTCCAGACAGGATTTTGTAAAGCTTGTCCTTTAAAACCTCTGGATGGAAATTCCATCACCACCCTGGCAACCCATTGCACTGTTTCACCACCCTCCTAGTGAAATAGTTTTTCTTAATATCTAGCTTAGTGATAACTTGAGACCATTGCTTCTTGTTTTGTCATCTGCCACTACTGAGAACAGACTAGCTCCATCCTTTTTATAACCTCCCCCTTCAGGTAGTTGAAGGCTGTTATCATATCTGCTCCCTCCGCCCCCCTACCTATTCTTCTCTTCTGCAGACAATAAGCCCAGTTCCCTCAGCCTTTCTTCATAAGCCATATGTCCCAGACCCCTAATCATTTTTGTAGCTCTCCAATTTGTCCACACCCTTTCTGTAGCGGCGGGCCCAAAACAGGACACAGTACTCCAGATGTGGTCACACCAGTGCTGAATAGAGAGGAATAATCCCTTCCCTCGGTCTGCTGGCAACGCTTCTACTAATGCAGCCCAATATGTGGTTAGTTTTGGCAACAAGGGCACACTGTTGACCCGTATCCAGCTTCTCATCCACTGTAATCCCCGGGTCTTTTCCTACCAAACTGCTGCTTAGCCAGTTGGTCCCAGCCTGTGGCAGTGCTTGGGATTCTTCCATCCTAAGTGCAGGACTCTGTACTTGTCCTTGTTGAACCTCATCAGATTTCTTTTGTCCCAACCCTTCAATTTGTCTAGGTCACTCTATTTTATCCCTACCCTCTAGTGTATCTACCTGTCCCCCCAGCTTAGTGTGATCCACGAACTTGATGAGGATGCAATCTGTCCGGATCATTAATGAAGATGTTGAAGAAAACTTGCCCCAGGACTGACCCCCCAAGGCACTCTGCTTGATACTGGCTACCAACATGACATCTAGCTGTTGATCACTACCCACTGAGCTTGATGATTTAGCCATCTTTCTATCAACCTTACAGTATATTCATCGAAGCCATACTACTTTAACTTGCTGGCAAGAATACTGTGGGAGACTAGATCTATATACCTTGTCCATTGGTTTCCCCATATCTACAGAGCCACTTATCTCATCATAGAAGGCAATTGGGTTTGTCAGGCATGCCTGTTTCTGATCACTTTCCTCTGTAAATGTTTCAAAATGGATTCCTTCAAGACCTGCTCCATGATTTTTCCAGGGACTGAGATGAGGCTGAGCAATTTGTAGTTCCCCATATTCTCCTTCTTTTCTTTTTTAAAAATAGGCACTACAGTTTCCTTTTTCATAAAATCATAGAGGATTAGGATTGGAAGAGTCCTCAGGAGGTCATTGAATCCAATCCCCTGCTAAAAGCAGGGCCAATCCCAACTAAATCATCCCAGCCACGGCTTTGTCAATCTGGGACTTAAAAACCTCTAGGGATGGAGATTTCAGCACCACTCTAGGTGACCCATTCCAGTGCTTTACCAACCCCATTGTGAAATAGTTTTTTCTAGTATCCAACTTAGACCTCCCCCACTGCAACTTGATACCATTGCTCCTCATTCTGTCATATCAGAACAGCCTCTCTCCATCCTCTTTGGAACCCCCCTTCAAGTAGTTGAAGGCTGCTATCAAATTCCCCCCTCGTTCTTCTCTTCTGTAGACTAAATAAGTCCAGGTCCTTCAGCCTCTCCTCATAAGTAATTTTAGTTGTCCTTCTCTGGGCTTTCTCCAATACGTCCATATCCTTTCAGTAGTGCGGAGTCTAGAATTGGACACAGTACTCCAGATACAGCCTCACCAGTGCCAAATAAAGGGGAATAATCACTTCCCTCAATCTGGCAGTGCTTCTACAAATGCAGCCCAATATGCCATTAGCCTTCTTGGCTACAAGGACACATTGTTGACTCATATCCCACTTCTCAGCCACTTCTTGCCTCTGTTATCAGTTGCAGAACACAACTCTTCCAACTTCTGTCAGGGCTCACTCTACCAGATGTATTGCAACCTTCCTGGCTTTTCTACGTAATGTTCCCTTCATGGGTATTTGTAAGGCTACCACTTAGGTTTCTGAATACACTTTTGCAAAATTCTGTACTCTTACCCAAGGACCCCTAACCAGTATGCTATGGGCAGAGCTTTTGTCCACTGCATTCCTACCAGATGCAAAGTCCCAAATGCCTTGAAAGACACTGCTCTTCAGTCACCTGGAGTTCAGATATCTGAAGAAGTGGGTTGTGCCCTCGGAAGCTCATGATATTATCTATATGTTTTTTGTAAATTACACACACACACACACACACACACACACACACACACACACACAACCCCACAAAAACAAAAAAAACCCCAAAAAAACCCACAAAAACAAATGGTCTGGTAGCACTTTATAGACTAACAAAACATATAAATGGTATCATGAGCTTTTGTGGGTACAACTCACTTCTTCAGATGACTGGAGTTTTGACTTTAGAATGTGCAGACCCAAAATAAATAGGGAAGAAGGGAAAGGGGGGAAGGAAAAAAAAGAAGGGGGCGGGAAACAAGGAGCAAAGGGTATGAAAATATCAAAGGGAAAAACAAATAGGCAGAACTGGCATTTATAAATACCTGAGGATTGGATAGTTGAAAAGAAGCCGATAAGGATCAAAGGATAGCAATAGCAAGAATCTACACAGACAAAGAACTTTTTGCACCTTCATTGAATGTTAGGTTCATAATGTCCTAGCCATCCCTTATCTGGATTGAGGCCATTAGCATGAGAATTGAATTTGTAGATGAATTGTAATTCCAACACCTCTCCGTTTATTTGACTTGTAGAATTGGTTTGTGATAAGACAGCCACCTGGAGATCTTTTAAAGAGTGATTATTTAGATTCAAGTGTTCCCCAACAGGTTTTTATGTGTTCCCTTTACGTGTATTTGATTTGTGTCCATTGATTCTTTCCCATAGGCACTGTACAATTTCTCCAATATATATAGCAGTGGGGCATTGCTGGCATTTAATGGCATGGATCAAATTGCTGGATGTGCAGTTGTATGATCCTCTGATTTGGTAGCTTATGTTGTTGGCTCCAGTGATGAATTCACTTGTGTAGATATGTGGGCAGAGTTGGCACTGTGGCTGATTACAGGGCTGGGTTCCTGGATGCCTGTGATGTGGTTGTGTAGCATGGTTACCGGAAAGAATTCATTTCAGGTTGGGGAGTTGTCTGTAAGCGAGAATGGGCTTTTCCCCAAAGGCCTCTGAGAGTGAGGGATCATTATCATAGAACCATAGAGCTGGAAGAGACCTCAGAAGGTCATCAAGTCCAGCCCCCTGCTCTAGGCAGGACCAATCCCAACTAAATCAACCCGGCCAGGGCTTTGTCAAGCCGAGACTTAAACACCTCTAGGGATGGAGACTCCACTACTTCCCCTAGGTAACCCATTCCAGTGCTTCACTACCCTCCTAGTGAAATAGTTTTTCCTAATATCCAACCTGGACCTCTCCCACCACAACTTGAGACCATTGCTCCTTGTTCTGCCATCTCACTACTGAGAACAGCCTCTCTCCAGCCTCTTTGGAACCTCCCTTCAGGAAGTTGAAGGCTGCTATCAAATCCTCTCACTCTTCGCTTCTGCAGACTAAACAGACCCAACTCCCTCAGCCTCTCCTCATAAGTCATATGCTCCAGCCCCCTAATCATTTTGGTTGCCCTCCACTGGACCCTCTCCAATGCGTCCACATCCTTTTTGTAGTGGGGGGCCCAGAACTGGACACAATACTCCAGATGTGGCCTCACAAGAGCCGAATAAAGGGGAATAATCACATCGCTGGATCTGCTGGCAATGCTCTTCTTAATGCAACCTAATATGCCATTAACCTTCTTGGCTACAAGGGCACACTGTTGACTCATATCCAGCTTCTCATCCACTGTAACCCCCAGGTCCTTTTCTGCAGACCTACTACTTAACTGGTTGGTCCCCAGCTTGTAACTATGCTTGGGATTCTTCCGTCCCAAGTGCAGGACTCTGCACTTGTCCTTGTTGAACCTCATCAGATTTCTTGTGGCCCAATCCTCCAATTTGTCTAAGTCACTCTGGACCCTATCTCTGCCCTCAAGCGTATCTACCTCTCCCCCTAGCTTAGTGTCATCCGCAAACTTGCTGAGAGTGCAATCCATCCCCTCATCCAGCTCATTAATAAAGATATCGAACAAAACCGGTCCTAGAACCGAACCTAGGGGCACTCTGCTAGAAACCGACCGCCATCCTGACATGGAGCCGTTGATCACTACCCGCTGGGCCCGGCCTTCTAGCCAGCTTTCTATCCATCTTACCGTCCATTTATCCAATCCACATTCCCTTAACTTGCTGGCAAGAATATTGTGGGAGATCAGTATCAAAAGCCTTGCTAAAGTCAAGGTATATCACATCCACTGACTTTCCCACGTCCACAGAGCCAGTTACCTCATCATAGAAGCTAATCAGATTGGTCAGGCACGACTTTGTGAATCCATGCTGACTATTCCTAATCACTTTCCTCTCTTCCAAGTGCCTCAAAATGGATTCCTTAAGGATCCCTTCCATGATTTTTCCAGGAACTGAGGTAAGACTGACCTATAGTTCCCTGGATCGTCCTCCTTCCCTTTTTTGAAGATGGGCACTACATTTGCCTTTTCCAATCATCTGGGATTTCTCCCGATCTCCACGAGTTTTCAAAGATAATGGCCAAAGGCTCCTCAATGACATTTGCCAACTCCCTCAGTACCCTCGGATGCATTAAGTCCAGACCCATGGATTTGCGTACGTTTAGCTTTTCTAAATAGTTCCTAACCTGTTCTTTACCCACCACGGGCTGTCCATCTTCATCCCATCTTGCGTCACTTAGCGCAGAAGTCCAGGAGCCGACCTTGTCCGTGAATACAGAGGCAAAGAAAGCATTGAGTACTTCAGCTTTCCCACATCATCTGTCACTAGGTTACTTCCTTCATCCAGTACACCCCTCTCTGATCACCTTCTTCTTGTTAACATGCCTGTAGAAACCTTTCTTGTTATCCTTCACATCCTTAGCCAGTCGCAATTCCATTTGCGCTTTCGCCTTCCTGATAACCCCCGCCATTCTCGAGCTATACATTTAAACCCCTCCTGGTCATTTGTCCAAGTTTCCACTTTTGTAAGCTTCCTTTTGTGCTTAAGTTCACCAAGGATTTCCCCTGTAAGCCATTCCGGTCTCCTACGATGTTTGCCTCTTGCTACGCGTCGGGATGGTTTCTTTCTGTGCCTTCAATAAGGCTTCTTTAAAATACTGCCAGCTGTCCTGGACTCCTTCCCTTCATGTTAGCATCCCAGGGATTCTGCCCATCAGATCTCTGAGGAGTCAAAATCTGCTTTTTTGAAGTCCAAGGTGTGTATTTTACTAGTCTCTTTTCTTCCTTTGGTCAGGCTCCTGAAATCTAACATCTCATGATCACTGCTTCCCAGGCTGTCACCCACCTCCACTTCCCCTATTAGTTCCTCCCTGTTTGTGAGCAGAAGGTCAAGCTGCGAATGGCCCCTGGTCGGATCCTTCAGCACTTGTGTCAAGAAGTTATCCCCAACATTCTCCAAAAACTTCCTGAATTGCCTGTATACTGCCGTATTGGTTTCCCAACAGATGTCAGGGTGATTAAAGTCCCCCACGAGAACCAGGGGCTGCGATATGGAAGCTTCTCTCAGTTGTCTGAAGAAAGCCTCATCTACCTAATCCACCTGATTCGGTGGCCTGTAGCAGACACCAACCACAACATCACTGTTGTTGTTTGCTCCTTTAAACTTAACCCATAGACTCTCAACAGATTTTTCTCCCTCTTTATACTGGAGTTCAGAGCAATCATAGTGCTCTCTTACATATAGTGCAACTCCTCCTCCTTTTCTCCCCTGCCTGTTCTTCCTGAACAGTCTATACCCTTCCATGACAGCGCTCCAGTCATGCGAGTCATCCCACCAAGTCTCTGTTTTCCCAATTAAATCATATTTCTCGGACTGGGCCAGGGCCTCCAGTTCTTCCTGTTTGTTGCCCAGGCTTCTTGTATTAGTGTACAAACACCTCAGGTAACCAGTTGATCGCCTATCTTCTCCATTTGAAACAAGGGTCCTCGTTTCTTGCTCGTTCCTCTCTGCATTTCTTCCCGGTATCTGACTTTCCCACTCCCCTCAGGGTTGTGGTCACCGTCCCCCGACGAACCTAGTTTAAAGCCCTCCTCACTAGGTTTGCAAGCCTGCCCGAAGATGCTCCTTCCTCTCTTGGTTAGGTGGATCCCATCTCTTCCTAACAATCCTTGTGCCCGAACAGAGTCCCATGGTCGAAGAAACCAAAGCCTTCTCTGCGACACCACCTGCACAACCACGCATTGACTTCCTCAATTCGACGATCCCTGCCCAGTCCTTTCCCTTCAACAGGGAGGATGGACGAGAACACCACTTGCGCTCCGATTTCTTGGATCCTTCTTCCCAGCGCTACATAATCCGCAGTAACCCGCTCAAGGTCATTCTTGGCCGTATCGTTAGTTCCCACGTGGAGAAGCAGGAAGGGGTAGCAATCCGAAGGTTTGATCAGTTTGGTAAGCCTCTCAGTCACATCCTGAATGCGAGCTCCCGGTAAGCAGCACACCTCTCGAGATTCCAGGTCCAGTCGACAGATGGATGGCTCAGTCCCTCTTAGGAGGGAGTCCCCGACCACCACCACCCATCGTTTTCTTTTGGGGGTGGTGGCCGTGGAACCCCCATCCCTAGGACTACGCATCCCATGCCTTCCAGTAGATGGTGTTCCCTTCCAGTTTCTTCCTTGTGAGGTCCCTTCCAAAGCATTCAGCACTGCAGAGCCTGTGGAGAGCGCCTGAAAGTGATTACTTACCTCTATAGCATTGGGGGATTCCCATGCTGGCCTTTTTCCCCTTCTAGAAGTTACATGCTGCCAGTTCTCTTCCTGGTTACGTACTGCCCTCTCTGGCTCTTCCACCTGCTGTGCTTGAAGGATTAAACGCTGCCTTCTATCAAGGAAGTCTTCATCCTCTCTGATCGAGCGTAGGGTCGACACTTGGGCCTCCAGTCCTCTAATTTTTTCTTCCAAAATGGCGACCAGCTTGCACTTAGTGCAGATGAAATCTGTTCTTTCTTCCGGGAGGAAGACAAACATGGCACACTCCATGCAGGTAACAACAGCAGACCTATCACCATCCATGGCTGCTGTCCTGGAGAAGGGATTTAAAAAGAAAGGCAAGAGAGCCTCGCCCCCTTCCAAACTCCCTCTCTAAACTCCGTTAGCACTCACCTGTTCGCAAGCTCCTTGGTCGCTTGCCCACTGCCTTATAAAGCCCTGGAGTGCCTGAAAGTCTCTCCTCCTACTAAGGCTCAGCCAATCAGCAGAGGCTTCTAGAATTCAAACTTTAATTAGAAGCCAACAGTTTCCACCTGCCAATCTCAGCCAGTCACAGCACACACTCCATGAAGGGGAGGGGGAGGGCAAAGGGGAAGTGGAGGGAAAAAAAGAGGGAAAAAAAAAGACTCACTCACAAACACGGGAAAAAACAAACAAAAACAAAAAAAGAACACACACCAACCCTCACTCACAAACAAGCTCAGCACACAGCAAGAAAGCCCCAAAGACAACACACACTTCCCTCAAGAGTCCTGTATCTGCTTCTCCTCTACCTGGAGAACTCCCTCTCTAAAGCCTCACTCAAAAACACAGAGAAGGAAGAAAAAAATAAAAAAAACAAACCACCACTACACACCAACCCTCACTCACAAACACAAGCTCAGCACACAGTAAGAAAGCCCCAGTAATAACACACACTTCCCTCAAGAGTCCTGTATCCGCTGCTTCTTTACCTGGAGAACTCCCTCTCTAAACTCCCTGTTAGCACTCACCTGTTCGCTGTTCGCTTGGATCATTTTTCAAGATGGGTTTCAGATTGTGTATAATGCATTGAAGGGGTTTGAGTTGTGGACTGTAGGTGATAACAAGTGGGATTCTGTTATTCTCCCTTTTGGATCTGTCTTCAAGTCACTCATGTCTGGGTACTTTTTTGGCTCTGTCAGTCTGTTTTTTTCACTTCTCCAGGTGGGTGTTTCAGTTTTAGGAATGCTCTATAAAGATCCTGTAGGTGTTTGTCTCTGTCCGTGGGATCGGAGCAAATCCGGTTGTATCTTAGGGCTTGGCTGTATACAATAGATTGAGAAATGTGTCTGGGATGGAAGCTGGAGGCATGAAGGTAAGTGTAGCGGTCGGTGGGCTTCCGGTATAGGATGGTGGAAATTTGTCCATTATTTAATTGTACTGTAGTGTCCAGGAAGTGGATTTCTCATGTGGACTGGTCCAGGCTGAGTTTGATGGTGGGGTGGAAGTTGTTGAAATCCTTGTGAAATTCTTCAAGAGTTTCTTTTCCGTGGGTCCATATGATGAAGATATCATCAATGTAGCATAAGTAAAGTACGGGTGTTAGGGGGTGAGAGCTGAGGAAACTTTGTTCAAGGTCAGCCATAAAGATGCTGGCATATTGTGGTGCCATGAGGGTGCCCATGGCTGTGCTGCTGACTTGGAGATACAGATTGTCTCCTAATTGGAAGTGGTTGTGGGTGAGGACAAAGTCGCAGAGCTCTGTAATCAGGTGTGCAATGCTGTTATTGGGGATGGTGTTCTTGATGGCTTGTAATCCGTCTTCATGTGGAATGTTAGTGTAAAGGGCTTCTACGTCCATAGTGGCCAGGATGGTATTTTCAGGTAATTACTGATATTTTGAAGTTTCCTCAGGAAGTCAGTGGTGTCGCGGAGGTAGCTGGGAGTGATGGTAGCATAGGGTCTGTAGAGGGAGTCGATATAGCCAGATAATCCTGTAGTAAGTGTGCCAATGCTTGAGATGATGGGTTGTCTGGGATTTCCAGGTTTGTGTATTTTGGATAGCAGATAGAAAGTTCCTGGTCAAGGATTAGGAGGGGTGTTAGTGTAACTTAGTGTAAATTTTTGGTTAGCCTTTAAGGTGCTACAGGACCACTGTTGTTTTTTTTTATTTTATTTTATTTTAATTACATACTAAGATGGCTACCTCTCTGAGACTGAAATAAGTGATGTTCCTTTAGATGTGTGTCCCTGTGGGTGCTCCACTAACCACCTTTCTCCTCTCTACTTCGGGGCTGAGGCAGCCCCTGTTGTGGAGGGAAAACTGTTTTTGCACACCTGCTGTTGAGACACAGCTGGTACAAGCAGCAGACACTGTGTATGCATGCGGCTGGTATGAGTACTACTGTGGAAATCTCTGTGCAAAGGCACAGGGATGCATCAGCACCTGGAGTAGAGCACTCACCGGAACACTCAACTCAAAGAACATTGATTCCCACACAGGTGAGTAATTTCCTCCTCTTGCATTTAACCTCAGTCTTTGACACAGACATGTTGGCCCTCTATTCTTGACAAACAGACAGTATGTGCATTTCAAATTCTCCTTCCACTTCTTCTGAAACTGCTGAATGAGATGGTGCTAGGCTTGGTGTGAGACATTCAGGGGCTCCAGATCTTAAGTGGCTGGCCTTAATAGCAGGCACCATGGAGAATGAGTTTATACATATTATGGGGTACTGTGCAAGAAGCAGGAGGCACTGCAAGCCAGAGGAGAGTCCAGGGCCAGTCATCAGACCACCTCTGCTGCTGATTGCATGGAGTCCCACAGGACATGGTTACCAATACTTAGAAATGTCCAAAGGGACAATTGTTTCAAGAAGCTCCCAGATAATTTTGCATGCCACAGGTCTCCCCTCCCAGAAAACACCTGCTAGTAAGGAGCCAGGATTAGGAGCAGAAGACTTGGGGGCAATTTTCTCAGCTTTGAGAAGCTTTGGATCATCCCCAAATGGTTCTACCCACTTGGACGTCTCCCACCCAAGCTTGGTACCTGTTTTTGGTATGTTGACAGAGGGGTTGCATGCATTTTGTAAAGATATTTCATTTCATCGCAGGTGTTTTCTGGGAGAAGAACCCTGTGGCCTGTTTCTCTCCCCCACCCTCATGCCCTTTTAGGGAAGGGTTCATTCGATCTGTGGGCTTGCATCATGTGCTTTATTCACCTCCCCTGTTTTTTTCCAGGGCCATTTCTCCCTCCCTTTCTGGGGCCTTCAAGAGGGGTCTCTGCCATCCCCTCTCCCTCTACATGTTGCCACTTCCTGAGAGGCATTGGTGCTGTAGGAGGGGACTGTCTCTCTAGCTTAGTGCTGCACAACACTTCTGGGTGAAAGAAAAGCCAGCAGGGCTAGATGCATGACTGGCAACTGCATCTAGGGTCTATATGAGATCTTCAACCAAACTATATTTCAGCCCCATTTGCTGGAACAAATAGGAATGTGGGGCACAGAGCAGAAACATGGGGTTGTTGGCAAGCATGAGGCAGCCTTTGTCTCTAAAGCCTCTTGGGGCCCAGAGGGCAGGCCTAAACCCCACAAAGCTCACTGCAGAGAGCACTAGGGCAGTAGGGGATGTGACCTCAGCCCCTGCAGCTATTGGAGAATACCACATCTGGTGTGACATTTAATGTTCAGTGTGTCACTTATTCACTGTCACATTTATATTACCTGTCTCTGGGCGGTCTCCAAATGCTGCAAGCTTCTCCTGTAAGCAGTGCTCTCTCATTGGCGACCATTGGCAAAACACTGATCCCCAGGGCTTGTTTTTCCAGACCAGGATCCAGTTTGTGGGCTGACTGGCCCTGAGCCTAAGGCCCTCCTCACAGAGCTCACAGCAGAGAAAGTGGCAGCAGCCCTCCGGGACCTACACCAGCACCTGAAACAGACTCTGCAGGATCGGGTAATTGTTCTCCTCATTGGATTCACTACTCCTGTCCCTCTGCTGAGCGTAAGCAGCAAAATAAGGTGGCCAGTAATACTTTGGCCAAGCTGGCTCTCGTTCCTTGTGCCAGTGCAACCTAGACTATTCCATCCTGGGTAGAAGAGAATACCTCCTCATTCACTACTGTTCTTGGTTCTGGCCCTGCCCTTCCTGTCTATGCCTTAGGTTCCCCCCCCACACACCCATCCGCTTTCCTGGCACTGGGCATGTGCTGCTTCATTTAGCTTCTGCTTTTTCCAGGATAATGCCAGGAACAAGGTTCAGAAGCTTGAGCAGGAGCTGAGGAAAGAGGCGGCCGAGAGGGACTGTCTCAGTGCCCGCAACCGAGAGCTGCAGAAGTGGTTGGTCCAAAACCAGGAAGGTATGTCTGCCCTCCTTCCCACTGTACCAGGCCCACTCTGCTTCATCAGCAGTTGGAGGAAAGGAAGGGTCACCAGGAGAATCCACAGACTAGCTCTCCTGAGTAGATAGGAGACAGCGCTGATTCCCTATGGTGCTCCTTGTAGTACTTGAGGAATCCTCTCCTCCTGCCCTTTGCTAACCTGGGGCCTTCCTGAGTCACAAAGCCATCTCCTCCACATTCCAGTGCACTATCTCTGTCTTCTTCCCTAGGATCCTTACATTATTGCAGTTGTGCTTCCTACCCCAGTTTTCTACAATCTGCTGCATCTGCTTCCTTCTCAACTTGCCCCTTCCTACCTGGCTCTAACACAGTCTCTGAGCACAGGATGTGTCTGAATTTCTCACCCTCAGTAAAGTGCTTCACGGAGACACTGTCTCTCATCTCCCCAGTCACTTCTCACATACAACAGCCCCTCAAACAGATCTCACTCTGGGTCTTGCCCTAGGCTATAGCACAGTAACTACTCCTTTGCATGTAGTTAGTTGTCCTTTCTCTCTCACTCGCTTCCTGTGACCTCCAGTATTGTGGACCCCAGCATACCACAGCTGTTAAGGCATCTTGACTTCCCCATCTCTCCTGGCACCAATCATATCCACCAAACACTTGGAATTGGCTGCCTTTCAATTTAATGGATTGTCCTCTGTGTAATGAAACAGAGAGAACAGAAGTGCCACATCCTCCTGCCTTATACCAGTCAGGACTTTATAGGCTTCTATCATGTCCTTTAGGCCTACTTGAACATTTCTAGTTTTTTCAGTCTCTATGGGAGAGCCCCTTGTTGCTCATCTAGGAACTCTTTCTAATTCTGCAGAATCCTTTTGCAAACTTATTGCTCCCTCCTTTGTGGTAGCAGCTCCTTTACAGACAGACTTGTCCTTGGTTGGAGCCCTATGCCATCTTTTTCCTTCCTCAGTATTTTCTTTTTGTAATCTTATCTACCTCAGCTCTCATTATTATACTGATGATGCTAACCTGCATCACTCTGATGATCTACTTTTATTGATTGCTCCTTGTTCATTCCCTTTGCCTGTGAATTCTGGTTACACATGAACTTTCTTAAGCCAAATACCTCAGACAGAGAGATCTCTTTGGGCATAATCCAATCTCTGCTTTGTGGCCTGGAGCCTGGAAAGCAAAAGACAATTGAATGGAAAGACCATGGCTCTTGTCCAGCATTGTTCCCTTTTGTTTTGATTCTTCTCCTCCCCCTCCTCTTCATTGCAGAGATGCAGATGGCAGAAGGGAAGCAGGGCTCACTCCAGGCTACGCTGCAAGAAGAGGTCATTGCCCTAAAGAAGGAGGTAGTGATGTTGCATGGAGAGGTTGCATCCTTGGAGAGAAGCCATGAGAGCACCGAGAAGCATAGAAGGGATGTTGTGGTGAGGCTGGCATATGGCTTTGAAGCTTTGTTAGATAATGTCCTTTCAAAGATAGTCTGGATGGAGCACTTTTAACACTGCATTCTCAGGAACAACTCTGTCTTGACCCCAGAGCCACTAGATAGAAAACCCCTGTCATCTCCCATGGCTACCCTCTAATTTCTAGTGCTACCAGCAAAGTTAGAAGCATGTGTAATGAGGCAAAGTGTGCAGACATTGAGTAAGTTTCCCTTTCTCTCCTGCAGCTCCTCTGTCATCCCCTGCTATCCAATCCTAGGCTTTCCACCTGGCCCTCTGTCATCCCCCGCTATCCAACTAGGCTTTCCACCTGAATCACCTGGCTGCTGACCCACAGTAGTGTCACTATTCCAGACTGATTCCCACCCTTAGAGTTCTTCCATTGCACTTCATGTCCATCCACACATACTTTTACTGTTCAAGGCTTGGGATTTTCATGAGCCACTGATAATCTTCACATACAGAGGAGTGTGATCTAAGGAAGAAGGGGTTACAGTTGGGAGAGGAAGGTTGGTTTGTTCACTGTAAATATCAATAGCTGGGCAAGTGGTGACTATGAGAACCCTTTGGTGTATGTGAAGGTGGCTGATATTGTGCAACTCTGGACAGACATCCCAAGTGTTCTGGGGAGTAGGCTGTAGCCATGGTACATATCAGTACGAGCAACAACAGGAGCTCAGGAATCTAAATTTCGATTTAGGTACTTCTGAAACTAGTAAGTTTTGTAAAACATCCAAAAGCCTGTCATAGTGTTTAAGTAGCATAGCTTCTGCCAAGGAAAACTGTGCTTCATTAACCTATTAGAATTCTGTCATTAAAGTAATGGGTAACAGGGAATAGATTTAAGTAATTTATTGGACTTTCAAAGTCTTCAACAGTGTCATTCAGAAAGGGCTTTTAAGGAAATGGAGTAGTCATGGTATGTTATGGATCAGCATCTGATTAAGGTACCAACTCAGCAAAGACTTACACATGCTTTTTCTGTACTACTCTTAAGTATCTTACTGAGATCATTGGCGCCTTACAGGCAGAAAACAAAGAGAAGGAAAGCTTGGTTCACTTTCATAGTTGAAAAATGGTTAACCTGTGTTAGGGACAGTATTGTTTAATATACAAGTCATCTGGAAAAAGGATAAGTATTGAGGCAGCCAAATGTTCAAATAACACAAAATTATTAAGACTAATGAATGCTGAGAATACAAACTTCTGAAGGATCTAATCTAGGGATGTAAGCGACTAGTCGACTATCCAATAAACGTAAGCTTATTGGAGAGTCAACTAGTGATGCAACTAATTGCTTCCCCCTGCTTGCTGCCTGTATCAGAGAGAGTCAGCAAATGGAGGAGCAGGGGCCGGTGCTGGGGGGAACCGGCTTAAAAGCTAGTTCCCCCAGCACCGTCTCCGCAGGGATCAGGGAAAGTAGAGGCACAACGGGAAACGGCCTGAGTGGGGACTGAAGCAGTCTCCGTCAGGACCACTTCTCCTGGGATTCTGCTTTTGAATTGTACAAGAGCTCCAGCCCCAGCGGAGCTCTTGTACGTTTCAAAAGCAGAAGCCCTGCAGGCCCCGCGCTCCCTGCTCCGCACTCCCTGTGTAGCTTCCTTTTGAAATGTACAAGAGCCCCACTGGGAATCTTGTACATTTAAAAGGCTGAGGCGCTGCAGGGAGTGTGGGACCAGTCCCTCGTTAGTCCTGTGCTCCCTGTGGGGCTTCTGCTTTTGAAATGTGCAAGAGCCCCACTGGGGCTCTTGTAAATTTTAAAGGCTCATGTGCTGCAGGGAGTGCGGGGCCAGTTCTCCACTGGCCCTACGTTCCCTGTGGGGCTTCTGCTTCTGAACTGTAGCAAGAGCCCAGCAGTTTTCTTGCTACAGTACAAAGGCAGAGGCGCCCTTCCAGACTAATCGAATAGTCGATGGAAATCCCATCAACTATTCGATTAGTTAATTAATCTAAATTTAACATCCTTAGTCTAATCAAGTTAGAAAAATGGGCAAAATGATGGCAGATGAAATTCCACATTGATCAATGCAAAAAGAATATTTTAAAAATTGTAATGCCATTCTCTGAATTAAGAGCATGCCGTACTCTGTACAGTGTACAGTTCTGGTCAACCCATCTTATAGTGTTGCAGTAATGGAAATGCTTGGTTCAGGACAGGTGATGAGAATGATTAGAGATCTGGATAAACTTTCATAGGAAGGGAGGTTGAAAGGAGGTGAATATGGTACAGTAGTCAGGAAGAAGAGGAAAGAGGTCAATGAGGGAATTAGCCATACTTATGTTACAATGTTACCACTGTATATTGGCAGCAATTTTTCAGGTTAACTTTTATAATAGAAGTTATATGATTTAACTAACAGACTTACCCAATGTTGTTCTTCAGGGTAGGGGGCTGGCAGAGCGGTGCAGGAGTCAAGGTAGGGCCTTGGGGATGTGTGGGGAGGCAGTGCAGGAGACTGGGGTGTGGGTATGTGAGAGTGAAAGTTGGGGGGTGAGGAGGAGCTCAGGATGGAGGGTCCTATCCAGCATGAGCCTTTTCTCTTCCCCCCGCCAATCCCTCCCCTGGCTGCCTTTTCTCCCCAACTCCCCATACCTCCACCAGCCACCAGAAACATTTTCTCCCCCCCCCCCCACTCCCCAGATCTCCACCAGCTGCCAGAAATGTTTTCTCTACCCCCCCTGGCCACCAGGAGGGTTTTCTCTGCCCCCGTCCCCTCAGCCGCCAGGGGGGAGGTTTCTCTGCCTCCTTCCTCCTGGCCATCATGGGGGTTTTCTCTGCCCTCTTCCCCCCGGCTGCCAGGAGCATTTTCTCTGCCCCATTCCCCCCGGCCACCAGGGGCGTTTTCTCTGCTCCCTTGTGCCTCCAGGGGTGTTTTGTCTGCCCCCTTGTCCCTCTGGCTGCCAGGGGTGTTTTCTCTAACCCCCCCATCCTGCCGGTGCTGCACAAGAACTGGGAAGGGAGAAAAGGGTTTGAGGCCAGGGTGAGGGGCTACTTAACTGGTGTGCTGGCAGGCAAGATGATGGAGCCCCAGCCCTGCTGGCCCCTCCCTTGGTAATACGGCTTTCCCCATTGGACACTGCAGGAAAGCTGTTCCATGCTGGCTCGTCCCCAGTGCCCACTCAGTATCGCGTCCCTCTAAACAGCAGCCTTTCCCTTTGCATGTTATGGAAAACAGTCACTTTCCTGGGGTTTCCAGTAGTTCTTGCACAACCAGACTCTGACCTTGTTTTAAGTTAGAAGAAGAGGAATCCGCATACCAAATTTGGTGGTCCTAGCTCTTACTGTTTAGGAGGAATTCTTGAATAAACGGACTTGCAGACAGACACACAAATAGACACTCTAAAATATATAGAGAGACTAGGTGAAGTTGCTAGATTCATGTATGTTTGAGTTATGATTCTGGGATATTTTCCCCATTTCTAATTATATCTGCTTACTTAAGAAAGTAACTTCAGGAACCCTTCATGAGCGATAGCCAGAAGCAACTTGAAGGCCTCCTGTACACTCCAAAATAGTGCTGTTGCATCAATGATTTCAGCAGAATCTGGTGACCACAGCTTGATCATGTGTGCACATATAGCATCATCTCAAGTAAATCAGTTGCTGAAACAGTGCTATATCCTTGTGTGGACAAGTCCTAGAGGAGAGAGGGCAATTCTTGAGTTTCCACTAGTGACAAAAGAAAAGAAAAAGTAGATGGGAGAGAGAAGCCACCCCAGCAACAAGAGTTATTCTGTTAAGAGCCACACTTACAGATCTTGCTTGTCACGTCATCTAAGCAGTAGAGCTACAGCTCAGTTCTGAGATGGGAAGAGTTACCTAGATTTATTTTCAATTCATTTTTTCTCTGTTTCAGCATGAACGGGACATGCTACAAGCAGTTCAGGAGAAACTGATGCGAGAGATGGATCTTCTCCAGGAAACAGTCTCTGCCTCTGAAATGCGGGCAAACATAGCAGCAAAGATTAGCTACTCCCTAGAAAAAGAGCTACAAACAACCCTCTCTGTCCTGAAAATGAAAAGTGAGGAAGCAGAGACACAGCAGGAGGGAATCTTGATATTACAGAAGGAGGCTGCATTGGGGAAGGCTTTGCAGGAAAATCTGGATCGCCTGACCATCACCTTAAGCCAGAGAGATGGAGAAATGGAAGTACTGCAAGAACAGATTAGAGAGCTAGAGCAGCAGAGAGAAATGCAAAGAACAGCTCTAGATCATCTTTCTAAAGATATAGAGGAGAAAGACAGAAAGGTGGAATCCCAACAAGAACAAATTCAGAAACTAGAAGATGAGAGGGAAATGCAGAAGACTGCTCTAAAACAACTGACTTTAAACCTAGAGGAGAAAGTCAAGGAAATTAAATTCCAGGAAGAGAAAATCCAGACTCTTGAAGAACATGGAAGATCACAAATGAAAACTCTGCAGGAGGATCTATATCAGATCAAAGCAGACTTGAGGGAAAAAGATTGTGAGCTTATGTCTTACAAGAAGGTAGCTGAAGAATTGAAACAGGAGGAGAAGAAGCAGGTGAAGGTTCTGCGCACAAGCCTAGAACATATGAAAGTAATTCTTGGGGACAAAGAGAGTGAGGTCAAATCGCAGAAGGAGCAGATAAAGATTTTGCAGCAGTATGAAGATCAGCGGGAGAGAGAGCTACAAGACCTGCGGGAGAAAGTAAAAGAGATGACCGTCACACTGACTCGGAGAAATCAAGAATTTGAGTTACAGCAAAAACAAATTCAGGATATTAATGAAGAGATGGAAACAAAGCTAAAGGCTCTTTGTGAACATCAGGATCAAACACAAGCAACCTTAAAAGAAAAAGACATAGAGCTGGAATTTCAAATGCAGCAAATACAGAAACATAAGGAAGAAGCAGAAGGGCAGACAAAGGTTTTACACAGAGATTTAGAAAATGCCAGGGTAGTACTAAAGGAGAGAGATGGAGTGATTAAATCTCAGAAAGAACAGATCTGGACACTCCAAAAACAGGAAAGAGAAGTTAAACAACAAATCAAAACTTTTGACCATCTTGAAGCAGTGTTAAGGGAACGAGAGACAGAAATTGAATCCCTGCAAAAGCAATATGAGGAGCACAAGACAGAGGAGGAGAAGCAGGCAACAGCCAGGCAAGCAAATCTTCAGGAAACACAGGTGACTCTGAGGGAGAAAGAGAGGGAAATAGAAGCCCTTGAGGAGGGAATCCATAAGCTTCAGCAGCATAAGGAAGATGCAGTGACACAGACTAAGGCTGTCTTGAAGACACTCGAATATACCAAATCGTGTCTACAAGCCAGTGACCAGGAGATAGTGTCTTTGCAAAGGCATGTCAAGGAGCTCTTAGGGCAGAAAGAGCTGGAAGAAAAGTGTGTCAAGAGCTTACAGCAGGATCTAGACAGAATGAGCCAAATAGTGAAGGGGAAGGATGTAGAGCTCCTGAAGCAGGCAGAGCAAATTAGCATATACCAGCTTCAAGAAGAAAGCATAAAGATGGCACTAAAGTCTTACCAGAATCAAGCAACTTGTCTAGAGGAAGTTGTAAGAGAACGAGAATGGGAGATGGAGACTCTTATTCAACGGCACCAGCACCAAGACAACGAGCAGGAGACCCTGCACCATCTCCAGCTTACATTGGCAGAGAAGGAGGAGAGACATCACAAAGAGGGGAAGCATCTTCTAGAAGAAGCCATGAACAGGAGGGAACAGGTGATCAGAGCCCAAGATGAGCAAAAACAGTTGGAAGAAGAGGTGGTGAAGGGTCTTCAAGAAAATCTCCAGCATCTTCAGGAGGCACTGATAAAAAAGGATGAGGAGATCAAACACCAGAAAAAGAGAGTCAGAGACCTGGAAGAGACTCTGCGGGGTAGAGAGCAGGAGCTGAGGACACAGAGTGAGGTCCTGGAGCAGCTCACCTCAACTCTCCAAAGGAGAGCTGGAGAAGGGGAGATCCTAAAGAGTCAAACCCAAAAACTCTTAAGATTGGAAACAGAGGAGGCAGCCAGGAAGAAGGTTCTCCAGGAGAGAGACCAACAATTGGAAAGGCAGGAGGTGAGGATCCATCAACTGGAAGAGGAGAGGAAAGTGAAGGATCAAGAGTTGGAGCATATGATGGCTGTTCTGAAGCAGACTGAGAGTGTGGAGATAGAATGGAGGGAGAAAGCACAATCCTTGTCTCTGTGCCTGGCCCAGAGCAAAGCAGCCGGTAGAACTCTGAAGGAAGAAATGGCTGTCCTACAGAGCATGGTGTCAGAGCGGGATAGGGATCGGCTTCATCTTCAGGTAAGCAGTCTGGTGGATGACTTGCATGAAAAGGACACCTATTTCTGTCTTAGGAATCCAATGGCACTTTGCTTAGATTCATATATGATCAGTCTGAAGGAGCCATTATGACTGTCTACCCTGACCTTCTGCATCGCACAGGCCAGAGAATCTCATCCAGTTCTTTTCCTGCATTGAACTTGTAGATTCTGGCTGAGTCAAGAGGGGAATTTGTAGATAGTGACATCCTATCTCAGGGTAAAGACTCCAAATTATGGAGTATCCATCATTCCTTTATGATCATTCCAGTGGTAAACCTCCTCAGGACTCTGCTAGCTCTCACTCTGGTTTGCAGAGTAACATTAGGTTCACCTCAATCCCTGAGTCCGTCAGCAAGCATTCTTCTGTAGTATTCAGCAACTGGAGGTTGAGGGCTCAGATGTGGAGTGCAGTGGATGCCATCCAGGGATAGGTTGATGGCCAAATTGTGTTGGCAGTGACAAGGAGGGTGTATGGAAAACAGTTTTGGGACACCAGCTGTGGGGGGCAGTAGCATAGCTACTCTGTCTGAAGTGCTAGCAGCACCTGGAGCATGTCTGCTTGTCACTCCATAATGTTTAAGAGCTGCTCCATGCACTCCTTCTACTCACTTCTCTCGCTGTCTCTTCACTTCTTCAATTCTTTTTCGGCTGCAGCATGACTCTCTTGGGGCCATACTCTTGCCTTGTAGAGCCTTTCTGCAGGTATATCAGTTCAGATGGCATGCCAAGGCAAAACTGCAACATGTTACAGAGGGTTCATTTTTAACACTAGACACTTTGTTCTGCCCCGACACCTTGTAAATACAAGCACTGTTCATTAGGGATGTTAAATTTAGTTTAATCAACTAATTGACTAGTCAATGGATTTTCCATCGATTAGTTGATAAGCAGGGGAGCTCAGTGGGGTTAGCTCCCGGCTCGGGAGCTTAGCCCTGCTGCAGCTCTGCCTTTTAAATGTATTAAGAGCCTTTGGCTCTTAATACATTTAGAAGCATACAGCACAGCAGGAGGGACCTGGCATGAGCCGGGAATCAGATGTCCCGATTTGTGCCAGTTCCCCCACTGCTGTGCTTCTGCTTTTTAAATGTATTAAGAGCTGGCAGGCTTTTAAGCCAGCTCCCCCCAGCACCGGCTCCTGTTCCCCCTGCTGCTGGAGGCAGCAAGGGTGGGAGGAAGCAACTAGTTGAGGGACTAGTTGACTATCCAATAAGCTTTTGCTTATTAGATAGTCAACTAGTCGCTTACATCCCTACTGTTCACATACCTAACACTGACTGACTGTCCTGGAGTGAGTCCAGGAACCCCCCAAAAGAGTGAGCTCACTACCAGAGGAGGGGGATTCTTTGATGTGGGGCCATACTGTACTGTGGGCAGGAGTGACTTGTGGAGAGCACTCCAGAGGGGAGAGGTGAATCTTTAGTAATGGACATTTCGCTATTTAGGGTGAGCAGGGAACCAAAGGAGGGTCTTCTGCAAGATTGCAGGTTCTGTCCAGGCCCATACACTGCTTGTCTTTGCCTAGCAATGGTTCTTCATCGAGTGGTGTCCCTGTGAGTGCTCCACTCAGGTCTCGGTGCATCCTCGCGCTACTGATCAAAGAATTTTTTGGTGAGCAGTGCACCCTCGTGCTTTGCCTGTGCACTCCGTGCCTTGCACGCCTGCTGTTCTTTGAGTGTGTGCACGACGCAAGCCCCCTCCGTTCTTTTTCTACTATCCTCGGCTGAAGACGGAGTCAGAGCAGTGCTCTTCTTTTCTGACAGGAAAACAAAACAAATAGCATAGTTAGTTCAGTAATCCTTCATAGTTTAGTCAGTTAATGATAGTTTCAGTGTTTACCTGGAAAAAAAAAAACCAAACCCGTGGCTTTTCTTTCAACATGCCGGGTTCTCCTGGCTTTAAGAAATGTGACTCATGCCATGACTCAATGTCTATTTCGGACGGACATGCCGCCTGTGTTAAATGTCTCAGAGACTCACGCAGCATAGAAGTGCCCGCATTGTCAAAATATGACAGCTGGGGCCAGAAAAGAAAAGACCGCAAAATGCGGCTAAAAAACTTCCTCTAGGAGAAATTCCTACAACCATTAGGGGACAAGTCTGAGAAGATACGGGGACAGTAAAGGCCTGTTGATAGGGCTGCTTTTCACCACCATGTAGAGGCTCACAAGTTTCGGGGGCTTCCCCGGCATGCTCGTTACTAGCGTTGCCCCAAGCTTCCCGTTCCCCAGTGCCGTCAGTCTCTGGCACCACAGAGAAATGCAAGACTACATCAGCCAGGGGAGCTGAGTCAGAGCCTAAGCGCTCCGCACAAGCTGGTGGCACTAAGGCAACGGCACCGACAAAGCTGCATATGCCACCATTGCCGGCACCTACAGGCACCCCTATGATGCCTGAGCAAGCTGTCCCTGGGCAGTTTGAACCCGAACGTGCTCCGGCACCGGAACATAAGAAAGCGTCATGTAAGACTTGTCGTTTACAAAAATCCCCACAGCCAGGTACTCCTCTGAGACCAGGAGCTTGTTCACCTCGCTCCTCTGTCCTCTCATGTTAATGTGCACAGCCACCCATGCCTACTACCCAAGAGATACAGGATCGGCATTGCCACAACACACAGCTACACAAGTTCCTCACACGCTCCCAGATCTACTAAACCAGACCAGGCAGTTTTTCAGATATTGCCCTCTCCACTAGCAGATCACCTAAAACAATTCCAAGAATTATTTAAATGTGTGGCTCAGTCACAGGACATTACACTCCAAGAGGTTCAAGACACACAATACAAATTACTTATGATACTACAACCCACAGCATCCTCAAAGATAGCCTTACCCATTAATGAAGCTATCTTGGAACCTTCAGAGGTGCTTTGCCAAACCTTAGCCTCTGTCCCCCTCCAACAAATCACAGGGTGGATAGAAAATACTTTTTCCCAGGAAAAGGCATGGATTTCCTCTTCACGCATCCCCAACCGAACTCACTAGTCGTAGACTCAGTTAATCACAAGTCCAAACAACCACAATGTAAGTCTACACCACGAGACAAGGAACATAAGTGGCTAGATATCTTTGGCCACCCTACAATTTAGGATATTGAATTATACAGCCCTCCTGGCTAAGTATGATCATGCCAACTACACTAGAATACAGGAACTGGTACATGACCTTCCTGAGAATGAGGGCACACCTCCAGTCCATTATCAAGGAGGGCCTATCCATAGCAAAAACTGCCCTACAGACTGCAGTGGATGTTGCTGACACAGCTGCCAGAGCCACAGCTACAGCAATTGTAATGCATAGGGTCTCATGGCTACAATCATGAGTCCCCCAAAGAATTACAATCTAAAGTGGAGGACCTCCCCTTTGAGAGAAACCAGCTGTTCGCTACAAAGACAGACGAAGTCCTACAGTCAATGAAGGACTCGCGTACCACACTCTGCACTGTGGGGATGTACACCCCACCAAACTAGAGATGCAAATACACTCCCTACCAAAGACCAGGGGACTATAACTACTACAGACGACAGCAGAGGCCATATGAGAACCAGGCCCAAGCAACGCTCCAACAGAAAGAGGACTCAACAGAACCTGTCTTCTAATGGCCAGTCGACTTCACACAAACAAAAAATTTGAAGTCTTGGTTGGGGGGAGGGGGGTGAGCGACCACCCTATAGATCCAGTACATCCAAATGTCACCTTCCATCACCGCCTGAGACCCTTCTACCAAGAATGGGCCTACATCACTACAGACAAGTGGGTCCTGGAAATTATCAAATCGCGCTAAACAATCCCCTTCACAACCACACCCCCTACCCAATCCCCTACCCTGTCCCTCTTCAGGGACCTATCTCACAAGCCCCCACTACAAGCAGAAGTACAAAAGCTACTCACCCTAGGGGCAATAGAACCAGTTCTCACAGAATATTGAGAAAGAGGGTTCTATTCCAATTATTTCCTAACAGCCAAGAAGACAGGGGCTGGAGCCAGTCTTGATTCTCAGGAAACTCAACAAGTTCATCCTCAACACAAAATTCAGAATAGTGACCCTTTCAGCTATCATAACTGCACTGGACAAAGGGGACTAGTTCTTAGCCCTTGACTTTCAGGACTCATATTTTCATGTAACCATCCATCCTGCTCTCTGGAGTTTTCTCAGTTTTGTTGTAAGTCAGGACCGTTACTAATACCAGGTCCTCCCCTTTGGTCTTTCCGCGGCCCCTAGAGTGTTCTTGAAGACATTAGCCATGGTCACGGCTTTTCTCAGAAGACATAACATCAGCATCTTCCCTTATCTTGATGACTGTTTAATCAAGGGATCCACATGTGAACAAAATATAGCTATGACTATCACTACCAGAGAATGCTTTTCCCCGACTTGGCCTACTTATCAATATACACTAGTCCACCATGCAGCCCACATAAATGATAGAATTTATCAGAGCACTTCTAGATTCAGTGACAGCAAGAACCTACCTGCCTACAAAGATTCAAGGCGCTATGCAACCTTATTTGGGGGGGGGAGGGTCAAGCATACTCCCTTTTCCACATCCTGTATGTGCCTCCAATTACTGGGACACACGGCTGCTACAACCTTTGTAGTTCTATTTGCGAGGCTACGCATGCACTGCCTACAGCGTT
The DNA here is from genome assembly GCA_019425775.1 of Rafetus swinhoei. Taxonomy (NCBI): domain Eukaryota; kingdom Metazoa; phylum Chordata; order Testudines; family Trionychidae; genus Rafetus; species Rafetus swinhoei. The sequence goes on from CM033426.1 coordinate 36,639,802, forward strand.
GGCTCGCGCAACGACATGCATTCCAAACTGACGCTGCCTCGCAAGGCGTCTCACACTTCTGCCAGTTCTACAATCTCTCAACTGGTAGACTTTTCCAAGCAACCTACTTGCCGGCATGCCCTTCCACCGCCCAGATCTGTCAGTAACGATAATGATGGATGCATCACTTCTGGGCTGGGGTGCCCATTGTGGCACAATGACAATACAGGGCAGATGGTTCCAACAGGAGAGGCACCTTCATATCAACATCCTGGAGCTCAGGGTCTTTCGCAAGGCATGCTCTCACTTCCTTCCATGATAAAAGGCAAAACCATTTGTGTCCTCACAGACAACACACCCTCTATGTTTATGTCAATTGATGGGGGTGCCCAGTCACGCGCACTATGTGTAGAAGCAATCAAATTTTGGAACTGATGTATCAGGAACCACATAACTCCGACCACCACATAAATACCAGGACAGCAGAATGTGAGGGCTGACAAACTGAGCAGATGCTTCTCAGAGCAACACGAGTGGGAGCAACACCAGTGTTCTCTCAGTTTTTCGCAAGTGTGGATTCCCAGTTACAGACTTTTTTGAAACAGTACTCAACCGCAAATGCCACAGGTTCTGCTCCTGAGCAGGGCTGGGCAGGCAAGAGATCGGACTGGGACGCCTTCACCATTCGCTGGACAGCTCTCCTATTTTCCGCCTTTCCACCAGTCCCCCTACTCTCCAGGGTAATCAACAAGATTCGGTCCGACCAGGCCACAGTAATTCTGATAGCCCCCGTCTGGCTGAGACAACCCTGGTTCCCTTATCTGCACTACCTTTCAATAGAGCAACCGATCCCCCTCCTTATGGTGCTGCACCTCCTAACGCAACATCACCATCCATCTGCCGTCCAGACCTGGAATCTCGAGAGGTGTGCTGCTTACCGGAACTCGAATTCAGGAAGTGACTGAGAGTCTTACAAAACTGATCAAACCTTTGGATCGCTAGCCCTTCCTGCTTCTCCATGTGGGAACGAATGATATGGCCAAGAATGACCTTGAGCGGGTTACTGCAGATTATGTAGCACTAGGAAGAAGGATCAAAGAATTGGGAGCACAAGTGGTGTTCTCATCGATCCTCCCTGTTGAAGGGAAAGGACTGAGCAGGGATTGTTGAATTGAGGAAGTAAATGCATGGTTGCGCAGGTGGTGTCGGAGAGAGGGCTTTGGTTTCTTCAACCATGGGACTGTTCCGGGCGCAAGGATTGTTAGGAAGAGAAGGGATCCACCTAACAAAGAGAGGAAGGAGCATCTTCTTGAGCAGGCTTGCAAACCTATTGAGGAGGGCTTTAAACTAGGTTCGTCGGGGGACGGTGACCAAAACCCTGAGGTGAGTGGGAAAGTCAGATACTAGGAAGAAATGCAAAGAGGAACGAGCAACAAAGGAGGACCTCTGATTTGAATGGAGAAGGTAGGGCGATCGACTGGTTATCTGAGGTGTTTGTACACCAATGCGAGAAGCCTGGGCAACAAACAGGAAGAATTGGAGGCCCTGGCCCAGTCCGAGAAATATGATTTAATTGGGAAAACAGAGACTTGGTGGGATGACTGGAGCACTGTCATGGAAGGGTATAAATTGTTCAGGAAGAACAGGCAGGGGAGAAAAGGAGGAGGAGTTGCACTGTATGTGAGAGAGCACTATGATTACTCAGAACTCCAGTATATAGAGGGAGAAAAGCCTGTTGAGAGTCTATGGGTTAAGTTTAGAGGTGCAAACAACAGCAGTGATGTTGTGGTTGGTGTCTACTGCAGGCCACTGAATCAGGTGGATGAGATAGATGAAGCTTTCTTCAGACAACTGAGAGAAGCTTCCAGATTGCAGGCCCTAGTTCTCGTGGGGGACTTTAATCACCCTGACATCTGTTGGGAGACCAATACGGCAGTACACAGGCAATCCAGGAAGTTTTTGGAGCATGTTGGGGATAACTTCTTGGTACAAGTGCTGAAGGATCCGACCAGGGGCCGTGCGCAGCTTGACCTCCTGCTCACAAACAGGGAGGAACTAATAGGGGAAGTAGAGGTGGGTGACAACTTCGGAAGCAGTGATCATGAGATGATAGATTTCAGGTTCCTGACCAAAGGAAGAAAAGAGAGTAGAAAAATACACACCTTGGACTTCAGAAAAGTAGACTTTGACTCTCTCAGAGACCTGATGGGCAGAATCCCCTGGGATGCTAACATGAAGGGGAAAGGAGTCCAGGAGAGCTGGCAGTATTTTAAAGAAGCCTTATTGACGGTACAGAAAGAAACCATCCTGATGCATAGCAAGAGAAGCAAACTTGGTAGGAGACCGGATTGGCTTACAGGGGAAATCCTTGGCGAACTTAAGCACAAAAAGGGAGCTTACAAAAAGTGGAAACTTGGACAAATGACCAGGAAGGGGTATAAATATATAGCTCGAGAATGCCGGGGGGTTAGCAGGAAGGCGAAAGCGCAATTGGAATTGCGACTAGCAAAGGATGTGAAGGATAACAAGAGAGGTTTCTACAGGCATGTTAGCAAGAAGGTGATCAGAGAGGGTGTGGGGCCCCTATTGGATGAGGGCGGTAACCTAGTGACAGATGATGTGGGGAAAGCTGAAGTACTCAGTGCTTTCTTTGCCTCTGTCTTCACGGACAAGGTCCGCTCCCAGACTAATGCGCTAAGTGATGCAAGATGGGATGAAGATGGTCAGCCCTTGGTGGGTAAAGAACAGGTTAGGAACTATCTAGAAAAGCTAAACGTACACAAATCCATGGGTCCGGACTTAATGCATCCGAGGGTACTCAGGGAGTTGGCAAATGTCATTGAGGAGCCTTTGGCCATTATCTTTGAAAACTCGTGGAGATTGGGAGAGATCCCGGGTGATTGGGAAAAGGCAAATGTAGTGCCCAATTTCAAAAAAGGGAAGAAGGACGATCCAGGGAACTATAGGCTGGTCAGTCTTACCTCAGTCCCTGGAAAAATCATGGAAGGGATCCTTAAGGAATCCATTTTGAGTCACTTGGAAGAGGGGAAAGTGATCAAGAATAGTCAGCATGGATTCACAAAGGGCAAGTCGTGCCTGACCAATCTGATTAGCTTCTATGATGAGGTAACTGGCTCTGTGGATGTGGGAAAGTCAGTGGATGTGATATACCTTGACTTTAGCAAGGCTTTTGATACGGTCTCCCACAATATTCTTGCCAGCAAGTTAAGGGAATGTGGATTGGATAAATGGACAGTAAGATGGATAGAAAGCTGGCTAGAAGGCCGGGCCCAGCGGGTAGTGATCAACGGCTCGATGTCAGGATGGCGGTCGGTTTCTAGCGGAGTGCCCCAAGGTTCAGTTCTAGGACCGGTTTTGTTCAATATCTTTATTAATGAGCTGCATGAGGGGATGGATTGCACCCTCAGCAAGTTTGCAGATGACACTAAGCTAGAGGGAGAGGTAGATACACTCGAGGGCAGAGATAAGGTCCAAAGTGACTTAGACAAATTGGAGGATTGGGCCACAAGAAATCTGATGAGGTTCAACAAGGACAAGTGCAGAGTCCTGCACTTGGGACGGAAGAATCCCAAGCATTGTTACAGGCTGGGGACCAACCAGCTAAGTAGTAGTTCTGCAGAAAAGGACCTGGGGATTACAGTGGATGAAAAGCTGGTTATGAATCAACAGTGTGCCCTTTTAGCCAAGAAGGCTAATGGCATATTAGGTTACATTAAGAGGAGCATTGCCAGCAGATCTAGAGATGTGATTATTCCCCTTTATTCGGCTCTTGTGAGGCCACATCTGGAGTATTGTGTCCAGTTCTGGGCCCCCCACTACAAAAAGGATGTGGACGCATTGAAGAGGGTCCAGGGGAGGGCAACCAAAATAATTAGGGGGCTGGAGCATATGACCTACGAGGAGAGGCTGAGGGAGTTGTGCCTGTTTAGTCTGCAGAAGCGAAGAGTGAGGGGGGATTTGATAGCAGCCTTCAACTTCCTGAAGGGAGGTTCCAAAGAGGCTGGAGAAAGGCTGTTCTCAGTAGTGACGGATGGCAGAACAAGGAGCAATGGTCTCAAGTTGCAGTGGGAGAGGTCCAAGTCGGATATTAGGAAAAACTATTTCACTAGGAGAGTGGTGAAGCACTGGAATGGGTTACCTAGGAAAGTAGTGGAGTCTCCATCCCTAGAGATTTTTAAGTCTTGGCTTGACAAAGCCCTGGCTGGGTTGATTTAGTTGGGATTGGTCCTGCCTAAGGCAGGGGGCTGGACTTGATGACCTTCTGAGGTCTCTTCCAGCTCTATGGTTCTATGATTCTATGATCGCGGCAAGACGTGCCCTGTGAACATGAAAACCCTGAAACTCACAGCATGGCTGCTTCATGGTTCCAAAATGAGGAACTTACCTGTTCAGACAGGGTCAAACACATCCTATTGAACAGTTGATGGCCCTCCATGAGACGCACCTACCAAAACAAATGGAGACATTTTCAACAGTGGTGCACGATTCAGTTTACATCCCAATACCACCCCCATACCTACTGTATTAGAGTACCTCATGGACCTCAGTGATACAGGTCTTTCCATCAGCTTGATCCATGTACATTGGCGGCAGTCACAGCTTTCCATGAACCCTTGGATGGCTTCTCTCTCTTCACGCATTCAGTGATGAAGCGATTCCTTATAGGTCTGCAAAAAACGTGCCCAAACCTGCACCTTCCAGTGCCACCTTGGGACTTAAACCTTGTCCCTGATGCACTCACCAGGTCACCCTTTGAACCACTAGCCACTACATCACCACAATACGTGTCCATGAAGTTGGCCTTCATAATTACAATAACATTAGCAAGACATGTAAACGAAATTGCAGCCCTCATGGCTGACCCACCTTTCACTACATTTATGAAGGAGAAAGTTATATTCAGGCCTCACCCTAAGTTCCTCCCCAAGGTCATATCCGACTTCCACCTAAATGAACCCACCTTCATATTTTCCTAAACCTCATACCTCTTCCAAAGAGTCCATCTTGCACACATTGGTGCAAGACGTGCTATTGCATTCTACTTAGATAGAACTAGAGAGACCAGAAAGTTGGATAGGCTCTTTGTCTCTTGATCTGGGCCACGTAGGGGAACAGCCGTCTTGGCACAACGTATATCCAAATGGATTGCCAGTTGCATATATACAGCTTACGAACTTTGTGGGAAGCAGCCACCGCAGATTATCAGGTCTCACTCCATACGTGCGATGGCTACAACAACAGCCTTCCTCCATAACGTATCGTTGGTGGACATTTGTAGAGCTACTACATGGTCCTCCCATCACACCTTCGCACAACATTACACTCTACAGAAAGGACCCATACCCACCACATCGCTGGCAGATGGGGTCCTTCCTTCTTCTATATAAATGACTCCAATGTCCACCACCATTTGGTGGGTACTGCTACTGAGTCACCTTAGTGGAGCACCCACTGCGACACCACTCGATGAAGAAGTTGTTACTCATCCTGTGCAGTAACAATGGTTCTTCAAGATGTGTGTCCCTGTGGGTGCTCCACTACCCTCCCTTCCTCCCTTCTGCTTGGAGTCCTTTAAGGGATGTTGGATAGAAAAGGAATAGAGGGGGCTTGCACCACGTTCGCACTCAACGAACGGCAGGAGCGTGAGGCATGGAGTGCACAGGCCCAGCACGAGAGGCACTTACCAAAAATCTCAGATCAGCGGCGCGAAGACACACCAAGATCTGAGTGGAACACCCACAGGGGGAGACATCTCGAAGAACTATTGTTACTGCACAGGGTGAGTAACTTCTTCAAGAGAGAGAGATGTCCCTGGGGGTGCTCCACAGTAGGTCTAGGTGCGTCCCAGCTCCTCAAAGTGGATTTTTTATAGCAGTGCATTGGGGCTGAGCACATGCGGTGCGCGCAGGTCCCCCTGGTGCCATTGCACATGTGCAGCCACCCTCCCTTCAGTTCCTGGCTCCGAGCAGACCCCCACAGCCAAAGTGGATAAACTCCCTAAGTCCCCAAAGAAACTGGCCATCTCGCTGCCGCGACACCCACGCTCGCCTAACTGGCACTCAGTTGAGACGCAGTTGGGTAACCCTGACAAGCAACACTTCAGTACCTATGGCCGACCAGGTACCTCCGGTGAGCCCCGCCGCCATCATACAAGCGCTGTACAGGGCGCCCAACCTGAGGTGACCTGCTCACAGGCCATCTAGTGCCTACCTCAACTAGCTCGGCACCACGCACGGCACCAACAACCACCGCGCAGAGTACAGCAGCGCCTGAAATGCTTGCTACGGCACTGCAACAGTTGGTAGGGCAGACACACGGCACGGCGCTGCGCCCTCCCCGTTGCCAATAGCAACCCCCTACACTGCGTGCTCTGCTCCTCTGGCACTGCAATTGCTCTCCTCCTGTATAGCAACTGAACTCTCCGTATCACATACTGCTACCATTAGTTACGGGGAACACAGACCTGGCTTTCTCTTCTACCCTAAACTCTCCATTTCTGAGTGATGACAAACAACCTCACTCACCACTATCTAATGACAGAGACTCACCGTCTCCCCTATCAACTGTAGGGGACAACAACTTAGCAGTTTTCTCACCACAGCTATCTCCACGTACAGCCGCGTCTGGAATGTCGTGTAGTTCCGTCCAGCCTGACTTTACCAGAGCACCCATGACTCCCTGGGCACCATACCCATGGATGCTACCACCAATGCCTTATCCACCCCAGTGGTAATTGTGGAACCAGTGGCCTCAACAACACAAGAAAAGACGGCATAAAACCAAACACATGACAAAAGCTCCCTCTCCTCTCACCCAATCACCTCAAATGGCTTTGAGGAATGATGATACTGAAGAACATCACTCCCTGAATTTGGCTTCAGGGGTATTATTAGGCACAAATTCACCATCCAGTACAGATGAGGCCATCATGCCACCATCCTCGGCAACCACCGAGGACTTTTCTTCCTTCCAGCATCTTTTCAAAAGAGTTGCAACTGACTTGAACATCCCCATGGAGCAGGTGTAGGATACGCAGCACAAACTCACAAATATCCTTCAGGCGACACCTTCTGCAAAAATTTCCTTGTCAATCAACCCAGCCATACTTGAACCGGCCAACATCTTGTGGCAAACACCTGCCTCAATTCTACCTACCTGTAAAAAGGCAGACCGCAAGTGTTATGTCCCACCTAAGGGTTCAGAATTTCTGTTTACTCATCCACCACCGAACTCACTGGTAGTGGACATGGCTCAGCAGAGGAGTAAGCAACAAAACCATTCTGCACCGTCTGATAAGGACAATGAAAGACTTGACTTACTGGGGGGAAAAGTGTATGCCTCAGCCACGCTACAAATGAGAGTAACTAACTATGCCACACACCTCAGCAAATATGACTTCAGCAATTATGCAAAGTTCAGCACCTTTATTGATGATATACCAGACAATAAAAAGGCACAATTTAGAGTGATTGTCGTGAAAGGCCAGGCAATATCACGCACAGCCCTGCAAGCAGCTTTGGACGCAGCTAATACGGCTACAGAAACAACAGCCATGGCAGTTGTCACATGACGAGCCTCATGGTTCAATTCATCGGCCTTCTCTCGCCAAATCCAACCATCAGTTGAGGACCTGCCGTTTGAGTGTGAGAAGCTCTTCTCATGAAAAACAAGCTAGGTCCTCCACTCACTGAAAGACTCCATCCAGACACCTGGAACAAGGACAAGACAGTACAGATATCAGCCATACCAAAGACCAAAATACCCACAATCTATGTACCACTACCAAAGGTAAGACCACCCATCATACCAACAACGTGGCCGTAGCAGACAACAGTGGCAGTCCCAAACCCGTACTTTCAGACGCCCGTCCCAGCCAAATAAGCAAATTTGAGCCATCTCTTGAGAGACTGAAAACCACATTACCTCCTCCAGAGCTCCTAAATATGATCAAACCCTTTAATTATTGCCTGCTGCTATTTCTTGAAAAGTGGCATGCCATCACATCTGAGAAGTGGGTGATACAGACAATCTCCTTGGGGTACACCATCCCTTTCCTTTCCCTCACCCCATCCACTCAACCTGTCCCTCTTTAGGGACCCCCTCATGAGATCATACTGCAGCAAGAGGTGGATCACCTGCTGTAACTAGGAGTTCCACTGGACTGGCTTCTACTCCCATTATTTCCTCACAGAGAAAAAAACCGGCAGGTGGCGCCCGATTCTTGACCTAAGGGTGTTAGCAAATTAAATTAATCAAAAGACTAAAAATTCAAAATGGTCACACTGGCTACCATTAAACCCACTCTGGAATTTGACGACTGGTTTTCGTGTCTCGACCTACAATATGCATACTTTCATGTGTCCATACGACTTGCTCACAGGCGTTTTCTCCGTTTTACCTTAGGTTCACAATACTACCAATATACAGTCCTTCGGTCTCTCCACAGAACCAAGGGTTTTTTCCAAGGTGCTGGCAGTGGTCATGGCTCATTTCAGGAAGTGTGGAGTCACCATTTATCCGTACTTCGACAATTGCCTCATCAAGGCAAGAACCAGAAACGATTTCTACCACTGTACTCACATGGTCCAACATTGTTTCCATTCACTAGGACTTCTCATAAACTAGAGCAAATCAATGCTCACACACACTCAATCCATTCAATTTATTGGTGCCCATCTCAATTCCATCACAGCTATAGCCTCTCTACATACTGACAGGTTTCTCAGGATCAATCAACTAGCACATTCGCTCCATGTAATGTCATCAGTCACAATCCACGACTGCCTACAACTTTTCTGTCCCATGGCATCGTGCAACCCTGTGGTCCCCAATGCACGCCTATTTATGAGGTGTATCCAGGGTTGGCTCAGGCTCAATACAAGCCCAACATCCACCCGATGACCAAAACACTCACTCCCACACGTGGTAAACACATCACTACACTGGTGGACAAAACTGCACAACCTCTGCAGGGGCATACATTTTCAAAATCCAGAGCCCACACTGGTCATTACCATGGATGCCTCTCTCACTGGGAGGGGAGTACACATGAAACCACTCACAACACAGGGCCTATGGACTTCAGCAGAGCGGACATTACACATCAGTGTCCTCGAACTCAGAGCTGTACAGTTAGCATGCTAGCATCTCCTTCCCCACATCATGGGAACCCATGTCAGAATTTATACGGACAATACAGCATGTATGTTCTACATAGGCAGGGAGGTGTGCGATCACAGGCCCTCTGCAAGGAAGCCATAATGCTCTGGAACTGGTGTCTCACCCGCAACATCTCCATAAATGCATGCCACCTCCCTGGTGCCCTCAATACAACAGCGACCGCCCTCAGCAGAGCCCTACCTCACGACCATGAGTGGGAACTCGACAGCACAGTTCTGAGGGACATATTCACGCAATGAGGACATCCTCATATAGACTTATTTGCCACCAAAGCAAACAAGAAATGTCCACTGTACTGCTCCAGAGCAGGCATGGGGAAGCAATCCCTTGGAGATGCTCTCATCCTCAAATGGGACTTGCCCTTACTCTACATGTTCCCCCCTTTTCCCGTCTTCAACAGAATACTCATAAAAATATGGAGGGACAAGGCGAGAGTAATCCTCATAGCATCTTGCAGGCCATGACAACCATCGTTTCCCCTCCTATACAGAATGGCACGATACCACCCAATCACCCTTCCTCACAGCCCGACTATACTATCTCGATGGGGAATCACTTCTTCTCCCCTTCCCCCCCCCCCCAGTTTCTGACTCTCCACCTCAAAGCATGGTACCTCGATGGTTCACAGGCGTAGAACTGCAATGCTCACAGCAGGTGCACAGTGTCCTTTTACACAGCAGGGCTCCTACAACAAGAAAGACACATTAACAAATGGACTCGCTTTACACGTTGGGCAGCCTCTTGCAATATACCACCACAGGATGCACTACTTCCCACAATCCTAGATTATCTACTGCATCTCAAACAATCGCAACTCTCCTTGAGCCCGATCAGAGTCCATTTGGCAGCAATAACAACTTTCCACACACCAGTTGATGACACCACAGTGCTCCATAATCCAGTAACTAAGCGGTTCCTTAAAAGGCCTACAGAACCTCTACCCAGGCATTGACGCTCCTTGGGAACCATGGGAGCTGCACCTGGTGCTGACTACGCTTACAGAACCTCCATTTGAACCCATGGCCACATGCTCTTTATTACACCTAACCCTAAAGACAGCATTCCTAGTTGCAATAACGTCAGTATGCAGAGTGGGTGGGATGGCCGCCCTAATGGCTGACCCACAGTTTACTATCTTTTTCTAAGGACAAAGTCTTCCTGCGAATGCACCCCAAGTTCTTACCCAAGGTGCACTCTCCTTTCCACTTAAACCAAATTGTACACTTACCTGTATTCTCAAAGCCTCATGCCAATGCCTTCAAGGCACAAATGCATACCCTTGATGTCAGAAGGGTGCTCTCCTTCTGCATCCACAGAGCAAAACGCTTCAGATTGTCTCCACGACTCTTTGTTACCATTGCTGGTCACAACAAAGGAAGCCAAATATCATCACAAAGATTATCACATTGGCTCTCTGACTGCATTGCCACATGCTACTCGCTTAACAACTGATCACCACCTATGTCTGAGCACATTCAACCAGAGCAGTTGCCACCTTGGTCGCTTATCTTAAGAATGTCCCCATCAATGACATATGTGCTGCTGCCACATGGGCATCAGAACACACTTTTGTGAAGCTTTATGCATTTTTCTCCGGACCTTTCCACTACACTAGAGTAGCAAAAGCCGTACTGCAAGCAGTGTACCTACCTGATCTGAAGTCCCTGACTCCATAACATAAATTGCTTTGTAGTCACCTACTATGGAGTACCCCAGGGACGTCTCTCAAAGAAAAAGAGGAGGTTACTCACCTTCCTGTAACTGACGATCTTCGAGATAAGTGTCCGTGCGGATGCTCCATTACCCTCCCTTCCTCCCCTCTACTTCAGGGGGGGAAAAAAAGAGAGAGAAGTTGTTCTCCTATGCCGGGTTCCGGATAGAGAAGGAACTGAAGGGAGGGTGGCCGTACATGCACAATGGCTCCGGGAGCATAGGGGCTGCACGCACCGCTCCAATGCACTGTTATAAAAAATCTGCTCTGAGGCGCTGGGAGGCACCAACACCTTCTGTGGAGCACCCCCAGGGATGCTCATCTCGAAGAACGTCAGTTACAGGAAGGTGAGTAACCTTCTCTTCTGTCCCCTGTCTCCCCTCCCACTGACAGCATAAGGGCAAGGGAATGTTAGCCTTAGCACAGGGAACATAGCAGCATTGCCAGCAAATTTACACAGATGCCTGGCCCAGCAATTGCATGACACTTCGTGAGATCTTTGAGGCAGATTACTATGAGGTAAGAGATTGCATTGACGCCCTGTTCAATGTCTAAGCAGCCTTGTGTTAGTGGTAGCACTCTTAAGATCCATGTGTCCTTTCTCTAACTTTCCCGCTCCTCGCTTGAATGCTTCCAGAAATCAAACTCACTTACCAGACGCATCCTCCAGAGCCTCCTTTTGCTGCAAATGACTTGCCTCATTGGAGGTACAGAACAGCTCCTAACTGCAAACATGTGGATGCCGAGTCCTACTCTGGGTCTGCTCCCCTGAGCACATTCATCCAGCTGTTTAGCCTCTTCAGTAATTTCATCACTTTTCCTTCTTTGCAGGGCAATAGTACTAACTTTTACAATTTCATGTAAGTTTGTAAGAAAAGCAAACAAGCTTGTGAGTAACTAACTTTACTCATGTGTATTCTCATTGGCTTGATGGGAGCAATTCACTTGAGTAAAAGTAAGCACAAATAAAAGTGATTGCAGGATTGAAGCTTAAAGTTTTATGATTTTTTTTTAACGAGGTAATGAAGTGACTAGCCACCTGGGGCTGCAGCTAAATGAAGTGGGGAAGGGAGGAACTCTAATTTTAAACTAATGATCTTTTTTCCCCATGTTCTCATATAAATCACTCTTTGAAATCAACCCAGTAAAATTCACACAGCCCAACCAAACTCTAAAGAGGGCTGGGGTCTACTCGGACTCCAGCAAAAAGGAAATTTTAGAAAAATCAATTTGAGTTTTTTTTCTCCAGTACAGAATGAGCTACTTGGAGCTAATGGTCTTGCTTTTGAAAATATTGACCTGTATCTTGATGAGGTCATAATGAGATTCCTTTCCAGTATTACTCCTAATTTAGTTGGTAATTGATAGACCTTCTTGTCCTATTCTAAAAAATCTGCTTAAATTACTCAATCATACACCTTCTAAATTGCATTAATCTAAGGAACATCTGAAAGAATGTGTGATGAAAGTTCCAAGGAACTTTGTTCTTCAAGAGCCATCTGTTAAATTATCAAAGAGAAAAAAGGGAAATAAGAAGAGTACCATCTCAGTCTCCAGCATGCGTAGGGTCTTTACTCTCATTGATTTCATCTGCCTGTTCAGCCAGGGTAATGTCATAATAAAGAAATCCTGGAATAAATACCATTTGTGCTTCAGTCTCTAAGATGCATAATGTGTTTATTCTCAGATCTTTGCCGGGTGTGTCTATTCCTAACAATAAATCATTAGCTCCAAAGGCTACTCTTGCAAATTGGACACCAGTGTCTCTTGGATCGCAGCTACTGAGTGTAATGTATATTGTTCTTTGAGGAGTATCCCCATGGGTGCTCCACCTTAGGTGCATTAGCGCCACTGCACCCCAATCAGAGATTTGTGATAGCAGTGCCCGTGGCCGGCAGCACATGGAGAGTGCTGGTGCGAGTGGTCTGAGTTAGCTCCTCCTCATGTGCAGCCAGCCATCCTCAGTTCCTTCTCAACCACTGCCGGCTTCAGTCGCATCTCAGCAGTTGCGCTCTTTACCTCACTACTAAACTACTTGTGTAGATAGTTAGACAACAGTTATCACAAAAGTTATAGTATTAGTAGATAGTTATTGCTTCATTACCTTTGTACTTTAAAAAAATTATTTTGTTATTTTCATTTCTTACGTAGAATAATAAATTAGGAATAGACAGGTAATTGAACTCTCGGTGATAATACACGCCGAAATCTTGCCTTTCTGGGACATGCCGGGCTCACAAACATACTACATACATCTCCACACATGAAACTAGCTCTCCCAATAAATGAGACTCTCATGGACCCGGCTAAATATATCTGGCAAACGCCGGCCACAATATCACCGACCTGCAAGAGGTCAGATTGAAAATAATGTGTCGCCCCTAAAGGAGCAGAATTCCTATTCTCCCACCCATCTCTGAATTCATTAGTGGTGGATGCAGTTAACCAAAGAGGCAAGCTACCCGAACTGTCCCCTACAACTGGGACTGGAAGAGGCTGGACACAATGGTCAGAAAAGCATACTCATCGGCAAGCCTCCAGCTCTGGATAGCCAATTAAACGGCATTATTAGCAAAATACACACATCACACTTTTGATCAATTAGCTGTCTTTATTGAATCCCTTCCAGATAACAAAAGGGCTCAATTCAAGTCCATTTTACTGGAAGGGTCACTAATTTCTAGAACAGCTTTACAGGCCATGCTGGATTCCACAGACACAGCAACCAGATCCTTGGCCTCCGCAGTAGTGATGAGGTGAGCATCCTGGCTTCAGCTCTCAGGATTCCCAAGAGCGGTGCAGTCAATGGTCGAGGACCTGCCATTCGACGGGATCAAGCTCTTCGCCAAGTCCACAAATGCCTTCTTACACACCCTAAAGGACTCACGAGCAACATTAAAGACTCTGGGCATCCATGCACCTGTTACAAAGAGAAAGCAGGACAGACTATTTACACAGAGGTACAGATCCACACCCTTTAACCAGCAGCACCGTTTCGACAACAGACTATGACCAAGATACAGGACAAGCACTTCCAGTACAGAGTGCTGCCTTTTGGACTTTCAAGAGCCCCATGAGTGTTCTCAAAGGTTCTATCAGTAGTAACTGCACACTTATGGAAAAGGGGCATCACTATATTCCCTTACCTAGACAACTGCCTAGTAACAGGCACCACAGAGCAACATACAACACAGGCAGTCAGCACCATCAGAGACCTATTCAACAACCTCGGAGTCCAGATAAACATAGCAAAGTGCACAGACCCCAATTCTGACATTAGAGTTTATAGGGGCGCAGTTAGACTGCACGAAGGCCATAGCCTCTCTACCAGAACACAGGTTCACAGCAATAAAAGACCTTATATCAACGGCGCAGGCCAGCCCAGTAGTAACAGCCAGACACTGCCTAAAAATTCTAGGCCACGTGGCCACGGCCACATTCGTAGTGCCACATGCCTGCCTCCACATGAGACCTCTACAAGCATGGCTTCACACAGTGTACAAGCCACGCACCCATCACATAAACAAACAACTCACCATACCAACCAGGATAAAGGCCTCCCTCACATGGTGGACCCTGCATGACAATATATGTGCTGGAGTTCCCTTCCAAAGAACCCCACCATCAGTAACGATCACTACAGACATTTCATTAATGGGCTGGGGCGTACTTCTGGGCCATCGAGTAATACAGGCTCAATGGACCAAGTACAATACAGGGAAACACATCAACCTGCTTGAACTCAGGGCAGTAAGAAACGCATGCACATATTTCCTCCCACTCATGCAGGACAGAACAGTCCAGATCCTTGCAGACAATATAACTACAATGTACTATATCAACAGATAGGGAGGGAACAGGTCATACAAACTTTGCCAAGAAGCAGTCCACTTATGGGAGTGGTGCATTCCAAGGAATATACACCTTGTCACAACTTACATCCCAGGCAAGGACAATACTCTAGCAGACATCCTAAGCAGGCAATTCCCGCAAAACCATAAATAGGAAATAAACCCTTCAGTGCTGACCTTCCTCTTCAAGAAGTGGGGGTTCCCATCAGTGGATCTATTTGCCACACACGACAATGCCCGTTGCCCACAGTATTGCTCCAGAGTGTACATAGGGTACAACTCCCTAGGGGATGCCTTCGCCATACTGTGGAAGGCACATCTGTACTACACATTCCCCCCGTTTCCACTGATACAACGTGTAATCTTCAAGATCAAACAAGACAGGGCCAGAGTAATTCTTATAGCACCCAACTGGCCCAGACAAACATGGTATCCATACCTCTTGCAGATGAGCATCCAATCACCGAATCGCTTCCCACCAGTCCGAGCTCTGCTTACACAATGCAACGGTCAGCTTCACCATCCCAACATATGAACACTTCATCTCCAAGCATGGATGTTAGCAGGCTAAACGACATGGAATGGGCCCTACCAGAACCAGTGCAACACATCCTCAAAAATTCCAGGAGACCTACAACAAGGAAAACACAGACAGAAATGGAAGTGCTTCACAACTTGGTGCTCGACCCACAAGTATGAGCCAGTCCATACACACATAACACACGTACTACAGTATCTGTTAGACCTGCACACTGCAGGCCTCTCCCTGAGCTCTATAAGAGTACACCTCACCTCCATGTCGGCCTTCCACCCCCCACTGCAATTACACTCTGTCTTTACCCACCCATCTGTCAAAAGGTCTACAAAACATGTTCCTGCCACTTAAAGACCCAACACCAGCATGGGATTTAAATCTTGTACTGTCAATGCTCGTGGGCAGGCCCTTCAAGCTGCTAATTACATGCTCTTTATTACGCCTCTCGATGAAGGTTGCATTCCTTGTCGCAGTTACTTCTCCAAGATGGATAGGAGAATTGGGGGCTCTCATTTCAGACCCACCATACACAATATTCCACAAAGACAAAGTAGTTTTGAGAACACATCCTAAATTCATCCCAAAGGTACTTACCTCCTTTCATTGAAATGAAACAGACTTACCTGTCTTCTACCAAAGGGAGAAGGCGCTTCATACTTTGGACATCCACAGGGCACTTGCCTTTTACTTACAACGCACAAAGCCATTCCGCAAATCTTCATGATTATTCATCTCATCCACAGAGAGGTCACAGGGATTACCCATATCAAAACAAAGGCTATCTAAATAGGTATCTAGCTGCATAGACTTGGCGTATACATTAGCACAAAAGGAGCCGCCTCCTAACATAAGAGCTCACTCCACAAAAGCCATGGCGGCTACAACTGCATTCCTACAAGGTGTTTCAATGGAACACATCTACAGGGCAGCCACTTGGGCATCTGTGCACACATTCATGCCACACTATGCCATCCAGACATTCGTAGACTCAGAAACAAAATTTGGCCAAACAATACTATCAGTCAGAGTCACACACACCGAAGCTCCCACCTCCTAACAGGACCACTGCTTCCTAATCTCCTAAAGTGGAGCACCCACAGGGACACTCCTTGAAGAAGAAGGGAAGGTTACTCACCTCTTCAGGAATTGGAGTTCTTCTAGATGGTTGTCCCCGTAGGTGCTCCATCATGCACCCTTCCTTCCCTCGATTTCGGACTTACATGCATACAGGTCATAGAAGGAACAGAGGACGACCAGCTGTGCATGCAGAGTAGCTAACTCAGACTGCTTGCTCCAGCACTTCATGCGTGCTGCCAGCCATGGGCACTTCTAGCACAAATCTCTGATCGGGGCACAGCGGCGCTGACACACCTAAGGTGGAGCTCACATGGGGACAACCATCTCGAAGAACTCCAGTTACTGCACAGATGAGTAACCTTCTCTTACTAACCCAGCTGTATCAATGAAACCTCAATCACAAGCCATATACCTGAAAGCAGATACCAAGTGCAGCAGTGAGTGTCTTCTCCAGCAGGGAGCACTGCAACCCAGCTTCCAGAGGATGATCTGTGCTGTTTGTCATTACTACAGGAGCAGCTTGCTTCAGCTCTCAAAGACCTAGAGGAGAGGGTTCCAAACAAGGCTCTGAATGGAGATGTGGATCTATTGCTCAGGGACACAACAGCAAGAAAATGGCAGGTGAGGGAGGGGAGAGTGAGCAGGTCACAGGTACACATAGGAGGGAAGAGGTAAGAAATCTAGATTAATTCTGTCAGGGTCCTAGCATAGAGCACCAGTGGTGGCTGTGTTTGGGGGTGGCCCCTTAGCTCTATGGGGTGCTGGTGACTCCTTTGGGAGCAACTAATGAGCAGTCCCCATCAGACACAATGTACTTATCTGTAGGCCTCCCTAGCTAGCTTTGTACAGATTCCCCACCCTGAGCATCTGGGGCAGCATGACTACTACCACACCCACATGGCACTGGCTCACTGAGACTGTACACCCCTCAGGACAAGGGAAAGGAAGAGGAGCAGCTGGCAGCAGGGGCAGAGAGGAGACTTCTGCAGCAGCGCCTAGCATGTCTACAGCGAGCTGTTGCAAGGCTGGAACATGACAAAACTCAGCTGGAGCAGCTCAACACCCAACTCAGGAAGACTCTAGAGCAGGTGAGCCAGGTTCTCTTTGAAACTCCCCAGGTCCCTCTGACACTAGGGATGACAGCCACACCTACATGTTCCATCACCACCTGACCAATCCCACGTGCTACATCGCCGTCTGCGTATGCCCACACCCTCAGGCACCACCTGCCCCTATACCTTATGCTCTGGCACCACCGGTCTATGCCCATCCCTCCCTCTGGCATTGCCTGCCCATTCCCCATGCAATTTGGCACCACCTGCCCATTGCACTCACATACATTTACTCCAATACCAGCTCCGCTTACCCTAGGGTAAAGCCCTTTCTGCCTCCTTTCCCTCTCCCCTGCCACCACTTGGAAGTAATTGCTTCTGATGGAGAACCTTCTCTGCCCCCGGTACTCCATGTTCTTTGAGTGACTGTTCATGTCCATCCACATTAGGTGTGTGTATTTTCTGCATGCAGCAGTTCAGGAAGATTGTCCCTGAGTAGTATCAATAGGGGAATGACTCTAGCAATCCCTGGAGTGGCACTCTTGTGGGTCTGTATAAGGGGGACTGCACGCTTCCCCCACTCTTCCTTCCTTCTTGCCACCAGTGATAGTACAACAGAACTGCTATGGCCTTGGCCAGTCTTGTTCTCCACTCATTTTGTGAATACAGTACTTTTCTTGTATACGTTTCTACATAGCTTTTATCACTTAGCGTTATATTTTTAGTAATAGTTTGTAGTTGTTCCCACAGACAGAGAGAGAGACATTTAACTTAGGGCTCTTCTAATGGAGTCAGCACTAAGCCCAGCACTAGAGCAGAGGACAGCCTCAGCTTTGAGCACCATGGCATTGGTGTGCAGTGCCCCAGGATTATCATCTTCACACTGGCACTGTTACCCCTAATCTGCTCCAATCAAGAAGGCATCAGTGAGGGGATGAGCTCCAACATCCTGTAAGGGAAAGGACAAGTTGGGAAGAGAGCTAATACCCATGATGGATGGCTCATCAACTTCATCTGGGAATCGGGGCCCAACCTCAAGTAGAGAGACCCAGCTGGAGGTGCCATTAACCCTGGAGGCCTTGCGGATGGAACAGGATATACAGGCCTTACTGGTGCCAGTGGCACTGACATTGGTGGCATTATGGTCCTTGGGCGAGCCCAAGTTTGGCTCTTTTCAGGGTCTCCTCCAGGGCCTCATTCACTGTCTAAGGGACCATCCCGCCAGTGCTGTCCCATGAAAAGCCTTCAGACCTTGGACATGGGGAGGCAGGCTTTGTGAATGCCCTTTAAGTTCCCCCACTTCTGGGTGCTAAGGGCAGGAGATGGGGTGATGCTCTTTAGAACTGTGGTGCAGACCAGTCAAGGCATATATCTGCAGGCTTGGGCATCAGGACAAACCCCCTGCATCTCAGAGACCTCAGCACTGCTCTTGGGACCAATGAGGCGAACAGTTACGCCAATACCAGCCCCCCCATCAAGCAGGTTGTCATGGTCTCAACAGTCCTCGGGCTGCTGCACTTGCTCTAGCTCCCGGTCCTGTGCAGTGGTCCTGGTACCCAGCAAGTGATGACAGGCATCGGTCTGCCTCACCCCAGTGATCTCTGAGATCCCATGGCAGACACTCACCTCACTCAGAGAGATCCTCCTGGGCTGTCAGTATTCACCACTGTGTAGGAGTCAGACAGAGACCTTCCTGCTCCTGGTCTCTGCATAGTGAGTGTGTGGCCTAGGAAGCTGGTACTGAGCAGGGCTCCTTGCCACTGGCTGAGGCGCCAGTGCCAACAGTGCCATCCTCATCTTCAGCACTGTGCCTTCCCACATGGTCACAGGGACAATGGCGGGTACCCTGGTACCACTGGAACCCATGGGGGTTCATTCAACCATCTAAGGCTGCCCCAAGGTTTCAGGTGTGCCTGAGAAACCATCAGTCTCAGTGTCCTGGCCCACACCAAGCGGGTGTAATTCCCTGATAGAGGAACGCTCCCAAATCCAGGAGGCTCTAGAAGGTCAGCAATTCTCCCATAGATATGGGAGGACAAAACTCACAGCACTGGCATCATCCTTGCCGTCCCTTGACAAGGCCATCATGAGTTCCCTCACCCTAGCAAAGCTACACCAAGCCTCTAATCTGGGGCTGCATGCAGAGGAGCTCGAGGTATCCACCAGCTCCCTATTTGATGTACTGAACTTCCCTGCTCCGGTCCTGGTGGCTTTACTCCTGTATGAGGGGGTTTGAAAATCACAAATGCCCTCTGCAAACCCCCTTGTCCTCACTACCCTTTTCTAAGAGTGCTGAACAGAAATACTTTGTTCTTTGGTGGTGGGTGTATAATTATTCATGGCCCTTCTCAGGCACAAAGACTCTGAGAAATTAGATTTGTTTGTGTGAAATATTTATTCATCCTCTGGCCTCCAGTTGTGGGTGGTCAATCACCAAGACTTCCTTGGCCACTACAATAATGGTGGACCATAACCAAATTTGAGGAATCACTTTCTGATGGCTCCAGACAGGAGATTAAGGTGATTCTGGAGGAGGGCACAGCTGCTGCTATGGTGGCCCTTGGTGTGGCTTTAGATGTGGCAACTCTGCAGAACACACAATGACATCTGTTATAGGTATAAGTACATAAGAATGGCCAGACTGGGTCAGACCAAAGATCCAGCTAACCCAGTATTCTGTCTTCTAACAGTGGCCAATGCCAGATGCCCTAGAGGGAATTAACAGAACGGGTAATCATCAAGTGGTCCCTCTCCATCCCAGCTGCTGACAAACAGAGGTTAGAGACACCAGTCCTACCAATCCTAGCTAATAGCCATGAATAGCCTAACCTCCATGAATTTTTCTAGTTCTTTTTTGAACCCTGGTAAAGTCCTGGTCTTCACAACATCCTCTGGCAATGTGTTAGACATCCTGGCTGCTCCTCTTCCACCTGTCATCAGAGACTCAGTAGTCAATGTAAGACCTTCCTTTTGATGGACATGCTACACAGGCTTAAGGACTCCCACACCGCTCTAAAAATTGTAAGTCAATATGTCCCTGTCTTGGGCTGGAAAAGGTTACAGTCCCAACGCCCTCTGAGTCAGGGGAGCCAATTGCATTAGGAACCACCAGCAAAAAAACCAGGGGCTTACAAGCACCAGTTGAGTCAACCAACCCCCTTGGGCCTATTGGGTTCGACCCTTTTCAAGCAGGGAGCTAAGAAATCATTTTGAGGTTGTGCCCAAGGGTGACACACTGGACTTTCCCATGGAACCAGTTTCCCCTTTGTTTGGCAGCCGCCTCTACCTTTTCTTCCTGCCATAGTGTCGTACTGCTGGATCCTGAACAGAATCTCACAGGGTTATACCTCCCAGATCCTTTCCCCCTCCACCCACTTACCTACTTCCCTCTCTATGCCTCTTTCAGGGACCCTTCTCACGAGCGTCTCTGTGCAGTAGGGGCTGTGACCGAGGGCAATAGATGAAGTTATGCCGGAGTATTGAAACAGGGCAGTCTATTCCTGAAACTTCCTAATCCCGAAGGCTAAGGGAATCCTTTGTCCCATCGTAGACCCGTGAGACCTCAGTGATACTTAAGAAAGATCAAATTCCATTTTATTTTATAGTGGGTTCCACACACTACCAGTTTATGGTCCTCCTGTTTGGCCTGGTTACTACTCTAAGGGTCTTTATCAAGTGCATGGTGTGAGTCATGGACTACTTCAGACACTGAGGTATCCAGATTTAGCCAGACCTCGATGACTGGCTGGTCAAAGGCAGCTCTAGAACACAGATACAACATGTCACTGAAATCCTCCTAGCCGCAGGCCAGTCCTTGCGTTTCATAGTCATCTACACAAAGTCCATGTTAGTACCAGTTCAAAGGATAGTAGAGCAGTGCTTGACTCAACCTTGGGTGCTAGTAAAGCAATGATTTCCCTTTTGGATCACCTCTTGCAAACAGCCTGCTATGAGCTCGCAAAGTTCCCACTGCCACTGTTTGTCCACGCCCTTCAATCAGGGCTCAGGCATCATCGGCAGTTTTCCTGGAACATGCACCAATCCAGGACATCTGTAGAGTAAAGATCAAAAGAGACAAAACTTGGGTTATTTTGATTGCCCAGTATGGCCTCACCTGCACTGGTTCAGCATGCTCATGAATATGTGCCCTTCCTGGCCCCTTCCGAACCAACCAGACCTGCTATCACAAGACCACAGTCTGCTCCTGCACCCCACCTTTGAGTTCCTGCATCTCTTGGCGTGGGTGCTCCATGGTTGGCCCTGGAGGAATATATCTGTTTGGAGGAAGTCCAATAGGTCCTTATGGAAAACAGAAAGGCATCTGTGAGACTCATGTACCCGGCCAAGTGGATGAGATTCTCCCACTGGGTGTCGGAGCGCAGTACCTTCCCCTCATGCTCTCCAGCACAATCTATTCTGGACTACCTGCTGCAGCTCAGAAATCAGAATCTGGTGCATTCCTCCATCAGAGTGCATCTAACAGCCATCTCCACATTCCATGAGCTGGTCCAAGGGCAGACTGTGTTCTCTCATGATAGGATAGACAGATTCCTAAAGGGCCTCAAGCGGCTCTACCTGCATCTACCCTGTCCCTCAGTGACTCACTGGGCCACCCATCAAGTCACTGGTATCCAGTTCCCTTTCCTACTTGTTCTGGAAGCTTACATTCCTAGTGGCAGCGACGTTGGTGAGTTGAGTCCTGGAGATCAGGGCTCTGAGCTCTGAACTATCTTACGCAATCATCTACAAAGACAAGGTCCAACTGTGGCCTCACCCAGTTTTCCTGCCAAAGGTGGTTTCTGCCATGAAAGCGGGACATATTCCAGCTTGTGTTCTGCCCCAAGCCTCACAAGCTGGCAGAGGAGAGACATCTTTACATCCTGGACATCTGGAGGTTTTGCCTTTTACCTGGAGTATACCAAGCCCTTCTGCAGGTCAATGCAGCATTTTGTCCCTACTGCTGATAGGATGAAGGGCCTTTCAGTTTCTTTGTGGAGAATTCCCATTTGGATCACCTTTTGCATACAGCGTGCTATGAGCTCGCAAAGTTCCCGCTGCCACTGTTTGTCCACACCCTTCAACCAGGGTTCAGGCATCATCGGCAGTTTTCCTGGAACATGCACCAATTCAGGACATCTGTAAAGCCGCAACGTGGTTCTCGGTCCACACATCCATGTCTTACTATGCCATCACTCAGCAGGCAAGAGACAATGCTGGGTGTAGCAGAGTTGTATTACATCCATGCAGCCATGAACTACTATGTGCCTCCATGGGTACTGCTTAGAGTCACCTAATATGGAATGGTCACAAGTAAGCACTCAAAGATGGAGGCAGTTGCCTGTTTGGTAATTCGGCGTTTCTGGCAAGAAGGAACCGAGGTTCAGGGGAATACATGTAGTGCCTCTTATATCATGCTATAAGGGTGCCACACCAGGGGTCGCCAGAGCCGCTCCCCTTCAGCTACTGCCGAGGTCAAAACTTCCAGTACCAATGCATGTGGCAAGCACACACCCCTAAAGTGGAATGAACATGAGCAACACATCTTGAAGAACACCAGTTACCAAATAGGTACTTGGTACCAAATAGGTACCAAGCTATTATTAGCTTGTTGCTCCCTGGCAAACTGCTGTGATCTTTTCTGTGTGTCCTGTGTGCAGGTGGAGTGTGAGCGGAAGAGGCTGAAGAGGGGCCATTCTGACCCCTCACTGTCAGATGCCTGTGGACATCCTATTATTGACTCTGGGCAGAATAAGGCTCCGACTTCAGGACAGGTCTGAACTGAGCATATGGCTCCTCAAAATTCTGCTTGTACTGGCTTAGCTTTAGTCTAGTCCTGCCTCAAGAAAGCTGAGAACTAAACACCTTTTTTTAAATTTATTTTCTTCCCAGGAGGAGGCCCGGACTTTGCGTAGGCGACTTGCCGAGTTGCAGAAGCAGGTTAGGAGTAGAAAACCTCTCATACAGATGGTCACCTCTGCACCAGTGTGGCACAGCAGTGTAGAAACTAGAAATGGGGGCTTGGGAAAGGCATGGTTCTGAGGGGTGTCATGGCCCTGGAGCACTGGGTGCAGTGCTAGGGCTCAGGGAAGAGCAGCACTGAGGGAACTTGGCGCCAGCAAAGGAGCAGCTGTGAATGGTGTTAGTGCTTTGCTGGGCAGAGCTTTGAGGGCACTCATAGCACTTGGCTCCCACGCCAAGCATGGCATGACTGTAAAACTACCAGGTGCTGAGCAACAGGTAAGGGTGCCACTCGCTGGAGGGGTAGTACAAGGGTGCCTAATTGGGGGAGCTGCTGAGAGGAGGTAATAGCACAAGGGTGCTGAACGGGGGGGACACACCACTGTGATGGGGTGGTAGCACTGGGGTTGTTGAATGGGGGGATGCTGCTGGGAGGGGAATGTAGCTAGGGAGGTAAAATCCCAATTAGTTAATTGGTTAAATGCTAGGTTATCCTAACATTTAACCGATTAACCAGGATCCCTGGCCCAGAGCTAGGGCTGCTGCTGCCGCTGGCACCAGGAGGCTCCTGGCCCCAGGGCCAAAGGAGCGGCCGCTGGCAGTCCTCTGTGGGTAACAGGCTGCTCGCAGGCACCATTTAACCAGTACCTGATAAACATCAGCCAGTAAGGGCAATGCTTACCAGTTAAGCAGTTACCCGTTCACATCCCTAGTTGTAGCACTGTGGTGCTGAGTGGGAAGGTTGTAGCTGGGAGGGGGTTGTAGCACTGGAGTGCTAAGCGGGGGGTGTGCCTCTGGGAGGGGGTTGTAATGCTGGGGGGGTTGATGTAGGAAGGGGCTGTAGCACTGGGGTGCTGTGTGTGGGGGTCAACACTAAGAGGGAGGTGTAGCACGAGTGCTGAGTGGAGGGACTATGGAGGTGGGTAGCATGGGGGGAGATGGCATGGCTGTGATAGGGCTGGTAGCATTGGAGTGGGACATGACTGAGCAGACTGATAACACTGGTGCACTTGAGCTGTGAGGGGCCTGGTAGAATGGGGGTGAGGCAGTGCTGTCAGGGGGGGCCAGTAGCACTGGGGCAGTAGGTGGAGCACCGCTCTGAGGAGGCTGGTAGCGCTGGTGGGGACAAGGCTGGAGTATGAGGGGCTAGTAGCACTGGGGGGATGGGGCAAGGCCAGGCTGTGAGGGGACTGGTAGCACTCGTGCGCTTGGCGTGGCATGGCTGCAGGCAGGGTATGGCTTTAAAGGTTGTCATGGAGCTACAGGGAAAATGCTCTGGACTTGCTCCCTAAGAACCCAGCCAGGACTCTGGTGTAGCACCCCCTCTCTGTCACCAGGGCAAGAAGTTTACTCAGCACCGGCTTTGCTGGGTCTGAATTCTGAATATTCAGCACCCCTGTTCACTGTGCACTTCCTGCAGCTAGTCCACCCGGGCTGGGTTCCTGGGGAAACCAAAGGGCCCTGCAACCCAACTCTGCAGTCCAGTATGTGTCTCAGCCAGCATGTAGAACAGAAGGTTTAGTAGTCGACAGAGACTCAGTGTAGAACAGATTTTGGTAGCTTAGAAAACAGGAACATTCTTTCAAGTACATCTTGGGGAGACCCTGCACCCCTATCCATCCAAGACTGACCTGCTTCCAACTGCCTGGTCCCTGACACGCCTGTTGCCCTTCTCTGGTCTTTGCTTCCTGAGCAACGTCACCTGGTTGCATGATCCCCCTCCTGGATCACAGGTTACAAAAGGCACAACTTATGTGCAGGCAGCTCAAGCCCCCTCACCTGCCATGAGGGTTTCAGCAAAAGCCACATACTGTTTCTACCATCTAGGCTTTGGTGCAGTATGCAGAGAAACTGAGGTACACAGAGCATTCCTGCAAAATAGTAAAACTCACATGCACCATAACATGGAGGGACTTACGTCATCACAGAAGTTTGGTAGCATTGGTGCATTAAGTGCGACATGGCTGTTTGGGGGCTGGCAGCACTGAGGCACCAGGCAGGGCACAGCATTGAGGAAGCTGGTGGCGCACTGGGCTGGGCGTGACATTTGTGAGGGGACTGGTAGCACTTGGGCACCAGGCTGAGTGGGGCATGGCTGTCAATTGAGTTTTATTGTCTCTTCCTTTCTAAATGTGCATGGATAATTGTGTGATGGGGCCAGTGCTCCTGTAGCTCTTCAGATTTGGATCTTGTGAATGGAGTCTTGCAAACCTGGGATATCCACTTCATTTCCATTCAGCATGTTTGCAGATCAGATGCAGATACAACTTTAGTCATAAGAATGGCCATACTGGGTCAGACCAAACGTCCATCTAGCCCAGTATCCTGTCTGCTGATAGTGGCCAATACCAGATGCCCCAGAGGAAAGGAACACAACAGGTAATCATCACGTGATCCCTTTCGTGTCATCCATTTTCAGACAAACAGAGGCTAGGGACACCATTTCTACCCATCCTGGCTAATAGCCATTGATGCACCTAACCTCCATGAATCTATAGAATCATAAAACACTAGAACTGGAAGGAACCTTAAGAGGTCATCAAGTCCAGTCTCCTGCCCTCACGGCAGGACTCAGTACCTTCTAGACCATCCCTGATAGATGTCTGTCTAACCTGCTTTTAAATATCCCCAAAGATGGAGATTCCATAACCTCCCTAGGCAACTTATTCCAGTGTTTAACTTATATAGCTCTTTTTTGAACCCTGTTAAAGTCCTAGTCTTCACAACACCCTCTGTCAAGGAGTTCCACAGGTTGACTGTGCGCTTAGTGAAGAACTGCCTTTTGTTTGTTTTAAACCTGCTGCCTATTAATTTCATTTGGTGACCCCAAGTTCTTATATTGTGGGAATAAGTAAATAACTTTTCCTTATTCATTTTTTCCACACCAGTCATGATTTTATTAGACCTCTATTGTATCCCCCCTTAGTCTCCTCTTTTCTAAGCTGAAAAGTCCCATTCTTTTTAATCTCTCTTCATATGGGACCAGTTCCAAACCCTTAATCATTTTTGTTGCCCTTTTCTGAACCTTTTCCAATGCCAATATATCTTTTTTGAGATGAGGCGACCACATCTATACGCAGTATTCAAGATGTGGGCGTACCATGGTTTTATATAGTGGCGATAAGATATTCTCTGTCTTATTCTCTATCCCTTTTTAATGATTCCTAACATTCTATTTGCTTTTTTAACTGCCGCTGCACACTGAGTGGATGTTTTCAGAGAACTATCCACAATGACTCGAAGATCTCTCTTGAGTAGTTGTAACTAAATTAGCCCCCATCATATTGTATGTATATGATGTATTGTATGACGTGTTTTCTCCTTCCCCTTGGAATGTTCCTTTGTTACTTCCCAGTTGCTCAGAGTCCCTTGCCACATGCCCAGAGACACCATTCATCTAGGTTCAGGCACTCCTACCCCCTCGTTGCTGTTTCCACACACCAAGGCCCCATTTTCCTGCCAGCAAGCCCCGAAGCCGGCCAACCTCTCTCTAAGGGTCTCCATACAGGCTGCACACATTCTTTGGGCACATTGAATACAGAGAAGGGTTAGCAGTAGCACTGCAGCAGCTCATGATGGGAGCTGAAAGTAATCATTACAGGAGAATCCCTGTTCATTCCCTGCAGCTGTGCTGGGTACATGAGAGACTTAGGGTGCGTCTACACTGCACCTGTAGCTCTAAATAAGCTACACAATTTGAGCTACACAAATTGCATAGCTTATTTCAAGTTAATTTTGAAATAGCTTTTTCAAAATTTGGTGCTGTCTACACAGCACTTATTTCAAAATATATCACTATTCCGAAATGTCCCTTACTACTCATTGAATGAGGTTTACAGGGACATTGGAATAGTGAGCCCGTTTGTAATAGTTTGTGTCAGCAAGAAGCCACGCTGATGCACAAGCCCCCAGAGTTCGGGGCTGCAGGCCGAATATCAGTTCTAGCGGCCCGCCCTTGTTCAGAGCAGGGCAGCAAATAAAGTTAAGCAGTCTCTTGTAGATCAGGCGGCAGTCTAGGTGCCGCGCCCTTGCTCGGGGCAGGGCAGCAAGTAAACAGTTAAGGAGCTTCTGTTAAACAGTCTGGCTGTTTATGAGCCCAGGCCCTGGGTCAGGGCAAGGCAGCAGATAAACAGTAAAACAGTAAAAAAGTTAAAAGGTGCAGGCCTGTCTGCAGGCTGAGCCAGGGGACGGGTCTCCTTGCTGGTGGAGAGCCAACAAGCGCAGGGGCTTCTTTCCCTACAGGGGGAACCTGCCACCCAAGGGAAGGGGGGACACAGGCCCACCCACTCCACTACGTCCCAGCCCAGGGCCCTAGCAGTGGCAGCACCACAGCCACTGAGTCAGCGGGGCTCCAAGCCATAATGCACCATCCAGGTCTGTGGGTCAGTGGGGGTCCAAGCCACATCGCACTGCCCAGCTAACCTCCATTTCCTCAGCCGCCCCGGAGTTGGCTGTCCTTGGGCCACTTTCCTGTTCCCCCTGGTGGCCTACCTGGCTCGGGCGCTGCTCCTCGGTGTCGACTAGGGACGGAGGCACCGGCAGCATGTCCATCAGCTCTGGGTCCTGCGCTGGTAAGGGTCCAGGCGGTCCAGCCCACTTGTCTGGACCTAGCAAGGGTCATCGGGGTCCAGGTAAATCTGTGGGTTCGGGCAGCGGCTTCCGCAGCCTTGCCTAGTTATCCGGGTCTGGCGGCGACCGTGGCAGTCCAGGCCAGTGCTCAGGGCCTGTCGGTGGCCCGGGAGACCCAACCCAATCCTCCCTCTGAGGGCAGTGTGGCAGGGCTTTTCATCAGCCAGGGGTGTGGTACTCAGTGGCTTTAGAAAGTGCATATACTGCCTTAGTGGGCACTGGACACGTGCCTGAGTACAGTTAAACAGGCATGGGTGTGCAGCCTGAGCCATGGAGCCCACCAGCCTCCCTGTGTGATTCTGCACTGAGCACCAGGACTTCATACTTGGCTATGTCTAGCAGTTTTGCTTTAGCCAGGTTAACAAAGGATGAGATCCCTGGAGTGCTGGCTTGTTAGGCCACTGGTGCCTGACTCCACCTCATCAGATAGAGCGCCACCTTTCCTAAATGCTGGGAGCAATGTGTGCTAGATGAGGGGGAGCAGCAGCAGTCTGATGCACAGCTCATGTTCTCAGAGCAGTTCCCAGGAGTTTATGCTCCCTAGATGGGTCCCAGGAGTCCAGGAGACAGCACCAGAGCAATGGTCTTCTGACCTTCTTCAGGCAAGATAATAGAATACTAGAACTGGAAGGGACATCGAGAGGTCATCGAGTCCAGTCCCCTGCTCTCACTGCAGGGCCAAGCATCATCTAGATCAGTGTTCCTCAACCAGTGGTATGAGTACCCTTGGGGTACTCAAGAGAAGTTGGGGGTGGGTACATCCGCACAACTGAAATTTGGAGAAAACTGAATTTTTGTTTTAAGTTTTACAGCACTTTATTATTTTTGTACTTTTTACACCCCAAAATTTCATCACTCGCCCAGCTACGATTAAGTTGTTTAAACAAATGTGTTGCAATGGTAGAAAAAAATTGCGTGTGTCTGAAAACTGTAGGTACTGAGGGTATTTACATTTTTTTTTAAACAAAGGGGTACTTTATAAAAAAAGGTTGAGAAACACTGATCTAGATCATGGGAATACGTGCACTGGCTTCGGCCCCTGAGGCTCAGGGTCTCCTCAGCATTGGGGAACCCGCACTGGCACTCCAGCCCCCTTGCAGCCACATGGCGGGGCTGGAGCACACAGAATCTACTAGCCTGGGCCCTCTTAGCCTCTGGTGTTGGAAGGGAAAGTGGGGAATGTCTTTCTCCTTCTCAGTCAGGGGCCACATCAGTGAGGGATTTCTCACTTGTGTGCATACCCCCAACTGATTTTTCTGTGGATCTCTGGCCCCTGACCCAAAAAAGGTTTCCTATCCTTGATCGAAATCATCCCAGATAGATGTCTATCCAGCATGCTCTTAAATATCTCCAGCGATGGAAAGTCCAAAACATCAGAGCAGCAGCCTGGGAAACAGGGTTTGCCAGGTTTAAGAGAGGGTGTGGCAGGAGCTTGCTGTGATTCTTGGCCAGCACAAGAACTTCTAGAGTGCCACTGCAAACAGACCAAAGTTAAAGAAGCCCTGAAGTTCTGATTTCCACCAGGGTTCAGATTGGGATCCTGCTACACGAAGGTCGGGATGACATAAAGCTGTTGCTGTCCCTGAGCTCTGTTGCTAAGCAGTGCTCTGGTCACACAAGTAAAGACTCAAAAGTTTGGAAAAGCTAAAGTTTATCAGCCTATACTCTGCCACCATGTGTGCTGGCCTTGCTTGCAGCTCTGTATTACATACCACTTGAATAATACTAGACGACAAGGAATGTATTCAGGCACATTTATGTGGTGTAGGAGTCTGTTAGGAATATTAAATATTGACTAATTGAATAGTCGATGCATTTTGCATAGACTATTTGATTAGTCGATAGGGCACCTCCTCCTTTAAAGTGTAGCAACAGCTCTAAGGCTGTTGCTACACTTCAAAGGTGAAAGCGCCGCATGGAGCCACCGCTTTGAAATGCTGCGAGAAGCCTGACACCGGGCTCCCTGCGACATTTCAAAGTGGCAGTGCTGCGTGGAGCCCGGGTCAGCGGGGGACTCCCCAGCTGATCCCGGGTTTCATGCAGCGCTGCCGCTTTGAAATGCCACGTGTAGCCTGGGGATACCCCAGCTGGCCCCAGGCTGCACACAGTGTTTCAAAGCGGCAGTGCCGCATGGAGCCCAGGGTCTGGCCCCAAGCTCCAATCAGTGCTGCCGCTGTGACGTACCTCTCCCTCCCCGCTGCACTTTCTGATAGAGGCGGGAAGGGAGAGGGGAGAGACTAATTGACTAGTCTGTTGACTATCCGATAAGCGTTTGCTTATCAGATAGTCGACTAGTCCTTCACATCCCTAGTCCAAATCCTATTTTCCAAAGTAATATATCCTTTGAAATTGCTTAGGTACTTGGCAATTGTACCATGTGTCATTTTTCTGCACCCTTCATTTCACATGTAATGTCTTATTGCCGAAGTAGAGCATCTATGCTTAAGGAAAGTTGTGAGTTGTTAATACCTCAAGTCCTTGCCTCATTTCTCCTGCTTGTGCCTCTCATACCTGTAAACCTTGACAGCTTCTCCCTCCCCCTCTTTCAAATTCCAAGTGCAGAGTGGACAGTGGGGATGACACTCTGGGCTAGTCTGTTGTTTGCTCTTGGATGACTCTCATATATTATGTACAATTGGCAGTGCTTTGTAATGGGTCTGGGAAGTTGTTGCGTCCTGCTCATCCAGAAATGCTGCGGGTTCTGGGGGTGAATGTTGCAGAGTGGGCCGATATGTTTGTGGTTTCTTTCTCTTCTTTCAGGTGTCTTTCCTGCAAACACAACTGGTGTTGGAGCGGAAGCACAAGCAGGACTACATCAAGTGCTGTGCAAAGACCAGCCAAGATCTGTCAGGCCTGCACCAGGAGCTCTCTCACTCCTTAGCAGCTGTGGCTAGGGAGCCCAAGGCTGCTGTTCTAGAAGCAGAAACACGGAAGCTGGATGAATCCCTGAACCACAGTTTGGCCTTACTGGCTCTAGATTGGGATGGCCAATCTTCTGTGAAACACTCTCTGAATTCCACACCCAGAGCAGCCCAGCAGAATGAGTTGAGGTAGCAGGGAGGAAGTGTCTTGGATCAGCATTCAGCTAATGGGTCAAAGCAGGAGCAAGGTGCAAGGTCCAATCCTAAACATGGTTTGACAATGCCATTTTCAAAGGTGCCATGAACAATAGACACTTGCCTATCTTTCAAAAGAGTTGCATCTGGCAGTGGAAAAGGTGGTGTTTATCCCTTCAAGAGCCATCCGTTCCATTTGCATGGGCCATACCTCCTCAGAGTCCAGCCTGCCTTCATAGCTGCATCTGAATATTAATTCTCAGGAACACTGTACCACGTGGTTGGTTGTTGCCCATAGGAGGATGGAACAAATCAGAGCATGGGTATTTCCCTTTCTTCACAGCCTGTATCCTGTGGAATGTCCTCAGTGTGTGGCAGGGGCTAGTTCAGAGCATAGATCTGTTGTGCAAAGTGGGCATGGGGTTGTGTTAGAGGCACAGGGACAGGTAGGCAGTAGTGTTCACCATGGAAACGTTCCAGCAGGACCAGAGGCTGGAGCTGGTAGGGCTCAGAGATTGGAGGCCAGATGAATAAAGGCTCTAGGGTTGACTGGCAGCAGGCGACTGGTGGAATTTTCCTTTACTGAAGCGCACCATTGCTGCCTTCCCCAAAAATGTTGCTGTGTTTCAGGGACTCCCCTGCCACAGAGATTGCCTCCTGCTGCTAGGAGAATTGCTCCCAAAGGACTTTTGTACTGTTTCCTTTTTAGTAAGCACTCCATTGGGATTTGTATCTTCAGCTTTTACAATAAATTTATTCCCCATGAAAAAGGGTTATTTTCCTCATTTCTTCTTTTCCCCTTATCAAAACCTCTTTCCCTGTGGCTCCAGTTCTAAAAATGTTTTATATACATTATAGCAGTTTTCAAGTCTCTAAAAGGGTCAGCTGTTTGTTGCCTGTGCTTCCCTCCTATAGCACAGGCAACAAACACAGGTACCACAAACTATTCATAGGGAAAAGCAGCTAAGGCACCTCTGAAAAACAAACCCCAAAACACATAGCTTCAGAAGACAATAGATAGCTGGAGTGGAAATGGCGGAGTCTGGAAACTGACCAGACTTGCTGGTGCAATTTATATAAAGCTGTGACAAGCAGTAGCAGCAAGGTCTGGCTACATCTGAAAGTTATACCAGTAGAACTGTTGGCTAGGGGTTATTTTTACTAAGATAATTATTCTGATATAAGCTGCATTGTGGGTATAGTTCGGTTGACGCAGTTAATGCCTTTCCTGTATGGGAGCAACTATTTAGCATATTTATGCCAATATAACTGTGTCCACACATGGGTGGACCAAAATGGTGCGCTTGTACCTAGCTGCAGTGGTACAACATCCCCATGTAGACAGGCATTGGGGAAGATAGTTCTATTCTGAAATCCTGTTTGGAAGGTTTTTCATAGCTGCTGGAGCTACAAGTTTACTCTTTAAATTAATACTTAGATTTGGTCAAAGAAGATGGTCTTTGCCCTGTGGGAGAGTAGTGAGCAGGTGCATTTTCTAGCAATGGATGACAGATCTTTTCAGAAGAGCTTAAGGATGTGCTAGTATAATTTAGTTCTTCCTCCCTCACCTATCCGTTCTGAAGTCATTCCTCTGAGATGAATAACTTCTCAAGCTGTAGCCAAAGAAGAAGTCCAAGTGCTTAGTTGGGTCTGACTCAGATACATTTTTTCCCTTGGTCCACAAGCAATAGAATGCACTGTCTAATGCAGGATGTGTGGGATTGCCACAGGATTACATCACTTTGCTGAGACCTGTTGCATAAAAGCCTCCATCCGAGCCATTACTTGATTTTATACATGGATTTTCTGGAAATACACTAAACTGTAAGGTCCTGCCAACACATGACTTAGAGACTGACAAAAACCTCCTGCTGACTGAATTGCGGGCGGGGAAGGGGGGCAGTTGTCTTCTAAATCACTTCATTACTGATGATTTGTAAATGATTCTCTGAAGTGTTGTAATTGGTTGAGTTTCATTGCCTTTTAAACTCTGCAACTCCTTGTAATCTTTGTAAAAACTTGCAACTTTGTAACTTTTTGTAACTTTCATCCACTCTGCTTGTAACTTGCTCTAAACTGCATTCTTCCCTGAGATATGAATGTGGGTGTGTGAGTGGAGACTATTGTGTGTTTGGGATTGCAAAGTGCAAGGCTGAGCATGTGGAGCCATGTGGTGAGTCATCAGACCAATCAAGGAGACACTGCTGCTCTGAGACCTGGATTAAGGTAAATCTGGGCATGCTCCCTAGTGACTAATGTGGATAAGTCACAGGAGTTGTACAGAGGCAATAAAAGGAGAGAGCATGTGGCAGAAGCCCTCTTTCTGCAGCCAGAAGCTCTCTTTCCTGACCAGCTCCCCAGCCATGATCAGCAGACTGACCCTCCAAAAACAACATGCCTTGGCTCCTTCTGCAACTCATATGCCTGTGTAAGTGTGCGAGTGTCTGAGGGCAGGAATGAATGTGTGTGAATGAATGAAGGGATGTGTGTGTGAGAGAGAGATAACTGGTTCCCCTTTAGTTTAAACCTTTAGTGGCAGCTCTGTCTTCTTTAGTTTAACCATATAGTGCATATAGTGGAGTGTTAATTCCTCAATCAATAATTCATACTAGTGTAACCCTGGCTGGTCTCCAGTGGGAATTTTTGGGTAACAAGACCTTCCAATGAGCCCTGAAAACTATGTTATGGAAAGTCATGATCACCTATCCAAAAGATTAAGCATGGTTCCTCCCCCATTGCTCTTGTGTGAATCAAGCAATTCCCCAGTCTCCCTTGGAACTAGTGGGTCTGAAGGACCAAACAATGTGTGCGAAAGATCTGACTCCTGCCATTGGGCATGCACCAACCTTGGACTGGCAGGAAGAGGGAGAGATTCAGTTCCTTTCTATGTCAAAAAATATTTCAATCTTTTCCAACAGTTTTACATTTTATTTTTACAAAACTACCTTTTATTTCATGCTATGGTAACAGGATTGCACTCACCTCTCACAAGCACCCTGTGGCTGAGTGTGCATGCCTGCACTTATTGTTTATGGTGGGTCTTCGGTGATTCAGTCCTCCGGCTGAATCACCCACAGTCTGTGTGAAATAAAACAACCCTCTTCCAGGGTACAAGTCCAATAGGGGCCTCTCTCAGTTACCTCTAATATCTCTTAGTTCATTCCCACTCTGAAATAGAGCAGTGCCCCAGGGCTCCTTCCTTGAAGGCAATGTCCCTGGGATACTTCAAGATCCAGGCCACTTCCCCCAGTGACTGATGAGGGTTTGGGAGGTGACCTGCTCCCCTCAACTTCAGGTCCCAGCCTAGGGACCTTGTAGTTCACAGATGTCTGCTGTGCTCTAAGTTCCTGGACCATTTCCCCATAGCCCTGCACCATCTTCATCCTTATCTCAGGGCTCTGTTCTGTTTGCCGTGAGCTCTCCGCTTTGAGTTCAATGCGGAACTGCAACTCTTCCAGCCAGTCATCCATTCTTCACTCCTTGAGCTGCTTGCAGCAACTAACTTCTGCTCTGTTCTGCAGTTCCTTTTATATAGCCTTTGCCCTGATTGGCTGCTTCCCGTGCAACCACTCTAGCCTGCTTGGAGGATCTCTTTACTGCAGGCCTGGGCAAAATACGGCCCGCGGGCCGGATGCAGCCCGCCAAGCCACCAGATTCGGCTTGCGGAGGCAGCAGTCTCCCCTGCCTGCCCCGCAGCCCCACCACGCTGTGCAGAAAAGGGCTCCGTTTCTGTTTTGAAACTGGAGGGGAGGGGGGAAGTTTTAGGAGCCACCCTGCACCCCAGCACATTCCTATTGGCCGGTTTCTGGCAGAAACCAGCCAATGCGAGCTGCTTGTTAGAATAACAGGCAGCTAAGAAGAATCACGCCCCCTCTCCTGGGCTCAGTTATTCATGAAGCACATGGCCAGGCAGGCAGGCTAGCTGGGAAACATTTTAAAGCTCTGCAGGCAGGCAGGCTAGTTTGACAGCTGACAAGTAAGTCTCTTGCCCACAGCCTGCTTCTGGCACCATAGCCCTTTCCTGCCCCAACTCTCTGCCCTTGGCCCCCCCGCCTCCCCACTCAAGATACCCAAACTCTCTGTCCTTCTCTTACACCCATGCCCCCTCCCAGATCTGGCACCCCAAACTCCTGCCCCAGATCACAATCCCCTCCTACCCTAGGTCACATCCCAAATCCCTGCACTCTAGTCCCCTGCCCTAGTCACAACCGCCTGCTTCATCCTAACTCCCTCCCAGACTCCAGTCTCCCTCCTGCACCCCAGTCCCTTACCCAATCTCCCTTCTGCACCCAACCTCCATTCCAGTCCCCACATCTCCATTAATATCATGGAAGAGTGCAGCCCTTGTCCACTTTCCAAAATCTTGGAGTGGTCGTCCCCCCCCCAATCAAAAATTATTGCCCACACCTGCTCCAGCACATTTTCCCTCTTCCCTCAGGGCCTTGCCTGATGCACTCCCAGCAGGCAACCCAAGCACTGCTCAGAGTCCCCCAGCTCTAGCAAGGAACCACACTTGCACTGGTCCTGCCCTCTTATATTAGCCTGTTGGGCTCTGAGTGGCTGCTTTCCACACAACTGCTCTAGGCCCTTTTCTGGGCATGTTCTAGCAGGGTCATAAAGCCTCCAGCAGGGGGCCTCAGGGCCTAGTCCGTCCCATCATGTGGTGTCTGGTATGGGGGACAGAACTGGGTAGGGAGGAAACAGCAGGTCAGTGAGTCTGACTGGGAGGGCAGCCTGGAGTTAGGTCTATCTGTGAAGGGATGGGTCAGTGGGCTGCTGTCAGGGGATGTGTGTCTAGGATGGAGGGGCCAGAGTGTGTGTGGGGCTGGGAGGGGTAGGTGGCAGTTCGGGGTTGTCTGGGCTGAGGGGACACTTCCTGGGCTGTGTGTATCTAGGATGGGATGGAGGGCATCTTGGTTTTTTGTGTGTCAGGAGGCGGCTCTGTGCAGGGTGTCTGGGATGGGATGGGGGCAGCTTCAGGGGTATCTTGGATGGCTGGAGGGCACTTTGGGTTGGAGGGGATTGGGGGCATCTCGGGGGTATGATGGGGGGTAGCGTATCTATGTGGGGATGTCTGGGAAGGGTTGGGCTGTGAAGGCAACCTTTGGGGAGCAGAGGGTACCTTGGAAGGGATTGGATATGGGGGCAGCTTGGGGTGGTGTTTGAGTCAGAAATGGGGGGCAGGCCCTTGGTGTATATGTGTGGATGAATGAGGCTGCTGGCAGAGGAAAGCTCTGGGTAATGCATGACTCTGATGGGGGATCATGGGACAGCTCCATGGGTGAGTATGTCTCTGGGATGTGATGGGTGGGTTGGGAGCAGCGCCGGGCTGTGGGGATAGTGGGGTAGGGCAAGGTGACAGCTCTGGCATGAGGCTGGGCTGGGCCAGCAGATTTGCTCTTGTGTGTCTTTCACTCTCCCTGCACAAAGCAGCTGCCCTAGCCACTTCCTTACAGTCTCAGCAGTTCCCCTTCCTGGAACCAGACACTCCACTCCTGCTGGACAGCCCCTACCACCCTCCTGCAGCACCCTGCACATGCCTGTCAGGATGCCAGAGCTCATCTCTGTCCAAGACTTCATCTCCCAGACTCTGGAGGACCTGAGCTCCCCAACCACCTCCTCCTTCACCAGCCACATGGGCAAGTGCCGAGGCACCATTTGCAGCCTGGAGGAGGTAAGGAGGCTGGGGCAGTTCTGCGGCCCGTGGGCTGGAGCCGGGGAGGGTGTGCAAGGGTCCCACTTCCCTGCCCTCTGCTGGCTTGAAGCATAAATAGCTGGTGGGGTCTGCCAGGCCTCGGCTTATTCCTGCACTTTATCTGCCACTGTCCCCGGCCATCTCGTACCTCCCCACACTTCAGACCTTGACTTCCTCTTCCACAATCTGCTTGCATCGACTCGCTGCTTCCCCCACTGAGTTTTCCACAGTGAGGCCTAAACTGAATGTCCTGGCCTTGTGTCCGACACTGCCTAGACTAGAACAATGGTTGCAATTAAAGTTGGATACAGGGAAGCATTAATTTTGAGGGAAGATGAGACTAGAGGTAGTCACATCACTGTGGTAAAGGCTGTGACTTTTTATTTAACAGAGACGTTTTCTAAGAGCTTTTCTTCTCAGAGATGTAGAATCATAGGGTTTGACTAGATTGCCGGGATCATCTAGTTCAAGGCTACTCAACCTGCGGCCTGCATGCAGCCTGCGGCCCCTTTGCATGCGACCCACGGTGCCTTGAGCTGCTTCCCAGGCCGCCTGCCTGCCTCATTGCTACCGGCTGGCAGGGGAGAGGGGGCAGCAAGAGTCGGTGGAGCCTCCCCACAAGCAGAGCCGTTCAGCACGGCTCTGATAAAAGCTACAGCTGCGTGTGCGCGAGCAGAGGTGTAGCGAGGGGGGGACAGTTGCCCCTGGGCGCCACATGAGGGGGGAGCGCCAGGCTGGGGTGGGAGCGGAGCCCACAGCCTCACGCATTGCAGTGAGCTGGGAGCGCCTGGCAGGCCACATGCAAACTACAATCAAGTCTCCAAGGCGGCCGGGCCGGGCGGCAGAAGCGGCCACTTTAAAGGTAGGGTGTCCCGTATCTCCAGTGCCTGGGTCTGTGGGAGAGGGATTTGGTTTGGGGGGGGTCTAGGGGTGCCTGGCTCTGGGGAAGGAGAGGGTGCATTGGGATAAAGTGGTGGACTGGGGTGCCTGACATTAGGGTAGGAGAGAGGCTATTTCAGTAAATATTGTATTGATAGTTTTTGTTTGATTTGTTAAAATTGTGAAGCCTAAACAAAAAAAGTAATCAATATAATGGTCTTCTGTAGGTATGTGTTTTAGTAGTTAAATTGCTGAACTGTCATTGCTCATTAAAAGTGCTGTCATATGGGTAGAAATTGGGTAAATATTGAATTTTATTAATATCAGCAGAACTGACTTAAATGGGGCCTGTGTGTTGTGTAGTCTTGCCTTAATCTTTGTATTCGTGCCCATCAGTGTGAAAGAATCCATTTGAATATATTTGCATATATTTGCATAAATAATCACCTATATTTGCATATATGCAGCTGCGCTTAAGTTGCAGCCCTTGGCATATGCTGTGGGTATCATTTGTGGCCCCCGGAGCGTCCAAAGTTGAGTAGCCCTGATCTAGTTAGTAGAACCCCCTGCAAAGATGCAGGATTTGCTGTGTCTAAACCATCCCAAACAGATGGCTGTCCAGCCTTCTTTCGAAAACCTCCAGCAAAGGAGCTTCCACAACTTCTCTAGGCATCGGTTCCATTGTCCTACTATTTTTACAGATAGGAATTTTTTCCTAAGATTCAATCTGAATCTGCTGTGCTGTAGTTTGAACCCACTGTTTCTTGTCCTGCCCTCTATGTCCAGAGAGAGAAACTTTTCTCCATCTTTTTTATTGCACCCTTCCAAGTATTTGAAATAAGGATAAATGCAAAGTGCTCCATTTAGGAAGGAACAATCAGTTTCACACATACAGAATGGGAAGCGACTGTCTAGGAAGGAGTACGGCAGAAAGGGATCTAGGGGTTATAGTGGTACACAAGCTAAATATGAGTCAACAGTGTGACGCTGTTGCAAAAAAAGCAAACATGATTCTAGGAAGCATTAACAGGTGTGTTGTGAGCAAGACACAAGAAGTCATTCTTCCGCTCTACTCTGCACTGATTAGGCCTCAGTTGGAGTATTGTGTCCAGTTCTGGGCACCACATCTCAAGAAAGATGTGGAGAAATTGGAGAAGGTCCAGAGAAGAGCAACAATGATTAAAGGTCTGGAGCCGTGGTCACCAACCTGTCGATCGCGATTGACTGGTCAATCGGGAGGGCCCGACCGGTCAATCGGGAGGGCCCGACCAGTCAATCGCGAGGCATTTGGGGCCCCCCATTTTTCCCCACTGCCTACCTCCAGTGACAATGGAGGTAGCGCCGGCTTCCTGCAGGGTGGACGGAAGTCCCACAGCTGCACACCACTTCCGGGGATTCAGGAAGTGCACTGGCTGCTCCCCCTCCCCAAACAGCCTGCGTGGTACCAGACCAAGGTTTGTGGCGTGCCGGGGACTTCCTGTGCGATGGCGGGGGATGGGGACGGGGTAGTAGTCCCTCGAGGAGGTGTGTGCCGGGGACGAGCTTCTCCTGCGGGGGGGGGTCAGCGATAGGAATCCCCGGAGCAGGCGAGTGCTGAGACGAGCTTCCCCTGCGGGCGGGGGGCGGGGAAAAGAGGCAGTAGGAGTCCCTGGAGCAGGCAAGTGCCAGGATAAGCTTCCCCTGCGGGCGGGGGGGAGGGGGAAAGGAGGCAGTAGGAGTCCCTGGAGCAGGCAAGTGCCAGGACGAGCTTCCCCTGTGAGAGGGAGGGGGTAGGAGTCCCGGAGCAGGCCAGTGCCGGGTTGTGCTTCCCCTGCCAGAGGGAGGAGGTAGGAGTCCCCGGAGCAGGCAAGTGCCGAGATGTGCTTCCCCTGTGGGGGGGAGGGAGTAGCAGTCCTCAGAGGAGACAAGTGCCGGGGAGTCCCTGTTCCCTGCCCCCACCAACACCCTGTCCCCTGCTACAGCACCCACTGGCAGCCTGCTACCTGCCCCATCAGCCTGTCCCCTACCCCCACCAACATCCTGTCCCCTGCCACAGCACCCTGTCCCCTGCTTCAGCACCCACTGGCACCTGCCCCCACTGGAACCCCGTCCTAAGCACCCTTCCCCAGTACCCTGTCCCCTGCTTCAGCACCCACTGGCACCTGCCCCCACTGGAACCCCGTCCTAAGCACCCTTCCCCAGTACCCTGTCCCCTGCTCCCACCAGCACAGTTGGGGCCACATTACTGAGGCTTGGGGGGGTTTTGGAGGAGGGTGGTGTGATTTTTTTTGTTTGGGGTTTTTTTGGGCATCTCACTTATGTGGCCCCAACTGACTTTTCTGTGGGTCAGTGATCCCTGACTCAAAACAGGTTCCCAACCCCTCTCATAAGTAAAGACAATGCTGAAACTTTGTGTTTGACATATTTTATTTAAAAATGAAGCCCGGCCAACAAACCCCCATCTGGCTGCAGAATAGTAACACTCCTGTACCACCCCCAGCCCCAAATCTGAGCTTATCATACACTGGAACCCCCTGTCCTGAGCCTGTCATCCCCAAACTCCTGCACTCCCCACATCCTTAGTCTTCTGCTACAACACTTCTGCACCATCCACGCACCACAAATCTGTGTCCTGAGCCCATCATACTCCCAGCCTCCCTGCTCTGAGCCCCTTATATACCCCAACCCAAAATCCTGCACCCTCACATCCACAAGCCTGTGGCTTGCTCAGTACCCCAACCCTCCACCTGACCCCAACACTCCTCAGGCTGAAGCCTCCTCCCCAAGCCAGCATCCCCTTCTCTATCTCCTCCTACATCCAAATTTCCTCCCAGAGCTTGCACCTCTCACCCCTTCCTACACACAAATCCCTCATTCCCACCCCAGAGCCCACACCTCCTGTCTCAACCCAGTGAGGGTACTGCTTGACTGCAGGAGTTTTTTTCTGGGATACCAGAGGTATCCCAGAAAAACTCTTCTGCATCCAGGGACGTGTTTGTTCTTCCCCTTTTTTTTAGCAGAAAAGCAAACATGCTCTTTCGGCAACCTCTGTATTCCCCATTCCATGAGGAATAGGAGCTTCTGAAAGAAGAGTGTTTTTCTGACATTTGGCCCAGTCTAGACAGGCCAAATGTTGGAAAAACCTCTTCCTGCAGAATTTAAAAAAAAAAAAAAAGCAGCAGTGTAGCCATAGCCTGAGTGTATAAGGGCCAGGAATAGCAAGTGATGGAGAGGAGGAGAACAGAGAGGGTGGGGCTTCAAGAAAGGGGTGGAGTCTTGGGGGAAGAATGGGGTAGATCTTGGCTTGTTCTGACTTTAAAAAGTGATCTTGGGCATAAAAAGGTTGGAGACCACTGGTCTAGAGAACATGACCTATGAAGGAAGACTGAAAGAACTGGGCTTGTTTAGTTTGGAAAAGAGAAGATTGAGAGTGGACATGATAGCGGTTTTCAGGTATCTAAAAGGCTGTCACAAGGAGAAGGGAAAAAAATTGTTCTTCCTGGCCTCTGAGGATAAACCAAGAAGCAATGGGCTTAAACTGCAGCAAGGGAGGTTTAGGTTGGACATTAGGAAAAAGTTCTTAACTGTTTTGGTGGTTTAACTGTTTTGGTGGAATACATTGCGTAGGGAGGTTGTGGAATCTCCATCTCTGGAGATATTTAAGAGTAGGTTAGATAAATATCTATCGGGGATGGTCTAGACAGTACTGGGTCCTGCCATGAGGGCAGGGGACTGGACTCAATTGCCTCTCGAGGTCCCTTCCAGTCCTAGTATTCTATGATTCTATGAAACCACTATCATGTCCCTCTTTAATCGCCTCTTTTTCCAACGTAAACATACCCTCTTCCATCAGTCTTCATTCATGTGGCTTATGTTCTATCCCTTTGATCATCTTTGGCACTCAACTCCAGCTAAGACCTAACTGGCACCAATAGAGTGGTACAATCACCTCCCATGACTTTGACTCTATGCTTCTATTAATGCAACCTAAAATTGCATTGGCTTTTTCAAAACAGTATTGTATTACTGACTCATGTTGAGGTTGTGATTGCCCACAACTCCCTGATCTTTCTCAGCTAATGGTCTCAAGTTGCAGTGGAGGGAGGGTCTAAGTTGACTATTAGAAACTAGTTCACAAGGAGGGTGGTAAAGCACTGGAATGTGCTAACTAGGGAGGGGTTGGAATCTCCATCGCTAGGGGTTTTTAAGGCCCAGCTTGACAAACCCCTGGCTAGGATGATTTAGTTGGGGTTGGTCCTGGGGTTGTCTAACAGGGGGTTGGACTTGATGACCTCCTGAGGTCTCTTCCTACCCTATAATTCTATGATTGTATTATTTTAACTGGCTGGCTTCTTGCAGACATTGACCCACCCCCCTCCCAGCCATTAGTTGCCGAGATTGCAAAGTGTCCAGCCATTGTCTAGGCCCAAGCAGTCAGGCAACATTCAAGCCTGGACTTCTGGATCTATACAAATATTAACCCACTTTTCCTTCCATTTAGGTAAATGTGCAGTACATAGGAGAAACTGAGGCACACACCATAATTATAAAAAATGTTAAGAAAACACTGGCTAGCACTCCCAGTATCTGTGCATGCCTTGAGTCTGCAGCCCATTCTTCCTGTCTGGTCTCCCTGGAGCTCATTCTCACCTTCTTACCCATTTCCAGTGGTATTGAACTTGCTGACTAAGAAGGGATATGGCGCAATTTCTGTATGTTGCTTCATTCTCAACTGTCACTCCCTGTACCGCTATCCAAATCCAGAATGTTTCATTTAAAACAGAGTTGCTACATCAGGAAATTGTGGTTACAGAAAATGCTGTTTACTACAGAGCCCATGCCTAGGTCTAAGCAGACAGTAGGAAATAAATGGTAACTAGAAAACCAGTGGGGTTGTACTCTTCTGTGCTGCTTTATGGTATATGAAAGCTGGAAGGTGCTGGTTT
Source organism: Rafetus swinhoei (assembly GCA_019425775.1). Classification (NCBI taxonomy): domain Eukaryota; kingdom Metazoa; phylum Chordata; order Testudines; family Trionychidae; genus Rafetus; species Rafetus swinhoei. The sequence continues at coordinate 36,682,350 of CM033426.1, forward strand.
TTGCTTTAACATGATTTTTGCAGCTTCTTTTTACCTTAGGAAGGTCAGGAAGGTGACTAATCACTGTTCTGGTTTTGCTGGAGACTCATAGGTACTAAAGTAGTAGGGTGGAAAGGACTGATAATGTGGCCACTGGGCTGAATGGGAATGTACATTTTTAGATGTGTACCTTGCACTCTGGAGCCCAATAAAAATTGAAGTACAGTGATGAGAAGGTTGTGGGGGAGAGGAGTTGCACAGATGGTGCTTGACATGCAGCCTGTTATTTAAATAACATTCACTCTCCAGAGTAGACCCATAGATTCTATGACCAGAAGGGACAACTGTGATCACCTAGACTGACCTGTGTAACGCAGAACATCTTGTAGAAAACCATCCAATCTGAATTTTAAAAGTATCAGTGATGGAGAATCTACCACAATCATTGGTAAATTGTGTCCCTGGTTAATTACTCTCACTGTCAAAAAATTATACTTTATTTCTAGCCTGAATTTGTCTAGCTTCAATTTCCAGCCATTGGATTGTGCTGCACCTTTCACTGCTAGAGTGAAGAGCTGGTTATTAAATGTTTGTTCCCTGTGTATGAACTGATAGAGTGTAACCCACTCAGCCCTCCACCTTCTCTTTGTTAAACTAGCTAGCTAGAACTCCTGGAGTCTATCACTGCCAAGCAGGTTTTCTAACCCTTCTCTGAACCCTCACCAATTTTTCAACATCTTTCTTGAACTGTGAATACCAGAGCTAGACCCCATTTTGCAGCTGCAGTTGCACCAAAGCCAAATACAGAGGAAAATAATCTCACTCCCCTCTTTATAGATCCCAGGGCTACATGCACCTTGTTGGTCTGAGTCTCACTGGGAATGCATGTTCAGCTGCATATTCACCACAACCCCCAGATCTCTACCCTGGACAGCAGAGTCACCCACCCTAGAAGTGCAGCCTCCCTCTTTGTTCCCAACTGTGTACACTAACACGTAGCTGTACTAAACAGCAAGCGCTTTCCTTGCACAATCCTTATGTAGGCATGTGAGGATCATAGTCCTTGGGAGGCAAGCAGGGGAAAGTTGAGATGGACAAAGGGAAGTGGCTTGCCCAAGATCATACTGGGCATGCATGTATAGAACTCAGAACAAGGTGTGTAATAAACTTTCATTTAGCTGTACCTATATGTAGGAACAAAGAATGCTGACTTCACGTATGGGCTGGAGATTGTGTTCTGAAAAGGATTGAGCAGTCAAAGCAGAAAACAAAAAAACCAGCTCCACGCGTGACCCTGTGACTTGGAGAGCAGACATGACCCTTGGCAGTATAAATGCAGGAATCTTGAGTGAGGGTGAGGAGGTGATGTTATCTTCATACAGAGTGATGGTCACACAGTTCCTGGATACAGCAGCCAGTTCTGGTGTCCACACTGTAAACAGGATATTGAAAAAAATGGGACTGTTGCAGAGAAGAGCTACAAGAACGACTTAGGGTCTAGAAACCCTGGTATATAGTGAGGTACATAAGGAGCTCCCTCTGTTTAGCTTCTCAAAGAGAAAGTTAAGTGGAAACTTGATCATGGGCTATCAGCACCTACTCAGACACAATTCTGCCAGCTGTTTCATCCAGCAGAAAAAGCAGAGCAAAAATCCAGTGACTCGAAAGTGAAGTTTGACAAGTGAAAATAAGGTGCAAATTTTGAACAGTGAGGTAATTGACCACTGGAGCAATCTACTGTGGGATGGTTTTCTACAATGTATGCACTAGGCTAGAGAAATGTTCTCTGGTCTGTGTTCTGGAGGAGGTCAGAGTAGGATATCACCATGGTCCTGTCTGGCCTTGATATCTAGAAATCTGAAGGCAGAATCAGAGTTAGACATAAGTGATCTGACAAATAGCCAGAGCCTTCCCACCCTTTCTACCTTGGCATTGAGGGCATGTTCCCCCAAAGTTTCAAGGAAGACAACTTCTCTGGAACCAAGGGTGATGACAAATAGCTACAGGCCCTGTTTACACAAACAGGGCATTGGAGAGGGGTCTGTGAGATGGTGCCAGTGTTGTGGTTTGGGTCTTGCAGCTTCACAGAGCAGGACTCTGTCCTGTGAGAATACTGCACCTCATAAGAATGGCCATAGTGGGTCAGATTCATGGTCCACACAGCCCCAGGATCCTGTCTTCTGATAGTGGCGGTGTTGGCTGCTTCAGAGGGAGAGAATAGCACAGTTCTGAAGTGACCCATGCATCATCCTGTCCCTGCTTCTGGCACTCAGAGCTTTAGGGACACCTAGAGCATGAGGTTGCATTCCTGACCAGCTTGACTAATTGCCTTTGATGGTCCTGTCTTTTCCTTTTTTTAACCCAGTTACACTTTTGGCCTTCCCAACATCCCCTGACAAAAAGTTCCACTAGTTGACTGTTTCATGTGAAATACTATTTATGTTTGTTGCCTTGATGCCTGTTAATTTCATTGGGTGACCTCTCCTCCTCTGCACCCCTTGTTTGTGTGTTAAGTGTAACACTTTCTCCACACCATTTCTGATTATCAAGACCTCCTTCATATCCCTCCTCAGTTGTCTAAGTAGCTTCCAGGCTGGCTGACCCAGAGTCAGCCTGTGGAGACATGTTAGAAAAGCATGTGCATGATAACGAGGGCCATTCAGTGCTAGATAGCCTAGAACTTTGACATGGAAATCCAGACGTTAGACATTAGAAGTAATATTAATGGTGTGTGTTTACTCACTGGATGCTAACCATGTAAGCAGACACTTCCTGTCACTATAGCTATTGATTCGGAGGAATACAGTAAAAGTTTTGTTATCCTGCGCTCATAGGAAATGGGGTTCCTGGTTAATTGAATGTGCTGGATAACAAAGCTTATTGCTCTGCCCCTGCCCCCTATCTGTAGATCTGGCTCTCATCAGTTCAATGCAAGCTGAGGGAAAAGGAGGTACCTGCTGATGACATTAGCTGGCAGTGCTGGCTGTCAGAAGCCCTGCAATGGCCATCTGGAGAGGCAGGAGTCAGGCACGTGCACCTGAAGATACAGCAGTATTGTGGCTGGGGGAAATGCTTATTAACAAAGTTTTCTGGTTAACAGAGTGCCGGATAACAAAGCTTTCACTGTTTTAACATTTAGATGAATGTTTGGTGAAATGATGTCATTGCTTAGATCAGCGGTTCCCAACCACTGGTCCATGAACCAGTGGTGGGCTGTGAACCCCTCCTGCCAGGCTGCGGCACTCTGCCAGGCCACAGCCCACCTGCTAATGAGCCCCCCACTAGGGAGCTCCATTCCCTATAAGGTGCACACTGTGCGCACACTAAAAATTGTCTCATGGTAAGTGGCGCTGTGACTGGAGCCAGGCTGTGGTGAGGCTGTCCCTATGGGGCAGCCTCACCATGGCCCCAGTTCCAGCTAGGGATGTAAGCAACTAGTTGACTATCCAGTAAGCAAAAGCTTATCGGATAGTGACTAGTCCCTCGACTAATCGCTCTCCCTTCTCTCCCTCCACCCCCCCCCCGCCACTGCCTGTGTCAGAGGCAGCAAAGGGGGGGAGCTGGTGCTGGGGGGAGCCAGCTTAAAAGCTGGTCACCCCAGCACCATCTCCACAGGAGGCAAGGGGTAATGGGGACTGGGTACGAGCCCGGAATCAGCTGATTTCTGGCTTGTGCCCAGTCGCTGGTCCCGGCCAAAGAGTTTGTGGGGCCCAAGGAGGCATGTTGTGGTTGGCTGCACTGTGTGGCCGGGTGGCTCCCAGCAGAGCAGCAAGCGAGCGAGCAGTCGGGCGGATGAGTGCCAGGCAGCACGGGGCCCTGAAGGCGCGGGGCCCAAGGCAACCACCTTGCTCACCTAACCTTGCCTTAAGGTCGAGCCTGCCAGTCCCGGAAGCTGCACCTCTGCTTTTTAAGTGTATCAAGAATTTGCCAGCCCTTAATACATTTAAAAAGCAGAAGCGCAATGAGGAGGACCCTGCACGAGCTGGGAATCAGCTGTCCTAGCTCGCACTAGGTCTCTCCTGCTGCGTTTTAGCCTTTTAAATGTATTAAGAGCTGACAGGCTCTTAATACATTTAAAAGGCAGAGCCGCAGCTGAGTTAGTTCCTGGGCTGGGAACTAACCCTGCTGCGGCTCCCCCACTTATTGACTAATAAACTAGTCAATGGAAAAGCCGTCGACTAATCGATTAGTTGACTAAACTAAATTTAACATCCCTAGTTCCATCTCTGGCAGGAGCCACGCAGCCTGGCTGGCAGGGCCGCATGGCGAGCAGCTGCTCCATGACCTTTCCATTGCTGGTGGTGTGTTTGGGACCAGGGAGCGGAGCATTCATGGCCATAAGCATCCTGAGAAGGATCAGGTTAGAGGCCCCGGGGAGCTGTGCTGGGTGTCCGCGATTTCCGCTCCTCCTCCAGCAGGGCCTGGCTTCCCCTGCGGGGTCTCCGCTGCTAGCTCCAGCCTGCACCATGTGTCTGGCCACTTCCCAATGTCCTGAGATGCTGAAGCCTGCAGCGCTGGTTGGAGTTGTGCGGGGGCAGCCAGGATCCCTGACTCAAACCAGCAGGTGTCAGGGTAGCCAGTACCGCCTGGCTGTCAGGTGGGTGCCACAAACCTGAGACGCACATGGGCTGTGACCCTGTGCCTCTAGGCCCTGACTGTTAATGGCCTGGGAAGGAACTCTCGAGCCACCAGAAACGTGCACGCACCTCTGTTGCTTGTATCTCAGACACCGCCTATCCCGTGTATGTGTCAGGGGCTGGGCTGTCACCAGGCCTGGCAGAGCAGGGGCAGGGTCTCTTCTCGGCCACGGAAGAGTGCTTTTCTGTGGCTGCAGGAGGGCCTCGCGGAGCCTGGCACAGCAGCCTTAAAGCAGCCGTGACCCAGGCAGCAATGCTTAGCTGGTGGCTGGGAGGCAGCACAGGGCTAGGTGAGGAAAGCAGGGCTAGTTCTGGTTGGCTCTGGGGTTGGGGGGTTGGCACTGGGGGACTCTAGGGATGGGGCTAATATTGGGAACTGGGGGCTGGCTTGAGGGCAGGCTCGGGAGGTTGGGCGCTGCGGGGCTCTGGAAACACGAGGCTGGCACTGGGGGTCTGGAAGGGGTGTTTTAAGGGCTTGGGGGCTGGCACTGGGGGGCTATGAGGATGGGAGACTGGCACTGGTGGGGTTCAGTGCAGAGAACTCGAGTCAGTGGCTGGCACTGGGGGGTAGTGGAGGGTTGGGGGGACTCTAGGGGTTTAGGGCTGGCATTGGGGGACTCTGGAGGCCAGAGCTTTTGGTGAAATGGTAACATTTTATGTGAATATTCATCATGTAAGTCTTGGACTGAGCCGTCGATCGACGGAGCTCACCTTCTATGATGCCTTTGGTGAGCAACTAAACCAATCCTTGATCAGCAGAGCTGATTACAGATGTCACATAAAAAGCTGCGAACTGCAGCCGCTATATGTTCTTTTCGGATCTTCCGCTTTTCCTGCAATGCCTGGATATGCTGACTCTCAAAGCAATTAAGAGCCTGTACAATGGTTATCATGTAAGTAATGAATATGCAAATGTTGCTGGTCCACCAAAAGTTTGTGAATGGGTTTCCCGGTTGCTAGTATCAAAAAGGTTGGGACCACTGGTCTAGATGTCTCTTTGAAGTGATAGGCTGCCTCATGGATAAATTGTCCTATGTTAATGTGTGTAACTAATTACTGGTGGTTTTAAGAAAACAGACATATCAAAAGCCTGTTGGTTACCCCGGACTACATGGCCAGATGGATGCTAGAATCCTGTATAAAAGAGCTTTGGGCCTGATCTTTTTTTATCTCAGATCTGCTTAAGGTTTAATGCAGGGGAAGCCTAAGCCATGAAGATTGAGATCCCAGTCCTGAGTGTAAGGGACGGTCTGCATTTCTTAAAGAGACAGTGCCTTCTTTCTGAGATTTCCTCAGCAACCAGCTCACACAGTCTCTCTCTGTAAATTAGAGCTAAATAAGCACGCAAAACATTGAGAGCCTGGACTGGTGACTGTAAACAAACTTTATGAGATTGTGGGAAACTTGGCCACAACTATGATAAGTGGCCATCTGGCTAACTGAAATCATGCTGGACCACATATATTGCTGGACTAGAGAGATTCTGTTCCTTCGCTCTACTGTCTCCAGCTAGAGATGGAGTTCGGCGGTGTTCCTTACCTCGTTTTGCATTTAGATAAGTAATGCTCTTATTGAATCCTGTTTTTACCCCTGTTAGTAATTAGGAGTTAATAGTTTGGTTTTTTTGTTTGGGGTTTGTTTGTTTTTCAGAAAAAGTTTTCCTCCCTCCATTTACACCCCTTAGTTAAATTGTTAGTGCTATGTCCAGCTCACCAAGATGTAAGTGGCGTTCCTCCTACAACGACCCTATCCTGATGTCTGATGGATATGCACAGTGTATCCACTGTCTTGGGGAGGCACATGTGTCACAGAAGTGTCCCCATTATGTGAAATTAAAATCCAGAGCTCACCGAGGTAGAGACTTGTGGCTTAAGCTTATACTCCTAGAAAAATCTCTATACCCTGCCTCTGACCTAGGGCAAGATTCTTAGACACCACAGGCACATAAGGACAAAAAGGCCATGAAAAAGAGTACTTCTTTGCCTCAGGATGCTATGGCACCCAAAAGGCTCTCACCAACCCCTTTGGTGCCAAGAACAATGGGAGTGCCGCACCTTAGCATCCATGACGCACAAGTTGAGTCTGGCACTGCCTGCACCACCACAAGAGTGGGTCCATCTAAACCCTGCACCGAGGCCACAGGCTTTAAGTTGCCTGCCTCCCACCCTGCAGCACCGCCTGGCACCAATAACACCTTGCCGGCACCGCAACCAACCCCAGTGCCAAGCATGATCTCTGTGCCATCAACCTGTACCTCAACAGCACTGACAGCATCACTGATGCTTTTGGTGCCAAGAGTTCATCCAGCACTGCAGATTGTCTCTGTGCAGCCAATCACGGCACCATCAATACCGGCCCAACAATACATGCAACATGAGACCTGCTTGTATCATCGACATTTAATTCACCTTTTCTCAGCACCAATTGTTCTCCAGGCATCCTGGCACCACAACCAACCATCTCACCAGAGAGATTTTCCAGTGATTCAGACAAGGACACGGATGTTGTATTTTCTCCACACAACTCCCCTCCGACAGACCATTCCATTTACTCTGCCAGGACACACCCACCATACACTAAGCATGGAGACATGCCACCCTGATACAGTAACCCCTGGATGCCACCCCTGATGCTTTACCCACACTGGCAATACTGGAGCCCATGGCAGTCTCGCCATAGATACCAACATGTTAAGAAATGTCAGAGTGTACCCCAACATTCTCCTCCACCACAATCGCCATCTTCTCAGCATCAACAAGCTATAGAGGACAACCACAGCGACCCATCTCCCCACACATCTCCATACACAAATGGTTCTTCTTCGCCTGAAGAAGCCATTATGCCTCCCTCTCCAACTACTGCTGATGACTGACTTCTCCCATTTCCAGGATCTTTTTAAACAGATTTCTGCAGAGCTGAACATCCCACTTCAGGAGGTCACTGAGAACCAACATGAGTTGACAGACATTTTACAATTGGTCACTGTCCAAGATAGCTCTACCTATCAACCCTGCAATCATGGAACTGGCTAAAACTATAAGGAAAACACTTGTCACAGCCACTTTCACATACAGGAGAGTGGACAAGAAGTATTATATCCAACCTAAAGGATCCAAATTCCTTTTCACTCATCCTGCACTAGATTCACTTGTCATGGAAGCTGCTCATCAGAAAAACAAACAGCAGCACTTCAGATCCACACCCTCGGACTACAGTAGCAAAAGGTTGGACTAGTTTAGCCACAAGGTCTACATGTCTTTGACACTGCAATTTTGAGTCACCAACTGTTCAGCTTTGTTGAGTAAATATGATCACAGAAATTATTCAAAATTCAATTATTTTATTTTGGACATTGCAGAGGCTAAGAAACAACAATTTAGAGCCATAATCATGGATGCACATACAATTTCTAGGACAGCCCTACAAGCAGCCTTAGATGCTGCAGATACGGCCGCATGTTCCACAGCAACTGCCGTGGTCATGAGAAGAGGCTCTTGGTTCAATTCAGCTTCCTTCCCAAGGGAGATTCAATCCATAGTAGAGGATCTTCCCTTTGACGGTGAGAAACTCTTTGCAGCCATTACTAACGATGTGCTGCATTTGGTGAAAGACTCCAGGGCAACTCTCAGGTCTCTTGGCATCCACAACCCAGCACCTAGAAGAAGATAGCTCAGGTATCAACCATTTCCCAGATACCCGCAATACACCCAGCATTACACCAAACAGGACCAACAGCAACAATATCACAACAGAAACAGATCTCACGGTGGCATCCACCTTTTAATAACACACAGCAGCTGCAAGAGCCCAGCAAGCAAATTTGAGCAACACGTCAAGGGTCGAGAAAGCCTCCCACCTATTCAAACCCCATCATCATCTCACAGACTCTTCCAGCACCATCTCCTCCCATCATATATATAGTAGCCCAATGTCTGTGACTCTGTAACGCTGAAACACTGGCTGTTCCCTCTGGGCGTCGCTGTTGCCTCCCGCCGTGGCACTCGGCTGACTGCAGGGGTGCCAGGCCAGGGGTGCTGCATGGAGAGCACGGCGGCCCGGCTGAGCGGTGCAGAAGTCAGCCGAGCGCCACAGCGGGAGGCAACAGCGCCGCCCAGAGGGAACAGCCAGTGGGCGGGGCCTGGACAAGCGTGTGTCTCTGATGTCAGGAAAGGGCGCCGGATTCAAAAGGAGGAAAGCGGAGCAGACACAGAGGATGCGGAGGAGACAGAGAGGAGAACGGAGGAGGACAGTGAGAGAGAGAGTGAGAGAGACGCAGCAGGAGAAGGAGAAGAGAAACACAGAGTGAGAGGTGGAAGGGGGAGAAGAGACAGAGAGAGAGGCAGGAGGCGGACGAGAGCTGAGAGAGAGAGAGAGAGAGGCCGTTTGTGCTGCTTGCTCCCGCGCGGTGGCCCGGCTGAGTGGCGCAAAAGTCAGCCGAGTGCCACGGCAGGAGGCGAAGGAGGGTGGGGCGGTGACGTACATGCCCAGGGGGTGGGGCCTGGACGAGCATGCATCCCCGACAGAGACAGAGGAGAGAGAGTGAGAGGCAAGAGGGGGAGAAGAGAAAGAGAGAGACAGAGCGGAGAGAGAGTGAGAGGTAGGAGGAGGAGGAGAAGAGAAAGGGAGAGTGAGAGGCAGGAAGGGGAGGAGAGAAAGAGAGAGATGGAGAGAGAGGCAGAAGGCGGAGGAGAGCTGAGAGAGAGAGGGGGAGGCAGTAGGAGGAGGAGAGAGAGAGAGAGAGACGGCGTGAGAGACCGGAGGCTCAGGAGAGAAGACCGACGTGGAGGAAAGACCTGAAAATCCTGTCTTATGATGGGCTAATTGGCTAGTTCTATACGAACTGGCAATGAATAACATCAGCTAGATGGGTGCTTCAAATAATAAAACACGGATACACTATTCCCTTTATGTCTGTGCCCCGTTCCCATCCCCCTACCTCAGTGTTTCTCAACCTTTTTTTGCTCATGGCCCCCTTCTGGGCCTCATTTACCTCTGTGGCCCCCTCATAGCTGCTGTTAGTTGGAAAAAAAGGAACATAATTTACCTAATGTTCCGGTTTTTCCATGTGGCCCCCTAGAGGTAGGGTGTGGCCCCTGGGGAGCCATATGGCCCACAGTTGAGAACCACTGCCCTACCCCATTCCTCTTCAGGGACCACTCTCACAATACACTTCTCCAACAGGAAGTAGAACACCTCCTACATTTAGGGGCAATAAAGATAGTCCTACCATGCTTTATGGAGAAAGGTTTTTATTCTCATTATTTCCTCATAGAGAAGTTGGGAGGATGGCGACCAATTCTAGACTTGCAAGCATTGAATAAGTTTGTAAAAAAACAGAAGTTCAAGGTGGTGACACTTGCTACTATTATCCCAGCATTGGAACAGGGTGACTGGTTTTCATCCCTCAACTCGCAAGATGCATGTTTTCACATTTCTATCTATCCAGCTCATAGACATTCTCTTCAATTCGTTCTAGGTTCACAACATTACCAGTACAAGGTCCTACCATTTGGACTATCCATAGCTCCAAGAGTGTTCTCAAAGGTACTAGATGTAGTGATGGCATACCTGAGAAAACAAAATGTCTTCATATTCCCTTACCTGGACATCAGTCTCCTCAAAGCACTCTCCAAACTTGACTCTCACCACAGCACAACTTTCACCAGGCACGTCTTCAATCTCTTGGCCTACAAATAAACTAAATGAAATCAACTTTACTCCCTACACAGAAAAGGAGCTTACTTGGACACCACGTGGGCTATTGCTTTGCTGCCTACAGAGCGTTTCCACAAACTAGTGGAGCTTGTACAAAAGTTGCAGTCCACCCCCAAAGTTATGTCCCACAACTGTCTTCAGTTTCTGGGCCACATGGCTGCATAACATTTTATTGTAGACAATGCACATGTGGTGTCTGCAAGGTTGGCTCAGTGTACAAGTCCAACATACACCCCCTGTCCAAATCCTTATCAGTCCCCCCAACAATCCCGCTACTGGTGGACAATCCCACAGAACCTTTGTTTGGGCATTCCATTTCTCACACCAGAGCTGTCTGTTCTTCTTCGAGTGCTTGCTCATGTCCATTCCAATTAGGTGTGCACACGCCACGTGCATGGATTCCAGAGCTTTTTCCCTTAGAAGTACCCACTGGGTCATGCAGGGAGCCTCCTGGAGTGGCTCCACTATATTGGTGCATAGATACCCTGCTGGCCCTCCAACCCCTCAGTTCCTTCTTACTACCCATGACAATAGCTGCAGCACTGACTATGTAGTTAGTCTCAACCCTTAGCGTGTGTACATAGTTGCTCTTTTGTTTTTTAAGTTATTTAGTTGTTAGCTTAGATAGTGTTAATAGTTTAGATAAGACAAGGGAGTTTTCCTCCCTTTAGCCTCTCCCAGGCTGAGGAGGGGATGCCTGGGCCACATGGGTTCAAGCTGTGTGCAAAGTGCTTGAAGCCCATGCCCTGCAGCGACCCGCATGACTCTTGCCTAAAGTGTTTGAGTGAGAGTCATTGTATGGACAATTGCCACAGTTGCAAGAGTTTCAAGATGAGGACAAAGCAAGAAAGAGACTCTAGGCTCAAGCTCATTCTCATGGAGCCCGCTCTGCAACCACCGGCACTGTCAGTGCAAAGAGCACCGTCCTTGGTGCAGGAGACAACGGCACCGACCAGACAGGCCGCCACCTCTTCGAAGTCCTTGAGGGGCCTCTCCCTAGCACCAAGGAGGGAGAAAGATCATGGGGAGATCTCTGGAGAGATGCAGTCACAAAGTGCACCGTAAGAAGGGACACTTGGCTTCGACGATGGACCGCAAGGCTCCAAGACGGCAAGGTGCTGGTGGAGTTTGACGCAGAGAGAAAGTCCGGTGCTAGAGGTGGTAATTGAAGAAGTCCAGCAACCATCGACCCCCAAGACATTTGATGTGGCACGGGAGCTCATCAAGCTGACTTCATCCCTGTGTGCCAACATTTTGGCACCGTGTCAACAAGCCCAACCTGAACCCCAGGCACCGACCCTAGCACCACCAGAGGTGCTCCAAGCTGGGCCGAGCACCCATTTGGGCTTGGCACTATTAACACTGGCACTGGTGGTGTTACGGCACCAGGACGCTCACAGGGACCATTGCCAGTCCCCATGCCGGCCCCCTAGGCACTGGGAACTCCAGCACCGCAGCACATAATGGCGCCAGTCCAAGGAGCACCGGGGCCCAGGGCAACACCAGAGATGAAAGGAGTGGGGCTTCAGTCTGGGCCACTGGTACCGACTTAGGGTGTTCCCACAGCACCAAATCAGTTAGTGCCTCCAAACCAGTCACTTCCTGCAGTTACTATGGCACAGATGATGCCTCCGCTAGCACCGGGCCCGGAGCACAGGGGGAAGTCTGCGGCCACAGCCCAGCATGGATACTCACATAGACCCCGTCACCGCTATGGCTGGCATCCAAATATTCTTCGGACTCAGAAGCGGAGTTGGTGAGTTCTAAGGCTTCTTAATACAGGTCCAGATCACAGCACTGTTCCTGCTCCAGACATAGGCATCGGCACCAAAGCCCGTTGGTCTCCCAGACTTGGGCACCAGGCCCAGGGCCCACCATCGTACAGATTGGTGTTGGTGGCATCGCTCACGGGAAGTGCCCCCTCAGCTAGTCCAGTCCTGCAGTAAAAGCATGGTGGGACCTCCAATGGAAGGGGATGGCTCCCTGCCTTTGACAGAGATGTCTGTGGCAGGTCAGGATGCCCCCTCTGCTGTACCCCACGAATAGCTGGCAGAATGGTCAGAGGAGCAGCTGGGGGGTAGGGAGTCATCGTCCTCCTTGCCTGATGAGGCCTTGCCAGATCCTGCCCCGCTGCTTCCGTCTATAGATGCCAGGGCCCACCAAGACATGCTTAGAAGGCTGGCAGCCAACTTGGGGGTGCAAGAAGAGGAGGTCAAGGGGGAGTCCGTTCCAGTGGTGTACATCCTCATGGCAAGCACCCCAGTTGGGTGGTACTACCACTTAATAAAATGGTGGAGAAGGTATCCAAAACCTTATGGAAGACCCCTGCCTCTATTTCCCCCCACGCAGAAGGGGGTTGAGAGGCGCTACTTTGTCCCACAAGCGGGGCATGAGCACCTCTTCACTCACTCTTCTCCAGGTTCATTGGTGGTGCAAGCTGCAGGGCAAAAAGAGTGCCCAGGACCACTGGGGCCCATGCTCAAGTTTAAGGAGCCTGGGAAGCTTGATTTGCTGGGGAGAATGGCCTATGCCACGGGCGGCCTGCAACTCCACATTGCCAATCAGCAAGTGATGCTGAGTAGGTACGCCTATAACATGTGGTTGGCTATGGATACATTTAAGGACTCTAGGCAAGAGTATGGTGCCCTAGCAGAGGAGAGTAGGACAGTGGCACGTACAGCATTGCAAGTGGTATTGGATGCTGCAGACTCAGCGGCCCATCTGATGGCCACAGGAGTAGTGATGAGAGGAATGCCTGGCTGCAGGTATTGGGTATCCCTCCCGAGGTTCAGAACACCCTGCAGGACCTACCATTTGAAGGGTCTGGACTCTTCTTGGACCAGACAGACTTGAGGCTACATAGCCTCAAAGATTCTAGGGCTACTCTAAAGTCTTTGGGGATTCATACTCCGGCACTGCAGAGGAGGCCGCTCACTCCCAGGCCAGCCCTTGTGCCCTTCCAACACAGGTTTGGCCCTGATAGGGGGCAGAAGGAGGGGAAGAAACAATGCCTGTAATGGCAATAATAGAAACAGGTGCAGGGGTTCAAGATCGGACTCAGAAAGAGAGTCTGCCCCACCTTCCAGCCAGCAGCCCAAGTCCTCGTTTTGACAGTACACTCGAGGACAGTGTTACAGTCTTTGCCATATCACCCCCTTTTGGTTGCTGGCTTTCCCTTTTCTACCAGGCCTGGTCCTGGATTACTTCCGATCAGTAGGTTCTAGGCCTCGTAGGAAGGGGTTATGTCATTCCCTTCCTTTCCCTCCATCCCTCCCACCCCCTTTCCCGTCCCTTTTCAGGGACCCCTCTCATGAGCATCTGCTGAGGCAGGAAGTGTCCTCGCTTCTGCAGCTGGGGGCGGTCGAATCCATTCTAAAGGAGTTTAGGGGAAGGGGATTTTATTCCCGCTATTAGCTTATCCCCAAATCCAAAGGGGGACTACGTCCCATTCTAGACCTAAGGAACCTAAATTCATTTGTAAAGAAGGCAAAATTCCTGATGGTCTATCATTCCCTCCCTCCAGAAATGAGACTAGTATGCTGCCCTCGACTTGAAGAATGCATACTTTCACATCTGAGTGATCCCTGCCCACAGGAGTTTTCTGAGTTTCACGGTGGGCCAGGATCACTTCCAGTTTGTGGTCCTACTGTTTGGCCTCTCCACAGCCCCGAGGGTCTTCACCAAATGCATAGCTGCAGTAGCAGCCTTCCTGAGGAGGCACAGAGTCCAGGTTTTTCCATACCTGGATGATTGGCTGATAAGAGGGTCATCCTGAGAACAAGTATTAGACACATAACCGTAACCAGGAGATTGTTCTCCAGCCTAGGCCTCTTCATAAACGAGAAGATATCCATGCTCAACCCCAAGCAGATAATAGAATTCAAGGGGGCCCACCTGGACTCCACTGTGGCAAGGGCATCATCTCTTCCTGGGGCCAGATTCAGGACTATGAGTTCCATGATCAAGGACCTCCAGAGGTCCCCCATGACAACAGTGAGAACATGTATGAAGCTGCTGGGTCACATGGCAGCATGTACATATGTGCTGAGGTACGCCAGGCTGAAGCTCCGACCCCTACAGAGGTGGTTATTGAGTGTACACAACCCAGACACGGTGATCACGCTTCCGGGGGTCATGCTCCACTCATGGGACTGGTGGCTGCAGAAGAGGATGGTCTGCATGGGAGTCCCATTTGTCAGACAGAGCCCTTCAGTGCAGCTGTTCATGGACACATTGGACACGGGCTGGGGGGCCCACCTGGGGAATCTCAGGACTCAGGGTATGTGGTCCTCTGGAGAGAGTTCCCTGCACATAAAAAAAAAAAGAGCTCAGGGCAGTCCGGTTGGCGTGCCAGACTTTTCTTCCCCAACTGGAAAACAGGATGGTCTCAGTGTTGACGGACAACATGGCGACCATGTATTATATCAACAAACAGGGTGGAGCTCGCTTCTCTCCCCTTTGTGAGGAAGCCCTACATCTGTGGGAGTTGTGTATCACCCAGAATATCCATCTCGAGGCAACCTACCTTCTGGGAGCCTGCAATATTCTGGTGGACAAGCTCAGCAGGTTCTTTCAGGCCCATGAGTGGTCCATCAGACTGGCTATCATATCAGAGGTCTTCTAGAGGTGGGGCTATCCCCATCTGGATCTGTTTGCCACACAGGAGAATGCCCAGTGCCAGAACTATTGCTCGTACATGGGTCAAGGGGAGGGGTTCCCAGGGGATGCCCTACAGTTTCAGTGGCCTCAGGAGCTATTGTACGCTTCCCCCCCATTCCCACTGATACACAAGGTCCTACTCAGGATTGGGGGCTCGGGGCCACAATCATTATGGTGGTGCCGGCATGGCCCTGGCAGCAGTGGTTTACCACCCTACTAGACCTGGCAGTGGAAGACCCAATAATATTGACATTGGTTCCGGACCTGATTACTCAGGACCTAGGGGAGGGGAAGCTATGCCACCCAAACCTGTCATTCCTTGTAGTGGGTCGAAGTGGCCACCCACTGACTACGAGGGGGAGCCACCCCTCTTTGAGCCTTGGTGGGCAACAGCTGGCTCTAATGAAACACTTGACTATCAATCAGGAGGAAGGGCCAGGGAGATAAAAAGCCTGCCAAAGAGGCCAGAAAGGCCCCGGTGGTGGAAGGAGCAAGAGGCCTCCACTCTGCACTCGCCGGAGGAGCAAGACCTTGCAGAAGCAGAGAACTGGCCTGGTTCACTGGGCCCGCTGCTCCCAAATGACCCAGACGGACTCTGCCTGACCCGAGCTGCCCACACGCTGGAGCCCAGAGACTCGCCCGGAACCCAGGTACAGCCTCAGGGGAGTTTGGAAGTAGCCCAGGGAAAGCTGACGCTTTGTGAGCTGAGACAGAGCTTGGGCAGCATTGCGGAGTGGATCCCCGCTGACCGAGCAGCAGACTGCCTGCTGCTACCAGGGCCCTGGGCTGGGACGCAGTGGTGTGGGTGGTCCTGCGTCCCCCTTGCTACCCCTTTCTCGGGTGGCAGACTCCCCCCCACCCCCGGCTGTGTCTGAGTTGCAGCCGACACCCACTGCTGCCACACCCTGAGCAAGGGTTTGGCTTTAAACTGCTGTTTGTTTGCCTTTTGCCACACCCTGAACCAGGGTTTGGCTTTGGAACTCTTTACTGTTTGTTTAACTGCTGCCACGCTCTGAACCAAGGTTTGGCCTAGAATTGCTGGTTGTTTGCCTGCTGCCATGCCCTGAACCAGGGCTTGGGTTTGAACTCTTTGCTTTATTGCTGGCCGCCCCGAACTGAGGCTGGGCGCTGGAACTAGTGTTGCTCGCTCTGAACTGAGGCCGGGTTTATAAACTGCTTATTTGTTGCCAGCCCTGAACTGAGGCTGGGCCTGTGAACTGTCTATTTGCTACTCACCCTAGATTGCAGCCAGGTCTAGACGCTGGGTTGCTGCTTGCCCGGTGAGAAGACCTACACGCAGACTCTGCTAATTCCCCAACTGACAGCGGAAAACGTCGTAGGTCAGAGTGGCTGACCACGAGGGGGAGCCACCACTCCCTGAGGGCAACCTGCTTACATCCCTCCACCTCGCGGCCTGGAACCTTCAGAGTGACTCTCCTTGGAGGAGGTATGTAGGGTCCTCCTGGAGAGTAGAAAGCCTTCCATCAGGACAGTGTATGTAGCCAAATGGAAATGCTTTGCCTTGTGGGCAGCACGGGGGGGCGTGGACCTGATGGGTGCCTTAGTCCCTCTCATTTTGGATTATCTCCTACACCTCAGACACCAGGGCCTTTCTACATCTTCCCTGAAGGTTCACCTGGCCACGATTGCAGCTTTTCAACCAATGGAGGCAGGTAGGACAGTGTTCATGAGCGCGATGCTGAAGCGCTTCCTGAAGAGGGTGGACAGGCTGTTCTCCTATATGCGCCCACCTTATCCACATGGGATCTGAATTTAGTTTGGACTGGACTCATGTGGGCCCCCTTTGAGGCGTCATCCCCGGCATTTGTTGGATAGGTGCCCATTATGACATTTGCAGAGCAGCTACGTGGTCCTCTGTTGACACATTTTCCAGTCACTACGTAATTGCTTAGCATGCCAGGGAAGATGCAGCCTTTGGGAGGGCTGTGCTGCAGTCCATTGTGAATTAGATGTTGATAGACTCTGACCCCATCTCCTAGGACACTGCTAGGGAGTCACCTATTTGGAATGGATATGAGCAAGCACCCCAAGAAGAAAAAACAGTTACTTACCTCTGTAACTGTTGTTCTTAAAGATGTGTTGCTCATGTCCATTCCAAATCCCACCCACTTCCCCTTCATTGGAGGATTCCCTCAAGAAGGAACTGAGGGGGTGGAGGGCCAGCAGGGGTATGATATAGCAGTGATGATATAGCAGTGCCACTCCAAGGGCCTCTCTGGCTGGCCCAACCAGTACTGCTAAGGGAAAAAGCTCTGGAATCTGCTAGGTGCGCGCACATGCCTAATTGGAATGGACATGAGCAACACATCTCGAAGAACAACAGTTACAGAGATAAGTAACCGTTTTCTTCTGTGACAACAGACACTTCCCTCACGGGAAGGGGAACACATCTGCAACACCACACGGCTCAGGGTCTGTGGTCCAACACAGAGAGAAACCTTCACATAAATGTTCTGGAATGTCAAGCTGTAAGATACGCATGCAAGTGATTCCTTCCCTTCATTATCACCAATCATGTCAGGATCTATACTGACAACATAGCAGCTATGTTTTTATATAAATCGTCAGGGTGAAGCCCAATCACATACACTATGCACAGAGTCCATAACCCTCTGGAACTGGTGTCTAAAGTATGGTATGAAGATGACTGCCTTCCATCTTCGAGGCAGTCTCAATACTATGGGCGATGCGCTCATCAGGGCCCTCCCCACCAAGCACAAGTGGCAAATCAACCCAGACATCCTGTTGTGGATCCTTCACCAGTGGGGTCACCCCACCATAGATCTTTTCACTGTGCAAACCAACAAAAGGTGCCACCTTTTCTGTTCCAAAGCGGGAATGGGGAAGGGCTGCATGGATGATGCCTTCCTAATCAGCTGGTCATCTCACCTCCTCTATGCTTTTCCTCCCATACCTCTACTGAACACGATTGTACACAAGGCAAGGACAGACAACACATGACTAATTCTCATAGCCCCATTGTGGCCATGACAGCCTTGGTTTCCCTTCCTGAATAGGATGTCTCGCATACCTCCAATTCCCCTACCACACAGCCGGATCTCCTCTTCCAACTGGGAACCCAGACCAGCCATCCCAATCTGCACATACTACACCTCAAGGCATGGGTCCTAGATGGCTCTCTGCACAAGAACTAGAATGTCTACCTCAATAGCATTCCTATGCAAGATTCCAATAGCAGATATTTGCAGGGCTGCTACCTGGGCATCGGACCAAACCATCGCAAAGCACTATGCACTTACTCAGGAAACCCTATCAGAACTTAAATCTCTCAAGGCAGTGATTTCCATTGCCTGCATTCCAGATCCAAAGTCCCTGCCTCCTTAGAATTATACAGCTTTGTAGTCAACTGGAGTGGAGCACCCACAGGGACATCTCTCAAAGAAGAGGAGGAGGTTACTCACCTGTGCTGTAACTGACATTCTTCTACATGAGTGTCCCCTTGGGTGCTCCAATACCATTCCTCCCTTCACTCTACTTCAGAGTTCTGGCCTCTCCAGGAGGTCTCTTTCTGAGGTTGAGAAGGAACTGAGGGAAGGGGGGGCTTGCGTATGCGTGATGCCTGCACACTACAAGTGTGTGGCTAGAGGCACATGTATACGTGCCTCCAGGGACACTGCTCTGAAGACTCTGATCCTCAGCATGGCAGCAGCACACTGACCTGATGTGGAGCCCCCACGGGGACACTCATCTCGAAGAACATCAGTTACTGCATAGGTGAGTAACCTCCTCTTCTAGCAGCTTCCCTCCAACTGAGTAGGAGGGACAAATGAGCAGAGTCTGGGCTGGACATTGTATGCTGTCTGGTGCCCGTAGGATGTATAAGCCATATTTTGAAATACTGGGAGGTGGGTATGCACAAGCCCATTTCTATAAGCCTATTCCTCTGCCTAGGGGGAGGAGCCACCTGACCCAGAAATGGACTGAATACAGGGGACAACTAATGACAAATGGGTGCAGACCATGGGTTGAAAAGCCAGGATTCAGACAGGGACACTGAGCAGAGAACACCAGGCAGTGCCCACTGCTCCTCAAAGCTGTCTAGGGAGCCAGTGGATGCCACCCAGGAGAACTCTGCCCAGATGCATGAAACCAGGGAGGAGCAGAAATTGGCCCTGCAGTTGCAGAGCATCCTCTTGTCAGGCATCCTCCTGGTGTTGTAGATAGCGGCCTTGGCCAGGCCCAAGAGGAGGGTGATGACGAGGTCTGGTGACTTTGTGGGGTCATGGATAGGGTTTGCAAAAATGAATAGACGCAGGGAAATATGCAGCCAGAACCTCAGCAAGAGGTTCTGAAGGAGCCAAAAAAGGAGCTGCAACCTGGCAAACACCAGGTTCTCCCTCATGCTGAAGAAGGGACAGGTGTCAGGAATGTGGCTGAACTGCGCCAAGTATGCGCCTGTGCACACAGCTCTGGGGAGGAGCCATCAACTGATATCCCCAGTGGGCTGTGGGACCGGACCGGACCGGAGTGGAGTGGAGGTTCCTCAACCTCCACGGGGGGGTAGTACTCCCATTTGGTGTCAGAGCAGAAATGTAACGTGTGGCACACCAGTGCGTATAGTGGTCCCTGGGCGCGGTTTGGAAGTGGTTCAGGTTAAGCTGCCAGCTCAGGTTATAAAAGGGAGGAGGCTGGGGGCTTGTGGAACAGGGGCCCCAATAACAAGTTCTTGAGGGCTTGGAGCAAGCAGGCTGTGGGGCTTGCTTCAGGAAAACAAGAGGGGAGTGATAGGACCACCCCCACCTCCTCGAGTATGCATGGGGGTCTGAAGGGTGGAGAGTCCCATGTGCTGACTGAGTGCTCGGGATGAACCCAGTCCAGGAGGTCTCTAGCTCTGGTGGTTTCTTCCAGGACTACGACGACTCCTGCTGTGCAGCCCATCTACAGCATGGCCAGGTCTAATCTCCTGTTCAGAGCATTTGGCAGGTAGAAACCCACCAAACCTCTTTGGTTGTTCCTAGGCCTTGGATTCCGATCGAGCTGTACTGCAGAACATGAGGAAGGCAACCAAAGCAGAGCATGCTTCTGGGCAAGGTCAGAGCAGAGCCGGAGGCCCAGAGTGGGCCGGGGGAGGGTGGCTTGTCGTGTGGACTGGAGAGTGGGCAGGGGGGCGGGGATTTTGGTGACATGGCTCCATGTTTCTAGGGCTGTTGGAATGCCTCTCTTTGCAAAGAATGGGAGGGAGGCCCCCAACCTACTGCTCTCTCCACACTCCCCACTGCCATCTGCTCTCTAGCCTTGAGCCTTCTTCCCACAGCTTTGCAGTGACACACCAGGGCTGGCTGCAGCACAAACTCTGCCCTGCTCACAGAAATGCTGCAGTGAGTGCTGGGCATGAGTGGGAAATGGGGCAGGCCCCACCAGGCCAGGCAGCACCCTTATGAGCAGCATGCACCCCAGCCATGGCCCCACAACAGCGCTCTCTGCTTGGTGAGAGCTGAGGGACAGAGGCTACCCCAGCAACATGGGAGGTCTTGTGTAACTAGTAGCCAGGGCATCACCAAACCCCACAGTTCCACCAAGCTTGGCTTATACACCCCTGCTTGTGGCACCCTGCTCCTTCCACATATATCAGCCCAGATGGACCTGGGGGTCAAAGGCCCTAGCGCTGTCTGCTCTGCCTGCTCTGTCTGAGCTTGGAGCTGATGGGGTGAATGTCAGGTAGACAGGAATGGCCCAGCCGCACTCCCTCACTGTAGCCAGCTCGTCCTCCTCCCCTGCCAGCCCTTCACTGACCGGAGCGCTGGTCTGGGCATTCTGCGCTGCACCAGAAGCAGAGGCAGTCATGCTGCTGAGGGGTGAAGCCAGCACTGGCGGCAGGGACTGGATCCTTGCCAGAGTCTGCTTCTCAAGGGCACCTTCTGGAGCCCCATCCTGCCTCCTGCAATTCCAGCCCCTCAGCACCTCTGTGCCTAGACCAGAAGTGCACCAACTCCCACCGCTCTGGCGCAAGGTCCTCCCGCATGACAGGCAAGTGGCTGTAGGGGGCACACATGCCATCACCTCCTGCTCTGCCCCACTCATTGGCCCTGCCATGGCCCTGCCACAGCTCTGCCCCACTCACTGGCATGGCCCAGCCCGGCCCAGTCACAGCTCTGCCCACTCACTGGCCCCAGCCCAACTGCAGCTCTGCCCCACTCACCAGCCCTGCCATGGCCCGGCCCCAGCTCTGCCCAATTCATTGGCCCAGCCCAGCCCAGCCTAGCCACAGCACTGCCCCACTCACTAGCCCCACTCACTAGCTCTGTCCCACTCACCGGCCCCAGCCCAACTGCAGCTCTGCCCCACTCACCAGCCCTGCCATGGCCCGGCCCCAGCTCTGCCCAATTCATTGGCCCAGCCTAGCCACAGCACTGCCCCACTCACTAGCCCCACTCACTAGCTCTGTCCCACTCACCGGCCCCAGTCCAACTGCAGCTCTGCCCCACTCACTGGCCCGGCCCAGCCTCATCTCTGCTCCACTCACCAGCCTGGCCTCGGCCGGCCACAGCTCTGCCCCACTCCCTGGCTCTGCCCCCAGCCCAGTCTTGTCCCATCCCTCAATACTGCCCCTGGTCTGCCCCACTCAACTGCCCCCTCACCCTGCATTGCCCAGCCTTCTATCACTGTCCCTGCTCCTCTCACCCCCAATACCCACCTTCACCTGCACTCACCCTCCCCGCCCCTGACCCAATGCTCATCCCTTCCCCACGTCCCCTTCCAGCCCTGTCCTAGGCCCTGGCAGCTCTCTGGGGAAGAGATTTAGGTGTGGCTGATGGGACAGCCAATGGTAGCGTCCCTCTTTGCTTCCCTTAGCCCTGTTGATGGGGGCTTGGTGTTTGTGTGTCTAGATCTCACTACCCACATGGAAGCTCATATTGCAGCCCAGGAGAGATTCTCTGCGAACTACCAGAGTGATGGTGATGAGCAACTGGCTGGTGCCTTCACCTCCTTTGCCAAGTTCTCCCGGGAGCTGCTGACCAGTGTCAAGAGTTTGGTAAGAATTGCTGCCCATGGTGCCAGGCTTGGCTGCTCGCCCAGCCACGGGGTGTAAAGGGGCTGCCAAGACTATAAAGGACCCAGTTAGTTTCCTCACCCAGAAATGAAGCCACTGTCAAGGGAAAAGCAGCCTGTGGAGAGGTAGGGGTATAATTGCGGACCAGGGGTTGCAAGGCTGCCTGCAGCACTGAACATCAGTGCAGCCCTCCCAAGTCCTGTTGCTTGGGTGCAGGGCCCACACTGCAGACTGGTGGTGAGTGCTATTCTTAGCTATCACAGGTGTAACACTCAGGTATGACAACAGCCTAGCCATGGAGTCAGATACAGTCCCCTTGGCTAGTCCCATCTCTCTTGTCTCCCAGGTGAGCCTATCTTTGAGAGAGCTGCTCCCTTTCATCAAGGCTAGTCCCAGTCCCAAAGGACCAATTGCTTTCCCTGGGTAGTTGCACCTTTGCTCTCACACCAAAGACAAGGCTTGCATCAACCCTATACTAAGCTATACACAGCTATATTTACTTGAAAAAGGAAATGAGTTATTGATAAGAGAAAAACTGCACACCTGGATACACGAATGAGTTACAGTCTTAAGTCCCAGAAGGAAATAAAAGCTTCTATATTCAGCTCTACATATTCCTCAGAGCTAACCCAGTCTAAGCACCTGGGGATGCTTTGCTTATGCTTTAAAAACTTTGGCCCCCTCCCCAGAGACCAAGCATTCTTAAGTTTGGCATTTTTATCCCCCTCCAACCATGTGCCATGAGCTGCAAACTCAGCTCAGCTGATGGGAGGAGTCCACTTATCTGGCTCATCTGTACTGGGAGGAGGCAGAACACAATTCAGTCTTTTGCCTTCTTTTTGCTAAGGTCCATGACAGCCCTTCTGGTATGAATGGCCCTTCCCTTTTGGGAAGGGCGGAACCCTTGTTAGAGGTCAGTCCTTCATGCTAATCAGTGGCTCTCTCCGATTTGATCATTTACAGTCTTGGCAATGCACAAGGGAACTGCTGAAATAGTGCTGTCCAGTCTGGGATATGATGTATAGCAACAACTTGAGATTGGTGCAACAACTACACAGGTGCACACTATAAAATCAACAAATGGTCCTGGGGCTCCTTAGAGACTAACAAAAATATATATAGTATCATGAGCTTTCATGGGCAAAATGAAATTAAGTGCTGTGCAGGTGTTCAGGGCTGTGGCAGGGAGAGATGCCTCTCCCCAAACTCCCCTGAGCCAGCCCAGCCCTCGACCTGGCACTGCTGAAGGACAGCTGCCCCTCCCCACTCCATCTCAAGCCCCAGATCTGTTGCAGCCAGGGGAAGAGAGGGGGGAAGTGCCCCTCCCTCGACCCAGTCCAGCATGGCAGGGACCTGCTGTGACTGGGAGAACGACATCTCTCCCCAGGCCCTGACCCAGCCGTTCTTGGAGCTGCCATGGCAGAAAAAAGCGCCTCTCCCCCCCACCCCCCATCCCCCCAGATCAGGTGCTGGTGCGGGAGGAGAGAGCTGGGGGGGGAGTCCTCTTTCCTTGCCGTAGCTCTGGGGCAGCACGCCTCACCTCAGAGTCCGCATCCCCAGCTGGAGCTCTCACCCTCTGCAGCTCAGGGCTGCATCCAGCCCTGAGCCCATTGCCACACTCCAAACTTCTCAGCCTCACCCTGTGACATGACTCTTGTTCTGTGCACCAATATGGAGGTGATGAGTGACATAACAAAATTCATTCTGTACATGGGTAGGAAAAGGTAGAGGGAACTCTGGACCATGTTCAAAGAGACCCTCCAGCCGACTGACAGAGGGCCCAGCAGACAGGAAGAATTTTGGAAAGCAACAGGGAAGCTGACAGGAA
This sequence comes from Rafetus swinhoei, assembly GCA_019425775.1. NCBI lineage: Eukaryota > Metazoa > Chordata > Testudines > Trionychidae > Rafetus > Rafetus swinhoei. The sequence continues at coordinate 36,706,201 of CM033426.1, forward strand.
GTTACTGTGTCCCACCCAGACCAAGGTCACCCCAGTGCAAGGAGCTAGAGCAGGAGAGGCTTCAGCTGGAGAGCTCAGAGTGTGCCTGGAACTCTGCAGACCTGGAGCAAGAGCCAGCAGGGCCAGTACGAGAGAAACAAACCGACATGGCACAGAAGAGAAGGAACACCAGTACCAGCACCAGAGAGCAAAAAGGACTGGGAGCATCAATGCCAGGGAAAAATGGAGAAACTGTGCCAGCAGAACTTTTGTCCAGAAGATGGAGCCAGACACCAGGGACCTGTGCCAGAGTGTGGCAGACTTCCTCGCTCTAGGAAGTGGGATGACTTTGATGTGTTCCTGCTGCTTTTGCGGTGTGGTGTGATTTGAATAAGTGGGAACAAGGGAACATGGTATGGACCTGGCACCACAGCTTCCTGGACAAAGGCCTTGGACATCTTTACCCTTATTGGAAGACTATAAAGATTATGATGATTGAAAACAAGCTTTGTTGCCAAAGTTTAAACTGACCCCTGAAGCATATAGGAGAATGTTCCGGGCAGTTCCAAAGAAAGAGGACATAACCTATATTGAGGTATCATCTCAATGGGGAACTTGTTGGAGAGTTACCACTGTCAACAAGGCCCAGGAATTAATTGGTATAGAACAGCAGCTCTCAAAGGGCAGGGCATGCCTCCCAAGGGGGGCCATAGGATTGCAGAAAGGGAGGTGAAAGTTGTGCATGTGTATGTGTGTGCAGATGTGTGCATGCATGTGCGTGTGTGTGTGTTTTAATAATTCCAGCTCTCAGCTCGGGCTTCTGCTGTCACAGTGGGGTAGGCTCTGGCTCTGTCTGTCTGTCTGAGTTCTCACTACTAGAGCTGCAGTCCTCTCCCCCCTCTGGGACAGCAGGAAAATGGGCTAACGCAAGAGCTGCAGCATGTTCCAGTCTGATAGCAGGTGCCCGAGCTGACAGGTGTTGCACTGGGCACTGCAGGGCTCTTCACTAACTGCACACAGGGCTCTCTTAGCAGCTGTGACAGGTCAGCTGTCCCTTGTGTGTTTTTCCCCTAGACAACCTCAGGTGTGTCTAGACAGCACCCTTCTGTCGGAATAAGCTGCGCAATTTGAGCTATGCAAATTGCTCAGCTTATTCCGAGTCTAAGTCGAAAGAGCTTATTTTGAAATTTGGCGTTGTCCACACAGCGCCAAATTTCAAAATAAGGCACTATTCCAACAAATCCCTTAACCCTCGTTCCGCGAGGGTTACAGGGTCGCTGGAATATCGCACCCACTATTTCAGGAAATAGTAGGCACTTTTAAAAACACAGCGTTGCTATTTTGGGATACTTCTGGTATCCCAACACAGTCTAGATGTACCCCTTGAGCTATTATCAGCAAGATGTTTAGAGCGAGAAACAGCTTACATGTGAAATGGGTCACTTTGTCCCCAAGGGAGGAAAGGGTACAATAGAAGCTAAAGAGACAGCTGCAGCAGATGTTACAACAAAACGCAGAAGTAGAAAATCTAACAAAACTTATTTCAAATTGGGCTTTACCTGGAGCAGGTCTAGCCAGGCACCAGGCCTCAATGTGTTGTATATGGCGAAGTTCTGGCAAACTACAGTATACAGCCCTGCAAGCTCTGCTGGTGTCTCAGAACAAGACCTGCTACCTGAGTATTTAAACACCAAGCATTTTTTCAGAGAAAGCTTAAAGAGTTAATGAGACAAAAGCTGTTGATGTGCATCACTGTTAACAGGAAGGCTATGGAGGCTTCTTATCATGTGGCTTTGGATATGTCTACACTAGCTCGTTAATTCGAGCTAGGTAGGCAAATGAGGTGACCAGAGTTGCAAATGAAGCCCGGGATTTAAATATCCCGGGCTTTATTTGCATGGTCCCGTCTGGTCGCCATTTTGAAATTTCACTAGCCCGAAGTAACTGCCGCGCGGCTACACGCGGCAGTGAAACGTTAGTCGAACTAAGTCCTTAGTTCGAATTAACTGTTACTCCTCATTCCATGAGGAGTAACAGTTAATTCGAACTAAGGACTTAGTTTGAATAAGGAGTGGAATGAGGAGTAACAGTTAATTCAAACTAAGGACTTAGTTCGAATTAATGTTTCACTGCCGCGTGTAGCCGCGCGGCAGTTACTTCGGGCTAGTGAAATTTCAAAATGGCGACCGGGCGAACATGTAAATAAAGCCCGGGATATTTAAATCCCGGGCTTCATTTGCAACTCCGGTCGCCTCATTTGCCTACCTAGTTCGAATTAACGAGCTAGTGTAGACATACCCTTTGTGTGCTGCCAAAGCTGGTAGGCCACATGACATAGATGAGAAACTCCTACTTGTGGCTGCAAAGGTTATGTGTGTGGCAATGAGAGGAGAGAAAGCAGCATCACGGTGAGCTGTGAGCCCACTTTCCAATGACAGAGTTTCATTCTGTGTTGCAGAGAAGGTCCTGATGTAAATGAGCAGCTCCAACAAAGTGTTTGTCAGGGCCCATATTATTCCACTCAGATGAGTCTACCAATCTGTCAAATGCTGCACTACATCTCGTAAATATTCATTTTGCAACAGCAACAGAATTAAAAGAGGAATTTCTGTTTTGCCTTTCATGTCCAGCATAAGCAACTGGAAAAGAGCTTTCTAAACTATTAAATAATTTGTCAAAGCACCTGGTCTTGACTGGGGATGTTGTTTTGGAATTTGCAGCAACTCAAAGTGGTGTATGACAGGATGGCATAGCAGGATTATGTGAGAGATACAAGATGTGACTCTTATGGCAACCTGGCATTATACGATCCACAGACATCTATTGGCTGTTAAGGCGATGCCAGAGGAGCTCAGCAATATTTTCAATTACAGTAAAAATTATAAAATGTATAAAGTCCGGTTATTTCAAGGGGTTTTGTCATTTCATGTGAAGAAATGGGGGCAAACTTTGCAGTTGTTACATGCAGAAGTTTGTTGGCTGTCCAGGGGCAACGTGCTGATGTGACTATGTGAACTATGGGAGAGTATTCTCCTTGATGACTCTCTGCTTGTACAGCATTTCAGTGGCACTCATGGGATATCCTGGTTGTCATATCTGGCTGACATATTCAAGCGACTGAATTCTCCGATTGTGGCATTTCTGGGATGAGATGCAAATGGTTTCATTACCAATGATTGGATAGCAGCATTCATTAACAAACTTGAACTGTGGCCTTCACGGGTGCAGCAGGGATCTAGTCCCAGGTTTTAAACACTGCAGGGCATTGTGCAACGGTGGGTGATCTGGCAGTTGACAGCATCCAGGATGTAACTGTTCAACGCTTAGGGAGTCTGCAGGAGCAGTTTGGTGAATGCTTTCCCAAAGTGGGTAGAGGCCAATGTACTCAATGGATCAAGAACCCATGCAGCTTAAAGCTGAACCCCACAGATATACTGCCTTCACAAGAGGAGGAAAGCCTGGTCGACCTGTCAAGTGGCAAGCACAAATGTTCACAAATGACAATTGCAGACTTTTAGTTATCAGTGGGATCAGAGTTTAGTGAGTTAACACTTGGGGCTCTTAAAGCCCTCATTCCTTTTCCATAAACCTACCAATGCCAGTCAGGCTTCTCCGCATTAACAGCAATCCAAACAAATAGTGCCCCCAGCTTTCTGTTAAAGATAATTTATGTCTCTTTCCACACTGCAACCCTGAATGCCACTACTTTGGACTGTGAGAAGATAAACACTCTCCTCCCACTGGTAAGCCTGATGGCTATAATATGGAATCAATACATCATTTGGTATTATGTTTCCTAAAATGTTTGTGAAGTTATTTCAGCTGCTTACATTTGTACTATATTTAACTTAAAAGTTAATACTTCTGAAACTCATACTGATCTTGCAGTGTTTGCCTTGTTTCAAAAATTCCTTGTATAGTGATAACTCATAGCGTGTGAGGTTTCCTGTCTGGGAATTAGAAGTGGCATGTGATTTCTCTTATTATGGTTGGCTAAATGTATCCACTTTAGAGACCCTTGTTTAATTGCTTATAACTTGGTCATGTTTCAACTTTCAGGCTGGAATTTTCCAGCTGTGGTGTCTCTCAGTGTTTTTTTTCTCTGTAAAATATGAGCAGACTTGTTTTTTTGGTAATTAAGAAAATGAAAAGTAGCCAATGTTGTTTGCCTGTGTCAACTCTTTCTGTCTAAACTGCTTTAGAAGCTCTGTGTTTGAAGTGGGACAGACGTGAGCCTTCTAGAAGGCTGGTGAAAATCCTGTTGGATTTGGTTGTTGAAGAATATTGTCTACCCTGCTCTTTGCCCATGCACCCCTGACCTTCCCCTCACAAACTCCCTGCTATCCATATGCTGTGAGGAATCACCAAGGGACTCAGCCCTTGTCCCACAGGCTGGAGGGTATGTGTGAAGAGACAGGGCTTCTCCTAGCACGTCCACTCTCTGTACACGCTAGATGAGATGGAGATTGCTGTGCTTGTCTTCCAGCTGCAGAATCAGGGAGTGTGATGGATTTGGTCAGAGATCCCCTTGAGACTGTCACTTGATGTGCTGAAACACCACTGAGCCAACTTTCCTGCCTTCCTGGGCGCCTCTTTGCCTAGTACACTAAGAAACTTGTTACATGAAATATTTTACTGTAACTGTAGTTCTTTTTTCACAGCCTGGAAACCCTCCCAATCTGGGCTTGATCCTTCTACCTGTTCAGCCTTAGATGCTGAAGCAGGGGTAAGCAGGGGTGTCCTGATGTCTAGCAGCAGCCCCAATTGTTTGGCTTCCCACTTTTATATAGATTTTGCCCAAAGCAGGACTCCTTTCTGTTCCCTTTAAACTTTTTCTCACTTTCAGTGGAAAAGTATCAGGATCAAAATGAAACCCAGCATCAGGTGACCTAGTAAACACATGTCCTTGTGGGCATTCTCAGCCCCTCCTACGGACTGGTCCATACGAGAAACAAACCCATTTATAGATCATCAATCTTATCAATGAGCATCAAGTTTCTGAAATAGCCCTCATTTAGCATGTCTATATTAGTAGAACAGGTTTATACTTCGTATTTCTAACTTCAAATTCAGGAATGATACGTATACACAGGTGGGAAAATCCTATTCAGTAAATTACACATTTTCAAATGATCCCTTACACAAAATATTTTGCAGAAAGCATTTCCAGTTATGCATATTCATATTCCTAAGCAAGTTTCCATAAACATCTAGATAGTCCCATGACACAGGGCCCAAAGGAAAATCCATACGAATCCAGAAGAAAAGTGCTTCCCCACAAAGTGTGCAGGAATGGTGGGGAGTGCGGTGAACGGGAAGGTGCGAATGCCTGGAGAGCAGAGTCCAGGGCTGCAGCACCAGGCAGGGCTGTGTGGTAAGACCAGCTCTGCCATTGTCCAGAATGACAGCACTGAGGGATCTTTTTGCAGGTTGCAAAGTGGGTGTGAACTACCTGGCTTTCTGCTGAGGGCATTCACAGGCTTCAGGTTCTCTCTCCTTTCTTTCCAGTTGCAGAGCTTGTCTCACAACATTAACTTCCCCTTGGACTCACTAGTAAAGCGGGACTTAAAAGAGCTCAAAGGGGTGAGTAGATGCTGAGTGCACCTGTCAAGACAGCCCCTGGAAGAGTGGCTGCACCAACTGATTCACTAGCAGCTGGCTGAGTTCAGAGCTCTTCTGGAGCAGCTGGGCCCAGCGGTGCTCCTCATCGCTCCAGAAACCTCTCTCTTCAGGGCACTTGCATGCAGCCACCTGCCACAGCTGCTCTCCAGCCCGCCCCAGCCTCCGAGCAGGACACAGACAGCGATGTTTGTGCTGCTGTCAATCACATCCACCTACCCTCTCCCGCCTCTTCTCGCACCCAGTTTGCCTGCAGTGGTTCTGGCTGGCCTGAGGAGTATCATGAGAGTCCTAGGGAACAAGATAACCCATTTTCCCCCAGCTACTTCATACCTGCCCATGACATCACCGGCTGAGCACTTTCCCTGGCCGCCCCATCAGCTCCCTGCACTTAGTCTGTATGGCCTCCCAGAAAGCTTCTGCTTTCATCCAGGTGACTACATGTCGCCATGGCTTCCAAGGGAGCCCCCAGATGAGTGGCTGTCCCCACTGGCTGTCCCCACCTCCCCACAATCCTCCAGGTGAATGTATGTCCCTGTGGCTGACCTGTGACCCTCTTAGGCAAGTGGGTGTCCCTCATGGTCTCCCAGCTACCCTCCCAAGTGACTGGACCAGAAATATTCCTGGATCCTGGACACCCTAGGCCTATATAGTGGCCACCACTGGGAATGAATGTGAGCCTCCTTTGGTGTCCTGGCCCCTTTTCTCTGGTGTTTCCTGTCCCTCTCCCCACACGGTCTCTAATATGTGCTCAGCCAGGGACTGTGTGTGTGTGCATGCACAAATGGGTGTGTCTGTACAGGTGTGTCTGGATGTGTTGCTGGGTGTCCATGACTCTCCTAGATTCATGGATTTCAAGGCCAGAATGGCCCATTGTGACCTCGTAATCTGCCTTCCTGTATATCATATGCCAGAGAATTTCCCTAAATCAATTCCTCTTTGAACTAAAGCTGAACTTTTAGAAAAACATACAATGTTTGTTTAAAAATTGCCAGCAGTGGATTATCCACCAAGACCCTTGGTAGATCGCTGTATGTGTGTTGCTTTCAGGTGTGCTGCTCTTTATTTATGTCAGTCTGTGCATGTACCTGTCTGTCTGTGTGTGGTGCTATGCAGATTTGTTAGTGTGTATTTTTATGTGTGTGCTTGTGCCTAATATGTGGATATCTAGGAGTATGAGTTGATCACTGGACTAACAGTTGATTGTTGACTGGGGACCAGTGATGTGACCCAGCTACATTCATTATGAGCAAACAAATGACAGTCCCACCAAGTAGAATATATATTTGGTGCTTCAAAATGGTCAGTTGCCCAAAGCTGAGGAAAATTGTGAACAAAACAGATTGAGAAGAAAAATGTAGACAGAAAAATGTGAATGGAAATTAGGATTGTTAGTTTTTAGATGGCCAGAAACCCATAGTTCTACTATCATGAGACAACACTGGCCAACCTTTATTGGTTAACAAATGGAGATAACTGATGTGAATTAGAAATCATTAAGTGCAGAAAACTAATAAGGGAGGCTAAGAGCATCAAGACAAACAGCATATCTGGCAGGACTAAGGATAAGTTCAAGTGTACCAGGAAAAAAAGAAAGTTTGAGGCTATAGGCCTTTTATTAGATGGAGATGATACAAAAGAGGTAGAAATGTTCAATAAATATTTCTGTTCTTTATTCGGAAAGAAGCAGGATGATGTGCTTGTGTCACATGAACAAATACCTTCCAAATTCATTAGTTACCAAGGAGGATGGTAACACCAACTACCAGGAATAAATATTGTACCCAAAAGGCCTTATGAAGTTGGCTGAGGATGGAGTTCTCTGGCGCACTGATGCTAATTGTTAATAACTCTTGTCTGTATAAATACCTTCTCTGACAGGAATTGCAGCTGAATTTTATTCAAGCTCCAGAATCTTGGTATACCTCTGGGCAGTGTTTTTTTTTTTGTGACGGTACAGAATGGGATTCCCTTCTGGCTTACCAGCACCTATTAGCATTTTCCTAGGGCAGCTTGGCTCCCGATGAAAGCCCACTGGGACATGTGGCTCTTAAAGAGGCCGTGACCGCATTTTGGCCCCCGGTGAAGCTTTTTTTTTTTTTTTTTCCCCCAACAAGTCCCCCCCCCCTTTTTTTTTTTCCTCACCAGCTTTGAGCCTGGAGTATCAGCACCTTTTTTCTTACAAAAAAAGCACTGCCTCTGGGAATCCTGAGTGAGGCCAGGAAGGGGCACTTGCTAGGATTTGGAACAGAACATTAATAGCTGTGGGATGCTGGTGACATTGTGGCTCAGATCTCCCCCTGAGAGTTAGGAAACTAGGCACTGCTAATAGGTGCCATGTTTCAAAACTCTGCAAGGAAAAGGAAACTGAGGCACAGCTGCAAAGGTGATGTGTCAGAGCTCCCCTTGAATGAGAGTGATTCAGGGTAATAAAGAGTGCTGCCAAGTGATGATGCTTGGCAGAATATGGGAAAATCCCTAGAGAGCTATGAAGCGACTGTGTGGTGGAGTCTTGAGGTTAAGGAAGGGAAAGTTGTCCCTTAGTCTATGATTTTGTATTGATAAGGTATAATTAAGCCTGATGGCGCTGGGGAAAGCAAACACACCTTGCCCCATAGTGGTGTGAACATGAGAACTGACATGCAATGTAATGAAACTGTGTTTTGGAGTGGTGACTAGAACTATTTACTGACTGTATGTCTGAAGTTCAAATCAATAAATAGCAAAGTAGATGTGCTATTGAAACAGGGTGGATAGCAGAACAGCCTTTGGAATCTTCTCATGTACTCCTGCTCTGTTCTTTTTTTTTTTTTTTAAAGGGGTAGAAAAGTGATGAATTGGGGGAACTCTTTGTACCACTTCAGATTTTTGGGTGATCTTATGAAATTGCATCACATCCTGGAAAGTGCACAGGCATGTGTGTGCGTGTGTGACCATCCATTGGTGCCCAGGAGGCTGCAGGGGTGTGTTGTGGCAGTCAGGCCAAAGACAGTGGTGAGCCATCAGCACTCAGTGATCTTCTCTTCAGAGCCAAACACCTTGGGATAATAGGTTTGCTCGAACTAGGCGAACCCACTTCCTCTCCTTAAGGGGGCAGTGATGGGCAGTAATGGAGCATCACTGAAGGGCAGAACAAAAGAAGCAGCTGACTTGACCTCCAGCAAGAGTCATTAATAGGATTGAGCAGTGCTTTTTTGGTTTTTTGTTTTTTTAAAAAGGTGCCAGTACTCCAGGGGAAAAGTTGTTGAGCGCTGACTGGAGGTGCTGGTACTGCATCTGGAAGTGCCAGTACTGCGTACCAGGCAGTACCATCACAAAAAAAGCACTGGGATTGAGGGGGGCAGAATGGGGAGCTGAGATTGACTAGTGTAAGATGAGGAAGACAGCTGCAGGGACAGAGTAGGCAGTGGGGTGAAAGATTGTGTTTGTCAACTTAACGAACAGAACACAGATGGTCCCCTCAGGGATGGGTGAGCTAGTGAGGAACATTAAGGTGTGGATGTTCTGTGTGATCTGGGTTCTCCTCTGCTTTTCAGGAATAAGAGCTTATTTACACTGCGTAATTAAGTCAAGTCAACTTCAGACACGGCAGTAATTACATTCACATCTACACTATGCTCCTTCTGTCAGTGGGGTGAGTCCTCACCAGGAGCTCTACACCGCTTGAAATGGGGCACCAACGCCAAGTGCTACCCATGCCCCAGCATTGACAGCCTGAGCTGGAGGAAGCCCCCCTATCCTGAAGCTGACAGCCTCGCACCTAGCTGACAGCCAACAGGTGATGTAGGTCATGTAGTTTCTACATCAGGGATGGGCAAAAGGGCCTCCGCGGGCCGGATCTGACCCGCCAAGCGGATTGATTCGGCCCGCGGAGGCCCTGCCACTCCCTTGCCCCGAGGCCAGTTAGGGCCTTGGGGAGAGCGCAAAGCTTCCTCCCGCCCTGTGAGCAGCACGTAGCGCTTTGAAGCACCGCGTGCTGCTCGCAGAGTGGGAGGAGACATCACGAGCTCCCCCGCCCCCAAGTCCTCATTGGCCTGGGAGCAGGAGGAGCGTGCAAAGTTTCTTCCACCCTCCCCCCCACCCTGCAAGGAGCGTACGGCACTTTGAAGTGCCATACGCTCTCGCAGGTCAGGAGCAGGGTGAGGGAAGCTTTGCACAGCTCTCCTGCCCCCAGACCAATCAGGACTTGGGGGCAGGGGAGCACGTGATGTCTCCTCCTGCCCTGAGAGCAGCATGTGGCACTTTGAAATGCCGCATGCTCCTCGCAGGGCGGAGGTAGGGTGGGAGGAGGCTTCACGCGCTCCCCCCGCCTCCAGGCCAATGTGGGCCTGGGGGCAGGGGAGCTGTGCGAAGCTTTCTTCGCCCTGTGTCAGCCCTGCGAGGAGTGCACGGTACTTCAAAGTGCCACACACTCCTCACAGGGTGGGAGGAGGCTTCCCGCACTTCCCCAACCCCCAGGCCAATCAGGATCTGGGAGTGGGGGAGTATGTGAAGCCTCTTCCCGCCCTGCCAGGGGCATGGGTGCCTAGTGGGAAGGGGGGGCAAAGGGGCTCCCCCACCCCCAGACCAATCATGATCTGGGGTTGGGGAAGCCCAGAATCATTCTGGCCCCACCCCTTCTGGATTAGGCCCCACCTCTTCCAGCCCACCCCAGGGCCACTTCAAAAAAATGTTAAGTGGCTCCCGGCCAAAAATTATTCCCCACCCCTGTTCTACATGGACAATGCATCACCCTAACTCAGGGGTGGCCCACGGGCGAGACACTTGATTTACCTGAGCATCCACAGGTCTAGCCACTCGTAGCTCAGTTCTTTCAGTTTGATGTTCCTGGCCAATGGCTCTACATGAAGAAGTGTGTTTCCCACAGCCCTGTTGGCCAGGAACAGTGAACTGCATTCAATGGGAGCGGTGAGAGGCTGTACCTGCAATGCTCAGGTAAATAAAGTGTCTGGCAGTCCACCAGGGGCTAACCCTGGTGAAACACATCTGACCCACGGGCCACCCCCACCCTAACGACATCGACCTCAGCTTGCGTCTTTGATTGAGGTGGTGTGAAGTCAATGCCGGGGGCGACTGCTATTGCTGGCAGCACCACTGCAGTGCAGATGTGGCCCTACATTGATCAAGATCTGTAGTGTAGAGCAGCTCTCTGTATAGAGGCTACAGTAGCTACATTGAACCAAATGTGTGGGGCTGGGGGTGGGCTACTTCCCAACTGCTGCCTGCCCTCAACAGCTTTGGAATGTGACCAGGAGCATTTTGCTGTTGGGTGGGAGTCTGGGCGGGGGAAGGCTGAGTTTGAAGGCTCAGCGCTGCCCCCAGAGGGGCGAGATGGCTGAACAGTAGGTTCCAGCGCGTGAGGGTTGCCAGATAGAAGGTCACAGCCTGACAGTGTGCCAAGGGATTCCAGGCTGGGCAGTGTCTGGACTCCATTCAGACTCCAGGTGCTTAACACCCGCTGGGAATCCACAACACAGCACGGATTTCCTTACAGCAATCCCAGTGGGCAGCCAGGGAGGGAGGCTGGCAGAAGCCTGTGCTGCATTCCTGGGGAGAAAATGCCAGGCTTGCAAGGGCTCTTTATCCTAGGTAAGGTCAGAACAAGAACCAACAGCTACAAGCTGAGGAGTCCTGTGGCACCTTATAGACTAACCGAAGTGTTGGAGCATACGCTTTCGTGGGCAAAGACCCACTTCCTCAGATGCATGTAGTAGAAATTTCCAGAGGCAGGTATAAATATGCAGGCCAGAATCAGGCTGGAGATGACGAGGTGGATCCAATCAGGGAGGATGAGGCCCACTTCTAGTAGCTGATCTGGAGGTGTGAATTCCAAGAGAGGAGAAGCTGCTTTTGTAGTTAGCTAGCCATTCACTGTCTTTGTTTAATCCTGAGTTGATTGTGTCAAACTTGAAGATGAACTGTAGCTTAGCAGTTTCTCTTGGAAGTCTGGTCCTGAAGTTTTTTTGCTGCAGGATGGCTACCTTTAGATCTGCAATTGTGTGTCCGCTATGCTTACCTGCATGCCTCCAGCTTCCATCCCGGACACACCACACGATCCATTGTTTACAGCCAAGCACTGAGGTACAACCGCATATGCTCCAACCCCTCAGACAGAGACCTACACCTACAAGATCTTCAACAAGCACTCTGTAAACTACGATACCCACACGAGGAAGTGAGGAGACAGATTGACAGAGCCAGACGTGTACCCAGAAGCCTCCTGCTACGGGACAAGCCCAAGAAAGAAACCAACAGAACACCACTGGCCATCACCTACAGTCCTCAGCTAAAACCTCTCCAACGCATCATTAGTGATCTACAACCCATCCTGGACAATGATCCTCGCTTTCACAGGCCTTGGGAGGTAGGCCAGTCCTCGCCACAGACAACCCGCTAACCTGAAGCATATTCTCACCAGCAACTACACACCGCACCATAATAACTCTAACTCAGGAACCAATCCATGCAACAAACCTCGTGCCAACTCTGCCCACATATATACACCAGCAACACCATCACAGGACCTAACCAGATCAGCCATACTGTCACTGGTTCATTCTCCTGCACATCTACTAACGTAATATATGCCATCATGTGCCAACAATGCCCCACTGCTATATACATCGGCCAAACTGGACAGTCCCTACGTAAAAGAATCAATGGACACAAATCAGATATTAGGAATGGCAACATACAAAAACCTGTAGGGGAACACTTCAATCTCCCTGGACACACAATTGCAGATCTAAAGGTAGCCATCCTGCAGCAAAAAACTTCAGGACCAGACTTCAAAGAGAAACTGCTAAGCTACAGTTCATCTTCAAGTTTGACACAATCAACTCAGAATTAAACAAAGACAGTGAATGGCTAGCTAACTACAAAAGCAGCTTCTCCTCTCTTGGAATTCACACCTCCAGATCAGCTACTAGAAGTGGGCCTCATCCTCCCTGATTGGATCCACCTCGTCATCTCCAGCCTGATTCTGGCCTGCATATTTATACCTGCCTCTGGAAATTTCCACTACATGCATCTGACAAAGTGGGTCTTGCCCACGAAAGCGTATGCTCCAACACTTCGGTTAGTCTATAAGGTGCCACAGGACTCCTCGCCGCTTTTGCAGATTCAGACTAACACAGCTACCCCTCTGAAACCAGCTACAAGCTGCAGCCAAACAAATTAAAATGAGAAATATGGCCCAATTTGTAACCGTAAGGGTGATTATGCATTGTACCAAACTCTGAGGGATGAGATGGATTTTCCATCTCTGTGTTATCAGACCCAGACTGGCTGCCTTTCTGGAAGATATGTTAATCTAACACAAATTATTGGGCCCAGTGCAGAGGTAATGGGATGAAATTGAGGCTGTGTCTATACTACACTGTTTCGGAAAAAGCTATGCAAATTGCGAATCACTATTTGCGTAGCTTTTTCTGCTTTTTTTGGAAGAGGCTTTTCTGACATTTGACCCATTTACACTGGGCCAAATGTCAAGAAAAAAAACCGTTTTTTGGAACATCCCTTCCTCGTAAAATGAGGTTTACAGGGATGCCAAAAAAGTGCGTCTGCTCTTCTGAAAACATTTTTTGGAAGAACAGATGTGTTCCCTGGACACGGCAGAGTTTTTCTGGGATACCTCTGGTATCCCAGAAAAACTCTGTAGTGTAGACATAGCCTGAGTGTCACATCCTAGTCAGGAGGTCAGCTTAGATATGCCCCTTCTGGCTAAAAAATATGCATGCGTGTGTGACCCCTTGTCTGGGTATGTGTGTGTGTGTGTGCGTGTGCGCATGTTTGGATGTATGCTCCTGCTTTAGCTTCTGTGCATTCTGTGCGAGTGACAGGGGAAGTCACTCTTAGCAATGTATAGAGTGAGATGAGGTAGATTCTCCAGCTGGCCAGTGGGGCAGTTTCATTCTAGCAGCATGAGGGTGGGGGCAGCTGTGGTGAGCAGCACTCCAGGGTCCCCTGTAGAGCTTCTAGACCCTGCAGGTTAGGAATGACATGTTCATAGGATGCCACTACAAACATGGGACATGTGGACCAAGTGACTTACTTGCTGGGCAGCAGACTTGGCCATAACAAACAGGCAGTGTGCACCTTTGGGCCTTGAGCAAGGCATGCTAGCAGTGTAGTTTGGTGTGCTGAGAAAGCTGTGCCATGCTGGGGTAAGGTGGGGAGGAGGGCGGGGTGGTGTATTGTACAGGGCCATTGTCACTAAGCACTGACCCATCTCTTACCAGGACTTCAGAAAGCCTTTTGATAAAGCCTGGAAAGACTATGAGAACAAACTGTAAGTTGATTTGCTCCCATCCTCTTTACTCAAGCTCACCAGGAGCCGAAAAGCCTGGCCCAAAAGGAGCCTTTCAGGGTGTTTTCTCCTTTTTCTTGAGCACAAAGATCGAAAAGGAGAAACGGGAGCTGGCAAAGCAGCACGGGCTGGTGCGGAGTGAGGTGATGGGAGGGGAGATTGCTGAGGAGATGGAGAAGGAGCGCAGGATGTTCCAGTTAAACATGTGTGAGGTAAGGGGTTGGGAGGGACGCAGCAGCATCACAAACACCTGGAGCAATGACCCTTTGCATTGAGCAGCAGTGGCCTCTTCTCCGCATCTCCTACCTGACAGGAACTTGGCCGTCCCTGCCATGGGCCACAGAGGGGCTCGGAGGTGGGAAGGGGAAACTCTTGCAGAGGAAGACCCTTAATTATGACATTGCTGTGATTTTTAACCTCTAATTTCCCTAACTCCAATTGAATGACTTTATGGGGTTATAAGCAAGGCCTCTCCATTGCCAGCCAGCATCACTTCTGGTGGCTGCTTCTCAGTTTCCTGTGTGGCACAGAGATGTTTTTAATGCTCATTTTTTTACCAGATGCCTTGTGTCCTATAGTGCGACACCTTGTTGAATTTACAGAAATTACAACTGTGCCCCCCCCCCCCCCCCCACACACACACACACAAAGTGGGACGGTTTGTGATAGGACAGTACCTGTAAGAAATGTAAGTTATTTTCACAACTTCACTCTGGTTTGTTTAGGCTGTATGCTCTTTGGGGTGGGTCTCACTCCTAATGCCACAGTGCCCACAGTAAGAAATACAATCAATTACAACGGTTGTAATGCTGGTCAGATTTGTAAAAATTTCTTAGCTGTCATTGACCTCATCTTTGGAAATTATTGAGTCTGAGACACATATTTGGCAGGAACAAGTTCAACGCAAATTGTTAAAGTTTGACATCGTGATAGTAACTGCACCCAGGATGTGTTAGGTAACTTCCATGCAATAGCTGCTTCCATTAGAAAGGAACAAGCTTGTATCCCAGCTGAACTAGGCAGGATTCAAACCAGCCACACACAGATAGGGTTGCCAGATCTCCGGTATTGACCTGGACAGTCCGGTATTTTCGCTTCCTGTCTGGTAAAAAATTCAGAAAATACCGGACACCTAAAATGTCTGATATTTTCTGTTTTTTTTCCCTGCAAGGAGGCGAAAATACCGGACACCTGGCAACCTACGGCAACTGGGCCCAGCCCCCTGCCTCCCCCCGGGCTCCCTGCTTACCTGGTTCTGCAGGGAAGCTGTGTTCTGGCTTGATCAAGAAAACAAAATGGCCACTGGCAAAAAGCCTAAAGACCAAGGAGAAGCAATGCCTTCCCTGGGTCTTAGTGCTCAACCTCTCCCCTGTTCCTATCCCTATTCTGACTCTGAACGCACTGAAAGGGCCATGCTGTTTTAATGCTGGGTTTGTTTGTTTTTTTGGTCTCCCCAAAAAACTTCGGTCTCCCCCTTTTTTTCCCCCCTCAACAGAATTTTTCCCCCAGTGTTTGTTTTTTTGTTTGGTTTTTTTGGGGGCGGGGGAGGGTTCGGTATTTTTGGTTAAAACATCTGGCAACTCTACAAGCAAATGGTTCTGTAGCAACACCCTCAATCATCCATTACCTCATAAGATGTATGAGGGGGAGGGGGAGGCTGCTTTGAGGAAAGATGAGTTTATTAATTCATGCTCTAGCCACTTTGAAGCCCAAGCAAGCTGGGTCCCCCCTCTCTGCACACAGGCAAAATCTCCCACACATGCCTCTATTTGAAAACACTGTCAGCTGTACTCCATTCTTAAAGGGCCAGCTCCCATTCACCAAAGCATGCCCTGAAAATGCAACAGTAAAACAAACTAGCACAGTATCACATTCGTTCTAATTACAAGATGCTGCAATTACTTCAGGTCCTTCCTCAAAGTGTTACACTCTTCAGCATACACCACTTCCCCACTAATGCCAGGAATAACTGGGAACATGCCTGCTGCTATTCTCAATGCTGGGCTGTCCATATAGGGAGCCACTGCACACACATGCTCAGTTAGGTTACACAGATATTTGTAGACAGTGGAACGCTGGGCATCGGGATTCTTGGTTTCTATTTCTGGCTCTGAAAATAGATTGCAGTGTGGTGGTAACAGACCGCGTAGCTAAATGTAAGACCACCCATTTGGGTCAGCTCTGGGCTTCAAACCAGATCTCTTTACCCTGGAAGTGGAACGGAGTCATAGCATTCCATGTATGGCCTAGCTTCTACAGGAGGCGGTCTCAAACTTCATTTTACTGCGACCCCCTTCTGGTGACAAACATGATCTCAGGGTGGGTGCGAGAACTGAAGCCTGAGCCTGTCCCAGCCCCACTGCCCCAGACAAAGGTATAAGGGGGGCAAAGCCCATAGATTCCAATCTCAGGCAGGACCTATAATCTGAACCCTGCTCCCCAGGGCTGAATCCCTCTGGCCTGGGCTTCGGTACTGAGTGGGGTGGGGTAGGGGCGCTTAGGCTTCAGCTTCAGGCCTGAGCCCAGCACATCTAAGCCAGCATGGCAACCCCAGTAAATGGGGTCACAAACCACAGTTCTAGAGAGCGACTGAACCACATTGTGTTAGCATGGGATACACAAGAGACCAGTGGGGGCAGGAACAATTTTTGGAGTAGGGATGCTGAACTGCACCCCTCCTTACCTCTGTCTGGGCCCCTCATAGCCCCATAGAGCTGGGCCTGGGAAGGATCCTGGGCCTAGTGACTAAGTGGGACCGTGCATACAGGATCTAGTGGCAGGGCCAGCAGCTGAGTGGGACCCAGAGACCATTTACATGGGCACAATCGCCAAGCAGGACCCAGGGCCAGTGTCCAAACCAATGTGCAGAGAGACAGCAGCTGAGTGGGGCCCCAGGCTGGAAACAGAGCCCCCAGAGAACATCAGGCCTGGTGGCCAGGACTCTGGGCAACAGGGCCATGCCCCACACTCCTACTTCCCAAGCTCATGCAAGAGACAAGAACCTAGTTTGACATGCATGTTCTGAGAGGTATGTGGCAAAGTAAATGAGACTTTTGGTGGTCTTCTAATGTGAGAGGCCTGGGTTAGCATCAGCTGCCCTCACTCCCAAACATCAGTGAATGTATATGAAAATTTGGCTCACAAGAAGAGCTTAAGGGGCACAGAGTGTCTAATAGGAGCTAGTGGAACAACGGAGGAACAGGGCAGTGTCAAGCTGTCTTTCTGGTCTCTGGCTTGCTTCCCTGGAAGTCTGTAGCTAGTCACAGAATGGCAAGATTGCAATGGGGCAAAATCACATTATTTGCAGGTGTTAGCAACATGGAGAGTGATATGTAATGAATGTGGGACCTAGCTGACAACAGGAATCAATTCCTGGCTGTGTTTCCTCCTCAGTATCTGATAAAAGTGAATGAGATTCAAAGCAAGAAAGGCGTGGACTTGCTGCAGAGTCACATCAAGCATTGCAATGCCCAGTTCAAGTAAGAGAGATTGCTTATCTTTATCCCTATCCTCCCTTGCTTTGCCAAGTCTCCAGTTTGCGCAGACCTAGGTATTGACTTACTTTGCAGTGAACAAATATCATAAGCCTCCAATTGTGTGGTCACAGGGTCAGCTTCCTGTCCCTCTGGAGATGTGTAGCCAGAGGATTCTGTGTTTGTCCTGCAAGTTACTTGGTACTTGCATTTTGACAATATAATACAAAAGCAATTAATGCACTAGCTTCACACGCCTTGGATTGTTGTCACTGGCTATTATGTGGATCTGGGATTCCTGGTAAGATGTGTGGGGCTAGGCCTGCTAGCCCAAAAGGGCCAATAATAAGGCATGTTGTTTGCACGCAGCACCATCAATGCTAAACGCTTTCTTTCAAACTGTTGTCTCACATTCACTCGTCCTATTAGTTTTTTCCAGGAATGTTTACAGGCAACAGAGATGCTTAAGCAGTTTATAAAGAAGCTGACCCCTGAGCTACAGAGTGTAAGTATGCATCATGCCTGCTCACCAGGGACCAATGCAAGAGGGGAGTGTGGGCCCTGGGGGAAGAATATCTACCCCCCTAAAGTCTCTCTTTACCCCTAAGGAGGCTTCCCATATGTCCAGCTTTTCTGGGTCATGACCTCAGTTTTGGTCTGCCAATCTCTGTCCAGATGGATTTTTTACGTTTTAGAAACTACCCAGGATTTCTGCTCTGCCATGGGGGCCTGACAGATGGAGCAGCAGCCTCCCCACCAAATAGTCAATCTCTTTCTTCCTCTCCCCCTCAGCATCTACTCCAGCAGGGTCTACTTTTGGGGAACCTGAAATATGTTAGGCCTATACCTAAGGATGTTGAGAGGGTTTAAAGGCTAAATGGAAAGTTCCCAGGGCTTGATAGCTAGAATAAGTAGATACAGCTCATGAAAATATCTGAGGATGCCACTATATTTTCCATGCTACTATCATCTTGTTATAGTGCTACTTTTTTATATCTCTCTGATGAGGTTGCAGTGCTCATTTGGGTGGAATATTTATTGATCTTTAGTGCAGATAATTTTTGAGCCTTTCTTATATGCTTTCCTCATAGTAATTTTGAGTTTAATAGCTGTACAGCTGGTTAGCTTTGATATTTTCCATCAAGACAGAGTTTACCAGTTCATGGTGAGTTCTCCAGAAATGGCTCAGTGCCAGATCTTTTAACATTCTGGGTCTCTTTATACTTGTAGCACATTAATACCAAAAAAAAATTTAAAAAACCCTCCAATACATTCTCTCAAAGTAATTTATTCACAATCTGTAACTGGTGGAATGGCGAGCAAGGTGTAATACACAGTTCTTGTAGTATCCCTTAATTCTATAAACCCCAAACCCTTCAGCTGTGTGTCTGCCCTACAAGCATGTTGAAAATTAATTCAATTGTTTTCTGGAAAGCAGCGCTTTTGATCCTATTAACTGTTTTCATTACTGACCCAACTCAAGAGGTGGACAAATTAAGCTTCAGGCTTTTGGATAGTCAGTGCCCGGTTCAGAACCATAAACAGCTGTTTTAAAATGTCTGGAGCAAACACTGTTTATATAATTCAGTCAAACCATAGCGCTGTGCATCCACCAAGCTCCATTTGTCCTGGCAGAGGAAGCACATCCAGGAACCACTGTTGTTCTCTCCTCGTCCCCCCTCCACCTGCTGAGAGCTCTGTCCAAGCTGCTCTGATGGAGATGGGATTTTGGAGAAGCCTGTATTACAGCAGTGCATGGCCTCTGATGTGGTGCTGCACAAGGGGAGAACCTCAGCCTGGCCTGTGTTTTCAGTTTGGTGCTTTCCACAGGAATGGGACCTTGTGTTAGGTAGCGGGGGAGAGAAATGCCTGTCTTGCCTGAAAGAATGAGTGGGATGTACAGACAGCAGCAGAGGGCAATCCAAGGCCCTGCTTGAGTGACTTACTGTGGTGTGATGCCTTTCAGATGAAGGTCAGGCAGGACGAGGAGAAGCAACAGCTGTGCTCCCTGCGGGATCGCCTGAAAACAGCATTGCAGCTGGAGCAGAAAGAGGTAAATCATGTCCCCATTCCTAGGCACTGCTAGTGCAGCTGCCTGGTGGAGAATTCATGGGGATTAACCAAGCAGAGAATTTCACATGCCTCAAAGGTGGTGGAGTTGCAGCCCTGGGGAATGGAGCCCACTCTTCCCAGAACGGGTGAGGAATAGAGGGGGAGGGCTGTGATGGCAGGATCTGTGGGTTTCTGTACCACTCAGTTCTCCTGTGCTTGCTCCCTGGGCACTGCTTGCTGAACTAGGTTTGCCAGTCACTACCCTGTGTACAGGTTGTACCTCCCTTAACCGGGACTCCCTGGTCCAGCAACATCTGTGGTCCAGCATGAACCATGGATGTTCCTGGATCACAGAGCCCAGGGAGTTCTGGCGGCGGGAGTTCTGGCGGCGGGGCAGGCGCGCTGTAGGGGGTACTGGTGACTCAGCCAGGAGCTTCGTGTGTCTGTGTGGTGGGGGAGGACAGGCAGCGTGACGGGGAGTTGTCGCCCCAGCTGAGCTTCCTGGCCCTAGCGGCTGTAGAGCTCTGAACCCATCAGCAGCCGTGGAGCTCTGAACCAGCTGTGGAGTTCTGGCTTTGTTCTGACTCCAGCGGCTGGGGAGCCTCAGCCCCAGTGGCAGCCAGGGATCTCTGGCCTACCTGTGGCGCTCCAGCCCTATCCCTCTGTCCTGTCCCCAGCCAGAGAGCTCCAGCCTCAGCAGCGGAGCCAGGCGGCTGTGGAGCTCTGCCCGAGTTGCACAGCTCTGTCCACAGGCTCTGGCCCCAGCAGTAGCACGGCCAGCAGCATCTAGAGAGCCCCGGAGGGGCTCGGCAGCAGCCGTGGGGCAGGCTGGTGGCAGCACGGGCCATGAGAGGAGGGACCTCCCCTGATCTGGCAAATCCCCTCGTTCAGGACCAGTCAGGTCCCGAGGGTGCCGGACCAGTGAGGTCCAACCTGTAGTAAGATCCCATCTCCTCCTTGGATGGGACCTTTCTGAGATGCCCATCTGGCGCTTCTGCTGTCAGGAGTCATCTTCAGGAGAGATGGGCATGAGCTAATGGCTGCCTTTCTCTCTGCTAGGACGGGGTCGGCAAGCAGCCGCGGTACAGCATGCACCAGCTGCAGGGGAACAAGCAGTATGGGACCGAGAAATCAGGGAGCCTCTTTAAGAAAAGTGACGGGTAAGTGCAGAGCTCCCTAGTCTGCAGCGTCACCAGGGCAACCCTGCTACCCCTCAGCTGAGCTGCCCTTGATACTGTGTCTCACTTTGGGTCAGAGGAATCGTTGCTGTATGCAATGAGAACTAGGGGCAGCAGCATAAACCAAGTGGAATGAGGAATAACATGGAGGTGGGGTCTAGCGGCATTCTGGGGTTGGGGGGCGGAGCTGGGCTTAGTGCCGGCAGCACAGTCCAGTGGATCAGGCAGTGGTGCAGGAGATCTGGCTTCTATTCCTGGTTCTGCCATGCACCAGTGGTGGCCCCTTCATAGGGGGATCATGGTGCTGAGCTCCTGTGAATGGCTTTGAGGTCTGTGCAGGAAGATCACAGTTCCATCATTTAATAGCTTTCTTCATGATGTGGGGAGTGGCACTGGTGGCGCAGGGAACTGGGCAGAGTTCCAGGGAGGGCGGGAGAGCCTGGGAAGACGTGGAACTGGTCAGAAAAGCAAAAGATGTTCAGGTTGGGAGCCTGTAAGGAATGCATCTCAGAACACAGTGTTCAGTGGGAGAGCACAAGGAGCTGGGATGCTAAGAGATATGGGGGCTGGCTGTCCTACCCCACTTCGGCTCTCTGAATGCACCCCACCAGATCTACAGCCTCTAGCTTTCCCTGGGGGAATCCTGTAACTCCCTCATGCTTGTCGGGTCTTGTTTTCCTCTTCGAGTGAGGGCCAGGCGCTAGACCAGGAACAATTCTGTAGCAGTGTCCGTTGACCTGCACATGCATTGTGCATTGTCTTTGTGTCTGCAGGTGAGGCTAGAAGAGGCTGTGTAGACCCATGCTGCTCCAGTTCCCTCTTACCACTGCATGATCAGAGTCAAAACCCCTATTCTTCCATGTTCTTAGCCTAGCTAAGCAAGTTGATTGTTCTACCTTTGGGTGTAGTTAAAATAGTATTTTCTTGTTGTTATAATATTAGTATTTTAAGTAGTTAGATGCCCTTTTGGACTTCCCTACTGGGTAAGCTTCCCCACCCAGGGACTATGCCCTAGCACAGGCGTGGGGAACCTTTTTTGGGTTGGGGGCCACTGACCCACAGGAAAATCAGTCGGGAGCCGCACAGAAGTGAGAAGCAGGGAAAAAAAATCCTCATTTTGGCTCCTGACCGAGAAGGAGAAAGATACTCTCCACATTCCCCTCACATAGCAGAGCCTGGGAGGGGGCAGCCTAGTAGATTTTGTGCACTCCAGCCCTCAGAGGGGCAGCAGGGGGGGCTGGAGCACCAAGCGGGTTCCCCAGTCCTGGGGGGGCACTGAGCCTTGGGGGCTGGGTCCAGGCAAGCTGAGGGCCCTATCTGGCCCCCAGGCCTGAGGTTCTGCACACTTGCCCTAGCAGCTCAGCTTCAAAAACTGCTTTGTGCTCGCGCTCCTTCTCCGTGAGTGATGAGAACAACGGAGCCTTTACTGCCTTGGCAAAGCCCGTGTTGTCTCCTTATGCATTATTTGACATTTGTGCTGCACTATTTGACATTTGTTGCCACCTGAATGCAGAAGCCAGAGAACTTTGTCTTCTTGGGGAAGAGGCTCTTTGCCCATCTGTCTGTCAGTTCCACCACACCTGAGAAGCCCTGCTCTGAGCATGAGAAGCACAGCCATGGGCATACAAGCAGAGTCCAGTCTGGGACTGCCCCTAGAGCAGGGGTGGACAAAAGGGCCTCTGCAGGCCACATCCGGCCCACCAAGTAGGTTGATCCGGCCTGCAGCGGCCCTGCCACTCCCAGGCCAATTAGGGTCTGGGAGAGCGCGCGGAAGCTTCCTCCTGCCCTTTGAGCGGCATGCAGCACTTCGAAGTGCTGTACACTCACGCAGGGCGGGAGCAGGGTGAGGGAAGCTTCGCACAGCTCCCCTGCCCCCAGGCCAATGAGGGCCTGGGGCCGGGGGAGCTGCGTAAAGCTTTCTTCACCCTGTGCCGGCCCTGCGAGGAGTGTATGGCACTTCAAAGTGCCACACGCTCCTCACAGGGTGGGAGGAGACTTCCTGCACTTCCCCGGCCCCCAGGCCAATCATGGTCTGGGGGTGGGGAAGCCCAGAATCATCATGGCCCTGCCCCTTCTAGATTAGGCCCCACCCCTTCCAGCCCAGCCCAGGGCCACTTCAAAAATTTTTGAAGTGTACTCCTCAGTGGGATCTGAGGAAAGTGGCCTGTAGAATTTGGTATTGGAGAGTTGTCTGGCAGCCTCCTTTTGGTAGTCAGACCCGTTCATGATGACAACACTGCTCTAGCACCATAGTTGCCATACCTGCTGTTTGCACTGCTGGGTTCCTCCTGCCCGTCCGCTGTGCACAGTTCACTGTAAGCAGTCTGCCTGGAACCAGTTTCTCTCAGGATGTAGTCCACATCAGGTCTGAGTGGTTATTGTTGGATGATACCCTGTACTCACAGTGGGGTGGTAGATGATAGCTAGGGGTGTGCAGTCCATTGGGTGTTTTTCTCTTCTGGGGTATTTGGGTGGCCCATTCAATGATTCAATACACTTCTGGTGTAAAGTATCAGTACTTGTGCAAGTTTCTTCATGAGGTTGATAGATTTCCACTCCATACGGCTAAATGCAGTGCCTTGCATGGTGTCAAGTATCAAGTCTGTAAGCTGTCTAAAATCCTACCTGCCACATGGGGCCACAACAGTGGTACCCCTAACTCTCCCAGCAATATTGTCAATCTATCCAACTACACACTCAGCCCGGCAGAAGAGTCTGTCCTATCTCGTGGACTTTCTTTTTGTCCTACCACCCCCACAAACATGATACAGTTCTGCGGTGATCTGGAAGCCTACTTTCGCCGTTTCTGACTCAAAGAATACTTTCAACACAACACTGAACAGCGCACTGACACAGATACCCTCCCACCAACAGCACAAGAAGAAGAACTCCACATGGACTCCTCCTGAGGGTTGAAATGACAGTCTGGACCTATACATAGAATGCTTCCGCTGACATGCACAGGCAGAAATTGTGGAAAAACAGCATCGCTTGCCTCATAACCTCAGTCGTGCAGAACGCAATGCCATCCACAGCCTCAGAAACAACTCTGACATTATAATCAAAGAGGCAGATAAAGGAGGTGCTGTTGTCATCATGAACAGGTCTGACTACGAAAAGGAGGCTGCCAGACAACTCTCCAGTACCAAATTCTACAGGCCACTTTCCTCAGATCCCACTGAGGAGTACACTAAGAAACTGCACCATCTGCTCAGGACACTCCCTTCACAAGCACAGGAACAAATCAACACACCCTTAGAGCCCCGACCAGGGTTATTCTATCTACTACCCAAGATCCACAAACCTGGAAATCCTAGACACCCCATCATCTCGGGCATTGGCACTCTCACTGAAGGACTGTCTGGATATGTGGACTCTCTACTCAGACCCTACGCCACCAGAACTCCCAGCTATCTCCGTGACACCACTGATTTCCTGCGAAAACTACAATGCATTGGTAATCTTCCAGAAAACACCATCCTAGCCACCATGGTTGTAGAGGCTCTCTACACAAACATCCTCCACACAGATGGAATACAAACTGTCAGGAACAGTATCCCTGATGATGCCACAGCACAACTGGTGGCTGAGCTCTGTGACTTTATCCTCGCACATAACTATTTCAGATTCGGTGACAATATATACCTCCAAACCAGCGGCACCGCTATGGGCACCCGCATGGGCCCCACGATATGCCAACATTTTTACGGCTGACCTGGAACAACGCTTCCTCACCTCTCGTCCACTAACGCCCCTTCTCTACCTATGCTACATTGATGTCATCTTCATCATCTGGACCCATGGGAAGGAGACTCTGGAAGAATTCCACCACGATTTCAACAGCTTCCACCCCACCATCAACCTCAGCCTGGACCAGTCTACACAAGACATCCACTTCCTGGACACCACGGTGCAAATAAGTGACAGTCACATAAACACCACCCTATACCAAAAACCTACCAACCGCTATGCCTACCTTCATGCCTCCAGCTTCCATCCCGGACACACCACACAATCCATTGTCTACAGCCAAGCACTAAGGTACAACCACATTTGCTCCAACCCCTCAGACAGAGACCAACACCTACAAAATCTTCACCAAGCATTCTTGAAACTACGATACCTGCATGAGGAAGTGAGGAAACAGATTAACAGAGCCAGACATGTACCCAGAAGCCTCCTACTACTAGACAAGCCCAAGAAAGAAACCAACAGAACAACACTGGCCATCTCCTACAGTCTTCAGCTAAAACCTTTCCAACGCATCATCAGTGATCTACAACCCTTCCTGGACAATGATCCCTCACTTTCACAGGCCTTGGGAGGCAGGCCAGTCCTCGCACACAGACAACCCGCCAACCTGAAGCAAATTCTCACCAGCAACTATACACTGCACCACAGTAACTCTAACTCAGGAACCAATCCATGCAACAAACCTTGGTGCCAACTCTGCCTACATATCTACACCAGCGACGCCATCACAGGACCTAACCAGATCAGCCACACCATCACTGGTTCATTCACCTGCACATCTACCAATGTAATATACGGCATCATGTGCCAGCAATGTCCCTCTGCTATATACATCAGCCAAACTGGACAGTCCCTATGTAAAAGAATAAATGGACACAAATCAAATATTAGGAATGGCAATATACAAAAACCTGTAGGAGAACACTTCAATCTCTCTGGACACACAGTAGCAGATGTAAAGGTAGCTATCCTGCAGCAAAAAAACTTCAAGACCAGACTTCAGAGAGAAACTGCTGAGCTACAGTTCATCTGCAAATTTGACACCATCAATTTAGGATTAAACAAAGACTGTGAATGGCTAGCCAACTACAAAAGCAGTTTCTCCTCTCTTGGTGTTCACACCTCCAGATCAGCTGCTAGAAGTGGGCCTTACCCTCCCTGACTGAATTAACCTCATTATTCCTAGCCTTATTCTGGCCTGCATATTTATACCTGCCTCTGGAAATTTCCATTACATGCATCTGATGAAGTGGGTCTTTGCCCATGAAAGCTTATGCTCCAATACATCTGTTAGCCTATAAGGTGCCACAGGAGTCCTTGTCGCTTTCTCTGGTGTAGTGTCCTTGTTTGGCAGAAGCGGTGTTTAGGTGCTTATTACGCACTTTCTCTCTGGAACATATTGTGTAGCATCTCTTGCCTGGCTGTAGATAACAGATTTCTTGGCATGTCTGAGACTATTACTGGATCTGTGGAGACAGATGTGGTTGTCTGTGTGTTTCTTGTGTATAAGTGGCTGTAGGATTCCTTTGCTGAAGCTGATCATGGTGTGCAGGAGGTGGATGCTGGAGTGGGAGTGTTTTAGACACAGATTGATGGATGAAGTTGTGATGGAAATTTAAAAGGGAGTCTAAGACACCTGGTCAGAGGATGGAAATACCATCAACATATCTCAAGTGTATCATTGGTTTTGTGGCACATTTTTCCAGAATGGTCCACAAAGAGGAACACAGACAGACAAACATACATAAGAAACCTATGGATCATCACACCTTCCTTCACAGACCCTAACACACCAAGAAATCTGCTCCCTATAGCCAGTCACTCAAATATTTATCACAGATTAAGCTCTAAGCAGAAAGTCAGGAATATACACCTTAATACACTTGAAAGTGCCTTCACAAAGCAAAGACAATCTACCAGAAAAGTAGATCACATCATGGAATGGGCCACCCAAATACCTGGGGAGAACCCGCTTCAATATAGAAAAAGAGAAAGCCACTGATTGCATACCCCTCATTGTCACCTGTTGCCCCACACTGGAATCCATATGGGGTATCATCAAACAGTTACAACCATATATGATGGGGACCCCATCCTGAAGGAAATAGTTCTTGCCTTCTCTTCTGGTCTTCAAACAACCTCCCAGCTTCACCAAGCTCATGATCAAGCTTTCCACGGACCAGGACACAACTCAAAGCGGCACCAAACCTTGCCAGAACAACAGATGTGAAACCTGCAGACATATCTTAATTGCTATGGTGACCAATGCCCTCCGCTACACACTTTTTAAGATCCATGGGTTGTACATGAGGCGTACCTCACCCTCTACAACAAATCCCCCAAGTGCAACTGAAACCAGAGGTCACTATGCTCTTGAATGAACTCTCACAGAAAAAATGAAAAAAGACAAATGCCAGATCACATGTAGACAAACACTTTTCACAAAATGCTCACTCCACATTTGACTTCTCAGTTCTTGCTCTCAACAGAACCCTAGACAACACCATCAAAAGCTATGTTTACACTACCAGCTCTGTTGGCAAAACATATTGCTCAGGAATGTGAATAAGCTGTTCCCTTTAGTGTCATAATTTATACTGACATAAGCACGGGTGTGCATAGCATAGCTTCTCCTGCCCCCAGGGACTTGGGTGCAGCCCAGCCCTTACCCCAGCGGGGTGACTAGGCTTGGCTTCCTGCTCCAGGCATTGCACTCCCAGGAGTTGCAGTGCTGCTCAAGTTTGGCCCTGCTCCCCGGCTGCTCCCCTACATTTCTAAGAATGGACTTGTGACCTGGTCCTGGGGGCAGTATCACTCGCCATTGGCCTACTGAGACTCATGTCAGGATGGCGGCTGGGCCAGACCCGAGTGTTGCAGGGACCTCAGAGGGGCGGCCAGCCCCAAGGGACAGGAGCCGCAATAGCTGTCACACTATCTTTTAAGACATTGTGGTGACCCATTGTTGGGTTCTAACCCACAGGCTGCGAACCCTGCTCTAGAACAGCCCTGATAGGCAGGGCTCGCCAAGCGGCGGCGAGCCCTGTTTGCCAGCCGCGCGGAAGCACACGCTGCACATGCGCAGACCGCGCTGCGCAGCCACACCGGGCTAAAATCCACTCGCCACGGCCAAGGGCAGCCCCGTCCTCACCTGGCTGAGCTAGGCAGCTTGTCAGGAGCTGAAGCTGTGTCCCCCCTCTGCTTTCTCATTGCTCTCTGCAGTGGTGCTGCTCTGCACGCTCTTTTGACAGGCTGGTCCCTGGCTGAGGGAGTCTCTAGCCCCACGGGCTGTGGGACTTTGAACATCTCCTTGGAAATGAGAGAATTCCCGGTTTCTTTTCAGGCTGCGAAAGGTGTGGCAGAAGAGGAAGTGCACAATCCGGCATGGCTACCTGACCATCTTTCACAGCACGGTAGGGCTGGTGCTGCCAGCACCTTCATGGAAGCTGCTCAGAAGAGATGGTATGATCTTCTCCAACTCCATGCTGCTGGCCTGACCCAGACCTACTCAGAGTCTTTCCATTGAGGCAGAAGTTCTTTTGCCCTCAAAGACAGTAGGGTCTGCCTGGAGAGTGCACTAAGCATCTGGGTTCAGGGGAAAGTCATTGTTGTGATTTCTTGTTACTGATGACAGTACCAGCAAGGACAGAGTGCCTGGGTTGCTGGGAAAGCCAACCACATTCAGCCTGGCCCCCAGGCTTCAATGGATTTCTCCTCCTGTGGAAGGCCAGGCAGAGCTGTTAGGGAAACTAAAGTGATTTTCCCAGGCTCCCACTGGCAGACTCCTGTAGAGCAGGGCCTTGAGCTTGATTCTCCCAACTTCAGGTTTGTCCCTAGCTGCTGGTAAGTCCTTCCTCTCTGCTTCTGCCTCAGTGACCTTATAGCTTGGGAACATGGCAGGAACCTGTCCCAGGGGATGCATCGTAGTGATGCTGCGAGTACTAAAGCTCCTTCTCCCATCCACCAGCTAAACCGTCCGCCTGCCAAGCTGAATTTGCTGACTTGCCAAGTGAAGCCAAACCCAGATGACAGGAAGTGCTTTGACCTCATCTCACGTAAGTCCCATAATTACACATTTTGTAGTGCCTGGGAAGACCCAATGAACAGGCATGGGCTGGATTTCTGACTCAGGGTCCCGTGAAGGTGTTATGTCAGGAAACCAATGCAGGTATGCGGCAAGGTGCAGGGCAGTGACAGTGCTCATGTGGGTTCAGTGGTGATCTCTAGGCCAGATCCAGGGCATGAGGGTATAGACCAGGTTCACAAGGCTGTTAGCTCTCCTGAGTTTTCAAGCTGCTTGACGAAGATAGAGGTGGGGTTTGTGATGAACAAGAGTCAGCACAGTGGGATTTGCCAGTGTGTGCCCATGCTGGATGTCTGCCTGAGGGTGGCACTGGCAGGAGAGAGCAGAGGTACGGTAACAATCACATTGTGATGCAGGCAGCTTAGCCAATCACAGTTGTTCCAAGATATTGATATTGCAGCAGTGCTCTGAGTCAGGGCCCTGATTGCTGCTGCATGTGTGATCCGTAAAACAGCGACCTACAGGGGTCTTCCTGAAAGGACAGGAGGCTGAGGAAAGATGGAAAGAGCAAAAGGGTTAGAGTTCAATGATGCAGCAGTTTTGCAGCCTCAGATTCTTGCAGCCTATGGCTATGTGGTCTGGAACTCTTGCACCTGATCCCTCTGGGTGCTAACCAATATTCCCTTGAATCTTTTAATGTGCACCACCAGTAGAAACAAAACCTAGATGAGGGCACTCTACTAATCAGCTGGGCAGCATTGGAATCGCTCCTGAGAGGGTGCCCAAGCACCCAACATAAGGGAACACTTTGTGCTGACCCATGCACATTGGCTGCAGAGGCTGAGTGAGTGAATGGTTAGCATTCTCTGTGTGCTGGCTATGCCACACGTCCCTTGCCTGGGAATGCATGGAGCTGGCTCTGGCTGTTGGTACGGTCTGGGTGCTGATTTGTTTCAGATCTAAACACAAATGGTTCTGTGTGTCTCAGATAACCGCACCTACCACTTTCTGGCCGAAGATGAGCAGGAATGTACTGCGTAAGTACTGGGGTGGGGACAGGGACTGCACTGAGCAGGGAGCAGAACATAAAGGTCCTTGAGGTGAACAAGTGCTAGCTCTGTGAGCTGCTGAATGGG
Organism: Rafetus swinhoei; assembly: GCA_019425775.1. Lineage (NCBI taxonomy): Eukaryota > Metazoa > Chordata > Testudines > Trionychidae > Rafetus > Rafetus swinhoei. The sequence goes on from CM033426.1 coordinate 36,735,720, forward strand.
ATCCAGCTCGTTGGGCCATTTTACTCCTGGCTGCAGCCCTGTGTCCTCCTGTCCCCTCCAGCAAGGAGGGCAGGAACATAGCTAGGCTGAGGCCTGATTTGCCTTTCAGTTGGGTTGCCTCTGTCTTCCCTGCAGAGAGATGCAGCAGTCAGAAGCCAACAATGGCCTGGCTAAGTTCAGGGATCCTTCCTTCACTACCAAGCTCCTGCCAGTCATGAGGTGTGAGAAGGACCCTGCTGTGAGCCCAACCTACTGAGCTGCACAGGCCTGTAGCCAAAAAGGACTTGCCAGTGCTTTGGCTCACACCCCCCACCTGCCGCAAATGTTGGCGCAAGGTCCATGATGCTGGGGGGGTGGGTAGGGCTGGAGCTCAATGCCCACCCCTGCAGCCGGGAGATGCTGCTCTGCAGCCAGCATGAAGTCAAGGGTCAAGGTCTCTCATCAGAACGATGTGCATGAGCAGAATTTGAGGTCTCCCCATATTAGCCTGGAGCATACAGGGGGCTCATGCCTAGCTCTTGCCTCTGCTGCTCCCCCATGTTCCAGAGTACAGAGCCTCTACGCCCTTGCTGACAGGGAACACAGCTCTGGAGCACAGCCCTCTCTAACTTCACCTTCCTCCTCCTCCTCGCAGCTGGATTTCTGTTCTCAGCAACAGTAAGGAAGAGGCTCTGAATGTGGCATTCAGCCGGACGCAAGGCAGCCGAGAGAGCAGCATGGAGGGGCTAACCAGGGCCATTATTGAGGAAATCAGGTGCATGCCAGGGAACAGTGTGTGCTGCGACTGCTCTGCACCTGGTGAGCATATTCCTGGGGGGCTGGAACAGGGACAGGTACCTAGAGTCACTCTCTGCACAGTCATGCCATGCTCACACTCCAGCCACTCCAGCTGCTGTCCCGAAAACTTCCTGGACTGCAGTCACAACACAGCGCTGCTGGATCCCTGTATGGTAGGGAGTGTCTTGGCACCCTGCTTCCACCCCTGCCAGCACGCCGCTGCTCCTATCCCCCTCCCCAGCACTGCTCGGGAGCTTTCTACAGCTCCCCTGGAAAATGCCTGCACTCCTCCCTCCTGCAGAAATAGCCATTTTGGCAGGAGCCCCCACAAGGAGCCTGTCATGGGGGATACCCTGGAACAGCTCTGAGAAGCCAGTCAGATTCTGGGGAAGTGCCTCCTCCCTCTGAGCCCGCTGTCCCCAGGGCAAGAAGCTTACCCAGCTATGGCATCAATGGAAGGATTCTGCTATGAAACTGCTCAGTGAGAGGAGACTGTGCCCCCTTAGCCATCACTTAGCTCAGCCCTTTGTCTCCCTAATCAGATCCTCCAGACGTCTTCTGCTGGAATTGTGGGTCCAGTTCTGGTACCCACACTTAAGGAAGGATTCTGATAAATTGATGAGGGGTCAGAGAAGAGCCCCAAGAATTATTAAAGGGTTAGAAACCTGCCTGTTAGTGAAAGACCTAAGGAGCTCACGCCATTTAGCTTAACGGAATATGGTTAGTCAGAAGTACCTATGGGGGCAACAAATATGCACTGGTGGCTCATCAATCTAGAAGTAAGATCTGACAGTCCAGTAGCTGGAAGTTGAAGCGAGACACATTCAGACTGGATGGAGGTGCATGGTGATTTGCTAAGGGAAGTGGTAACGTCTCCATCCCTGTCAAGTTTTGACTGAAGACTGGCTTCTTTTCAGAAAGATCTGCTCTGGTTTGAACAGGGATCATGTAGAGTTCTCTAGCAGGAGGCCAGATTAGATGATCACAGGGCTCTCCTCTGAGCAGTAAGGAACTGCTTTGTACTGGGCCACTTGCAGTGCAATCATCTCTGCCCTTGCAGCAGCCTACAAACCCACTCAGCGCCCGGGGAATGACTTGGGCAAGGTGACCCAGCCAGTTAGTGTCGGTCTGGTCCAGTGCCACGTCCTCTGCTCTAGCACTAGCCCGCACTTCTCCTTGCTCCCTGGGCCGCTGCCATTTCCAGGCACTGGAGCCTGCAAAAATCCCTGTGAGACAGAGGAGATGGCTACACTTGCACTTGATCAGGAAAGCTTTTGTCATTCACAGGTGCTTAACATACATACCCTCCCTCCCCACAGGAATGGGGCATGCACCACCTTCCTTTTCTGTTTGTTAAGCTAAATGGCATGAGCCTTGAGCCTTTCACTGTGAGGCAAGTTTTGCTGCAGCATGTGCAAATGTGAATGCTGCTTTGTCAGGGTAGATAGAAGCAAAAGCCGCTTGTTGGGGGCAGAAGTGCTGACAAACAGCGTTCACCCCTCTGCCTTTTAGCGACAGGGCTGCAGGCACTGCCTTGTCATGAAAAGCTGCGAAATGTGTCATCCCTGTGCTGTTTCTGAGCATCATTGCTAGGGAGCTAGCACCTGAGGGGCCTAGGGTGGCTAAACTGGGTGTAGCTGGTACAGCTCCTTAGGGAACCAGCATTTTCACCAATGTGCTAGAGCAGCACAGCTGCTGCAGCATTTCTGGGCAGACCTGCTCTGAGAGTGCCATTGTGCACACTCTGCACAACCCACAGCAACAGCAGGCTTGTCTGCTCCTATGCCAAACTCTTGGGGAGTAATGGCACCCAATGCTGGCGAGGGGCACCCTGCCTAGATGCAACAGGGGCCAGTTGGGCAGAAGGGACTCCCCACACTGCTCCCAGCCCCAGCCAAAATGGGGATATTTTCAAATACTTCTGATACGTGTGTCATAAAACATACCCTTCTGCCATCCCTGACTCAGCCAACCATGTAAAGTCAAGTGGAGAGGCTCCTTGAACTCCATTGAACTTCCCCTTCCTGTTTTCACATTTATTTCTACAGCCCAGTTAGGCCTCCTTGATTCTCTTTCTGGCCCCCAGGACAGACTACAAAAGCCTGGGGGCTGCTCTGACATGCACCACCTGAGAGACCATCCACCAGCTTGGGACTGCCAGAGTTCATTTTCCTCCAGCCATTTCCCCCCAGGTGCCTGCTGCTGCATGGAGGAAAGCCGAGGAGCTATGACAGTACGAGGCCCAGCCAGGATTCCCTTAATAAAGTGCTGCTGCTAGCACCAGGGCTGGGAAGGGGAATCAGTTCACTGTCCATGTACCTTCATTCCCTATTTAGTCTCTCCTCCACTCCTTCCTTTCCTGTCCCTGTGCCAGGCCTCCCCTCCATGTCTACTTCCCTTCATTCTCTCCCTTCTGCGGGTCCACAGCCTCCACCCTCTCAGATACCCCACTGTAGGTATTAAGGGGGCTGAGACTGAGTGGTTGACAAGGTGCTTCGTTCCCGCCGAGCCACAGCACCTCTGGCAGAATGGTGTTGCTAACCAGAGCAATGTGCTGTCTCCCCAACAGACCCAACGTGGCTGTCCATTAACCTGGGCATCCTAATCTGCATTGAGTGCTCTGGGATTCATCGGGAGATGGGCGTGCACCACTCGCGCATCCAGTCTCTGTCTCTGGACAAGCTGACAACGTCCGAGCTCTTGGTAGGGAACTGTCTGTGTGTATGGTCTCAGGGTGCCCCCTCCACTCCGCCGCTACCCTCACTAGCCCCAATGGTACCCCCGCCTCTGCTGTTGCACAGATGCACTTCCTCAGGCAGCCCTCCACTCTGCGCAGGCCCACCCCCACTCTGCTGCCAGCCACGTGCACCCCCAAACTCTGCTGCCAGCTACGCACACACCTCCCCCACACTGCTGTCAGCCATGTGCAGGCCCATCCCCACTCTGCTGCCAGCCACACGCATATACCCCCGCTCTGTTGCCAGCCACATGCATGCCCCCCCGCTCTGCTGCCAGCCACATGCACGGCCCTCCACTCTGCTGCCAGCCACACGCATATACCTCCACTCTGCTGCTAGCCACACACACACTGTAGGGGTATCCATCCCACTCTACTGCCACCCCTGAAGCACTCCCTCAGGGTGCTTTCCCTTCTCCACTGCCGCCAACAAACACATCTTTATCTGCCACCATCGTCAGCTGCTGCCTATACACAGCCCCTCCGGCACATCCTGCTCCACTGCCGCCCGTGTGCCCGCCCTCCTGCTCCACTGCCGCCTGCCTGCCCTCCTGCTCCGCTGCCGCCTGCTCCACTGCCGCCTGCCCGCCCTCCTGCTCCACTGCCGCCTGCCCGCCCTCCTGCTCCACTGCCGCCTGCCTGCCCTCCTGCTCCGCTGCCGCCTGCCCATTGCCACCTGCCCACCCTCCTGCTCCACTGCCACCTGCCTGCCCGCCCTCCTGCTCCACTGCCGCCTGCCCATTGCCACCTGCCCGCCCTCCTGCTCCATTGCCATCTGCCCACCCTCCTGCTCCGCTGCCGCCTGCCCATTGCCACCTGCCCGCCCTCCTGCTCCACTGCCGCCTGCCCATTGCCACCTGCCCGCCCTCCTGCTCCATTGCCATCTGCCCACCCTCCTGCTCCGCTGCCGCCTGCCCATTGCTACCTGCCCGCCCTCCTGCTCCACTGCCGCCTGCCCGCCCTCCTGCTCCATTGCCACCTTCCCACCCTCCTGCTCCACTGCCGCCTGCCCATTGCCACCTGCCCGCCCTCCTGCTCCACTGCTGCCTGCCCATTGCCACCTGCCCGCCCTCCTGCTCCACTGCCACCTGCCCACCCTCCTTTGAGGTGTCCGTCCTGCTCCACTGCCACCCTTTTGCCACCTTCAGGCCCCTTCCCCCGCTCAGCTGCTGCCCACACACTCTCCCTGAGAGTGTTCCCCTGCTCTACTGAAGCCTGCACCTTGGATAGTGCATTGCATGGACAGAAGCTAGTTATAGCATGAGCAAGGGCATCTAAGCAGCTTACAGAGAGAGGTGAACTCTGTATGTCCATGCCTTCCTGGCCCTTCCCAGCCCACACCCCACCGTACTCTGGCTGGCGCACACTCCAGGCTCTTACCAGGATGCTGTATGTTGTGCCAACTTGTCTTTTGCTTGTTTGTGTTGCAGCTGGCCAAGAATATTGGCAATTCTGGCTTTAATGACATTCTGGAAGCCAACCTTCCCAGCCCTTTGCCAAAGCCCACAGCTGGCAGTGATATGTAAGTAGTTTCTTGGGGAGCCCAGTGTGAGGGCGAACCTCTCCATATAGGGCATTGGGCATTAGCTATGGAGCTTCATGGTGATTAGCCTATCTCCTGTGCTGTGTGTTCCTAGTTGCCCATCCAGATTTCTTGGAACAGATGCCTGGGTTCCTCTGGGCTGGGAAGGTCAGAGTGCACCCCATCCAGGGCCCACTCCTCACAGTGCTCAGCCATGGGAATGAGGGGCCAGCCAGCAATTCTTTCTGGAGGATTCCCCGAACTGCTCTGGGCATTGAAGGACAGACACAGCAGAGAGTCAGTGTAGGCAGGAAGGATGTGACTGACTTCAGGGCTGAGATTTCCAAAGCTGCCTGGGGCATGGGTGGATGGTGTCCTTTAATGTTACTGATGGATTCCCGTGGGTGCAAATGGGAGCAGTTACACCAGTGCTGAGCACATTGGAAAATACTCCTCCACGTGGGAAGGTGTCATGGGGGGCATACTCTTAGGTTCCAACCCTTAGTAATCACTGTGACATTTCTTACATTTCAGCTCAAACCATGGGCCCCACTCTCCATTGCCCCAGCACACAGTGGGTCTTGGGCCCAAGGGCATGGTGAGCAGTGCATACTACTGAATTAGAATGGTAGCACTGGTATAAATGCCAGTACCTGGTGCACCTCAAAGTGAGATCAGGCCCAATATTAGTGAGGACCGAAATCTGACAAAGGGAATGGAAACCACAGCAAGATTAATTCTGGAAGAATATACTGCTGTACCTGTAGGGAAAATAATGCCACAAAAGCCTGCAGCAGGTGAGACTAAGCACAGCTGCTGAAGAGCTAGCAATCAGCAAATTCCACTGTTCATCCAGTACACTGAGGTATCCCAAGTGAATCTGGCTGTATGGATAAAGGTGCCACTCTCTGAGCAGGAAGGCAACAGCACTGGCACCTCTCAAGCTCCCTGGACTTTGAAGTCAAGGCTGGCAGTCTCCTCCTAAGCCCTGCTCTAGTTTAACCAAAAGTTCTAGGCTGGGTCCGGAAACCCCTGGGTGAGTTCTCCAGCCTGTGTTTGCAGGAGGTCAGACTAGATGATGCTAATAGTCCCTCTGGCATTAACATCTAAGAATCAGTAAACACTGCATCCAGCTCTGGGCATTTCTCTGTCAAAAAGATGCAGACAAAGGCCCAAGAGCAATGGAAACAGCCATGAATCATTGAATCATAGAAGACTAGGGTTTGAAGAGACCTCAGGAGGTTATCCTATCCAACTCCTGCTCAAAGCAGGACCAACCCCAACTAAACCATCCCAGCCAGGGCTATGTCAAGACTGGCCTTAAAAAAACTCTAGCAATGGAGATTCCACCACTTCCCTAGGCAACCCATTCCAGTGCTTCACCATCCTCCTAGTGAAATAGTTTTTCCTAATCTCCAACCTAGACCTCCCCCACTGCAACTTGAGACCATTGCTCCTTGTTCAGCCATCCGTCACTACTGAGAACAGCCTGGCTTCATCCTCCTCGGAATCCCCCTTCAGAGAGTTGAAGGCTATCACGTCCCCCCTCATTCTCTTTTGTGGGCTAAATAAGCCCAGTTCCTTCAGCCTCTGCTCCTAAATTGTGCCCCAGCCTCTTAATAATTTTTTATCCTGTCTGCAGGATTGTCTCCAATTTGTCCATATCCTTTTTGTAGTGTGGGGGAAGGGAGCCCAAAACTGGAGCAGCACTTCAGATATAGCTTCACCAGAGCTAAGTAGAGGGGAAGAATCACTTCCCTTGATGTGCTGGCAGTGCGCCTACTAATGAAGCCCAAAATGTTGTTAGCCTACTTGGCAGCAAAGACATGCTGTTGACTAATAACTTGTCCACTGTCATCCCCGGGTCCTTTTCTGTAAAACTGCTACTTAGCCAGTCGGTCCCCAGTCTGTAGCAGTGCTTGGGATTCCTCCATCCCAAGTGCAGGACTCTGCACTTGTGCTTGTTGAACCTCATCAGATTTCTTTTGGCAAAATCCTCCAATTCATCAGGTCACTCTGGAACCCATCCCTACCCTCCAATGTATCTACCCCTCCTTCCAGCTTAGTGTCATCTGTGAACTTGCTGGGTGTGCAATCCATCCCCTCATCCAGATCATTAATGAAGATGCTGTAGAAAACCAGTCCGAAGACCGACCCCTAGGGCACTGCACTTGCTACCAGTTGCCAACTAGGCATCAAGCCATTGATCCACTACCCACTGAGCCTGACGATCTGGCCAGCTTTCTATCCACCTTATAGAGGACGTAAAGCGAGGGGCCCTGCTATATATGGAAAGAATAGAGAGCTCAATTTGCAGAGCTTGGCTAATGCAAGACTGTCTGGGGGGAGGGGCATGCACGGCCATGCGCTGGGTGGTCCAAATGTAATCTGGAGGGAATGGGAGGAAATTGAGAGAGGGAAAAGAAGCTGCATCTCAAAAAGTGCCCCCTGGTGGTGAGCTATATGAGGTGATGCAAGCACCTCCCAGGGGACAGGGAAGGAATCCCATGATTTGAGGTATTTAAAACTAAATAGGATAAAATGCTAGAAAACAAACCCCAGGGAACAATCCTGCCCTAGCCAAGGGTAGGCTGGAGGTGCTGGCAGGTGTCTCCATTGCTTGTTTCCACCATCCAGTGAGCCACAGCATTGGCTTCTGGTGAAAGCCCTTGAAGCCCGCCAATTCAGAGGGGCAGTAGGGTTGATGTGCTCTTGTGCAGCATGCTGGTGCTCTGCTCTGCTCCCCCTCCACTCTTGTCCTGCACCATGCCTTAGCTTAGTGCATTGAAATCCAGAGGGCCTCTGCAGCTCTGCCTGAGAAATCCACAGAGTGCCCCCAGTCAGGGCAGCATTGCTAATTTGACATGTCAAAATCACGTGTCAAGCCCAGATCTCATGAAGTCATAACATTTAATGTTCTTTGCTGTCTAATTTGTGGGCTATTCACTTACATGTGTGACTTGGCTTCCAGTGTCCAGAAACTGCCTCGGGAAGATAAAACCCAAAATACTTTCATGTAAACATGTGACTTCAGGAGCTGCAATTTAAGATAGCCAGCAAATATCTCAAGAGTGGGCAGTGCTTCTGGAGCAAGGTGTGGAGAATGATATAGCAGGTCGGGGGCCATGGAAGAGGAAAAGAAGGGCAGAGATAAGAAGGAGTCAGCAGAAATAGAGGAGAGGAAGCACTGCCTCTCTGCTGGTACCTGCCTTGAAGCCTCAAGTCTGAACCTTCCTTGACTGGGAGTGGAGCAGGAGCAATCGTGCTCCAGGGCTTGCACAATCTCATGTGAATTCTAACTCTCTTCCCACCCCAGGGCCCTTCGTAAAGATTTCATCATTTCCAAGTACATGGAGAGGAAATACGCCCAGAGGAAAGCCAGGAGCCCAGCTGCCCACTTCCAGGAGCTACAGGAAGCCATCAGGTGGAAGGACATATTTGCATTGCTCCAGGCCTATGCCGAAAAGGTGGATTTAAGTGAGCCTGTTCTGGAGCCTATGGAGGTAAGGATGCCCCTGTACTGGGTACCCCAAGAGACCCACAATGTAGATGGAAAGGAGCAGCGAGGCAGAGACAGTGCAGACAAGGCAGTGGGACAAATCTGATAAGTTTGTTTGATACGATAACAAGTGGATAAGGGAGAAGCGGTAGGTATGGTATACCTAGAATTTAATAAAGCATTTGATATGGTCTCTCATGACCTTCTTATCAATAAACTAGGCAAATACAACTTAGATGGGGCTACTATAAGGTGGGTGCATAACTGGCTGGATAACCATTCTCAGAGAGTAGTTACTAATGGTTCTCAGTCATGCTGGATGGGCATAACAAGTGGGGTTCTACTGGGGTCTGTTTTGGGACCAGTTCTATTCAATATCTTCATCAACTATTTAGATGATGGCATAGAGAGTACACTTATTAAGTTTGCAGATACCACCAAGCTGGGAGGGGTTGCAACTGCTTTGGAGGATAGGGTCATAATTCAAAATGATCTGGACAAACTTGAGAAATGGTCTGAGGTAAATAGGATGAAGCTTAAAAAGGACAAATGCAAAATACTCCACTTAGGAAAGAACAATCAGTTTCACACATACAGAATAGGAAGTGACTGTCTATGAGGGAGTACTGCAGAAAGGTATCTAGGGGTCATAGTGGACCACAAGCTAAATATGAGTCAACAATATGACACTATTGCAAAAAAAGCAAACATGATTCTGGGATGCATCAACAGGAGTGTTGTGAGCAAGACTTACAGAATACATGATGCAGCCCTTCTCTATTTTACATTTTCTTCATGGGCATTTCTAAGATGATTTTATACTTTATGAAGGCTTAAGAGTATATTTAAAGTAATCACGCCAGATTACTACATATATAAACTCACTGAAACAAAGACGTTGTTTTAAATTAATCAACCAGAGCAGTTTAGTGTGTTCATAACAAAATTCATTGCTTTTAGAAAAAGGGAACACTATTTCAATACATGCTTATGAAATTTTACCATATTTGTATATTAAAAATATGTTTCCAAAGATTTTAGTCATAAAAAAGAATTTTATATCTTAATAAGATACTAATTTTGATGGAGGGTTCTCTTAAAAACTAGTTAATCAAATAGTCAGAAGTGACAGGGAAACTCATTTGTCCACGCTCCACGAATCTATGCGCTGTGTAGATGTGCCAAATTTTGAAATAAGTTATTTTGAAATACAATCAAAATAAGATACTCAGTTTGCATAGCACAAATTATGTATCTTATTTTGAGTTTAGGCAGCTGTGTAGATGCACCAGTACAATCTGGTGATTGCTCAGTGGGGCCCTGTTCTATGCACTACTGCAGTATGCTGCTCCTAATTACTGATTACTTAACGGTTAGGGTAAGAGTGTATATGAACCTTCTGTGATGGGTTCCCTGGGATGTCTCCTGGAACCATACGACCACTGTGCCCCCTTAACTCTCCAGCCTGGGCTGTCTCTCTCAATGGTTTGCCAGTGACAAGCAGCAAACCCCTCCAGAGGCTATTATCACTCAGCACAAGAGCATGTGGAGCCCCATATCCAGCTAGACTGGCTGAATACACCCAGAGTCACTTATGAATCATACAGAAAAAGGCGTGAGGCAAACCCTCCAGTTCCCAGCCTTGTATCTCAGAAATATGTACCATCCTGCACTGCTCAAGATCCTTTCTTAAACTATGCAAGTTAAGTAATTGGTTCACCACATCATCAATAGAAAGAGGATATACAGCAGCCTTTGCAAACTGAGCAGATTATCAGACACTTCAGGCAACCTCACTGGTAAAAATAAACAGTAAAGCAAATTTATTGACAACAAAAGATAGAATTCAGGTGACTGTAAGTGATAGGCAACAAGTCAGAGTGGTTTCCAAAATAAAATAAAATAAATATAAGCACACAGTCTAAACTCCTTATTAGAGTGGGCAGCAACTAGATAAATCTGTTCTTCTCACCCCACTGGATACTAGGGATGTAAGCGACTAGTTGACTGTCCGATAAGCAAAAGCTTATCGGATAGTCGACTAGTCCCTAAACTGCTCACTCTCCCCCGCTTGTTGCCTCTATCAGAGTGGATGTTTTCAGAGAACTCTGCACAATGACGCCAAGATCTCTCTCTTGAGTGGTTAGAGCTAAATTAGTCCCCATCATTTTGTATATATAGTTGAGATTATTTTTTCCAATGGGCATTAGTTTGCATTCATCAACATTAACGTTCATTTGCCATTTTGTTGCTCCATCACCTAGTTTTGTGAGATCCTTTTGAAGCTCTTCATAGTCTGCTTTGTTCTTAACGATCTTGATCAGTTTAGGATTATCTACAAATTTTGCCACCTCACTATTTACCCTGTTCTCCAGATCATTTATAAATAGGCTAAATAGGATTGGTCCCAGTACAGCCCCTTAGGAGACACCACTAGTTACCTCTCTCCATGCTGAAAACTGACCTTTTATTCCTACCCTTTGTTTCCTGTCTTTTAACCAGTTATCAGCCCATGAGAGGACCTTCCCTCTTATCCCATGACAACTAACTTTGCTTAAGAACCTTTGGTGAGGGACCTTGTCAAAGGCTTTCTGGAAATCTAAGTACACTATATCCACTGGATCTCCCTTTGTCCATGTGATTTTGACCCCCTCAAAGAACTCTAGTAGATTAGTAAGGCATGATTTCCCTTTACAGCAGTGTTTCTTAAACTATGTTCCGCGGCACACCGGTGTGCCGTGAGGCAGTCGGAGGTGTGCCACAGAGAACAACAGAATTCAAAATGGCTGCCCTTAAAGAGCCAGGCAACCTTTTTTATTGATTGATTGCTCAATAACTGTCCCCCTGACCCTCCCCCCCCCTTATTTTTTTTTGGTCAACAAAAAATCCTTGGTGTTCCTCATTTAAAAAATGTATTGTTTGGTGTTCCTTGGTCTTAAAAAGTTTAAGAAACACTGTTTTACAGAATCCATGTTGACTTTTCCTCAACAAATTATGTTCATCTATGTGTCTGACAATTCTGTTCTTAACTATAGTTTCATCTAATTTGCCCAGTACTGATATTAGACTTATCAGTCTGTAATTGCTAGGATCACCTCTAGAGCTCTTTTTAAATATTGGTGTCACACTAGCTATCTTCCAGTCATTAGGAACAGAAGCTGAATTAAAGTATGGATTATAAACCACAGTTAATGGTTCCACATTTTCACATTTGAGTTGTTTCAGAACTCTTGGGAAAATGTCATCTGGTCCTGGTGATTTGTTACTGTTTAGTTTATCAGTCTGTTTCAAAACCACCTCTGACACCTCAATCTGGGACACTTCCTCAGAATTGTCACCTAAAAAGAAGGGCTCAGGTTTGGGAATCTCCCTAGCATCCTTAGCCATGAAGACCAAAGCAAAGATATCCAGTCACTTGCTGTTTGTATCTTGTTCATAGGAATCTCCGGGGAAACCGTTCTCCACTTGGCAGTGTTGTTAGCAGACCGAACCTCCCTGCACATTGTTGATTTTCTGGTGCAGAACAGGTAACCTGATTCTAGCAGAGACAGGGCTGCTGCTCAGGCCAAGACACATAATACAGTCAGCGGAGTTAGTGCTGCTGGAAGGTGCTGGATAGCTTTGGACACTAAATGCCTCTCAATAGCCCCTGAAGTACCACCAGCACCAGGGTATTTCCCTGTGAAAGTGCCTCAGTTTTGACTTGGGGAAACCACCTTTAATGTTAGAGGGGAATTCACAACTATGGTCCTTCCCTGATTTCTCTGCTGAGGGGAACAATGAGATCTAATGGGAATGGGAATTTTCCAGCTGGAACATGTGTCCTCCTGGATGGTTCAGCCCATGCCTGTCATCATACCCATCACTGAACAGCTTGCAATGGGCATGCCCACCCTGACTGAGGCCCACAGGCTCCATAACCCATTAAAGATTAAGCGACCTAGCCCAGCTCAAAGATGAGCTTCCCAAGGGCTAGCTCTTGCTTTTCGGAATGAGTCCGGTTCTTCCTGAGCAGGCAGGGGTGCATTTTTGTTCCTTCTGCATTCGAGCCCAGTGCACCATTGACTGTGGTAGAAATAGCATTAAAGTCTATCTCCATGAGGGCGCCCCACTGAAACTGAGCCTTGCAGTCTCAGTCTCCATGATCATCATCTCCAGTTTACAGATGAGAGAATGGAGGCTCAAAGGGAGAAAGTGACTTGTGCAAGGTGGCACAAGACATCTCTTGGAGCTGGGAATGGATTCAGTTCTCCTGGATTCCTGTCCACACAAACAAGGACAACGTGTGGGGATAACGTGCTCCCAAACACCATGGGTGGGAGGAGCCAGCCAATAGCCAGCAGGATAACTAGCTGGAGGGCTAGTCTGTCCCCCCTGCACTCACTGGCAGCAGCAGGGAGAAGCAGAGCAAGGCGTCCCCAGCTGCTTTGCTCTCCCAGCTGCACCTCTCCAGGGGAGGGGGTGAGACTCCCCTGCATTCCCCGTCAGAAGTAGAGCAATGCGGCCCAGGGAGCAAAGCAGTGAGTCTGGGTCTGGCAGAGCCCTGCTGCCAGCGTTGGCCTCTGGCTCTGTTATCCCCCCAACCAGCCTCAGTTGGGGGAAGAGGCAGGGTGGGGAGGGAACAGGGATGTGGAGAGCTGGGGTTTGGGACAGAGGGGTATTGTCCCAGCCCTTCCCCTGGCTGGGGGAGGTAACATGGTCAGTAGCGCCCCCTCTCCTCTCACCAGTCATCTCTGCATACAAAACTGTCTTCCTTGTAGTACAGTGGTCTCCAACTTTTTTAAGCACAATATCACTTTTTAAATTTAAGTCAGTCCAGGATCTACCTCAAACCCAAATACCCCCGCCCTGCCCCACCCCTTCACAGAGGCCCAAATACCCACCCCTGCCCTCTTCGCTCTGTGGAGATAAAGGCAGGGGACACATGTCACTCTGTCCCCCTCTCCTGTACCCTGTCTCCCCGACCCTGCACAACAAGCAGGAGGCTCCCAGGAGGCGGCTCTGAGGCTCTGGGCAGGAGCAGCAGGGCAGCGGGGAAAGGAGCAGTTGAAGTGCCAGCACTTGATAGCCTCCCAGCCAAACCAGTCAGGATCACCTGTGAAAGGCTCCAAGATCTACCAGTAGATCCTGATCTACTGGTTGGTGACCACTGTTGTAGAAGCTTCAGACGGTAGCCGAGTTTGTCTGTTATAGAAAAAAACAGCAAGCAAATGGTCTGGTAAATGGTTTTGTTTATAGACTAACAAAACATGTAGATGGTATCATGAGCTTTCATGGGCTAAACCCTTATCTTTTGCATCACCTCCTGCATTGTCAACTTTTCACTTGACCTCTAATCCCCACTTCTCCTTGCCAGCATTACTCAATGATGCATGGCTGTGTGCTCCCAGATCTGCTGCTCTGTGTGATCTGGGCAGGGTTCTGAGTTTAGCTTATGCTGCAGTAGAATGGATGTTTTATCAGCCTCATGGCTCTGCCCATTGCTGGGGAACATGCACACAACTACCAAGGTTGGGGAAATTCCATATGGAGAGTGTTCAATGAGAAGATGTCATATTTTTGCATAATTTTGCACATAATCATAATTATTTTAATAAACCATGTGTGACTTATCGCTGGAAGTAGCTGTTATAGGCTGGGTCACAGAAATCTCCTTGGGGTTGTTAACAGGTATGTTGATCAAGCCACTGAGCCCACCTTCCTGCCCTCAGGGGCTCCCCACTACCTGTCCTGCTGGGCCACAAGCTCTGGTCTCCCCTGGCAAAAGTACAAAGTTGGGGTTACCACCCCTCCTGAAGAGTAACACAGATGCTGAACCAGCTCAGCTCTAGCAGGGCTCAGCTATAAGACCGTTGACAACACCCAAGAACCCAACCCCCCCAAAGGGACCAAAACCCCAAATCAATCCATCTTAATCTGTTTAAAAATTTTACACAGAGGAAGCTCATAAAGATGTTTGCCCCCTTTATTAATGAAAGAGAGAGATGCACAGTGGCTGCTCCTCTCCAGGTACCAATTTTTTTCATGGGACTTGATAGTAAACAAAAATGTTTTTATGAACTATAAAAAGTCAGATATAAGTGAATGCAAGTGAAAACAGAGAGATCAAAGTAAGTTACTAAGTTAAAATACAACGTGCCAGCTAATTCTAATACACTGAGGCTATGTCTAAACTACACCTCTCTGTCGACAGAGAGGTGTAGATTAGGCACATCGACATTGCTAATGAAGCAGGGATTTAAATATCCCGTGCCTCATTAGGCATAAACATGGCCGCCGCTTTTTCTCTAAACAGTTTTTTTGAAAAAAACCAGCAGTCTAGATGCGGCTCTGTTGAAAATAAACCCTTTTTTGACAGCTCCTGTATTCCTCAAAAAATGAGGTTTACAGGAGCTGTCGAAAAAGGGTTTATTTTTGACAGATCCGCGTCTAGACTGCCATTTTTTCGAAAAAAAACTTTGTTTTGAAAAAAAAAGCGGCGGCCATGTTTATGCTAATGAGGCACGGGATATTTAAATCCCTGCTTCATTAGCAATGTCGATGTGCCTAATCTATATCTCTCTGTCGACAGAGAGGTGTAGTCTAGACACACCCTAAGAAACTTGTTACATGCAAATTCTTACCCTAAACAGTTCTTATCTCAGGCTACAGTTGATCTTTTAATGATGTGGGCCCAGCAGCTTTGCCTCCACCCTTTCACTACAGTTCTTTGTTTTCAGGTCTCTTCGTGTATATCCTCTTAGCGTGCGGAGGCAATTTCCAAAGCCAGCTGAAGACAAAGACCTGGTTGCTTTCCATTCCTTAAATAGATAAGAACACTTTGTTCAGTCTCCCCATCCCCTTGAAAAAGTATCACATTCAAGATGGATGGCAGTACCAGGTGGTACAGTCACATGTCTTTCTAGGAGAGACCACAGTTTGGGCTCACAGGAAAATAAAACCATTCATGGGTCGCTGGTTTGAGTACTGAGCCATTAAGTTCCTAAAGTATCAGTAATGGCCCTCATTAGAAAATTTAGAATTAAAAACAGATTTACACTCCATATTTCTAACTTCATACGCAAGCATGATACATGCACAAATAGAATATACTCATTCAGCAGCTTGTAACTTTAAAAAGTCTATGTTACATGATCTATTTTGCATAAAATATCTTTGAGATATGCATTGTCATATTCAGAAGACAATTTTCATAAAGCATGGGGGCAGCTGTGACAGCAGCAGCTAGCAGCTTGGGATGATTTAGCTTCCCCTATCCCTTTTAAGACCCTGCCTTAATCTGGACCTTGTCAGCCCCTGCCAGTCAGCACTGCGTTATCCTCTGCCCATAACAAGTTGTCTCCTCCTGCCTTAAACCATCGGCCAAAACACCCTCTAGTGGCCACAGAATGAACTGCAATTGCTGTCCACAGCAGTGAAATGCACAAGTTTCCAGCAGAGCTGTCAGCAGAGCTGCCCAATGCACAAGAGCCACACAGTAGGCTGGATGTTTGGCAGCCCTACATTCATGTGCAGGGCTCGCCAAGCGGCGGTGAGCCCTGCTCGCCAGCTGCGTGGTTCTGCGATCTGCGCATGTGCATATCGTTCTGCACGTGCACAGATTGCTCTGCGCTGGCTCTTCTGGGTTGTAATCTACTCGCCACGGGCGAGTAGATTATATTATTTTTCAAGCCCTGTTCATGTGCATTGGCTAGAAGCCGAATGCTGGATATTGTAGTTTCTGATCTATGTTCCTGTGAGCTACGGAGGTTTGGGGTCAAATGTCATACAGTGATTGACCTGTGAGGAGAGGCTGAGGGATTTGGGCTTATTTAGTCTGCAGAAGAGAAGAGTGAGGGGGGATTTGATAGCAGCCTTCAACTTCCTGAAGGGAGGTTCCAAAGAGGATGGAGAAAGGCTGTTCACAGTGGTGACGGATGGCAGAACAAGGAGCAATGGGCTCAAGTTACAGTGGAGGAGGTATAGGTTGGATATTAGGAAAAACTATTTCCCTAGGAGAGTGGTGAAGCACTGGGATGGGTTCCCTGGGGAGGTGGTGGAATCTCCATCCCTAGAAGTTTTTAAGTCTCAGCTTGACAAAGCCCTGGCTGGGTTGATTTAGTTGGGATTGGTCCTGCTTTGGGCAGGGGGCTGTACTTGTTGACCTCCAGAGAACTGTTCTGTCTCAGGCATACTCATGGTGACTATCTTTTGCCACAGTGGGAGCCTTGAGAAGCAGACAGAGAAGGGGAACACACCACTTCATTACTGCTGCTTCCACAATAAACCTGAGTGCCTCAAGCTCCTTGTGAGAGCCAAAGCCAGCATTGCCATCAGTAAGTGATTGCGCGGGCTGTGGTCTCCAAACACGAAAGAAGGGCTTGGGTGGGTTCCTTATTTTTTACAGTATCAGAGGGGTAGCCGTGTTAGTCTGGATCTGCAGAAGCGACAAGGAGTCCTGTGGCACCTTATAGACTAACCGAAGTGTTGGAGCATACGCTTTCGTGGGCAAAGACGAAAAGCTTATGCACCAATACATCCAAGCAGTGCATGCATCTGTCGAAGTGGGTCTTTGCCCACGAAAGCATATGCTCCAATACATCTGTTAGTCTATAAGGTGCCACAGGACTCATTGTCGTTTTTATTTTGTACAGTGTCACTCGTGGGGCCAATGTCTGCTCTCTGCACCCTGCATCTCTTACTGAGAACAGAACAGGAGCTCTTTGCACTAGGTACTAGGCCAAATGCAATAGAGGAAGCATGTAGAATCAAGGGCTTTTATACTCAGAATGTGCAGTGTTGTATAGCCACAGGGCAGTATGTCTCCGGAGCAGTGCAGAGGTGCCTCTGACAGGGTCTGCAGTACATGGTCATGGCTTTTCTCTGGTTAGAGAAGTCAGGTGCTGATCTTTGATGACTCAGTGGGTGGTAGGAATCCTGAGTCCTTCAGGAGATACCTGGACAGAGGTAGGATAACAGATCTTGTGGATAAGGGAGAAGAGGTGGACGTGGCATACCTAGATTTTGGAAAGGCATCTGACAAGGTCTCGCATGACCTTCTTATCAATAAACTAGGCAAATACAACTTAGATGGGGCTACTATAAGGTGGGTGCATAACTGGCTGGATAACCATTCTCAGAGAGTAGTTATTAATGGTTCACAAACATGCTGGAAGGGCATAACAAGTGGGGTTCTGCAGGGGTCTTGTTTTGGGACCGGTTCCATTCAATATCTTCCTCAATGTTTTAGACGATGGCATAAAGAGTACAAAATTATTAAGTCTGCAGATGATACCAAGCTGGGAGGGGTTTCAAGAGCTTTGGAGAATAGGGTCACAATTCAAAATGATCTGGACAAACTGGAGAAATGGTCTGAGGTAAATAGGATGAAGTTTAAAAAGGACAAATGCAAAATACTCCACTTAGGAAGGAACAGTCAGTTTCACACATACAGACTGGGAAGTGATTGTTTAGGAAGGAGTACTGCAGAAAGGGATCTAGGGGTCATAGTGGACCACAAGCTAAATATGAGTCAACAATGTGACACTGTTGCAAAAAAAAGCAAATATGTTACTGGGATGCATTAACAGGAGTGTTGTGAGCAAGATCTGAGAAGTCATTCTTCTGCTCTACTTTGTGCTGATTAGGCCTCAATTGGAGTATTGTGTCCAGTCTTAGGCATATTTCAAGAAAGATTTGGATAAGGTCCAGAAAAGAGCAACAAAAATGATTAAAGGTCTAGAAACCATGACCTATGAAGGAAGACTGAAAGAATTGGGCTTGTTTAGTTTGGAAAGGAGAAGACTGAGAGGGGACATGATAGCAGTTTTCAGGTATCTAAAAGGTTGTCACAGGGAGGAGGGGGGAAAATTGTTGTCTTTGGCCTCTGATGATAGGACAAGAAGCAATGGGCTTAAATTGTGGCAAGGTAGGTTTCAGCTGGACAATAAGAAAAACTTCTTAACTGTCAGGGTGGTTAAACACTGGAATAAATTGCCTAGGGAGGTTGTGGAATCTCCATCACTGGAGATATTTAAGAGCAGGTTAGACAGACATCCATCAAGGATTGCACTAGACGGTGCTTGTTCCTGCCATGAAGGCAGGGGACTGGACTTGCTGATCTCTAAAGGTCCCTTTCAGTTCTAGTATTCTACGATTCTATGAAGTGACTGTGAATAGAGAAAACTGTGACCTTTGTACATGAGTGACCATTCCAGACTGCAAGGAGGCAGATATTGTTGACTCATTGGCTCACAGTTACTTGTATTTTACTGCCCAGTTGCACTGGAGCAGCTCTGAGCACATGTGAGGTGCTGCTAATGTCAATGAAGCAAATGTAGAGAATCTCAAAGCAGAAACCCTGTTACCATTAGGTTTAAATGGAACTCAAGAGCCATCTATCTTACAAATAAGCCCAACCTAAGGCCCCCCTCAGATAGTAACACTTTGGACACCAACTTATACGGCGCCCACCACACACATTCCGTTAAAGAGAAAAATGCTCAGTGAGCATTGCAGTGTTACTACTGCCCATACATTTGTGTTAGTATGTTAGGCCCTGACCTGACCCCTGCTAGAGACAACAGCAGTCTTGTTTTCACTTGATTGGGAGTTCCCTTGTGCTCCTGTTACCTACCTTATGTGTGTCTATCCCCTAGTATGTAATCCCGTGTCTGATTTGTGATGATGTGAACACTTCCTATTGTGATGGATTCAGTCTCTGGAACTACTTGGGACTGTCACATGATGTGCTGAATTACCACTGAGCACACCTTCCTGCCCTGATGAGTCCCCTCAACTCTGTCCTGCTGAGCTAGGCCCTCAGGATGGGGTCATAGCCTTCAGGAGCATAATACACATGCTGAGATCAGCTCAGCTCTGGGAAGACTCAGCCAAAGGAACTTGCCTCAGCTCTCTGGTGCACAGCCCCAGTGGGACCTGAATCTCTGAGAAATCTTCCTTACTCTGTGTGACGGGGTGAGGTCATGGACGACCCCTCGGGGGTGCCTCCTGGGGTGCCTTCCCGCTCTCTGGGGCTCCTCACCGCCCAGTCCTGCTGGGCCAGCTCCGCTGGTCTCCCCCAGCCAAGGCCCCAAGCTGAGGTCCCTGCCTCTACTGAGAAGCAGCACAGACACTGAACCACTTCAGGTCCAAGGAGAGTGCAGTTTAGGGCCCAGCCTCCTGAGAGAGCACTCTCCAGATGGGATCAAACCCCAAAGAATTAGGTAAGCCCCCTTCAGCATTGAAAGGGGGAATGTGCACATTGGTTGCCCCAGGTAACAATTGCTTACACTGGGTTTGATAGAAAATAAAAATGGTTTTATTAAGTTGAAGCAGTAGGATTTAAGTAGTAATAAGTGAAAACAGGCAGAGCAAAGTAGGTTACAAATCAAAAGAAACAAAAACGCTTGGCTAATTCTACACTGAAACCTCAGTACAAACTTAATCAAACTCACCCTAAAACCTCTTTTCCAGCTGCCACTAAACCAGGGCTGTCTCCTCCTCCTCCCGGGGTCTCAGGTTCCTTCCTTCAGGTGCAGCCCAGCCAAAAGACCCAGGCTTCTCCTTTCCTATTCCTTTTGTTAAGGAGTTGAGGCCACTCCCTACCAACCACTGCTCAGACTTAAGGACAAAAGATTGTTTAACAGTGGCTCATCTAGAAGTTTGCAGGTAACACCCTCCATGTCTCCCATTTACACATTTGAAACTCACCAAGTATTCCCCACTCCATGTGTCTAATTTTCTACACACAAATGATACATACAACAGAGTAAGATAAACAGAACCAGCAGATCATGACATGAAGATTGATGGGTTACATGAAATAATTCGCTCAAACCACCTTTGAGTTATGTATATTCATGTCCATGAGTCCACTTCATAAAGCATGGGGGGAGGGAGGGGGGGTCCGTCACACTCTGTATAAAGTTTTAATACAAAGTAAGCTCATATTGCCTGCCCTCTTTCTCTGGGTAAAGAGGGAGATGCACAACTGCTTGCCCACCCTCCCCCCCCAGGTAACAACTATTTACACTGGGTTTATTACTAAACAAAAGTATCAGAGGGGTAGCTGTGTTGGTCTGGATCTGCAAAAGTGACAAGGAGTCCTGTGGTACCTTACAGACTAACAGACGTATTGGAGCATAAGCTTTCGTGGGCAAAGACCCACCTCGTCGGATGCATCTGACGAAATGGGTCTTTGCCCATGAAAGCTTATGCTCCAATACATCTGTTAGTCTATAAGGTGCCACAGGACTCCTTGTCGCTTTAAACAAAAGTGATTTTATTAAGTGTGAAAGGTAGGATTTAACTGGTCATAAGAAATAGCAGACAGAACAAAGTAAGTTATGAAACAAAATAAAACAGAACACACAAGCTAAGCTTAATACACTAAGAAATTGGTTACATGGACTTCCTCACCCTCAATGTTGTTTGAATAAGCATCTTTTGCAGACTGGAAAGCCTTCCAGTTTAGGCTCAGTCCTCCCCCCTGTTCAGTCTTATATGTTTCCAGCAGTCATCTTGGCTGGGGTAGCCTGGGAGAACTAGAGTATTTCACTCCCCAGCCTTAAATAGGATTTGACTCCCTCACAGCTACTCATGGAAAAGTATGTGGTTTCAGATGGATTCTAGTATCAAGTGATATGGTCACACGCAGTGTTCCTTCTAATTTTTCCCATCCCGAAATGGAATGAATTTTGTTATGTGTACCGATGTGTGACACAGAGGGGATGTGCAGCACATCCCCACCTTATTGGTGCCCATAACAACATTCATGTCTTGGGGGTGGGGGTGGGGCCAATAAGTTCTGAGTGTGAGAGGTTGATCAGGGCCGAGGCAGAGTCTTAGGATGCAAAAGTGTGAGGGCGCCAGCTGAGGGTGCAGGATCATGGTTAAGAAATTCAGACCTGGGACAGAGGGTTGGGATGCAAGGCTCTGGGATAGAGCAAGGGCAGAGGGAGGATGCAGTGGTGTGAGGGTGGGCTCGGGAGCTGGGTCACCACATGGGAGACCCTAGGGCCTGGCTGCTCTTGCTGGGTGTGGGGAGGGAGCCACTCCAGCCACAGTGAGGGGATCTGGGGCCAGACCATCTTGGCCACAGTGAGGGAGGTCCAGACTGCTCCAACTGTGGCATGGGGATTCTGGGGCTAGGCAGAGGGAGACAACTCTGGCCATGGCAGGGGGGCTCCAGGGCTGACCCTCTCAGCTTGCTCCCAGGCAGCTTTGGCTGTGGCATGGGGTCTCAAGGCCTGGGCAGCTACGGCAGTGGGGTCTCTGGAGCATGGCCATTCCGGCCTGGGTCCCTGGGGTGAGGCCTTTCAGCCTGCAGCAGAGGGGGCCTGAAGCCAGGTCACTGGGGCTGCTCTTGTGTTTGGGCTAGGGGAGAGATGCTTGGTTCACACAATCCCTTCCCCTGGTCACCAGGCTGGAGGCTAGGTTGGGGATGAGGTGGCCCTTGCATGGGTGCCTAAGGTGCCTGCCCAGCGCTGCCTAGGCAATTGCCCAGCCATGCAGCCACACAGATTATAGGAAACTGTCTCTGCAAGACCCCTGGCTCCGTACTTCATGGGCTGACCCTACATTCAAAGGAAAGCCAATCTTCATTGTCTCTTTGCTAATGGGCCTTTTTAACCCTGAAGTACCATTAATGGCCCTCACTTAGCAGGACTACATTAATAACACAGGTTTATACTCCCTGTTCCTAACTTGATCTCAGATGGGTAGCTGTGTTAGTTTGTAACTTAAAAAACAACGGATGGTCCTGTAGCACCATAGGCTATGTTTACACTATCAGGTTATTTTGAAATAATAACTCCGGGTATGTCTACACTTGCCCCCTAGTTTGGACTAGGGAGGCAAATGAAGCATACCGAAGTTGCTAATGAAGCGCGGGATTTAAATATCCCGCGCTTGATTAGCATATTCGCAGCCGGTCACCATTTTAAAATGCCGGTCGCTTGATTTAACTTGCCGCGTGTAGACACGGTAGTCCGATTTAAAACCCTTCCCTCTAATTAACTGTTATTCCTCGCCTTCCTGCTCTCTGGGGCTCCTCACCGCCCGGTTCTGCTGGGCCAACTCCACTGGACTCCTCCAGCCAAGGCCCGCTCCTTCCCCCCGCAAGAAGCAGTACAGACACTGAACCTCTTCAGGTCTGAGGAGAATGCAGTTTAAGGCCCAGCTTCCTGGGATACCACTCCCCAAATGGAATCAAAACCCCAACGTATTAGGTAAGCCATTTTTAATAATGAAAGGGGGAATGTGCACACTGATTGCTCCCGCAGGTAACAATTATTTACACTGGGTTTGATAGAAAATAAAAGTGATTTTATTAAGTAGAAGCAGTAGCATTTAAGTAGTAATAAGTGAGAACAGCCAGAGTGAAGTAGGTTACAAATCAAAAGAAAAAAAGCGCTTAGATAATTCTACACTGAAACCTCAGTACACACTTTTTCAAACTCGCCCTACAACCTCTTTTCCAGCTGCCCCTCCATACCCTAGGGTCTTCAGCTCCTTCCTTCAGGTGCAGCCCAGCCAAAAGACCAAGGCCTCTGCTTTCCTATTCATTTTGTTAGGAAATTGAGGCCACTCCCTACCATCCACTGCTCAGACTTAAGGACAAAAGAGATTGTTTAACAGTTGCTCATCAAGACTTAGAGAGTAACATCCTCTATGTCTCTCATTCACACATTTGAAACCCACCAAGTATTCCCTACTCCATAGGTCTAATGTTACACATAAAAATAATACATACATCAAAGTAAGATAAACAGAACCTGTGGATCATGACATGAAGATTGATGGGTTACATGAAATAATTTGGTTAAAGCTCTTTTGCGTTATGTATAATCATGTCGGGGGGGGGAGGGGGTTCCATCACAGGGTGCATTAGGAGCAGCATTTCCAGCAGATCTAGAGAAGTTGTTATTCCCCTTTATTCAGCATGGGGGAGGCCACATCTGGAGTATTGCGTCCAGTTCTAGGCCCCCCCCCATTACAGAAAGGACGTGGACACATTGGGGAGGGTCCAGTGGAGGGCAGTGAAAATGATTAGGGAGCTGGAGCACATGACCTACGAGGAGAGGCTGAGAGATTTGGGCTTATTTAGTCTGCAGAAGAGAAGAGTGAGGGGGGATTTGATAGCATCCTTCAACTTCCTAAAGGGAGGTTGGCAAAGAGGATGTTCTCAGTAGTGACGGATGGCTGAACAAGGAGCAATGGTCTCAACTTACAGTGGGGGAGGTCTAGGTTGGATGTTAGGAAAAACTATTTTACTAAGAGGGTGGTGAAGCACTAGGATGGGTTCCCTAGGGAGGTGTCGAACAGAGCCTGTTAACAGGGAGTTTGAAGAGGGAGTTCTTCAGATAAAGGAGGAAGCTAATACAGGACCCTTGAGGAAGTGGCTGTCTGTAGTGTGTGTGTTTGGGTTTGGGGTTTTCTTGCTGTGTGCTGAGCTTGTATTTGGCTGTTTGGGGGTTTTTTTTCCTTTCCCTTCCCTCTCCCCCCTCCCGCATGGAGTGAGTGCTGTGGCTGGCAGGTGGAACCTGTGAGCTTCTAATCAGGGTTTGAAATCTAGAAGCCTCTGCTCATTCGTTGAGCCTTAATTGGGGGAGGGGCTATCAAGCAGTCTAGGGGGTTTTATAAAGGAGTGAGTCAGCGACCAGGGTGGTGGCGAACAGGGGCTGTTAACAGGGAGTTTAGAGAGGGCGTTGGGAAGGGGGCAAGATACACTCGCCATTCTTTAACATCTTTTCACTACACTCCTTCCCTTCAAGGAGGCATTTAATAACATCTGAGGAATCTCTCAGAAGGAAGGCAGGTATGGATGGTGATAGCTCTGCTGTTGTTACCTGCACAGCATGTGCCATGTTTGTCTTCCTCCTGGAAGAAAGAAGGGATTTCATCTGCACTAAGTGCAAGCTGGTCACCATTTTGGAAGAAAAAATTAGAGGACTGGAGGCCCAAGTATCGACTCTACGTTCTATCAGAGATGATGAAGACGTCCTCGATAGAAGGCAGCGTTTAATCCTGCAAGCACAGCAGGCTGAAGAGCCAGTCAGGGCAGTACAGAACAAGGAAGAAAACTGGCAGCATGTAACCTCTAGAAGAAGAAGAAGGCCAACTCAGGTATCCCCCATACCTGTAGAGATAAGTAACCGCTTTCAGGCTCTCTCCACAGGCACTGCGGTGGAGAATGCTTTGGAAGGGACCTCTCAGGGAAGAAATCAGAAGGGAACACCATCTACCAGAAGGCATGGGATGTGCAGTCCTAGGGATGGGGGTTCCACGACCACCACCCCCAAATAAGATGGGTGGTGGTGGTCAGGGACTCCCTCCTAAGAGGGACTGAGTCATCCATCTGCCGTCCAGACCTGCAATCTCGAGAAGTGTGCTGCTTACTGGGAGCTCGCATTCAGGATGTGACCAAGAGTCTTCCAAAAGTGATTAAACCTTCAGATTGCTGCCCCTTCCTGCTTCTCCATGAAGGAACTAACAATACGGCCAAGAATGACCTTGAGCGGGTCACAGCAGATTATGTAGCGCTGGGAAGAAGGATCAAGGAATTTGAAGCGCAAGTGGTGTTCTCGTCCATCCTTCCGGTTGAAGGAAAAAGTCCGGGTAGGGATCATCGAATTGAGGAAGTAAATGCGTGGTTGCACAGGTGGTGTCGGAGAGAGGGCTTTGGTTTCTTCGACCATGGGACTCTGTTCCGGGCACAAGGATTGTTAGGAAGAGATGGGATCCACCTAACCAAGAGAGGAAAGAGCATCTTTGCAGGCAGGCTTGCAAACCTAGTGAGGAGGGCTTTAAACTAGGTTCATTGGGGGACGGTGACCAAAGCCCTGTGGTAAGTGAGGAAGTCGGACACTGGGAAGAATCACAAGGAGGAACGAGCAACAACGGAGGACCCCTGATTCGGATGGAGAAGGCAGGGCGATCAACTGGTTATTAACGTGTTTGTACACCAATGCGAGAAGCCTGGAAAACAAACAGGAAGAATTAGAAGCCCTGGCCCAGTCGAAGAACTATGATTTGATTGGAATAATGGAGACATGATGGGATGACTCGAGCACTGTCATGGAAGGGTATAAACTGTTCAGGAAGAACAGGTGGGGGAGAAAAGGAGGAGGAGTTGCATTGTATGTAAGAGAGCAGTATGATTGCTCGGAGCTCCAGTACTTAGAGGGAGAAAAGACAGTTGAGAGTCAGGTGGATGAGGTAGATGAAGCTTTCTTCGGACAACTGAGAGAAGCTTCCAGATCGCAGGCCCTGGTTCTCGTGGTTCTTCTTCCCCTTGCTTAGCCCTTCCAGATCCCTCCTCCCAGGTTTCCCCCTCCCCTCTCCCACCTTCTCTCTTCCCCTCTTCCACCTCCTTTTCCCAGTCTCCCCAGAGGTTCATCGCCCCTTCCCCCCCCCGAGTTTTGTTCAATAAACCCAGTTTCTATTTTTGAACATACGTGTCTTGTGTTTGACATCAGGAAGGGGGGCTAGGAAGGGGTAAGTGGAAGGACGTGAGGGAGGAATGGGGCACGAGCCCCCGGTGGGGAGGACCGGGGTAGCCCGGAGGGCTCCTCGGGTGGACGCTCTCCCGCAGGGCCTCCTGGATCCTGACAGCCCCCCGATAGATCCCCCAGATGGCAGGAAGGCAAAAGCACAATTGGAATTGCAGCTGGCAAGGGATGTGAAGAGTAACAAGAAAGGTTTCTACAGTCATGTTAGCAATAAGAGGGTGTGGGGCCCTTACTGGATGAGGGAGGTAACCTAGTGACAGATGATGTGGGAAAAGCTGAAGTACTCAATGCTTTCTTTGCCTCTGTCTTCATGGACAAGGTCAGCTCCCAGACCAATGCACTAGGCAACGCAGTATGGGAAGGAGGTGGACAGCCCTTGGTGGGGAAAGAACAAGTTCAGAACTATTTAGAAAAGCTAAACATACACAAATCCATGGGCCCTGATTTAATGTATCCAAGGGTACTGAGGGAGTTGACAAATGTAATTGTGGAGCCTTTGGCCATTATCTTTGAAAACTCGTGGAGACTGCGAGAGATCCCGGATGATTGGAAAAAGGCAAATGTAGTGCCCATCTTTAAAAAAGGGAAGAGGGACAATCCCGGGAACTACAGACCAGTCAGCCTTACCTCAGTCCCCAGAAAAATCATGGAGGGAATCCTCAAGGAATCCATTTTGAAGCACTTGGAAGAGGGAAAAGTGATCAGGAATAGTCAACATGGATTCACGAAGGGCAAGTCGTGCCTGACCAATCTGATTAGCTTCTATGATGAGGCTCTGTGGGTATGGGAAAGTCAATTGATATGATATACCTTGTCTTTAGCAAAGCTTTTGATACAGTCTCCCACAATATTCTTGCAGCAAGTTAAGGGAGTATGGATTGGATAAATGGACTGTAAGATGGATAGAAAGCTGGCTAGACTGTCGGGCCCAACGGGTAGTGATCAGTGGGTTGCTGTCAGGTTGGCAGTCAGTTTCTAGCAGAGTGCCCCAAGGATCAGTTCTTGGACTGGCTTTGTTCAACATCTTTATTAATGACCTGGATGAGGGGATTGATTGCACCCTCAGCAAGTTTGCAGTTGACACTAAGCTAGGGAGAGGTAGATACACTGGAGGGCAGGGATAGGGTCCAGAGTGACTTGGACAGATTAGAGGTTTGGGCCAAAAGAAATCTGATGAGGTTCAACAAGGACAAGTGCAGAATCCTGCACGTGGGACGGAAGAATTACAAGCACTGCCACAGGCTGGGGATCGACTGGCTAAGTAGCAGTTCGGCATAAAAGGACCTGGGGATTATGGTGGATGAGAAGCTGGATATGACTCAACAGTGTGCTCTTGTAGCCAAGAAGGCTAATGGCATATTAGAGTGCATTAGGAGGAGCAGTGCCAGCAGATCCAGAGAAGTGATTACTCCCCTTTATTCGGCTCTGGTGAGGCCACATCTGGAATATTGTGTCCAGTTCTGGGCCCCCCACTATAGAAAGGATGTAGACGCATTGGAGAAGGTCCAGCGGAGGGTGACCAAAATGATTAGGGGCCTGGAGCGCATGACCTATGAGGAGAGACTGAGGGATTTTGGTTTGTTTAGTCTGCAGAAGAGACGAGTGAGAGGGGTTTTGATAGCAGCCTTCAACTTCCTGAAGGGAGGTTCCAAAGAGGATGGAGAGAGGCTGTTCACAGTAGTGACGGATGGCAGAACAAGGAGCAATGGTCTCAAGTTACAGTGGGGGAGGTCTAGGTTGGATATTAGGAAAAACTTTTTTACTAGGAGGGTGGTGAAGCACTGGAATGGGTTACCGAGGGAGGTGGTGGAATCTCCATCCCTAGAGCTGTTTAATTCTTGGCTTGACAAAGCCCTGGCTGGGTTGATTTAGTCGGGATTGGTCCTGCCTTGGGCAGAGGGCTGGACTTGATGACCTCCTGAGGCAGGGGTTGGGAAAAGGCTGCCATCGGGCCAGATCCACCCCACCAAGCCACCGGATCTGGCCTGCGGCTGCCTCACCGGTACTCTTAAGCTCAGCGCAGCGGCAGTCGCTTTAAATGTGGCTGCTCTATTCTGGGAGTGAGAAGGGTGGCCTCATGCTCTGCCCCAACCCTCAGCAAAATCTCTCAGCTCCCATTGGCCAGTTTCTGACCAATAGCAGCTGAGAGATTTTGCTGGCAGCAGGGGCAGCCAATGATGCCTCCTCCCTACCTCACCTTCCCCCCTCCCCCGCCTGGAGCAGAGCCACGTGGAGCAGCTTACAACTGCAGCTTTTAGGTTCCTGTAGGACTGTTGACTAGAAGCTGCCCAGTCTCTGCCTCCCAGCCAGAGCCTGCCTCTGGCACCCCTGCTCTTTTCCCTCTCCCTCAGCTACCTGCCCTAGGCCACCATCCAAACTGTCTGTACACCTTTCCTCCAGGTCACAACTCCCTCCCAGACTCTGCACCCTCTCCTACACCCTTCCCCCAGGCCAGAATCCTCTCTGGCACCCTTACCCCCTCTCTGACCTTGCACCCCATTCCCCTGCCCCAAGTCATCACCCAAACCATCTGCACCCTCTTCACCCAGGTCACAACTCCCTCCCAGACCCTGCACCCCCTCATAGAGCCCCTTCCTCAGGCCAGAATCCTCTCCTGCACCCATACTCCCTCCTGGACTCTGCACCCCTGCACTCTGCCCCAGATCACAATCCCCCTCCTTCACCCAAACTCCCTCAGACTCCACATCCCCTGCTGCTCCCCAGTCTCCTACCTCAAGCTTCCTTCTGCACCCAACCTCTGTCCCAGACCCCAAACCTCCTAGGTAGAAATGCAGCCCTTGAGTACTTGTTAAAATCTTGGAGTGGCCCCCCATTAAAAATTATTGTCCACCCCTGTCCTGAGGTCTCTTCCAGCCTTTGGAGTCTATTATTCTAAGCAGGAGTTATTTCCAATTAACAAGCTCATTATTTTGAAACAACAGGCTTGTTAGTTTGGACACACGCCTTGTTACTTCAAAATATTTATTTTGAAATAACTCCCCAGTGTAGACATGCCCTTAGAGACTACCAAAAAATACATTCCTACAAATGGGAAAAATCACATTCAATACATTATCACTTTTCTGGTGATATCTAGCATGAGTCATTTTGTATTATTCCAATTATGTGATATTTATAAGCATATTTTCATAAAACATATGGAATGCCCTGTCACACCTGAGTTAACAGTGAGTGTTGATCTTTCTCTGCTGATGTATCAGTTGGTGGCTTTGTCTCTAATGACATTTCTTTAATTAGCTGTCCATGGAATTAGTAGTAAAAAAAATTGCTTTTGGCTATATTTGCAAGCTCTGCTGACTGTAGACACAGATTGTGATGGAGTCTATTATTAAACCCCATGTGGATGAGGAAGGGCTAGCCCTACCCTGTTAGCACTTCCAATAATGTATATTAAGGGTTAGGTCTTTAAAAGGGAGGAACTACAGTCATCAGGATGTAGAGGAGCAGGATTGCCCTCAACTGCAGCTATGACCCTGGAAGCCCTGGAGGGGATGTCTAGCCAGGAGACCTTTCCCCCAAAGAGCAGGCTCCCAGAGTAAGATGGACAGGCAGCCTAACTCAGAGGTCCAGCCAGAACAATTCCCCAAGCCCCAATATGCTGGTGCACTGTAGACTTGCTGCCCCCTCCCCCTTTGCTGGGGCCTTGGGAGGGAGTATCCAAGAATGTGTTGGGGTTTGTGACTTTCATTTTTTATCTCTGCCCCTTAGAGAGACTTAAAAAGGCCCAGATAGTAAGGAACTGGGGCCTGGGTGCCTGCATGGGGCCCCCAGTGCCAATACCCACATGACACAGTCATACCAGGATACAAAATTTATCGGAAGGACAGAACAGGTTGTGCTGGTGGGGGAGTGGTACGATACATGAAATAAAATGTAGAATCAAATGAAATAAAAATCTTAAATGAGCCAAAATGTTCCATAGAATCTCTATGGATAGTAATTCCATGCTCCAATAATAAGAACATAGCAGTAGGGATATATTATCGACCACCTGACCAGGACAGTGATAGTGACTATGAAATGCTAAGGGAGATTAGAGAGGCTATTAAAATAAAAACTCAATAATAGTGGGGGATTGCAACTATCTCCATATTGACTGGGTACACGTCAGCTCAGGACGGGATACAGAGATAAAATTTCTTGTTACCTTAATTGACTGCTTCTTGGAGCAGCTGGTTCTGGAGAGAAGCTATTCTTGATTTAGTCCTAAGTGGAGTGCAGAATCTGGTTCAAGAGGTAAATATAACTGGACCACTTGGAAATAATGACCATAATGAAATAAAATGTAACATTCCTGTGGTTTGAAAGACACCTCAGCAGCCCAATACTGTAGCATTTAATTTCATTAAGGGGAACTACACAAAAATGAGGAGGTTAGTTAAACAGAAATTAAAAGGTACAGTGACAAAAGTAAAATCTCTGCAAGCTGCATGAAAACTTTTCAAAGACACCATAATAGAGGCCCAACTTAAATGCATACCCCAAATTAAAAAACACAGTAAAAAGAACCAAAAACTTGCCACTGTGGCTTAACAACCAAGTAAAAGAAGCAGTGACAGATAAAAAGACATCTTTTAAAAAGTGGCAGTCAAATCCTAGTGAGGAAAATAGAAAGGAGCGTAAACTTTGTCAAATTAAGTGTAAAAATATAAGAAAAACCAAAAAGGAGTTTGAAGAACAGCTAGCCAAAAAACTCAAAAAGTAATAGCAAAATGTTTAAGTACACAAGAAGCAGGAAGCCAGCTAAACGAGTAGTGGGGCCTTTGGACGATTGAAATACTAAAGGAGCACTCACAGATGATAAAGTCATAGCAGAGAAGCTAAATGAATTCTTTGCTTCAGTCTTCACGGCTGAGGATACTGGAGAGATTCCCAAACCTGAACCATTCTTTTTAGGTGACAAATCTGAGGAATTATCCCAGATTAAGATATCATTAGAGGAGGTTTTGGAACAAATTGATAAACTTAACAATAACAAGTCACCAAGAACAGATGGCATTCACCCAAGAGTTCCGAAAGAACTCATATGGGAAATTGCAGAACTATTAACTGTGGTTTGTAACCTATCCTTTAAATCGGCTTCCGTACCTAATGACTGGAAGATAGCTAATATGATGCCAATATTTAAAAAGGGCTCTAGAGGTGATCCCGGCAATTACAAACCAGTAAGGCTAACATCAGTATCGGGCAAATTAGCTGAAACGATAGCTAAGAATAAAATTGTCAGACACATAGATCAACATAATTTGTTGGGGGAAAGTCAACATGGTTTCTGTAAAGGGAAATCATGCCTTACTAATCCACTAGAGTTCTTTGAGGGGGTCAACAAACATGTGGACATAGGGAATCCAGTGGATATTATATACTTAGATTTCCAGAAAGCCTTTGACAAGGTCCCTCACCAAAGGCTCTTAAGTAAAGTAAGTTATTATGGGATTAGAGGGACGGTCCTTTCATGGATTGATAAAAGACAAGAAACAAAGGGTAGGAATAAATGGTCAGTTTTCCAAGTGGGGAGAGGTAACTAGTGGGGTTCCCCAAGGGTCTGGCCTCAGACCAATCCTATTCAACTTATTTATAAATGATCTAAAGAAAGGGGTAAACAGTGAGGTAGCAACATTTGCAGATGATACCAAACTGCTCAAGATAGTTAAGACCAAAGCAGACTGAAGAGCTTCAAAAAGATCTCACCAAACTAAGTGATTGGGCATCAAATTGGCAAATGAAATTTAATGTTGATAAATGGAAAGTAATGTCCATTGGAAAAAATAATCCCAACTATACATACAAAATGTTGGGACTAATTTAGCTACAGTTACTCAAGAGAGTGATCTTTGAGTCATTGTGGATAGTTCTCTGAAAACATCCACTCAGTGTACTGCAGCAGTCAAAAAAGCAAATAGAATGTTAGGAATTGTTAAAAAAGGGATAGAGAATAAGACAGAAAATATCTTATTGCCACTATATAAAACCATGGTACGCCCACATCTTGAATACTGCATACAAATGTGGTCACCTCATCTCAAAAAATATGGCATTGGAAAAGGTTCAGAAAAGGGCAACAAAAATGATTAGGGGTTTGGAATATGTACCATATGAAGAGAGATTAAAAAGACTTGGACTTTTCATCTTAGAAAAGAGGAGACTAAGGGGAGGGGTATGATAGAGGTCTATAAAATCATGACTGGTGTGGAAAAAGTGAATAAGGAAGTTATTTACTTATTCCCACAATATAAGAACTCGGGGTCACCAAATGAAATTAATAAGCAGCAGGTTTAAAACAAAAGGAAGTTTTTCTTCACTCAGCGCACGGTCAAGCTGTGGAACTTCTTGCCAGAGGATGTTGGGAAGACTAGGACTTTAAGAAGGTTCAAAAAAGAGCTAGATAGATTCATGGAGGTTACGTCCATCAATGGCTATTAGCCAGAATGGGTAGAAATGGTGTCCGTAGCCTCCTTTTCTTTGGAGGTGGGTGACAGGGGAGGGATCACCAGAGGATTACCTGTTATGTTCCCTCCCTCTGGGGCATCTGGTATTGACTACTGTCGGCAGACAGGATACTGGACTGGATGGACTGTTAGGGTATGTCTACACTACAGCGCTATTTCGAATTAACTTATTTCGAATTAGTTAATTCGAAATAACACATCTAGACACAAAAACTAATTCAAAATAGCGTTTTTCTAATTCGAAATAGCATGTCCACATTGAGTGGACCCTGAATTGAAGGTAAGGCTGGCCGGAACCAGTGCCAGCAGGGCATCAGTGTCGGACTTAGTGCGTGGGTCTGCTGCCTCACGCTATCCGAGGTCTATGCTTTAAGGGACCCGACCCCCATCCCGGACAGACAGTTCTCAGGTTTCTCTGCTTGCTGGTCTACCTCGCTGAGGGACAGCAAAGCATTTGTGTCTCGGAGTGCTCTGCTAGCCCTCACTCGGGACACCATGGCACTCTGCAACATGGAACCAGACCTGCCCCCGGGGACTCTGCTGCGTCTTGTGGACACGTTGCCGGCAGCCTGGCTGCACTGTCTGCAGGCTGTCATTTGGGAGCACCATCGAGGGGCTGTCAGGATCCAGGGGGCCCTGCGGGAGAGCTTCCACCCTGAGGAGCTCTAACAGTCTCCCCAGTCTGCCCCACTGGGGGCTTGTGCCCCATTCCTCCCTCTCGTCCTTCCATTTACCCTTCCCTAGCCCCCCCTTCCTTATGTCAAATAAAATACGCGTATTTTCAAAAATAGAAACTGTCTTTATTTAACACAACTTGGGAGGGGGAATGAAACTCTGGGGAGACAGGGGAAAGGAGGCGGCAGAGGGCAGGAGAGAGGGTGGGAGAGGGGAGGGGGAAACCTGGGAGGAGGGAGCTGGAAGGGGGAAGCAAGGGGAAGAAGGGGAGGAAGCTCAGGGGTAGGGGTCTCGTCAGGCCACATGTCTCCCAGCACGGCGGGTGCGGGGGCCTCGGCATCCCCGGGGGGATGGGGAGGAGGGTGCAGAGGTTGAGGTGGGGGGTGTGGAGATTGAGGAGAAGGGTGTGGAGGTTGAGGAGGAAGAGGTGGGAGGGGGGGCAGGCGTGGGAGGAGGAACAGTAGCTGGGGGGGGCAGCAGGCTCTGCAGCAGGGCCTGCAGGTGTGAGCACATGGCTCGGTCCTGAGCAAACTGCTCCCAGCGGAGCTGCAGGTCCTCCTGCATCCAGGCCTGGATGGTGCGGTGCAGGGCTCACAGGGCCCCGAGGTGCTGGTCCTGGTACCCCTGCCGCATGGTGGTGGTCCTGCTGAGGCCGCAGGTGCGGGAGCTTGTCCCGGGTGGGGTGGTGCACCCTGCACGAGCAGCTGGTGTAGCTGTAGAGAAAGAAGAGAAGTGGTCAGTTCTCCCTGGGGACACAGTGGATGATGCCCAGCCCCCCCGTGACGTGAGGGCGACCGTGCCCTGCACCGTCAGAGCCGACGTGCTTGCACAGAGGCCATGGTCAGGATGTCTGGCTATCCCCGGGACTGGGAGCTGCCCCAAGACCATGCCCATGCCCCTGTGCTGTGTATAGTGCGGCCGGGCGGGGGGAAGATGTCCCCTGCCTCTGTGTAGAGGGGGCGTGTGAAGGGAGAGCGTCCTGCTGAGTCCCACCCTTGGGTCGGGAGCATGTCAGGTCTCTTCACACATGCATGTGCCTGTTGGGCCACGGCCCCTGGGTGTCACACAGCTGGAGCCACCTGCCCAAGGGTGGCATGGCACATGCTCGCATGTGCACACGTGGCTGCGTGATCCGTGGGAGGCATAGCCCATGCGCGCGGTCCCTGGTCTCTCTCCCTGCCTCCCCCCCGGGTAGGGAACAGTGCTGGCACGTACCTGGTATGGCCTCCCCGGACAACCTTGCCGACTCTGGTGCCGGGACAGCTGGTGGTGGCCCCTCTGCTGCGCCTGGGTCAGGGCCCTCAGCTCCCGGCGCGCTGCCCCCTGGGCTGGCACGGACCGCCCTGCACCCCAGGATTCGGTCGAGGGCGGGGAAGTAGGGGCAGGTGTCAGCCCCTGCTGCGGCGCTGCCCCTGGTGGCCCTGGCGTACACCTGCTGCAGCTCCTTCACCTTCAGGCGCACCTGCTCCTGGGTGCACCTGTGGCCTTTCCTGGCCATGGTGGCCGCTATGCGGGTAGACGGCCGCGTTCCTCCGCCTAGTGCGGAGATCATGGATGTTGGGGGGCCTCCCACCAAACCTCAATGAGGTCCATGATCTCCGCACTAGTCCGTGAAGGCGCGCGCCGTCTACGGCCCCTGGCTGGCCCCTGGGTGCTGGGGGACAGCTGGCTGCCACTGGGTGCCATTGTGTGGCCACTGGCTGAGGGTCTGCAGCTGCTGGCAGGCCTGGCTCTGGCACGTGCCCAATGGCCAGAGTCTACCCCTTTAAGGGCCCTGGGGCTGGGGAGAGGAGAGGTTTTCCTGGTTTGGCCCAGAGTGGCCACCAGGGAAACTGGGAAGGGCTGAGGCCCCTAATTTGAAATAACTGTCTACACAGCACTTATTTCGAATTAGCTATTTCGAATTTGGTGTGATTCCTTGTAGAATGAGGTTTACCAAATTTGAAATAAGGGCTCCACTATTTCAAATTTATTTCGAAATAGCGGTTTGTATGTGTAGACGCTATTAAAGTTAATTCGAAATAACGGCTGTTATTTCGAATTAACTTTATAGTGTAGACATACCCTTAGTCTGAACCAGTCTGGTTGTTCTTATGTTCTTAATACCTAGTTATGTGCCCTACTCCTGCCTGAGGGTACTGAGGACTCTCTTACATGTCTGAATTCAGGGAATCCTGTGCACTGGATTGTAGCTTTGTAAGGGTGTGTCTACCCAGCAATTCTGTTATTTCAAAATAATTTTGAACTAATGGATGGCTTATTCAGACTTTTGTAAACCTCATTCTACAAAGAATAATGCCTATTCCGAAATAGCTATTTCAAAATAAGGCATGTGTAGATGCTCTACTTCTGCTATTTCCAAATAGCCCCTCACCAAGGCCATTCTAAGTTATTCCTGCTGTGGCTCTAAATCGAGATATCACGTCTACAGTAGGGAAGCCTGCCTCAGACTAATTTTGAGGCTTCCCTGCAGTGTAGACATGCTATTTCGAAATAAGCTATTTTGGAATAACATTCCGGAATAGCTTATTTTGAAATAACTGTGCAGTGTAGATGTGGCCTGGTGGATGACAGTGTCAGCTACTGGGTAGTTTAGCCTATAAAGTATAATTGTGTTAGGATTAATGAAAAATAGAAAAAAATCAATTACAATATTTATTTGTATTGTGTTTATTTCAAATGCCAAGTAAATAATGGTAGAATTTCTTTCTAGACTTCTCATTTTTCTCTATATGGAATGAGGGGAGAGGGCACCAAAGTCATAGCTTGCTGAGGGTGCCAAAAACTCTTGGGTTGGCCCTGGGTAGCAGTAAAATCATGAGAACTAGTTAGTGCCTGTATCTTAGTCATGCATTTATCAGTGAGTCTATAAGGTGCCACAGGACTCCTCACCGCTTTTGCAGATTCAAACTAACACGGCTACCCTTCTGATATTTATCAGTGGTGTCACACATTTACCTTTAAATGCTGCCTCCTGTGACAGCAACCAGTTAGTAGCAATGGCTGTTTGGTGGTTCTTTCTTCTTCACAGCCCCTGGGCTCAACAGCAAAGTCTTCTGGGGCCAGTCAGGGGTCTACAAGTGTGTCCTGGACTGAGGGAAACCCAGACTCCCAGTTCAATATGCCAGTGCTGCACCAAGAGCTCTGGAATCCTGCATCCCACATGGATGCACCCAAGAAGCTCTCTCACTCAGAGTGAAAGGAGATGGAGTTTCCAAGGCAACCTTATTGAAAGTTTCTGCTGCACCTCCCTAGCATTAACTGCCTTCTCACTAACAGCGCTCATGACAGCTGCTCTTTCCCTACAGCCAATAAAGCTGGAGAAACAGCCTTCGATGTTGCTAGGCGCATGAGACATTCCCTGTGTGAAGAGCTGGTAAGAAAGGCACCTTACTGTCTTCACCCTCGAGGCCTGAGCTCCATACAGCAGGGATTGGACCTTGTTAGAAAGGGAAGGCAGCAGCCCCACTAAACTGTTTATGCCCAGTGTTTCCCTGAGCTTACATTGCACTTCCTCCAGCATAGATCTAGCCGTATGCTGGGCAAATAGCTCCATTCTGAGGTCTTGCCTCTTGCTTAGTGGAGGTCCACAGCACTCAGTTTTATTGCCAATGTTTGCACAGTGCCAACAAACACCTAGGCTTTGGCCAAGGATGCCCTTGGATGTGAGGCCTTGGATGTGAGGTCTTGGATGAATTCTGTGAGGGTGGTCTGACCTGCACCTTGCCTGATTGATAGAGGTTTGGAGCTTATGGATTGCGGAAAAGATGGGAGTTTTTCTTCCCACTGGCTCAGCTAGGAGGTCCTAGGGGTGCTGCAGGCAGTGAATGCTGCTTCTGCTGGTCCTGGCTGAAAGTTGGTGCCCTGATCCAAGACCTTGTCAAGTTGCTAGGGCTCTGCTGGTGCTCATGTGGGAGGCTGTGCAGGATGTAAAGTAGCTTCAGGCTGATGCCTGGTCGACCATTGCTGAAAAAGAACTGGATTCACTCACTTGGGGGATGGCACATTCCGTCTGGAGACACTTCTAGTGGCAGTGCAGACTTCGGAGGTAGAGGCATTTCTTCTCCCAGCTAGCAAATTCTGAGTTGGTACTGATGGGATGTGATCTGGGCTTGCCAGGCTGAGAGTCTCTGGGGCTATTACTGCCAGGCTCAGAGCAGGCTACTGTGAACTGATCTCCCGAAAATCATGCTCTTATGTGGCCCAGGGTCACGAGTTAGGGCTCCAATGCAGTGCTCTGGAAAGAGGAGGAAGGCTTCAGTAAAGTCTCCAGGTAGGGCTGAGGCAGCCTGAGCACCATGTCTACCAGCCGGAAATCATTGTTTCAGACTGAAGTGTCCTCCCCAGGACCTGTCTCTGGGATCCTGGTCTGGCCACTCCCCTTTCAGCCTGGATGCAGAGCCCTGTAGATGGATGTAGGAGAGAGTTTGACTTGCACCCAACTCTCGGTGTTCCAGCTGATGCAGGCCCAAAACAACCAGTTCAACATGCGTGTCCATGTGGAATATGAGTGGCGGCTGGGCCAGGAGGAAGTGGATGAGAGCGAGGATGATCTGGATGAACAGGTGAGGCCCCAGCATGCAATAGCAGTCCCTAGCTACACTCAGAGGTTCTTGCCCACATAGATATTGACTAGGATAGACCCAGCACAGACTTGGCTCAGCACTCGTCCCATTGCTGAGCCATTAACTGAGGCTGCATGTGCAGATCTTGCCTGTCCACCTTCTTGTAGCTGCCTCTGATAATGCCTCATTTCCCTTTGAGGTTTTCAGGTGAAACTGACCTGAATGCTTCACTGAAATAAGCGAAAATATGGCACCCACTTTCTTTTCTTAGCTATCCATGTTTTGCCATCAAAGCAGGAACTGAAATGGGGCTGGGATAGGATTTGTTTTAGCCACATTGCTTGCTGTTACTGTTATTTCAGGAATTAATTGTGGCATGGAACTTGTCCCTCCTTCTGCCTGCTTAGAAACTGGCATGACACATACATGTATCATGTGCTGAAGGAACTTAGTAGTTCAGGCTGAAAGAGCCTTCCACCCTATGTGCTGGATGTAGGGGGGATTGCTGCAGCACCCCCTGGCTTGAAGTGGCTTCCATTAGATCCAAGGTTTACAGTTAGGATCAATGGCTCTCAGCACCCCCACTATACACATTGTTCCAGCCCCCCTGCTTTCCACTTGAAGCTCACTGGACTAACTCCAGCCCAGGTTAGCAGTGACCAAAAGTCGACATCAGTTCACAGCACCACATAAATAACACCTGTCTCTTCTTTTCAGTTGGGTCCCCCAAAGGAGCACACTGTCTGC
Source organism: Rafetus swinhoei (assembly GCA_019425775.1). Lineage (NCBI taxonomy): Eukaryota > Metazoa > Chordata > Testudines > Trionychidae > Rafetus > Rafetus swinhoei. The sequence goes on from CM033426.1 coordinate 36,774,204, forward strand.
CCTAAGAGCAGCTACCATTCACTGGCCACTGCCTCCCCACCATGGGGAAATACAGCAGGGCTTCTGATGGGAGCGATTCCAGCACCCAAGGGGAAACAGCAGGACATCTGTGTCTTACCGCATGCTCATTCCCACACCCCTGCCATACAAGCAGCTCCTGGCTCTGCTCCATGTGGACCACCTCTTCCCCCCCGCAATGTAATCCGAGGTGAGAGGGTTCCTTTGGGGTAGTCCTATTGTGGGTAGGGCCAGGCCACAGCAGGGGAGGCTGGCTGGGCAGGTTTCAAGCAACAGTGGAGTCCTTTCTCCTTATCCTAAGCAAAGCTGGCAGCTAATTGTCCTGCTGGCCCCAGTGAGAATTCAGTCCAGCAGCCCCATGCCCCACTTCCCAGGACTGACCAACAAGGGGCCATGTCCCAGAGCAAGTGCTGTCAGTGCAGTCAAGCTCAGGCTCATCTACCTACAGCAAATGACTATGAGGAAATATCTTCCATTATCTCCATGTATGGAGGGTGGAAGCAGTGACCTGTTGGGGGCTGTGGTGGGGCAGCCCCCAGCAGGTGCAAGGGGTGGTGACCTGTGTGCCGGGGCAGCCCCCAAGTATCAGGGTCATGTTCGTACCTATTCATGCATTTCAGTATCAACCCTACTCAGGCCAGAGGCTCAGCGGGTGTAAATCAGCATTGCTGTGTTAATGTCCACGTAGCTACTCTGATGTGCAGCATCTGAGGCCCTGTCCATGCAGCTGTCAGTAGCCCCCACCCTCTAAGTGTTTCTCTTCCTTGCCCTCTGCTCACTGCCAGGCTTGCTGTTGATTTTGTGTGTAGCTCCCAGCATGCCCCCACCTGCTCCTCCCACCAGCCCGCCAGCCAGTGCTGTGGGCCCCAGAGCAAGGAGGAGCCTGCTGCCACCTCTGACCATCAAGCATAAGCGAACCTCATCGGAGCCTGTGCCCTGGGTGCCACTCAGCCCTGTGCAGGCCAGCCAGAGCAGCCTGGCCCCAGGTAAGGGACTGGCCAGCCTGCTGCAGCTCTGTGGGGAGGAAGCTGGGGAAGCTGAGGATGCTCACTCTATCTCAGTTACCCTTGGGGTCCAGCCCTGCCTGAGGTAGACACTGTTCTTGTCAGTCTGGCTCCCTGAGAATTCAGGGTCTGGCTTCTCCTGTCGACCCTTGTGGGGGAGACCCCCCGAAAGGGACAGAGAGGATCCTGATTGAGTGGTACATTTGCCAGTGACTTGACCTGCACTAGCCTCCCATCCTGGCTTGTTCCCTTTGGCCCTAATATACCAAGCGCAGTGTCCGCATCTTGAAATCCCTGGTCGTTCTGGTTGGCCATCACTGCAAGCTCTGGTCCAGGTCTCTCCCCTGCCCAGCCTCCCTCAGTTCAGCTCTTAGGCATGCTCTGGCTGGACTGAGCACTTGTCCATGGCTGGGAGGGGGCCCGGGTGCTGGGGAGTGCAAAGGAGCCTGGCTTGGCTGTGCCTACTGGTGATGGGTCAGCAGCTGAGGCAAGTCACCTTCCACGGGCAAACGATCACCTGCTTCTGCGTTGCTCAGGCCCTTTCCCTTCTCCCACTCAGCTTCTGGATCCTTCCTGCCTCCCAAAGGGCCTGCAGCAGCAGGAGCCCCTCCCAGGTAACTCCTAGGGCTGGGGCTCTCTGGAGGGAACTCCTCGGGGGGAGGGGCGGGACAAGTGAGAATTCTGCCTGTGCCTGGACCCAGTGGGAGGCCCTTTGATAGGCTGGGGGAGGCTGGTGAGAGGGCTGGCTGCCTTGTGCTGCTGTCACTAAAAAGCCTGTCCCATGGCCCTGGTAGGAGTGTGTCTGGCCAGTACTGTGCAGTGGCCCCTTCCCGTAAGAGGGGTGGTGGCCATGGCATTAGGGAAGGTGCGGGATGGCTGCCCTGCTTTTCCCTCTCACCTCCTCTACCTTCCCCAGGGCAGGAGCCCTGGTGCCATCCATGGAGGCTGCAGCATGGCTGGCTCTCTGTGGCTTCCTGGGTGCTGTAGGGTTCCTGGGTGCTGTAGGGTTCCCCGGAAGGGCTGCCCCCACCATTGGAGAAAAGCCAAGCCCATCCCTCAACCAGTATCATGCTCCATTCCACAATGGGACTGGCAGGGCAGTGGCCCTGGGCCCCACCTGGGAACTGGTGCCCAGCAATAATGCCTCGGGGTGGGGGGGTATCTGGATCCCATTCTGCCAGCCTCATTCTCCCTCTCCAGCCTCATTCTGTCTGAGTGACCAGCCCTTCTCTGATGTTTCCCTCAGCACTGGGTCCCACCAGGGCACCAGCCTCTCTGCCACCAAGGACGTGACCCATCCTGGTAAGGACCTGAGCCCTACACAGCTAATGGAAGCTCCCTGTGGCCTGCCACATCGGGCCCAGCCACTGCCTGCCCTGCCACCGTCCACTGGCTCAAACCTCCCCCCCACCCCCCCGCAAATCCCTGTGGCATCCTGTCCCTCCCACAACCCCCTCTACCTTCTTACCCCAGCCCAGCTGTTCTGTCTCCCTCACCAGCTGCCCAGTGTGCTGTAGGGGCCTGGCTGGCACAGCGTGGTGCTGATCGCCCTGTGCTGCCCTGTGGGTGGTGCCACTGCAAGAGAGGGTGACTGTTCTGCTGGTGTTCTAGCTGCCCTGGAGACATTGAAGATGCTCTGTGATGCTGGCCCCAGCAAAGGAAGGAGCCCTAGGCTGCAGTGGCCCTTGCAAGAGCCAGGCGGAGGCCCTGACCCAGCACGGATCATGCTGCCCTCTCTCCAGAAGAGGGACAGCCTGGTAGGTGCTTTGGGATGTTGTGCTTGGGTCCCTCTTTGCATCCTTCCAGCTCCTGCACTGTCCCACCGGCACCATGGCCCTGGACAGGGCTTGGCCTCCCTGCTGCTGTGTGGAAATGGATGGAGTCCTCACCCTGCAGGGGCATGGACAGCACTGTGGGGAGCAGAGCGCTAGCCTGAGTCCCCAGCCGCTCCATAGTGCTTAATTTCTGAAGAGAGGCACTGGTATCCCCATACATCTGGCCTGCTCCCTCCCCAGTAGCTCCATGTGCCGCCCCTCATCTACAGGCACCGAACCCACAGCCTCCACTGGCCACAGTTCTCCATTATTGATCAATGGGATCTGCAGCAGTGGTGTCTGCAGGCAAGTACAGCATGTGGAGACCCCTGCTCTGATTGTCTCAGGGGCTGCAGGGACATGCCAGCCACCTCCAGGAACACAATTACCATGGGGATAATTACTCCAGCATGGGTGAGCATGATCCCCGGGAACCTGAGCAGATACAGGTGTGTGCTGTGGGGGTGGAGGAAGGTACATGCAGTGATTGGCGCAAATCAGGCCCTCATTCTCCTGGGAGTGCCCCTGTTGTTGGGGCCCTGTGGAGGCCAGAGCCTCTGCCTTGTTGTCCCTCAGCATCATGACTGGCACCAACCCTGTCCCCAGAGTCCCTGCCCCTGGGAGAGTTCAATACAAAACCATACACCTGGGAACCCTGGCTGGGCAATCAACCCATGCTAGTCTGAGCCCATCCAGGGCTGCTTCATACCTGCATCTCAAGGGCAGGCAGGCAGGTGACAGGCATTGAATCAGGCACAGGTCTGTCCCAACCTGGGGGGAGCAGAGGGAGCCCAGCTGTAGGGGAAGAGGTAGAGAGGATCAAGCAAGGGGGAGAGTAGCAAGCAGTGGGGCAGGGCTGTAAGGGAAGAGGTAGATCGGGGGTCCAGTTTTCAGAAGTCAGAAAGTTGGCAATTAAATGGAAGAACCCTGCAAATAGAGCTGCCAGAACCACACTACAGAGTCTTCCATGTCTGGATCCTGCAGCCCAACTCCCACAACCACCCAGCACTTGCTTCCCAAACACTCTGCCAGCCTGATCTCCTGTCGCCCCGTAGCATGTCCCTCCCTCACATGCTCTGTGCAGTGATTCCAAGCTGGTTGTTGCCCCCACCCATATTCCTGCAGGGGATTCTGTCCTGCCCTGAATTCACAGGAGCTTGGGGCCAAAATGTACCCCTGCACACACTCAGGCTGTGTTTGTGGCTACCAAAGAGCATGGTGCAGGATGCACCAGGCAAAGAAATGCAGGCTTGATGGTGTTCTTCTGTTCTGATTTGCAGAGTAAGCCACGCCTCCGCCGGGTCCAAGCCGTGTATGACTGTCAGGCTGACCGCGAGGATGAGCTGACCTTCTACGTGGGAGAGATCATCATCGTGGCTGAAGAGGAGGATTGCAATTGGTGGGTAGGTATCTGCCTACACTGTAGTATGACACTGCAGGTCCCAATAGGCATGCGGATGTCTCCTTGACCTGTACTCAAGCCATTCTCTAGCCACAACTCCCAGATCCTTAGCTAAGCCTTCCTCCCTTGCCTTCCCTGGAATACTTCCCTCTCGTCTTCCTAGTTTCTGGTTAGAGCTGAGCAACTCTACTCCTGCCTTGTTGAGTTCTGGAGTCTGCATCAAACCTTCTGGACTCTCCATTCTGATGTACACACTCAAGCAGTCACTTTTCTCTCTTTCCCTCTGACACTCGCATTGATACCTATTAGTCATCTTGCTCCTGTCACACCTTCCTCTCCTGCAGCATTTCAGGGTGTACTGTTGCACTAACCAGCTACAAACTTGAAATGTAAAGTGAGAATCTTGGAAACCAGCTGCACATGTCTCAGCTCTCCTGGGCATCTAGAAATCTAACTTATGGCTGGTGCTTTGCCAAGGCAAACAGGACAAATGTCACCATTTTATTAAAAATAATATTTTGATAAAGAAAGCAGCAGAGCTGGCCCATGCTGTTTTTCACGAACACTAAGTTGTTTGTAATGGAGGAATGTGGGAAAAGTCAGGTGGTTTTTTTTTGAAACCATTCAAATTCCTGTGCCCCATTGCACTAGCCAGACATAGGTCAAGATTTGTGAAGTCTTGTTCAGTAGCAGGCTGGCTGCCAAGCCAAAGATCAAGACTTCTTAGAAAAAAACCCTCCAATTCCCAGAACCAGTGTCTGTGACAAACCTGGAGTGCTGATCAATGTAGATCTCAGACAGGGTCATTATGATTTAGTCTGACCTCCTGCACAATTCAGAGAACTTCCTCTAAGAATTCCTGCATCCAGCCCAGAACCTGGGGTTGTGCTAGAGCAGAGCTTCCTGAAAGAAATATCTAATCTGGATTTACAGACTTCAGATAACCAAGGATACACTATGTCCCTTGGTAATTTGTTCCAGGGATTCATTACCCTCAGATATTTTTTCCTTATTTCTAGTCAGAATTTATCTAACTCCAGCGTCCAGCCATTCAGTGCCAGATTTATACATAAGCTAAATAAACTACAGTTTAGGACCTCAGATTACAAGGGGCCTCTAAATTAAAAAAAAAAAAAAAGCTAGTTTTTAGTTGCATCCTTTGCCTATGTACTGATATATATGCAAATGTAAAACTTTATTATTTCTGTGTTCATTGTTCTTTCTGTTAGCATAATATACATCTTTTTGGTAATGCTCTGGGACCTCTTAAACTTAACATAACTCAGGGCCTCAGCATGTCTCAATCCAGCCCGGCAGCCATTGGATTTGTTCTGTATTTGGCTGTTACATGAAAGAGCCCTCTGTTCTCAGAACTCTGCCTGGGAAGTTGCTGAGAGACCTCGATCAAGTCTTGTTGGTGCTTTAGTCTCTTCCTGTTAGGTCAAGTTTCTAGATTTCAAATCATTCTTGTTGCTCTCTCTGAGTTCTTTCCAGGTTTACAGTTCCATATTGAAGTGTGGACACCTATACTAGACAATGTCCCAGTCATGATCTCAGTGCCATACCAGGCCTGCTGCGGCGGTGGGGGGGGGGGAGAGCAAAGGAGTCAATTGCTGGGCCTTTTTTAAAATCACCCATGTGGGCTGCAGGGGGAGACTAGTCCCTGGCTCCACTCCTTCTAAACACACCCTTCTTCCCCCCAGCCCCCAGGGCCAGAGCCATGAGTCTCGCCCTACCCTCTCTCTCACCCAGAACCACAAACCTGCCCCCCGCCAGAGGAGCCCCATCTGGCTGCCGCCCTCCCTCCCCAGACTGAATCTGCTCTGGAGAAAAGCGTCTCCCCAAAGATGCTTTTAATATGCCCTATGCAGATTCTGGGGTCTGCTGAGTGGCTTGGGTTGGGTCTGGAGAAGGGAGGGGAGGCATAGCTGCAGCTGGTGTGGGGCTCCTCTAGGCAGGGTGAGGGGAGGAGCTGTGGCCAGCCTGAAGCTCCTCTGGTTAGGTAGGGGTGGCAGCTTTGGTCAAGTGGGGCTATGTCTACACATGCTCTTTCAGAAGCCCTGTCTTTCTCCTTCCATGAGGAAGAAGGACTCTTCTGAAAGAGGAGGCTTTTCTGAAATTTGGCCCAGTGTAGATGAGCGAAATTTTGGAAAAGTCTGTTCCAAAAAAACTATCGGAAAAAGGTACGCAAATTGCAGAGGGCAGTTTGCATACCTTTTTCCGATAGATCAGTGTAGTCTAGACAGAGCCTGGCTCAGGGCTTCTCCAGGCAAGTGGGAGACGGGGCTGCAACCATCCAGGGGGCACTCTGCCCAACAGGGAACTTGGGGCTTCTCTGCACGGGGGAGCTTGTGGTGATAAGGGATCCCATTGACTGTTCTGTCCTGGGGCCCAGGACAGAAGTCAGTGAGCCTCTGCCATACACAGAGGTTATACTACCTCCCTAGTCCTGCTTTAAATTCCTATTTGTTCATCCCTTTTAGCCACAGCATCTCCCTGGGAACCCATGTTCACCATAACACCTAGCGCTGTGTGAGTCGCAGCCCACTCTGCTAATCGAGGGGCGTCTGCCAAGACTTTTGGAGAAACAGTTTGATAGCATGGAAAATACGCTTGGCGTTATCTCCTCGGGCTTGTTACTTTGCAAATAGATTTAGTAGCCATTGTGCTCTTGATTGTCCAAAGATGTGGCCTGGCTTTGTTCCTTACCTGGTAATGGAGCACCCAACATACCGGCATTGCTTTAGGAATGTAATAATTAATTCCTTTCCACTGTCTACCCAACCCCATGGAAGAGCCACGGCTGACTAAGCCTCTGCTGACCTTTCTCTTCACAGAGTGGCTGGATTGAAGGGCAACCCCACAGGAAAGGTGTCTTCCCAGCATCGTTTGTGCACATGCTCAGTGATTAGGACCTGATGGAAGAAAGAACTTTTCAGCTGCTCAAAGTGCAGATCCCTCAGACTCCCTCTTTTCAGCAGCCTTCCTGCTGCAAGCTTGTGCTCTCTCATCTCTTGTGCCCTGTCACTCTCACCTTCAGGCCCATATTAGGTGCCTCTGCCCATGGGGCCCAGAGCAGAACTTTGCAGGCCATGTCTTCTCATGTCTCCTGAATTGCAATGAAGTGTGCTATTAGGTACTATTCAGTCCCGTTTTCAGCTCCAAGGGTGCAGGCTTCTCCTTCCCTCCGCCCAGCCATAGGGCTCTCATTCCTGCTTTGGGCTGGTTGGGGTGGCCAAAGGTGGGAGAATGCTAGTTGAGGGACACCAGAGTTCGAGGACTGTTTTAACATGGGATAACTGCCTGCTGGTTAACTGGGTAGTAAATGCCACTCTTGACACACCATAAGTATCTGTTCCACACTCACCCGTAGTGTCCAGATTAATATTCACTCTCCTCCCAATTTGTACATGTTAACTCGGGTTCAAACAGGTCCCAAGCCCCATTTCAGTCAAAGTTTTCCACTACCCCAGCCATGGAAATGCCCAGTGGAGGCTTCTTTCTGCTCTCCCATTTGAACCGCCCATTCACCTGGGCAGCTACTTTGACACCCAGCCCCATAGAAACTGCTCTAGTTTCTGTCTGTGCTGGCAACAGTTCTCAATGTTTTTCTGCTCTGTGCTGCTTGGAGTAGAAGCTGGAGTATAGCTAAGGCTAAAATACATTTACCAGCCTTATTCAGAGCCCTCTGTCCACTGATGCTGCCATGACTGGAATCACCAACAGAACTGTGCTGGGACAGAAGAATGCTGACCAATGTTCCCAATGGGCAAGGGCATGTGACATGGATGATCTCAGACTTTAAGACCAGAAGGGACCATTATGATCATCTGGTCCCACTTTCTGCATGTTGTGGCCTGAAGATACCAGTACAGTTCAAACCAGCAAGTGTTTAATGCCTTACATTACAGAGGAAGGAAAAATATCCAAGGGTCTCTGCCAATCTGACCTGGGCATGGGGGAATATGGCAATTGGTTAGACCCTGAGCATGTGGGAAAGGCACACCAGCCAGACACCTGGGCTGTGTCTTGACTGGCCAGTTTTTCTGGAAAATCAGCCGCTTTTCGGAAAAAACTTGCCAGCTGTCTACACTGTCCGCTTGAATTTCCGCAAGAACACTGACGATCTCATGTAAGATTGTCAGTGTTCTTGCGGAAATACTATGCTGCTCCCGTTCGGGCAAAAGTCCTTTTGCGCAAAAGCTTTTGCGCAAAAGGGCCAGTGTAGACAGCACAGTATTGTTATGCACAAAAAGGCCCCGATAGCGAAAATGGCGATCGGGCTTTTTCTTATAAAGCGCGTCTAGATACGACGCTTTTCCGCAAAAAGTGCTTTTGCGGAAAAGCGTCCATGCCAATCTAGACGCTCTTTTCCGCAAATGCTTTTAACAGAAAACTTTTCCGTTAAAAGCATTTGCGGAAAATCATGCCAGGCTAGACGTAGCCCTGGGAAAGACTTCAGTAGTAACTCAGACTATGGCTACACTTGCAGTTGCTTGATAAAATTTTTGTCATTCACAGGTGCTTAACCTCCCCAACCCCTCTGACAAATATTTTGCCACAGCAAGTGCAAGTGTGAGCACTCTCCTGCCAACAAAATGGAAGCTGGTCATGAGGGGTAGAAGTGCCAACACACACCATTCACACTCTGAAGTCCTGACATAGCTTTGTTGCCAAAAGCTGCGTAGTGTAAACATACGCTCAGAGCCCTCCCTGTCTAGTGTGCCATCAGCAACTGTTGGAGATATCGGCTTCTAGCAGCCACAGATTGGCTACCCGCCATTGTGGGCAGTCCCATCATACTATCCCCTCCATAAACTTATCAAGCTCAGGCTTAAAACCAGTTTCTAAGATATTTCTAAAAACAAAAATGTGACATTCGCTCCTGGTAAAATGAAATGCTTAACAATGGGTTTGCTATTCTGCCTACATAATGCCAGTACATCCTACAGTGGCACCTCTCTACCTTCATATAAGAGCCATGAGGCCTGATTACAGGAAATAGGTACCCACATCATTGTGCATGCATCTAGAACACTGCACTTCTATGGGAAATGAGATCTCCAGTGCGTTTCCTTGAATGCATTTATGCAGTTGTGATGAATGGGAGGAGTACTACCCTTTTCGGGACATCTAAATGGCCTGTAAAAGTTAAACCACAGACAATGGGGTCTAGAAAGTCTCCAGGAAGTGTTGGCAGGAAACCAGGAGAACCAATGTAAACAAAGTGTAGGTTTTTTTTAATTGGAAGCAAAACCTTCTTTGTGTGACCAGAGAAAAGCTGGGAGATGAGTTAAACCAGGCAGCAAGATATAGCATTTCCAGTGACATCCATGCCTATAGAAGGACTAAACCTTGGAACACCAGATATGTGAATAGAACAGGGAATGTTTAGTCAGACATGATCAGGTTATTTTCTTTACTTTGAGTTTGTCAGACTTCTCTGTGCTGAGTCCATGTCCTCTTCCTCCTAAGCCTTCTTCCCGGCCCCCCACTCATTGTAACTTTTAAACTGAATCCCAGGGAAGCAACATTTTCTGTGTTTTAAATCTTGCCCTTTTGCATTTGCTCTATAACACCTTGCGACCAAGTAATGCTTTACCAAGTATGTCTTCTTTGTTTTGTTAATAAAAATCACCTTTTAAAGACTATAATCTTATTCCTATATCCTACAAGGCAGGCGTTTTTGTGTGCACGCGCTTAAAACTGCACTGTTAGCTAATAGGAAAATTACAGTTTGTTTTCAAGCTCTCTCCAAAGGAGCTTTAGGGTACCAAATGTGTCTTCCTGGATACTCAAAGGGGTTCTGCATTTTGGTGGTGGCAGTATTTCATCTAAAGTTGGGGAATCTGTGACCTTGGGGAGTTTTTAAGAGAAGCCTTTAGTGGCAGTGCATTCTAAAGTCTCTTGTGGGCCTCCACCTTCTGCACTCAATGTACCAGAGTGGGGAACAGCCTTGACATGATGGCAGCACTGGTGGAATTATGAACCAGGAGCACAAACCTCAGGATTTTAAACGGCCATATTTTTTTTCCTTTTTGGCTGTTTGGAAGTTTTACGATTATTTCTTTTGTTGCCTATGGTGTGTGTGTGGGGGGGGGGGAAGGTCAGGTTTTTTTTCTAGCTTTTGTGGCAATGGGATAGCTAGGCTAGAATAGGGTAGAAAAGCAGCCCAGTTCATGCATTTGCAGGGTGAGGGAGGCAGGGTAGCCTAGAGCAACCAACCTTCCCAAAGAGGCACACCAACGTGAAAACAGTCCCAGATCAGGCACAAACATCCATGTAGCCCAGGGATGAGGAACAGGAGAATGTTCCTGTGGGGGCAGAAGCAGATGGGGGCAGCCATGTCCCTCCCATACTACAGGCACAAGATGGGAGGATGTCCTTAACAGAGGTAGATCTCTAATTAAGGAGAAGGTGGAGTTCTTCCTATAGATGAGGCACTTAGAAGTTGATGCAGAGGAAAAGGAAAGCAGAGGCACTTTGAGGCAGAAGTGAACAAAAGACAGAGAAGTGCTTTGAATTGGAGAAAGCTGAGAAGCTAGGCATCAGCTATACCAGCTAACCACCCTCCTCCAGCTAATGCTTCCCAATCCAAGGCATTCTTGTGCAAAAATTCTTCCAGAAGAGAGCATCTACACTGGCATGTGCCTTTGCGCAAGAGATGTGCTTTTGCGCAAGAGCATCCATGCCAGTGTAGACGCTCTCTTGCGCAAGAAAGCCCTGATGGCCATTTTAACCATAGGGCTTTCTTGTGCAAGAAATTCATGTTGCCTGTCTACACTGGCCTCTTGCGCAAGAACAGTTGCGCAAGAGGGCACTGATTTCATACATTAGAACATCAGTGTTCTTGCGCAAGAACTCGCGGCCAGTGTAGACAGCCAGCAAGTTTTTGCACAAAAGCGGCCGCTTTTGCACAAGATCGCACCAATGTAGACACAGCCCAAGAGATACCCGGGTACAAGGCAGAGGCCTTCTTAGAGAATTTTGAAAGGGCCTGCCTTGGGTACAGCAGCTCCATAGACCAGTACATGGTGGAGCTGAAGCCACAATTCAATGGACCCTTAGTGAAAGTGGCAGCTGAAATGCCTAGAGAAACATGCATTGTTAGAACTTTTTAAACAAAAGGCCAGAACTAGGATGGGGCTCACCCAGCAAAGGCGTAGTGAAGGATGGACGGGGGGCAGTTGCCCTCGGGCACCACGCTGGGGGGGCGCCGGGCTGGGGTGGGACCGGAGCACACACTGCTCTGGCCCACATGACGCTTTGAACCAAGATCCGGGAGCTGCTGGCTAAGTGCTGCCAACTCTCTACATACTGCAAGCTGAAGCAGCCAAGCTGGGTGGGAGGAACAGTGGCTTTAAAGGTACGTTCCTCCAGTGCCTGGCTCTCCGGGGTGGGGGGTGGAGGATTTGATTGGGGGAGTGCTCCCGGCACTGGGGGTGCCTTGCTCTGGGGAGGAGGGCTGAGTGCATGGGGGGGGGCTGGCTTTGGGGCAGGGGTGAGGGGTGTGTATTGAGATGGGGAGCACTGTGGGGGCTTTGGCTCAGGGAGAGGGGTAAGTGCATTGGGATGTGGGGTACTGGGGGGGCCTGGCTCTGGGCAGGGGTGAGTGCATTGGGATAGGGAGTACTGGGGGGGGCTGGCTCTGGGGCAGGGATGGTTGTGTTGTACTTAAAAGTACTGCATGGGATCTTTTTGGGGGAAAAGGCAAAATGCCACATTTATTGGTCATACACACATTTAGCAGTCAACACTTATATGCATATAATACACACCCCACCATGTCTTGTTTTTACCAATAGCTGTTCCACCTAACTGCTGGCCAGATTAGTTAGGTGGGTGAGGGTTGGAGCTGGATCAATGCTCCCATGTTGACTGTAAGATGCCTTAGATGTATAGTGTCTTCCCTCTCATGCAGAGAGTCATCATATGCATATGCAGTTATTCGTCTATGGCACCTTCTTCTGGGTGTTGTTTTAATGCTCCCCCATTAGCCTTCAAAGAGGGACCTTCCAAAAGCAGGCGCTTGCTGCTTACTCCCAAGGCATCCATAGGTCCAGTCTTCTTTCAATGAGCCTACTTCACAGGTCCCATTGTTCTTATTGTTCTTGACTCAGGCTTCCACCTTTCTCCAACCATTGCAAGTGCCCAGAGGTGCTTTTCTTTCATGCCTTATCCATTCACACCTCATTCACTCAACAGGACAATCAATTTAGCTAATGGGGGGGTACAAAGTCTACAAGATACAAGGTTTCTATGTAAAAAGGCTTAATACAAAGTTTCTATGTTCTGTAAAAGTAGACAAAGTTTCTATAAAAGGACTTACTACAACAAACGAAAGACTTATTACAATACTAAAAGGACTTGAAAGGGGACATGATAGAGGTTTTCAGGTATCTAAAAGGGTGTCACAAGGAGGCGGGAGAAAAATTGTTCTTCCTGGCCTCTGAGCATAGAACAAGAAGCAATGGGCTTAAACTGCAGCAAGAGAGGTTTAGGTTGGACATTAGGAAAAAGTTCCTAACTGTCAGGGTGATTAAACACTGGAATAAATTGCCTAGGGAGGTTGTGGAATCTCCATCTCTGGAGATATGTAAGCGTAGGTTAGATAAATGTCTATCAGGGATGGTCTAGACAGTACTGGGTCCTGCCATGAGGGCAGGGGCCTGGACTCGATGATCTCTCAAGGTCCCTTCCAGTCCTAGTATTCTATGATACAAAGTTAAAATAAAAAAAATTCAATGAGAAAATGATTAATACAGAGATTAATGAGATTTATCTACAGTTGCATTGGTATGTAGGGGGCTCAGGTGCCTGCTCTGGGGAACAGGTGGTTGCATTGGAATGGGGGATGCCTGGCTCTGGGGCAGGAGTGAGTGCATTGGGATTGGGGGGACCTGACTGAAGGGTAGGGATGAGTGCATTGGGATTACTTATATATTTTTTAAAAGATACTTTATAACAAAAGGAAAAACTTAAAAAACAATAGTCTAGTAGCACTTTAAAGACTAACAAACATGTAGGTCAGGCATGTCAAACCTGAAGCCTTCTGAGGGCCACACAAATGAAAACTGATATCTTTCAGGGACACCAAAGAAAATGTACTTCTATAGGAAAGTTGTAATTATTTATTATTATAGATTATGTTTTAGGTATATTTTATAATATTTTTTTTCAGGTCTTGTTTTAATATAATACAATAATTTGATGACTAAAATAGTTGCTCATATAAAATAATTTTTAATTTAAATATAAATGTAAGGTACTTTAAAAATATTTATATGATACATAACTTATTTTGTTGAAATAAAAACAAGTAAAGACCATGGTAAATCAAATAGAACAGGCTTTTGTGAAAATTTCAGATACTTTGTAAGTCTGAGATTTTGCATAAACATATAATTATTCATGCAATTGCAAAAAAATTGACATATTTATTGATATAAAATTAATATACATTTTGTGATTTTATTTGGGAATAAATAAATAAAAACCAAAACATTAACAAAATATTCCCCTCTTTCCCCCAGAGCCAGGCACTCCCATATCCCCATTCTAACCCAATCCCCCTCCGCTCCCCCAGAGCACCACCCCTCCCGCTCTAATTTATTGCTTCAAGTGCTTTCAAAAAAAGTGAGGGTGATTCTTGATTTGTGTGTTACTTTGATTTAAAAATATTTCTGAGTTATTTTAACAGGCAAGTTAATCTCTTACATTCATAATTATGATGTAGTTTATCACTATGCGATAGTATGAAAAACAACTAGGTTAACTAGTAAGTAACTCGGCATTTAGGAAGCATTACAGATTGCTTAAAATAAATTTGATATACTCAAAATCTTTTTACATTTAATTAATTAAAGCAACGAATTACTTATTTGCTGTGACAGTGGTTTTAAATCCGTGATTGAAATATAATGATGAAATTCATATTTAGGTTGTAACGTTAATTTCTTTTGGGTTTTATAAAACTTACATATTTTAAACATTTCACATTAGAGCTTCTGACATTCATTGTGACTTATGGTAAAGATGTGTTTCCCAACTTGCGGGTTGCTCTTCAAATACTTCTCGCTGTTGCTGTATCTATTGCTAGCTGTGAATGCTCATTTAGCAAATTAAAGTCGATTCTGTCTTGCCTTCAAGCGTCAATGGGCCAGAATAGACTACGCGATCTGGCCCTTCTAAGTGTGGAGAGAGAGAGACCCTCAAAAAAATAGCTTTTGATGACATAATTAATCAGTTCGCTGTAGCTAAGGCAAGAAAAATTAAACTTACTTAACAAAAGTTTTTAATTGTAATGCCCTGTTGCTTCTGGTGTTGAATGTGTATATGACTTTTCAGTCCAACGTTTCATCCAGCTTACTCCAGACATCATCAAGGTAGTTCTACTACAATCTACTAACTGATCTACTAATTGATCCAAGTATCTGTGGCTATTAGTAGTCTTTGTGCTTTTTTTACTTATGTTATTTTTTTGCTGACTTAGAAATAATAACAGATCCACAGTAACAAATGATTGGAGTGGGTGCAAATTTAGTCTTTGTCCCCGGGTGCAAAACACCCTCGCTACGCCTCTGTCACCCAGGAACATGCCCATCACCATTTCAGAGCCCTAAGGTGGAAACCAGAAATAGCATTCACCCAACGTGCCTACCAAATTGACAAAAATTGGGATGCATGAATATCAGGAGCAAATGCTAAGACTATGGAAGAGCTATCCCTCCTAATGAGAATGGAACAGTTCCTAGACGGTGTTCCTGAAGAGATACAGAGATAAGGATAAAGGCAAAGTACCCGTGCACCCCTCCTCCCCCCCCCCCCTCCCCGGCCGCTCAAAGCAGGAACAACCCCAACTAAATCTTCATGATAAACTTAAAAAACATCAAATGGTCTGGTAGCACTTTATAGACTAACAAAACATGTAGATGGTATCACGTGTTAGTCTATAGAGTGCTACCAGACCATTTGTTGTTCTTTAAGTTTATTCTGTACAGACTAACTCGGTTACCCCTGAACCTTAAATCTTCATGAAAAGTCATGAAAGTCAGGAGAGATGTCAGAAGACTGGAAAAGGGCAAATATAGTGTCCATCCATATAAAGGGAAATAAGAACAACCCAGGAAACTACAGACCAATCAGTTTAACTTCTGTGCCAGGGAAGATAATGGGGCAAGTAAAAGAACGGTTACTTACCTGTAACTGTTGTTCTTCGAGATGTGTTGCTCATGTCCATTCGAATCAGGTGTGCGCACCACGTGCACCGTGTCTCCGGAGTGTTTTCCCTAGCAGTACCCGTAGCGCCGGCAGGGCGCCCCCTGGAGTGGCGCTGCAATGGTGGAGCATAAGTACCCCTGCCGGCGCTCCCCCACCTCAGTTCCTTCTTGCCGGACACTCCGATGAAGGGGAGGTAGGCGGGGAATCTAATGGACATGAGCAACACATCTCGAAGAACAACAGTTACAGGTAAGTAACCATTCTTTTCTTCTTCGAGTGGTTGCTCATGTCCATTCGAATCAGGTGACTTCCAAGCTAACCCCGCTTCATGGAGGAGGGGTTGGAGCACCCAGAAAGAGAAGTCCTCGAAAGTTGAACAACCCAAACATACTTATTCAACTAACAGAACACAGAGAACTGTTGAAAAAAAAGTGCAATGTGGTACAGAGAAACAAACACATTTACACCACGGAGCTGAGGACCGCAGAGCCCAACCCTGCGTCCTCCCTGGCCTGCTGTGTCAGCGCATAGTGCGCTGTAAAGGTATGCACTGACGACCACGTGGCCGCCCTGCAGATTTCAGTAATTGGAACCTGCGCCCCAAAAGCTACAGAGGACACCTGCGCCCTGGTGGAATGTGCTGTAACCCGGGTCAGGACCTTCCTGGCCAGGACATAACACTCCCTGATACACCCCGCGACCCACTTGGACAACCTCTGGGTCGAGATAGGGAGCCCTTTCATTCTGTCCATGAAAGCAATGAACAGTTGTGTGGACTTACTAAAGGGTTTCATTCTATCGACATAGAAGGCTAACGCCCGCCTAGCATCTAGGGAGTGGAGCACTTGCTCCCTAGGTGAGGCATGGGGCTTTGGAAAGAAAAGCGGGAGGTAAATTTCTTGTGACAGATGGAACAGTGACACCACCTTGAGGAGAAAAGCCGGGTGAGGACGGAGCCTCATATTATTCTCCGAGAACACTAGGTAGGGCGGGTTTACAGTTAGCGCCCTCAGCTCGGAGACCCTGCGAGCCGACGTAATGGCTACAATGAACGCACCCTTCATAGAGAGGTGCTTCAAAGATCACGTGGCCAGTGGCTCAAAGGGGGGCGACACAAGTCTAGACAACACGAGGTTAAGGTCCCAAGCGGGGAGAGGGCGTCTAACCGAGGGGTACAACTTAACCAAACCCTTAAGGAACCTTTTGACCACAGGGTCAGAGAATAGAGAGACTTCTGCCGATCCAACATGGAAGGTGGAGAGTGATGCCACATGGACTTTGATAGAAAAGGTAGAGAGCCCACCGGACCTGAGTTCGAAAAGGTAGTCCAGAATGGACAGGACAGGTGCACAGGACGGGTGCACCCCCCTTCTGGATGCCCAAGACGAGAACCGCCGCCACTTGGCTGCATAGGACCGCCTGGTGGATGGCTTCCTGCTACCTAGGAGCACCGTCTGCACCTCCTGGGAACATTCCCTTTCTGGTTGCATCAGCCACGGATAAACCAGGCCGTCAGGTGGAGAGAGCTGAGAGTCAGATGTACCATGAGCCCCCCGTCCCAAGGCTGGGTCAGGAGATCCTGAACCGGTGGGAGTGTTATAGGCTCCTTGCTGAGCATATCCACCAGGATAGGGAACCAGAACTGCCTGGGCCACCGAGGGGCTATCAGGATGACTGTGGACCTGAAGGTCTTGACCCTGGTCAGAACCCTGGGAATTAGGGGAAACAGTGGGAATGCATAGAGGATGCCCGCTGGCCACGTCACGGTCATGGCATCTCCCCTGGAGTGGTCCCCCAGCCCCAACAGGGAGCAGTAACTCTGGCACTTGGTGTTGTGTGCCGAGGCAAACAGGTCTACTAGGGGACAACCCCACCTGTGGAAGACCTGATGAAGGGCCGAATCCTTGCAGGACCATTCATGGGCTCCAAAGGACCTGCGCAGAGCATCGGCCAGCAAGTTTTTGCACCCCGGCAGCTATTCTGCCTGCAAAAATATATCGTGTGCTATGCACAGGTCCCACAGTCACAAAGCCTCGTGACAGAGGGGAGGTGACTGGGCTCCCCCCTGCCTGTTGATGTAGAACACAGCCGCCGTGTTGTCCAGGAGCACCAGGACGGAGCGGCGCGACAGCTTTGTCAGGAAGGTCTCACAAGCTCTCCTGACTGCCCTGAGCTCCCGGACATTTATATGTAGGCCCTACTCTGCAGGGGACCACAAGCCCTGGGTCCTGTGACGCCCCAGGTGCGCTCACCAACCCAGATCCGAAGCATCTGTGACCAGTGTCACTGAGGGGGAAAGTATGGTAAACGGAACCCCGCTGCACACCACAGCCTCCTGAGTCCACCACTGTAAGGAGGCAATTACTGCTGGAGGCACCATCAGTACCATGTCCCAGAGACCCCTGGACTGGTCGAACGCCTTCGCTAACCAGGCCTGCAGCGATCTGAGCCTCATTCGAGCATGGCATACCACATAAGTGCATGCTGCCATGTGTCCCAGCAGTCTCGAGCAGACTCGGGCGGTTGTAATGTGGAACCGGGTTAACTCGGAGACCAGCTCCACTATGGCCAGAAATCTGTTCCTGGGGTCCAAGAGAGCCCCCACGAATTCTAGGCGCTGAGAGCAAGTCAACAATGACTTTTCCTCGTTCAGCATGAGACCTAGTCTTAAGAAGAGAGTCCTTGTAAGGGAAACATGAGCCACCACTTGTTCGTAGGATCGACCATGAATTAGCCAGTCGTCTAGGTACGGAAAGACGTGTACCCCCTTTTTGCGGAGGAACGCCACTATGATTGACAGGCATTTTGTGAAGACCCTGGGTGCTGTCGAAAGTCCAAAGGGGAGCACCGTAAACGAAGTGACAGCGGGCCACTATAAAGCGGAGAAACCTCCTGTGGCTGGGTCTTACTGCCACATGGAAGTAAGCGTCCTTGAGATCGAGAGTTGCGTACCAGTCTCCTAACTGTAATACCGGGATAACAGAGGCCAGGGTTACCATGCTGACTTTGGATTTCACCACCATCTTGTTGAGGTCCCTGAGGTCTAGAATGGGACGAACTCCGCCCTTGGGTTTTGGGACAATAAAATACTGAGAATAAAACCCTTGCCCCTTAAGTGTGAAGGGACCCTCTCTACCGCTCCCTTTTGGAGGAGCGCTAACACCTCCTGGCGGAGAATGCCTTAGTGAGAGGTGTCCTTGAAAAGGGATGGGGCGGGCGGGTTGAAAGGGGGCGAGCCCAGGAAAGGGATAGTATAGCCATCCCTGACTATTCTCAGAACCCAAGCGTCAGTGGTGATTTCTGCCCAGGTGTGGACAAAGTGGGATAACCTGGCCCCAAACAGGGAGCCAGGGGGGGAAACTGCTGCGCAACGCTCTAGAGGACCGTCAAAATGGGTGCTTGGACTGTTGAGAGGGGCCCTGACCAACCCCATGGGGGTTGTCCACTCTCGGGCGGCGACGACGAGCTCTATACGAAGACGGGGCCGCAACCACCCCTGCACCCCCACTGGCAGCACGAGGACAGCGTCTCCAGTAATCTCCATGGGGGACCTGGGACTGCGTTCTCCCCTGTTGTCTGTAGGGAAGCTGACGTCGCTGAGGAGCCGGCATGTGGATCCCCAAGGACCCGAGAGTGGACCTCATGTCCTTGAGCATATGGAGCCTTGAGTCAGTATGCTCGGAGAACAACGCTTTGCTGTCAAAGGGCAGGTCCTGAATAGTAGTCTGGACATCAGGAGGTATTCCTGACACCTGCAGCCAGGCACCACGGCGCATAACTACACCCGACGCCATGGTACGGGCTGCAGAGTCAACAGTGTCCAGGGAAGCCTGAAGAGCCGTGAGGGCGATAGTTCTGCCCTCTGTGGTCATAACCCCAAACTCTTGACGCACCTCGGTGGGGAGTTTATCTTTGCACTTATCCATCGCCTGCCATGTGTTATAGGCGTATCGACTCAGCATTGCCTGCTGGTTAGCAATGCAGCGTTGCACCCCACCGGTGGCATACACCTTATGCCCCATTAAATCGAGGCGTTTGGGCTCCCTAGCCTTTGGGGACAGCCCCGGCTGCGGAAGCCCTCTCCTTCTGGGCTGCGGCTTGGACGACCAAGGACCCCAGGACAGGCTGGGAATATAGGTGCTCATGCCCCAACTGCGGGACATAATAGTGCCTCTCGACTCCCTTTAAGGTAGGGGTTAAGGAAGCCGGGGTCTGCCACAGGACGTTAGTGATCTTAGCCACAGTTTTGTTGAGTGGCAAAGCCAAACGGGCGGGTGCATTGTCAGACAGGATGTCTATCATCGGATCCGTGTCCTCTACTATGGGCTCCACTGGGACACCCAGGTTGGAGGCCAGATGCCGGAGCAAATCCTGATGCAACCGAGCGTGGTTGGCATCGCCGGTGCAGGATCCGCTAAGGCCTCATCAGGAGACGACGATGATGATGACTCCTGAATTGGCACCGGATCCAGCGTAGGGCCCGGTTGAGGGGCCGGCTGGACAGGCTCCGCCGAGTGCAGAAGTGGCTCTGGCACCGAAGCCTGTGGATCTCTAGCAGCATCTATGGTAGCAGTTCTCTGGCGCGAGGGAGGGGGTTATGACAGCGACGCCAACGGGGGCACAGGCCCTTGCCACTGATGGTATGCCCACGGCGTCCAAAAAGGCCAGCTGAGGCAGCCAAGTCTGTTGCACATGCGAACGATCACGCCAGTGCCGGGAACGTGATCTATGCTGTGACGAAGCCCTCAAGGGCCCTGATCTGAAAGAGCCCACATCCGAATCTGAAGAGTAATCAGACTCGGGCCAGGGTGGCGCCGATGATGAGTACCCCGTCACCATCAGAGGGGTGAACCTGGCCATGGATTCTGGCTTGCCCGCGTGTGTGCGCTGAGGTCGTACCGGTGCTGGTACTGGAAAGACAGGCTTCGGGTCCGACTGTGGTGCCGACACGGTGCATGTGGACTGCGGTGCCAAGGTCGGTGCCTGCTGCGGGCGCGGAACTGCAGAGTCCAACAGCCTCAGAGGTGGCGCCCCTATCAGTGCCGCCGTGGGTGCCATGGTGGGTAGGACTGAAGGCGCCGGAGCCGTGGTGGTCACCCTACAAGGGATCGGCGTCGCCGGCAAAGGTGGTACTGGCATGGCCCACGGGGCCGATGCCGGTACTTGAATCGGTGCCGGAACCTGCAGCGGTGCTGAAGAGGCCGGTGCCGATGACTGTACCGGCACCCCGGGCAAGAGGCTCAGTGCCGGTACTGCTGACGGTGCCGTTGACGGTGCCACAAGGCCTGAGTAATACGGCACCGGCGCAGCTAAGACCGATTCCGGGAGAGGTCCCAGCACTGAGGGAGGTCGAGTCCAGTTGAGCGCCAGGTGAGGCCTGGCAGCCTGTGCCGAGACTGGCAACGACATAGAGGCAAGCGGTACTGGTCCTACAGGGGATGGTCCCGCTGCATACGTGACCGGTGCCGACCGATCCAACCGGTGCGGAGGAGAAACCGGTGCCAACATGGCTCCCGGCGTAGAAGACCTCGACCTCAACAGACGATGGAGGGGAGGTAGTGAGGCTAATCAAGTCCTGCGCCGCCTCAAAAGTCTCCGGCGTCGAGGGACAATGCGTGGGTAGCCCCAGACTGGATGGTCGGCCCACTCGCTTCCGCTGCACAGCAACACTTGGAGACGTCTGCTCCGGCGACTCGAAGCGACGGTGTAGGCCCGACCTGGACTTCCGGCTTGGAGACCTACCCCGCGAAGTCTTTAGTTTCTTCGGTGCTGGGGAGTGAGAACGGTGCCGAGCCCTCGGTACCGAAGTCCGCGCATGGGATGGGGCATCGCGCGTCGACACCAGCATACTGCGCACCGTGGAGTGGCCAGTCGGTGCCAATTGTAGAGCCGCCTCCATGAGGAGAAACTTCAAACGCGAGTCTCGCTCCCTCTTCGTGCGCGGCTTGAACAACCTGCAGATCTTACAGGCGTCTGCTAAGTAGCCCTCACCCAAACACTTTAAGCAGCTATCGTGAGGGTCTCCCTTAGGCATGAACGTAGTGCATACTGCGCAAGCCTTAAAGCCTTGCGGCCCTGGCATTCCTCACCCCTGAAGGGGGGAAGGAAAACAAAGAACTCACTAACTATCTAACTAATTAATACTATTTATAGCTATTTACAAACACTACACTAAGAGAAATGGGAACCATTAACTACTCTAAGAGAGAGACACGCTCCAACAACCGTCACGGGCGGTAAGAAGGAACTGAGGTGGGGGAGTGCTGGCAGGGGTACTTATGCTCCGCCATAGTGGCGCCAATCCAGGAGGCGCCCTGCCAGCGCTACGGGTACTGCTAGGGAAAACGCTCCGGAGACGCGGTGCACGTGGTGCGCGCACCTGATTCGACTGGACATGAGCAACCACTCGAAAAAAAATTAAAGAATTCATCTGCAAACATCTGGAAGATAGGTAACAGCCAGCATGGACTTGTAAAGAACAAATCATGTCAAATCAATCTGACATCTTTCTTTGATGGGATAACAAGTCTTGTGGATAAGGGAGAAGTCGTGGATGTGGTATACCTAGACTTTAGTAAGGCATCTGATACGGTCTTGCATGACCTTCTTATCAATAAACTAGGGAAATACAACCGAGATGGGGCTACTATAAGGCGGGTGCATAACTGGCTAGATAACCATTCTCAGAGAGTACTTATTAATGGTTCACAATCATGCTGGACGGGTATAACAAGTTAGGTTCCACAGGGGTCTGTTTTGGGACCGGTTCTGTTCAATAGCTTTATCAACAATTTAGATGATGGCATAGAGAGTATACTTATTAAGTTTGCAGATGATACCAAGCTGGGAGGGGTTTCAAGTACTTTGGAGAATAAGGTCATAATTCAAAATGATCTGGACAAACTAAAGAAATGGTCTGAGGTAAATAGGATGAAGTTTAATAAGGACAAATGCAAAGTACTCCATGTAGGAAGGAACCACCAGTTTCATGCATACAGACTGGGAAGTGATTGTTTAGGAAGGAGTACTGCAGAAAGGGATCTAGGGGTCATAGTGGACCACAAGCTAAATAGGAATCAACAGTGTGACACTGTTGCAAAAATACAAACATGATTCTGGGATGCATTAACAGAAGTGTTGTGAGCAAGACATGAGAAGTCATTCTACTTTGCGCTGATTAGGCCTCAGTTGGATTATTGTGTCCAGTTCTTTCACATTTCAAGAAAGATGTGGAAAAACTGGAGAAGGTCCAGAGAAGAGCAACAAAAATAATTAAAGGTCTAGAAACCATAAGCTCTGAGGGAAGATTGAAAGCATTGGGCTTGTTTAGTTTAGAAAAGAGAAGACTGAGAGGGGACAGGATAGTAGTTTTCAAGTATCAAAAAGTGTGTTCCAAGGAGGAGGGGAAAAAAATTGTTCTCCTTGGCTTCTGACGATAGGACAAGAAGCAATGGGCTTAAACTGCAGCAAGGGAGGTTTAGGTTAGACATTAAGTGACGCAAGATGAGATGAAGATGGACAGACCTTGGTGGGTAAAGAACAGGTTAGGAACTATTTAGAAAAGCTAAACGTACACAAATCCATGGGTCCGGTCTTAATGCATCTGAGGGTACTGAGGGAGTTGGCAAATGTCATTGAGGAGCCTTTGGCCATTATCTTTTAAAAGTCGTGGAGATTGGGAGAAATCCTGAATGATTGGAAAAAGGCAAATGTAGTGCCCATCTTCAAAAAAGGGAAGGAGGACGATCCAGGGAACTATAGGCCGGTCAGTCTTACCTCGGTTCCTGGAAAAATCATGGAAGGGATCCTAAGGAATCCATTTTGAGGCACTTGGAAGAGAGGAAAGTGATTAGGAATAGTCAGCATGGATTCACAAAGGGAAAGTCATGCCTGACCAATCTGATTAGCTTCTATGATGAGGTAACTGGCTCTGTGGACGTGGGAAAGTCAGTGCATGTGATATACCTTGACTTTAGCAAGGCTTTTGATACGGTCTCCCACAATATTCTTGCCAGCAAGTTAAGGGAATGTGGATTGGACAAATGGACAGTAAGATGGATAGAAAGATGGCTAGAAGGCCGGGCCTAGTGGGTAGTGATCAACGGCTTTATGTCAGGATGGCGGTCGGTTTCTAGCGGAGTGCTCCAAGGTTCGGTTCTAGGACCGGTTTTGTTCAATATCTTTCTTAATGACCTGAGTGAGGGGATGGATTGCACCCTCAGCAAGTTTGCGGATGACACTAAGCTAGGGGGAGAGGTAGATACGTTTGAGGGCAGAGATAGGGTCCAGAGTGACTTAGACAAATTGGAGGATTGTGCCACAAGAAATCTGATGAGGTTCAACAAGGACAAGTGCAGAGTCCTGCACTTGGGATGGAAGAATCCCAAGCATTGTTACAGGCTGGGGACCAACCAGTTAAGTAGTAGTTCTGCAGAAAAGGACCTGGGGTTACAGTGGATGAGAAGCTGGATATGAGTCAACAGTGTGCCCTTGTAGCCAAGAAGCTAATGGCATATTAGGTTGCATTAAGAGGAGCATTGCCAGCAGATCCAGAGATGTCATTATTCCCCTTTATTCGGCTCTGGTGAGGCCACATCTGGAGTATTGTGTCCAGTTCTGGGGCCCCCACTACAAAAAGGATGTGGACACATTGGAGAGGGTCCAGTGGAGGGCAACCAAAATGATTAGGGGGCTGGAGCATATGACCTAGGAGGAGAGGCTGAGGGAGTTGGGTCTGTTTAGTCTGCAGAAGCGAAGAGTGAGGAGGGATTTGATAGCAGCCTTCAACTTCCTGAAGGGAGGTTTCAAAGAGGATGGAGAAAGGCTGTTCTCAGTAGTGACAGATGGCAGAACAAGGAGCAATGGTCTCAAGTTGTGGTGGGAGAGGTCCAGGTTCGATATTAGGACAAACTATTTCACTAGGAGAGTGGTGAAGCACTGGAATGGGTTACCTAGGGAAGTAGTGGAGTCTCCATCCCTAGCGGTCTTTAAGTCTCAGCTTGACAAAGCCCTGGCTGGGTTGATTTAGTTGGGCTTGGTCCTGCCTAGAGCAGGGGGCTGGACTTGATGACTTTCTGAGGTCTTTTCCAGCGCTATGGTTCTATGATTCTATTAGGAAAAATTTCCTGTCAGGGTGGTTAAACACGAATAAATTGCCTGTGGGGCGGAAGGTTGTGGAATCTCCATCACTGGACATATTTAAGAGCAGGCGAGACACCTCTGGGCTGGAGCATATTGACGTTTATCCCTGTGGGACTGAGGCCTTCAGCTCCTATTTGCTTAAATTCCCAGGAGTCATCTACAGGCCTGGACACTATGCCACGGGGGCCACCACCCTGGCACTCCTGCATGGGGTTGGGGAAGGGGACAGTACCTCCCAGGCATGAGCTGTTTCCTGGGATCCTGTTTGGTCTAGATCACTAGTGGGGGCAGGACTGGTTCAGGAGCAGTAAGGTTTACCCCCTCCTAGTACAGAGGGCCCCATGCGGTTGGCTGGGGAGCCCTGCTGCATGGGTCCATACAGATGAGGGTCTGAGATTCATGTTGCTCTGCAGGGATTTCTGGCTGCTTCTGACCTGAGGGAGCCTGGGGAGGCCAGCCTGTGCAGAACTTGCTCTGAGAGGTGGCACATGCAGAAAACACTCCAGCTCCCCTGTTGCTTATCAAGCCCAGCATAAGGCCCTGGAGTGCTATTAGTCAGTCCCCAGAGTGCATGGCTCCTTAGCTCTTTGCACAGGGTGAGCTGTGGTCAGGGGTGTGTGGGCTGCAGATTTCCCCTTTCCTCTGCACACTTCCTGTTCAAAGAGCGGAAGTGCACTCATTGAGCCCAGTGAGCGAGTAGGGAGAGCGCTGGGAGCTGCACGACACATACTGGAGCACCCACCCCTGGGCTGAGAAGCTCACTTATTGCCTTCGCATCTCAGTGCTGCCCCGTGAGTTCCCCCACCCCACAGGTGAGTGTGTAGCAGCGCAGTGTGGAGCCTACATTCTGCTCTGACACAGACGTGTCTTTGCAGCACAGGCTGCAGGGATGGGTGCCAGCACACAGGCTGAGCTGGGGGAGGGGAGCAGGGAGGCTGCAGCCTCACACGGAAAGGGAGCAGTTTCCTGGATGCCATGTCAGTCCTGTAGTGAAGACAGAGCCTCAGCACCCCAGGCCAGTGCAAGAGAGTGAGAATGCCCCCCTAGGTAGCACATGGTTCCGGGAGCCCCAGAGCCCAGGCCCTGCTCTGTTCACTCCCTCTGGGGCACCTGGCATTGGCCACTGTCAGCATACAGGACACTAGGTTAGATGGACCTCTGGTTTGACCCAGTCTGGCCATTCTTATGCTCCAAGGAGTATTTCACGTGTAACCCTGTTGCCAGGTAGCACCGGCAGCAGCCAAGGCTGCGTTCAATATCTAGAGGTTCCTTTCCTTCCATCCAACACAGAACTGGCTCGAGCCCCCACCCAGTAACCTGGCAAATGCACACATCACCCCTGGGCACATATGGGAGGAAATGCTTCCCCACTCGCAAGCACAGAGGCTTAGTGTAGAAAAGAAACTTTTAATAAAAGAGGGAGAGAAGTAACGTGACATTAATGTGGGAAAACACCACAAACAGAGCTCATAACCAAACCATGAGTAAACATCCCAGCTCTAGTAGGTTTGGCAGTGTCCTTGGCCTCTCAGGCTCACAAGTCCAGCAATGTAAGTGTCCCATTCACATGCCCAACCCTTCTCTGCACCCTACTCAAAGTTGTTGCCCTTAGTCAGGGCAGACCAGAGTTCAGAGGGGATCTGCAGAATTCACCTGCCATCCTGGGGGGGGAGGGGTGGTAGGAGGCATTTCACCCACTCTGCTGGTCACTCACCATCCACCTGCGTGGTGCCCTCTGGCACTGCTCTGCTGACTGCCCGCCGCTGCTCCTGCCAGCTGCCTGCCGCTCCCGCCAGCTGCTTGCTCCCGCCAGCTGCTCATGATGGATTTGGTGCTAGGCCAAACCTAGTGATTTCAGCTCTGTGATGTCAGCTTCTCAGTGATTTCAACTCTTGGTCTGCAGCACAGTCCAGCCAAAAGACTCAAGTATCCACTGGAATAACATTTTAAAATAAATAAACAGGCTCCTTATGGAGTCTATTTTAGTTCTATTATTAGATGGGGGGCGGAGAGAGAGGGGGTGGACAGGTTGAACCAGTCTCACAGCCGATGCCTGGAGGGCATCTAGCCTGCTGGTTCAGAGCACTGCCCTTCCCCACAATTGACTTCAGAGTTTGGAAGAGAAAGCCTTTGCTATCCGTGATTCTTTACAATGACAGTGTCTCTCCTTTGAACTGAATTAAACACAGTTTGCTTTTCTGCATTCCCAATAACTGCAAGCATTGGTGGCCATATTTTACAATTCCTGCATTTAGGATTAATGTGGTTTGTGACCCCACAACAGCCAAAGTGGTTACAATAGGCAAAATACCATTCTAACAATTGAATATCTATCAGGCCTAAGCAACTGAGACTATGGCTGTGTCTAGGCTACATCCCCTCTTTTGACAGAGGGATGTAAATTAGACACTTTGAACGTGCAAATGAAGCGGGGATTTAAATATCCCGTGTTTTATTTGCATAATCGTGTCATGGCGCTTTTTTGAAAAAGTGCCATTTCGAAAGTAAAACCATGGTCTAGATGTGATTCTTTTGAAAACAGCAGGCTTTTTCGAAAGATCCTTTACTGATTTAAATCCGTGCTTCATTTGCACTTTCGAAGTGTCTAACTTAAATCCCTCTGTTGAAAGAGGGATGTAGTCTAGACACAGCCTTAGTCTACACAGCAACATTATTGAAAAAATAACTAGCGTTATTTTGAAATAACACAGTCCACGTCTACACAGCTGGCAATTATTTCCATATAATGTTGAAATCCTGTCAAGCTGGAGGACTTCTTACTCTGACTCCTTTAACCCTCATTTTATGAGGAGTAAGGGAAGACAGTGGAAGAGTGCTCTATTTCACAATAAGTGCTGTGTAGACAGCACCAAAACTCAGAATAAGCTATTTTGAAATAAGCTATGCAATTGACGTAGCTCAGTTTGCTAGCTTACTTCAAGTTAAGCCCTACTGTGTAGATGTGCTCTCAATGACCTATATTTACATAACCACACCCAGGATTTGTTTCCCATTACAGTGTGAACTATATTTACATAACAGTTGAATACCTTGCAGGGATAAGCAACTGAATGAACACCCAGGATCCCTTTCCCATGCCAGCTAGCTGAAATGGCAGTATTGATTCAGCTCCTGCTTACACATGCAAAGTGGAATTGCTTCAACAAGAGAGACTGGGAACTGCTTCCAAGCCAGTAGCCTGCAGTTGGTGGGGAAGGCACCACCCTGGGTCCAGACTCCCTGGCTCAATGCTTTAACTATTGACTCTATTAAGGGAGGCTGCAGCTGACCTGGCTGAGACTCCTAGCCTCAGGAGAGGGGCTGGATCCATGTCCCACACACCTCCTCAGCATGTCCTGCTGGCTGGCTGAGGTGGCTGGCTTTTATGGGTCGCATGCTGAGGGACCTCTCGCTCTTCACACATCGTACAGCTGGGGCACTAAAACCAGCACAGGGCAACAGGCCACTTAAATGTTAGGGGCTGCGTTGCCTTGTCTGCATCCCCTTTGTGAGTCTAGCCACAGAATGCTTGTCGGTGCCCTCTATAGCTCTGTGGAGTACCTCACTCCTAGCCACGCTGTGGGGAGGGTTAGGGCACTGTGGATTCCTGCTTGGTGCTGCGATATTAATTTTGATGGGCTCAGAATGTCAAGGGTAATGCTGTCACACTCTAAACTGGAGTCTCAAACTCACAGCCATCTGAGTCCCTGCAGCCCTAGGAGGGTGTCCATACCCTTCCCCCAGGTCCAGTCCCTGCTCTACCCACAGCCTGCTTCTTCCCACTCCAGCCCCACCCTCTCCCTCCACAATCATAACCTTCCCTCAAGCCCCCTCCTCCAAGGGGCACTGGCGTGGTGTGGCAGCAAGGGTTGGTCCGCCCCTGCACTACTGAAGTGGCATGAGCTACAGAGAAGCAGAACAATGCAGCACCCTCTGCTCTGCTCTGCTGCCATTTCTCAGGCCAGCCTGGTTACTCTGCTTCACCAGAACAGCGGGAAGTGGAGAGACCCAGACCCAGCGCTGGCTGGCTTGGGAGATCGTAGAGCAGAGCAGGCTGTTGCCTAGCTCTGCCTCTCTGCAGCTCCCATGCTATGGTGAATGCAGGGGGCCTGACCTCTGCTGCTGGCCTCAGCCCATCCAGGGGCCTATGGGAATAACCTGAGTATGAGGCACCATCCTGTTGGTTGGGGGGGAGGGGGCGGTCACTGAAGCGCCTGGGGCAGCCATGCTGAACTGTCCTATGGACAGGATAGCACTGCACACATCTCTGGGCCACAGAATGGTGCCAGCAATGGTGCAGAGCTAGCAGCCAGAAGTTGCTCTAGCCCAGCTGCACTACTACTAGGGGCTAAATTGGCTGGGGGTGGCAGGTGGGGCTGGGGGATGTGCAGGGGTTGGGGGACATGGAAGGCCCAGAGACTCCCCCCCAAGTCCTGCCAGAGAGGTGCCTGCTGGCCCACTACAAAGATTTGAGGACTGGCACTGGCCCTAAGGAAAGTTGAGGTTGAGACACCGGCTCTAAACAGTCAGTGGTGCACATATCATTAAAAATTATGCCACCATTTTATTAACAATACCAAATGGCAGATTAGCCATTAGGCATTTGAAGGATAAAGTATTAAACAATGGTTTAATTCCAAAAACCTCCCTTGTTCCCTTTTGCTACAGAGAACTTTTACAAGGAGGAACAACCGTATTTGACAGTTTGTTCAAAGATGATAGAATTGGTATGAGTATCTGTACCTGGCATGTCTGACCCTTGAGCACCTTGGTTTAGTAGCCAGAGGCTAGACAAAGTAGCACCAGAGGGTTTCTGCAGGAACTTGGTGTACTGATCCTTCGTAGTCAGAATTTATGATTAGCTTTACCTTCAAGTGACTTTGTACTATCCGCTCTAAGGAGTGCTGGGCTCCTTCAGCAGGAGGCAGGTCCTGTGTTCTACTCAAAGTTCCTTCTGCAGGCGCAGCTCAAACTGGTTTCACACCACTCCTGCATGGCTTGACTCAGCCCTACCAGGTACAACCTCTTGTGGGCTTTCATCTCTAGCTGGTTGGGATAAATTACAGGAAAAATTGGAAGTCCTGGCACGAAAAATGGCTCTTGCGCAAAAGGGGGGTTTTGGGCAAAAAAAAGGGGCCATCTACACAGCTCTTTTTTGTGCAAAAACCTCTTGCGTAAAAGGGATCCAAGGAGGAAATGCAAATACGAGCGTGACATATGCAAATGAGCTCCCCATTCGTATTTCCTCTTGTGGAAGAGGATTGCAGTATAGACATAGCCTAAGCGAGCAGTAGGATTGCTCAGACCTCCAGTATGAAGCTGGAGAAAAAGCCTGTTGAGGGTCTTTGGGTTAAGATAAGAGGTGAAAGCAACAAAAGTAATGTTGTGATGCATGTCTGCTATAGACCATAAGACTACAGGGATGACGTAGATGAGGCTTTCTTCAGACAACTAACAGAAGTTTCTAGATCACAGGGCCTAGTTCTCATGGGGGGGAAGGGGGCTTCCTGGTGCAAATGATGGAGGAACCAACTAGGAGTCATGCCCCTCTTGACCTGCTGCTCACAACAGTGGACTATCCAGAAGGGCCTGACTTTGGGTGGATGAGCACTGGTGGGGTAGTAAGCTCCCACACTCTGGCCCTACTCCCCGGACAGAGCACCAGCAGAGCAGGATCAGCCTCAGCCCCGCGCCCTGGTCAGAGTGCCAGATGGAGTGGGGTCAGCCCTGGCCCTGCTCCGTGGCTAGAATTTTGTGTGGAAGGGTGCCAAAACAAGGGCAGAGCGGGGTCAGCGGGAGCACTGGGCAGCAAGGCACTAAAGTGCTTGTGGAATGGAGTCAGCCCCTGCACTCAAGCCCCATTTCTCGGTTGGAGCGCCAGGCAGCATGGGGTCAGCCCCCACACCTGACCTGTCTGGGTTTGGCTTGGATGAAAAGTGGGTGGGCCACAGCCCACTCAGGCCCACTGTGACTATGCCACTGTCTCACAGAGAAGGGAAAAAGCAGCACAGCAGAATCCAAACCCTGGACTCCAGAAAAGCATAATGGGCTTCATTAGGAGGAGCATTGCCAGCAGATTGAGGGAAGTGATTATTCATCTCTATTCGGCTCTGGTGAGGCCACATCTGGAGTATTACATCCAGTTTTGGGCTCCCCATTACAGAAAGGCTGTGGATGCATTGGAGAAAGCCCAGCAAAGGGCAACAAAAATTATTAGGGAGCTGGAGCACATGAGTTATGAAGAGAGGCTGAGGGAACTGGGCTTATTTAGTCTGCAGCAGAGAAGAGTGAGAGAGGATTTGCTAGCAGCCTTCAACTTCCTGAAGGGGGGTTCCAAAGAGGATGGAGAGAGGCTGTTCTCAGTGGATTCAGATGACAGAACAAGGAGCAGTGGTCTCAAGTTGCAGTGGGGGAGGTCTAGTTTGGATAATGGGAAAAATTACTAGGAGTTTGGTAAAGCACTAGAATGGGTTACCTGGTGGCATCTTCATCCTTAGAGGTTTTTAAGGCCTGGCTTGACAAAGCCCTGGCAGGGATGATTTAGTTGGGGTTGGTCCTGCTTTGAGCAGAGGGTTGGGCTAGCAGACCTCCTGAGGTCTCTTCCAACACTCATATTCTATGATTGTATGAAGTCAGATCTTACCCAATATTCATGCTGTTGCCAATCCTTTTGTGCTTAGAAACTAAAGGCTTATAGACAAAAAAGTGTTATAAATGATTAACAAACCACGTATATACTATGAGCTCAAATCCTTAGAGCAGTGATGTTACAGACTGCTGGCTTGTAAAGTCTCTTCCAACTTACAAAACATTGGGCAGTCCCAGTCCATGACCCTTTTAGTTGCAAATACATAGTCCAAAGTCTCAAGAGAGGAAAGAGGCATCATGGAGATTCCTCAAGGCAGGGGTCCAGAACGGGGATGGGAGGCCATGGCCCCATCACTTTTAAAAGTGTTAGGGTTATGTCCTCCCAGTTTTTACTGTCCTTAAGCCAGAGTGAGGGAGCAGGAAGGGGGCAGAGATGCGTGAGCTGTTGGTGGCATTTTGAGGGTGGATAGAGGCACTGTGGGTACAGGACCTGGGGGGAAGAGGCAGCACTAGAGCTGTCCCATCTATAAGCTGGTTCAGGGTGGCTGCTCCAGGCTCCGTACTTTGGGGGGCCCCTGAGCAGCCGCCTCAACCATCCTATGGACAGGACAGTCCCCCACGATAGCTGGGGGGTAAAGGGTGGCCTGGGAGTTATCTCACTCACTGTGGCAGCAGAAGCCAGAGTCACCTGGCAGTCTGCTCTGTTCTGCCTGCCAGTCACCTCCCAGCCACTGTGCTCTGCTTCACAAGCAGAATGACCAGGCTCTGCCACCCTTCTGAGCGATGCATGGAGCAGAGGGGAGCAAGCTATGGCCAGAGTGCACCTTTTCCTCCCACCATGGAGCACAGTGGGCTAGGAGATGGGCGGCAGAGCAGAGCAGGTTGCTGGTAGCTCCAGCTCCCATCGCTGTGGTGAGCACAGTGGGGCTGACCCCTGCTGCTGCTCCATGCCAGGCCCTGCAGGTAATCCTTTGGGTCATATCACTCTGGGGAGGGGAGCTCAGGCAAGGGATATCAGCAGCAGGAGGGGGTGGAGCAGGGGCGGAAAGAGACAGGGCAGAATGGAGGTGGGGCTTGGGAGAAGGGGTAGAATGAGGAGAGGGTGGAGTCTGCAGCAGGGGTGTTACACTGGGCCCTGCACCTGGGGCAGTAAAGGGAAGCCAGCACAAGGGCTGAGCCCTAGACAACAGAGGCAGTGCAATCATGTAACAGTGGTAATCTCACTGATCTGTAGTATCATCCCACCCCAGCAAGCTCAGGCCTGGCCTTCCGCTCAAAGGGGGAGTATTGGTTGGAGACGCTAGTCAGGAGTCAACAGGTGAGAACTTGGCCAGGGCATGGCCCCCAAGTAACTAGCAGTTAAAATGGCTGAGCCCTAGTCCTGGCTTCTGTGGCATAGCTGAGTGCTCCTGACACTGCAAAGCTTGAAGCGCAGGGTTGTCATGTAACACACTGAACTCCTCTGGTGGGAAGAGATTGTGGGGGAGCATACCATATGTATCTGCAAAATGTGGGCTGGAGGTGCATGGGGCTATTTGTTCCTGGGGCAGTGCAGGGACTTGTCTTTGGATCTCACTCAGCCAGAGCTGAGCAAGCCACTGCTTTTCAAAGGAAATTGCTTGGGAAGCCCATATCACTGGAACACAAAGTCTGAGAATTGAAACACAAGGACAAGGACTGTTGCATATATCACAAGTGAAAAAGAGGACTGAATTAATGCTTCTGGGAGGAACTATAAGGTTTGAATTTCTTGGCTTGGGTTTAAATTTTCCACCTGGATTCTGCATAAAATGTAGCTTTGAGGGGTAGAAACCATGCCAATCTGTCTCCAGTGAAATTCCACTGCAAACAGAGCACACAGTCAGTCCTTTAGTAGAAGCATAGAATCACAAAATAATAGAATCAGGGTTGGAAGAGACCTCAGAAGGTCATCAAATCCAACCCCCTGCTGAAATCAGGACCAATCCCCAGTAAATCATTCCAACCAGGGCTTTGTCAAGCCAGGATTTAAAAGGCTCTAGGGATGGAGATTCCACCATCTCTGTAGGTAACCCATTCCTGTACTTCACCACTCTCCTAGGGAAATAGTTTTTTCTCTAATATCCAACCTAGCCCTCCCCAACTGTAACTTGAGACCATTGCTCCTTGTTCTGCCATCCATCACTACTGAGAACGGCCTCTCTCCATCCTCTTTGGAACCCCGCTTCTAGAAGCTGAAGGCAGCTATCAAATCTCCCCTCACTCTTCTCTTTTGCAGACTAAATAAGCCCAACTCCTTCAGCCTCTCCTCATAAGTCATGTGCTCCAGCCCGCTAATCATTTTTGTTGCCCTCTTATGGACTCTCTCCAATGTATCCACATCCTTTCTGTAATGGGGGCTTCAGAATTGGATGCAATACTCCAGATGTGGCCTCAACAGTGCCAAATAATCACTTCCTTAGATCTGCTGGCAATGCACGTACCAATGTAGTTCAGTATGTCGGTTAGCCTTCTTGGCTACAAGGGCACACTGTTGATTCATATCCAGCTTCTCATCCACTGTAATTCCCAGGTCCTTTTATGCAGAACTGCTACTTAGCCAGTCAGTCCCCAGCGTGTAGCAGTGCTTGGGCTTCTTCCATCCTAAGTGCAGGACTCTGCAGTTGTCCTTGTTGAACCTCATCAGATTTCTTTTAGCTCAATCCTCCAATTTGTCTGAGTCACACTGGACCCTATTCCTACCCTCCAGCATATCTACCTCTCCCCCTAGGTTAGTGTCATCTGCAAATTTGCTGAGGGTGTAACCCATCCAATAAAGATGTTGAACAAAACCAGTCCTATAACCAATTTTGGGGGCGCACCGCTTAATACTGACTGCTTAACCAGACATCGATCTGTTGGTCATTACCCATTGAGCCCGATGATCTAGCCAGCTTTCTGTCCACCTTAGAGTCCATTTATTCCATCCATACTTCTTGAACTTGCTGGCAAGAATACTGTGGGAGATCGTATCAAAAGCTTTGCTAATGTCAAGGTATATCACGTTTACCACTTTTCCCAGATCCACAGTTCCAGTTACCATGTCATAGAAGGCAAACAGCTTTGTCAGGCATTACTTGCCCTTGGTGAATCCATGTTGACTATTCTTCCCTTCCAAGTGCTTCAAAATTGATTCCTGAAGGATCCCCACCATGATTTTTCCAGGGACTGAAGTGAGGCTGACTGGTCACATTGAAGCTCTGCAGTAAGGAGCTGGTGGAGTGAAGGATGCTGCGCTGGAGGACGTTGTGGGCTGCTACAGCCCTGTGCATGGTACCTTTTCTGTGGAAGGTTTACCAGTCTATGTGCCTGGGGCTAGGTCCTGCGACCATCTCGGTGGCCAAGTCCTGTGGCTGTGCCAGCTGTACTGTGGCACTCAACAGCTCAGCCTGGTTTAATGAACGGTATGATCCAGCGATAAGTCTTCTGCTGACAAAACACACTGCCAAGATCACCCCAGATGTCCTTTTATGGTGGCTGGTGAGTTACAGAGTCACAGCAATTAAACCAATGAAGGCACCTCCTCAGGCCCACCACAAGCAATTCTGGGCCCCATGATAGACCAATCAATGAGCCCTCTGCTTCTCTCCCCTGCCCACTCTGAGTGCTCGCCCCATGGGTAGAGAACCCCTTGGCCAGTTGCAGTCCCCTTCTCTGCCTGTCCAGAGGAACCCTTCCCTCTAACCTGCCCAGAGCAGCCTTGGGCTGGCCGCAGCCCCTTCCCCTGCCTGTCCAGAGGCACCCATCCACCCCACCTGCCTGGAGGACACTGCACCAGCTGCAGCCGCTCCTTCCCTCTCTTCCCCAGACCCAGCCCAGTAGTATTTGATACTCAGCCACCCTGGAACCTGCATAGGGCATATCAAAAGCATCTTTGAAGAGAAGCTTTTCCCCAGAGCAAAGTGCATCTGGGGAAGGGAAGGGAGGTGCAGCTACAGCTAGCCCAGGGCTCCTTGTGCTGCAGCAGGAGGCACTCAGGACTTCTCTGCGGGGAGGGACTTGTGGCTCCAGCTGAGGAAGGGTACATGGGGCGGGGGGGGGGGGGCTCGAAGCTTCAGACATGGGGGGAGAGTGTAGGTGGGAGGAGAAGAGCCAGGGACTAGCCTCCCACAAGGGCTGGGGGGGGACCCACCTGCCATCCATATACCCATGCCTTTGACCTGCCAGGGCAATTTAAAAGGGCCCAGTGGGGTTCTCAGCTGCCACTACAGCCCCTTCATGTTGCCTGAGCCCCTGGGCAATTGCTCCCTTACCCTCCCATCAGTGGACCTGCACCTCCTCCTACTGTGACCCTTGGCAGAAGAGCCCATCCTGGGGCTCCTCAGGGCCATGGCAAAGCAGAGGATTGGTGCAGCGGCTGGTGAAGGTGGGTTCCATGCACCATAGTTGGGGTGACTATGGCCAGGGCACTTTCACATGCCTCAAGATGCTGCTGGGAAGAGCTGCCTGGGGTGGAAAAGGGTAGCCACCATCACACTTACCAGCAGTTCTGGTTTGCAGGGAAACTGCTTGGCTGGCCCCTGCATGCAGCTCCTTGCTCCCACCCCTGCAGCTGCCGGTCCCCCTGCAATCAGCTCAGCCAGGAGCAATTCTGGGGGCCCAGTGCAGCATGTGGAATGCAAGCTGAAAGGGGCAGCAGTGGGGAGCATGAGCTGAGCTGGAACTCTGGCCTTGTCTTCACTAGGAGTTAGCACACACAGAGGTACGTAGAGCCCCAAGAAGGCCAGGCTGTTTGGCGGGATTCCCCCATAGTCCCATGCTGTGGAGTTCAGCCTGTTTGCTCCACAGGCCTAGTCTGCGACTGGATGTGATGGTGCATTAGCTGTCGCAAGGTACCAATCATCATGGTGCCATGAGCAAAGTGCTGCACCTCAGGCTTGGAACAGTCTTTTGGAGGAGCTCCAGGGGGCTCACGTTTGACTCAGGATATGCTTCCCTGCCTCCCAAGATTGACCTGCTGGGGCATCAGCACTGCTGCTTCTGTGTGATCATAGAGAATTCAGTGAGTCCAGCTGAGGCAGACTGCTGGAGGAGACTTATCTGCTCTGCAGGGATTAATTCCCCTCCCCAAGTACTTACACTCAAACCGTGTTTTCCAACCAGTTCCCTGGCACACAGTATGGGCAGCCCTTAGTTCTACATGGAGAAGTGAAGTTTAGGGCACAGTCCCATTTGACCAGCCCAGAGCCCCAGCCATGCTGTAGTGAACCTGTTTTCAGCTCAGTCTGATGCTGTCAGTTTGACCTTTTGTGGCAGTTCCCAGCTGAGTGAAAGCCCAGCTTCCTCCAGAATGCCCACCTTTGGACTCCCCTGCTGAGCAGCAGTGAAAGCCATGAGGCACTGGGGCTTGATTTGTTTCTCTGGCCCCCTATTTGAACTGGGTCATTTTCAACAAGTCCCTCATTGACTCTTCAGGCCACCCAGACTGGCGAGGTGGCACACAGCCCTATGTCCCTTGGTTTGCCCTGAAAGCAAACTTAACCCTTGTACCCTCTGGGATAAGCATGCAATGCATCAGGGAAACTGAGGCACACACCAGGGTCAAAAAAACCCTGAGGCACACACCTGGGGCAGCCTTTGGCAAAGTTGTACAGGCAGGGTGGGAAGAACTGCCCCAAGCCTGCAAACGGAGGATGTAGCACAGCAGGAACTAGGACATGTCTCATGCCTTCTGAGCAGGGCTCTCAGCCCTACTGTCAGAGAAGGAATCGCCTGCCCTGCTGGACACTGGGTTTGGTGGCTCTCCAGACACGCCATATTTTTGTTCTTGTTTCTTTAGAGGCTTCAGGGCTCACAGAGCAGTGCCCAGCTCCAGGAAATAATCGAGCACATGCTTGATATTCTGCCATCTCCACCCATGGGTGCTCGGCCCATCTCCCGCTGCAGGACGTGTGCTGTGGTGGGCAACTCCGGGCGGCTGAGGGGCTCCCTCCATGGGCGAGAGATTGACTCCCACCACTGGGTTCTGAGGTGAGTTAGGCAGAGTTGGCTCACCTCCTGCCTTCCATCAGTCCCAGCCCCCTGCAGCCACTCTGGTCAAGCAGGGCCAATCTCTGCCCACTGGCCTGGGTGCAGCCCTGGCAGAGGTGTAGATGAATGTGGGACCCTGTCCTGCCCTGGGGGCATCTCATGGCACTGGTCTCTTCCAACAGACAGGGAGGAGGTGCCCCCACTATGGCCAGGCAGCTCAGGCCCAGTGGCTCTTGGGCCATCTAGACATTGGGCAGGAGGGAGCTCCGAGGCAGTCCCTGGAATTTGTATTCCTGTGGCACATGTGCCATGTTCAGCTTGTCGGGGAACTGCTGGAGGAGAGTGGGGCACAGCTCTGAGACTCCAGCTAAACCTAAAAATCAGCCTGTGAGCACTGGCCACCATGATGGACAACTCCAGCGCCAAGCCTTCCCCCACCCCATTCACTGCCAGCCAGGAAGGGTCCTGTGCCCCAGCCCATCCTTCCAGCTATTCCAAAGCCTGAGTGCTATCATTCCCTCGCAGCCAGGGCATGTCCCCAAGCCCTCAGCCAGCCAGGGTGGACACCTAAGCCCCTTTCCTCCTGCTAGCCACGACAGGCCCCTGTGAGGCTGGGAGTGCCAGGTCCCAGTATGTATGGCCAGGTAAGCTGCAGCAGACTGAACTGTGCTCTCTCCTCATCTCCCCAGGATGAACAGGGCGCAGACTGCAGGGTTCGAGGAGGATGTTGGAATGAGGACAACTCATCACTTTATGTACCCAGAAAGTGCGGTGGACCTCCAGCCTGGGGTCCACCTGGTGCTAGTCCCCTTCAAACCACTGGACTTGAAATGGGTGACAAGTGCCTTCTCCACAGGGGAGCTGCGCTAGTGAGCATGGGGCCTGAGCTGCTGGGATGTGTGTATGAATCCTTCAAGGGCAGTCTCCTGGACAGGAGACTCTGGAGGGGCATAACTCGTTTGCCCCTGGAGGAGGCTGTGTTTTCTCTGGCGCCGTCCCATGGCGCAGGGCCTTAGGGGGCTCTGTAGGTGCTGGTTCATCCTGTTGGGCAGTGGGCTCAAAAAAACCCACAGCACAAATCCCCACACAAGATGGAGATAAGGGGTATACCCGCACCATTGACTTGTGAAGGCTGGTTCGCACCTTTGTCCATGGACGGGGGCTTGGGAGGCCCACCCAGAGAATGGGGGCTGGAGGAGCCCCAGATATTGTGCCCTCTCTTCTCAGGATTGGGGGTGCTCTGGGAGCTAGATTGTTTTCCCCTTGTCCATGAGGGTTCTGTGAGTCGGCTTCCTCTCAAGCTGGGAGCACTTCAGACATGGTGTTTGGCTTGACTCACTGCAGCCCAGAAAATGGCAAAGGAGACTGCAGATTGGATGCTGGTAGAGAGGGAAAGAACATTTGCACAGACCTCAGGGAAGGAGCATGTCTTACAGCTGATGGCACCAGCAGTGGCATCCAGGCATGCTCCATAGAGCAGGGGTGGGCTCAGTGGCTTCATGACATGCTAAAAGCCATGCTGGCTCTTGAGCCATGGTCAGCAGCTGCACTGATAACACGGCAGCAACTCAGCTCCTGTGAAGGGTTGTACAGGCCTTAGCCTCACCCCTGCTGGATTATAGCTATCATGGTTGGGGCCAGAAGAAAGCCATGCACATATTGCTGGGGACAGTGCTTTACACTGACGATGCTTCCCATCCCCTCATGCTTTGCACTGACTGGGCTTCCTCTCCCTTTGTAGCACATACAGCCGAGTCAAACAGTTCATTGAAGCTGACAGGAGCAAGGTAAGGGTTTTTGACTGGAATGCCTGTTCCAAAAGGGACATTGGTAGTTCTGGTTATCGCTGCTTAAAAGTCCTGTTGGAGACGCAGCAGAGCTAAGGAAGGCTCCCTGCATTACCTGGCTCTTGGAAACAGATGGCATGCGCCTATGGTTCCTGAGGCACAGGGTGCTTCTACTCCTGCCCTGGCGCAGAACTGCAATTCACACTGAATGAGAACTGTAGCCTGGGTGCAGAGGCAGTATGTGGAGCACACATGTGCCTAGGGTCCACAGGGATGTACTGTGGCAGCCGCCTCAGGTGAGTGCCACCCACAGCTCACGCACTAACCCAGGGGTTGGCAAGCTACCTCGGCCAAATCCGACCTGCCAAACCACTGGATCAGGCCCATGGACCCACTTGTGAGACCCTCAGGCATGTAGCTGACACTGTTTAAAGCATGGGTTTCCAAACTGGGGGGGCGGCATTAAGAAATTTCGGGGGGGGGGGTGCGGCGACCCAGCTCCCCCCGATTAATCGCGCCCCTAAGTTTTGCTGCTATTTTTGTTTTTTGGCCTTGGTCAGTTTTTGTTTTTGTTTTTTTTCGCTCAACAAGTTTTGCTGCTATTGGTTGGGGTGAGGTTTCTCAAAAATGGGGCGTGATGCCGAAAAGTTTGGGAACCACTGGTTTAAAGCGTAGGTAGGGCTGCTCTATGTGGCTTTGTGTTCCGGAGGGAGAGAGCGGCTTTGTGTGATCTCCTGCCCCCAGCCCAATCCTCAGCTCCTCAGCGGGAAACAACCAGCCACAAGGAGCTGAGAGATTGGGCTGGGGGATGGAGGGCAGCGCAAGCTTCTCCCCTCTCCCGGGGCTGAAAGCCACATGGAGGGAGCAGGCTGCAGTTTTAAGAGATCTGGGGCTGCAGCAGGCAGGGAGTCCAGCCGTGCTGCAGGGCCCTGTACCCCCTCCTCCAGGCCAGAATCCTCTCCTGTACCCATGTCCCC
This sequence comes from Rafetus swinhoei, assembly GCA_019425775.1. Lineage (NCBI taxonomy): Eukaryota > Metazoa > Chordata > Testudines > Trionychidae > Rafetus > Rafetus swinhoei. The sequence continues at coordinate 36,814,143 of CM033426.1, forward strand.
TCCCTGTCCCTACACCCCAATCCCCTGACCCAGGTCACAACCCCCTTCTTCACCCAGACTCCCCCTCAGACCTCACATTGTCTCCTGCATCCCAGTCCCTTACCCCGAGCACCCTTCTGCATCCAACCTCCATCCTAGACCCTGCACTTCCTCCACAGATAAGTGTGGCCCTTAACTGCGTTCCAAAATCTTGGAGTGGCCCCCCCCCCAACAAAAATTAGTGCCCAGCCCTGCCCTAATCTCCTGCCCCAGCCCTGAGCCCCCTTCTGCACCCAAACTCCCTCTCAGAGCCCACACCTCATCCTACATCTTACAGAGACAAACCCACCACCTCACGTTCTGGTCACTTGCATCCTGAGTCTGTGAGAGGATGGCCAGGTCTGCAGGGAGAATGATTCTCATATAGCCCTTGCCAGAACTTTACCATTTCTTGATGCTGTGAATGGGTGGCGGGGTGGGTGGGGGAAATCATTCATAAAGTGGCCAAGGGCTAATACTGGAACCCAGTTGCATGGGCAGTAGGTGCCACCACCTCTGTATGTTGGAGTCTGGTGCAGGTGCTTGTGAAGTGGCTTCCAGCATGTTAAAGGCCTGAGGGCCAATTGTGCTCTGAGATTCCCTGAAACATGCCAGGCATCCAGTCATTTTGGAAAGAAACCAGCCCAGTCTCAAAGCCGCCCCAGAACTGGGTGCAGGAGCACGCCACTTTTCCTAGCTGCCCCATGCAGAACCATAAACTCCCGACGCTCCTCAAAAACAGCACAGGCCATGCAAGATCTGCTAGTACTTCCTGGACATTTCCAGAAGTAGCTGCTTACAGTGTCCTAGACGGTCCATGGGAGGGGACTGCCCCTCTGGCACATGTGCTTCTGCTAGGCACTGGGTGATAACCACTGCCCACAGCATGCCACAACCCAATAACGGCTCTCATCTCAGATCACTATCCAATAGCGCTCCTGCCATGAGTTCCCCGTCAGTGAGCACCCAGCTCTGCACAGTGAGAGATGGGCTCTCACTGTTATATTCGCTAGCCCCTTCTGAGCAGGGACGCAAGTGGAGGTGAACAGGGGCTCAGTGTGTGTGTAGTCTGGGCATGGCCCGTTAGCCCTGGATAGGACAATAGCAGAATCCCATTGCACTGTGTCAGACCTGTTCTCTTCTTCACAGGTGCTAATCTTGAACCCTGCTTTTCTCAAATACATCCATGACAAATGGACACAGCATCATGGGCGGTATCCATCCACTGGCTTCACAGCATTGCTCTTTGCCTTGCACACCTGTGATCAGGTAAATGTCCAAGTGGGTGGAGCCAATACCTATGGCCTGTGATGAGGACAAGAAAAGTTGGAGACAGATGTTAGCCAGATAATAGGCTCAGAGGAGTGGGGGAGAAGCTGCTAGGTTGAGCCGGCATGCTGAGCCCATAGATAGATAGCCAATTCACATACCATGGCTGATGCAGCTGGCTGCCCACCCCACCCCCACCACCCCCCAGCTTGGTGACCGCTGCCCCAAACTGCAGCATCGTACCTGGTCAGCTCAGCGTGGTATAGACGGTGAGGTTGGAAGAGCCCTCAGTAGGCCATCTAGTCCAACCCCCTGCTCAAATCAGGACCAACCGCCAACTAATCATCCCAGTCAGGGCTTTGTCAATCTAGGCCTTAAAAACATCTAGCGATGAAGAGTCCACTACCTCGCTAGGCAAACTGTTCCAGTACTTCACCACCTTCCTAGTGAAATAGTTTTTCCTAATATCCAACCTAGACCTCCACTTGAGACAATTGCTCCTCATTCTGTCATCTGCCATTACTGAGCACAGCCTCTCTCCATCCTCTTTGGAACCCCCCCCTTCAGGTAGTTGAGGCTGCTATCACAGCCCTCCCTCACTCGTCTCTTCTGCAGACTAAATAAGCCCAATTCCCTCAGCCTCTCAGAAAAATCACATGCCTCAGGCCGTAATCATTTTCATTGCCCTTCACTGGACTCTCTCCAATATGTCCTCATCCTTTCTGTAATGGGGAGCAGGGGCAAAACTGGACACAATAGTCCAGATGTGGCATCACCAGTGCCAAATAGAGGGGAAGAATCACTTCCCTTGATCTGCTGGCAGTTCTCCTACTAATGCAGCCCACTATGCCATTAGCCTTCTTCGCAACAAGGACACACTGTTGACTCATATCCAGCTTCTCATCCACTGTAATACCCAGGTCCTTTTCTGCAGAACTGCTGCTTAGCCAGGCAGTCTCTAGCTTTAGTAATGCATAGGATTCTTCTGTCCTAAGTACCTGGGCAGCTCACTGTGGTACTCAGGAAACTCATAATGGGTCAGAACAATGTTCCTCTAATCCAGTATCTTGTTTGTGACAGTGGCCAATACCAAGTGTTTCAGCAGAAATGAACAGAATAGGAAATCGGCAAGTGCGTCATTCACCGTTGTCCACTCCCAGCTTATAATAAACAGAAAAGGGATACCCAGAGCTTGGGGTTGCATCCCTGCCTATTCGAGACTTAGCCCAAAACCTGCCTAGGTCTTTGTTAACACTGTTATAATCTTGGACTTCACAACATCTCCTGGGAAGAAGTTCCACAGGTTGACTGTGCTTTGTGTGAAGAAATACTTCCGTTTGTTTGCTTTAAACCTGCTTCCTGATAATTTCATTGGGTGACCCTATTTTTTGCATTCTAATTTACTGTTGCCACACTGTCAAGATTTCATAAACCTCTAGCATATACAACCTTACACATGTCTTTTCCAAGCTGAAAAGGTCCAATCGTATTAATCGTGCATCACATGACAATTGTTCCATACCCCCCCTAATAGTTTTTGTTGTGCTTTTCTGAACCTTTTCCAATTTTAATGTATCTTTTTTTTTTAGAAGGGGGAGCAGCCTCTGTACAGGTGTAGACATACCATAGATTTGATATTTTTTCTGTCCCATAATATGATTCCCAATATTATGTTTGCTTTTTTGACTACTACTACACATAGAGTGGATGTTGTCAAAGAACTAGCTAGGGTGACTCTAAGATCTTTCTCCTGCGTGGTAATAGCAAATTGAGACCCCCCCCCCCCCCCCCAAATCATTTTATACGTATAGTTGGGATTACGGTTTCCAAGGTGTATTACTTTGCATTAATCAACTTTGAATTTCATCTGCCTGTTTGTTGCTTAATCATCCAGTTGTGCCTGATCCTTTTTTTGTAACACTTAACAGTCTACTTGGCACTTAATGCTCCTGTGTAGTTTTGTATTTTCTGCTAAATTCACCACCTCACTGTTTACACCTCTTTCCAGATCAGTTATGTATATGTTGAACAGTACTGGTCCCAGTACGGAGCCCTAGAGCAGTGGTTCCCCAACACGGTGCCCGCGGGCGCCATGGCATTTATGTGCGCCCGCTTAGTGACCAGGGCCGACACAAGCCATTCTTGCGCCCCGGGCCCCGGATGGCCAGCGCATGCACGGCCCCCGCCCTGGGAGCGCGGTGCATGCACAGTGCCGCCCCCCAGACATGCAGCGCATGCGCGGCCCCTCTGCCTTGCCCCCGGGTGCCCGGCAGCCCCAAAAGGTTGGGGACCACTGCCCTAGAGGATACCACTCGTTATCACTCAGCAATCTGAAAACTGGCCATTTCTTTCCACCCTCTGTTTCCTGTCTTTTAACCAGTTATAGATCCATTAGAGGTGCTTCTATTTCATCAGCCGCTCAGCATGGTGCAGGGCATCTCAGAATGGTGCCTGGGCAGGGTACCTGGCCTAGCACGGGGAACAGAATGCACCTGCTCTGTATTCACTCAATAGTGGCAGCTCCTGTCTGATGGAGCAGTGTTTCCATGCCACTCTGGTTTGGCTTGGTCAAGAGCTGCCAGTGTGTGCAGGTGGGTGCATCCACACATACCCAGGGCAGGATATTTAATTTTATGTGGGTTTTTTTTCCTATTTATTTTGCAATTGCAAAACTCTGGAGTTCTGCTGCCATCCCCTGCAGGTTGCAGTATTTGGCTTTGGTGCAGACAGCAGTGGGAACTGGCACCACTACTGGGAAGGAAACCGTTACGCAGGAGCCTTCCGCAGAACCGGCGTGCACAGTGCTGATTTCGAAATAACCCTCATCAAGAAACTGGCAACTGAAGGCAAAATCTTCTTCTACCACTAGGTAAAGGACCTGATCCAGGTCTCTTCAGCCTCCGCTGTCTCACACATCAGCCTAGAGGTGCATCACACTGCAGGGCTTAGAACATAAGAATGGCCGTACTGGATCAGACCAAAGGTCCATCTAGCTCAGTAGCCTGTCTGCCGCCAGTGGCCAGCGCCAGGTGCCCCAGAGGGGGTGGACCAAAGACACTGATCAAGCGATTTGTCTCCTGCCATCCATCGCCAGCCTCTGACAAACAGAGGCCAGGGACACCGTTTCTATCCCCTGGCTAATAGCCTTTTATGGACCTCACCTCCATGAAATTATCTTTCTCTTTAAACTCAGTTATAGTCCTAGCCTTCACAGCCTCCTCTGGCAAGGAGTTCCACAGGTTGACTACACGCTGTGTGAAGAAGAACTTTCTTTTATTAGTTTTAAACTGCTACCCATTAATTTCATTTGGTGTCCTCTAGTTCTTCTATTATGGGAACTAATAAATAACTCACGATGTAGGCGTACCATAGTTTTATACAGGGGCAGTAAGATATTCTGTCTTATTTTCTATCCCTTTCTTAATAATTCCTAACATCCTATTTGTCTTTTTGACTGCCACTGCACACTGCATGGAAGTTTTCAGAGAACTATCCACGATAACTCCAAGATCTCTTTCCTGATTTGTCGTGCCAAATTAGCGCCCATCATCCCGTACGTATAGTTGGGGTTATTTTTTCCAACGAGCATTACTTTACACTTATCCACATTAAATTTAATTTGCCATTTTGTTGCCCACTCAGTTTGGTGAGAGCTTTTTGAAGTTCTTCACAGTCTGCGTCTGTGTTGACTATCTTAAACAGTTTAGTATCATCCGCAAACTTTACCACCTCACTGCTTACCCCTTTCTCCAGATCATTTACGAATAAGTTGAACTGGATTGGTCTCAGGACTGACCCTTGGGGGACACCACTAGTTACCCCTCTCCATTCTGAAAATTTACCATTTATTCCTACCCTTTCTTTCCTGTCTTTTAACCAGTTCAAGGCTTAATTCAAAATAAGCTATGCAAATTGAGCTACGTCAAATGCATATCTTATTTCAAAATAGGGAGTGTCCACACTGCACTTATTTTGAAATACAGCACTCTTCCAACAAATTCCCTTATTCCTTGTACAATGGGGGTTACAGGAGTCGGAGTAAGAAGTCCTCCAGCTTGCCAGTATTGTGACACTATTTTGAAATAACTGCCTGCTATGTAGACACGGACTAAGTTACTTTGGAATAGCGCAAATTATTTCGAAATAGTGTTGCAGCGTAGACATACCGTAGGAAACAGCACTGCCTCTCATGGATGTATGACTATCCTGCATGTCCAATGGCACTGGGAACAAGACTATTCAGTGTTGCAGTGGCACCAATTTCTCCGCATAATGCCTCATTTCTTTCATTTTGCTAAACCAAGAGGAGACAGTGGGGGGGGGGGGGAGAGAGTGTTTCTCTAGCTGGGTAGCAAGCCTCTTTTCCCTCCCCCCTCGCTCCCTGCTATCGTCACTCAACCCCCAGCCCCCCGGAGGTTGGACAGGGTCAAACACCCTTTGGACAGCTGAGAAACAGCAGCTCAAGGACATGTCCTGTGACCCAGGAAGGCTGCAGCAGAGCAGGAGCGATGCAATGTGATGCTGCCAAGGACAACCGTGCAGTGCAGCACATTTAGGTTGCCTATGACCTGCTTGCTTGTTCCTTTGAATATGAACCAGCAAAAGGAAGCTGATGAGCCATTCTCTGGGGCATAGGGTTTTACTGAGAGCCCTAGGTCAGCTGTACGCGTAGCAAGTCACTAATAGCCAGCATGTAAGGCTGTGTCTAATCTTGTGCAAAAGCGACCACTTTTGCGCAAAAACTTGCTGCCTGTCTACACTGGCCACGAGTTCTTGCGCAAGGACACTGACATTCTAATGTATGAAATCAATGCTTCTTGCGCAAGAACTCTGATATTCCTGAGTGGGAGCAAGTCCTCTTGCGCAACTGTTCTTGCACAAGAGGCCAGTGTAGACAGGCAACATGAATTACTTGCGCAAGAAAGCCCTATGGTTAAAATGGCCATCAGAGCTTTCTTGAGCAAGAGAGTGTCTACGCTGGCATGGATGCTCTTGCGCAAAAGCACATGCCAGTGTAGACGCGCTCTTCTGGAAGAGTTTTTGCATAAGATCATGCCAGTGTAGACGTAGCCTAAGTGCTTTACAGACAGCCAGGAACTAGGGCTGTCGATTAATCACAGTTACCTATGAAATAAACTAAAAAAATTAATCATAACTAATTGCACAGGTAAACAACACAATACCAACTAACATTTAGTTACAGTTGTGGATGTTTTTCTACATTTTCAATATTGATTTCAATTATAACACAATACAGAGTGTACAGTGCTCACTTTATATTATCACAAATAAATGCACTGTAAAATGATAAACAAAAGTTAGTTAGTATTTTTCAGTTTAACTTCATACAAGTGCAGGAGTGCAAACTCATGAATGCACAACTGTACAAACTTTACTTTTTTTTTTTTTATTTGGTTACAAAACTGCACACAATGTAAAACTTTTGAGACTGACACTCCGTTCAGTCGTACTTCTTGTTCCACAGTTCACTAAGGCAAACAGATTTGGGAAGATACGGCTGTCTGCTTCTTATTTAAAGTAATATCAGGTGTTCAAATACCACTTTTATAGCCGGCATGCAAGGTATTTACTGCCAAATATGCTAAACACTGTATGCCCCTTCATGCTTTGGCCACCATTCCAGCAGCCAGATCTACCAGTAACCCTTCTGGTCACCAGCACTGTGACCTATATGGGTGGATAATATTTAAGGCCTTATAGATCCATACCTGAAATTACCATCTTAAAGCCTTGATGTGAAACCAGGTCCCCCGGAGGTGCCACCTCAGACAGGTTATTGGGGTAGGGGGAGAAGGTGGAGACAGACATAATTCCCTGTCTAGCATTTGGCTGTGTACTGCCTGCCTCAAAGTGATGTCTATTGAACCAAATGGCAATTAAGAGATTGCAAAATCTACGAGAAAGGAGTATCCAGGGAAAAACCACCAGTCATGGTCAGGGGAAAGGGGGGCTGCTTCCGACCAATGGACTTTTGGAATTTTTGAGGGTGCAGACACATTTTAAGCAGCACCATAAAATGATTTCATTTCAGAACTTGTATGGGGTGCACTGAAAATATTATTTCTTTTTTCACAGTGCAAACATTTGCAATAAAAAAATGTGACCCCTGTATACTTTCTATTCTGTGTTGTAACTGAAATTAATAGATTTGAAACTGTAGAAAAATATAATAAATTTCAGCTGGTATTTGCTTAGCAGTGTGAATAAAAAAAAAGTAGCAGATAATTGCAGGTTGTCTTGCAACTGTATGTTTTTTTTTAAATCATTCAAGAGCCCTAGTTCTAGGGTGCAAGGTATGCTTGTACATGCCAGCCATTTGACTCTTGTACTGCTATTTGCTATCAGGGTAATCTCTACTGTATGTTTAATTAAACTTTTGCTTGTTTACACAGTAAGCACATTCAAGTGCTGTGTGTTCAGCTGAGCAGGCACCTGAGACCTGCTCTGTACCTGTGTTGTGCATGCACACGTGTTGTTTCTTCGGACCCAGCGACTGTGACTACTTTATCAAATGTCCAGTAACAGGGGCTGGGTGTTCCAAGGGATGCTCAGAGACTGGCCTGTGCCTGTTAACCTGCAATGTGAAAGGATACCTGCTGAGGGTAAGAGAGGAGTGCCCTGCAGAGCCAAGGAGCTGACCTGATAATAGGCACAGACGAGGCACTCTCATACTAAGGGCAGGTGAGTGCCTATTGGTACAGCCCACAGTATCCCCAGGAAGAGCCACACACAACAAGCAGCTGTCACGTGGAGCTGCTGGTTTAATGAGGACCAGAGGACTGCTCCGGAGCATACATTTTAAGGCCAAAGGGGACCACTATGCTCATGTAGTCTGACCTCCCACAGTGCTCAGGCCAGAGAACTGCCCCAAAACAATTCCTGTTTGAATAGGAGCAGATAATTTTGAGAGAGAACATCCAATCTTGATTTAAAATGGCCCATGATGAAGAATCCACCACCACCTCAGTAAGCTGGTCCAGTGGCTCCTTCTTTGAGTAGATGCAGCCATGTATTATTTCACATGCGTGGCCCATAAACTGGCATCCAAGATTACTGTCTAGGGCCATAGCCATGTCTTGTGGTCAACTCCACGTCTTCACACTTACTGTGTCTGGAGTCAGACCTTGGCATAGGTGTTTCACCTCAGTCCCATCCCACTTGCTGAGCATTTGCCATACCCAGCTCAGAGTCCATGTTAATGTGGATAAGTGTAAAGTAATGCACATCGGGAAAAATAACCCCAACTATACGTACAGTATGATGGGGGCTAATTTGGCTATGACAAATCAGGAAAGAGATCTTGGAGTTATCGTGGACAGTTCTCTGAAAACTTCTACACAGTGTGCAGCGGCGGTCAAAAAGGTAAATAGGATGCTAGGAATTATTAAGAAAGGGATAGAAAATAAGACACAGAATATCTTACTGCCCCTGTCTAAAACTATGGTATGCCCACATCTTGAATACTGTGTACAGATGTGGTCTCCTCACCTCAAAAAAGATATTTTGGCCTTGGAAAGGGTTCAGAAAAGGGCAACTAAAATGATTAGGGGTTTGGAACGGGTCCCATATGAGGAGAGGTTAAAGCGACTGGGACTTTTCAGTTTAGAAAAGAGGAGACTGAGGGGATATGATAGAGGTATATAAAATCATGAGTATTGTGGAGGGCGGATAAAGAAAAGTTATTTATTAGTTCCTAAATAGAAGAACTAGAGGACACCAAATGAAATTAACGGGTAGGTTTAAAACTAATAAAAGAAAGTTCTTCTTCACACAGCGTGTAGTCAACCTGTGGAACTCCTTGCCAGAGGAGGCTGTGAAGGTTAGGACTATAACAGAGTTTAAAGAGAAGCTAGATAATTTCATGGAGGTTAGGTCCATAAAGGCTATTAGCCAGGAGATAAAATGGTGTCCTTGGCCTCTGTTTGTCAGAGGCTGGAGAGGGATGGCAGGAGACAAATCGCTTGATCACTGTCTTCGGTCCACCCTCTCTGGGGCACCTGGTGCTGGCCACTGTCGGTAGACAGGATACTGGGCTAGATGGACCTTTGGTCTGACCCAGTACGGCCGTTCTTATGTTATGTTCTTATGTTCCTTAGCTCAGAGAGACCCTCAGTGAGGTTGGAGCACTGTCCAATCCCCACATGAGGTGTCTGGTTTAGGAAGGTGAGGATGATTTAAACTTCACAGCTAAAATTTTTACATCTTATTTCAGTCTGAATTTGTCTAGCTTCAGCTTCAAGCCATGGGTCACTCCTTCCCATTGGTCTGAGAGAGGAAACAACTGAATTAAGAGTGCCATCACATTGGATCCAAGGTGCCTTAATGGTGCATTCCCATAGCTTGAACAGACCATATTATTTTAACTTAAATACTTGAGATTTCTTGGGCTGGCAACGTTTGGTTTAGGGATAATTCCCTGCAACATAGTCTACACTAAATTACTGCTATGTGCTTGCAAACGTAACTCCATCTTGATGTCCCCGGTTACAGTTACAGTTTGTCCCAGAGTTATGCCTGTACCCCTATTTAAATTTGCTTTTCAACTGTTCTTAATTTGGTATCATCTGCTAGCTTCTTTAACATGCAGTTTGGCCAATCACTAATATAAACAATCAGATCAGACCCAACGTGTCACCCTGCCTGCATACTTTGCCATTCATCATTAACTTTGTGCTCCTGCACATAGTTTTCAATTCATGAACCACTATTGGATCAAAGTCAATGAATACGTTTTAATAAATTAATTAAGTTACATTGAGTCACTCTACCAAATGCTTTACTAAAACCACAGATGATGTATTTATTACAAAAAGGTAAGGACATGGGGAGTGAAAATATGATCCAGTTAAAAAAGTTGAAATATTTTTAAAACAGCCAAGACCGATCTCTTATTAACACAGATCACTTTTCTTGCACTGAAAGAGCAGTTTTGAGCTGCCCTTACGCAAACATGTGGCTCTTGTGTGCTAGGCCTTACACTTTATTACCTGAGAGCTTCTGCAGGGAAAAACAAGAGGGGTCAGCCTATTCTGACAGATATCGGATATTGTATCCTGTGAACATATTTGTAAATATTCTGAACATAAAGGAAATAATGGGGGGCGGGGTGTTGTTTGATGGCAACTTCAATCCATTCAGCATCCCATGACAGGATGCTGCTCCTCCTGCAACAGCAATTCAACAGTGAAGGGTACGAAAGGCTGCCCTCAAGAGAGTCTGTGCAGCCTGACAAGATGGCTAATGAAAAATCCTCACAGGAACAAGGGTTGAGTTGTCCCATCCACAAATCAATGTTAAATAAAACATGATGAGATAATGATGGAAGGATGGGTGGGGCCATCCAGCAATCCCAGGTATCTTCTTTTTGCACACTCAGGGGGTCACTTGTGTCTTGAAGGATTTCTTTCTTCTCTGCATTCTTCATGGCTGCAGCAATTTCATATCTATGTTGTTTTTCCAAGCTCAATTTTCTTCTGAATGGCACGAGCAGAGTGATAGATCAAGGAGTCTATGAGGCCTGCCACTGAAAGAAGAAAAGAGAAGAATCAGCCCAGACATTCCACAATGCAGTGAAGAAAATGCCTTATCATGTGGGATAAGCATAGAAATCTTCCCCAGTTACAAAGTTCCAGCTCCACAGCACAGAGACTAGAACCCTAACAACCCTTTGGAAAAGTGTGGAGACCCTGACCTACAATGGAGACAAGATGTGATTATGCTTCTCAGAACAAAGAGCATCCTCAATAAGGGTATGTCTACACTAGCTTGTTAATTCGAGCTAGGTAGGCAAATCAGGCAACCGGAGTTGCAAATGAAGCCCGGGGATTTAAATATCTCGGGCTTTATTTGCATGTTCCCGTCCAGTCGCCATTTTGAAATTTCACTAGCCCGAAGTAACTGCCACGCAGCTACACGTGGCAGTGAAATGGTCATTCGAACTAAGGGCTTAGTTCGAATTAACTGTTACTCCTCATGGAATGAGGATGAGTTACTCCTCGTGGAATGAGGAGTAACAGTTAATTCGAACTAAGCCCTTAATTACCGTTTCACTGCTGCGTGTAGCCACGTGGCAGTTACTTCGGGGCTAGTGAAATTTCAAAACTCCGGTTGCAACTCCGGTTGCCTGATTTGCCTACCTCGCTCGAATTAACAAGCCAGTGTAGACATACCCTAAGACAGATACACATGCACTGAAGAATTAAAGAGCCAGGATTTCAAAGAATAAAAAAGAGACCTTTGACAGGTGGGCTCCTAGTACTGTGTGTTTCATTGTGCATATTTATTTTCAAGCATTTTTTCATATCCTCAAAAACCCAACCACCCTGTTTAAAACAAGATTGAGATCTGTTTACTAAAGGAATTGCTTCTGGAAAGCTTTTCCCTGAGTCAAGCAAATTTTCTAGACAAATATGACTCAAATGTAGTAACAACAGACATTCTGTAATATTTCTTTAACTCTGTTATTGTTTCAAATGGAAATTCTGTATAAAGTCAGCTTCTTTTCGTACTGCCACTTATGGGGGAATTAGACATTTTATACTTACACTGTGACCTGGATTTCTGTAAATAAATTAACTTTCATTCTAATGATTATAGCTTCAAATGGTGTGCAGTAGCTCTGGGAAGGTGACAAAAACCTTAATCTTTGCCCAAAGGAGCTTCAACCTACATTTCAGATATAGCATAAGCAGGGTGACAGGCTTGTACATTTTAGAAAAAAAATTGAACTAAAAGCTCTGATACCTGTAAATACTCCTCCAACAATGGCACAGACTCCTGTCAGGAAGTGTGTAAAGGGCCTGGGGAGAGGAAAGCAGGTTGAATAAACCCCCACAATTTCAGGCACCATGACGACAGATCAATACTTGAACACATCACTCGCAAGTTTTAAATATGGAGTTTAAACAAAAAAAAAAAGGAAGAGCTTGAAGGTGAAGAAAATGAAATCCCAAAATTCTATCAGTACAGGTCAGATTCTGCTACCACCATCATATATATAGTAGCCCAATGTCTGTGACTCTGTAGCACTGGCTGTTCCCCTCTGGGCAGCGCTGTTGCCTCCCACTGTGGCGCTCGGCTGACTTCTGCGCCGCTCAGCTGGGCCGCCACGCGGAAGCAAGCGGCCGTTTGGGTCCGTGCTCCCCATGCAGCCCCCGTGCTGCATAGGGAGCGCGGGGCCCAAATGGCCGCTTGCGCTGATTGCTTCCCCGCGGCAGCCCGGCTGAGTGGCGCAGAACCCCCCTAATATATGATTAACATGGAGACCATGGAAAAGTTCTGGTATCATAAAGCTAAGAAACAGTGCATAGTCTGCTTGTTTGAGGGTGTATATTTAACCAACAGTAATACATGTTTTTCTTTTATACGAGAAATAGGATCAGGAACTTATGTTCAATGCAGCTAAAATAGGACCCTCGGCTTTTCAGTTTGCTGAATTCTGGATGATTTTGTTTAATGAAGCCAGGCTTTAAAATCAGTGTTCCAATGAAAGGGGAACTCACAGTATTTCTGTTACAATTTACTTTTAATGGATGGAATACAATCTTCATGTTGCATTGATGTGATTGTGTTTGATATTAACCACCAAATATTAATATCTTTACTCTTTGCTGCTGTACTTTCAACACTGCATGCAAATATAAGGGACTCTGCTGAGAGATAGCACCACAAAAGCCCACTCCCCAAAACAGATAAACCATGCTGTATCCTGTGATCACATTTTTTTAATGATTTTAAACACAAAAGACATAACTCCTGGAAAGTTTATTTGATGGCAACTTTAATTCACCCATCCATCAAAACTATTTCATTACAACACAGATGCTGTGAATTCTCCAGAAAACTGATTTAAAAGCTTGGCTGAATTAAGCTAAACATCGACAGTGTTTTACTTAATGAATACTGGTTAGGAATAGTTGGTGTTACACTGTATACCTCCATATGCCATCCCCAAGATCGCTTCTTGTAATAAATTCATAGAAACCTTCCTGAAAACAGCTTGCGAACAGGAATTGCTAACAGGGAGTTTGGAGAGGGAGTTCTCCAGGTGAAAGAGGAGTAAAAACGGGACCCTTGTGGTAAGTGGCTGTCTGGAGTGTGTGTTTTGTGTGTGGGAGTTATTTGCTGTGTGCTGAGCTTGTGTTTATCTGGTTGGTTGGTTGGTTTGATTGTTTGTTTGCTTGAAGGAGCTTCTAAAGGTTTGAAATCTAGAAGCCTCTGTTAATTGGCTAAGCCTCAGTCAGGGGAGGGCTACCAGAGCTATATAAGCCTGTGACTCAGCGACCAGGAGCTTGCGAACAGGAATTGCTAACAGGGAGTTTGGAGAGGGAGTTTAGAGGTGGAGGTTAGAGGGCACTAGTGACTTCTGGCCTTCTTTAAAACATAACTCTTATCATAATCTATATTCCAGAGGTTTAAAAAGAATCCCAGTTTATACTTAAACTTGTTCATTAGAAAAATGGAGACAGAAGCCCAGCAGCAGAGTGGGGCTATCCTGTTTATTGCGAGTGTAACATGTATGATTACCTGCCCTGTGGGCGGGTGGCGATGTGTGCACCCGTTGCAAGGAGCTCCTGACCCTCAGAGACCGAGTTCGGGCTTTGGAGGCCAGGGTGGCTGAACTGGAGGAGCTAAGGGAGGTAGAGAGATTTGTGGATGAGACTTTCTGGGACACTGTAGTACTGTCCCACCTCCGGTCTGAGAGCCCCAGTGCTCTTAAGGAGGATGAAAGTCTCAAGGAACAGAGCATTCAATGGGAGCAGAGGAAACCATCCCGTAGTTGGGACCCTCCTCCCAGAGGATGTTGCGGTATCCTCTCGCACTGAGGATACCTCTGAGGGGAGGAATGCCAGCTCGGAAGAGGCAGGTGTTAGTAGTGGGTGATTCGATCGTTAGAAACATAGATAGTTGGGTTTGTGATGACCGGAGAACCGTATGGTCACTTGCCTGCCTGGTGCGAAGGTTGCGGATCTCTCGAGGCATCTAGATAGACTTATGTGTAGTGCTGGGGAGGAGCCGGTGGTCGTGGTACATGTAGGTACCAATGACGTAGGGAAGGGTAGGAGAGATGTCCTGGAGGCCAAATTTAGGCTGCTAGGAAAGAGACTGAAATCCAGGACCTCTATGGTGGCGTTATCGGAAATGCTTCCAGTTCCACGCGCAGGGCCAGGTAGGCAGGCAGAGATTCAGAATCTCAATGCGTGGATGAGACGATGGTGTAGGGAAGAGGGGTTTGGATTTATTAGGAACTGGGGACACTTTTGGGAGAGGGGAGCCTATACAGGAAGGATGGGCTCCACCTAAACCAGAGTGGAACCAGACTGCTGGCACTAAACATTAAAAAGGCCATAGAGCAGTTTTTAAACTGAGAGATGGGGAAAGCCGATTGGTGTGGAGATGCACGTAAATCGGAGGAGACTTCTCTTAGAGGAGAATCCATTGATAGAGATTCTCTAAGCTGTAGTCAGAAAGAGAGGAGGGAGAGGGCAAACCATGGGCCAGAGCAGACAAACAACCGCGTACAAAGGAATCCAATGCATCAGGAAGGGCAGACAAATAAGCAGTGGCAAATTTTTAAAGTGCTTCTACACAAATGCTAGAGTCTGACTAATAAGATGGGTGAACTAGAGTACCTAGTATTAAATGAGGAGATTGACATAATAGGCATCACTGAAACCTGGTGGAATGAGGAAAATCTGTAGGACACAATCATACCGGGATATAAAATATATCGAAAGGATAGAGCAGGCCGGGTGGGTGGCGGAGTGGCACTGTATGTGAAAGATAATGTAGAATCAAATGAAATAAAAATATTAAATGAATCAACATGTTCAATAGAATCGCTATGGATAGTAATTCCATGCTCCAAAAATAAGAAATTAGCAGTAGGGATATATTACCGACCACCTGACCAGGACAGGGATACTGACATTGAAATGCTGAGGGAGATTAGAGAGGCTACCAAAATAAAGAACTCTATAATAATGGGGATTTTAATTACCCCCATATTGACTGGATGCATGTCACCTCAGGAAGAGAAGCGGAGATAAAATTTCTCAATGGCTTAAATGACTGCTTCTTGGAGCAGCTAGTGCAGGAACCCACAAGGAGAGGCAATTCTCGATTTAGTCCTGAGTGGAGCGCAGGATCAGGTCAGGAAATAACCGTTACAGGACCGCTTGGGAATAGTGACCATAATATAATAACATTCAACATTCCTGTGGTGGGAAGAACACCTCAGCAGACCAGCACCCTGGCATTTAATTTCAAAAAGGGAATTACACAAAAATGAGGAGGTTAGTTAAACAGAAATTAAAAGGCACAGTGACTAGAGCCAAATCCCTGCAAGCTGCATGGAAACTTTTAAAGACACCATAATAGAGGCCCAACTTAAATGTATACCCCAAATTAAAAACATAGCAAGAGACCTAAAAAGAGTCACTGGCTTAACCACCATGTAAAAGAAGCAGTGAGGGACAAAAGGCATCTTTTAAGAAGTGGAAGTCAATCCTAGTGAGATAAATAGAAAGGAACATAAACACTGTCAAATCAAGTGTAAAATGTAATAAGAAAAGCAAAAAGATTTTGAGGAACAGCTAGCCAAAAACTCAAAAGAAATAACAAAATGTTTTTAAGTACATTAGAAGCAGGAAGCCTGCTAAAAACCTGTGGGTCCCCTAGGCGATCGAACTATAAAGGCGCAATCAAGGGCGATAAAGCCATTGCGGAGAAACTAAATGATTTCTTTGCTTCAGTCTTCACGGCTGAGGATGTTGGGAGATTCCCAAATCTGCACCGTCCTTTGTGGGTAATGAATCTGAGGAACTGTCCCGGATTGAAGTGTCATTAGAGGAGGTTTTGGAACAAATAGAAAAACTTAATGTTAACAAATCTCCGGGACGGATGGCATTCATCAAGGGTTCTAAAAGAACTCAAATGGGAAATTGCTGAACTATTATCTGTGGTTTGTAACCTATCCCTTAAATCGGCTTCCGTACCTAATGACTGGAAGGTAGCCAGTGACACCAATATTTAAAAAGGGCTCTAGAGGCGATCCGGGCAATTACAGACCGGTAAGTCTAACTTCGTACCTGGCAAATTAGTCGAAACAATAGTAAAGAATAAAATTGTGAAGCATGTAGAAGAACATAATTTGTTGGACAAAAGTCAACATGGGTTCTGTAAAGGGAAATCCTGTCTTACTAATCTATTAGAGTTCTTTGAAGGGGTTAACAAACATGCGGACAAGGGGATCCAGTAGATATAGTATACTTAGATTTCCAGAAAGCCTTTGACAAGGTCCCTCACCAAAGGCTCTTATGTAAATTACATGGCCATGGGATAAGAGGAAGGTCCTTTCTTGGATTGAGAACTGGTTAAAAGACAGGAAACAAAGGGTAGGAATAAATGGTAAATTTTCAGAATGGAGAGGGTAACTAGTGGTGTCCCCAAGGGTCAGTCCTAGGACCAATCCTGTTCAACTTATTCATAAATGATCTGGAGAAGGGGTAAGCAGTGAGGTGGTAAAGTTTGCGGATGATACCAAACTGTTTAGGATAGTCAAGACAGAAGCAGACTGTAAAGGACTCCAAGAAGATCTCACCAAACTGAGTGATTGGGCAACAAAATGGCAAATGAAATTTAATGTGGATAAGTGTAAAGTAATGCACATTGGGAAAAATAACCCCAACTATACGTACAGTATGATGGGGGCTAATTTAGCTACGACAAATCAGGAAAGAGATCTTGGAGTTATCGTGGACAGTTCTCTGAAAACTTCCACACAGTGTGCAGCGTGGTCAAAAGGCAAATAGGATGCTAGGTATTATTAAGAAAGGGATAGAAAATAAGACCGGAATATCTTACTGCCCTGTATAAAACTATGGTACGCCCACATCTTGAATACTGTGTACAGATGTGGTCTCCTCACCTCAAAAGATATTTTGGCCTTGGAAAGGGTTCAGAAAAGGGCAACTAAAATGATTAGGGGTTTGGAACGGGTCCCATATGAGGAGAGGTTAAAGCGACTGGGACTTTTCAGTTTAGAAAAGAGGAGACTGAGGGGATATGATAGAGGTGTATAAAATCATGAGTGGTGTGGAGAGGGCGGATAAAGAAAAGTTATTTATTAGTTCCTAAATAGAAGAACTAGAGGACACCAAATGAAATTAATGGGTAGCAGGTTTAAAACTAATAAAAGAAAGTTCTTCTTCACACAGCGTGTAGTCAGCATGTGGAACTCCTTGCCAGAGGAGGCTGTGAAGGCTAGGACTATAACAGAGTTTAAAGAGAAGCTAGATAATTTCATGGAGGTTAGGTCCATAAAGGCTATTAGCCAGGGGATAAAATGGTGTCCTTGGCCTCTGTTTGACAGAGGCTGGAGAGGGATGGCAGGAGACAAAGCGCTTGATCATTGTCTTCGGTCCACCCCCTCTGGGGCACCTGGTGCTGGCCACTGTCGGCAGACAGGATACTGGGCTAGATGGACCTTTGGTCTGACCCGCTACGGCCGTTCTTATGTTCTTATGTTCTTATCATAAAGCACACATTGCTTATACACTGCATGTTACCATCACTACAGGCTCTATTATAAAATGTTGGGGAATCTGGAGAGGTTCAGGTTGCACAAGAACTGGCCTCACAGACATCTTCCAAGTAAGGTGAATGAGGCAATTAGAAACATGCCCTTACCTGTGTTTCTCTGTCAGTTTCACCATCATGGGAGAAAGTTCATAGAGCACAAATACACCAGGGAGGCCCTGATCTCCTATTAGCCCGTTGGCTATTTTCTCATGTCGGGTAACTGAAAACTGGTTAGTCCTCACCACCTGCCAGGAGACAAATGGGAGAAATCTTATTTCATTAATAAAGTAACAAAAAGACTGAATGGTGTGGACTGTACTTTGGAGTCCCTGCTGAAGGCCACCCTGTCCCTAGAGCATACCAGAAGGGATACTCCCAGTACTAACCCTTTTTTCGCTAAAGACGATACCCTGACAGATTCTACAGAACTGAGAGTTGGGAACAAGAAGCACAAGCCCCCAAGTGCTTTGCAATTTTTGGTCCCTTATGGTGGTGATAATGGGTAGGAACTAGTTCCATCCCCATCATCTTTGGAACCTTGCTGTTAATTCTTTCTTTAGGGCTGCCTGCAGGAGCTGGGCCATTCCAGCCACTATTGCAGCACTTCTCAACCCCTCAGCTTCTCCTGCTCAGTGTATTTTTCCCCTAACATTCCTCTCTGCCTTCCAGTCTTTGGAATTTTTATTCTGGTGACCCTCTGGTTCCCCGGCTGCTAGCAGTTCCTCTGGTCTTTGCAGGCCATGGAGAAAAGACAGTTACCTGTTCCATAACTGGTGTTCTTTGAGATGTGTCACCCATGTCCATTCAACATAGGTGTGCATGTCTGCCACATGCACTGGTGCCAGAAGCATTTCCCTAAGCAGTACCTGTAGGGGTCGGGGTCTCATCACCCCGTGGAGTGGCATACATATACCAAGCTCCCCTGGCTTCAAAGCCTACACTGCATGCTTCAGGCTTATGCCAGTCAGCAATCTGCATGCTGTCTATGTTGCCTGGGAGAAGGAGGACAAGTTTTGGACAAGTGTCGTATCTGCAGGTCCTTCTGTCCCAGAACGATTAAAGAAAGGGGCATTTGGCTCCAGGTGCTACTAATGGAGTTTGCGCTTGCTGCACAAGACCAGAGGTAGGACTTGGCACCGAACACTGGTGTGCAGAGCACTGCTGGTATCGACGGCTCAGCACCGTTGGCCACCTGCGGCCCTGGTGAAACATTCGAGCAAGCCAGACAGAGACAAGTCCCCTCTGTCACGTTGCTGGATTTTAGGGGATTTGTGGGTAAGATCTGGAGTGTAAATTGATTGGGACCTGTGGCTAGTTTCTTGGGACCGGAAGAACCCGTTCGGGGTAGGTGAGATTGGGTTCTAAAACCCCTCACCTGTGTGTTAGGCCCAGGGCTGATTGGGGTACTGATAGAGCTGGGGTGTCAGAGGGGTTTTGCTCGTGAGGCTTCTGGCTGGCCAGATCGGCAGCTGAAGCGCTCGGTGTGACTGGTTTGTGGCCTATTTGGGAAGGGCCTCCAGTCAGGGGCTGTACGGAGACCAAGTATGAGCAATTCGCCCTGAGCGGATGCCCTCAGCTGTGCCCAGACCCGGCCTGGTCCATCACACCCTCATAAAGACTTGTTTGGAAGAAAACTTTATTCTTTGTCCAGTTTTCAGCTGAGAATGGCGAACCACCAGGCGCTGTTCACCCGCTATGAAGTCAATACGTGGCAGGCGTTGGTCAAGTACAAATCCTCCCTACAGTATGGGCCATGCAGGGAATGTAAGGCCCTGGTGAAGGAAGGATCTTCAGTGGCAGTGGCAAAGCTGCAGGGGGCTTTGGATGCAGTGGACTCAGCAGCTCATTCCATGGCATCGGCCATCTCCACGTAGCGTGCACAGTCTGGCTCCTCCTTTCAGAACTTTCTTTGGAGGCATAGAACTCCATTCAGGACCCTAACTCCTCATTTTTTGAGGAGAAACATTAGTTCGAACCAAGGGGTTTGGTTTGAACTAACGCGTCCCGGCGCGCACTTCCCGATTTGATTCAGCTGTGATTTGAACTAGCGTGCCGGCCAGATCTTGCTAATGAAGAGCAGGTTATTTAAATCCCCGCTTCATTAGCAATTTTGAATGCCTGCATTTGCATCCCTAGTCCGAACTAGGGTGCAAGTGTAGACATACCCTTAGTGTACACCAAAGGTCTCGGTTCAAACAATGGTGATGTGTTTCATGCAAGGTCACATTTTTGCTTTAAAAGGGGCACTTTAGAGCAGGTGCACAGACGTCTCAGGGGAGCATTGGGACACACTCAGTCTGGAGGCAGGCAGCCATGGTAAGGGGAAAGCCAGGCCACAAGCCTGCAGGTGGGAGGGGTGTGGTGGCAGAGGGTGGCTTCCCACTGTGTACACCACACGCGGCTTCTCAGGACAGTGCAACTTTCCCAGCCAGTCTGGGAGCCTGCAGGCAGTGGTGGTAGGGGAGGGGAAGTGAGAAGGGGTAGGCTGGCTTTCTGATGTGTCTTGCACATGCTGGGTCCAACACTTGGACTGCCACCAAGGCAGAGAAGTTGTCCATTTCCCAAATGTGGTGCAAGAGGCCTGCTTCTGCTGGGATCTTGGCATCCTTAGGCTGCATGCCATGAAAACAGAGAATTGTAGCATAGTGGCCCTTCAATGGAGAGGTGTGGGAGTCCTTTAGCCCATGCAGCTTAGTGTCCGTGTGTTCTGTAAACTGGGTATCCATGTTGAAGGGTGGGTTGGCAAGGTTCTGGCTGGTGGCCTGTTCCAGGCAGGTCATCACACACTCCCATCACAGACGTCAGGGTGGAGAACATTATCTCGTACTGGTGTGTGAGCTGCTCCCCAGTGGCCTTCCTCTCCTCCCGCTCAGCCCTTCTCTCCTCACATGCAGTGACCCGGTCCTGCTGTTCTGCCTGGATCTCCTGCACAAGGAAGTGCAAACAATCCATTTGCACTGTGAAGATTTCATCCTGGGTGCGTTTTTGCCTATGGATGAGAACCAGGCGGGCAGATGCAGTAGGAGGTATAGGATATACCCATCTGGCCCAGTAGTAAGGAAAAGTTACAAGGGCAGACATCACATGACATACTTTGTGTGATGCCTACCCCTAATCTCTTAGGGTATGTCTACACTTTGAGAAAGTAGAATGAACCAAAGTAAGGCCGTGTGTGCCTACGTGTAGCAAGAGCAGGAAGAAGGCTATTAGGCAATGAACAAAGGCTCCATTTAAGGTTGCAGTGAGACATTAACAGGTGATTGGTGAGACTTAATAAGGAAATAGGGTACGTGACTGGCCCCAGGTAATCTTGTTAGTTTCACTCTCTTTGTTTTGTGCTCTTTTTAACTGTATAAATGAGATAGCCCGGATGTTGCTAGAGAGACTCACTCTCCTGTCTGTATTGGCGAAGCGCTTTGCTAATAAACAGAGTGGTCAGCTAAACTGTGAGTCCCGAGTCTAACTTTGACAATTTGGAGGTTCCACTGAGATGGCAACCGTCTTCACTGGGGCCGTGTAATTCCTGACCGTCGTGGTAGCCGGCACCCGGGAGTTTGGCCCGAACGGTCCTCTGCTGGAATGGGAAGTGCGCGACCGCAGCGAAGTCTACGCCATCGAACCTGTTGGTTCTCACTCTGTTCTGGTGAATCCCGGGATCTGGAATCTGGTCAGGTAATTACCTCTGGTATTCTGGTATTTGGTCTGGACCGAGGACTGTCTTGTCTCTGTGTCTATCCGTCTTCCCTGTGGTGTGAGTGAGTCTGGGAGCCGTCCCTGTCCGGGGACTGGCCGACCAAGGGGCTCCTGTCCCCGCGGTCTGTGTGATTCGAATCTGCACAATCGCAGCCGCACCGTGCCTTGGATAAAATCCTTGGAGTGAACGCAAGGGCGACTGAGGCAGTAGCCTGTGGGCTTCTTTTGTGTGTTGCACTGGGCACCACTCTGACGTACCCGATTTTCCTTCTTGTGTGAGTGGTGTGTGTTAAGTCCTCCTGTATGGGAAATCAGACATCTAAGTCGGGGCAGTTCCCTAAGGGGACGCCGGCTCAGTTTATGTATTTTAGAAAGGGTCCGGACTCCTGTAAATTTCTGGAAAGATGGACTAGGTTAACTAAAGAGGATCCCAAAACGCAGTGGCCACTGTTAGGATCATGGGACAAAGACCGAGTGGACGTCTTAAAAGACAAACTCGGTCAAA
Source organism: Rafetus swinhoei (assembly GCA_019425775.1). Taxonomy (NCBI): domain Eukaryota; kingdom Metazoa; phylum Chordata; order Testudines; family Trionychidae; genus Rafetus; species Rafetus swinhoei. The sequence goes on from CM033426.1 coordinate 36,836,230, forward strand.
GGGGGAGGTTGACTGTTTCATGCAGTGGTGGGAAGAGGCAAATCGTAGATGGACTGAATCAAAACTCGCCTCCCTTAAAAATTCTAATGATAAACTAAAAGCCCAATTGGATGCAACCTCTCCCGTCACCGGTCCAAGTGCTCCCTTATACCCTGTTTTGCATAGTGATCTGGATTGAACCCAACCCCCTCCGTATTCTCACCCCATTGAGAAGGCAGGTGAAGGAGGACCTTCATTAATTTCCAATAACGAAGACGAGGAAAATACCCTCATTGGCCTTGCAGCCCTGCAAAATGTTCAAGGTTCCCCAACTCCATGTCCTACCCATATGCAATCTCCTCCTCCTGCTGTTCAGGCACCCTTGCTGGTCCTTCAAGCGGAGGGAAGGGGAGCTGGTCCCTTTTGGAGTTATAAGCCCTGGACTCGTGCAGAACTTTTGGCAATAATTAAAGGTTTCCCTGAGCCACAGGAAAATCCTGCTAAGTTCGCTGAAGAATTTTCACTGGTCTACGAACCCTCTGAGACTGACCTCCTCCAATTGTGTAAACTGTTAGTCTCTACCAGCCAGTACGATAAATGGCTGACTGCAGCAAATTGGCCGGCTGCGGACTGCCATTCGACCATGAAAGATACTGGTCCAGACGCCGCATATAGAGACCACTGTAGAGAAATTTGGAAAAATCTATTCAACGCCATTCCCCAAGTGTGGACCCCAAAAAACGAACTGGGCAGCCATACATTGTTGTAAACAGAAACAAGGGGAAAGTCCGGGAGAGTACCGGGCACGACTGACCGATGTTTTCAAACAGCATTTGGGAATACAGCAGTCCGATGAAAATGGATAGGGCGCCCTGGCGCGTGCGTTTGTTAATGGTCTCCTCCCTGCTATTGGCAGCATGTTAAAACGAATTAGTGTTGGTTGGGAAACTGAGACCATGGATAAATTACAGACGGTGGCAGAGCATTGCCAGCGTACTCTTAAAGGGAAGGAGGAACAATCCTTACAGAAGTTGATGGCCCTCCAGATACAGCATTTCTTGGGCAAGGGAGGGCAATACAGGGGCCGCGGGGGTTTCCAAGGAAGGGGATGAGGTCGGGGAAGAGGCCGTGGGACTGGGTTTTTGGGATTTGGAGGTGTTTGTAATTATTGTAAACTACCTGGGCACTGGAAAAACGAGTGTCCGAGCCAACCTAATGGCCCCGTGAGCGATCAATAAGGCTACATGCCACCTGCCGGTCCCCAACCATATTTTGCTCCCCGGCAATGACAGGATCTAGGGGAACCTCAGGAAATTCTAGCTCCCTTGTTACCACTCTCTCCTACGGGTGAATGCGTCCTGTCAATGACCTTTCACTTCCTTTCCTTGTCAACAAGAGAGCCTCACTTTCTGCAGTCCGTACTGCCGATTTGCCTGTGGTTCCCCAATCCAGAAAAACTGTATCCGCTGTAGGTATCATGGGGGTGCCAACTCCCTATCCCCTCTCTGAACCTCTGCCTGTTCAAGTTGGCCCCCTCTCAGCTGATCATGCATTTCTGTTGTCTGATTCCACTCCTGTTAACCTGTTGGGTCGTGATTTACTATGCAAGCTCGGCTGCACCATCTACTGTTCTCCAGATGGTGTGTATCTGCAAATTCCTCAGTCCTCTCTGTTTGACTCTGCCACTTCTCTGTTATCTTAATCCTCCCTCTCAACCCCGGCTCCTCTCTGTCCGCTAATTCCGTCTCTCGAACCTCTGCTTTCTCAAGTACCTTCTTGTGGCCAACTCATCCATCCGAGGTTGGCCACCTAAATACTGACCCTATCTGTATTACTGTTGACCCTTCCAAACCTTTACCCCGCCTGTTGCAATATCCCTTGAACCCTGAGGCGGAAGCCGGTATTGCTCCAGTCGTATTTGTCCTGCAGCAGCAAGGCATTATTGTCCCCTGCATCTGTCCCTGTAATACCCCTATCCTTCCAGTTCGAAAAACTGATGGGAAATCATGGCGCTTTGTTCAAGATCTTCACGCCATTAACCGCGTTGTTATACCCACCTTTCCTGTTGTCCCTAACCCAGCAACTGTTTTGGCTTCTATCCCACCAGATGCAACTCACTTTACTGTTGTTGATCTGTGCTCTGGTTTCTTTTCTGTCCCGGTTCACCCTGACTCCCAGTATCTTTTTTGCCTTCACCTACAAGGGGCAGCAGTATACATGGACCACGTTCCCACAGGGGTATACTGAAAGCCCATCTTACTTTTCCCAAGCATTAGCCCGAGACCTCGCTGACCTTATCTTCCCTTCCGGGTCCACATTGGTCCAATATGTAGATGATCTACTCCTTTGTTCCCCTTCGTTACCTGCCTCAGAAACCAATTATTTAGTACTCCTTACTGCCCTAGCAAAGAAGGGCCACAAGGCTTCTCACTCTAAGCTACAGCTCTGTCAACCCTCTGTCACGTACTTTGGCTTTCTCCTTTCTCATGGTTCCCATACTCTTTCTCCTGCCCGCGTCTAAGCTATCCTTAGCTTTCCTCGACCACGCTCTCCACGCCAGGTTCGAAAGTTTTGGGGCATAGCTGGGTTTTGCAGGCAATGGATTTCCCAATATGCTTCTCTCGCTAAGCCACTCCTGGAACTCACTCGTTTTTCTGTGCCTGACCCCATGCCTTGGCCCCTAGAAGCCGACTCAGCCTTTGTGTCCCTCAAACAAAGTCTGGCTTCTGCCCCCGCCCTAGAGTTACCTCACTACTCAAAGCCTTTTACCCTTTTCTGCCACGAACAATCTGGTTGTGCACTTGGAGTTCTTACTCAGGTGCACGGAGACAAAAACCGCCCAGTGGCTTATTTCTCTGCCACTTTGGATCCTGTTGCCCAAGGCTTACCCCCCTGCTTGCGCGCTGTGGCTGCCGCAGCACGCCTAGTCGTAATGTCCAAATCCCTTGTCCTCCGTTCCCCTCTTACTCTCATGGTCCCCCACTCTGTGGAAACTCTTCTGCTTCAACATAACACAGCCCACCTTTCCTTCGCTCGCCTCACTAGGTACGAACTTTTACTGTTGTCAGCCTCACATATTACTGTAAAGCGTTGTTCTCAGTTAAACCCTGCCACTCTCCTTTCTTTGTCTGATGATGGCGAACCCCATGACTGCCTTGCGACTGTTTCCGCTGTCACTGTCCCGCGCCCCGACCTTTCTGATGTCCCTCTCCCTAATTCTGACCTTGTTTTGTTTACTGATGGTTCCTGTTTTCGAGACGACCAAGGTCGTCTCCTTGCGGGATACTGTTGTGTCTCTCTCAAACTCTAGAAGCTGCACCTCTACCGTCTGTTACCTCAGCGCAGGTCGCTGAATTAATTGCCCTCACCCGTGCTTGCTTTTTGGCTGAGAGGCGCTCCACCACCATTTATACTGATTCCCGATATGCTTTTGGGGTTGTCCATGATTTCGGCACCCTCTGGCAAACTCGGGGTTTTCTTACCTCTCACGGTACCCCTATTAAAAATGGTCCCTATATCGCTGCTCTCCTGTGTGCAGTTTTACTTCCGTCTGTCCTAGCTATTGTTAAGTGTCCTGGCCACTCGACAGCTGATACTGACGTTGCTAAGGGTAATGCCTTGGCTGACGCTTCTGCTAAGCGTGCTGCCGCCATAGAACCTTCCCCACATGCGTTCCTAGGTTCTCTTTCTGTTTCTATACCACCGCCGTCCCTCTCAGATCTCGCCCTACTCCAAGACTCTGCCCCAGAAGTCTGAGGAAGTGGATCTGGCCCACGAAAGCTCATCACCTAATAAACCATCTTGTTAGTCTTTAAAGTGCTACATAGTTCTGTCTTTTTTTTCCTGTTACTGCTTAGGTAATGGATAATCAGAAGGAAAAGCAAACAAGTGCTCTGCAGCAAGAACTCCACCAATCACAGTTTGAAATGGCTCCACACATTCAAAGAGAAGAGAGACCTTAAAACAAAATTAATAAAGTACAGGAAGCATATATACATGCAAGTGTTTCTGGAATTGGGCCTGCAGAAAGAGACCTGTTGATTCAATTGTGTATACAGAGACAAAAACTGGTGCTTACCTCACCATCAACTTTCATATAGACGGTAGGGACCACTTTGACGAAGTACTGGAACATCATGGAAGCTAGTAGCAGAAGACAAAGAGCCATTGTGAATAATCAGAAAAGACACTGATGGTGTTCATACTGAAATTTAGTGACATTTATTAGTATCTTTCTTTTAAATGCTAATGTAGATACTTTCCACGGCCACTACAGATAGCAGAAGAAACAGCCACATCATTATGAACTACCTAGATGTGTTACAGGCCAGGAGAACTCTGACTAGCTATAGTATATGTGGAATAACCACAGAACACAAAATAGACACAACAAAGCATTGCCAAATCATGCTGTACAGACATGTTGCATGGCCATGACATACTTCTTAGCTATCGTTGAGGGTGGTAGTAGAAACATGAAGCTAAGTTAAAATATGCTGATCTCTAAATTCTTAGAAACTTGCCTACCTGAGAGGGACTTCTCTCCTTGTGACATCATTGCTTAATCTAGAGGCCCCTTAGTTTAGCCAGATGGGTGTACTGGGAGGACATTTTCCACAGAGGATACTGGCCACGGAACTCCTCCTATATGCCATGCTCACTCTTTTTCCCAGGCATTTAGGGTGAGGGGTAGATTGAAAGATCTAAGAAGAGCATATATCTCTCTGAGGCAACGGTAAGCTGAGCTGAATCTCTAAAGGGTGAAGGAACTAATGCACATATTTCTTTTAATTGTTTACAGGGAATATTTTAATTTTGGTGAAAGGCACCTAGAGCAAAGGATTGGGGCTTGAAATACAATCCAAATAAATCTGTACCCCCATGCCACAGAGTGTGCTCTGTTGCCACAGAGGATTCCCAAGGGACCTTGCCCTCTCAGGGAGGCTAGAGTTAGTTTAGAAAACTTTTTCATCATTGGGGATGAAACTTTCCAAGCTTTGTCTCAAAAAGTGAATGGCCAAATTCACAGAATACTAGAACTAGAAGGGACCTCGAGAGGAAATCATGTCCAGTCCCCTGCCCTCACGGCAGTACCAAGCACTGTCTAGACCATCCCTGATATGTCTATCCAACCTAGTAATAAATTCTGGAGGCAGCTATTCTGAAAGGAAGATGGAAAGAGCATGGGATGTTTCCTGTCATCCCTAGAGTTTTTAGTCACATGCTCCATCAAACTTCCTATGGCTCATGGTGGGTTATAACTGAGAATTTCTCCTTCAGCAAGAGCTGAAGAATTAATATTCTATTACAGAGAATTCCATGAAGAATTGCCCTCTTTTAAAATGACTGCCATATCCCATTGTTTTGGATAAGACTAAAGCTACACATTGCCCTCAGGTAACCATTTTGAAAATGAAGCTTCGGGGGTAGCCGAGTTAGTCTGTTACAGAAAAAAAAATGGTCTGGTAGCACTTTATAGACTAACAAAACATGTAGATAGTATCTTGAGCTTTCGTGAGCACAGCCCACTTCTTCAGATGACCAGAGTTATGAGTTTGGGATGTGTACACTAGAAATAAAAAGGAGAAGGGAAGGGGAGGAGAGAGGGGGGTGGAAGACAGAGCATCAGTAAGTATCTGAAGATTGGATAGTTAAACTGAAGCAAATAAAAATCAAAGTCAATAGACAGACTCCCTGTCAGGAAGGATACAACACAGAGAGCTGTTTGCACCTTCAATGGTTGTTAAATTGGTAGTGTCCCAACCAACTTTCATCACAATTGAGTCCATTAGCATGTGAATTGAATTTGCAGATGAACTCTAATTCTATAGGTAACAACAAGAGGAGTTCTGTTATTTTCTCTTTTGGGTCTGTCTTGAAGTAGTTCATGTCTGGGTACATTTTTGGCTCTGTAAATTTGTTTTTTCACTTCTCCAGGTGGGTATTTCAGTTTTAGGAATGCTCTGTGAAGATCCTGTAGGTGATTGTCTCTGTCTGTGGGGTCAGAGCAAATCTGGTTTTATCTTAGGGCTTGGCTGTATACAATAGATTGGGAAATGTGTCTGGGATGGAAGCTGGAGGCATGAAGGTAAGTGTAGCGGTCGGTGGGTTTCCAATATAGGGTGGTGGAAATTTGTCCATTATTTAACTGTACAGTAGTGTCCAGGAAGTGGATTTCTCGTGTGGACTGGTCCAGGCTGAGGTTGATAGTGGAGTGGAAGTTGTTGAAATCTTTGTGGAATTCTTCAAGAGTCTCTTTTCTGTGGGTCCATATGATGAAGATGTCATCAATGTAGTGTAAGTAAAGTAGGGATGTTAGGGGGCGAGAGCTGAGGAAAAGTTGTTCAAGGTCAGCCATAAAGATGTTGACATATCGTGGTGCTATGCGAGTCCCCATGGCTGTGCCGCTGACTTGGAGATATTTCCCAGACACATTTCCCAATCTATTGTATACAGCCAAGCCCTAAGATACAACTGGATTTGTTCTGACCCCACAGACAGAGACAATCACCTACAGGATCTTTACAGAGCATTCCTAAAACTGAAATACCCACCTGGAGAAGTGAAAAAACAAATTGACAGAGCCAAAAAGGTACCCAGACATGAACTACTTTAAGACAGACCCAAAAGAGAAAATAACAGAACTCCTCTTGTTGTTACCTATAGTCCACAACTCAGACCCCTCCAGCGCATTTTACACAATCTACAACCCATCTTGGAAAATGATCCCCTCACTCTCAGAGGCCTTTGGAGAAAAGCCTATTCTTGCTTCCAGACAACCCCCAAACCTGAAACGAATTTTTTCTGGTAACCATGCCATACAACCACATCATAAACCTCCAGGAACCCAGCCCTGCAACCAAAAAAAGATGCCAACTCTGCCCACATGTCTATACTGGCGAATTCATCACTGGCACCAACAACATCAGCCACCAAATCAAAAGGTCATTTGACTGCACATCTAGTAATCTGATCTATGCCATCAAATGCCAGCAGTGCCCCACTGCTATATATATTGGACAAACTGGACAGTCTCTGCGGGAAAGAATCAATGGACACAAATCAGATATATGCCAAGGAGACATACAGAAACCTATTGGAGAGCTCTTCAACCTTTCAAATCACACTTTGAAAGATCTCCAAGTAGCTCTCTTGTCACAAACCAGTTCTACAAGCCAGATCCACAGGGAAGCATTGGAATTAGAGTTCATCCGAAAATTCAATTCACATGCTAATGGACTCAATCGTGATGAAAGTTGGGACACTACCAATTTAACAACCACTGAAGGTGCAAACAGCTCTCTGTATTATATCCTTCCTGACATGGGAGTCTATCTATTGACTTTGATTTTTATCTGCTTCGGTTTAACTATCCAATCTTCAGATACTTACTGATGCTCTGTCTTCACCCCCCTCCCTTTTTCTTCCCTCTCCCCTTCCCTTCCCCTCTTCTATTTATTTCGGGTGTACATGTCCCAAACTCATAACTCCGGTCATCTGAAGAAGTGCTACCAGACCATTTCTTGTTTTTTTTTTCATTTTGAAAATGGAATTTATCTGTTTCCAGCTCAATGGGTGTTGCCTTTCACATTCTGATGCATAGGCAGCCACCTAAAGCCTTGTTTACATAGAAAATATTTTTTGAATAACTCAAAATGAAAATTTAAACTGATACTGTTTACAAGTATAACTGTTGTATGGACTCTCTTATTCTGGTATATAAGTGTCCTTTTCAGTTTAGTTTATGTTGCATGGGAATGGGAATGGGGCTTATGTTAAAGCAAAGAGGTACTCTTTATGGTGGAATACAAGTGTCTAAATGAGGAGTTATACTGGTACAACTATAATGGTGACTTAGATAACTTTCCTGTGAAGACAAGGCCTACGAACTTCTTACTTTCACTGTAGGTTTAATTTTGGGAGCAATAGAAAGTGCTCACCAACTGGAAAGAAGGCATCTTAACTGAAGTCAGTTTCAAACATCAATCCCATTAAGAGCAATGGGAGGTGGCAGTTATTCTGTAAGAAGACAATTCTTCATTTATTAAAAATAATGGCAAAAATTACTACAGCTGCTCACGGTGCCAGATCTACTCATTAGTGAGGGCGGGGCTAGGGACTGTGTGTGCGCATACATGTGTGCAGGGAAATGTGTATGAGCCATTGGAGGGAAGAGGAAACTGGTGTGTGTTTCTGTAAGCAAGAGGAATGTAAGAAAATGCAAATGGCATGAGAACTTGGAGGAGAGGAAAGAGGGGGAAATGGGTCTTTAAAGTCACATCTACTATATATTTGAGAGAGTTTGTGCATCTGTGTGTCCGTCCATGAGTTTGTTTGTTCAAGAACTCCTCCTTAACAGTAAGAGCTAGGACCACCAAATTTGGTGTGCAACTTCCTCTTATTGTAAATTAAAGCAAAGTGAGGATTTGGTTGTGCCAAGACAATGGGATGTGCAAGGAATGTTATTGTTTCTCATCAAACAGAAAGGAAGGGCTGTGATAGCAGTGACAGTTATACTCCCAAATGACCACAGGGGGCAGCAAGCACCACAGTACCAGGGAACAGCCACCAGCCAGCCAGCATGGCCCTGAGCAGTCAGTGAGTGGGCCACATGGCCCCGCATCGGCCCTAGGGAGTAGCTAGTGGCTGGGCAGCATGGCCCCCGTTGCCTCGGGCTTGCCTTGGGGAGCAGCTGCCCACCACCCCCATCCCCTGCCCTGAGCCCCCCCCGCAATGCTTCCCAACCCCTGCCCTAACTCCTGCACCTCCACCCCTGCCCTGAGTCCCTCCTCACTCCCAACCCTAACTCCTACACCCCAAGCCTCCTGACCTGAAGGACCCAAGCAGTAACAGGTAATCTAGTATGCTATGCCAGAAAAAGACACACTTATTTATGTATGCCCCAGCCCCTAGCAGCAAATGAGCAACTGTCAGGGAGAGCACAAGTGTAATTTTTGCTAGGACAGTAAGTCTTGCCCCTTAAGCAGCCCCACCATGATTCTCCCAGCAGCCTGTACAAGTTACTCTGTCTGTGTTGCTTTTTAGGCTGCTCTGAAACATTTATTTGATAAAAAAATGTTAGAAGAAATTCTCCTTAAGGCTGTACCTTGCTGTGCAGTGACATCTGTCCCATCCAAAGGGTTGACAAGGCCTGGATAATCCCTCCCAAATGAGAGATGTTTGATATAATGCGTCATATTGATCTGAAATAGAAACACTGACACTCATATAGCTGGCACAACATCTACCCAGGGGCAGGATGATGGCCCTGGGTTTGCAGGGCATGAACCACTTTCTTTGGTGAGCATCTCCTCTCTCTTCCCCATGGGAAATTGTAATGTTGATGCCCCTGAAATTCCAAGGTGGAGGCACCTTTCCCCACCCTTCCCACAGTGGAAACCTCCCTTTAGGGAGAGGCTCTGAGGTGCAAGTGTCTCCTTCCTCCTAGTGCAGGACAAAGAAGAGCCAATTCAGATGCAATTGGGGGCACAGTAGATTTCATGTCCCCTCTAAAACAGCATTTATATGGCTGTAAGACATGTGATAAGCGAAAAGAGAATAACAGAGAAGACTAGAAATTAGGAAGAAAAGAGACATGCAGTCTTTTAAAAGAACATTTCCCACCCTCTCTACATGCATGCTCTTACAACACTTACGTTATCAAGTCCAAAGCTCTGTAAATCATGAACTGCAATAGAAAAACAGCATGTTAAAATAATCTTGACCCTGGACCCACGGACATTTGTCAAAAAAAGGGAACTCCCATCATATCTACTGCTATCTAAAGCATTGAGAAAACACCCTGGATTTCTCATCTGCATGCAGTCTGGCATGTGACAGACAGAACAACACTGAAAATCCCCTTCCCAACTGTACACGGGCAGCCTTGTGCTCGCCCCCGTGCTTGTCCTTTTGTCTGCGTCACTGTTCGCCCTGAAGGCGAGTGGCGGTCCTGACTCCAGATTCTGTCGCTTTCCCTGTTCGGGAACGCGGGGTAGGAGGGCCTGGGCCTGCCCTCTCTCACGGGCCCCAGCCCAGGGCCCTAAGGACAGGTTCGCCTAGTCCTGTCCGGCCAGTGGGGAATGGCCTGAAACTCACTGGTCCGCCGGCCCATTTATACCTAAAGGCCCTGCCCTGGGCTGCTTCCTACCCTGCTAGTTCCAGCGGCGGTCTCCACCCGCCCTACCACACGACTCACCATCTGTCCTCCTGTCTCCTCCCCCGACTCTGTGTCTGGGCAACCTTTTAACCTCCATCTGCCGGCGGCCTTGATGACGTCACCCGCCGACCCCCCCACCCCCCGAAGAGCAGGGCGTCTTCCCGCCCTCGGCGTGCCCCGGCATCCGCCCGATGCTGCGCGCTCGCCCCGCCCCCGCCCGTCAGCTGTGCCGCTGCTGCCAAGCAACGGGCACAGCTGATCAGCACTCTCCGGCCGTTCCCGAGGAGCGCGAGCGCTACCGCGGGTTCAGTGCGGGGCGGATCGGCTTCGGCCGGACGGAGAAGTTCCGCCCCGTCACACCAAGCTTAACTAAATGCCTCCAGAAAAACGGATGGAGTTACCTGAAATAGGGGGCGTTATTTAAAAGACACATTATTCATTATCAGACTATTTGCCCATGGCTTTAGAAAGCAAATGTTTAGAGTTTATTGGTCAAGTAAGAGAGTTCTGCTGGTATCCGTGTTCACTTGTTTAGCTCCAACTCTTAGCTCCTCAGATGGTTATAGAATGTGAAGGTAGAATAATGTTCACACACATTCTGCACCAGTGACTGAACAAAGCATTTGCCTACAGAACTGTAAAAAATTCAATAGATGAAGCATCCAAACAGACTGTCAACTTCCCTGTAGCAGACAGCCCCCATCTGTTCTTCCCTGAAGCTAAGAGCCCACAAAGGGAAAAAAATGGAATTTATTTACTGTACTAGAAGTTCTTTGAGATGTGTGGTCCCTATCTATACTCTGCATATGAGTATGCATGCACACCACAAACCTTAGTCTGGAAAATCTTACAAGCAATGTCCATAGCCTTGCATATGTTCCATAGGTCTCCTCATTCTCTTGACTCTAAGGGCATAAGCACCAGTGTGGGGCAATGTCTATCCAGTTCTTTTTCTTCCTGCACATCCAACAGGAGCCAAAGCAGAGAGGATGGAGTGGTGGTAGTGAAATACAAATAGGGATCATACATCTCAAAGAACTTCCAGTTACAAAAAGTAACCTCCACTACTTCAAATACCGGTCCCTATGTGTATTCCATACATAGGTGGCTTGCAAGCAATGCTCACACTGGAGGTGAGTGCAAGGAAGTTGGCAACACACATTCCAATCCCACTGATACGTGTAGTGAACATGTGCGGCTGGAGCTCCAGGTGGCCACCTGCAAATTCCTTGTATCATGACCTGCAGGGATGCTGTGGAGTAGACTTACATTCTTGTGGAGTAAGCCATGACATCACCACAGGGCGGGAGTATGTTAACTTGCAGTGTTCTAGGAGGCATCTCAAAACCCACTTAGAGATCCTTTGAGAGGATACAGCTTGCCCATGTGATCTTTCTGCTATGGTGATAAAAATCTTGGTGATTTTTCTGACTGGTTTGGTTCTCTGCACACAGAACATCAGGGCATACCAGGTATCAAGGGAGTGAAGTCTCTTCAGGAGAAGAATGGTGCTTCAAAAAGCAAGTAAGTGGATAATTTGGTTGATGTGGAATTCAGAAACAATTTTGGGGAGAAATTTAGGATGCAAGTGAAGAAAAACCTCTGTGAAAAAATGGCTCCCAGCTTGATCATCTTTCTTGTCAAAATGATAGCCACCAGAAATGCAACCTTCATGGGGGAGTGAGACATGCAGCATGTCACTATGGGTTCATATGGTGGCTTGGTCAGTGTCAACAGGATAAAATTAAAGTCCCATACAAGTGTAGGTTTGATCAGTGGTGGGAAGGTCCTGATTAGGCACTAATCACCGCAAGGTAGACCTTCACCAAAGGCTTTTAGGGACAAGAGATAATCAAAGGACTTGTTTACACTGGCACTTTATTGCACTGTAATTTTCTTGCTCAGCAGTGTGAAAAAACACTCCCAAGCACAGCAAGATACAGTGCTGTAATGCGCAAGTGTAATCAGGCTCCCAGTGCTGGGGGTCGTGCTCTCACTCCTATTAGCTATTCCCCTCATGGAGATGGTTTACTTACAGTGCTGGGAGAGCTCTCTCTCAGCATTGGTGCCATGACCACACTGACGCATTAAAGCACTGTCATGGCTGCACTTTAAACTTATCAGTGTAGACAAAGCCTAGGGTTAATGGAATATCTGCAGTAAGTGGAGAATGTTCATTGTGCTGTGCTGAGGCAGAACAAAGCCTTTGTTTGGCCAGGCAGCAGGTGCCACTTGAATCATTCCTAGTTTGGGTAAGAATAGCCTGAACAGGAGCTGAACAGAAATGTTCCATCCAAACATCAGACTGAAGGGTGCAGTGAGCTCTGACTGAAGTGTTGGATTCTGCCCTCTCCTAAGTCAGGAGGTTTTAGTAGGTGCAGATCTTGATGGGGCAGAGGAGGGGAGGGCAGAAATGGTCAGTAGTGCTGTTAACCAAAATTGTCTGTGCCAGCTGGGTGCTAGAAACATGATAATGGCTCTGTTGTGACAATCCTTTCTTATGACCTGTGAAAGCAGGGGAATGGGAAGAAAGGCATATTTGAAGTCATTGGTCCAGGGAGCAATATGGTGGAAGTTTTCTCTTCATTTGGGACACAAAAAGTCCTATTGAAGTGTACCCCTCTGTGAATATTTCAGTCAGGACTGACTCATGGGTCTACTACTTGTATTTCACTGAGAATCCCCTGTCGGGTTGTCTGCTAAAGAGTCATCAATACCTAGCAGGCAAGTGGCCTGGATTGTGATGTGGCTTCTGATTCACCAGTTCCAGAGTCTGACAGCCTCCAGGCAGAGTGAAAGAGATGTCGCTCCCAAGTGGTAATATTGTCCAACGTCACTTGGTTGTGGAGTGAGTATATAAGTGGGACGAAGGCTTTGCACTCAAGGCAGACTGCTTTCAGTTCTAGTAAGTTGATTTACCACCTGGCCTCCTGTGGGGTTCCGGTACCTGCCAGAAGTGTGTTTGTTCAGGTGGGCACAATGTGGCACTGTGGGCTGAAGTACTGAAGAGACCTCCACTCTCACCTTTTCTGAGATCAACCACAAGAAGGAGGCGATAATGCCTGTGGGAATAGCTACCTTGGAGTTGATGTTGATCCTTGCCTGGTAAAGAGACTGAGTAGAGCCAGGACTGCAGACATCACAGATGAATCCTGGTGTATGACGTCATGTAGGTGCACCTGGCCATATGGCCTAAAAATGAAAGATGTGTCAACACTGTACTTCATATGCTGGGGGTTAATTTGTGCAATCAGATTGCTCACTATTTGAAATTTTTCTGCAGGGATGGGGAGAACTCTCACTTTAATAATGGAGTACAATGTCTCTCAAAGTTTGTCCTTGTGGGTCCTCTGTTTATGTAAATATCCAGGATTGCATGGATCTGTATGAGAAATTCTTTGTCAACTTAATCTCTGGCAGAAGTAGCCTACCAGGAGCCAAGTAAAACTGAGTAACGTTGGCATTTGATCTTGACTGCCACCACAGGGAAGTTTTTTTGTGAACACTCTGCGTTTTGTCACAAGTTAAAAAGGGAGGATTCAAAAATGGAAAGGTTCCTAGCTCACCATAAAATGTACAAAGCTCCTACTGGTGGGGTGAATGTCTATATGGAAGCAAATGTCCTTCATGTTGAGAGCTGAAACCATATCCCTCCTGAAGGGAGAGGATTAGTGATGACTTGCAACTTTTGAATAAACATGTTGAGTTGCCAAAGGTCCAGAATGGATCTTCTTTCTGGGGACTAGGAAATATGATTAGAACCCTCTCCTGTGATACTGAAGCCAGACACATTCTACTGCCTGTCAGTGTAGGAGGGATTCTGCTTCCTGTTGAAGAATCACCTCATGGTCCCTGAAGGCAGGTTGTGAGGAAGGAAGAGGAACTATATAAAGAAGGAAGAGGAACTCCAGTATAAAGAGGGAGAAAAACCTGTTGAGAGTCTATGGGTTAAGTTTAAAGGAGCAAACAAAAGCAGTGATGTTGTGGTTGGTGTCTGCTACAGGCCACCGAATCAGGTGGATGAGGTAGATGAGGCTTTCTTCGGACAACTGAGAGAAGCTTCCAGATCGCAGGCCCTGGTTCTCGTGGGGACTTTAATCACCCTGACATCTGTTGGGAAACCAATACAGCAGGACACAGGCAATCCAGGAAGTTTTTGGAGAATGTTGGGGATAACTTCTTGACACAAGTGCTGAAGGATCCGACCAGGGGCCGTGGCGCAGCTTGACCTTCTGCTCACAAACAGGAGGAACTAATAGGGTGGAGGTGACAACCTGGGAAGCAGTGATCATGAGATGGTAGATTTCAGGATCCTGACCAAAGGAAGAAAAGAGACTAGTAAAATACACACCTTGGACTTCAAAAAAGCAGACTTCGACTCCCTCAGAGACCTGATGGGCAGAATCCCCTGGGATGCTAACATGAAGGGGAAAGGAGTCCAGGACAGCTGGCAGTATTTTAAAGAAGCCTTACTGAAGGCACAGAAAGAAACCATCCCGACGCGTAGCAAGAGAGGCAAACTTGGTAGGAGACCGGAATGGCTTACAGGGGAAATCCTTGGTGAACTTAAGCACAAAAAGGAAGCTTACAAAAAGTGGAAACTTGGACAAATGACCAGGGAGGGGTTTAAATGTATAGCTCGAGAATGCCAGGGGGTTATCAGGAAGGCGAAAGCACAAATGGAATTGCGACTGGCTAAGGATGTGAAGGATAACAAGAAAGGTTTCTACAGGCATGTTAACAAGAAGAAGGTGATCAGAGAGGGTGTGGCCCTACTGGATGAAGGAGGTAACCTAGTGACAGATGATGTGGGAAAGCTGAAGTACTCAATGCTTTCTTTGCCTCTGTATTCACGGACAAGGTCGGCTCCCGGACTAATGTGCTAAGTGATGCAAGATGGGATGAAGATGGACAGCCCGTGGTGGGTAAAGAACAGGTTAGGAACTATCTAGAAAAGCTAAACGTACACAAATCCATGGGTCCGGACTTAATGCATCCGAGGGTACTGAGGGGAGTTGACAAATGTCATTGAGGAGCCTTTGGCTATTATCTTTGAAAAGTCGTGGAGATCGGGAGAAATCCCGGATGATTGGAAAAAGGCAAATGTAGTGCCCATCTTCAAAAAAGGGAAGAAGGACAATCCAGGGAACTATAGGCCAGTCAGTCTTACCTCGGTTCCTGGAAAAATCATGGAAGGGATCCTTAAGGAATCCATTTTGAGTCACTTGGAAGAGAGGAAAGTGATTAGGAATAGTCAGCATGGATTCACAAAGGGAAAGTCTTTCTTAATGACCTGGATGAGGGGATGGATTGCACCCCTCAGCAAGTTTGCGGATGACACTAAGCTAGTGGGAGAGGTAGATATGCTTGAGGGCAGAGATAGGGTCCAGAGTGACTTAGACAAATTGGAGGATTGGGCCACAAGAAATCTGATGAGGTTCAACAAGGACAAGTGCAGAGTTCTGCACTTGGGACGGAAGAATCCCAAGCATTGTTACATGCTGGGGACCAACCAGTTAAGTAGTAGTTCTGCAGAAAAGGACCTGGGGGTTACAGTGGATGAGAAGCTGGATATGAGTCAACAGTGTGCCCTTGTAGCCAAGAAAGCTAATGGCATATTAGGTTGCATTAAGAGGAGCATTGCCAGCAGATCCAGAGATGTCATTATTCCCCTTTATTCGGCTCTGGTGAGGCCACATCTGGAGTATTGTGTCCAGTTCTGGGCCCCACACTACAAAACGGATGTGGACGCTTTCTAGAGGGTCCAGCGGAGGGCAACCAAAATGATTAGGGGGCTGGAGCATATGATTTATGAGGAGAGGCTGAGGGAGTTGGGTCTGTTTAGTCTACAGAAGCGAAGAGTGAGGGGGGATTTGATAGCAGCCTTCAACTTCCTGAAGGGAGGTTCCAAAGAGGATGGAGAGAGGCTGTTCTCAGTACTGACAGATGGCAGAACAAGGAGCAATGGTCTCAAGTTGTGGTGGGAGAGGTCCAGGTTGGTATTAGGAAAAACTATTTCACTAGGAGGGTAGTGAAGCACTGGAATGGGTTACCTAGGGAAGTAGTGGAGTCTCCATCCCTAGAGGTGTTTAAGTCTTGGCTTGACAAAGCCCTGGCCGGGTTGATTTAGTTGGGATTGGTCCTGCCTAGAGCAGGGGGCTGGACTTGATGACCTTCTGAGGTCTCTTCCAGCTCTATGGTTCTATGATTCTATATAGATAATCTTCAAGACCCAACTCTCTACCATTATCAGCTGCCAGTTATGGGTGACTAATCTGAGATGGCCTCCAAAACATGATGGAGGAAAAGGTAATAGATGGGTCGTGATCATATGTCAAAAGTGACCCTTAGCAGGTGGCTAGGAATGAGTTAAAGTCATGGCTGTAGGGGAGGCAAATAAACAAGGCTTTTGAACCCTCTGGCATTTTCATGAAGGATTAGGCAGGTGTTAATAAAATGCATATGGGCAGGGGGCCTATAGGGCTGCTTCTGGTGTTTCCTTCTGGAGTGGGAAAGAATGGTTACTTACCTTGTAACTGTTGTTCTTCGAGATGTGCTGCTCGTGTCCATTCCATGTAGGTGTGTGCATGCAGCGTGCACGCTTCGTCAGACATTTTTCCCTTAGCAATACCCATTGGGCCAGCAGGGGAGCCCCCTGGAGTGGCGCTGATATACCGGTCAAAATATACCCCTGCTGGTCCTCCACCCCCTCGGTTCCTTCTTACCGGAGTACTTCAAGGAAGGGGAGGCGGGCGGGATTTGGAATGGACATGAGCAGCACATCTCGAAGAACAACAGTTACGAGGTAAGTAACCGTTCTTTCATCTTCTTTCTACATGCTCATGTCCATTCCATGTAGGTGACTCCAAGGCAGAAACCCCAGGAGGCAGGATCAGAGTTCTCACCTTCCACTGAGTGGAGGACAGCCCTACCCAGGGCAGCATCCTCCCTTGCCTGATGTGTCAGTGCATAATGGTTAGCAAAGATGTGGACAGAGGACCATGTGGTGGCCCTGCAGATGTACAGGATTGGGAACTGAGCCACAAAAGCCGCAGAGTAGGCCTGTGCTCTCATAGAGTGGGCCATGAAGGGAGGAGCTGGGATCCTTGCCAGCCCATAGCATTCCCTAATACATGCCATGATCCAGAAGGAGATCCTTTGCGCAGAGACCGCCTGACCCCTCAGCCACTTCGCAATGGCAACCAACAGCTGAGGCGACTTGCGGAAGGGCTTTGTTCTCTCTAAATAAAAGGCTAAAGCCCTCCTAACATCTAAAGTGTGTAGTGCCTGTTCTTTACCCGATGCATGGGGCTTGGAGTAAAAGACTGGCAGGAAAGTGTCCTGAGACACATGGAAGTTTGACACCACCTTAGGCAGGAAGGCAGGGTGGGGGCGTAACCTTTGTCCTTAAAGAAAACTGTATAAGGGGGGTCCGAAGTGAGAGCCCTCAACTCGGACACGCACCTGGCTACGTGATGGCCACCAGCAGAGATAACTTGGTTCTGTCCTGACTCATGGAGCCTCCATTTGAACCCCTGGAGCAATGTTCGTTACTACACCTGTCCTACAAGGTAAGATCCCACTGGGGAACGGGCTGCCGAAAATGCAGATAACTATGACATCGTTGGTATAACAGAGACTTGGTGGGATAATACACATGATTGGAATACTGGTATAGAAGGGTACAGCTTACTCAGGAAGGATAGGCGGGGAACAAAGCAAGAGGTGTTGCCTTATACATTAAAAACGTATACACTAGGACTGAGGTGGAGATGGATGTAGGAGACAGATGTGTTGAGAGTTTCCAGATTAGGCTAAAAGGGGTAAAAAACAAGGGTGATGTCATGCTAGGGGTCTACTACAGGCCACCTACCCAGATGGAAAAGGTGTATGAGGCTTTTTTTAAACAATTAATAAAATAATCCACAGTGCAGGATTTGGTGGTGATGGGGGACTTCAACTATCCAGACATATATTGGGAAACTAACACAGCGGGGCACAGACTATCCAATAAATTCTTGGACTGCATTGAAGACAACTTTTTATTTCAGAAAGTTGAAAAAGGTACGGGGGGGGAAGCTGTTCTAGATTTGATTTTAACAAATAGGGAGGAACTGGTTCAGAATTTAAAGTGGAAGGCAGCGTGGATGAAAGTGATCAAGAAATCATAGAATTCATGATTCTAAGGAATGGTAGAAGGGAGAACAGCAAAATAGAGACAATGGATTTCAGGAAGGCAGATTTTGGTAAAGTCAGAGAGCTGGTAGGTAAGGTCCCATGGGAAGCAAGACTAAGGGGAAAAACAACTGAAGAGAGTTGGCAGTTTTTCAAAGGGTCATTATTAAGAGCCCAAAAGCAAGCTATTCCACTGCGTAGGAAAGACAGAAAACATGGCAAAAGGCCACCTTGGCTTAACCAGGGGATCTTGCATGATCTAAAAATAAAAAAGGAGTCATATAAAAAGTGGAAACTAGGACAAATTACAAAAGATGAATATAAGCAAACAAAACAGGTATGCAGAGGCAAGATTAGAAAGGCAAAGGCACAAAACAAGCTCAAACTAGCTACAGACATAAAAGGAAACAAGAAGAGTTTCTATAAATATACTAGCCAATTAGCCCGTCATAAGACGGGATTTTCAGGTCTCTCCTCCATGTTGGTCTTCTCTCCTGAGCATCCAGTCTCTCCCTCTCTCCTCCTTCTACTGCCTCCCCCCCCCTCAGCTCTCCTCTGCCTCCTGCCTCTCTCTCTGTCTTTCTCTTTCTCTTCTCCTCCCCCTCCTGCCTCTCACTCGGGGAACCGCGGAGCCCAAACAGTTGCTTGCGCCACTTGCTCCCACGCGGCAGCCTGGCTGAGCAGCGCAGAAGTCAGCCGAGCGCCACGACAGGAGGCGAAGGGGAGCGGGGCGGTGATGTTCACGGCCGGGGGCGGGGCCTGGAGCCACTGTCAAGCCGCACATCACCGCACCGCCCCCCTTCGCCTCCCGTCGTGGCACTCGGCTGACTTCTGCGCCGCTCAGCTGGGCCGCCGTGGGGGAGCAAGCGGCGGTTTGGGCCCCGCACTCCCCATGCAGCACGGGCCGCCCAGAGGGAACAGCCAGCGTTTCAGGCAACAGCGCCCCTTGGGGGAACAGCCAGCATTTCGGCGTTACAGACTCTCAGACACTGGGCTACTATATATATGATTAGAAGCAAGAGGAAGACTAGGGACAGGGTAGGACCACTGCTCAGTGAGGAGGGAGAAACAGTAACAGGAAACTTGGAAATGGCAGAGGTGCTTAATGACTTCTTTGTTTCGGTCTTCACCAAGAAGTCTGATGATGAAGGAATGCCTAACATAGTGAATGCTGGTGGGAAGCGGGTAGGTTTAGAAGATAAAATAAAAAAGAGAAGTTAAAAATGACTTAGAAAAGTTAGCTGTCTGTAAGTCACCAGGGCCTGATGAAATGCATCCTAGATTACTCAAGGAACTGACAGAGGAGGTATCTGAGCCTTTAGCTATCATCTTTGAAAAAACCATGGGAGACAGGAGAGATTCCAGAAGACTGGAAAAGGGCAAATATAGTGCCCATCTATAAAAAGGGAAATAAGAACACACCAGTCAGTTTAACTTCTGTGCCAGATAATGGAGCAAGTAATTAAGGAATTCATCTGCAAACACCTGGAAGATAATAAGGTGACAGGTAACAGCCAGCATGGATTTGTAAAGAACAAATCATGTCAAACCAATCTGACAGCTTTCTTTGATAGGATAATAAGTCTTGTGGATAAGGGAGAAGTGGTGGATGTGGTATACCTACACTTTAGTAAGGCATTTGATATAGTCTCGCACGATCTTCTTATCAATAAACTAAGCAAATACAACGTGGATGGGGCTACTATAAGGTCGGTACATACCTGGCTGGATAACTGTTCTCAGAGTGTAGTTATTAATGGTTCACAATCCTGCTGAAAGGGCATAACCAGTGGGGTTTCTCAGGGGTCTTGTTTTGGGACGGGTTTGCAGATGATATGAAGCCGGGAGGGGTTGCAACTGCTTTGGAGGATAGGGTCAAAATTCAAAATGATCTGGACAAACTGGAGAAATGGTCTGAAGTAAACAGGATGAAGTTTAATAAGGACAAATGCAAAGTGCTTCACTTAGGAAGGAACAGTCAGTCTCACACATACAGAATGGGAAGTGACTGTCTAGGAAGGAGTACTGCTGAAAGGGATCTAGGTGTCATAGTGAACCACAAGTTAAATAGGAGTCAACAGTGTGACGCTGTTGCAAAAAAAGCAAACATGATTCTGGGATGCATTAACAGGAGTGTTGTGAGCAAGACACGAGAAGTCATTCTTCCGCTCTACTCTGCGCTGATTAGGCCTCAATTGGAGTATTGTGTCCAGTTCTGGGAACCACATTTCAAGAAAGATGTGGAGAAATTAGAGAAGGTGCAGAGAAGAGCAACAAGAATGATTAAAGTTCTAGAGAACATGACCTATGAAGGAAGGCTGAAAGAACTGGGTTTGTTTAGTTTAGAAAAAAGAAGACTGAGGGGGGACATGATAGCCGTTTTCAGGTATCTAAAAGAGTGTCATAAGGAGGAGGGAGAAAACTTGTTCATCTTGGCCTCTGAGGATAGAACAAGAAGCAATGGGTTTAAACTGCAACAAGGGAAGTTTAGGTTGGACATTAGGAAAAACTTCCTGTGAGGGTGGTTAAACACTGGAAGAAGTTGCCTAGGGAGGTTGTGGAATCTCCATCACTGGAGATATTTAAGAGCAGGTTAGATAGACAAATATCAGGGATGGTCTAGATGGTACTGGGTCCTGCCATGAGGGCAGGGGACTGTACTCGATGACCTCTCAAGGTCCTTTCCAGTTCTAGTGTTCTATGATTCTATAAAGCCTGTCCAGGCCCTTCAAAAATCTGTTTACCATTGGGTCCGCAAAGAGGGTCACCTGGCACCCAGGTGAAAAGTGGAGATAGCCTCTAGGTGAACCTTAATCGAGGAGGAGGAGAACCCTTGAAGCTTAAGGATCCAGAAGGCAGTGCAGGACCAGGGGGACCGGGGCGTCCATAGAGGGCACTCCCTCTGGGTAGACCACATACAAAACCACTTCCACTTAGCCAGATAAGCAGCCCTAGCGGAAGGTTTCCTGCTCCCCAGCAACACCTCCTGCACACGGGATGAACACTGAAGCTCCACCGCTGTCAGCCATGGAGCTTCCATGCCGTCAGGTGCAGGGACCGCAGGTCCAGGTGGCGAAGTCTGCCAAAGTCCTGTGAAATCATGTCGGGGACTAGTGGGAGCGTGAACGGCCTTTTGCATGACAGGCTCAGGTGGGTGGAAAATCAGTGCTGCATGGGCCATGCGGGTGCAATGAGGATCAGGGATGCTCCGAATTCCCGCACCCGTCGGATCAGCAGGAACTGTGGGAATACATACAATAGACCCTCGGGCCAGGGAATTAGCAACGCATCTCCCAGAGAGCCCCTTCCCAGACCCATGAAGGAACAGAACCCCGCGCACTTCTTGTCCTGGCGCGGGGTGAACAGGTTCATATGGGGAAACCCCACCTGTGGAAGATGTCCAGGGCTACATCACTCATGGCCAAAGAAGGACCTGCTCAGCTGGTTGGCCAGAGTATTCTGGGAGCCCAGGAGATAGGAGCCAATTGGGTGGATACCTGCTCCGATGCAGAGAGCCCACAGGTGAAGGGCCTCCCGACACAGGTGAGGAGAGCAGGCCCCACCCTGCCTGTTGATGTACGAAACCACCAACGTGTTGTTGGACAGGATGAGGACCGATTTGCCCCTGAGCTGGGGGAGGAAGGCCACACAGGCGAGGCAGACCGCTTGCAGCTCCCTGACATTGATGTGCAGGGAGAGATCATCCCTCGACCACATACCTTGCGTCCGCATGTCTCCAAGATGGGGTCCCCAACCAGTGACAGACGCATCTGTCACAAGCCGGAGGGTTGGTAGTGGTCTGGAGAATGGGACTCCGGCACAGACCTCCTCCTTCTGGGTCCACCAGTCCAGGCAGCGAAGGACGTCGGGGGGAACTGTCACCACTCTGTCCCATGCAAGAAAGGACGGGTTGTGAGTCCGTGCCAGCGACACCTGCAGTGGGCACATGCGGAGCCTGGCGTGCTGTATAACGTAGGTACACGTGGCCATTAGGCCCAAAAGGCACATGTAGGCCCTGGCCATGGCTATTGGGAATGCCTGCAAGTCCCAGACAGCCAACCTAATTACCAGGAAACAAGATCTGGGGAGGGAGGCCTTGGCTGTCATCGAGTCCAGATTGGTGCCCACAAACTCTATTACTGGGGTAGGCACCAGAGTTGATTTGGGCACATTCAGAAGCAGACCCAGTTCCTGAAAGAGTTCTTGAACTAGGGTGATATGAGCCCATACTTGGTTGGCGGAGCGCTCCGGTAGGAGCCAGTCGTCCAGGTATGGGAACACCTGAACGCCTCGTTTTCTGATAGAGGCGGCATCGACGGCCATGCACTTCATGAAGACCCGGGGGCCGTGAAAAGCCCAAAGGGGAGGGCCGTAAACTGATAGTGGTCCCTGCCCATCATAAAACGGAGGAACCGATGGTGATGGGGCACAATAGAAAAATGAAGATACGCGTCTTTTAGATCGAGGGAAGCATACCAATCTCCGGGAGCTAGGGAAGGAATGATGGATGCCAGAGTCACCATCCTGAATTTCGTCTTGACAATGAAGGCGTTGAGATCTCAGAGGTCTAGGATGGGACGAAACCCACCCTTGGCTTTGGGGACCAGGAAATATCAGGAATAGAAGCCCCTGGCCAACACCCCTGAGGGAATCGCCTCTGCGGCCCCCAGGGTGAGGAGCTGAAGCACCTCCTCCCACAGGAGAGGCTCATGAGAGGGGTCCCTGAAGAGGGACGGGACAGGGGAATGGGAAGGAGGGGGAGAACGGAAGGGGATGACATACCCCTTCCCACCATTTCTAGGACCCAACGGTCTAAGGTAATAGATTCCCAGGCACGGTGGAAAGGGAATAGATGGTCCCGGAAAGGGAGGGGCAAGGCTGGTAGGCTTTCCTTGGGCGTACCCTCAAAACCCTTGGTGAGGTCCTGAGAATTTACAGGGAGAACCCTGACACTGGTCCTGGGTTGGCTGGGAACAGCATCTGCCATTCCTCCTGTTGCTGTTCCTGTTGTGGCGACGGAAGTTGGGGCATGTGCCCTGCTGGGAAGACCTAGGGGTGTTCCTGCCTAAGAAGGAGCACCACTGGGTAGCCGGAGTGTGAATACCAAAGATACCCCAGGTACCTTTGGGGCCATGTAGACGTTGGTCCGTCTGCTTCGAGAATAAGGAGGGGCCCTCAAAAGGGAGGTCCTGTATGGTGTTCTGTAGTTCAGGGGGCACCCTGGACCTCTGCAACCAGGAGTTGTGGCGCATAACCAGCTCTGTGGCCATGGCACGTGCAGCCACATCAGCCGCATTGAGGGCAGCCTAGAGCACAGCCCTAGAGATTGCCCTGCCTTCCTCCAAGAGGGCTCTAAACTTGGGCCGAGAGTCCCTGGGGAGTAGCTCGGTGAACATATCCATGGAGGCCCAGGTGTCATAGGCATAGCGAGACAGCAGAACCTGCTGGTTCGCGATGCAAAATTGTAGGCCTTCCTGTATAACAAGTCTATTTTCTTGGCGTCCCTATTTTTGGGGGTAGTGCCCGATTGTCCCTGTCTCTCCCTTTGGTTCACCACCTGGACGACCAGAGACCCTGGAAGTGGATGGGAGAAGAGGTATTTGTTCCCCTCCTGGGACACAAAGTACCGATGCTCAGCACTCTTGTCCATCAATGGGATAGAGGCCAGGGTTTGCCAGAGCGACTTAGATATTTTGGCCACCGTTTTGTTAATGGGGAGGGCGACTCTGGTGGGAGTATCAGACTGCAAGATGTCGACAGTCAGGTCGGAGTACTCCGACACCCTCTCAGCCTGGACCCCGAGGCTCTGGGCTAGGCATCGAAGGAGGTCCTGGTGTGCCCTTTAGGGAATGGAAGGGAGAGTGCTGCTCAGGGCCTCGTCAGGGGAGGAAGATGACGACCCCTTTAGCCCCATCTCTACAGGGGTGTTGGCCTGTGAGACCTGAGAGGCTGCCGGTGAGGGCCCTGTGGGTGGCTGGTCCACCTGACCCTCGGTCTCCAAGGGCTGTGGGGAGGTTTGGCCTGGGGGAAGTGACTGCCCCAACGTAGGCAACCGGGTCAGTGGGGTCGCCGAAGGGGGCATCCTGGACCCAGAAAGGACCGACTCCGGCCTAGAGGGAACCATGCCCTGGCTCTGGTGGTAGGCCCATAGGGTCCAAAACAGCCACTAAGACAGGCCTGGAGCCTGTGGGTGCTACTACTACTGCATCACCAGTACCAGGACTGGCTGCGCCCACTGATGCTGTTGCTGATGAGCGGAGGTATTCCGGTGCCATGATTGGTGGGAGTGGGACCAGTGCCTGGACCCCTTGGACGACCACATGTTCTCTGCCTCTGAGTCGGCTAAATACTCAGACGCCGACCATGGCGGGAAAGAGGCAGACGCAGTCGGTAATCTGGCTGACAGGGCGTGCCAAGCCATCGACTCTGGTTTACACTGGTGCCGGCGGGGAGGAGGTGGGGGATTAGGCCAGGCCCGGGAAGTTCTGAACGGAGCTGACAGTCACAGTGGCCGGTGCCACGCTTGGTGCCAGTCGAGACCCTTGCCCCGGTGCCAAGGCACGGGCCGGGGTTGAGGTCGCCGTCAGTGCCAGCCCTATAGGCGGTGCCGCACATGGGCCTGAAGTAGTGTGGAAGGTGACCGTAGCGGAGCAGTGCTTCTTAGGATACGGTGCCGGGGCACCCGGTGCCCTAGGCTCTGATTGGTGCCGCCCGGGGTCCCGATCCTTTCCTGAGGTTGATCCCAGGATAGGAGAAGGGGACAATTCAATCAAATCCCTGGATGCCTCGAAAGTCTCTGGAGTCGAGGGCTCTGGGAAGTCCCCCATCGGGCTGGCGTCCCGGTGCGGATTTGGTTGCTTGTCCGGGCGAGAAGGTCCAGGCTCGGCGCCTGATGGTGCCGCGTGCCCCACTTAAGGGTGCATGGAGAGCACATGCCATGGGGGTGGCCTACCCCTATTAGATCTCCTCTTCTTCTGAGGCACCGGGTGCCGAGGTTTGCGTGGTGCCAGGGAGGTGCACAAGTGGCCTGACGCCTCCCGCACCGAGGCCGGTGTGCTCTGTGTTGCCGGTGCGCTCTGTGTTGCCGGTGCCAGGTCTGATGCCGGTGCCAGATGTAAAGCTGCCTCCATTAGAATGATTTTCAGGCGCAACTCTCTCTCCCACTTCGTCTGCGGTTTAAACGCCTTACAAATTTTACAGGCCTCGGACAAGTGATCCTCTCCCATGCACTCAAGGCAAGCAGAGTGTGGGGCACCAGAGGGCATAGGCCTCGGGCATTTTTCACAGTGTCTGAAGCCCTGAGGGCCGGGCATGCCCTGCCACACGCGCTGGGCATGTGGAGCAAGAACCGTGGTGGGTCCTTAGCACTAGAAAACAGTACTTAACTATTTAGAGAACTGATAAGAACTCTAACTGTTGAAACTAGATCAAAGAACTTTAGAAACGAGTGATTGCTAAAGGGCGCTTGCTAGGCAACAGCAAGAGCACATTTCAACGACTGTCACGGGTGGTAAAGAGGAACTGAGGGGGTGGAGGGCCAGCAGGGGTATATATTGGCCGGTATACCATCACCACTCCAGGGGGTTCCCCTGCTGGCCCAATGGGTACTGCTAAGGGAAAGTCCTAGAGGAAGAATCTTTGAGCTTAAGTATCAGAGGTTCTGCTCCTAAGCATGTATGCGAAAGGAAACTGCTAGTCAGTTGAGGCTGATGTAGATGGGGGTCTCCCTGGTGCAGACAGGAGAGGAGCCTTACAGCTTTCTCCATCAGGTATTTTCTTGAGTGAAGTTCATGAACTTCTTGAATTCTGTGTAGGAACAAGAAGAAATATTGCATTTTTCAGAAGAGAGGGTTACTTACCCTCTGCAGTAACTGATGTTCTTTGAAATGGGTGTCCCTGTTGGTGCTCCACCTTAGATGTTTTGGTGCTGCAGCGCCCCTGGCAGGAAGATTTTTTGCAGCAGTGGCTTTGACAGCTAGCTCGCACATGTGCAGACGCGCCCCAGGACTAGGTGGCTAATGTGCATGCACGAGATGCAATCCCTTCAGTTCCTTCTCTGCCCCAGAGAATAAAAGGGGGAGTACCGAAGCAGAGGGGAGGAAGGGTGGGTGGTGGAGCACTCACATGGACACCCATCTCGAAGAATGTCAGTTAGTGCAGAAGGTGAGCGAGTAATTCCTCCTCCTCCTCCTCCTCCTCAGGTGACTCCAAACAGTTTATCCACTGGAGGTGGGAGCTTCAGACAGGGTAGTGCCCTTGTGGGCTGTGGTGAGGATTGTGTGTCCAAACGCGGTTTCTCTGGACACGTAAGAGCCCAGGGCATAGTGAGTAGCGAATGTGTGAGTAGAGGACCATGTGGCCAATTTGCATATATCAGACAATGAGATGCCTTGTGTATAAGCAGTTGATGTCGCCATGGCCCTGGTGGACTGTGCACCAAGTTGTGCAAGTAGGTCTTTGCCAAAAATTGAGTATGCTAATCTTATGCATTCTATGATCCATTTGGAGATCCTCTGGGAGGAGATGGGGGGGGGTCCCTGGGATCGTCCAGTAGTTGACACGAATAACCTGTTGGTTTTCCAGCTTTGCTTAGTTCTTTCCAGGTAGAATACAATGGCCCGTTGTAAGTCAAGTGTGTGGAGCGTGGCTTCTGTCTGGTTGGCGTAAGGTTTAGGAAAGAAGACTGGTAAG
The DNA here is from genome assembly GCA_019425775.1 of Rafetus swinhoei. Classification (NCBI taxonomy): domain Eukaryota; kingdom Metazoa; phylum Chordata; order Testudines; family Trionychidae; genus Rafetus; species Rafetus swinhoei. Next base: position 36,863,234 of record CM033426.1, read on the forward strand.
TTAATAAGTTCATTGCAGTGAAATGACGAGAGCACCATCTGCAAGAACTTAAGATGAGGTCAGAGGACTATCTTGTCTTTATGGAAGATTGAAGGGAGGGTCTCCCATAAAGGCTGCAATTTCACTGACTCTCCTGGTGGATGTTATTGCCACTTGTAGAGCCACCTTCATGGAAAGGTGTTGCAGAGAACAAGTCACCATAGGCTCAAACAGCTTCTGTGTTAAGGCTGTCAGGACAAAATTGAGGTCCCAGGCTGGAGCCGGGGTTTTGACTGGTGGGTAAGAACATAAGAATGGCCATACTGGGTCAGACCAAAGGTCCATCCAGCCCAGTATCCTGTCTGCCAACAGTGGCCAATGCCAGGTGCCACAGAGGAAGTGAACCAAACAGGTAATGATCAAGCGATATCTCTCCTGCCATCCATCTCCACCCTCTGACAAAAAGAGGCTAGGGACACCATTCCTTACCCGTCCTGGTTAATAGCCATTAATGGACTTAACCTCCATGAATTTATCTAGTTCTCTTTTAAACCCTGTTATAGTTCTAGCCTTCACAACCTCTTCAGGCAAGGAGTTCCACAGGTTGACTGTGCGCTGTGTGAAGAACTTCCTTTTATTTGTTTCCAACCTGCCCATTAATTTCATTTGGTGACCCCTAGTTCTTATATTATGGGAACAAGTAAATAACTTTTCCTTATTCACTTTCTCCACACCACTCATGATTTTATATACCTCTATCGTATCCCCCCTTAGTCTCCTCTTTTCCAAGATGAAAAGTGCTAGTCTCTTTAATCTCTCCTTATATAGGACCCAGTCCAAACCCCTAATCATTTTAGTTGCCCTTCTCTGAACCTTTTCTAATACCAGTATATATTTTTTGAGATGAGGAGACCACATCTGTATGCAGTATTCAAGATGTGGGCATACCATGGATTTATATAAGGGCAATAAGATATTCTCCGTCTTATTCTCTATAACTTTTTTAATGATTCCTAACATCCTGTCTGCTTTTTTGACTGCCACTGCACACTGCGTGGACGTCTTCAGAGAACTATCCACAATGATTCCAAGATCTCTTTCCTGATTAGTTGTAGCTAAATTAAATTAGCCCCCATCATATTGTATGTATAGTTGAGGTTATTTTTTCCAATGTGCATTACTTTACATTTATCCGCATTAAATTTCATTTGCCACTTTGTTGCCCAATCACTTAGTTTGGTGAGATCTTTTTGAAGTTCTTCACAGTCTGCTTTGGTCTTAACTACACTGAGCAGTTTAGTATCATCTGCAAATTTTGCCACCTCACTGTTTACCCCTTTCTCCGGATCATTTATGAATAAATTGAATAGGATTGGTTCTCGGACTGACCCTTGGAGAACTCCACTAGTTACCCCCCTCCATTCTGAAAATTTACCATTTATTCCTACCCTTTGTTTCCTGTCTTTTAACCAATTCTCAAACCATGAAAGGATCTTCCCTCTTATCCCATGACAACGTACTTTACTTAAGAGCTTTTGGTGAGGGACCTTGTCAAAGACTTTCTGGAAATCTAAGTACACTATATCTACTGGATCCCCCTTGTCCACATGTTTGTTGACCCCCTCAAAGAACTCTAATAGAGTAGTAAAACATGATTTCCCTTTACAGAAACCATGTTGACTTTCCCCCAACAAATTATGTTCTTCTAGGTGTCTGACAATTTTATTCTTTACTATTGTTTCACCTAATTTGCCTGGTACTGACGTTACACTTACCGGTCTGTAATTGCTGGGATCGCCTCTAGAGCCCTTTTTAAATATTGGCATTACATTAGCTATCTTCCAGTCACTGGGTACAGAAGCTGCTTTAAAGGATAGATTACAAACCATAGTTAATAGTTCTGCAATTTCACATTTGAGTTCTTTCAGAACTCTTGGGTGAATGCCATCTAGTCCCGGTGACTTGTTACTGTTAAGTTTATCAATTTGTTCCAAATATTCCTCTAATGACACTTCAATCTGTGAGAATTCCTCAGATTTGTCACATACAAAGGACAGTTCAGGTTTGGGAATCTCCCTAACATCCTCAGCCGCAAAGACTGAAGCAAAGAATTAATTTAGTTTCTCTGCAATGACTTTATCGTCTTAAAGTGCTCCTTTTTTACCTCGATCATCTAGGGGCCCCACTGGCTATTTAGCAGGCTTCCTGCTTCTGATGTACTTAACATTTTGCTATTACCTTTTGAGTTTTTGGCTAGCTGTTCTTCAAACTCCTTTTTGGTTTTTCTTATTACATTTCTACACTTAATTTGCCAGAGTTTATGCTCCCTTTCTATTTTCCTCACTTGGATTTGACTTCCACTTTTTAAAAGATGCCTCTTTATCTCTCACTGCTTCTTTTACATGGTTGTTAAGCCACGGTGGCTCTTTTTTAGTTCTTTTACTGTGTTTTTTAATTTGGGGTATATTTTAAGTTGGGCCTCCATTATGGTGCTTTTGAAAAGTGTCCATGCAGCTTGCAGGGATTTTACTTTAGTCACTCTACCTTTTAATTTCTGTTTAACTAACCTCATTTTTGCATAGTTCTCCTTTCTGAAATTAAATGCCATGGTGTTGGGCTGCTGAGGTGTCATTCTCACCACAGGAATGTTAAATGTAGCTATATTATGGTCACTATTTCCAAGTGGTCCTGTTATAGTTACCTCTTGGAACAGATCCTGTGCTCCACTCAGGACTAAATCGAGAATTGCCTCTCCCTTATGTACCAGCTGCTCCAAGAAGCAGTCATTTAAGGTATCGAGAAATTCTGTCTCTGCATTTCGTCCTGAGGTGACATGTACCCAGTCAATATGGGGATAATTGAAATCCCCTACTATTATTGAGTTTTTTATTTTGATAGCATTTCATAATCACTATTACTGTCCTGGTCAGGTGGTTGATGATAGATTCCCTACTGTTATATTCTTATTAGAGCATGGAAGTACTATGCATAGAGATTCTATGGAACATGGTGATTCATTTAAGATTTTTACTTCATTTAATTCTATATTTTCTTTCACGTATAGTGCCACTCCACCCCCTACACGACTTTTTCTGTCCTTCCAATATATTTTGTACCCCCGTATGTGTCCTGTTGATTGTCCTCACTCTGTCAGGTTTCTGTGTTGCCTATTATATCAATATTCTCCTTTAACATGAGGCACTCTAGTTTACCCATCATAAGAACATAAGAACATAAAAATGGCCGTACTGGGTCAGACCAAAGATCCATCTAGCCCAGTAGCCTGTCTGCCAACAGTGGCCAGCACCAGGTGCCCCAGAGGGGGTGGACCGAAGACAATGATCAAGCGATTTGTCTCCTGCCATCCTTCTCCAGCCTCTGACAAACAGAGGCCAGGGACACCATTTTGATTCCCTGGCTAATAGCCTTTTATGGACCTAACCTCCATGACATTATCTAGCTTCTCTTTAAACTCTGTTATAGTCCTAGCCTTCACAGCCTCCTCTGGCAAGGAGTTCCACAGGTTGACTATGCGCTGTGTGAAGAAGAACTTTCTTTTATTAGTTTTAAACCTGCTACCCATTAACTTCATTTGGTGTCCTCTAGTTCTTCTATTATGGGAACTAATAAATAACTTTTCTTTATTCACCCTCCACACCACTCATGATTTTATATACCTCTATCATATCCCCTTAGTCTCCTCTTTTCTAAACTGAAAAGTCCCAGTCGCTTTAACCTCTCTTCATATGGGACCCGCTCCAAACCCCTAATCATTTTAGTTGCCCTTTCTGAACCCTTTCTAAGGCCAAAATATCTTTTTTGAGGTGAGGAGACCACATCTGTACACAGTATTCAAGATGTGGGTGTACCATAGTTTTATACAGGGGCAGTAAGATATTCTGTGTCTTATTTTCTATCCTTTTCTTAATAATTCCTAACATCCTATTTGCCTTTTTGACCACCGCTGCACACTGTGTGGAAGTTTTCAGAGAACTATCCACGATAACTCCAAGATCATCTTATTATTTAGACTTCTAGCATTTGTGTACAAGCACTTTAAAAACTTTTCACTGTTTATTTGTCTGCCCTTTTCTGATGTGTCAGATTCTTTTTTATGTGAATGTTTCTCGTCTGATCTGGCCCACACTTTATCTTCTTCCATCCTCGCTTCTTGACTAAAACCTAGAGAATCTCTATCAATCCTCTTCTCTAAGAGAAGTCTCTGTCCAATCCACGTGCTCCTCTGCACCAATCGGCTTTCCCCCATCTCTTAGTTTAAAAACTGCTCTGTGACCTTTTTAATGTTAAGTGCCAGCAGTCTGGATCCACTTTGGTTTAGGTGGAGTCCATCCTTCCTGTATAGGCTCCCCCATCCCAAAAGTTTCCCCAGTTCCTTACAAATCTAAACCCCTCCTCCCTACACCATCGTCTCATCCACGTATTGAGACTCTGAAGCTCTGCCTGCCTACCTGGCCCTGCGCATGGAACTGGAAGCATTTATGAGAATGCCACAATAGAGGTCCTGGATTTCAGTCTCTTTCCTAGCAGCCTAACTTTGGCCTCCAGGACGTCTCTCCTACCCTTCCCTATGTCATTGGTACCTACACGTACCACGACCACCGGCTCCTCCCCAGCACTACACATAAGTCTATCTAGATGCCTCGAGAGATCTGCAACCTTTGCACCAGGTAGGCAAGTCACCATACGATTCTCCCAGTCATCGCAAACCCAGCTATCTATGTTTCTAATGATCGAATCTCCCATTATTAACACCTGCCTTTTCCTAATGGCTGGAGTTCCTTCCCCCGGAGAGGATACCCCAACATCATCTGGAAGGAGGGTCCTAACTATGGGAAGGTTTCCTTCTGCTCCCATTGACTGCTCTCCATCCCTGAGCCTTTCATCCTCCTTAACAGCACAGGGGCTGTCTGACTGGAGGTGGGACAATTCTACAGTGTCCTGCAAAGCCTCATCAACATACTTCTCTGCCTCCCTTAGCTCCTCCAGTTCAGCCACCCTGGCCTCCAAAGCTTGTACACGGTCTCTGAGGGCCAGGAGTTCCTTGCACCAAACGCACACATACACATATACCACATGCCCACAGGGCAGGTAATCACACATGCTACATTGAGTGCAATAAACAGGATAGCCCCCACTCAGGTGTTGGGCTTCTGTCTGCATTGTCTCCTACAGCTACCTAGGTTATTGATAGGGTTTTTATTTAAATCAGGAAATTTTGATTATAGTTTAGTTTAAAGGTTTTAAAGAATGGCGAGTGTACCTCTCCACCTTCCTACTCACTTTCCAAACTCCCTCTCGAAACTGCCTTTGTTTGCTGTTTGCTGCCTGTTCGCTGACTCACTGCTTTATAAAGCCCTGGCCTTCCTGATAATCAGGAGGCGGGGCTAAGGCTCAACCAATGAACAGAGGCTTCTAGATTTCAAACCCTGTTTAGAAGCTCACAGCTTCTAAATGTTAAATGTTCTGCAATACCTTGAGAAACTTTTTGGTAGTGGGATGTGCAAACAGCGACTTGGTGTCTACTGGTTGATGTAACACAGTAATAGCGGAGAGGTGAACCTTTAGGGAACTAAGTGAAAATCCTGAGTTTTTGAGTTAGGGTTAGGGGATTAGGGTTATGCATTGCAGGACCGCGGGTAATGGAGCAGAAGATGGGTTGAGATTGTAGAGGTGAGCCCAGGTGGAGAATCGACACCACTTGAACAGGTAAGTTTTGTGCGTGGATGGTCTCCAACTGCTAAGGAGGATCTGTTGGACTTCCTCTGTACATTCTGTTTCTAGTGAAGTGAGCTATTGAGGAGCCAGGCCTGGAGGTTCAGGGTGTGGAGATGAGGATGTTGAAGGCGACCACAAGACTGAGTAAGAAGGTGTGGGAGCCGTGGGCAATCAACTGACATCTGGAGCAGGTACATATACCAGGTCTGTCTGGGCCAGTCTGGCGCTATCAGTATAATGTTGGCATTGTCCAAGCACACCTTGGTGACTACTTAGTGGAGCAACGGTATGCGCGCGGAGGAAGCATATAATAGAGCTGTCCCCCAGTGTATTGGGAATGCATCCCCAAGGGATTGTGCTCCAATGCCTGAACATGAACAGCAGCACAGACGCTTCTTGTTGGCACTGGTGGCAAAGAAGTCGATCTGTGGGAAGCCCCACTGTGTGAAAATCTGATGCAAGACAGTGGGGTCTAGTTCCCATTCGTGGCCCGCAGGGAAATTCCTGCTGAGACTGTCTGCGGCTATGTTGTCTTTGCCGGACAGATGTGAGGCAAGTAATGTTATATTGTGAGTGATGCATCACGTCCATAACCGGACTGCCTTCCTGCAGAGAGGGTAGGATCTCGCCCCTCCCTGCCGGTTTATGTAGAACATTGCAGCTTGGTTGTCCATAAAGATCTGCACTGTGGAGTTGCGGTTTACAAAATGTCAGCAGGCGTAGTATACTGCTCAGTGTTTGAGCACATTGATGTGCATCGTGCTCTCTGTGTGGGTCCACCGTGCATGTGTGGTAAGTGCACCCAGGTCGGCTCCCCAGCCCTGATGTAATGTGTCTGTGGCGATGGTGAACGATGGGGCTTGTCTGTGGAAGGGGACCCCAGCACACACATTTCGTTCCTGAGACCACTACTGAAGGGCGCATCTGACTGCATTTGGTGGTGAGACCAGTTTGTGCAGGCTGTGTATCCGAGGTCTGTACACAGACCTCAGCCAATGTTGTAGAGGCCTCATGTGTAGTCTGGTATGCGGAATGACTACAGTTGCTGCTGCCGCCAAGTGGCCTAGTAACTGGAGACACGCCCCTGGCTGGTAGTTGTGGGGCAGTGGTGTGAAGTTTTACTAGTTGTGATATAGTGAGGAACCTCTGGTGGGGTAAGGACGTGATCGCATGTGTGCAATCAAGATGTGCTCCTATAAACTCCAGTACTTGAGCTAGCTGGAGCTGACATTTGGAGAGGTTGATTTGAAGGCCAAGTGACCTGAACAGGGACATAGCAGTGGTCACCGAGTCCTGAGTTTCCTGGAACGAGTTGCCCCTTATGAGACAGTCGTCGAGGTAGGGATAAATTGGTACTTTCTGTCTTCGCAGATGGGCCACCACAGCAGCCAAGACCTTGGAAAAGACCCTTGGGACCATGGAGAGGCCAAAAGGTAGTACTGTATACTGGAAATGTTGTCCCCCTGCTGTGAACCTTAGGTACCTTCTGTGAGCAGGGTGAATGGGGACATGGAAGTAAGCATCTTGGAAATTGAGAGTCACCAGCCAGTCATCTCTGTTGAGGGAGGGTATGATAGTGGAGAGGGTGACCATCTTGAAGCGTTGATACTGCACATGCTTGCTGAGAGCTCTGAGATCGAGGATGGGTCTCCATTCCCCTGACTTCTTCTCTGTGAGAAAGTATTGGGAGTAGAAGCCAGTGTTTAGGTATTGGTGTGGGACCCTTTCTACTGCATTTATACGGAGCAGGTGATCGATCTCTTGGCACAGAATATCCTCGTGAGATGGGTCCCTGAAGAGGGACGGGGTGGGTGGTTGGGTTTTGGGAAGGGATAAAGAATGGGATGCAGTACCTGAGTTTTATCACATCCAGAACCCATTTGTCTGTAGTTTTGAGGCACCACTGTTGATAAAACGGTGCTAATCTGTGGTTGGATAATATGATGGTAGGTGGCTCGGGTGAGGGAACACAAATTTGACGGCTCTCAACCAGACCTTCAAAAAGTTTGTCTCGAGTTAGAGGACTGGGACAGAGTGGGTTGGTCAACTGACTGTCACCTCCTCCCCAACACTGCCGCTTTCTAGTGTCATACTGTCTCTGAGTATGACCAAAAAAAGAAGGCCTGTATCTCTGACTGTAAGGTTTGTTTTGGGGTTTTTTTGGTGCAGGAGCCTGGATGCCCAATATTTTAAGTGTGGCCCTGGAATCTTTAAGGGAGTGTAAGGAAGCATCAGTGACATCTGCAAAGTTCTTTGGACCTTTGAAAGGGAGGTCCTCCACCTTTGTCTGGACCTCCTTTGAGAAGCCAGAGAGGTGGAGCCAGGAGGCTCTTCTCATCACCACGAGGTGGCAAGAGCTCGTGAAGCTGTGTCAGCAGAGTGCAATGCGGCTTGGAGGGCTGTTCTGGCTACCAATAGCCCCTCATTGGTGTTGACTCTCATTAGTTCTATTTTGACCTCTGGAAGGAACTGAATAAAGTCTGTGATTTTATGTGGAGAGAGTATTTTGCTAGCATCACGGTTTAATTAGCAATGCGTAGCTGTAAGAAGGCAGAGGAGTATGATCATCTGTCCATTGCATCTAGACATTTCCATTCCTTATCGGGGGGGAGAGAGGGAGTGAATTTGGCGATGTTTTGTTTGTTCCTCTAGTTCACTGCCTCAATCACTACAGAGTTAGGGGCAGGATTTGAGAATAGAACTCAGTCCCTGGAGGAGCCACATAGTATTTCCTGTCCGCCTTCTTGCCTACAGGTTGAATGGTAGCAGGTTTGCCAAAGCAGTTTGGCTGGGTCTATAAGGGCGGGATCCATCGGGAGCGTGAGCCTTGTGGATGGAGAGGTATGAAAGATGCTGGTAAGTTTATGCTGGGTCCCTGGCATTGTGGTTAAAGAGACCTCAAGGTGCTCGGCTACCCTTTAGAAAAGGTCTTGAAAGGCCTTGAAGTCATCCCCGGATGGGGTTTATGTAGGCATGAGTGTATCTCCAGGAGAGGGAGGAGATATGTGTGTAAGTGGGTGAGAGGAGATAGTGGATTCCTCATCACTTAATGATTGATCAATGTTAGCCCAGTCCCTTGAGGTATTAAGGGACACAGTGGATGTGGGTCTCGAGTGGAGCTGAGCAGCATGTTGATGTTGCTGCTGCTGAGCCCTGTAAAGTGCCCAGGGGTCCCAATAGGGCCACGTGGGAGGTATGGCATAGGCGGCGGTAGCCACTGTTTAGGTTGCCAATGTGGTAAGGCCGGCTGAGAGCGAGGGAGTTTTTGCCTCAGCGTAGAATGTCTGGGAGGGGTTGCAGTCATTATGGAAGCCTGATCCTCCTCACCAGAGACCGAAGGTATAGCCGTGTCTGGCAGGGATATGGAAAACCCCTCAGAATAGGGGGAGGAATCAGTGCCAAATAAAGGTGTAGGGGCCACTGAGGAAATCATAGAGTCATCAGTCAACGTATAAGGCCAAAATGGTGGCACAGGTGGTAAAGACACTTGTGCCTGCGTATGCTTTGACTTCGCCCTGAGGGGGAAAGGCGCGGGTGCTGGGAGCAGTAACAGTGCTCTAGTGCCTGCGCTGCCCTTGTGCCCAGCACTGCTAAGTGCAGGTGGGATTGGTGATGCTGTAGCCCTGTGCTGTTCTGAAGTGCCAGGCTTGGGCTTGTCCTTGTCAGCATGTTTAGGCACCTTGGCCAGGTCCTTAGACCCTGTCCCGGTAAGCACTTATCCAGAGCCACCACAGGTGATGGATCTGGCTTAGAATTCAGGGATCGCCCTTTCTTAAGTGAAGGGGATTCCCTGTTCGCTGCTACATGTGCTCTCTTCTGTTTGGAAGGAGCAGAGCTGGCAGCTGCGGCAGGTGGTACTGCCTTATCCAACATCGCCGCTGGTGATAGCGGTTGTGAGGATGAAGGGTAACAAGGGTCAGACGCTGGTCTGAAAGAGCGTTCGAGGGGGGTCAGATCAGACAGAAAAACCCTTGTGCTCAGCTGATTCAAGGCATCAATTTTCACTGATGACAGTGAAAAACAAAAGTAGAAATATGCTGCGATTTATCCAGATAGTATAAAAATTCCTGTCTGGGAACAGGGCTCACAGCACTAGATAAGCACACAGTGTTTGAAATAGTGCTCCCGCTTAGGAGTCGCTGCACAGAATTTATTAATTTTTTTAAATAAAATGTATGAAAAAAGGATATTTGTCAGCGGTGTATGAGAAGGCTGAGGAGAAAAACCTGAGGAAAAAGAAAAATGTCCTCAGAGTATAAGCCGGAGTCCCCTGAAGGGACGCTGGAGGTGCGGAGTCCGCATTGTCTCCGTGAAGGAGACGGCAGTTGTTATCTTCTTTTGAGTATCGCTATAATCAGTAAAGAAAAGCTAATTAAATAAAGAAAATAAAGAAAAAAGTAAGACTAGCTGTCTCTCTAACAAGAACTGCAGAGCGCACTGCGGGTTCCGACCGATGCCGCTTGCGGCAGAGAAGGAACTGAAGGATCACATCTCACGCACACGCATTAGCTGCCTAGCGCTGTGGCACGTCTGAGCATGTGCAAGCTAGCTGTCAAAGCCACTGCTACTAAAAATCTTCCGGCCAGGCGCACTGCGGTGCCAAAACACGTAAGGTGGAGCACCCACAGGGACACTCCTCGAAGAAGAAATATGCATTTCACTCAGACTGCAGAAGCTAATGAAGGAGTGAAGGCAAGAGATACAATGCATGAAACCTGAAATGCTTGGCTTAGTCCTAGACCCAGGGAGAGAACCCCGGCCAGGGAAAAATTACTACGCAAACTATACTACTGTACTATAAACTTTAACTAGCTATCTACAAATGTATTAATAAGGTCTACAGAGCAGCTGCAAGAAGAAAGGACACAGGACTGCAACTCAAGTGCAGCAGTAAGAAGGAACTGGAGAGGTGTCAACTCACACTGGCTCTTAAACCCTTAGTCGGGAGTACATAGAAACTTACTGTGCATGTGCGGGCCAACGGATACTGCTTGTAAAAATTTCTAGACTCAGGCACAGAGAGCACATGTGTACCCATGTGGGGAATAGAATCATATAAGATTAGGGTTGGAAGAGACCTCAGGAGGTCATCCAATCCAACCCCCTGCTCAAAACAGAATCAATCCCAATACAAATACGGTGGACCAGCACTCAAAGAAGAAAACAGATGGTGTTCTGACTTTGGGTGGTCACCAGCATCTGATCTGATCTGAAATAATTTTATCATTGCCAGACCTTGAGTACAAGGCTGCTCGCTGTCTCTCTCAGCTTCCAGAACACTTGGACACCACATTACTAGGAGCACTGCTCAATCAGAAATAGCATGATGCACTTTATTTATGCTTTTGCCCATATGAAAAGGAACCAAAAGTTGCCCAATTCAGCTTTATCTCCTTAGGCTTACAAGCTGTAGTTGCAGAATGAGGCACAGATTATGTCTAAATTCCTGCATCTCTTTCATGAAATGTGTCCATCAGGGCTTACAAAGGCAGCTATGAAAATAAAAATATATATAGAACAAATGGAAGAAAGAAGAAGTTGATAGCAATGAATATAAATCAAAAGTTAGGAACTGTAGAAAACTGATGAGGGAAGCAAAGGGACAAAAGGAGAACTCTATTGGCAGCAGAATTAAGGACAATGAGAAGGAGTTTCATAAATATATTAAAAAGAATATTGGCAATGGTATTGAGCTGTTACTACTTGGAAATGGTAGAATTATCAGTATCAGTACAGAAACAGATGATATAGTCTCACTATATGGTGATAACACTCTTTCTATTCCACTAGTATCTCTGGAAGATGTCAAACAGCATCTACTAAAGTTAGACATTTCTGATTCAGCAGTTCCAGATAATTTGCATGCAAGAGTTTTTAAAAAGCTGATTGAGGAGCACATAGACCATTAACATATACTTTCAGTAAGTCTTGGAGCAACTGAGGAAGTTATAGAAGAATGAAAGAAAGCTAATGTGCCAGTTTTTACCAAGGGTAAATGGGATAGCCAGGATAATTAAGCAGATCAGTTTGAAATTCATAACAAGATAGAGGAGCGTCTGACACGACACTCAAAGTATTCAGGGAGAGTAATGTAACTAATGCAGATCAAATTTGGCTCACGAAAAATACTGTCAAATTAACTCGCTATCTTTTTTTATGATATTAGAAGTTTGGGTGATAATGGCAATAATGTTTATCTAAATATATTAAGATGTCTGTAAGGCATTTGACTTGATGTGCATTAGGACCAAAAAAAACCTAGAATGACATCTAGCACACATTAAATGGATTAAAACATGGATAACAGGTCTCAAAATGTAATTGTAAATGCGGGATTGTTATCAAGCAGTTGTGTTTTCAGTGGGGTCCTATAGGAATACATTCTTGGCCATATACTAGTGCTTTTGTTAGCCGCCTGAAAGACAACAAAATCATCACTGATAAAGTTTGCAGATGACACAAAAATTGGGGAAGTGGTAAATAATAAAGAGGACATGTCACTGCTTTAGAGTAATCTGGATTGCTTGGTAAACTGGGTATAAGCAAACATGCATGTTAATATGGCTAAATGTGAATGTATATATCTAGGAACAAAAGGGGATTCTTTCCTGGGAAGCAGCTACTCTGAAAAAGATTTGAGGGGTCATCGTGGATAATCTGAACAAACTTCCAAAGTGAGGCTGTGGCCATGAGAGCTAATATGATCTTGTGATGTATAAAGAGGGGAACCTCCAGAAGGCATATAGAGGTAATTTTACCTTTATATTTGTCACTGATGTGACTACTACTGGAATAGTATGCCCAACAAAATGGCAGATGAAATTCAATATTGATAAATGCAAAATAATGCACACTGGAAAACTAGGAATGTTAAATTTAGATTAATTAATCGAATAGTTGATGGGATTTCCAGCAACTATTCGATTACTCAATAAGGGCACGTCCACCTTTGAACTGTAAAAGCAGAAGCCCCGCAGGGAGCATGGGACCAGTGGGGGGACTGGCCCCACACTCCCTGTGGTGCCTGAGCATTTGAAATGTACAAAAGCTCCAGTGCAGAATCACTGCAGAATCGGCACAAGTGGAGACTGCTTCAGACAAGAGCAATAAAAACTATTAGGGCTATGGAAGTTTCCATATGAAGAAGGATTAATAAAATTGACTTTTCAGTTTTCAGTGAAGAGGCGGCAACTAAGGGGTGATATCATAGTAATCTACAAAATCCTGACTGGCATAAAGAAAGCAGATAAAATGCTATTTACACCTTCTCATAATCCAAGAACTAGGAGTCACCAAATGAAATTAATAGGGCAGCAGGTTTAAAAACAAACAAAATGAAGTATTTCTTCACACAATGCACAGTCAAACTGTGGAACTCTTTGCTAGAGGTTGTTGTGAAAGCCAAGACTATAACAGGGTTCAAAAAAGAACTGGGTAGATTCATGGAGGATAGATCTATCAATGGCTATTAGTCAGGATGGGCAGGGATGGTGTCCCTAGCCGCTGTTAGGGACCATCACCATGGGAACAATTTACCAAAGGTAATGATGGACTTTCCATCAGTGAAAAAACAACAAATGGTCTGGTAGCACTTTATAGACTAACAAAAAGTGCTATCAGACCATTTGTTGTTTTTTCCTGTACAGACTATCTCGGCTACCCCCTGAAGCTTCTTTCCATCACTGGTAATCTTTAAATCAAGATTGGATGTTTTTCTACAAGTTATGCTCTAGGGATTATTTGGGGGCCATTCTCCTTGGAGGAAGGTCAGAGAGAACCATCACAATGGTCCTTTCTGACCTTAGAATCTGTGACTCCTCATAGTGCAAATGGACATTTAACAGGTTATGTCACCACATTAGGTCTGAAGAGGCAGTTTCCACTAAATAGGGACCCAGGATCTAACTCTCCCAAATGTGAAGGAAACACACCGGCTGGGATTTCCAATGGAATCTGAAAGAATGAGGCATCCAAATGCCACTGGATGTCATTGGGAGCTATGTACCTAATTCCTTTCAGCTTCTTGGAAAACTCTACTCACAAACTCTAAATCTGAACATAAAATTGTGCAATTCCCCAAGAAATTTTTAAGTTAGTTTTAAGTTATGTTAAGTTTTAAGTTAAGGGAGCAGCTATGTTGCCTGCCTAATACATTATTTGGGCCACCAAAATACACCCAGCATCTCAAGGAAAGAAAAGCCGCAAAGATAACAAGTTGATTTTCACAACCTCTCTTTTTTACATTTTTGTTTAAATTGGTGTTAATATGAAAAAAACCCACATCTTCCACTCAAGATTTTCAAGTAAAATAATAGAAGTATTCCAATTAAATGAATTAATTTAAAAGAGCTTACTAAATGCAAAAAACAATATTTATACAAGGTGAAGACTGCAGTGTTAATGCCAGAAAATGTTCACACACTTTCACCTAGGGAAAGGTCCACTGGCCACTTACAAAATATTGGTTTAAATGACTGGCCCAACATCACAGAGGTGGAAGTAGACACAGAACCAAGTTTTCCCAAGTGTCATACACCACTTTAACCACCCTTTTTTCTTCCTGCAGTCACCTGCCTATCTTAACATAAGAACGGTGATGTTGGGTCAGACCAAAGGTCCATCTAGCCCAGTATCCTATCTTCTGACAGTGGCCAATGCCTGGTGCCACAGAAGTAATGAACAGAACAGGTAATCAAGTGATTCTCCCCCGCCCCCCCCCCCCCTCCAATCATCCATTTCCATCCCCTGACAAACAGAAGTTAGGGACAGCATTCCTACCCATTCTAGTTAATGAGCTGGGCTCGACAATTAGGGCAATCTACTCGCCTGTGGCGAGTAGATTTTAGCCCAGCACGGCGCCGCAGCACAATCAATGCATGTGCAACACGCCAAACCGCGTGGCTGGCGAGCAGGGCTCGCCACCGCTTGTCAAGCCCTGTTAATAAGTATCGATGGACCTATTCTCCATGAATTTATCTAGTTCTTTTTTGAACCCTGTTACACTCCTGGCCTTCACAACATCCTCTGGCAAGGAGTTCTATGAGTTGACTGCACGTTGCACGTTGCATGAAGAAAATACTTCCTTTTATTTGTTTTAAACCTGCTACCTATTAATTTAATTTGGTGACTCCTAGTTCTTGTGTTACGGGAACAAGTAAATAACTTTTCCTTATCTACTTTCTCCACACCAGTCATGATTTTATAGATCTCTATCATATCCCCTCTTAGTCTTCTTTTTTCTAAACTGAGAAGTCCCAACAGTTTTAGTCTGTCTGCAGACGGCAGCTGTTCCAAACCCCTAATCATTTTTGTTGCCCTATTCTGAACTTTTTCCAATGCCAAGGTATCTTATTACATGTAATCACTTGATATCATTTGCTAGTTAATAAACTTATTTTATTTAAACCAGTGCATTTTGACTGAAGTGCCTGGGAAACTCTACTTAGGTCAACAAGCCAGATGTGTAATCATGACCCACTAGTGGAATAAAGAACAATCTGTGAGCTTGTACTGTCTGGTGGGCTACTGAGTAGTACACGATGCACGTTTCTGGGGAGCAAGGCTGGGAGTGAGGGATATGCAGGTATCATCCTGTATGTAATTCATGGATGGCTGGACATTAGCATTCATGTATTTAGCTGTTTCAGAGGGGTAAGTAAACCTGTTAGTCTGTAACTGAAAAACCCCCCGAAGAGTCTTGCAGCACCTTAGAGACTAACAAAAAATGTAGATGGTATCATGAGCTTTCGTGGGCACAATCCACTTCTTCAGCTGGGAGTGACTTTGCACGCTGGCAGCCATCAGTGATCAAAGCCTGGAGGAGCTGATGTTCATCACCAGAGCAGTGTAAAAGACATCCTAAAATGGACAGCTAGGGGGATGCAGTCCAGGGGTTCAAACTGCACCCTGGGGAATATCACATTGATCATCTAATCTGGCTTCCTATACAACTCACACAGGATTGCCATAGGACCTTCCCTGAATTAACTGCTGTTTGAACTAGACCATGTTTAGAAAAATATCCAATCTTGATTTAAGAACTCCTAAGTGATTGATAATCCACCACAATCTTTAGTGAGGGTATTTATTGTTTATAACATTTTACTATTAAAAATCTTCTACATCAATTATTTGTACTTAACACCTGAAAATGAAACACATGATTTGTAATCCTCATAATCTGCTCTAACCCTAACCCTGAATCACAAAATAGCAGATTGGAAACAGCAATCACTGGCACAAATTCTCTGTCTTGAGGTATGAAGGAGGACAAATTAGATGATCATCACTTCTGGTCTTAAAGTCTATCCACTTCACCTCTCCAAACTGTTACAAGGCCCCTTTCAGTTAGTCTGCCAAACTAAATACACACACCTACCTACTGTCTCTTAGATTTATTAAAATAATCCAGGCCAGGGCTTTTCAACCTTTCCGAACTGGGACCCTAGTTATAACAGATGTACCCTCCTATCTAGCCATAAAGAGACAATGGTCATGCCCTCTGAAACCTATTCACAAATTTCAGTCTAAGAACTTAAGCCAGTGCACTATATACCCTCACCAAGAGGATTTATGGGAATAGCAAATAACAGAAATTAGATTAATTACATAGTGAACAGTGTAAGAAAAGGAAAGAAACAAGCATCACTTACTCTCAATCGCGTGCACTTCAAATAAGGCAGGATAGGGAAAGAAAAGAGAAACATTCAGATTTTTATACTGAAAAGCATAGATTCAGGTAAGGCTGAATTTCAAAATGACATCTTCAAGAAGAGGAAAACTAATTATTTTTCTAACCAGTACTGAGCCCATGTAAATTGGTCTCACAAATCAGCTGTGGTGTTTTCCCAAGGACTACTGGAGAAGGGAAAGTACCAGAAAGTAATAGTTAAAAAGGGGAAAGAAATGTTAGTATCTGTGCTTTAATGCTATTACTAGAAGATTTGCCTGGCATTACTTGGGTCCTTAACTCAAATAAGTTTTGTTTTTCTTCATTTAAATCATTGTTCTAGGGTGGCGCTAGGGACGAGGGGTTCAGTATGCAGGCTGCCCCGGGGAGAAAAGAAAACCCCAGCCCTCTCTCAATGCAGCAGTTTAGGGCCAGGGAGAAGTGCCTATCCATGGCTACTGCAGGGGCACAGCCAGAGAAGGGGTGACAAATTCTGAAATATATCACAGAATCATAGAACACTAGAACTGAAAGGGATCTCGAGAGGTCATCAAATCCAGTCCCCTGCCCTCATGGCAAGACCCAGTACTGCCTAGACCAGCCCTGACAGACATTTATCTAACCTACTCTTAAATATCTCCAGAGATGGAGATTCCACAACCTCCCTACACAATTTATTCCAGTGTTTCACCACCCTGACAGTTAGGAAGTTTTTCCTAATGTCCAACCTAAACCTCCCTTGCTGTAGTTTAAGCCCATTGCTTCTTGTCCTATCCTCAGAGGCTAAAGAGAACAATTTTTCTCCCTCCTGCTTGTGACACCCTTTTAGATACCTGAAAACCGCTATCCCGTCCCCTCTCAAGTCTTCTCCTTTCCAAACTTAATTCCTTTCTCCACTCTTGCCCCTTGCTGGCCCAATGGAGTTACAACTGTTACAGTCCTCATCTCTGGCTCCTTGCTGCCTCTCTGTGGTCATTTTACAACAGTGGTTCCCAATCTTTTTGATACCAGGGACTGGCAAACCCATTCACAAACTTTTGGCAGACCATTAACATTTTATTTGCATATTCATTACATAAATAATGAATATGCAAATAAGATGTTACCAATTCACCAAAAGCCCCCAGTGCTAGCCCTAATCCCTAGAGACCTCACCCCCTCCATTACCTCCGAGTGCCAGCCAATGATCCCAGAGTCCCCTGCACCAAACCCCTCAGTGCCAGCCTCCCACCTTCAGAACCCCCCAGTCCCAGCCCCTCACCATCCACCCCAGTTCCAGCTTCCTGTTTCCAGAGCCCCACTGCACCCAAATCCCCCACATGCCAGCCCCCAGGTCCCAATATTAGCCTCGCCCCCAGAGCAGTGCCGGCAAGGCCACACTGGGCGATCATAGTAATCCAAGCTTTCTCTATTTTGATCTTTACCAGAACCAGGCTGATGGGAGGGATTGGTGGAAATGTGTACATCAGATCTTCGGACCACAACAGGAAGAAGGCATCGGAGATGGAAACCCTGCCTAGTCCCCTGGAGGAGCTAAATCAATGGCACTTTCTGTTGTGCCTAGGGCCAAACAGGTCCACCAGGGGAAAACTCCACCTCTGGAAGAGCTTTGACCACCAGGAGGTCCATGTGAAGTCCCAGCTCAGGTGATCTGCCAGGGCATTTCTGGCTCCAGGGAGGTGACCTGGTTCCAGATGGATGATGATTGATGCACAAGTCCCAGAAACAGCACCTCTTGGCAGAAAGCCGATGAGTATGCTCCTTCTTGCATGTTGATGTTAAACACTGAAGCTGTTGTCAGTAAGGACTCGCCATTTTCCTGACAGGTGCAGCAGAAAGACCCCTGAGGGTAACCAGACCACTCTGAATTCCTTGACATTTATGTGTAATGTCACCTCCTCCAGGGTCCACATCCTTTGGGTCTGGAGATCTGAGGTACACCAGCCAACCAAGGTTTGAGACATCTGACACCAGCTCGAGGGAGTGAGTGGACGTGTTAAATAGGATGTTCTCTAGACCAATCCAACACCACAGGGAAGTAAGTACTGCCAGGGGGATGGACACAATTTTGTCCAGGTGATCCCTGGAATGGGAGTAGGCTGATGCTGCCACTGCTAGAGCAGTTGCATGTGTACTCTGGTGTGATGGACCATGTACATACACACTGCCATATGCCCCAACAGGCACTTACAGACCGTGGCTGTGGTCAGGGGAAACTCGGACATCTCTGTGATGGAGCTCCTTGGTGCCTGAAACCCATCTATGGGCAGGAATACTCTCAGTCAAGCTGAGTTGAGCACCACTCTGATGAATTCCGTCCTTTGAAAACATACTAACATGGACTTTGTGTCACTGATTAGTAGACCCAAGAACTGATACACGGCTAGGATTTTGATGAGGACATAGGGATTTTCCAAAGGACATTTCTGATTTTCAAAACCCCCTTGTGCAGGAGTAAAGCCATGGGTGGGAGCAGTGGAGCTCAGTACATCAAACAGGGTATCTGCCAGCTTCTCAAGCTCTTCCATTGGCAATGGGTCTTAGCTAGTGGCAAGGAGCCCTTCTCAGTGCCAGTTTCTGAGGCTGAGCACTTATGTGCGTGGGAGGGTGGTGAGTGGTGCAGGACCAGGAGGATCTCTCTGGCTATGTCTATTCTGCAGGTTTCTTGCGCAAGAACTGTTCTGCGCAAGAGTTCTTGTGCAAAAGGTCTTCCGCAAGAGCGCGTCCACACTGCCATGTGCTTTTGCGCAAGAGATGTGCTTTTGTGCAAGAGCATCCATGGCAGTGTGGACGCTCTCTTGCACAAGAAAGCTCTGATGGCCATTTTAGCCATAGGGGTTTCTTGCGCAAGAAATTCATGTTGCCTGTCTACACTGCCTTCTTGTGGAAGAGCTCTTACGCAAGAGGGCTTATTCCTTGTGGGGAGAGGAATAACTCTTCTGGAAGAAGCCCTGTTTTCTGACGCTGTACTATAAATTTACTTGCACAAGAACGTGCATGCAGTGTAGACGCTCTTGCGCAAAAAGCCTGCAGTGTAGACGTAGCCTCTGAGTGTGATGAGTCTCTGCTATGGGACCTCAGAGACCATTGGGGACAGATGGGTCAGCAACGGGAGCTTGTCATTTGGGAGCCTGTTGATTGATGCCTCCCACTGCTCACTCAGTACCAGGACCATGAGCATAACTGGTAACCAGAGCAAGTCCAGCAGCCTGAGAACCTGTTGAGACCATGAGGACCTGAGTGAGGGGGACTGGTGCTGGCGTGACTGCAGCCGATGACACTATGACTTCCTCAATGGTCCCAGGAGCTGTCATGGACTGATACAGTAGGTGTTAGTGCCACTGGCACAGGTAGGGCTAAATTGTTCTGTGCCACCCACAAGGCATCCAGGGTCGACAGCATGTCGAAGTGACAGAGACCTTCATTGCTTCCCAGTTTAACTGGACCATTTTACTTGATCTGGGGCCCAATTCCCAAACAGAGGTGATGAGGGTCTTACCTTTCCTCCTGACTTATCCTTTCCTTTATGGGATGTCAGAGCTCAACCCCTCATTGATGCTTTCAGTTTCTTGGTCAATGCCAGCTTGAAAATGGCAGCAATGGGGCACTGTGCACCAATGCCATGGTGCTCAAGGTCGACTTCTACGCCAGCATCAGGGTTAGCCTCAACTCCATTAAGAGATCCCAAAGGCAAATGTCTCTCTCCCGCTTTAGTCCAGTGCTTAAATGATTTTCAAATTTGGCACTTATCACTAATGTACCCCACACTGAGATGTCTCAGGCAACTATTATGTGGGTCACTAATAAATATAGGACACCTTCACTCTGCAAAGTTTGAAGCCTGGGGATTGGGCCATGCCCCATTCATAAGATAGGTACAATGCAGGACAACTACAAACTATTACTAAAACTATAATGCTAAGTAGAACTACATACAAGAAAAGTACAGCATTTGCAAGAACAAGTAGAGAACAAGACTGGCTGAAGCCACAGCAGTTCTGTTGCACCATCACTGGTGGCAAGAAGGAACTGAGGGTGAGGGGAGCACGCAACACCCCTTATATCGCACCATAGCAGCACCATTCCAGGGAGATACCAGAGCCACTCTCCCACAGATATTGCTGAGGAAAAAACTTCTGGCACAGTGCATGTGGTGAGCACACACAGCTAATGTGCAATGGACGTGAACAATCACTCAAAGAAAAACTGGTGCACAGAAGTGGATACATCTATTTATTCAATTATTTCAAATTTCCAGTACAAGACTGTCACTGATTCCTGCCAGGTATGTCTGTATTCTAGAATACAGACATGAGTGATGTATGACGTTAGTAAGACTTGGCTCTTGCCATCCCTTTTAGTCACTAAACAGAGAATGTTTAGGTGACTATTAGGGTCCACTACATTGAAGCTGGGAGTGAGCCTCCCACTCCGGACACACAGGTAAGTGCTAGCAGAGCTTGAGCTAGCAAGCTAAAAATAGCTGTGTGGACATTGTAGCTCTGATGCAGACTTCGACTAGCCACCTGAGCTCAGAGCTGAGGGGTCTGGTAACCTTCAAAGCGTGAGGGGCTGCCCAAACTGCAACACCCACATGGCTCTTGTTAGTGTGCTTGCTCAAGTCCCACAAGAATGGATCTGTGTACCTGGGTCAGGAAGCTGGCTCCCAGCCCCAGTGCAGACATGCCCTTATAGATCTTTTGTGAATAAACATACTTCTGACAACATGGCAGATAAAATTCCATCTTGATAAATACGAGGTAATACACATTGGAAAATATAATCTCAACAGAATGTTAAGAACTATTAGGAAAGGGAATTCTGTGCCAAAAATTAAAAATTCTGGAAAAATTCTGCAAATTTCATTTATCAAAATAACAATATAATCACTCCAATTTTAATTACTTTGGTTATTTATTTTAAAATACTTTTAAACAAGTATATCAACAAATCACACTAAAATAAAAAGACCCCCTCCACAAAGTAGAGAGTTAAAAGAAACCCCCTATGACAACCCAGTTCCAGTTTGGGGATGCTAGATGGGGCTGCATGGGGCTTCCAGAGTCCAGACACCAGCACTCTCCTTGCCTCAAGACCAGCCATGGGACCCTCCAGAGCCCAGCCATGGGGCAGCCCCTAGCTGAGATACCTATACCCCCAGAACCTTTACTCCTCCCCACAGCTTCTTTACTGTCTGTCTGGGGAACATGGTGTGGTGTGGCCCTGTTTTTCCTCACTCTTTGCTTGAGCTGGATCTCCTGAGCTCTCGCCCATCTCCAAGAGAATAAGGATCAAGCAAGACAGCCAGAGTATGCAGATGTTTCATCTCCAACGAGCTGGGTGCTCCACTCACTGAAAACTGGGCTCTGCATAGTCCAGTGGCCCCTAGTGATGGCCAGAAGTTCTGCAGCCCCAATTATGTGTGAGAAACATGGAATTCTGCACCAATTCTGCTTTGCGCAATGGCACAGAATTCCACCAAGAATAATATGAGAAGACATTAAAAAGAATGGTACTAATCATCTTAGAAAAGTGATTAGGAAGAAATGACAGACGTCTACAAAATCATGAAAGGTGTGGAAAAAGTGAATCCTTAGAGCCTTAGACCTTAGTCCATCCTGCGCTTTTCAGCACATTGAGCTATCCACATTCTCCATACTTGCTTATCAGCTGCCATGTGACCTAAGTCCTGCCATTTCAAATTACTTTTTCTATGTTGTTGATAATTGTACATTTCGAAGTCATTCTAGGTCAGAGGTGGGCAAAAGGGTCTCCGCAGGCCGGATCAAGTCCGCCAAGCGGGTTGATCCAGCCTGCGGAGGCCCTGCCACTCCCCTGCCCCGAGGCCAATTAGGGAGGAAGCGCCACGCACTCCTGGCAGGGCGGGAGGAGACTTTGCATGCTCTCCTGCCCCCAAGCCCTGATTGGCCTAGGGGAAGAAGGAGGAGTGCGCAAAGTCTCCTCCCACCCCAAGGGGCCTGAGCGCTCCCCCACCAACAGACCAATAATGATCTGTGGGTAGGGAAGCAGGGAAGTATCTTGGCCCCGCCTCTTCTGCTTGAGGCCCTGCTCCTTCTGGTGCAGTCCAGGGCCACTTCAAAAATTTCTGAAGTGGCCCTGGCAAAAAATTATTGCCCACCCTGATCTAGGTCTACCCTATTTCTTGCTGGATTTTCTGGCTTCCAACTGAGAGCTATAATCAGAAATTTGTTATGCTCCATTCATAACATATGCTCTAGCTATTGATGACTTATCTTACAAATTATTTGTGATAGAGATCATGCTTTAGCCATTCTTCTTACCTCACTGTTCTTTCTTCTTTCCTCATAGCTTATTCCTAATATTCTCTGCAAGCACTTATGATTAAATGCATTTAACTTCTGAACATCTGTTTTCTTAAGGTGCTAGGTTTCACTGCCATAGGTCGCTATGGCTACAACGACAGCTGAGTAAATGCTTAGTTTTGTATGTAAAGATAAGCATTAAATTTCCAAATGTTCCTAAGCTTACCAAAGGCTGTGTTCTCTTTGCTGATCCTTATTCTGGTTTCCTCAGAGCATCTATCATCTTGCCTTATTAAGCTTCCAAGATATTTCAGTCAATCTACCCTCCCTATTTATTCATTGTTGATTTTGATGTTTAAATCCATATATCCAATTACAACAGTTTTACATTTCTTTATATTGAATTGCAGTCCTACCTTCTCCATCATTTCTTTAACTTCATTTGTGTATGCTTGAAGTCCTTAAGCATTTTTATATAGAAAAGCGATGTCATTAGTGAAATCTAGAAAGAATAATCTTGAATGATTCCACCTTAAGCCATGTGTCTCTTGGGGTATATCTAGACTACAGGCTTTTGTCGACAAAGGCTTTGTCGACAGATACTGTCAACAAAGCTTCTGTCAACAAAGAGCGTCCAGTTCTGTGCCATTTGTACTATGGTGGATGTCAATCCGGGAAAACCATGTCTAAGAGCTCAGGAAGTCACTAGTAAAACATCTTTGGCGCTCCTAAAATTGATGGATGATAATTTTCTAACACAAAAAGTGTTTCAAACACTGCAGGGTAATTCTCTATTAGATCTTATTCTGATGGATTGGGTAGATTGATGACTGCAGTAAAAATTAGGTTGTCTAGGGGCAAGTGATCACTATCTAATTTCATTTGCTAAATGCTAACAGAATATAGCCCTGTTCGCTAATATATATAAATATATTCTTGGTGCTTTCAATAGGTAAAATTACAAAAACTTTAAACAATCATGAGTTAAATGAGAATTAAGAACTATTTAAGCATAAAAATGTGAACAATTGAGAATTGTTTGGAAATGCTTTACTGGATTTCTCAAAATGCAAGATATTATGATGAAGAAAGAATGCGTCTTTGGTTTAAAAAACTCACCATGGCCAAGAAGAGAGGCAAAAGCAGAAATTTAATATATAAGAGTATATTAGTGCTTATATTCTTATATAATATAGAAGAGTATATTAGTGCTTTGCTGATAGTAGTGAATACCAATGAGCAATTAAAAATGCAGTCAACTGACAAAAGAAGCTAAAAGTATCAATGAAAATTCTATGGCCACTGGGGTTAAGGACAATGAGAAGGAATTATTTAAATACATGCCATGAATAAACAATATCTTAACAATGGTAAAGATCCGAAACAAGACAAGGATGGTAAAATTATCAATCATGACAACAACAAAAAGGCAGAAGTATTCAATGAATATTTCTGTCTGTATAAAAAAAGAAGCTGAAGGATGTATTCACATCTTACAGTTGTAACTGACTTTGGAAAAGATTCAGAAAAGGGCAACAAAAATGATTAGGGGTTTGAGATCTATAAAATCATGACTGCTGTGGAAAAAGTGAATAAGGAAAAGTGATTTACTTATTCCTACAATATAAGAACATGGGGTCACCAAATGAAATTAATAGGCAGCAGGTTTAAAACAAAAGGAAGTTTTTCTTCACTCAGAGCACGGTCAACCTGTGGAACTCCTTGCCAGATGTTGTTGGGAAGACTAGGACTTTAACAAGGTTCAAAAAAGAGCTAGATAGATTCATGGAGGCTAGGTCCATCAATGGCTACTAACTAATAGTGTCCTCTGTTTGTCTGGAGATGGATGACTCAAGAGGGATCACGTGAGGATTACCTGTTGTGTTCCCTCCTTCTGGGGCATCTGTAGTGGGGCCACTGTCGGCAGATAGGATACTGGGCTAGATGGACCTTTGGTCTGACCAGTATGGCTGTTCCATGTTCTTATATGTTCTTAAGTAACTAGATGATTTACCTGTGTTGCTTGGGTCCTCCAGGGGAGGAAGCTGGGAATGGGGGGAGGGGTGCAGGAGGCAGGACAAGGAGTTCAGGAGTCAGGGCAGGGGCTTGGGAGGTGTAGCGGGCACAGGGAGGGATTGGGGAGGGAAAAAGTTAGGGCAGGAGGTGGGAAGGTCAGGGCCGGAGGATGGGTGCATGACCTGCCAGTGGTGTTGTTCCTCGGGGCTGTCAGGACAGTGGGGTGCACTTCTTTGCTACCCCCTGTGGTATTCAGCAGTATAACTGCCCCCATGCTTGCTGCCCCATTGTGGTCATTTTGGAGTCCCCTGCCCTCACAACAGGACTAAGCACCATCTAGATCAGTGTTTCCCAAATGGTGCTCTGCGGAACCCTGGGATTCCGCAAAGTGAAAGTAAGGGTTCCGCAAGAACCTGATCACCACCCCCCCCCCAAAGAGACAGAGACGCCGGCACCTCCCTTCCTGCACTGCCATTTTGCATTTCCAAAGCCCTCTCGGGACATGACTGATTGCATTTTGGCCCCCAGGTCCACTCCCCTGTGGCGGGTTTTTCTTTTTTTTTGCTTGACAAATTTTCCCCCCAGCTGCAGGGGTTCCTCGAAATTTTTCTGAGTTTAAAAGGGTTCCATGGCCAAATAAAACTGGGAAACACTGATCTAGATCATCCCTGATATATGTCTATCCAAATTGTTCTTAAATATCTCCACAACCCCCCCTATGCAATTTATTCCAGTGTTTAACCACCCTGAGTTAGGACTTTTTTCCTAATGTCCAACCTAAACCTCCCTTGCTGCAATTTAAGCCCATTGCTTCTTGTCCTATCATCAGAGGCCAAGGAGAACAATTTTTCTCCCTCCTCCTTGGGACACCCTTTTAGGTACTTGAAAACTGCTATCATGTCCGCTCTCAGTCTTCTCTTTTCTAAACTAAACAAGTTCCAATTCTTTCAGTCTTCCCTCATAGGTCATGTTTTCTAGACTTTTAATCATTTTTGTTGTTCTTCTCTGCACCTTCTCTAGTTTGTCCACATATTTTTTGAAATGTGGCTCCCAGAACTGGATATTCTAACTGTGGCCTAGCCAGTGCAGAGCAAAGCCGAAGAACTAACCTTCCTAAACAGTCACTTCCCATGCTGTATGTGGGAAACTGATTGTTCCTTCCTAAGTGGAGTACTTTGCATTTGTGTGTATTAAACTTCATCCTATTTACCTCAGACCATTTATCCAGTTTGTCCAGATCATTTTGAATTATGACCCTATCCTCCAAAGTACTTGCAACCCCTCCCAGCTTCTTGTCATCTACAAACTTAATAAGCATACTCTCTATGCCAATATCTAAATCATTGATGAAGATATTGAACAGAACCGGTCCCAAAACACACCCCTGTGAAATCCCTTATTATGCCCTTCCCACAGTCCTACATTTCCATTTGATGAGAAACAATTGCATTCCATGAACATCCCATTGTCCTGGCATAACCAAGCCCTGACCTTGCTTTAAATTATAATAAGAGGAAACTGCATACCAAATTTGGTGGCCCTAGCTCTTACCATGTAGGCGGAGTTCTTGAACAGACTCACGGACGGACAGACAAACACACAGATGCACAAACTCTCTCAAATATATGGAAACTGCATACCAAATTTGGTGGCCCTAGCTCTTACCATGTAGGCGGAGTTCTTGAACAGACTCACGGACGGACAGACAAACACACAGATGCACAAACTCTCTCAAATATATAGTAGAAGATGAAACACTTTCTATTCAATCAGTAATTAGGGAGATTTTTTTAAAAAATATTCAATAACTGCTGTTTTAACAATCTATAGGAATGGAGATAAATTTGATTCAGGATTAAAATAATTGTCCAAAGAGCTCTCTGAACCATTAATGTTGAGTTTTAACAAAGCTTAGAACAGTGAAGACGTTCCAGAGAATTTTAAAAAAAGTTATTGTTATGCCAGCTTTTTAAAAGGGTAACAGGATGATCCAGAAAACATATGCTGGTTAGCATGACCTGAAACGTGGAAAAGTGAATTTGAGGTGCAATGAATGAAGAATAAAAGATAATGGCATAATTAATGTGATTCAACATAATTTTATATAAAATAGGTCTTATAAAAATACTGTATTTGTTTTGATTGGATTGCAAGTTTGGTTGATAAAGGTAACTGTGTTGACATAATGTGCTCCGGTCCAGAATTCCTACTACGCAGTCAGCAACTAAAGACATTCAATCTGTTTAATTTATCCAACAAAACGTCAAGGGGTGCTTTGTGCACAGCCCATCAGTCCCCAGAGAGATTTCTGATAGTAGCCAGCTCTTTATTCCAACAGAAAGAGGCATGAAGAAACCCAATGATTGGAAGCTGAAGCTAGACACATTTGACTAGAAATAATGTTCTTATTATTCACAGTGAGTGTACAGAGTATCATGGATTCTCCAACAGATCTTTAAATCAAGACTGGATGTCTTTCTTAATGCAGAAATGACTGGGTAAAGTTCTTTGGGATGGGTTAGAAAAGTAGTCAGTTTAGATTATTATAATGGTTCCTTCTAGCCTTAATATATAAAAAATAATTTCAGCTTTTTCTGTAGAAAAGTCAGTTTTCTGATAGAACCTATCAATAATTTGTTTAACTTGGGTTCCAAGTATCCAATAGCCTGTACATGATCACAGGGAGAAAGCTGAGTGACATCTGAATTGCCCGAAGTGCCAGTACACCAACCCCAACTTCTTGTCTTTCATAAGTTTTCAGTAATGAGATGGTCTATTGCAGCTCCCTATCCTAAAACAAAAGCACTTCTCAAGACTGAGAAAGTACAGCATGAGAAATTCTGCAAGACACTTTGTGAAACTGACCACCACCTAATGCCTTCTGAACTGGCTGAGGAAGCTTGACCGCCACACTGAGACCAGGCAAGTAATGGCTGTTTAACCTAACTGGAGCAGGCTCACTTGTCAATGAATATGTATATAAGGCCAATAGCTCCAGGATTCTCATTTTTCAGCAGCAACATGGATACCAGGAAGCTCAAAGTGGAGTGGAGAGAGGAAAACTGAAGCAGTGCTTATATCTAGGATTGCTCTTATAACTGTAAAAACTTGGGTAGGTTGAAAAACACATTGTAGTGAATATACTCCACAAGCAATGCCAGAAATCTGATGAAAACCCCGGTGGCTGCAATTAGCACCTTGTTTTGAAGGTTTTCCCTCAGTTTGAACTTGAGACATCACTAGTACAGCTGCCTTATTGAGGTGTTGAAGTACTTATCTCAAAAGACAAGTGTTTGAACTAATCCTGAGAATTTAGGAAGATAATTCTGATATGCAGTTACCATGTGGAATTGAGCTCTAATAGGCTAGTTGAGTCTTTTCAGATTTCAAATAGGCACCCCTTTCTTTTTTTGGACCAAGAAAAAAAAAAAGAATCTTAACAAAAAAGTCTTTCAATTACAACCAAATCCCTTCTCCTTCAACAATTTTTAATTTGAAGGAATTCCTCAAAAGAAAGGTGTGTGCGCAGATATGCAGCATTCTGTGGCACTAAATAACTCCTCCCCAACCTTCCTATTACAGTTAAGGGCATATTTTCATAAAGCTTACCCTCTGCATACAGTTTGCAATAACTACACAGCCCTATCCAACATTCTACAAGATTGTTCTATCCCTTCCACCCTCTCTATACTGACTAGAGCCATTATCATCGTATTCATGCTCCTGATGTGGGTACAAGACCTCATCAGACACATATAATCAGATAGTTATGCTGAATTCATCCACTGTATATAAAGGAGTTAGGTGTCCTTACTAGAGTAGGTCAACTAGTCTCTGCTCATGCCTAATGCCAAGCCTAGGGATGTGCGGGAACCCCCAAGACAACCCCCCTCTCTTCATCCCAGTCCTTGTCCCGTCCCATCTCTTCCTGCCCTTGCTCCGCCCCACCCCATTCCCTATCTTCTCCAAAGCCCCTGACCCCTCCTCTTTTGAGCAAGGCTGGGAGTCTGGTGGAGTGGAGTGGAGCCAGTCATGGCGGTGCCCACCCCCCTATTCTGCCCAGGCCCCTCATCCCCCTGATGCAGAAGGCCCCCCAAGTGCACAGAGGAGTTAATATTGGCTTTTAAGGCACTTCACATTATTTTAAAACTGTAAATATGGGTCTGCATATACCACATAATGGATTGTTGCATGGTGCAGCAGATTATAAGGGTAGAGATTAAAAGTCTTTGTCAAAAACTTAACTCTGAACACTAGAGTTTACAATATTTATGTTTGTGGAACTGCAACATACTATTAAGTTACATAAATACTTCTAATCTTAAATCTATTTTAAAGGTTCTTGTTTGAAAGTATATATTAAGGCATAAATTAAAACTCTATTATTACAGAAATACTAACTTGCCTAACTTCCATATAAAATAACTTGAATTGCTTTAAAATTCTCCATGTAACATTTTTGGACTGAACACACAGAGCTTATTATAGCAGAAAAGTGGTGCTTAATTAGATGAGACAGACTGGTTCTACATATTCGTGGCTCATCTTTGGTCCTACATCCTCCCAGTTCTTCCTCCACCCAACATTTCTCCACTTGCTTCTGATGGTTTTCCCCTCCTATCATGGCACTTCTGCCAATCAATGGCAGTGCTACTTCAGACAACTTTATTCATCTTGGGTCATACATGGGAATCAGAGGGAAATGTTCCGAGAAAACAGATATGCCAGAAAGTCAGGAAGCCAAAAGAAAAAAAACTGACATACTTTACCATGGACATGAGATTGCTGAAAGCTTTTTCCAGGTGCAAAGTGAAAGTTTCCAGCTACCTGCAGGAAATGCATAGAGCCGAGATGTCAGACATCGTGTTCATGCACCAAATTTGATGTGTGTGGGGGCTATGCAGATTGTGCAGAATCTAAGTTCACATTTAAAATACGTACATTACAACATTTCCTGCTTATGGATATAATCTTTTTAATGTGACCGAAAAGTAACAATGCAACATGCAGCCAGCCTGAAATAATGACTCAGAGGCAAGAATTTCACCATAATTTCACCGGGATATCAAAACAAGAGAATAAGTTAATGTCAACATTAACTATTTCACGGCTGACCATTTTTGCCAGACACAACCATGAAGATATGAGAGTGAAGTTCACAGTGGCAGGAACTGAAAGGTGCTGCAGGGATGATGAGAGGAGACCCCTATGAAGGGGGAAGAGAAACAGAAAAGGAAGATGAGGAAGGAAAAGAAACTAAAGTAGAGTAAGTGTGTTGGCCCTAAAAGGTAACGCATATTTCCAGAGTGAGGTTGAATGTGACAATAAAGCACTGAACAAACAAGAATAGATAACTAGAAGGTCAGCCAAGGGGCCGAAGGGCGTTAGGTGCCAGTTCCCCAGACTTCTAATAGCAATTGGACCCTTAACTCCTTTAGGACCCTTTGAATTTACTGAAGTCTAAATAATAAGATGGGTGAACTAGTGTGCCTCGTTTTAAAGGAGGATATTGATATAATAGGCAACACAGAAACCTGGTGGAGTGAGGACAATAAATGGGACACAATCATTCCGGGGTACAAAATATATTGGAAGGCCAGAACAGGTCGTGCAGGGTGGGGGAGTGGCACTATATGTGAAAGAAAATGTAGAATCAAGTGAAGGAAAAATCTTAAATGAATCAACATGTTCCATAGAATCTCTATGGATAGTACTTCCATGCTCTAATAAGAATATAACAATAGGGATCTATTATCGACCACCTGATCAGGATAGTGATAGTGACTATGAAATGCTAAGGGAGATTAGAGAGGCTCTCAAAATAAAGAACTTAATAATAGTGGGGGATTTCAATTATCCCCATATTGACTGGGTACATGTCACCTCAGGACGAAATGCAGAGACAAAATTTCTCTATACCTTAAATGACTGCTTCTTGGAGCAGCTGGTACAGGAACCCACGAGTGGAGAGGCAATTCTCCATTTAGTCCTGAGTGGAGCACAGGATCTGTTCCAAGAGGTAACTATAACAGGACCACTTGGAAATAGTGACCATACTATAACAACATTTAACATTCCTGTGGTGAGAAGGACACCTCAGCAGCCCAACACCATGGCATTTAATTTCAGAAAGGGGAACTATGCAAAAATGAGGTTAGTTAAACAGAAATTAAAAGGTAGAGTGACTAAAATAAAATCCCTGCAAGCTGCATGGACACTTTTCAAAGGCACTATAATGGAGGACCAACTTAAAGTATACCCCAAATTAAAAAACACAGTAAAAGAACTAAAAAAGAGCCACCGTGGCTTAACAACCATGTAAAAGAAGCAGTGAGATATAAAAAGGCATCTTTTAGAAAGTGGAAGTCAAATCCCAGTGAGGTAAACAGAAAGGAGCATAAACACTGCCAATTAAGTGTAGAAATGTAATAAGAAAAGCCAAAAAGGAGTTTGAAGAACAGCTAGCCAAAAACTCAAAAGGTAATAACAAAATGTTTTTTTAAGTACATCAGAAGCAGGAAGCCTGCTAAACAGCCAGTGGGGGCCCTGGACAATCGAGATACAAAAGGAGTACTTAAAGACGATAAAGTAATTGAGGAGAAACTAAATTAATTCTTTGTTTCAGTCTTCACGGCCGAGGATGTTAGGGAGATTCCCAAAACTGACCCGTCCTTTGTAGATGACAAATCTGAGGAATTGTCACAGATTGAAGTATCATTAGAGGAGCTTTTGGAACAAATTGATAAACTTAACAGTAACTAGTCATCAGGAACAGATGGCATTCACGCAAGAGTTCTGAAAGAACTCAAATGTGAAATTGCAGAACTATTAACTATGGTTTGTAAGCTATCCTTTAAATCAGCTTCTGTACCCAATGACTGGAAGATAGCTAATGTAATGCCAATATTTAAAAAGGGCTCTAGAGGCGATTCCGGCAATTATAGACCGGTAAGTCTAATGTCAGTACCGGGCAAATTAGTTGAAACAATAGTAAAGAATAAAATTGTCAGACACCTAGAAGAACATAATCTGTTGGGCAAAAGTCAGCATGGTTTCTGTAAAGGGAAATCATGTCTTACTAATCTATTAGAGCTCTTTGAAGGGGTCAACAAACATGTGGACAAGGGGGATCCAGTAGATATAGTGTACTTAGATTTCCAGAAAGCCTTTGACACGGTCCCTCACCAAAGGCTCTTAAGTAAAGGAAGTTGTCATGGGATAAAAGGGAAGATACTTTCATGGATTGGGAACTGGTTAAAAGACAGGAAACAAAGGGTAGGAATAAATGGTAAATTTTCAGAATGGAGGGGGGTAACTAGTGGAATTCTCCAAGGGTCAGTCCGAGGACCAGTCCTATTCAACTTATTCATAAATGATCCGGAGAAAGGGGTAAACAGTGAGGTGACAAAGTTTGCAGACGATACTGAAGAACTTCAGAAAGATCTCACCAAACTAAGTGATTGGGCAACAAAATGGCAAATGAAATTTAATGTGGATAAATGTAAAGTAATGCACATTGGAAAAAATAACCTCAACTATACATACAATATGATGGGGGCTAATTGAGCAACAACTAATCAGGAAAGAGATCTTGAGTCATCGTGGATAGTTCTCTGAAGACGTCCACCAGTGTGCAGCGGCAGTAAAAAAAGCCAAACAGGATGTTAGGAATCATTAAAATGGGATAGAGAATAAGACGGAGAATATCTTATTGCCCTTATATAAATCCATGGTACGCCCACATCTTGAATACTGCGTGCAGATGTGGTCTTCTCATCTCAAAAAAGATATACTGGCATTAGAAAAGGTTCAGAGAAGGGCAACTAAAAGGATTAGGGGTTTGAAATGGATCCCATATGAGGAGAGATTAAAGAGACTAGGACTTTTCAGCTTGGAAAAGAGGAGACTAAGGGGGGATATGATAGAGGTATATAAAATCAGGAGTTGTGTGGAGAAAGTGAATAAGGAAAAGTTATTTACTTGTTCCCATAATATAAGAACTAGGGGTCACCAAATGAAATTAATGGGCAGCAGGTTGAAAACAAATAAAAGGAAGTTCTTCACACAGCACACAGTCAACCTGTGGAACTCCTTGCCTGAGGAGGTTGTGAAGGCTAGGACTATAACAGGGTTTAAAAGAGAACTAGATAAATTCATGGAGGTTAAGTCCATTAATGGCTATTAGCCAAGATGGGTAAGGAATGGTTTCCCCAGCCTCTGTTTGTCAGAGGGTGGAGATGGATGGCAGGAGAGAGATCGCTTGATCATTACCTGTTCGGTTCACTCCATCTGTGGCACCTGGCATTGGCCACTGTTGGCAGACAGGATACTGGGCTGGATGGACCTTTGGTCTGACTCACTATGGCCATTCTTATGAACATCTCAACCTTCCTTTGTACACAAAGGCTAATTCAAAGGAGAGCCAGAAAGAGCCTGCCATGTGTGTTCTGTTCTGGGCCTTTCAGTGATTGCTCAGACAAATACAAAATTATAATCTGGAGGTTAAAATAAGGGACAGAGTAGGGAACTCTCCCTGTAAAGAATCCCCAGCCTCTGCCCCTGGATCTTCAGGAAGCTCCCTAGTCTCTCCAGTCTAGCCTGCCCTGCTCCATTGGGCCCCCTTCACCTAGTCCTGCATAGCCCTTCTGTCCATTTCTTCTCTTTTTTTTTTTTTACCACATTAACAGTGAGTGGCCCAAAACTGTTCAGTGCCCAAGATAGGCAATAAAGCCACAAATTCAGAGATTAGAGTGCAAACTGTGGAGATATGCAAAGTGGGGGAAGGATTGGAATTCCCAACTTCTGCCCCTTCCTGGTCACTGACAATGCTGGGATTTCAGGTGCCTGGCATAGCTCACAGTTAAAGTGAAGTTCTCTCTCACCTTGTTGACCTCTAAGAATCCATACACTTGGCAGCCCTCGTTTTTCTGCTCCTGCATTTTCTGGCTGAACCCTTCTCTCTTGCATTGTTCTATAGTGTCAGGATTCTTGAAGGCCCAGCCACGCCGCCTGTATGCTTCTCTCACGTCATCACAGGAATTACAGCACCTGCAAAAGCACAGGCATCATCTCACTTCCCTTGAATGGAGGACAAACAAATCAAGAGCAGACACCACAAAATCCAGAACCATCTCTCTGATCAGTTGCAGAAGGAGGGGACTCAAAGCTGCTCAGCTAGGTGGATGGACAGCTTCACTTCTGGGAATTTAGTTTTCCCTTGACCCAGAGACCATCTGCTGAGAGAGACTAGTAACCCCAGCATGAAGGAGAAGTTGCTACTGTAACCTCTGCACCACCAGAGGATCTCTGCATTCACAGAACAGCTCTAAGGATCTTTCCAATCAACTAGACCCCCAATTGAACATGGTAATATCACTTCTTAAGCAACCAGAGACATCCCATAAACATGTCTGTTAATGCACCTGCAGTGCACTCCCACTAGTCTACAGGTCTTTGGCCAAGGCTTCCAAAGATTTAAGGAGGAAACCGCCTTCACTCCACTGCATCAATGGTGAAGACCTGGTGGTGGGGGATCCTGATCAGAGGACTGTGATTTACTTTTTTATGTTTTTGTTACCCAAGAAGGGGAGGCTGGAGGGTCGAATCCCCCATGTCATATAAGTAGCCGTACGCGGAGCCTGCAGCCCAGAGGGCTGGGATGGAAGTTTCCAGCCTTGGATTACACAGCCTAGTACAGCCCTGAACCCTGCAAACGCAAACACTAGATGGCCCTTATAGGCTGCAGACCATGCAGCTGAGCTGGGAATGTAGTGAGGAATAAATCACGTCAACCTTGATTTCAAATTCATGAGAATGCTAAGAGTGGCATGCGGCCAGTACGCGCACACCCGGTAAACAACCGTGATATAACTAGTGTGGGGAGTACCGTTCCTGGTGAGTTTCACCAGGGATCTAGACTGCAGCCTTTGAAGCGAGGCTCAGGGACGGGACTCCCCTTGGTAGAAGGGACGTAAGAATTCCAAGTGCCTTTTACTCTTGTATTCATTGCTCTGTAGCGCTTGCTAATGTGCACTCTGTAATAGCTGTATAACAACAATTCAGCAACATTAACTCTGTAGTAGCAGTGACGTAGTGAGACTAATAAAACAAACTATCCTTAATTAACTCTGTGTTCAAGCAAATCCATTATCCTGTTCATCCATGGCCCTGTAAGTTAACACTCCAGAGGACAGCATCTCCAGGAAGGTCTGCAACCTGACAAATTATTCTAAATCCAGAAAAGAAAAAAATAGGAGAGGAGAGCATCCAAGACACATGTGGGCAAGGTTCTGATCCATTCTTGCAGGAATGAGCAAGGGGAGAGGAAAGCAACACAGAACTAGACCACCCCACAAAGACAGCTGCAGGCAGACATGATGAACTATCCCTGACTGTGCTCACAGCTTGTAGGGGAACTCCTTTTCTACTCTAGGAGCCCCACCAAAAGGGAGAGCCCCCAAGAGACACTTTTTTCCAGCTTGCTCTGAGCTCACACACAGAGAAGTGCTTAGCCCAAAACTACAGATCCTTATGGGAATTCTTGAAGGAGGACTCACACATAATAAGGACTCATTCAACATTTGGGGCAAAAGCTGCTGAGAGGTTATGGAAAAAGTACCCCAACTTGCTCTCTGAGATTAGGATACCAGAGAATGGGGCACACATACATCTACACTCTTCCCCACGCTCACATCAGAAGAACAGGGAAGTATGTGAGGCCTATTACAAACCAGGAGGTTATGGAAGCATGGACTCTCCCACCCACCTGCTATCCAGATCAGTATATTAGGGCATGTCTACACAGCAAAGTTATTTCAAAATAACAGCCGTTATTTCAAAATAACTTTCCTAGCATCTACACAGCCAAACCGCTATTTCGAAATAAATTCAAAATAGCGGAGTGCTTATTTCGAATTTGGTAAACATCATTCTATGAGGAATAACACCAAATTCGAAATAGCTATTTCGAAATAAGTGCTGTGTAGACACTTATTTCGAAATAGGGGTCCTCTAGCCTTCCCAGGGTGCCCTGGTGGCCACTCCGGACTCAACCAAGAACACTTCTCTCCTTCCCCACATCCCCGGAGCCCTTAAAGGGGTAGACTCTGGCCACAGTACCTGTGCCAGCTCCAAGCCTGCCAGCCCAGAGCCAGCAGTCACTGCCCCTGACCCAGTGGCCCCAAAACATGAGCCAGCCAACCCTCCACGGGTGGAGATCATGGACCTTATTCAGGTTTGGGGGGGATGCCCCCAACGTCCATGATCTCTGCACTAGACAGAGGAACGCGGCCGTCTGTGGCAGGATAGCTGCCAGCCTGGCCACCAAAGGCCACATGTGAACCCAGGAACAGGTTTGCATGAAAATCAAGTTGGTCTGGCGAGACCCCCAACCCTGAGCCCTGAGCTTCCCCTCCCCCTTCTTCCCCTTGCTTCCCCCTTCCAGCTCCCTCCTCCCAGGTTTCCCCCTCCCCTCTCCCACCCTCTCTTCTCCCCTCTCCCGTCTCCTTTCCCCAGTCTCACCAGAATTTCATTCCTTCCTCCCCAGTTTTGTTAAATAAAGAGAGTTTGTGTTCATGAAAATACATGTGTTTTATTTTACATCAGGAAGGGGGGTTAGGGAGGGGTAAGTGAAAGGACATGAGGGAGGAATGAGGCACAAGCCCCCAGTGGGGCAGACCAGGGAGGCTCTTAGTGCTCCTCAGGGTGGAAGCTCTCCCGCAGGGCCTCCTAGATACCGACAGCCCCCCGATGGACCTCCCAGATGGCAGCCTGCAGCAATTGCAGCCGGGCTCGCAGCAATGCAACCACGAGAAGCACCAGTGCACCCAGGGGCAGCTCTGTTCAGAGTGCTGTGGTGTCCCGAGTGAGGGCAATCAGAGCACGCAGAGACAAAATGCTTTGCTGTCCCTCATCGAGGTAGACAAGCAAGCAGGGAAACCTGAGAACTGGCTGTCTGGAGGGTGGGGGGGGGGTCCCTTTAAGCACAGACCTCTAACAGCCTCAGGCAGCAGCCCCACACAGTAAGTCCTGACCTGGTGCCCTGCTGGAACTGGTTCCGGCCAGCCTTAAATGCAATTCAGAGTCCACTCAGTGTGGATGCGCTATTTCGAAATGCATTTTGTGTGTAGACGTGTTATTTTGAAATAAGCTATTTCGAAATAACACTGTAGTGTAGACATACCCTTAGGGAAAAAACACACTGGCATCTCACTTCTCCACCAGGTCAGAACACCACAGATGTGTCATTCCACTTTCCTCCTCTAATTCTGGAGATTAGGAATGTGCACACAGCCCATTCCTGTCAGATCAGGATTAGCATACAGCCCCCCTCCCAAGATTAGGGGATCAGAGAAGCCTTCATTTACCGGATGTCCTCTGACTCTGCTCCATAACAGCTCTCACAGCGATCAGCATCTAAGGAATCTGGATCAAACACTTTCTCCTCTTCTTTTCCCAGCTCTAAAAACAAAATAAGACTTCCAAGTGATGTGACGATTTTATGAGCGTGTCTGTCACCTTATGATTTGTATTACTCATGATCACACTCCTCACTGTGGATTAGAATGCTCCTTTTTTATCAAATTCCACTCTTGCCCAGTGTAGAGCCAGCTGTGCTGGGTTTATGTAGTTTGTTGAGATGTATAACAAGCTGGAGGGGGTGTGTCTCACCTTGGGGACAGTGAACACAGGAAGACCCAGCCAACCAATTCCCATAAATGACTAGTTTGTCAAGGACACTCAAGCACTGGCGCCACTCCCACATTAGCTTTTATATCCCTAAGATTTCCCCCACTGCTAACTTCAGTGAGCTCCACTGACAGTATCAAAAGTTTGAACATGAGCAGAGAGATAATGAGCACATCATCTAGATTTACTCTGAGCAAAGTTGGGAATGATGGTCCAAGCCCGCCAACATCTTGTCCACATTGCTAACATTAGTAAAGGGAGCACCAAAGGGAAAACATTTTAGAGGTGAGCGGCCATAGCTTCTGTGCAGCTGTATCAGCTCCAGAGCGGAGGGCAGCCAATAATGTACTCCAGCAATGCCAAGCCTAGGCCCTGTAAAATCCCAAAGACAAAATAAAGGAGAAAACAAATGTCAAGGGGCAACAAACACCTAAAAGCAGGCTCAGTCATTGTTTTTGGGCAGGGCAGATCTTTGAAGAGCAACCATCTCTGCAATCCCATATCACTGCACTTTAGACAGCAAGATTACACTGCTGTGAATGAGTTCAAATACTCTTCAGTTGCCACTTAAGTCACTGGAATTCCCTTTAGAAGATAACTGAGGAGGCTCAATGGCAGTCAGGCTATTAGAGCATCTATAATAGGAAGACAGCAGGACACTGAATTACCATGTCTCTCAGCCTCAGGGGTAACAGGATTTCCATCTTTATCCAAACGTTGTTTAAAGAGATTGTGCTCCACATCTAGCTGCTGCTCTCCTGCCACATCCATTGCATCAATGCTCAAATCTGAAACCAGCAAGCAGAGTGAATTAAGGCAGATTGTCTGTGATCTGAGATGGCTTATTGAAGCAGCAAGGCAGTGAGAAACAACAAGTCTGTTGACAAGAGGAAGAGCACAGAAGCAGGAGTCTAGGAGGAAGATCTCCAGATTATAAGAAAATCAAGGAGTGGAAGAGGAATGGAATAAGAAGATGCACCATGATAGCTGAGAACCTCAAAGTGACTTAAAACCGCACCCCTACATTTTACTCTATCCTGCAAACAAGGTTCTTGAGGTCCTTTCCAAAAGGGATTTGTCTTCAGCTAGCTGTCATATTTGCACCTAGACAGATAATCTCAGGCTAAATAACCAAACCAAACCTTTGCAAATATCTCACTCAGCTGGTCAACCTTGAATCCACATGGAGAACTCCCCCAATCCCAGCACCTGCCCCCTGTGTCAGAGAGTCTTTGCTGGGCCCTGATGTGTCACTCAGGGAGCTCGCCAGCTACTTGAGGACACAATGTCAATATCTTTACGGGGAAGGGGAAAGAAGCTGCTAGACCTACTGGACTAGCCACTCCATCTTAAATATGATAGGGGAGGATGTCTGGGCTTGGAGTAGGAGAAGAATCCTCCCCAGGGCGGTGGTATCTTCTGCAGATACATTTCAGTGGGGTGATCGGAGACAGGGCACTTGTTTTAAACTACTAAATCACTATTCCTTAATGGAAACGTGAAGCTCCAGTACTCATACTTGAGCTATCTCTAATCAAGAGTCTGAAAGATGTTTTTTTTAAGTGTAAAAATATTTTAGCAATATATCAACATCATGTGTTCAGGATCCACTCCCCCCTCCTCTGCTCTTACATGGTTCCTGTCCTCTGCCTTGGGGCCTCTGGCCAGCTGTTCCTGGGATCCTCCTGTTTGCTGTGAGGAGCAGGGGGGATAAGGAAGAAAGGTGATGATTGTCAAGGTACCCTATCTCCACACAGCAGGGGAGAAGGAAGGACAGGGCTCAGGAACAGGAGAACTCAGCTGCTGGTGTCTGAGGCTTCTGGTGTGAGTGCCTTAAAAAGACAGCACATGATCTCTCAGACTTCCCCAGCTGCCAGCATAGACACACACTCTGTATGTGTATCTGTCTCTCACATACACCCGGTTTCTCTCAGGCATGCATGCATACACACACACACACACACACACACACACTCTGTATCTCACACACAGTCTCTGACATTCACCTCCAAACACATATTTCTATTGTTGTTACTTCTTGGTACTTCCTGCAATGCACATAAATTCGCTGTAATTTTAGTCTTTCAAAGTGCTGTTATTTTAGTTTCACTGGTCTAAGCATTTCATAGCTTTATTTCTCTTATGATTAAATTTAATTCTTTGAATATTAAGTTCTAAAATGCCTAAATCTGTCCTGGAGTAATTACCCCTACGGTAACTTTTTAAAAATATACATTGTGACGGTTCACCAACCACCATGCTTTATGAAACAGACTTATGGACGTAAATGTATTTAACACAAAGGTGCTTTGAGCAAATTACTTCATGTAATCTATCAATCTTCAGGTCTTAATCTGCTGGATCTGTTTATTTTGGTGTATGTATCATTTTTGTGTGTAAAATTAGACATATGGAGTAGGGAATACTTTATGCGTTTTAAATGTGCGAATGAACGTCATCAAGGGTAAGGATGTTAAGTATCGACTGACTAATCAAATAGTCGATGCATCTTTGCATCAACTATTTGATCATTAGTCAATAGGGTGGCTCCACCTTGCCCTAGGGCCCCTGCCCTAGGGTTGTTGCTACACTTCAAAGGTGAACGTGCCCCATGGAGCCCAGGGTCAGCTGGGGATGTGGCGCTGCCTTTTTGAAATGCCGCAGGGAGCCTGACACCAGGCTCCCCGCTGTGTTTCAAAGCAGCAGCACTGCACAGAGCCCAGGGTCAGTGAGGTAGTCCCCAACGGAGCCCGTGCTCCATGCGGTGCTGCCTCTTTGAAATGCCATGATGAGCCTGACACCGGGCTCCAGGTGCCACATGCAGCCTGGGGACACCTCAGCTGGCCCCAGGCTGCACACAGCATTTCAAAGCGGCAGTGCCATATGGAGCCTAGGGTCTGGCCCCAGGCTTCAAGCAGTGCTGCCGCTCTGAAGTACCCCATCCTCTCCCCCTGCCCTCACTGCCTCTTTATGATAGAGGCAGCAATGCGGGGGGGCAGAAGAGGGAAGCGACTAGTCCTTCACATCCGTAATCAAGGGAGGCCTCAGTGTTTGGGCAAACATATGCAAATAGCCTTTAGTCCTTAAGTCTTAGCAGTTGTTGGTAGGAACAGGCCAGGTGACTCCCCATGCAATAAAGGAATCTTTAAAAACAATAGGAAAGTAGGAGTCTTTGGTCTTAAGCTGGCACACCCGAGGATATGAACCAAAGACCCCAGGGTGAGGAACAGCTCAGGTTTTGGAAGGCTTGGCCTGGAAAGAAACAGTTTTAGGGTGAGTTTGTAGTAAGTTTGTAATAAGTTTGTACTGAAGTTTTAGTGTAGAAATAGCTAAGTGTTTTCTATTATTTTGAGTTTGTATTCTGCTTTGCTCTGCCTTTTTTCACTTATTACCACTTAAATCCTGTTGCTTGTACTTTATAAAAATCACTTATATTTTCTATCAAACCCGGTGTAAATAATTATTACCTGGGGGAATAATCAGTGTGTACATTCCCCCTTTCATTGTTAAAGGGGCTTCCCTAAATAATTCACCGGGGGTTTTGATCCCTTCTGGGGAGTGGTATCCCAGGAAGCTTGGCCCAAAACTGCATTCTCCTTGGACCTGAAGAGATTTAGTGTCTCCATTACTTCTTGGGGGGGTGGGAGGGGCGCATGATTCTCAGCTCTGTGCCTTGGCTGGGGGAGACCAAGGAGCTGGCCCAGCAGGACAGGGCAACGAGAAGCTCCACAAAGCAGAAAGGCAATTGGCAGTGGCCTTGTCAGCACCCCGGAAATCATCCCTAAGGAGTCGTCTGTGACCTCACCCCATCACATATATTTACACTGACCATACATTCCGATTTTTCCAGGACAATCCCGAATTTAAATACTCTGTCCTGGTGCGCCATCAAGTAGTGAAATGTCCGGAAAGCCCCACCAGATATTTCACTACTTGATCGGGACACTGGCTTGTGGGAAGAAGCAACCAAGAAATGGTGCTATGCCATTGCTCCTTGCACAGCGCAGCAGCCTTCTTCCCCCCAGCAGGGCGTGTAGGCAGCTCCATTGG
Organism: Rafetus swinhoei; assembly: GCA_019425775.1. Lineage (NCBI taxonomy): Eukaryota > Metazoa > Chordata > Testudines > Trionychidae > Rafetus > Rafetus swinhoei. The sequence continues at coordinate 36,904,655 of CM033426.1, forward strand.
AGCTTTGACAGCGGGAAGCCGGGCTGGCTTCCAGTGTCATGCAGCTCCTCCCTCTCCCCATTCTCTCCTTCCCCCCACAGGACTGCCTTTGCTGCACGGGGTCCTGGTCCGGTGGCACCGCCTACTCCTCTTCCGGGCTGCCTTGGAGCCCTGGCAGGAGCCACGCGGAGCCCGGCTAGGGTGCTGCAGGACGGAGAACACTCGGGCTCAGCAGATGCCGGGACTGCAGCAGAGGCCACCTGCGGTGCTATTGTTAGTACCGCAGCCTGGGTTCCTGTGGACACCCCGGCTCCAGCTGGAGTCAAGCAGCAGTTCCATAAGAGCATTCCACCCAGGGCAGCCTCACCGGAACAGGCCTCATGGCGGCTGAAGGCTTGACTCCAGCTGGAGCTAGGCAACCTGTGGGGATCGGGACTGTGGTACTAAAAATAGCACCGTGGGCAGCCTCTGCTCCAGTCCTGGCATGGGATCCCACCCTGGGAGCAGCTGGGGCTTCTGGGGCCAGACCGTGGTTATAAAAATAGCACTGAGGCCCCCACTCCAGCCCCTGCAAACTGCTTTCCACTTCGAAGGCAGAAGGTGAGGGAAGGGGCACTGGGAGAACTAAAGAGAAGGTGGGAGTGAGTAGAGGAAGGGGCTTGTGCTGAGGGGAGGGGGAACAGGGCAGGAGAAGAAAGAGGAAGGCACCAAGGAGCAGGGTGGAGGAGAGACAAATGCCAGGGGGCCAAGAGGAGACAATGAGGAAAAGGGCAGAAGGGAGAAGGGAGGGAACAGGCTGATGCTGGGTCAGGGGAGGGTTAGGGAAGAAAGCAGAAGGGCAGACATGTGGAAGGGAGGGACAGGCACCAAAGGCAGAGGAAAGAGGCAGGGCAGGTGGGTAGAGGGAGGTGTTAGGAGAGGGGATGGACAGGGGTAGCTATAGATGATCAGAGTGGGGCTAAAGGAAAAGTGAACACGGGTGTCATGATCAGGAGGAGAGCTGATCAGCAACCGGTGACTAAGGGGTTAACTTAGGTACCTAGCAAAGGTGTCAGTCAGTCAGTCAATAACAATGCAGGTAGGAATTTCAAACTGGAAAAGAGGAGATTTTCTCTCTCATCCTTGTTTGAGATCAGAGAGTTTTCTCCCAGGTATTGAGGGAGATGCTTCTCTCTCTCCAAGAACGGACTTCTTGAAATGTGTAAGCAGGGAAAAGTGTAGAGAGTCCATCAGGGTTCATTGTTTTCCTTGTTTGGGGGTTTGGAAATCATGTCTGAGCTGGCTAATTGTTTTTCTCTTTTGTAACTAAGGATTACAGCCCAGGGACTTTCTCTGAGTATATATCAAATCGTGGCTATTTACCATCTAGCCAATTTACTATGCTTGCAACAGGAAGTTTTGTTTTGATAATAAAATAATTTTCTTTTTATTCTAGTTAACCAGTATTGGTTGATTGTTGTGTCCTTAGGACTAAGTGCCTAGTTACAAGGGCAGAGTCCATTGTTGTCTGTGGATTCCCTGTTTTTCCCAACTCCAAACAAAAGGGAGGTTGGGGCGGGGCGCTTTACCTTACGGAGGGGATTTCCCAAGTGATCTCTTCCCTGGAAAAGGGTTTATTTTTATATTTTCTTGGAATCACTTGGGTGGTGGCAGCAAGGAATCAGTCTTGGGGTTGTTTTGTTTGTTTTTTGTTTAATCTCAGAGGGACTGAGACTGAATAAATTTGTCTCTGGGAATCACAGAGACAAGTATTGCAGAGTTTATTCAGTTATCTGGCCCCCCCATCTCTGCACGCATAGTGTCAGGTTGGGGGATTGAGCTGTGACAAGAAGGAAGAGAAGAGCTGGTGCAGGGGAGGAGAACAGGTCCCCAAAGGGCTGAAGGGAGTGACAAGGGCAGGAGTCAGGACAGCAGGCACCAGAAGAGCAGATGGGGTGAGGGGAGGGGAGGGGAGGAGACATGGCAGCAGAGGGGAGGTTTATAAGATGTTTATTAATAACTTGGGTGCCACAGTGGCACACATCCAAAGAAGCACAAATGAACTCAATACTGGTGCACAAGAAAAAATTCACTCTGCTCATGGGAAGAAAATCGTAGAGGGAAAACTTCCCCCAGCCTTTCCCCCTGAGTTAATGCAATGCAAATTGGGTTAATGCAATTGCAGGATAGTTGCATAGAGGGTTCTATAGGGGCCAAACCCATCCCTATTGGCAGGACGACAGTGAAAGGAGTTTTTAGAGGGATCACATGACACCCTTTACTTCTGGTCATGTGTCTATCTTGATCCTGGGAGTACTACCTCCAAGGGTGGGACTTCTTGTGGCAGGGGGCATGCCTAATGGGAGTCAGGGGGTGTGGCTAACATGTCCTTAATTTTGATTCAGAAAATATGGTCACCAAACATATATTATACCGAATGTGTTTTTTCTTTTGTTTTTTGTTTTGCTTCTACTGGTGGCACACAACAACACACTACTTTGATACTGGTACACGTAAAAAAATTCATACCGCACATGGATGGAAAAAATTAGAAGAAACATTGGATTATATCAGTAATATAACTGATTCGATTCCATTAGAATACATGAACAGAATTTAAACACAAGAGTCCATACATTCGTATACATGATCAGAATTTAAACACAAGAGTGAAGAAATAAATATTGAACCCCTCTTAACTGTGACTCTCTGGTCTGTCAACATCCCTGGTCCAGAAGGACCAGTGACATTCCAGGACCAGAGAGTTCCGTGGAGGGCTGGTGGCTGGGAGCCCTGTAGTGGGATTGCCCTGTGGCAGCGAAACTGGTAGCCTAGCAACAGGGCTGCTGCCTAGTAGCGAAACTACCAGGCAAGACCGGAAAGCAGTGGGGCTGCTTGGTGGTGGGGGCCGGGAACCCGTCAGAGGAGCTGCTGGGCAGCACAACAAGGAGCCCAGCAGCCCTGATGCTGACCAATGTCTCAGCTGCACAGTGGGACTAAAAGGCAGCAGAGCTGCCCTGTGGGGCTTGGAGCCTGAACGCGGGAGCCTGAACGCGCAACCTGGGAATGGGGCTGGCCAGCGGCACAGCAAAGAGCCCAGAAGCCCTGCTGCTGCCCAGTGGAGCTGCCTAGTGAGGCCAGGAGGAAGCGGTGTTGCCCAGGAAGGCTGAAGCCCAAGCGGGGCTGCCACCCAGTGGCGCAGCTGGACCCCAGCAGGGAGGCTGCCCTGTGGGGCTGCGAGCCTGTGCTTGTGGTGGCGGGACTACCATGGTGGGGCCGTGAGCCCTACACTGAAGTGCCGCTGGGGAGGCTGGCAGTGAGGCCATGGCTGGGGGAGGGCCTAGAAATTACTTTCCCTGGTCAGGAAAATTCCCTCCAAGGATGCCAGACCAGAGAGGTCCAACCTGTACAGTGAAAGCTTTATTATTTGGCACTTTGTTAACCAGCACAGCCCCCAGCCACAATACCGCCACATCTTCAGGCACATGCACCTGACTCCTACCTATCCAGCTGGCCATTGCGGGGTTGCTAACATCATCAGCGGGCACCTCCTTTCCCCTCAAGCTGATGGGAACTGGATCTGCTGGTAAGGGGAGGAGACAGAGCAAAAAGCTTTGTTATCCAGCACATTTCAATTAACTAGCAACCCCCATTTCCCATGAGTGCTGGATAACAAAGCTTTCTCAGAAGTAGCTGGTCCCAGGACCTCTTCTACAGTGATTCCATAGGAGGCTCTGAATGCACATTATAAAAACTAATGGCAACTGGGATAAGCCTTTGGAAGCACGTTGGCATTATATCCCTTTCATACCAGGCTCCTCTTCACCACATATTAGGTCTCAAAGTACTTTACAGAAATGGATAAAGAGCTTTATCCAATTGCACAAATTAGGAAACTCCTGAAGAAAAAATAAAGCAACTGGACCAATGACAACTCTGGGATCGGAACCCAGGTGCCCTGACTGAATTCCCTGCTCTAACTACTGGGAAATGTAATTCCTTCCTATTGACAGGAGACTAACAAATCAGAATGCTGGGTGCACTGACTGGCCAGCATGCCCAACCTCTAGCAGAGTGTGAAAACTGCTTTTTTCCCCAACACTTTAGCAGACTTACTTACAAGCACAAGGCATATGCGGAAAGACAACATCTATATTAATCCTCAATTTGTCTCCTCTTGATTTGTCAACATATAGTTCAGGATAAACCTAGGAACAAAGAAGAAAGTCTTATTGCACCTAGAAATATATTGCAAGGCCTTTCCATTTGCCTTCTCTCTGGTTCAGGAGCTTCTCTACAGGTGCTGTGCCACCATACTGCCAAAGGCCTCCTCTACAAGTAGGACCCAAGCTGGCACCTTACAAGATGCTGTGACAGAGCAGTTGACATGATTTCCACACCTAGTCATGCTTTTATGATGTGTGATGCTCCTAGCCAGCAAAGAGATAATTTTGGGGTTTAAATTAAATAAAAGCAATTTAAAATATTTTACTTTTTGCAAATTCTTCCCCACTAGGGAGCCTACAAGCAGGAAACTGGTGGCTATCTCCTACTAATGACACAGGAGAGTGCTCTGTCCACAGCAGAAGCTGGAGGAACCAACAGCCCAGTAGGACTTCTCCTGCCTTCTCTAGCAGGGGGATCTAGGCCTTAGTGGACGGTGACAGACAAAACAAGCCCAATCTGAGGCACAGGAAGCCAATACAAGGGTGATCGTGGGGGTTGGGGGAGAGGAGTCTCTTCTCTGCAGGGCTAGTGCCCATCTTCTTTGAAATATGCAGGGAGTAAAGAAGAAAGGAACAATTCACTCTCATCTCACCAGAATGGCTGCCAGCAGATTGGTGCCAGCTCAAAACACGGTAAAGCGAAATCTTAGTGAAAGTCACTGATCCTGCTTTCTTGCCTGGTTCACAAAAGAACTAGACCTAGTACTGCAAACAGAAGAAATATCTTGCTCTTTGTGGCAGGAACATACATGAAATTCTAGCTACCATGAGAGTGGCCAGAGTTAATACAGTGGTCCTTGAGTGCAGGGCTACATGGCCTAGTGGCCAAAGTCGATACAGCAGCCTTTGAGTGCACTGCATGGCCATATCCTAAGCTATCACCCCAGGGGCTGGCAGCTGGGGTAGGGGGACTCAAGCCTACCTGACTCCACCCGGTCCTGATCCTGGGCCCTAACAGTGACAGAGTTGTCTGCCATTCAATGGGGGAATCCAAACACAACACACTGACCCTCCACAGATGGGAGATACCACTCACTCCACCTCCCTGGGTCACTTTCTACTGGGCTTCCTGAAGCAGCAGTCCATTCAATGTTAAGGTCTCTGACTTCCTCAGTGCAAGTAACTCCCTGGATTCCCACTAGGTCTCAGGATCTCTAGCTCCGACAAACAAGGACTGTAACGGCTTCTAAGCTGGAACTTCTACCAAACATCCTTTCTCCTGGTGATAAACCCAAAATAAACTGGGCTGTCCCCCTTTATACTAGCATATGTCCAATACGGTGTGAGGGGCGGGACTTCCACTGCCCACAGTGTGGGATTAAATCTTTCCTGCCTGGTGCATGTATGCCATGTCACACTATGGAAAAGGTAAGACAATCTGTAGCTACAGAATGGCCCCGTGTCTTACAAAACTCTGGAGCTTGGCTCCAAATGACAAATGGTGGACCTTGGCTGAATATGTGGCCCTACCTGTTTTGCAGGGCTCCAACAAGAGACAGGGAAAACATAAACCCAAAAAGACAGCAATACAAATCTCTACTTACTTCCTTGGTGAGGTAGTACTGCAGCTCTGAGAAGAAAAGCAGGAGCATGATAAGTCCACTGATTATTGTCACTGCAAATAGAGAATGACAAGCATTACCATGGGCTGTGATGGAGCAGTCCTGAGACTCACTAATCCATTGCCTGACTCCAGAGAAGAAAGCAGCTGACAGGAGATCTTGAAGCCACAAAGTGAATCTTTAATCCCTGCATTTCAAAGTTATTAAAGAGGAGAGTGAACCAGTACTGAATACCAATATAGGAGCTCTTTTCATTCATTCAGGCACAATCCTCCTCTCCCAGCCACCAAAGGAAACATTTCACATAGAAGAGATGCTTTCTACTATGGTGCAGCCCCAACCTGACCACAACTAAATCTTTATTTTGATGAGAACATCCATAGCCAGAGTGAATATAGTCAGGGGGCAGCTAACGGAGTTTTGTGAGGGAGTTTAGAGGGGGGGTTAGAAGGGGCTAGGTACACCTGACATTCTTTAAAATTTAAACTAAACTAAATCCCAAACTACCTGATTTAAATAAAAATCCTATCAATAATCTAATTATTGTGGGGCTATCCTGTTAACTGCACCCATTGTAGCATATATGATTACATGATTACCTGCCCTAAGGGTGGGTGGCATATGTATGTATTCGGTGCAAGGAGCTCCTGGCCCTCAGAGACTGTGTACGGGCTTTGGAGGCTATGGTGACTGAATTGAAGGAGCTAAGGGAGGCAGAGAGGTAAGTAGATGAGGCTTTCCAGAACACTGTAGAACTGTCCCACCTCCACTCAAACAGCCCCTGTGCTGTTAAGGTGGATAAAAGGCTCAGGGAAGAACAGTCAACTGGAGCAAAGAGAAATGATCCCATAGTTGGGACTCTCCTGCCTTTCGAGGAAGGGGAAGACCATATTTGGATGCAGATTGGCTAACCTAGTGAGGAGGGCTTTAAACTAGGTTCGACGGGGGCAGGTGACCAAAGCCCACAGGTAAGTGAAGAACATGGAGACCTGGGAGTTGGGTTGGAAATGGGAGGGAGCATGGGCTATAATAGCAGAGAAAAAAAGAGGGACAAGGCAGAACTGGAAGGCAAAATCAAATCAGTATCTTAGATGCCTATATACAAATTAGGGCTGTCAAGCAATTAAAAAAAATTAATTGTGATTAATCGTACTGTAAAACAATAATAAGAATACTATCTATTTAAATATTTTTGGATGTTTTCTACATCTTCTAACATACTGATTTCAATTACAACACAGAATACAAAGTGTATACTGCTCACTTTATATTTATATTTTATTACAAAACATTTACATGGTAAAAAAAACTTCAGTTCACCTGACTCAAGTATTGTAGTGCAAATTCTATCATGAAAGCTGAACTTAAATTCTTCTATATAATCAATATATTTGTGTCCTATTCAAAAGAGTCCTTTTTTAGATCAGCCCCAGCTGTGGGCAGCACAGGGCCAGAGGGGGGTAGACACTGCCATGGGCCATGCAGAGTTTGGGGAGGGCTCAGCCCCCAACGGCAGGTGGCATAGGGCTCAGGGGTGAGGGTCAGCCCCCAAGCTCAGGGAAGGGGTTAGTCCCTGGACTGGGGGCGCAAGAGCCCCCATGGGCAGTGCAGAGTTCGGGAGGGGGGACTCAGCCCCAGAACCAGATGTGGGGGGAGGGTCAGTCCCAGCCCAAGGAGGCAAAGAAAGGGTGGCTTGAGTCCTGTGGGGGGGACAGCTTGGGCAAGCCTCCCCCCCAGGCTGTTTTATTTTTAAAAATATGGTCACCTGGGAGGGGAGAGGGATGGGTGTCAGGGTCTTTACTTTTCTTGTTTACTTCTCCCTTGGAGTTGGGATGTCTTCAGGGTTCCCCCACCCTTCTCGCTGCTTCTTTTTTCCATGTGCCCTCTGGTGGCAGTTTGCATTACCGCACCTTACCAGAGACAATCTCTGGAGCAGCTCATGCTGGTTTGCTGACCTCTGTGATTAATGCGAGTTAATTTTTTTAACAGGTTAATTCTGCCCTGCGTTAATCGCAGGTATTAATGCCCACTAATTGACAGCCCTAATACAAATGCAAGAAGTATGGGGAATAAGCAGGAAGAACTTGAAGTGCTAATAAACACAACTATGACATAGTTGGTATCACAAAGACTTGGTGGGATAATACACACGATTGGAATATTGGTACAGAAGGGTACAGCTTACTCAGAGGTAATCAGGGAGGAGGTGTTGCCTTATATATTAAAAATGTATACACTTGAACTGAGGTGGAGATGGACGTAGGAAACAGATGTGTTGAGAGTCTCTGGGTTAGGTTAAAAGGTGTAAAAAAAAAAAAAAGTGATGTCATGCGAGGGGGTCTACTATAGACCACATACCCAGGTAGAAGAGGTGGATGAGACTTTTTTTTAAACAACTAACAAAATCATCCAAAGCGCAGGATTTAGTGGTGATGAGGGACTTCAACTATCCAGACATATGTTGGGGAACTAACACAGTGGGGCACAGATGATCCAATAAGTTCTTGGACTGCACTGAGGGACAAATTTTTATTTCAGAAGGCTGAAAAAGCTACTGGGAAGCTGTTCTAGAAATGATGTTAACAAATAGGGAGGAACTGGTTGAGAATTTGAAAGTGGAAGGCAGCTTGGGTGAAAGTGATCATGAAATCATAGTGTTCATAATTGTAAGGATTTTGGTAAACTCAGAGAGCTGGTAGGTAAGGTCCCATGGGAAGCAAGACTAAGAGGGAAAAAAACTGAAGAGAGTTGGCAATTTTTCAAAGGGACATTACTAACAGCCCAAAAGCAAGCTATTCCGCTGCATAGGAAAGAAAGTATGGCAAAAGACTGCCTTGGCTTAACCAGGAGATCTTGCATGATCTAAAAATAAAAAAGGAGTCATATAAAAAGTGAAAATTAGGACAATTACAAAGGATGAATGTAAGCAAACAATACAGGTATGCAGGAGAAAGATTAGAAAGGCAAGGCACAGAACGAGCTCAAACTAACTACAGACATAAAGAGTAACAAGAAGACGTTCTATAAATATATTAAAACCAAGAGGAAGACCAAAGACAGGGTAGGCCCATTAATCAGTGAGGAGGGAGAAACAATAACAGGAAACTTGGAAATGGCAGAGGTGCTTAATGACTTCTTTGTTTCACTCTTCACCAAGAAGTCTGATGATGAAGGAATGCCTAACATAGTGAATGCTAGTGGGAATGGGGTAGGTTTAGAAGATAAAATAAAAAAAGAAGTTAAAAATTACTTAGAAAGTTAGATGTCTACAAGTCACCAGAGCCTGATGAAATGCATCCTAGAATACTCAAGGAGCTGATAGAGGAGGTATCTGAGCCTTTAGCTATCATCTTTGAAAAATCATGGAAGACAGGAGAGCTTCCAGAAGACTGGAAAAGGGCAAATATAGTGCCCATCTATAAAAAGGGAAATAAGAACAATCCAGGAAACTACACACCAGTCAGTTTAACTTCTGTGCCAGGAAAGAAAATGGAGCAAGTAATTAAGGAATTCATCTGCAAATATTTGGGAGAAAATAAGGTGATAGGTAACAGCCAGCATGGATTTGTAAAGAACAAATCATGTCAAACCAATCTGACAGCTTTCTTTGATAGGATAACAAGTCTTGTGGATAAGGGAGAAGTGGTGGACATTGTATACCTAGACTTTAGTAAGGCATTTGATATGGTCTTGCATGATCTTGTTATCAATAAACTAGGCGAATACAACATAAATGAGGCTACTATAAGGTGGTGCATAGCTGGCTGGATAACCATTCTCAGAGAGTAGCTATTAACGGTTCACAATCATGTTAGAAGGCCATAAAAAGTGCGGTTCCATAGGGGTCTGTTTTGGGACCATTTCTGTGCAATATCTTCATCAACGATTTAGAAATTGGCATAAAGAGTACGATTAAGTTTGAAGATAATACCAACCTGAGAGGGGTTGCAAGTGTTTTGGAGGACACAGTAATAATTCAAAATGATCTGGACAAACTGGAGAAATGGTCTGAGGCAAATAGGATGAAGTTTAATAAGGACAAATGCGAAGTACTCCACTTAGGAAGAAACAATCAGTTTCACAATACAGAATGGGAAGTGAATGTCTAGGAAGGAGTACTGCAGAAAGGGATCTAAGGGTCATAGTGGACCACAAGCTAAATATGAGTCAACAGTGTGACGCTGTTGCAAAAACAGCAAACATGATTCTGGGATGCATTAACAGGAGTGTTGTGAGCAAGACACAAGAAGTCATTCTTCCATTCTAGCCTGCGCTGATTAGGCCTCAATTGGAGTATTGTGTCCAGAAGATATGGAGAAATTGGAAAATGTCCAGAGAAGAACAACAAGAATTATTAAAGGCCTAGAGAACAAGAGCTAAGAAGGAATACTGAAAGAACTGGGCTTGTTTAGTTTGGAAAGGAGAAGATTGAGAGGGGACATGATAGCAGTTTTCAAGTATCTAAAAGGGTGTTACAAGGGGAAGGGAGACAAATTGTTTTCCTTGGCATCTGAGGCTAGGACAAGAAGCAGTGGGCTTAAACTGCAGCAATGGAGGTTTAGATTGGACATTAGGAAAAACGTCCTAACTCTCAGGGTGGAATAAATTGCCTAGAGACATCTCTGAAGATATTTAAGAGCAGGTTAAATAGACATCTATCAGGGATGGCCTAGACCAGTGGTTCCCAACCTTTTCCAGATGGGGACCCATTTTGACAATTCAGGAAGACTTGGTGACCCAGGGCAATTCAAAAAATGTGTGAATGGCTCCTTAAGAGCCACCTGGGGAGACATGTGGCGACCCTTTTGAAATGTAATGGCGACCCATAGGTTGGGAAACCCTGGTCTAGACGGTGCTTGGTCCTGCCATGAGGGCAGTGGACCAGACTCGATGACCTCTCGAGGTCCCTTCCAGTTCTAGTGTTCTATGATTCTATGATGTAGTGGTATCCTCTTGCACTGAGGATACCTGTCCAGGGGAGGGAACTCCAGTAATTAGGAAAAGGCACGTTAGGAATGGGGGAATCAATCATTAGAAACACAGATAGCTGGGTTTGTGATGACCAGGAGAACCGTATGGTCAGGGCTTGACAAACTGCGGTGAGAGCTACTCGCCAGCTCCTCACCGTGCATGCGCCAGACCGGCACTGCACATGTGCACAGCGCCGGTGAATGGGGCGCACGGAGCGACCGGCTGAAATCTACTCGCCACGGGCGAGTAGAAACAGCAGTTTGTCGAGCCCTGCGTATGGTGACTTGCTTGCCTGGTGCGAAGACTGTGGATCTCTCGAGACATCTAGACAGACTTATGTGTAGTGCTGGGGAGGAGCCGGTGGTCATGGTACATGTAGGTATCAATGACAAAGAGAAGGGTAGGAGAGAGGTTCTGGAGGCCAAATTTAGGCTGCTAGGAAATAAATTGAAATCCAGGACCTCTACAGTAGCATTCTCTGAAATGCTTACAGTTTCACGCACAGGGACAGGTAGAGCTTCAGAGTCTCAATGCGTGGATGAGACGATGGTGTAGAAAGAAGGGGGTTAGATTCATTAGGAAGTGGGGAAACTTTTGGGATGGGGGGAGCCTATACAGGAAGATTGGGCTCCATCTAAATCAAAATGGAACCAGACTGCTAGCACTTAACATTAAAAAGGTTGTAGAGCGGTTTTTAAACTAAGGGCTGGGGGAAAGCCAATGGATGTGGAGGAGCACATGGATTGCACAGAGACATCTCTTAAAGGATGGTCTATTAATAGAGATTTGCTATATTCTATTCAGGAGGAGAAGATGGAAGTATAGGTCAGATCAAATGAGACACAATCAAATGAAAAAGAGTCTAACACATCAGGAAATGGCAGACAGATACATAGTGACACATTTTTGAAGTGCTTATACACAAACACTAGACGTCTAAATAATAAGATGGATGAATTAGATTGCCTCGTATTTAAGGAGAATACTGATATAATAGGCATCACCGAAACTTAGTGGAATGAGGACAATAAATGGAACACAGTCATACCAGGGTACAAAATATATCAGAAGGGCAGAACAGGTCATACTGGTTGGGAGTGGCACTATACGTGAAAGAAAATGTAGAATCAAATGAAGTAAATATCTTAAATGAGCCAAATGGATAGTAATTCCATGCTCCAATAATAAGACTATAGCAGGAGGGATATATTATCGACCACCTGATCAGGACAGTGATAGTGACTATGAAATGCAAAGGGAGATTAGAGAGCCTATCAAAATAAAAAACTCAATAATAGTGAGGGATTTCAACTATCCCCGTATTGACTGGGTACACACCTCAGGAAGGGATGGAGAGATAACATTTCTTGATACCTTAAATGACTGCTTCTTGGAGCAGCTGGTTCTGGAACCGACAAGGGGAAAGGCAATTCTTGATTTAGTCCTAAGTGGAGCACAGGATATGTTCCAAGAGGTAAAAATAACTGGACCGCTTGGAAATAGTGACCATAATATAATAAAATTTAACATCCCTGTGGTGGGAAAAACACCACAGCAGCCCAATACTATGGCATTTAATTTTAGAAAGGGGAAGTACACAAAAATGAGGAAGTTAGTTAAACAGAAATTAGAAGATACAGTGACAAAAGTAAAATCCCTGCAAGCTGCATGGAAACTTTTCAAAGACACCATAATAGAGGCCCAACTTAAATGTATACCCAAATTAAAAAACACAGTAAGAGAACCAAAAGTGTTCCACCATGGCTTAACAACCAAGTAAAGGAATTAGTGAGAGATAAAAAAATATCTTTTAAAAAGTAGAAGTCAAATTCTAGTGAGGAAAATAGAAAGGAGCATAAATATTGTCAAAGACAAAAAAAGGAGTTTAAAGAACAGCTAGCCAAAAACTCAAAAAGTAATAGTAAAATGTTTTGTTAAGTACATCAGAAGCAGGAAGCCTGCTAAACAAGAAGTGGGGCCCTTGGATGACTGAGATGCTAAAGGAGTACTCAAAGATGATAAAGTCATTGCAGAGAAGCTAAATGAATTCTTTGCATCAGTCTTCGAGGCTGAGGATATTGGGGAGATCCCCAAACCTGAGCCATTCTTTTTAGGTGACAAATCTGAGGAATTATCCCAGATTGAGGTGTCATTAGAGGAGATTTTGGAACAAAATTGATAAACTTAACAATAACAAGTCACTGGGAACAGATGGCATTCACCCAAGAGTTCTGAAAGAACTCATATGCGAAATTGCGGAACTATTAACTGTGGTTTGTAACCTATCCTTTAAATCAGCTTCCGTACCTAATGACTGGAAGATAGCTAACATGATGCCAATATTTAAAAAGGGCTCTAGAGGTGATCCCAGCAATTACAAACCAGTAAGTCTAACATCAGTACCAGGCAAATTAGTTGAAACTATAGTTAAGAATAAAATTGTCAGACACATAGATCCACATAATTTGTTGGGGGAAAGTCAACATGGTTTCTGTAAAGGGAAATCATGCCTTACTAATCTGCTAGAGTTCTTTGAGGGGGTCAACAAACATGTGGACAAGGGGGATCCAGTAGATATTATATACTTAGATTTCCAGAAAGCCTTTGACAAGGTCCCTCACCAAAGGCTCTTAAGTAAAGTAAGTTATAATGGGATAAGTGGAACGGTCCTTTAATGGATTGATAACTGGTTAAAAGACAGGAAACAAAGGGTAGGAATAAATGGTTAGTTTTCCAAGTGGAGAGAGATAACTAGTGGGGTTCCCCCCCAAGGCTCTGTCCTCGGACCAATCCTATTCAACTTATTTATAAATGATCTAGAGAAAGGGGTAAACAGTGAGGTAGCAAAATTTGCAGATGATACCAAACTACTCAAGATAGTTAAGACCAAAGCAGACTGTGAAAAGCTTCAAAAAGATCTCACCAAAATAAGTGATTGGGCAACAAAATGGCAAATGAAATGTAATGTTGATAAATGTAAAGTAATGCCCATTGGAAAAAATAATCCCAACTATACATACAAAATTATGGGGACTAATTTAGCTACAACTACTTAAGACAGAGATCTTGGAGTCATTGTGGATAATTATCTGAAAACATCCACTCATTGTGGAGCAGCAGTCAAAAAAGCAAACAGAATGCTGGGAATCATTAAAAATGGGATAGGAAATAAGACAGAGAATATCTTATTGCTTCTCTAACTCCATGGTATGTGTCAGACACACAGGACTCGCAGATTTGTCAGACCGCTCTGTTTATTAGCAAAGCTGCTCTGCTAATACACCCAGAAAATGTGAGTACCCTACAAGGCTCAAACCCCTTTGATTTATACAGTCAAAAGAAAGCCAATTTAAGATTAAAAGGTGGCAAAACTTCACATGATTAGTATGAGACTAGTCAAGTATCTTCATTTCCACATCAAGCACACAGCAATCTCCTGTCCATATCTCTCTGGCTACCTCAATTACTTTCTACCTAACACCTAATGTTCCTTTTCCTGTTATCCCAGGCTCACCTGGCTTCATTCTGATCTGCATAACTACAAACATAATCATCTCTTTCCTGTTCAAAGACAAACAGTATTCTTTCAACTTAGTATAATTCATCTTTCTCTTACAATATAATTCTTTCTACTTTCACATATGCCCACATCTTGAATACTGTGTACAGATGTGGTCACCTCACCTCAAAAAAGATATACTGGCATTGGAAAAGGTTCAGAAAAGGGCAACAAAAATGATTAGGGGTTTGGAACGGGTCCCATATGAGGAGAGATTAAAAAGACTTGGACTTTTCAGTTTAGAAAAGAGAAGACTAAGGGGGGATATGATAGAGGTCTATAAAATCATGGAAAAAGTGAATAAGGAAAAGTTATTTACTTATTCCAACAATAAAAGAACTAGGGATCACCAAATGAAATTAATAGGCACCAGGTTTAAAACAAACCAAAGGAACTTTTCTTCACTCACCTGGGGAGGAGGAATCACTTGATTAGCTGTTTTGTTCATTCCTTCTGTGGCACCAGGCATTGACAACTGTCAGAAGATAGGATACTGGGCTAGATGGACCTTTGGTCTGCCCCAGTATGGCCGTTCTTATGTTATATGATTAAATAAGAACACAAGATCAAAGGACATGCTAGTCTAGTATCCTGTCTTCTGGCAGTGGCCAATGCCAGGTGATTCAGAGGGAATAAACAGAATAGGTAAATCAACAAGTGATCTATTGTCCATTAACAGCTTGTGACAAACTTCCCTGCCCGTCCTGGCTAAGAGACATTGATGGATCTATCCTCCATGAATTTCTCTAATTCTTTTTTTAACCCTGTTATAGTTTTTTACTCCAAAATATATTAAAATATTGTAAATTATTATATATTATACATTTATATATAAATGTATTACATATACATATTATAAATATATTACAGGTGGAACTGATAGCACTCCCTATATTTCAGGCTGACCGACACTTCCCATTGTTAAACTCTGCTTTCAGTTGCTTAACCATTCAAGATAAAATTTTTCACACTTTGTGTCTGCCTTAGGTTAAATTTGTTTTGGGAAAGTTTCAGCTAAAAGTTTTGGCCGTTTATGGAATGAAATCAGAAAAAATATGTTGTTCTGCATCTCACTGAGTTGCTGTAGACTCACAGGGTGGAAAAAATCAATTAGTAAAAAATTAAAAAATTGTTTTTATTTAAATGAGATGTTTTGATAAAACACCTTTTTTGGGGGGGTGGGGAGGACTACCTACCTAGCTAAAGGTAGGTTTAATTAAGATACATTATAGCTCAAAGATATTTCATTATGAAATAGGGATTATAAATTCTAATTCTATAGTATGAGACAATATAGTCATGTAATATTTAAGAAGAGGTCATGGATTAGGGACTCAATTTTATGGGGTTCCAGAGGCTTCTGTATAGATTATTTAGGTTAATTTTTCCATCTACCCAACAGGACTCAGTGCTCAGTTTAGAAGATACCATCAGAAATGCTTAGTTATTGAGTTCTCGAACTGTGGATTTGTGTCTCCAGAGATAACATGTTTGTTATAAGAGCAAAACTGTTTTTAAATACATAAATTATATATAGAGGTGAGAAATAACAGACCTCTATAATAAACTTTAGAGTTAAGGGTGAATTGTTCAAGAAATATATATATATTTTTAAAACATTACCAGAAAAGTCATACAAGTGAACTGGTGGAAGTCACTTAAGTATGTGTTGAAGTGATAATCACACTTTTAACAGCAGGAGCTTCTTCTGCTGCTGTAGAAAGGATATTTTCTTCCTTTGGACTAATTCATTCCAAACTGAAAAATCGTTAGGGGCCTGAAAAAGCAGAAAAGCTTGGGTTTTTTCCCCAGATATGAATAAACAGGAAAATGAAGGTGAAGACGACTGAGTAAGCTGCAGAAGCCAATATTTTAAGTTTCTCATATTGACCTGGCTGACAGTCAATTTAATTGGTTTTTTTATTTCATTTAGCCATTTTAGTTGAAAACAATTTTAACAAAAACAAACCTGATTTTAAAAAACTTAAATGTTTAACTAAATTCAAAAATGCATATGCTTGTTTTGTTAAATATTATATGTTTGCTGTTGATGAAAAAAATCCAGAATACATAACATTAAATTGTTTTATTTAACTAACATAACAAAGTGTCTGCCTGGTGACATTTTATATCAGCATGGCAAGAAAATCCTCCAAATATTAATGATTAAACTGTTTCAGGTGTAGCTATAAAACTTATCTGAAAAGTTTTAAAAATAAATCACTATTTAAAATGTATAGTGTGTACCTTCTAAAAATGAAACCTACATCTATCTCTGAGTTGTGAAAAACCAACAAGAATAAACATAACTGGCTCTGTGGATATAGGAAAGTCAGTGGATGTGAGATACCTTGACTTTAGCAAAGCTTTTGATACGGTCTCCCACAATATCCATGCTAGCAAGTTAAAGGAATATGGATTGGATAAATGGACTGTAAGATGGATAGAAAGCTGGCTAGACTGTCGGGCCCAATGGGTAGTGATCAACGGCTTGATGTCAGGTTGGCGATCGGTTTCTAGCGGAGCGCCCCAAGGTTCGGTTCTAGGGCCGGTTTTGTTCAACATCTTTCTTAATGACCTGGATGAGGGGATGGATTGCATCCTCAGCAAGTTTGCAGATGACTCTAAGCTAGTGGGAGAGGTAGATATACTGGAGGGCAGGGATAGGGTCCAGAGTGACCTGGACAGATTAGAGGACTGGGCCAAAAGAAATCTGATGAGGTTCAACAAGGACAAGTATAGAGTCCTGCACTTGGGACGGAAGAATCCCAAGCATTGTTACAGGCTGGGGACCGAATGGCTAAGTAGCAGTTCTGCAGAATAGGAACTGGGGATTACAGTGATGAGAAGCTGGATATGAGTCAACAGTGTGCCCTTGTAGCCAAGAGGGCTAATGGCATATTAGGGTGCATTAGAAGGAGCATTGCCAGCAGATCCAGAGAAGTGATTATTCCCCTTTATTCGGCTTTGGTGAGGCCACATCCGGAGTATTGTGTCCAGTTCTGGGCCCCCCACTATAGAAAGGATGTGGACACACTGGAGAGGGTCCAGCGAAGGACAACCAAAATGATTACGGGGCTCGAGCGCATGACCTATGAGGAGAGACTGAGGGATTTGGGTTTGTTTAGTCTGCAGAAGAGAAGAGTGAGGAGGGATTTGATAGCAGCCTTCAACTTCCTGAAGGGAGGTTCCAAAGAGGATGGAGAAAGGCTGTTCACAGTAGTGACGGATGGCAGAACAAGGAGCAACGGTCTCAAGTTATAGAGAGAGGTCTAGGTTGGATATTAGGAAAAACTATTTCACTAGGAGGGTGGTGAAGTACTGGAATGGGTTACCTAGGGAGGTGGTGGACTCTCCATCCCTAGAGGTTTTTAAGTCTCGGCTTGACAAAGCCCTGGCTGGGTTCATTTAGTTGGGATTGGAGTCCTGCCTTGGGCAGGGGGCCGGACTTGATGACCTCCTGAGGCCTCTTCCAGCTCTATGATTCTATGATATAGAAAACCATGATTAAATCCAGTCTTCCTGGGCTAGTGATTTAAATAATGATTTAAATCAATTTGATTTAAAATCAAATCCACCTTGAAGAAAAGTGAGGGGGGATTTGATAACAGCCTTTAACTACCGGGGGTGTTCCAAAGAGGATGGAGAGAGGCTGTTCTCAGTGGTGACAAATGACAGACAACGGAGCAGTGGTCTCAAGTTGCAGTGGAAGAGGTCTAGGTTGGATATCAGGAAAAATGATTTCCTGAGGAGGGTGGTGAAGCACTGGGATAGATTCCCTAGGGCGGGGGTGGAATCTCCATCCCTAGAGGTTTTTAAGTCCCGGCTTGACAAAGTCCCGGCTGGGATGATTTAGTTGGTGTTGGTCCTGTTTTGGGTAGGGGGTTGGACTCGATGACCTCCTGAGGTCTCGTCTAATTCTATGATTATCCTGTGGGAAGCAAGCGTAAGGAAAAAGTGCTCAGGAGAGCAGGCAGTTTTTTAAAGACACATTATTAATTGCACAAGAGAAAACTATCCCAATGAGGAGGAAACATTGGAAAGATGGCAAGAGACAACCCTGACTTGTCCAGGAAATCTTCAAGGATGTGAACTCTCTGAACTCACAGTACAAAGCAGCAGTACTGAAGCCTCAAAGGTTCAGTCTTTGAAGGCAGTCAAGCCAAATGGCCTACCCTGAGGGAAGGATAAGATTCCTGGGGATCTGGTACATTCCAAGGGGTTCCTCCAAGAGACTGTTCAAACCTGGGTAGCATTTATTTTGTGGCTCCATTACACTACTTATTCCAGAACAAGGCCAGGATCCTATGGAAAACCATACGGGCTCATATAATTAAAGACGGTATCATAACAGACCACTGGCGGGGGAGGAGGGAGGTGACAGCATTAAGATGTCATGGGCAACCTTGACTCTGGTATTTCCTAATTTTGAAGGAATTGACTTTGCTACTTCAATATTCTTCTTATAGGATGCTTTTGGCTTTATTATTTAAACATATGTATTTGCATAAGGCAAACCCTCCTGCTTTATGGCATCAGCCAACAACTGGCAAGACTCAGCAGTAACTTCCCTATACGTTGATTATTCCATAATAGCCCATTGGGAGGTTTCTTGTTCTTTGCTCTGAACTAGTTTGTACTGGCTACTGTCAGGAACAGGCTACTTGACTGACTGAATCACTACTTTGCTCTACATTTCTGCACTACAGAACCTCTGCCTATAAATACTTGGGTATTCTATACAGATACAAATAGGCACGTCTTAAAGCACAACGCAGCCTCTCATGTCTTAGTTCAAATGGATGAGATGTATAAGGGTGCAAGTGGAACGCCAATGGTTTGCCTAAAACGTCCCAAACAAAACAACTAACAAAAAAACCAAGAGCTTACAGAACCTTGCCTGGAAGGATAACATAGGCAGAAGAGAAGCACACAATTTATTTGTAAAGTAAAACTCCCGTCATCTGAAGAAGTGGGCTGTGCCCACGAAAGCTCATAATTCCATCTACATGTTTTGTTAGTCTATAAAGTGCTACCAGACCATTTGTTGTTTTTTAAGTTTATCCTGTACAGACTAACTCGGCTACCCCCGAAGCTTCCTTTATTTGAAGTTTTAAAGCTGAGGAGGAGTCAAATACTGTGGCCACTGATCACCTTCAGAGTTAAAATAGGATCCATATGACTGTGAAACAGGTTCTAGGCCAAGTTCTGGGGCCTGAATGAAGAATGAACAGCTTCCACCCTACTCCATCCCTTGTTGCTGTAGCTGGCTGAGCTAGCACTGGTCAGATCACGCCTCAGAGTGGTAAGAACAAGAGGAATGGAGGAAAATAAGAAAAGGAAGCAGGGAAGAAAGAATCAATCAGAAGGAAGGTATGTGTGCATAACAGAATGAAAACAGGAATATATGTCCTCCTACCCCATGTGGTACCAGCTGTAGCCCACAAACTCCAGCTGGGGACATCAGCCTGGATATGAGATGATCAAACACTCTCCACTCTATGTGAGGACCAGATGTTACACTTTGTAAATTATGATGGGGAGGAGGCGCAGGGTGCCAGCAGTGAGTGGCGGTGCACAGAAGGTGGCGTTGAAGTGACCTAGTCTTCTACCTACAGGGAAAGAGCAGGCAGGGGCTGCTGGCCCCTTCCAAGGGCAGTCCGGCAGCTCCCTGGGGGCACGGGAGGCGCTGTAGCCAGCCACAGGCTCCAGCGACTCCCGACGATGGGACGCAGAGGTGGGCTGGAGGCTGGGAAGCCCGTTCCCGCGGACAGGGCGCCGGCTTGGAGCAGCCACGGGCCAGGAGATAGTCGCGGCATGAGCCCACAGAACAACTTCGGACCGGCCGGGCCCCGCGGCTCCGTCCCGCCCCACCAGGCCAAGCCAGCCCCTCACCTAACGCGCCCCCGCAGGTCTTGACCCGAAAATCCTCCAGGGTTTTCGGAAACGCATCAAACCGCTTCAGCCTCCACAGCGACTCCATAGCGGTGGCAACCCCGACCCGGAATTAAAATCACTTCCGGGCGCCAGACCCTGCTTCCGGGCAGGACCGCTCTGCTCTGTGCCTCTCTCGCGGCGCAGGGCGCCTTGGGAGCCCGCCCTGTGCGGGGGCGCGGCCGGGACCAGGGTCTGGCAGTGGTGACTGGGGGTGTCGCTGGAGTGGCCGCTTCAAACCTGATGGGTTCGGCCATAACTCCCCCTCCAAACTGCCGGGAGACCCGGTCCCCGCGCAGTCTCAATCCAACGCTGGACCCTCCCCCCTTCCCTATGCTGCCGGCCCTGGGCGCCCCGAATAGCTTCCATTAGCAAAACGAGGGGAGGGGTAGAAACGGAAGTTGGTGAAGGACGAAGTGACATCAGCAGTCTGGACGCCGACCGCGGAATGCCAGGGAATTCATTTCGTTCTGCGATGCATCGTGGGAGTTGTAGTTTCCAAAGTGCTGCCAGCTTTGGTAACCTTGTGACCAGCACGTCTCAGCAAGTGGGAGATCCCAGGGGATCTCTCAGCCCCAACCCCGGCCCCTCCCCCTACACCGCTATCCTGCCAGCCGTGGGACCCTTCAGACCCCTGTGTCCTCCAGCCCAATCTGCCCCTGTGGTGACAAGGGATTGGAGAAAGCAGCCAGGAAAGTTGCCCCTCCCTTCTCTCCACAACACCATCCCTCCTTTTTCCCAGTCCGCAGAACCCCTCAGGCCTCCTGTCTCCTCTCTTGTAACCCACACTCCTTTATAGAATCCTAGGGCAGGAAGAGACCTCAGGAGGTCATCAAGTCCAGCCCCTTGCCCAAAGCAAGACCAAACCCAACTAAATCAACCCAGCCAGGTCTTTGTCAAGCTGACACTTAAAAACCTCTCAATATGGAGATTCCACCACCTCCCTAGGTAACCTATCCCAGTGCTTCACTGCCCTCCAAGTGAAATAGTTTTTCCTAATATCCCACCTAGACCTCCCCACTGTAACTTGAGACCATTGTGCCTTGTTCTGCCATCCATCACTACTTCCCAATCCTCTTTGGAACCTCTCTTCAGGAATCAGAGAATCATAGAACACTAGAACTGGAAGGGACCTGAAGAGGTCATTGAGTCCAGTCCCCTGCCCTCATGGCAGGACCCAGAACTGTCTAGACCATCCCTGATAGATTTCTATCTAACCTGCTCTTAAATATCTCCAGAGATGGAGATTCCATAATCTCCCTAGGCAACTTATTCCAGTGTTTAATCACTGACAGTTAGGAAGTTTTTCCTAATGTCCAACCTAAACCTCCCTTGTTACAGTTTAAGCCCATTGCTTCTTGCCTTATCCTCAGAGGCTAAAGAGAACAATTTTTCTCCCTCCTCCTTGTGACACCCTTTTAGATACCTGAAAACCGCTATCATGTACCCCTCTCAGTCTTTCCAAACTAAACAAGCCCAATTCTTTCAGTCTTCCTTCATATGTCATCTTCTCTAGACCTTTAATCATTCTTGTTGTTCTTCTCTGGACCTTCTCCAATTTCTCCATATCTTTCTTGAAATGTGGTGCCCAGAACTGGACACAATACTCCAACTGAGGCCTAATCAGCGTTTATACGTTTTTGAACCGAAGTTTCTTTATGGGCGGCCAAGGTGTGATGACGCGTTGGGGTCCCCTGACTCCTGCACCCCCGTAATGGCACGAACAGACTCCACCAGCCCGTAGAATGGAGGGAGTTTATTGCTTCTCCAGGATACAGCACAGCACAGCACAGATGTCATCTGGTTACAGGGCAGGCCTAGGATGCCTCAGCCCCCCTTGAGATGGGGGAGACTGGGCCCTAAATCCCAGCCCCTGGCTTAGGCTGGTTCCTCATGATCCCAGACAGAAACTAAACTAACTCTCTTCCAGCCCTGCCCCCAGCCCGGCAGCATTCCACCTTCCTTTGTTTCTCTCTCCTGGGGGTAGCTGGTCAGACAGGTTGAGAGACCCTCTTTGCATAATGGGCCGCTGGGCCGTGGTTAGGGTCAGCCAGTGGGGGTTACCACAGAGCCAGCATAGAAACTAGCCAGATACCCCCACTACGTCACACAAGGCATCAAAAAGTAGCAGAGATTTGGGTTTAAAAAACCCGCCTTTTCGTGCACAAAAGCAGCTGTCTGTCCACGTCTTCATCACCTCTGTGTTCATCCAGCCCTTCTTGTTACAGACCACAGACATGCCGGCTGGTAGTTTTTCTTGAGGCATCGTCACTCTCTTAAAAATTACCATCAGTTTTAATTTCTCACCACCTGCCCTACATGCCAATACGACCGTAAAACAGGCGCATTCACTACCTGTGATTGCAACACTGACTGTCTTCACTCCAGTTGCAGCAACAGACCGAGTTGCAGGTATATCAAAGGACATGGGCACCTCGTCCATGTTAATGACGTCATTTGGTTTCAGGCCCAGCTGGTTAATTTCTTGATGGACAAAATCTTTGAAATCATCCATCTTCTTCTCCTATTCATCAGAAAGCCGTTGCCCAACACTTGTCCGTGCTTGAACTGAAAGGTTGTTTCGTCTCATAAATTTGTAAACCCAGTTACCTGAGCCTCCGTGAAAATCATCGATTTTCATCTCCATAGCCATAAGTTGAGCCTTGAGCTTTATGGCTACTGTTGACACCGCACGTTGGCTATCTCTCTGTGCAAGAACCCACTTCGCCAGGTTTTCTTCTAGATTTGGCCACTTGGCTTTCTTTCCTCGGCGCGTTCTTTTGTGAGGATTTAATTTCTCAATCTCCACTTCTTCTTTTCTCCACTCATGAACAGACGTTTCATTAATGGAAAATTTTCTGCCTGCTGTTCTATTGCCATTTTTTTTGCATATGTAACAACAGATAGTTTAAAATTAGCTGTATATGATTTGTGCTTAGGCATCTTTAAAAATATTTTCTTGGACTATATTTGTTATAAACTGAAAAAGTTTTAAAACGTTGTGGTTGGTGTAGGTCTTATATACCGGTAATAGGGTAGTGCTTATTGCTTTTTATAGCTCAGCAGCCTCAGCCATGGTTCATTACTGGTATAACAAGACCCAGTCTTATTGGGCTGCATGACGTCGTAATCTTCAATCTTTATAGCTGGCAAGTGGCAACCACATCAAAGACCACCAGATTCTTTTATGAAGGCAGCAGAAGTCTCTGTGGGTTATGTATGTCCGCGTGTATTCTAATATATTTTTTTACACAGGATAGAAAAACTGCAGGTAATACATGAGTGTGTGTTATACTTGGACGTGTGTTATATTCGCTAATTTACAGTAACTACTCTCTGAGAACGGTTATCCAGCCATCTATGCACCACCTTATAGTAGCCCCATCCACGTTGTATTTGCCTAGTTTATTGATAACAAGATCATGCAAGACCGTATCAAATGCCTTACTAAAGTGTAGGTATACCACATCCACCACTTCTCCCTTATCCACAAGACTTGTTATCCTATCAAAGAAAGCTGTCAGATTGGTTTGACATGATTTGTTCTTTACAAATCCATGCTGGCTGTTACCTATCACCTTACTTTCTCCCAGATATTTGCAGATGAATTCCTTAATTACTTGCTCCATTATCTTTCCTGGCACAGAAGTTAAACTGACTGGTGTGTAGTTTCCTGGGCTGTTCTTATTTCCCTTTTTATAGATGGGCATTATATTTGCCCTTTTCCAATCTTCTGGAATCTCTCCTGTCTTCCATGGTTTTTTCAAAGATGATAGCTAAAGGCTCAGATACCTCCTCTATCAGCTCCTTGAGTATTCTAGGATGTATTTCATCAGGCCCTGGTGACTTGTAGACATCTAACTTTTCTAAGTAATTTTTAACATTTGTAATATATAAGGCAACACCTCCTCCCTTTTTTCCTTGCCTATCCTTCCTGAGTAAGCTGTACCCTTCTATACCAATATTCCAATCATGTGTATTGTCCCACCAAGTCTCTGTGATACCAACAATGTCATTGTTGTATTTATTTATTAGCACTTCCAGTTCTTCCTGCTTATTACCCATACTTCTTGCATTTGTATATAGGCATCTAAGGTACTGATTTGATCTTACCTCTCAGCTCTGCCTTGTCCCTCCTTTTTCTCTGCTATTATAGCTCACACTCCCTCTCATTTCCGACCCATCTCCCAGGTCTCCATGTTTTTCACTTATCTGTGGGCTTTGGTCACCTGTCCCCATCAAACCTAGTTTAAAGCCCTCCGCACTAGGTTAGCCATTCTGTATCCAGATACGGTCTTCCCCTTCCTCAAAAGGTGAACCCCATCCCTGCTTAGCAGTCCTTCCAGGAATAGCATCCCGTGGTCGAGGAAGCCAAAGCCCTCCTGGTGACACCATCTACGCAGCCAGGCATTCACCTCCAGGATGCATCTGTCTCTGCCTGGGCCCCTACCTTTGACAGGAAGGACCAAAGAGAATACCACCTGTGCTCCAAACTCCTTCACCTGTACTCCCAGAGCCCTGTAGTCACTCTTGATCCGCTCAGTGTCACACCTCGCACTATCATTAGTGCCCACATGGATGAGTACCATGGGATAGTAGTCAGAGGGCCAGATAATCCTCGACAATGCCTCTGTAACATCTCGGATACGGAAGTTGAAGGCTGCTATCAAGTTCCCCCTCACTCTTCTCTTCTGCAGACTAAATAAGCCCAAATCCCTCAGCCTCTCCTCATAGGTCATGCACTCCAACCCCCTAATCATTTTGGTCGCCCT